>CM064426.1:29888344-31133563 GCA_032690845.1 Eleusine coracana subsp. coracana | reverse complement strand
TACTCCCCCTCTACCCTCCTCTGGCCCTGCCTAGCCAAGTTCGTGCACAACTAGAGTGAATCGAAGGAAGACCAGAAGTGAATTCTCCGGTGACGTCCTCTGCCATTAACCGAAATTCGCAGCAGTCAGTGAGCCTCCTCGTCCCGTTCCTTTTCGCTCGTAAGCGCAAAATCTCAACGCAACCCCCCAACTCAGTTCTCCTTCGATTTCGTGCACTTTCCCCGGTCCTGACCCATCGCCGCCGATCACCGAAGCCGGCTCCACGACGAGCCGCTACTTCCAGCCTCCTCTGACGCGAACCAACGTGATGCCGAGTCTCCCCGAGTCACCGTGAACTTGTAGGAGTAGACCCCGTCCGTTTTTCTGCTCTGAGCCGTTCCCGCTACCCCGCCGGATCTCCCTCTCCCGCTGCCTCTCACCAATGACCACCTTCCGGTGAGATCCCGATCCCGCGACCTCCACCAGTCTCTCCGCCTTAGTGCGTGCCTTGTTTTACTGCTTCTGCGGCGAGTTTCCGACCCGCGTAATGCCCGGCGGCGAGCCCTCCGGTGAGTGCGACCCCACTTCGGCGAGCCCGCTGGCATCCTCCTGGCAGCTGAGCTGGAACCCGCGTGGCGCTGACGTGGTTGCCACATGGCACTGACGTGTTAAAAAACTAAACCCGAAATTCTCTAGAAATTATAGAAAACTGCTGAAACTTCTAAAATGTGTAGTAAATTCATTTTAAGTCCAAATGACCCCAAACCAATTTTGTTAGCTTCATAATAATGTGCTGTATTTTAGTAAAATGATAACCAGATGTCTCTGTCAATATATTTTAATTAATTAAATAACTTGTTTAAACACTAATTAATTCCTTAATAATTCTATGAATGGAATTTAATTCTAATATTTTGCATGCACTGTTATTTCATGGTAATACACCACCCTGATTTTTGGTTAAGTTAATTCTGCAGTATTTAATACTCTATTAATTATGTAATGCCTTAACTTGAATAAATGCTAGTAAATAGAATAATAATATCCAGAGGCTGTAACTTGGTGAAAATGCAATTCATCTATGTCCCTGTTCATGGTAAATCACTCAAGTCTAGAATCGATTGGTTACTATTTTAATTGCTTAATTGTTCTAAAAAACTATAACAACCCTAAATAAGTGTTTAACGCACATAAAATAATGAAACTCTAATTTGTTTCATTGAAGCATATGGCTTCGAGAACATAATAATAATTTATTGACATCAAAACATGATGTGCTTGCATGTATCATATCATTACATATAACGGTGTTACGACAATACCGTTAACACCTATGTCATCATATAGGTAACGACAACCAGGAGCCCAAAGAGGATCATCAGAAGGAGACAGAGTCTCAGGAATAAGAGATTGAAGTCGCGAACACTAGTGTCGATCCAGGCAAGCCCCGGTTTTCATTCGCCATTTTATAAAGTTGCTAGTTTTCAATATTACTAGTGTCTATGATTGTTGCATTAGGTCATAGGAGTTGATTGGAACCCACCTTGCATGATACCCAAATGACCCATGCCACTGTCATTAGAACCATGGTAGTATCGGTACTGTGTCGCTATGCTTAGTAACTACTAGGCTCGGTAGATATTAATACTAAGGAATGAATTTGACCACTGGCATGGGAACCTATAAAAGAAGTTTATTTTAATGTTATGACCGGGCAGGGAAGATGCATGTGTAGGTTTGCAGCAATACATGGGTGTTGACTGCGGTAGCCCTGCCTTGTCGAACCTAGGACCCGTCCATGGTCGGCCCCTTGGTCAAGTATTGAACAATACCGAATGCATGCTAGTCTATGGGCACTAATAAACTGATGTAGCATTGGCGCAGCAATGAGGACGATACCTAGTACATGCTAGTCTATGTACTGTCGGTAGAACGGCATGCCTACTCGCTGAGACTGGACCCGGACCAAGTTGTTTTTCAGCCTTGCGAAAGGTTGCCATATACGACCTTAATTCATGCGTATGTGTCGTGTATGTCGGGTTTTCCTAGCTGGTGTATATCAATTGCAATTGCTGTCCCTCGCAGTAATGAGTACCACTTGGGCACTGAGTCGTCACGTAGTTGCACATGGTACATGGGAATTGATTATGATCCTTATTGTTGACGATACTCTTGTGGCTCTTATATTGTACATGGGAATTGATTATGTATTGCTTTATTATCTTATTGTTGTAACTAAAGTTACATTCTTCTCTACCCAATTAACTTGATGAATAAAACTTGATAGAACTAATAGGTTGATTCGTGCGAGTCTTTTCAAACAAGCCACCTATTAGAGCCATTGCATACCTAGAAGTCCGACGGGTAAGTCTTGCTGAGTAATTAGTACTCAGGCTTTTTTCCATGGTTGTTTTCAGGTAATGAAGAGGTAGAGTTGCCTGAGAATGTGCTGCCCTGGGACATGCAAGTTCCTGAGGGTCGGACTGCCCACTGGGAGTCCGACTCACCGCTGCAGTATTGATATGTGTTGCTAGAGTGATGGTTCTTCGGGCAGGAATCATTACTATGCTGTATCGTCGAGCTCGTAGCTCCTTATCGTTATTGGCGATGGCTCACTCATCGTGGTTAGGAGAGCTAGGGACCCATTCAAAGGTCCAGTTCTGAGGCTCCTCGCCTTCCCACACCACCTTGTTACAACAATCACAGTAAGTAGCTTGAGGCAAACCTGGAAAACAACATAATCGCAAAGCCTGAGTATCTAACATACTCCGCAAGACTTACCCGTCAGTTTACTAAAACCGACTCCTAGTATGCAGGGGGCCGACCGGGTTTATTTGATAATTGCATCAAAAGCTCCTATTAGTTCAATGCTGCACTTTCATTTCCTTAGTCAAGATTTTACTTTGCTTATTGCAAAAACAGCTACGGTGAATCTCGCTAGCTGCTAAGACACGAACATAAATAAAGAGCAATACATCATAGCAATATGTGTCCATAACATAAGTAAATTTCAGAAACATAGCCACAACTTTACTACTTAACATATCATTGCTGCTGCTCGAACAAGAGGTACTCATAACCACGAGGGACGGCAATTCGAATTGATTTACATCCTGCAGGGAAAACCCAAATACACGACATACGCATCACTTAAGAACACGTATGGCCACCGTTCACAAGATTGCTATAAAGTCGATCTGGGGCCATCGATCCCAAGTACATGTCCTCCCCGCGATACAGTACTTCGTATCCGAGGCTTAACCCATGCACTCTCCAGCGGTCCTCAAACCCGTGCAAGCACCGTGCTGTTCACATCACCTCTGGATCGATGAGTATGGCCGTCCAACAATACGGCGCCCAAGTTACTATGTTTACCAATTCCCATATTAAAGGTATGTACTTGGTACAGTTCAATACTTGTCTGTGAAGTTGCAACGATAGGTGCTCCATTTTATCAAGTTCATTAACCAAGTGAACCATAGTTGAATCTAGAACCTACCGTTGACTCCACTAGTTTAAGCATAGCATTGCTAACAGAAAAGCTTACTAACATACTAATTATAGGTCATTGCTAGAGTATGCAAGTGTGTTTCATCCAAGTCCTACACTTAATGCACAATACAATATTCTTAACTTGTGATAACGTAAAAGGACTCGAAAATTTAATGGTTATGCACCGGGGCTTGCCTTGGAAGTGATCGTAGTTAGCGTCTTCACCAAAGTGCACTTTAGATCCTTGCTGATCTGGTGTGATCTCCTCGGTCTCGATCCCTATATGGAATGGACATGCATCAATGCGAAGGAATACACAAGGTTTCATGGAGTTCCTTAACTAAAGATGAAATGGAGGGCATGACAATTCATGGCACTTCCTTAGCAAATAAAATTAATGAACTAATCATTTATTCATGAATTTGTGCACACCTATGTATGACATGGTAGCCACTGAATTTGAAGGGGATAAACTTCTAATTAGAGAATGTAGTTTTCAATCATCACACACTTAGTGTATGTCTACTCTAAACATGAGCATGGCCTAGGTGATGATTATATGACATCACATGCTGATGATGATATGGCAATGCAGTACTAGGGTCTAATTTCCAGAAAGTTCATTTTAAGCAACTTAGCTAAAGTGGCCATATGCAAAACTAACACTATCCATACAATGGCAATTTAATCATATAACTAGTTCTAGGTTCATATAGTTAATTAAGAACCAAGAGTATATAAATGGAGATAAGGATCTCTACTGTAAAGTTAATGTGAATTATTCTTCATGAATATTCCAGAATTGAATTTATGCCTACTTTTATTAAATGCACATGAAAAGCAAGATTTATATGGATAATTCTTACTTTAACTAATAATTGATTAATTTCGACAGCAAAAGCATACACAAGTTGTTTCAAAATTTTCATGGAAATGTACATGAGTGTACAAGTGCATAAGGGACAGGAATACCAAATTTCATAATTAAATTCCTAGCCAATAATTTACATAAATTCAATTACTGAAAATGAAGATTTATGCAATAATACTAAAAATATGCCTAAACATGAAAATGTGCTTTTGCAGAAAGTTTAAGGATGCCATGAATTGACCGTTGAGCAAGTTTCATGAATTTAACATTTATATTTATTTACTTATGAATTTATTAAGCAAATTAGGGTTGTAACTTTAGGGAATTAAATGAATTAATTTATTGAGTAACTTTGGACTTCAACTTGTTTTTCTAGTAGAGGAGGATTTTAGGAGTTGAACAAAATTGGTTTCATCATTTTTGGGCTTTTATTTCTCGAGTTATTGAATTTTAAAGTTTAATTCAAAGTTCACTCTTATTTACAGAATTGTCATCGTGTCTAAATTCAACACAGGCGCGCGCGCGCCCGCGTGGCGGCCGGTGACGGCGAGCTCTACCCAACGGCTGATCGGCGGCACGGCCGGGGCTCGCGTGCTACTCGAATGGTTTCCATGCCATGGGGATCTCGACGAGGGGGTCGGAGGGGAGAGGGTCTCACCGGAAGGCGCCAGCGAGGTCCATGCGACGGTGCCGAGGGCGAGGCAGGCTGGGGTTTGGTCGGCGAGCTTTGCTGCAGGTCGGGGAAGGTCGGCATCGAGGAACTCGTCGAGGGGGAGGGCCGGAGATAGGTTCTTGTCGGCGGGGGGGGGGGGGGGGGGTCGGATCCCGACGGCGGCGGCTTAGGGCTTAACGAAATCCGGCGAGAACACTGCACGAGGGAGGGAGAGGATCAGAGGGGGGTGAAGTGGTGACCTTGCGCGTCGATTTGTGAAGAATGGAGGGAGGGGGAAGTTGCCTAGGTGGAGCTGGACGTGGCGGCAGCCATGGCGGGGGAAAACAGGGCACTGGCTCAGGTTTTGCCGAAAAGAGGGAGGAAGAGAGAGTGCCGGCGCTCGGGAGCGATCAGGAGCGTGCGAGAGCCAGTTGCGAGTTGAGAGAGTGAGAGCGATGAGGACCAAGTGAGCCACTGCTCTGGTGTGATGATCGGCAGCAGAGAGAAATAGAGAGCGGAGAGAGCAGGGGACCGGGGGGGGGGGGGGAATCGTGTTGTCGGCCAGGGAGTGGCTACTGGTGGTGGAGCAACTTCAATTCAGGCCGGTGGCATAGGGGGAAGAGTTGGCGGTGCAGTGGCCGGCATGGGGCGACAGTAACCGGCGATGCACAGTGAACACGGTTACAACCCGTGTCGGGTTGGCATTGGCCAGGGGAGAGAGAAGGGGGTTGACCCGGCTTGACTTTGAACATGACTCGGGTTTGGCCAAAATTCACCAAGTTCCCGTGCTCCTAATTTGACACAGATTTTTGTGCAAGCCCAACAAAACATTTTCTCCAAGTTTGCTTTTGGGTGCATCAGCTGAATTGGCCTAGATTAATTATTAAAATTCCAGGACAGACTTGCTCTTTTCTGAATTTAGTGGAATTTTTAAGGGTATTAATTGGTTACCAAAAATTCTGGTAAAATTCTCAAACTTCTCTTTTAATGTGGCCATTCAGAATATGCAAAAATATTGGGGTCCTTCCATGGGGTTTTGTCATGTTTGAGAAGGGCCCTTATTTGGATATTCTGGATTTAATTACTTAATTTTCTCTCTTAATTGTTTGGCACCTTGATTATTTATATTTTTAATTATCACTTAATTAACATTGGGTTTAGCTAAGTTCCATTTTGTGACATGGGATGTCACAAAGACGCGCTCGAGGTCGGTCACGAGGGTATCTGACTTCTTGGACTTGACGACTATGTCGTCCACGTAGGCCTCAATAGTGTGACCAATCAAATGGTCGAAGCACCATTGCATGCAATGCTGGAAAGTCGCACTGGCATTCTTAAGTCCGAAGGGCTTCGTTACGTAGTAGTATGAGCCAAACAGCGTGATGAAAGATGTCACGAGCTGGTCGGATTCTTTCATCGCGATCTGATGATACCCGGAGTAGGTGTCTAGGAAACAAAGAGTCTCACATCCCACCATCAAGTCAACTATCTGGTCTATCCGTGGCAAAGAGAAAGGGTCCTTCGGACATGTAACACCCTGATTTTCAATTTTTAGGTATTTTAAAATTTTGGAATGTTGCACTCATGCTGGTAGCTGCATTAGGGTTTTATTGCTTGAAAAATCTATTTAAAATCCTGAGTAGGAATCATGTTGGTTTGATTTTAGGAATTTAGGAGAGAGAGAGAGAAATTCAAAAGAGAAAAAGAAAGCTAGGCTTGGCTCTTGGGCCGAATCTCCCTCCCCTAGGCCCACTCTCTTTTCTTCCCCTTCCCCTCCTCTCACTTCCTCCGCCTGGGCCTCTTTTCCCTCTGCGGCCTAGCTCCCTCTCCCGGCCTGCCTGTGCACAGCGCTACTGGCACAGCTGCCCTGCCAGCCCCGCCCGCTCGGCCCACTTTGCGCCTCGGCCCACTTTGCGCCTGCGCCCGTCGCGCGCGAATCCTAGCCTGAGCCGCGCCACCCGCACCACCGCCTCCCCGTCTCGGCGTGCGTGCCAAGGCAACCTCAGCCCCCGCGCCTCTTAAATACCGGACCCCACCCTCCTCTGCTCCATTTTTCCCAAGCTTCGCCACCTCTCGCGCCCCCGCGAGCCCTAGCACCGCCGCCGAATTCCACCACCGACTCCCCGCCGTTGCCCGGCCTCCTCCGCCTTCCTCCACCACGCGCAAGCCCGAGGTGAGGCTCCCCTTGAGCTCCTCTTTCGTTTGGTGCCCTCGCAGCACCGATTCGGCCCCCGTAGGCCGAGATCCCATGCGCCGCCTCCTCCTAGCCATGGCGCCGCCGCCTGGCTCGTCGCCGGCCGCCGCCAGCCCGCCGGAGCCGCTCCCGGCCGTCCGATCTTAGATTGATGGCCAGGATTAGACCCACCCCGAAGGCGTATGGACAAGGTCCATGGTGGACCGTGGACCCCTGGTCAACGGCCGGTCCACGACCTCGTGGACCTAGTCCACGGGAGTTAATTTTTTTAATTGATTTAATTAATTAAGTTTAATGCATAATTTTTGCGTTTAGGTCCCTCTACTTTAAAATAATTATGTTTTCGTTCTATATTTTTATTGTTTACCCCCTAAGTTATTAATTAAATATTTTTACTCCTGTAATTTTACAAAAACACCCCTGGACTTATCTGTAATTTTGTTTTAGTCCTATTCTTTTTATAATTTAGTCCCTGTATTTTTGATAAATTACTTTTTGGTCCCTAAAATTTTCATAAATTATATTTTATTTGTATATTTTACATTTTAACCCCTATATTTTCTCTTAAATTACTTTTAGGCTATTTAATTAATCTGTTTTTATTTCCCAACCCTAGAACTTCAAATGCTCATAACTTTTTACTCGTAACTCAGATTGAGGCGATTCTTGCGCTCATGCGATCGTAGCAACGCGTACCTTTTCATAGTATAGTTTTCATTGTAGTTTGTTATTGTGTGGTGTGTTGTTTATTAGTATGTTTGTATGCTTGTCTTTTTGGTGTGATGTTAGTAGATGACCAGCAGTTGGAGAACTTTCAGGACCTCCAGCTAGAAGACTTTGAGCAGCAGCAGCAAGGGGAACGAGGCAAGTGTCCTTGATGCATTTTGAACCTATGTTTTATATTCTCTCTATCTTTATGCATGCTTGTTAATATTGAATCCTACGTGTCATATCCTGTTCCATATTATTCCTTGTCGCCTGGGTCATGGTGTAGTATATTGGTATGGGTACGTCATGCTTAGTTTGCTTTGTCGGGAATGGAAGTGTCTAATGTTAATCTTGATTAATGTTTCACTTTAACATAATCATGAGGGATGGGTGATCCTTTTTATCAACATGGAACCTAGGGTGATCCAAGCAGGAGGATGATGATGATGGTGCGGGTATGCACGTGTACTCGGTACAGTACAGTGGGTTTGTGGTGGTACCTGCTTGGGATCACAAGGGTAGGTTCGTGGAACATGTAACCATGAAAACCGCACAAAGCACAGGGCTGATATGGGTAGGCTTGGTTTAATATTGAGATGTCTTCCTAGTTCTGTGAACAGTCGAGGAAGGAGGATGGGAGGGTTTACTCTCGGACTCAGGCGATGGACAGTTTACTCCTAGCCACGGCGCCAGAGGGGGCTTCTGTAGGAATGGTTTAATTCCGCAGCGGTGAAACCTTAGTGTGGATTGTTTGCAAGCTGGGAAGCGCTCTGAAAGACCTTGTGGTGATATCTTGGCCTCACACCTACGGTAGTGTGATTTGGGCAACATGGAGACTTTAGTCACTGACGGGTGATGGAATCACCAACCCGTGGGTAAAGTTGTGCAACCTCTGCAGAGTGTCAAACTGTTATAACAGCCGCGCTCACGGTCATGAGCGGCATGGACCTTTCACACGATTAGAGGGTTGTTGATGGATGGACTTGGTGGGTAGCCAAGTTTGGTTTGGGCTGATACATCTGGCCCAGGTAGGGTGGAACGAAGCCCGACATACCGATCCGAATTCCCTGAATCCCGCAATCTTAGCACCACAACTCCTGTCGAAAGCCCAGCACACCGACCCGATTCTAGGTCCATGACCTGAATCCGCAGTCTTAGCACCGCAACTCCGGTGCCCCCACTCAGGGAAAGTCCCAATCTCCCTAAAAGACTAGTCTGATAGGGGAAAGGTGGCACTCCCTTTTAAGGTGGCTTCCACGTCCCAAGCTAAGCAAGGTGGGATTATTCAGAGGCTCACACGATCACCGCCCTAGCGGGTAATAGTGGAGGATGTCCTCATCATTCTCCCCTTCTTAACAAGGGCCCAGCTCTGATACCAAATGATACATCTGGCCCAGGTAGGATGGACGAAGCCCAACACACCAATCCGGATTCCCTGAATCCCGCAATCTTAGCACCGCAACTCCTACCGAAAGCCCAACACACCGACCCGATTCTAGGTCCGCGACCTGAATCCGCAGTCTTAGCACCGCAACTCCGGCGCCCCCACTCAGGGAAAGGCCCAATCTCCCTAAAAGACTAGTCTGATAGGGGAGGGTGGCTCTCCCTTTTAAGGTGGCTTCCACCTCCCAAGCTAAGCAAGGTGGGATTATTCAGAGGCTCACACGGTCGCCGCCCCAACGGGTAATAGTGGAGGATGTCCTTATCACGGGCGGTGTAACCCTTGGTTTTCTACAGGCGGTGTAACCTGTAATGTGGCTTCATATGGGCGGTTTAACCCATGGTTTGCTACAGGCGGAGTAACCTGTAGTGTGGTTTCCTATGGGCGGTTTAACCCATGGTTGGTTACAGGTGGTTTAACTTGTAGTGTTGGACAGATGAGATAACTTAGGGGAATTTTTCACCTAGTAAATAGGATGGCTTTTCTACTAGGTGTAGGTGCTCATTTATGCAAATAAACCATTGTGTTAGCCTTTCTTCTATTAAGCTTGCATGTCATATTTTCCCCCACTTGCTGAGTACGGCATGTGCTCACCCTTGCTATTCCCTTTGTTGTTGTACTATAAACTGCTGCTCAGAAGATGTTTATGGAGGCTTATCTACGTAAGACACTTGAAGATATTTGCCTAGAAGAATTATGGAACTTCAAGATCTCGACGTGCAGTACAAGACTTTATCTCAAAGGAAAAGGCCCACATGGCAGCTGTGGAAGACAGAGGAAATGACTTGGAGGAGAAACCAGAGAATACACGGCTTGCGCCGATCGGTGCAACCGCCTTATTTGCTAGAGGCCGAGTCCCTTATGAGTAGAACCTCTATAAATACTTGTAAACCCTTGTCACAAAAAGAAAGAGTAGAGGCAACAGAGGGACAACAGATCTGTGAGTTAGAGCCACCGGGTGATTTGTCTATCTTGATTCTATAATCATGCATGTGCTTATTCCAATTGCTTAGTTCTAGGCTAAGTAAATAGATATTATCTTGATTGTGGTGATTAGGATAGTATTCGGACATTGTATTGGTTATGGTTGCTTGATGATGCTAGTAGTGTGGTTTAGCAATGACAACACTAAACCTACGCAGCACTATTGGATAGTTGAGTAGGGTAAGATACTCCTGTGATTAAGGGTTTTTTGGCGGCAGCGATAAATCGGGAGCTACTCGGAAAGCAGGATGGTTTTATTCATTATAGGTTTTCACTGATCCATGTAATACCCATTATGATGCTATTTGATTAGACTTTCTGGTTACGATCTCACTAGTAGATACTTGGCTACTCACTTAACAGCTTAGGCTTACAAGGTATCTGATGGACATTGGCTTAGATTCACCAACGTGCCAATCGGCTCAACACCTGCACCAATCGGCGTGATGATAGATTCACCAGTGTGCCTACCGGCTCAACCCCTGTGTGGATCGGCGCAATGATAGATTTACTGTCTAGCACACCTTTTTGCTGGCCAGTCTCCCCTTATGCAACCTGAATTCGATCGTAGCTTTGATTAAACCTTTTACAGTTAACTTTATTTTAATTACCCCTAAGGTCCCTGTGGATTCGATAGACCTTGGAATACTCTATTCAAGGGAAAAAGTGCTACAATCATACACCGTCCTCTTGCAGTATATAAGTGGGTGCGTAATCACGACCAACAAGCCCTTTTTCTGGCACCGCTATCGGGGACAATAGCAGGTTTTCAAACATTATTTGATGTATTAGTGTTTAGTCATTATGCTTTACTCGTCTCTTTAGTACATATATTCTGTTAAGTGAAACTAACAGGTATGGACGGTCCTAAGTCAAACAAACCCTCTAATTACACCGATGATCCAGAAAGACTCTTTCACAAGAAGAAAACAGCGGAGAAGAGAAGCAAGTCACTCAGAGATTTAGCTGGAGAAGTAGTCAGCACCACCCCTCGAGCATTATTCACGATAGAAGATCCAGTTCAAAATCAAGAAGAAGAGGAGATGTCAGAGTTACCTATGGTTAATCGTCTCAAGCCTCAATTGACTAATGTTGTCAAGACAGATTTCAAAGAAGCTCAACATCAACTTCTGTATCAATTGGAGAGATATGTTGGAATAGTGGCACAACAACCGTTCACAGGTTTGGAAGATCCCAATCATCACTTGGAACACTTCAATGAGGTTTGTAGTACATTCAAGATAGCGGGATTGGACGGAAACCAAGCACGTGTGCGGCTGTTCCCATTCTCTCTAGTTGGACGCCCCAAGCAATGGTACAATGGATTGGAAAACCCAGTAAAGACGATGTGGAACACGTTAGCAGCTGAATTCTTGGCCGAATACTTCCCTTCTGGTAAGACTCAAGCTTTGAAGAATAAGATTCTTGGATTTACGCAGAATGTTGATGAGAGCATTGGAGAAGCATGGGAGAGATAAAATGAATACCAGGATGCATGCCCTCATCATGGTCTGACAGTTGGAGAAGTTGTTGAGAGGTTCTACACAGGATTGAATCAACTATCTCATCAACATTTGGATGCTTCAGCTGCAGGTTCATTCACGTCAAAAACTCCCATCGAAGCTAAGAATTTGATTAAGTTGCTAGTTGAAAATCAATCGTAGGATGGTGAGAGAAGTTCAAGCAATTTGCAACCTTCAAAAGGAGTGGCGGAGAGTGTGATTGAGAGGACTCATGAAGTCTTGATTATAGATCGCCTCGATGCTATTCAAAGGAGGTTGGACAATAATCTTCGTATCCCTAAGGAAGAGCCACTCAAGCTAGCGGAGTCACGCTCCACTTGTGGTGAGTGTGGAGACTTTGGTCATGTGCAGAAAGATTGCCGTGAAGAGATGAAGATGCTAGAATATATGAAGAATAGTGGATGGAAGCCCTAATATCAGTAGCGAAGGAGTTCTTTCTCTCCTAGTTCGTCCATGCAAAATTCTATCCCACTTTATCTCCAATGTCATGACTTCTTCGAAGCTCAAGAGAAGATCAACAAGGACAATTAAGCTAAATTCAAGGAGATTGATCGTGTCCTTGAGGGAATTAATGACAAGGTGATAGAAATTGCGAGCTCCAATGAGTAGATTTTGAAGCATACCAAGATTATGGAGCAATAGATGGGACAGTTATCACAAGCCATTCAAGGCAACAAAGGGGCTATGCCTAGCAATACGAAGTCTGCAGAGCAATTGAAGGCAATAGCTATGAGGTCAGGAAAGCAAACAGAAGATCCAGAGCACCCTGCGGGAGAAAAGTGGCCCCGCACCGATCAGCGCACACCTGGCGCCGATCGGCGCGACGGTCCTGATGGCACCTATCGGCTCCCTAAAAGCGCCGATCGGCGCGAGGAGGATGCTGACCTCTCTGGTCTGAAAATGGGCATGGAGACAGAGGACCATGGCCCTACCACGTTCCTGGAGACCCAACTGCTGACAAAGACAGAAAGAACGCGGCAACACGATGAGCAATTTGCAAGGTTCATCGATATTATGAAGAAGCTTTATATCAATGTCCCTTTTGTTGATGCTATTCAAGTACCCACCTATGCCAAGTACATTAAGGACATGATGCAAAACAAGAAAAATCTCTAGTTTCTGAGGAGGTTGTGAAGGTTACTAAGGAGCTTACGACGGCAATCAATGATGTGGCACTTGAGAATAAACCCGACCATGGATCACCAAGCATCAAATGCATGATTGGAACAAGGATATTTGATAGGTGCTTGTGCGATCTTGGAGCAAGCGTAAGTGTTATGCCCTGTCATATATTCACAAGTCTCAATTTGCCTGAATTGGAGCCTACAGGTATGTGTTTAGAGTTAGCCGGTCAATCGGTATGCTTCTTGATGGAATTGCTGAGGATGTGCCTATTCAAATTGGAGATCACATCGTCCCTGTTGATTTTATTGTGCTTGATATGGATAAGAGGACGAGGACCCCGTTAGTCTTAGGCAGACCCTTCTTGAGGACAACAAAGGCAAGTATTGATGTTGAGAGTGGTGAGATAAGCTTCGATATAAGTGAGACTCCCTCCTCTTTCAAGTTTCACCCAAAGGTAGAAGAGTGTCGTACTATTGATGAAGTGATGAAATACAAGACACTGTGGTAATGTGGCATCGAGGGTAATTGAAGGGGATGTATGGATAGGTCGTTCGAGGTATATGAACCCTGGAGATAAGAGAACCTTGTAGTGTCACGGCTTCACATCTCGCACCGCGGCACTAGGGATTGATTGTTTGCGGGGAGGTCAAGCTCTTCGACCTCTAAATAACTAGAGCGCTCTTGGGAGGCAACCCAATAATCAGGGGATTTAGAAGTTGTTTAGTGCTTGCAGGAGGGCAACCCGTTTCATCTAGTTAATTTGTGCTGACCGGGAGGACAATCTAGTATTTTAATTTGCTTGCTTTTAATAAAGACAATCTCTCGAATAAAAGAAATAGAAAAAGTGTGTGCTTAATTCTTGTGTGCTCTTACGTTGTCTATTTATTTGTGGAAAAACTGTGTATATACGTACTATAGACTAACAACGCTGTAATAAAATAAAAAAAGGACAAAAAACAGGAAGGAACAGTGCTTGCTCCAATCGGCGCACATCTGCACCGATCGGCTCGTTATTGCCTAGGTCAGGATAGAAGGCTGACGATGCCCAGAATTGAAGGAGTGCTAAAAATCAACCAGCACAAAAATTTTCAGAGATTGAGATACTTTCAAGTATGAAGAGCAACATCTAGCAAAGAAGCGAAGGGTCAGGAGCAAGAATTGACGTCGTGCCGATAGGCGCGGTCACCAGATGGGCCGTGCTATGTATGTCAATGCTACAGGAACATTGGGAAAAGTGGAAAATTAGGTGAAAAAGATGAACACAAGGCATCAGGATCAACGCCGGACCAAAAGACGAGGTGCAAGGGACTTGCACCGATCGGCGCCCTACTGAGCCGACCGGCGCAGGTACCCTTGCGGTTCCTGAATTGGCGACAAAGGCGTCAGGCGTTGATTTTGAGGAATAGGTATGATTGCTATGCAGGTGTAGGTGCAGAGGAGACACGGAATTGACCAAAACCTGAAAAAGAGATGGTGCGTCGATCACCACGGGCCCACACTGATCGGCGCACTCAATCAAGATGTCCGGATTCTGTGTTGTTCCCCTGCCAACCAGCATGATGTACCGGGAAGTGACATAAAGGAGGGGAATCAAGCGCCACAGTTGTCAGAGCATTCAAAATTTGAATTGTGCCAATCGGCGCACCTACGCACCGATTGGCGCACTCTCGAATTTTGAAAATTTCAGGCGGGTCCTTCACCTGGAAGTTTTCCACACTATAAAAGGGAGGCCAGGCGCCGCCAGTTTGGCACACCATCCGGTAATCTCTCCACCTGCCCACTACCCACGATCTCGCACACGTTCCGTATTCCTCGTAGATGGATCGTCACCGCTCCTCCGTTGGCAAATTAGGCAAGAGGCTGCACCGGGGAAGCAGTTCCGATGGCAGAGGCGAGTCGAGCGGTGACTCATCGGCAAGGGAGACCTCTGGCGCAAACGATGACATGTCAGTGGGTGATGCATCCACCGACTCGGCGGCAGCGATCCGCGCCCGCCACTCCATCTCTGGCGCGCCCCTTCCAACGGGGCGTGCTATGAGGAGCCAAACGGTGGCAAGCTGTGGGGATCCCAGATCACCACCACCGCTGGCATTCGTGCTGCACACGGTTGAGGAGGGCTTCACCCTATAGAGTGCGGAGGAACAGAAGCACTACCTAGCGGTAAGGGGAAGGTTCGTCCCCAACTTTGACTTGGACGAGACCTTCCTTACACGATCGGCATGTGGGAGGACATAAGGAGGATGCTCAACAATCTTGGCTGGGTGGACTTCCACCTCCTTCCCATGGGCTACAACCTCGACGTCATCACCTAGGTTGCCTCTATGATGAGGCTTGGCACCATCGAAGACGGCAATGAAGCCGTCAACTTCCGCGTCCGCGATATCAGCTACACGGTGACCATGGAGGTGGCGGCTCAAGCCTTCGGCTTCGATGTCGATGTCGACATTGCCGGCATCTTGGGACGCGGGGAGTTGGACTCCTTTTGGAGGCGGCTCTCGTTCATGGAGGAGATGAAGCGCGACAACATCCGTAACCCGACCATTCAAGTCTTCCATCAACAGTTTGTGGCATGCATAGGCGACAAGGTCGACTCTAGCAACGTCACCGATGCAGACTTGCGGTGGCTCTACAACGCCATCGTGAGTCCGTCTCATTGCAACCCTATGTCGCTGATGGTGTAGGGTTGGATCGACAAAAGGGACAAGGCAAGCAAGAAGTTGGCCTTCGGGGCCTATCTTCAACGCCTAGCAGCCCTCATCTGTGACGGCGATGGACCGGGAGGGCGCGACAACAAGTCGGAGTGCGCAATGGACATCAGCGAGAATATGACTCATGGCAATATTGTCGTGGAAAGTGTTTGTGCCGGCTTCCATGTCGGCGGCACCAACATCAGGCTCCCGTGTGCGGAGCTAGGAGTTTTCCACCATCACAAGCTAGAGGGAGGAAATTGGCTTGAGGAAGGTCTCCTAGAGGGCGGCTGAGCTCTCGAGGACCGCCGTGGGCCGGTTCGACAACCAGTGAAATCTACAGTAGCCGGCCGCGAGTGGGACTCCTGGAAATCATGCCAGGAGCCTCGCAGTACCAGCCAGGGCGGAGCAATGCAGCGGGAGGTTCACAGCCCTCTGCGCCGGTCGGCGCTTCTTACTTCAGCGTGGGTATTGACTATAGGTAGCAAGGACGTGTGCCTGTGGTGCCTCCTATGCCCGATGCAGACTTTTTCATGCCCATGCAGAGGTACATCAACAGCAACATGCACTACATCGAGCGCGTGGAGGACGCAACATCCCAATGGAGGAACAAAGACAAGGCGATGGTGGAGTTCGAGTGACTCAAGGCGTGTTGCTATGGCTTCAATCAGCCACCGTCTCCAACTCCGTTTGACTAGAGTGCCTAGGAGTTGGCACATGTATCAGTTTCCCGGTTTGTGTTTTCTCTTATTTTTTGCAATCTTTTTCTTTATTTTCTTATGTGTGTGTGAGTGGGTCGGAAACCATGTATTGGGTGTGTTTACTTTCATGGAAGTGTGTTAGTAGCAGTTTTATTTTTATACAAGTGTGTGAAAAAATCATCACCATGTATTCGAGTTTCGATCTTAATATAATGGCGGTGGTTATGCTCTTTTAGGAGAGTTGAATTATTTATTCTTTCTTGAAAAGTACCGATGAAGACCAAATAATGTTGAGCATTGAACAAAATTTCGAACTTACACTTAACAATTATTCGACAAATATGTCTTATGTGGAGCAATATTGAGTACCCATGTGCTTCATTTGTATTGTCCAATTTGTGATGATAACTTAGTACCAATCTTTTCATAAATAAATTTTCATGTTCTGAACTTTGGAATTTATTCTTTTCAAGATCCTTACCTACCAATGCCATAATTAGAGCAATTCTCATGAACTTTTGATAGTAGATGAACATTAAATTGATGGTTGAGTTTGGTTAGGATTAAATTCTTTTTGGTATGAACTTTACTAAGATGGCAGATCTTTGTGTATCTTTTTCTAGCTTTGAATTACTCATGCAAAAATTTAATTCTGTTGAGTATCCTACCATAAACCCAAAATATCTTGTTGAATATCATTCCTTGACCACACCCTATATTTCTGGCTATATTTAATTCTTGAATAAATATTGAAGCCAGACAAATCAAATACCAACAAATGTTGGTGAATTCGGGTTGAGAGCCAATCGGCACACCTTAAACTGATCTGCTATTTGCTTAGGGACTAGCAAAATTTTAAGTGTGGTGGGATGGTATATGACATGCTTATTCTTGAAATTCATTCTAATATAGTCATGAATCATTGCAACCATGTGCTATATGATAATGGGAGTTCTTTTTCTTCCAAGATCAAATTTTTGCTATGCGCATGTCCACATATCCAAAGTGTGAGTCCTTTCTTAAATTTTTCTTTCTTGATGGCCATCTTGATAAAGTTTCTATAATTCGAACGAAGAAGAATCTCTTAGCTTTACAATATATTGTTGATTTATGTTTGCAATCCTTGAATTACCTCACCTAGCTATTCATATAAGCCTTACACAAATATTATTTGATCATTATGATGTAGAATATAGGTTGAGCGATTTGAAAGATGAGTTGTTGTTTTGGATTATTTGGAAGATAGATTATTTATGTTCACAACAATATTTTAAGTGATTTACATGTGTGGAAAAGTTATAATTTGTGAGTTAGACATGATTTATTGCTTTGGGGAGAAACTTTAAGATTTATGCCCATATTTGAACTATTTTGCTGAATCCAATATGAAATACACCACAATAGAATAGTGCTCAACATTTGCTGATTTTGAGATATCTTTTATGATAGAAAGAGTATGTTCTTTGATTTTTCTTTCTTTTCTTTACTCGGGATGAGCAAAGGTTTAAGTGTGGGGGAACTGTTGGCACTCCCCAAGTGCCCCTTTTATATGTGAACATTACCCCAATTAGAGCATAATTGATACTAATTTAGGCCATTTGCCTATGATGTTGCCTATATATTTGTTTATGTGTTGTTTTGGAGCTTTATTGCAGAAAGAGGTAAAATTGCTGATTAAAGTGATGTTAGAGAGGACAGGAATCTAGAACCGACGAAAAGCACTGAAGAAGCCCAGTGCACCGATCGATGCAGTCCATGAGCCGGTCGGCGCAAGGGTGTTTTGGCCCACAGAAGACACTTGAAGATATTTGCCTAGAAGAACTATGGAACTTCAAGATCTCGATGTGCACTACAAGACTTTATCTCGAAGAAAAAGGCCCATATGGCAGCTATGGAAGAAAGAGGAACCGACTCTTAGGAGAAACCAGAGAAGACACGGCTTGTGCCGATCGGCACAATCCTGCGCCGATCTGCGTAACCGCCTTATTTGCTAGAAATCGAGTCCCTTGCGAGTAGAACCTCTATAAATACTTGTAAACCCTAGTCGTGAAAAGAAAGAGCATAGGCAACAGAGGGACAACAGATCCATGAGTTAGAGCCACTGGGGCTTGCCCCATTAGAATAGATCTCTAGTTGAGTTTGAAGAACCATTGGTGTTAAGAGTTGATCCGTCAAGGTAGGCCATCCTGATGGGGATGAATCTTACTCTATGTATCTCAAGGATGATTGAATATGTTGATGATGGTTTTGGTGATTTGTCTATCTTGATTTTATAATCATGTATGTGCTTATTCCAATTGCTTAGTTCTAGGCTAAGTAAATAGATATTATCTTGATCGTGGTGATTAGGATAGTATTCGAACATTGTATTGGTTATGGTTGCTTGATGATGCTAGTAGTGTGGTTTAGTGGTGACAACACTAAACCTGCGCAACACTATTGGATAGTTGAGTAGGGTAAGATACTCACGTGATTAAGGGTTTCCTCTCAGCAGCGATAAATTGGGAGCCGCTCGGAAAGCAGGGTGGTCTTATTCATTATAGGTTTTCAATGATCCATGTAACTACCCATTATGATGCTATTTGAGTAGACTTTCTGGTTATGGTCTCACTAGTACATACTTGGCTACTCACTTAACAGCATAGGCTTACAAGGTATCTGGCGTAGTTTGGCTTAGATTCACCAGTGTGCTGATCGGCTCAACGCCTGCGCTGATCGGCATGATGATAGATTCACCAGTGTGCCGATTGGCTCAACCCCTGCGTCGATCGGCACAACGACAGATTTATTGTCTGGCACACCATTGTGCTGGCCAGTCTCCCCTCATGCAACCTGAATTTGATAGTAGCTTTGATTAAACCTTTTATTGTTAACTTTGTTTTATTTACCCCTAAGGTCCCTATGGATTCGATAAACCTTGGAATACTTAATTCAAGGGAAAAGTGCTACAATTGTACACCGTCCTCTTGCGATATATAAATGGGTGCGTAATCACGACCAACAGGTCCCTTTGTCGAGGTTGGCTCGGATCCCCTTGAGCTCTCCCGCGGAGGCCATCGTGGCAGCGGCGAGGTCACCATTCTCCGTCTCGCACTGGAAAGCACGCTAGAGGGAGGCGCTGACGGTGATGAACCCTTTAGGGCCTGGCATTTTGAGCTTCAGGTATGTGTAGTTGGGAATGGCCATGAACTTGGCATAGCACGGGCGTCCCAAGAGAGTGTGATACACTCCCGAGAAATTGACGACCTCGAAGACGAGGGTCTCAGTTCGGAAGTTGGATGGAGTCCTGAACAAGACGGGTAAGCTGATCCAACCAAGAGGCATGGCTTGCCGTCCAGGGATGATCCCGTGAAAGGGCTGGAGGCTTGACCGGTCGATCCCAACAAGGTCAAGCGTATCGGCATACAGGATGTTTCTGCAGCTCCCCCAGTCCACCATCACCTTGTATAGGTGGATGTCAGCAATGGTGGGGTCGACGACGAGGGGGTAGCGGCCCGGCCACACACGTGTTGAGGGTGATCCGACCGATCGAACATGATCGGTAGGTCTGACCACATAAAAAAGGCCAGAGTGGCGGGCTCTGCCACGCGACGCTCGAGCTTGGAGGTGCGGCGGCTTCCTCGGGACTTGGGCCCTGTGAAGATCATGTGAGAGGCTTTAGGATTAGGGAACACTGGTCCCCTCTGCTCGTCTCCGGGTCCCCCTTCTTGGCCTCCTCCCGAAGGAACTTTTTTGTCGTCTAGTAGTCTTTTAGGAGGTGCTTGACGGGCAACCCGTGGTTGGGGCACGGGACGTTCTACTTCTTCTCGAAGTGGTTTGACACCTCCCCTGTCGGCAGTCTTGGCAGTCTTGGCCACGACTGGGTCACATGTAGACCGTGGTTTGTTCTTCTTCTTCTTCGGACCGTCGGAAGGACTGTCGCTGGCTCCATCGTCCCGCTTGCCCTTTCCTTTCCCTCTAGGGCGCATCAGAGGACAGCTCCGACACACTGCTCCCCAGAGGCAAAACTCATGGCAATTTCCAGGAGTTCTCGTGCCGTGCGCGGGCCCTTTCGTCCTAGCTTGTGGATGAGCTTCTCTGAGGTGGTGCCGGAGATGAAGGCTCCGATGATGTCCGCATCGCCCACATTGGGAAGCTTGTTGCACTTCTTACTAAAGCGCCGGATGTAGTCCCTGAGGGACTCCCCAGCTTTCTGTCGGCAGTTCTTGAGGTCCTATGTGTTGCTTGGCCGGACATAAGTCCCCTGGAAGTTTTCGACGAAGATGTCCCTCAAATCGCCCCAATCGTAGATCCGGCCTTCAGGGAGGTGCTCGAGCCAGGTGCGGGCCAAGTCCGCGAGGTACAAAGGGAGGTTGCGGATGATGGCGAGGTCATCGATGGCTCCCCCCGCCTGACACGCGAGGCGGTAGTCCTCGAGCTAAAGGCCCGGGTCTGTTTTGCCCGCATATTTGGTGACGGTCGCAAGCGCTCGAAAGTGCTGAGGGAACTCAGCGCTGTGGATTCATGGGCTGAAGACCCGGGGCCCAGGAGGGCTCGGGCGTCTATCCTTCTTGTCATCAGTGTCGTCTTATCGGCCTCCATGGCACGGCTGACGATCCAGTTCCTTATTATGCCATTCCCTCTCACACCAATGCGTGTTGAGAGTATGGCGCGTGTCACACTTCAGCCTGACCTGATCATGGACCGGGGCCCTCTAGGGCGTACCACCCGCTGGGGCTGGCTACGGGACCGAAAGTGGATGCAACGGTGCTGCCCACCGCAGCGCGACTGGACGTTGATATCTGCTGGCTGGATTGGGTGGCTCGCCTCAGCGAGCTCTCCGCCTAGAGCTCGGCGGCCTTGGCCAGGAGCACCGTAACTTCCCGTTGGTCCTGTTGGGCCTTTGGCGCTGTGGGCTTGGGGAGAGTTTTGAGCAGCGAGGCAGCTGCCGCTACGTTTTGCTCCGCACGAGTGAACTGTGGGGACGATGTGCCGGTGGATGTCGCGAGCCATGGTGCAAGCGCGCCCGCCTGTGCCAGAGCGGGCCAACTCGTGGTTGATTTCTTCCTTCTCATGCTCGAGATGGCGTCGGGCTTCCTTAAGCTCCGCTCTATAGGCCCTCAGCCGCTGCTGAAGATCTGTTATGCTGGTGGTGGGCTGCGGCCCTCCATCGTTGGTGATGGGGATGTTGACCACTGCCTCGCCTGCTGCTGCGCCTGTCGCCGGGTTCGTCAGGGCGGGATCCCCAGGGTTCGCCAAGGCTCCAGCGACCGAGGTTGAGGCACTCCCCGTCGTTGATGGGGGCACAGGTTGTACCATATGGCATCTGCATGATGAGCCACAGCTTCCCGTGCAGCTCCTAGAGTCGAAGTCTTCACATGACGCTAGATCGAGGAGGTCGAAGAGGGAGTCGTTGGGGTGGTCGATTACGCCGACAAATCCCGGATCCATGAGAGTGAATATCAGGCGCCCTAGATGCACCCTATGATGTTCCGAAGGCCACATGGGTAGCCCCCCGAAGGGGTCTCGAGGAGCCGTCCCGGGTGGAGAGGCTCTCCCCCGAGGAGTTGCCTGTGGATGTTCGCTAAGTCAAACATTAAGGAGCGAAGGTCATCCTGGTCGGGCGCAGGGCCCATGTAGCGCTCCAGGTGGAGCCAGAGATGATCACCATACCTAGGTGATGTCGCGGAGTGGCTTGTGACACGCGGCCTGGCCGGCTCAAGCTGGACCATGCGCATAGCCTCGTTGGCAACTGTGACGGCGGCTGCGATGGGGTCGAGGAGAACACGTCAATGAGTCATAGCGTCCCGTCCGCTGTGACCATGAAGTCGAGTATGTCGCCTTCATCCTCGAGCCACCACGGATGCGCCGCCTCTAGGGCGGGCATCGGGGCCGGAGGAGGCGAAGAAACCATGACGCTGACACACAACAGCTTCCGGTCCGTAGTGGTGACGAACTCTAGTCTCCCGAAGAACACGCTGCTGCTGGGAGCCCAGAAGGTAGAGGGAGTGGCCATCCAAACAGGGAAGTGACGAGACAAAAACATGCAAAAGGCCCCTAAGTGGCGCACCAACTATCGGCATTTAGATCACCGACCGGTAGAATTTGTTCACGGGGATGCGCGTTTTGGGCTCGGCGATGTCTAAGCAAGAGGACACGAGGGATTATATTGGTTTGGGGAAGACCCCTATGTCCAGTTCTATGGCCTGCTCGTGTTAGTTGCTTCGGAAAGAGTTACAATGGTGGTGAGAGAGGAGTGAAAACTCCAAGTCTCCAATGTCGATGGTGTGCGTCTAGCACGAATGTGGGTGTGCGCCTCTATTGTCCTGTGTCTAGAAGAGTGGGTACCCGCTCCCCTTTTATAGTCTAAGGAAAAGGGGCCCATTTACAGAGAGAGAGAGAGAGAGAGAGAGAGAGAGAAGGGAGAAGAGCGGGATCCTATGCATATAGAGTCGGTGGAGGCGTGCGGAAGAAGGCAAAGCCCCGAGTCGGCAGCGTGGTCTTCGGTGCTAGTGGGTCCCTCATCATGACCGCCATGTCAGATGAAGGGCACTGTGCTCGGGCGTGCCCCCATCTTCCGTTGATAGGCCATGTCTTCCTTGTCCCTGTTGATGGCGTGATCCATCATGTGTAGCTAGGTGCATCATAGGCACTGTCGTGTTGTCCGAACGATGAACGTTCCTACCACCGACTGTCCCGCACGTCCGCTGTGAGGGATGTCATCGAGAGTTGGTCCTATCGAGTGCCCTGTCACGCCTACTTGCGTCAGCAGGCGTGGGTGGTGATGGGCGTAGCGAGGCATATAGGAAGAATTGACCCCCAGATACCGTGTCTGCATAGCGGGTATGACATTTTAGGCCGAGTGGTTGTTAGTTGATGACCACTAACCTGTTCACCCTTCTCCAGCCGGGGTTAGGACGCTGGCCCATATTTGCTCGGGCCCACTTGGAGTTGAGATCTATCTAGTCCTGACAGGGCAATTGAGTTTCTCCATTCCACCATTTCCGGTCTGGTTTGGGTCTATCCGTCCCGTGTCATCGGGGTTCGAACTCCTACTATCGGGAGTCGAAGGTGGCAGAGTCCATCTGATAGTCAGGTGGGGCCCGTGGTAAGAGGCCCCGACCCCTTCAGCGGGGTTGAGCGGAGCGTAGCATGGCGGGGCACCCGACCTCTCACGAGGAGTCATATGCCACGGGTCACATGACCCCCATCGAGGGGTCGAGCGAGGCGCGGCTGGTTCCTGACTGCCCAAGTGTTGGTAGTCTTTATTTCCATTTTAAGCCTACCAAATAAACTTTGAAAAGCATGAAACTCTTGGAAAGAACCCTGATCCTTAAGAGAATTAACGAGTTCCATGAGTTTTGGTGAGATATGTGCTTACAGGGTCGAAAGGGCAAAAAATATTCAAAAACATGAAGAAATGCCCCATCGGCCTGGAAAGAACCCTGATCCTTAATAGAACTAACGAGTTCCATGAGTTTTGGTGAGATATGTGCTTACAGGGTCACAAGGGCAAAAAATATTCAAAAACATGAAGAAACGCCTCGTCACGCCTCCTAAGCCTAGGCGCCACCCCTCTCCACCACCGATTCACGGACCACCTGGAAGAATCGAATTTAGTGATCCAAGTGATGATGGGACAAGCGCTCTATGGAAGGCGGTGAAGGGGCTTCGGCAGTGGGTGGACAAGGTTGAAGATCGGATGGGGGAAGAGCACCTAAGGCGAGAGGTGCTAGAAGATGACATAGAGTGGCTACGCAAGGGTTTAGGATCTAAGATTAAGCGCGTAGCCACGGCGGCCGGGCATCCGGACGCCTACTATCTCCCTCGCCCATAGAGTCCTTTTAGATTTCTCTTGGCGCTTAGTTTATTTCTTGCATTTCCCTTTATATCATCTTCATCTTAGTTAAATCTTCTAGGTCTTTGTTATTATTTCAATGATGTAATGCGCTAGTGCTCTATGAATATAAAGATTGTATGTGTGTTTAATTCAATATATTTCTCTGATCTATGTGGCAACACATAGGTCAGACTTTGTATCTCACAAATGATCGAGTCTTATGATGAACCAAGAAACAGGTCAAAAATTTTGTTGAATGACTCACTAGCCGCCTCACGGTGAAGTAAACCCCGTCAGGCGGCACACCTCACCGGGCGGCATGAAGTGCCACTGCCCAGGTCACCTGGCCACTTCAAGAGGTATGTGCATAGCTGGTTATTCTAATTTTAACCCGAACTCCCATCATATTTAAGAATGCTTACCTTGGTAATATGAACCTATCCTACCAATCATGCTTATTGTATAAAGATAGCTCCTTGCATTCTCTCATTGCCCTTGGGAAACACTCATTGCACAGGAAAACCTTGTCTAAATTGTTGATAAATGTGATATAACAATGGAGAATTTAATCTTTCTGAAGACATAGTGAACATTCTTCTTTTTCCTTTTCTTACAAATAAGAACTCTAGACTCACAATCTTCTCAATGAAGAAACGCCCCATCGGCCGATCATGACTGTGAAACAGCCATTTTCACTGGCCGATAGGGTTGTTTGAGGCTGAAATCAGGACCCGGGCAGGGTCGTGATGGCTGAAATCAGAACCCAGCCAACAGGGTCATATCAGGCTAAAATCAGCCACCCGGCTGGTCAAAACAGAGTCGTCATCAGGCTGATCATCTGACCTGGCCGATTCTGCAAAACACTCCACCATGAAGCTGTTTTCTCCTCCCGGACCAAAAGTAATGAAATATGGCTAAGAAATAGAGGTCCACAAGTGGCCAAACCGGGAGAAGTCATGGGGCGACCCGGAGGGGGTTGGCACCCAGCCCTAGCCGCCGCCTGGCCTGGCCTGCCGCCTACCCTCCCATGCCTCTCGGCTTGGCCAGCCACCCGACCTGGGTATGTCACCCAGGGTTGCCAGCCCATGAGGCCCACGAGGCCTATCGGCCCCAAAATAAAGAAGTTGGTAACCATAATCCAAGGGCCGCCCGGCCTGGGCCACCGTCCGGCCTGGCATGAAAGTCTATGTTTAGACGTGGTGTTTAGACTTAGCTTTCCTGGGATTGCATTCGTCCCCATGGGTTGTGTGGTAGGCGGAAGGTGGTGACAGTCTTGTCCGTCCAATATTGAACTCCACCACGTTCGGGAAGTCTCAAGCAGGGTTGTCTAGCGTTAACGTGCCCACTAGTACATGTGGTTAGTTACCGACCCTTACCTGTGGATCGTTATCGTGCCCTGAAGTAGATATTTGGAAATAGAATTCTTACTAAGTTACTTGGAAAAGGTTCACTACATTAGATTTCCTGGCCTGGGGACTTATTCTCCCTATAGAGTACACTTTGTTCTGCCCCCTCATCACTAGGACTTGATAGATTAGGAGTGACACTTTACTCCTGGGTGAAAGCTACGTTGCCATCTGTACGCTTGCAAATAATCCCTATTAGGCTTAAGACCGCCAACACCAAGGTTCAGGCGAGTCGGGGGCATGGCATAACTGTCATAGCTAAGGCGTGACTGCCACGTGAATGTCTTCATGTAGGGCCCATTCGAGTGGCACCCTGGCATTTAGTGGTGCCACGTGGCACCCCGGTATTCACCCACACGTTTGAGCCCCTCGGTGAAAGGGGCATCGCTAGTGAGCGCCCATGTTGTCTCAGGGAGTCCGGCAAGTTCTTGAGGGAGGCGTGCCTGTGCCTTAGGTGGTAGTGGTGACGTGACCATGTCTTCACTCTGGGAGTGCTTGCGGGCTCATGTGAGAGCTCCACTTGGTGGCGGGAGGGACCGGCACTCCGGCGGGAGTGGTCCAACAAGGAGTAGGGGAAGGTGATGAGGACATCACTCCTATGGATACACACAACACTCCTCCAAATCTGGACTTGCAAGGTCCAATGACTAGAGCTCGTACACGACAACTAAATTTAGAGGTGAGCTCGTTCCTACGTTCTTCGCTATATGTTACTTTTGAGAATGGTTTGCTACCTAATGATTATTTTATGATTAGAAACCATGGAGAGGACCAGGAGATGATGGGAGAAGGATTTGGAAACGTGGAGGGCCAGCAAGGGCTTGGAAGCCAAAGTGGAGGCCCAATCAAAACCGACTTCGAGTCTGTTTCGGGGCCCAGGACCAGTCTGTACTAAAACGGTCGCCCAGGACGCATACGGACTCGGATTTGGACGTTCTACATATGCACGGAAAGATAAGGAGAAGGCCTTTCCAATGCCGCCGGCCTCATGTCAAAATTCATCCGGAGTCCTCGGGAATCGTCAAAACAAGAGAGAGTCCAGAATCTGTGTCGGTGCTGCGTCGCTTATTTTTTGTCTTTGGGCCTTGTATCTAGTTGAGCCCAATTCGGGGCGCGTCCAGAGGGTCTTGCACGACCCTAGGGTCTTTATATACAGCCACCGCCGCACCATTAGGGTTCGGGTTTTGCTTAGATCAATTCTGTTCATAAACAGTTTCGCCGTTCATCGGTTTGTGAGACCCCAACTTCGAGAGTTTAATCATACATCTGCAATTGTGTTGCATTCTTCGTTGTTCTTGCTTGTGTTCTTGATTCGCAGGCAGGGATTAGCCTTCTCAGCGAGGTCAATCGTCTTTTGGACGGTTGATAACCATAGGAGACGTCGTGCTGCGATTGCGGGGTTTAGAACGTGCTGTTCTGAAGCCGGATCGATTTGTGTGTCGCCTCCGACCAAATCAACTTACCAAGAACCTTTCGGAAGATCGGGAACCCTTGTCCACATCAAGTGGTAATCAGAGCTTCAGGTGCACCGTCAGGTTCATACTACCCTTTAGTTTTGTTTTCGTGTTCTTCCTATCGTCCACTGAAAATACCAAAAAAAATTTTTCCCCGCCCATAACCACGTGTTTAGCCTTTGCATATTTCAATTTCAGAGTCCGTAGTGTTGAGTTTGTGCCCTAGTTCTTGTTTAGTCGTTGGTTTAGTTTGTGTTTTTGTCGTCAGTAGTGTTTCCCTTGCAACCCTAGCCGCCATCCCCCTCACCATCCTCGGTTTTGTCGGCTTTGTGTGCTAGGGTTGATTGATCAACACGCCCACCCTAGTCCCATCCTAAACCTACCCTCACCACCTCGGACCAATTTTCATAAATCCCACTTTCCGCTGCATCCACCTTGCCAAAAAAAAAAAACTCCCTACCCGACCCCAAGCCCGACTCGGATTTCACTGAAACCACCGGGTTCTTCAAAACCGATTCCGACACCCCTTCGGTAAAACAGCCATAACTTTTCGCTCGGTTGTCCGTTTTGGCTGAAATTTTTACAGGAGATTCTAGACGAAAAGTTGGGCATACCCACACGTTTGAAACCCGACGTTTTCTGAAACTTCAAGATTTTCTGTAGGCCACGTCCTAGCTCGGTTTGAGCTGAAATTTTTTGTGGTTTCTCCCTCTTTGCTAGTCAGTTGGAAAAAAATATCAAAAAAATAAAATAAAAAAAAAAGAAATTTGGGATTCCTACTAGTGCTCCATCTAGCCCCCTGAAATTTCTGAGTTTGGCTGTTTTACACTAAGCCCCCTGTTATCGGCTGTGTCCCTTTGTCTCCTTGTTTCTTCTTTGCTATCACTACTGTTCTAGGACATAGTTAGACCAGCAACTAGGGACAAGTTACTTGGGCACTTATTCAGCTTTACTATCTGTTTTTGATTTGTGTGCCACTCATATATACATATTTGGCCTTCCTAGCTCTACATACTTCTTCTGGACAGCACATAGGTTATTTGGTAACCCTTGCAATCGTGGAACACTTCTCCCTGGTATCCTTCGCTTTGTTGTTTTCAGAACTTTGTAAGAGCTTTGCAAGAAGCTTACTTTTGTTGTGTTGAGAGGCACCACTGCTTAGTAGTTTTGTACGGATAACCTTCACTTTTTTGTTTCCTGTTTTGGTGTTTCTGATGTCAGGAAGCGACGGGGAGGGTGCTTCACCCTCAAAATTGGATGAGTGCGTGAGCCAAAATCAGTTACAGAAGGCTTTGCAGGCGGTTCAGAGTGATTTGGCAGAAACGATCACCAGGGCCGTCACCGACGCCGTCACCAAGCTTCACCTAGGAGAAAGCATTGAGCGGTTGGATAAGAGAGTCTCTAAGTTAACCGATCAGGTTGTCGAATTGGAGACCGCTCACAAGACCAACAACAACAACAACAACAACAACAACAACAACAACAACACCAACAACAACACCAACAACGACGTTGAAGGCGATCATGATGAAGCAACGGTGTATAAGGCTGATGGCACCGTCGATAGGTCAGCTACAAGGACCGCAAGGTTACGACGCCGTTTGCAATGTAACCCTCAAGGTATGGGTGGTTTCCACAACCACACCCGTCGCACACAAGGTAACTATGCTCCAGATGATCCGTATGCTAAAATTAAGTTTTCAATTCCTTCGTTTTCGGGTCAATACGATGGTGATGCTTACCTTGATTGGGAAATGACGGTAGAACAAAAATTTAATGCCCACCTTGTTCCTGAACAACATAGAGTTAGACAAGCCACTAGTGAGTTTAAGGACTTTGCTATTGTTTGGTGGAGTGGTCTAGCTGCTGAAACCGATTTGCCTACTACTTGGGAAGAACTTAAGGTAGAAATGCGTGATCGTTTTGTTCCTCCTTCTTTTTATAGAGAAATTCGTAATAAACTGCAACGTTTAGATCAAGGAGATAAAACTGTTCAGGAGTATTTTAGTGAGCTTCAGAAGGGTTTGATTCGTTGTGCTGTGGTTGAAAAAGTAGAGGATCAGATTTGCCGCTTTTATTCTGGTTTGAGAAAAGAAATTCAGGACATCCTTGATTATAAAGAATTTTATACCCTCAACCAGTGTTTCCAGTATGCTATGCTTGCAGAGAAAGAATCACAGGGACTTTTCCAGGCTTTTGAGGAGTACAGCAAGTCCAGGAATTTCTACCCACCACGGCCGACGGGGACTTTGGGGCTGCCCAAGCCATCTTTCCGGCCGCCCCCACCAGCTAGTGTTGTTTCTGCAGCACCAAGATCAGCCCCTGCCCCTTCTACGCGCTCAGGTAAAAATTCTGTGCAGGTACCGGCTAGTAGTGCCTCCTCTGTTGCTTCGACGGGACGCACTACAGGGATTCAGTGCCACCGCTGCCATGGTCTTGGCCATGTGCAGAAAGATTGCCCAAGTAGGCGGGCATATGTGGCGACAGATGATGGCGGTTACATGAGCGCCTCCGATGTGGAGGATGAGGAGGAGGATGTCGCTGCCACCAGCGGTGACCTCGTCCTTGGAGGCGGAGATACCACGGGCTATATGAATATTATTGTGCAGCGTGTGCTTAGCACACAAGTCCAGCAGCCCGAGATGATGCAGCGACATAACTTGTTCCAGATTTTCTTCGTCATCAAGAACCGTCGGGCACGTGTCATCATTGATGGAGGAAGCTGCAACAATTTGGTGAGTTCTGATGTGGTTAAGAAGCTTGATTTGACCACACGCCCACATCCACATCCATACTACATTCAGTGGTTAAATGACTCTGGAAAAGCTAAGGTAACACAAACTTGCAGAGTTCCTTTTTCCATTGGTTCCTATGTGGATTCTGTTGATTGTGATGTTGTACCCATGCAAGCTTGTTCACTTTTATTGGGTAGACCTTGGGAATTTGATAATGATGTTGTACACCATGGTAAAAGTAATAAGTACACTTTTATGCATAAAGGAACTAAAATTACTTTGTTACCAATGACCCCTGCTGAAATTGTACAAGCTGATTTAGAACGAACTGCTAGTTTGAAAAATAAACGCCCTGAAATTCAGCAACCTGTTAATTCTGCTTCTACACCAAGTAATGTTAATGATTCTTCATGTTCTAAGGGTGCTGCAATTAAATTACAAGGTCGTTCATGTCTTGCCACAAAATCTGAGCTTGCTGAAATTTCTACTGATGATATTTGCTATGCTTTGATATGCAAACAAGCCTTGTTTTTGCTTGGTGATATTGCTTCTAGTGCTTTGCCTCCTGCTGTCACTAACCTTTTGCAGGAGTATGAGGATGTTTTCCCAGCTGAGATACCCCCGGGATTGCCACCTTTGAGAGGGATTGAGCATCAAATTGATTTGATTCCTGGTGCTACTTTACCAAACTGTGCTGCTTATAGGACCAACCCTGAGGAGACTAAGGAGATACAACGACAAGTCCAAGACCTTTTGGATCGTGGGTATGTTCGTCAATCACTTAGTCCTTGTGCTGTTCCTGTACTTTTGGTTCCTAAGAAAGATGGTTCTTGGCGTATGTGTGTAGATTGTAGAGCCATTAATAACATTACTATTAGGTATCGTCATCCTATTCCTAGGCTAGACGACATGCTTGATGAGTTATGTGGTGCTATAATTTTCACTAAAATTGATTTGCGTAGTGGCTACCATCAAATTAGAATGAAACTTGGAGATGAATGGAAAACAGCTTTCAAAACCAAATTCGGGTTGTATGAGTGGTTAGTAATGCCTTTTGGGTTAACTAATGCACCCAGTACTTTCATGCGTTTGATGAATGAGGTTTTAAGACCTTTTATTGGCAAATTTGTGGTTGTTTACTTTGATGATATCTTGATTTATAGCAAATCCACGGATGATCATATGATTCATTTGCGTGCTGTTTTTGATGCTTTGCGAGTTGCACGTTTATTTGGTAACCTTGAGAAGTGCACCTTTTGCACGGATCGAGTCTCTTTTCTTGGCTATGTTGTGACTCCACAGGGAATTGAGGTGGATGAGGCGAAGATTGAAGCCATAAAGAGCTGGCCTGTACCAAAAACTATCACACAGGTGAGGAGTTTTCTTGGTCTTGCAGGTTTCTACCGCCGCTTTGTCAAAGATTTCAGCACCATTGCTGCACCATTGCATGAGTTGACAAAGAAGGGTGTTGACTTCCATTTTGGTAAGGTACATCATGAGTCTTTTGATGCTTTGAAGGACAAACTTACACATGCACCATTGCTGCAATTACCCAATTTTGATAAGACTTTTGAGCTTGAATGTGATGCTAGTGGTATAGGCATTGGTGGTGTTCTGATGCAAGATGGTAAACCTGTTGCATACTTTAGTGAGAAAATTACTGGGCCTGTTTTGAATTATTCCACGTATGATAAGGAACTATATGCACTTGTACGTTCTTTAGAAACGTGGCGTCATTATTTGTTGCCCAAAGAATTTGTTATTCATTCTGATCATGAATCACTTAAGTATATTCGTTCTCAAGGCAATTTGAACCAAGTATATTATTAAACATAAGAAAGGGAAGGATAATGTGATTGCTGATGCTTTATCGAGGCGATATACTTTGTTGTCTCAACTTGATTGTAGAATTTTTGGACTTGAGGCAATTAAAGAACAATATGTTGTTGATGTCGATTTTAAAGATGTATTGCTGCACTGTAAAGAAGGTCGTGCTTGGCACAAATTTGTGTTGAATGATGGATTCTTGTTTAGAGCTAACCGCCTATGCATTCCAGTTGGTTCCGTTCGTCTTTTGTTGTTGCAGGAGGCGCATGGAGGTGGATTGATGGGTCATTTTGGTGCTAAGAAGACAGAGGATATTTTGGCCACACACTTCTTTTGGCCAAGGATGAGGAAAGATGTTGAGCGTTTTGTTGCTCGCTGCACTACATGTCAAAAAGCTAAGTCTCGATTGAATCCACATGGTTTATACATGCCACTTCCTGTTCCTTCTATTCCTTGGGCGGATATTTCTATGGACTTCATTTTAGGACTGCCTAGGACTAAGAGGGGGAGCGATAGCATTTTTGTTGTCGTGGATCGTTTTTCCAAGATGGCACACTTTATATCATGTCATAAAACTGATGATGCTAGTTATATTGCTGATCTTTTTTTCAAAGAAATTGTACGTTTGCATGGTATGCCTTCTACTATTGTTTCAGATCGTGATGCAAAATTCTTGAGTCATTTTTGGCGCACGCTTTGGAATAAGTTGGGTACAAAGTTGTTATTTTCTACAACTTGTCATCCACAAACTGATGGACAAACTGAGGTTGTGAACCGCACTTTGGGTACTATGTTGCGAGCTGTTTTGAAGAAAAATTTGAAGCAATGGGAAGAATGCTTACCTCATGTTGAGTTTGCTTATAATCGGGCAACACATTCTACTACCAAGGTAAGTCCATTCAAGGTAGTGTATGGTTTTGATCCCCGTACTCCACTTGATATACTTCCTCTACCTATTAATGAGAGAGTTCATATTGATGCTAAGGAGCGTGCTGAATTTATTTTGCAAATACATGAGACCACTAGACTTAGCATTGAAAAGATGAATGAAAAGTATAAAATTGCTGGTAGTAAGGGAAGAAAGGAAGTAAAGCTTGATGTAGGAGATTTAGTGTGGTTACACTTAAGGAAGGATAGATTTCCAGAATTGAGAAAGTCTAAACTAATGCCTAGAGCTGATGGTCCATTCAAAATAATAGAGAAGATTAATGATAATGCATACAAACTTGAGTTGCCTCCCGAGTTCGGGGTTAGTCCTATTTTTAATATTTCAGATTTGAAACCATACTTGGGAGAAGAGGATGAGCTTGAGTCGAGGACGACTCCACTTCAAGAGGGGGAGGATGATGAGGACATCACTCCTATGGATACACACAACACTCCTCCAAATCTGGACTTGCAAGGTCCAATGACTAGAGCTCGTACACGACAACTAAATTTAGAGGTGAGCTCGTTCCTACGTTCTTCGCTATATGTTACTTTTGAGAATGGTTTGCTACCTAATGATTATTTTATGATTAGAAACCATGGAGAGGACCAGGAGATGATGGGAGAAGGATTTGGAAACGTGGAGGGCCAGCAAGGGCTTGGAAGCCAAAGTGGAGGCCCAATCAAAACCGACTTCGAGTCTGTTTCGGGGCCCAGGACCAGTCTGTACTAAAACGGTCGCCCAGGACGCATACGGACTCGGATTTGGACGTTCTACATATGCACGGAAAGATAAGGAGAAGACCTTTCCAATGCCGCCGGCCTCATGTCAAAATTCATCCGGAGTCATCGGGAATCGTCAAAACAAGAGAGAGTCCAGAATCTGTGTCGGTGCTGCGTCGCTTATTTTTTGTCTTTGGGCCTTGTATCTAGTTGAGCCCAATTCGGGGCGCGTCCAGAGGGTCTTGCACGACCCTAGGGTCTTTATATACAGCCACCGCCGCACCATTAGGGTTCGGGTTTTGCTTAGATCAATTCTGTTCATAAACAGTTTCGCCGTTCATCGGTTTGTGAGACCCCAACTTCGAGAGTTTAATCATACATCTGCAATTGTGTTGCATTCTTCGTTGTTCTTGCTTGTGTTCTTGATTCGCAGGCAGGGATTAGCCTTCTCGGCGAGGTCAATCGTCTTTTGGACAGTTGATAACCATAGGAGACGTCGTGCTGCGATTGCGGGGTTTAGAACGTGCTGTTCTGAAGCCGGATCGATTTGTGTGTCGCCTCCGACCAAATCAACTTACCAAGAACCTTTCGGAAGATCGGGAACCCTTGTCCACATCAGAAGGCACCATCGTTTCGAGATCTCGGTAAAAAATCATGAGCATTCCTTAACCCTCTCTTTACTATTCCGCAATTGTGTGCTCTAGTGAGTAGGTTGAATTGTGGCTTGCATAGGGTAGTGTGTTTAGCTTCCATATTTGGTCTCATCATGAACACTAGCATGTGTGGGGTCCTGGCCTACTAGATTTGTTAGGTTCCAATGATTGCCGAGATTTAGTGGTGTGAAATTGAAGTATTCAGATTAGTGGTCGGCTTACCGATTAACCTCCCCTCAGTATGCCTTCGGTCCTTACAATTGGTATCAGAGAAAAGTTCTCAACTTTGAGGCCTTACCACCTTGGGTAAGGATGCCAGGGGAGATGTGGAGTGTTCCCATATCACATGGGGAGGACTACGAGTATTGGAAGGCATGCATGCAAGCCTACCTTGAGTTTCTTGATCTAGAGATATGGACGGTGACCCATGATTTGGATGCGGACGTGAACCCACTTGATCCTGATTTCATTAAGCACAACACTAAGGCCAAGAATGCTCTATTTGCATAAATTTCTAAAGATATCTTTGCTAGATTGGATGCGAGTTCATCAACACATGATATTTGGGCTGGGATTCAGAGTATCCATGAGGGTACTAGTGATGTGAAAGAGGAAATGAGAAAACATGTGGATATGTTCCATGGTTTGCAATATATGTGATGAGTAATTGACTTGAGCGGATTTGGTATTTGAGTTGAAATACGAGAATCCAGGGATTGCATGTGTGTGTGCATGATTATGGTTTCGACTAACCGGAGTTGGTGGAGGTATTGGTGATGTTGCAGGAGTTGGGAAATGTGTTTGCTTGTCTCATGATGTGTAGGTCACTGGAGTCGACTTCACGGTCAACAGCGAGAGGATCGAGCACAAGTAGGGGACTTGGGGTCAGACGATCGGGATGCCGGGTGAAGTCATGGGTGATCCACACCGTACACGTAGAGAGGAAAGAAGCACGGATGGTCTCGCGGTTGAGTCTCAAAACCAAGTCAAGGCAAGTAGAATGCCAGTGCAAGTGACAAGGGGCCCGATGGACAGGGACCAGGAGAGACTTGCCGGTGGTCAGGATCGCGGGACAAGGTGACACGCGTCAACATCGAGAAGTCATGCTTTAAGAAGTGTGCAAGGCGGTTTCTCAGTTTGGGCTTCAAAACCGGTGGCGACGCTTGGAGGTGCACATGGCACCATCGCGGAGCTTGCATCAAGGTGAAGCAAAGATGATAAGGGCCCAATGGCATTCGAGTGAAGGAAAAAGAGATGGACAAGTTTGCCCTGGTGGTAGGTGGCAATGTTATGTAGGTCAAGGGTAGTGTGGTTTTTTGGACAATAGGACCCTAGGCCTATATAAGGAGAGGTGTGGCTGGTGGGAGTGGTGCCTCTTCCCATTAGCCTTGTGTTAGGAACTCATTTCAAAGTGCAAGGAGAGGTCTTCATGTAATAGAGGACAAGAGAGGGTGTGTGACAGACATCTCTTGCTCTTCCAAATAGTGCGCGGAAGAGGGTGGTTTCCTAGCCATGTATCCATGTATTTTGACTTGATGAATCAATGGTATGAGACTCAAATTTGTGCTCAAGTTCTTTCTTTCTCCCTAAATCCTGAATTTCTCTTTTTTCCCTATTTTCGGAGCTATTTTTGTGGTGATTTTCGATCTCAATTTTGAGTGAGTTTTGGGATGGATTTTGTGGGGGATCTTGGTGCTATGATGTGCTAGAACAATCCTATATAGGTCCTTGACCGAATCAAAGGCACGAGCACCTTCGATTTCAACGTTTTCTCAAGTTTCCCCTTTTCGGTGTTCTTGGCACGAGATCTGAAATTCATGATGATTCCTTGTGCTTTCTGAGTGGATCTCTTTAGAGGAGTGTCGTGATGTATTGAGGATGATCTGATCCAAATTTCGTGATTTTTGGAGTTCGTCTGATAGGGTTTTGGTAATTTTCTTTCCCGAATGGAGCTGCTGTTTTGCCCAGGATAGAACTTCCGTGGCCAGGATAGAACTTCCATGACTATGACGGAACTTCCATCAAGAACCATAGAACTTCCATGAGTGCCAGTTCTCACGTCGCCCGGAACTTCCGTGATTGACAGAACTTCTGACGGGGGCTTTGGAACTTCCGACGGGCACCACGTAACTTCCATTAGGCTCAATTTTGTGAACTCTCGGATCTTCCTTGTTTCCCTTTTTGTTCCTTTTTGTGCTTTCTCTGTGTGTCCTTTTGGTTTGAGTCATTCCTAGGGTTAGCACATCACAAGTTGGTATGTGTAATCTTGGTGACTCGATTAGAAGTTGGTTTGGGTTGTAGTTGGGACATAGGCTAAGTTCTTGAGAAGAATTTTAAATGGCTCTCATTCACCCCCCCCTATGGTCGCCTTCTTGGTCCTTCAATTGGTATCAGAGCTGGTTTGATCACTAGTTGACCTTCACCGGCTTTGTGATTCGAAGGTGACATGGAGAAGCGTGCGGTCAAGCTCTGGATGTTCGATGGAGAGGACTTCTCCTACTGGAAGTCGTGGACCAAGGCTTATCTCCTGAGTCAAGGATGTGCTATCTGGGGCATCATCAAGAAAGAATAAAACATACCTCCCGACCTCAACACCGCTCCTATAGGTGAGTTGAACAGGTATGAACACAACTCCAAAGCTGTCAACATTCTGCTCTCTGCACTTGGTAGAAGTGAACAAGGTTGCGTTGCACACCTTGACTGCTCATGCTATTTGGGTTAAGCTTTACACATACCATGAGGGTACCAATCAAGTCAAGTCTATGCGTAAGGATTCTTACAATAGACAGTACCAAATCTTTGCACAAAAACCTGGCTAGTCACTAGATGACACCTTTTGTAGGTTTGAGGCAATTGTGTGCAACTTGCGGGCTTGTGGTAACCTTGTGTACAGTGATAATGATAGAGCTAAGAAACTGCTGTACTCACTTGATGAAATGTTTGGGGGGTTAAAATTGCTGCTCTAGAAGAAACTTCTGACTTCAATACCTTGAACTATGAGCAACTATATAGCAAGCTGAAATCTCATGAACTATCTAGGAAATCTTGTCCTAATCATGTTAATCCTGCTTCTAGCATGGCTTTGCTTTCTAGCTCCTAGAAGGGTAGTCATAGTGATGCTTCTTATGGAACTCAACCCTCACTTGACCACTCTTCTTTGGAGTTTGCTCTGCCTTCTCTTATTGTAGCTTCCAATGAACAGATGGAGTGCATTCCTGACGAGGAGCTGTCCTTGCTCACAAGGAATTTCAGAAAATTCTACAACAACTGGAAGGAGAGAAGAGGAGGTGGTTCAAGAACCTGCTTCGAGTGCGGTGAACCGGGACACTTCATTGCTGACTGTCCCAAGAAGAAGAAGAAGGTCAGGTACCGTGACAACAACACTGAAGACTTCAAGCAGAAGAAGAACCGCTTCTACAAGAAGGGCAAGAACTCCAAGAAGTTCCCCATGGCCATTGCACGCGCCTGCGTTGCCGCCTTGAGCGATGTCGACCTCACATCAAGCGAAGGCCTTACAAGCTCGGAGTAGGAGGTTGAAAAGCCAAGAGTCAAGAGGAAGGATGACTTCACCGGGCTTTGCTTCATGGCAAAGAATGATCACGACACTGACTCTGGATCCTACTCCAACACAAGTGAGGTACCTCCCACTCTTGATGAGCTCTCTTCTGAATTTGATCATTTGCGCGATGTTCTGCTCTTGTAAGATGACAAGCTTCGCAGTGCTGTTCGTTAGAGTACAGATCTTAAGTCTAAGTTGGAGTGTGGTGATTTTGAAATTGCTTCGCTTAGGTCTAAGCTTGTGAAGGACCGAGAAGGCGACCAGAGGGGGGGGGGTGGTGAATGGGAGCCAATCAAAATTCTTCAATAAAACTTGGCCTATGTCCCAATTATAACCCAAGCCAACCTCCAAGCCAATCACCAAGACTACAGACACCAACCCGTGGTGTACTAGCCCTAGGAGTGATCTACTAGTGCAAACGAACACAGCGTAAACAACAAGAAATAGCAAAGACTTGAAATAGTTGGAAACCTCACAGAGCTGTACCTTCTAGACCATCACCGGCAGTGCCGATCAGGACCATCGGCAGTGCCGGTTGGGCCCATTGATAGTGCTGGTGAGACCCATCGGCAGTGCTGGTGTGGGGTTTTGCAACCCACTGGCAGTGCTAGTCCCGGTCGTCGGCAGTGTCGATCGACCCCAATAGAACAGGAAAAACTTTCGGGATTTTGTCAAATCTTCTCCAAAACCTATTCAAATGAACTCCAAATGATGTGATTTTTGGACCAGTGAATCCTCAGCACATCATGACCCTAATCCTAGAAGATCAACTCAAGTGGCTCAAGAAATCATCACGAATTTCAGATCTCATGCCAAGAACACCAAAAAGGGAAAGCATGAGAAATCCTTCAAATTGAAGGTGCTAGAGCTCTTGATTTGGTCATGGACCTATGAAGGATTGTTCTAGCTCATCATAGCAACTATTTCCTCAAGCAATCCTCCCCAAAAACTCATCTAAAAATGAGATCAAAAATTCCCATGAAAATAGCTCCGAAAATAAGAAAAAAAGAAATTCAGGATTCAAGGGAAGAGGGAAATCTTGAGCACAAAAATACTTCTCATATCATAGAAAGGTGCTTACAAGATCCATGGTTACAAGGCTAGGAAGCCACCGTCTTCCTCCCACTATTTGGAAGAGCAAGAAATGTCTCTCACACACCCTCTCCTCTCCTCTATATCATGAAGTCCTCTCCTAGCACTTTGTAATGAGTTCCTAACACAAGGCTAATGGAAAGAGAGGCACTTCTCCCACTAGCCACACCTCTCCTTATATAGGCCTAGGGTCTATTGTCTATATGACCACTCTACCCTTGACCTACATTACACACCCACCTAAGACCGGAGGCATAATCGTCCATCTTTTTCCTCGTCGCTCGAATGCCATCGGACGCTTCATGTCTTTGCTTCGTCTCGAAGCAAGCTCCGTGGTGGTGCCACGTGCACCACCAACCACCGCGACCGGTTTTGAGGCCTAAACCGGGAAACCGCCTTGCACACTTCTCAAAGCGCAACTTCTCGATGTTGACGTGTCTCACGTTGTCCCGCGATCCTGACCACCGGCAAGTCTCTCCCAGTCCCTGTCCATCGGCCCCCCTTGTCACTTGTACCGGCATCCTGTTCGCCTTGACTTGGTCAACTCGCCATCTTCTTCACCACCACGATTTTGAGGCTCAACCGCGAAACCGTCTGTGCTTCTTGCCTCTCCACGTGTACGTGTGGATCACCCTTGACTTCACCTGGCATCCCGATCATCCGGCCCCAAGTCTCCAACTCGTGCCCGATCCTCTCGTTGTTGACCACCAAGTTGACTACAGTGACCTACACATCATGAGACAAGCAAACACATTTTCCAACTTCTGCAACATCACCAATTCCTCCACCAATTCCGGTTAGTCATAACCATGATATGAAAACCCATGCAATCCCCGGATTCCCGCATTTTAACTCAAACACCAAATCTGCTCAAGTCAATTACTCATCACATATATTGCAAACCATGGCACATATTCACATGGTTTCTCAATCTCCCCCTTGATGAGTACATTGACAACACCCAATGCACAAAGATTAGAGATTGAAATGCAAAGCCGAATAAGCACAACCAAATGGCCAAACCCAAAGAAAAGGTGAAAACAAGCCATCTAGCAAGGTAGGGATCACAAAACCAAAAGTTGTTAAAGAAAGCGACTTGAGACGCAAAGGATGTGAAAGGTGCAAGAAAACGCTCAAGATCATGATATGCTCCCCCTCAACTTATGGTAGGTTTCATGTAGTGCAAAATGGATCATTTTAAGTTTCTTAGCATGATTTGTGCATGACCTAATATTTTCTCCCCCTTTGGCAATGAACTCATCAAAGAGGCAAAAGAACAAGCAAACATGCAAAACATGAAAAATGCAAACCTAAGGAGCTTCAACAATTATGCAAACAAGCATTTAACTTTGCTACCCATAAACATAGAGCCATGAAGTATAAAAGCAATAGCTTACAACCATGCAAAGATTAAAAATAGATAGCAAGGCATAAACACCAAGAGCTACACAAGCTAAGCAGAAAGATTGACTAGCTTAGATAGAATCAAATTTGCTTATCATGAGAAAATCTGCCACATGTGTAAGTACTCCCTTCCAAGGAAAAATAAGCATCAAGTGAATCATAAGAATTTAGCCAGTTTCAATCTTAACTAGGGCAACAATCTTAACTTGACAGCTTTGGAGTTGTTCATATACCTGACTAACTCACCTGCAGATGCAGTGTTTAGGTCCTGTGGTACAGCATACTCCTGCTCAACAATCTCCCAAATTGCACGTCCTTGACTAAGCTGTGGATGTCACGGACTTCTCATACTGGAAGTTGCGGACCAAGGCGTATCTGCTGAGTCAAGGACGTGCAATTTAGGAGATTGTTGAGCAGGAGTACGCTATACCACAGGACCTGAACACTGCATCTACAAGTGAGTTAGTCAGGTATGAGAACAACTCCAAAGTCATCAATATTCTGCTCTCTGCACTTGGTAGGAGTGAATATGATAGGGTTGCACACCTTGACACTGCTCATGCTATATGGGTTAATGTTGGCGGTTCTTAAGCCTAACAGGGAAAATCTGCAAGTGTACAGATGCCGACATAGCCTTCACCTGGGAGTATTCCAGAGTATCGATTTCCACAGGGAACGAGTAGAGTGTCACTCCTAATCTATCAAGTCCTAGCGATGAAGGGGCAGAACAAAGTGTACTCTATAGGGAGAAGAAGTCCCCGGGCCAGGTAATCTAATGTAGTGAACTCTATCCAAGTAACTTAGTGAGGATTCTATTTCCAAATATCTGCTTCGGGGCACGATAATGATCCACGGGTAAAGGTCGATAACTAACCACAAATACTAGTGGGCACGTTAACGCTAGACAACCCTACTTGAGACTTCCCGAACATGGTGGAATTCAATATTGGACGGACAGGGCTGTCACCACCTGCCGCCTACCACACAGCCCGTGGGGACGAATGCAATCCCAGGAAAGCTAAGTCTAAACATCATGTCTAAACATAGACTTTCATACCTGTTCTAGAATTGGTAAAAATAACAAGATAATGCTGCAAAGCAATATAAAGTTATGTACGAGGATCCCGCAGAATAAAAGGATAGAAATACTCACTTTATTACTTGGGCAAAGATTCCACTACATGTTACCTGGCCCCAAAGATGAGGGAGATTACTCACGCAGGAACTCCATCCCCAAGGCACAAGTTGAAGGAGCCAGCATCCTGAACTCCTCCTCCTACACCTCTACTCTTCTATTGGGTAAAATTTGAAACTAGTACTTCTTTCTTCAGAAATCCTTCACCCCCAACCCCCCCCCCCCCCCCCCGTGGCAATGGGCTGGCATGCGTTTATAGGTGAAGGAGAGTCGGTGGGCAAAAGTCGGTCCGCCGAGCGGCCACGTGTGTCGGGTGCCCGGGTATGCCGGGCGACATGCCAGGCCAGATGGTGGCCCAGGCCGGGCGGCCCTTGGATTATGTCGGTTTCCTGACCGACTTCCCTCGGATGGCTCAGATTTTACCCCAATGTTGGTTGTTGGGTCGGTGGCTACCGACTTCTTCATTTTTGGGTCGGTCGGCTTCATGGGCCTCATGGGCTGGCAACCCTGGGTGGCATACCCAGGCCGGGCGGCGTGGGTCGTCGGGCGGCAGGCCGGGCCGGGTGCCGACCCCCCTCTGAGTCACCCTGTGACTCATCCCGGTGAGGCCACTTGTGGACCCTTTTTCCTTAGCCATGTTCCATTGCTTTTAGTCCGGGGGAAGAAAACAGCTTCATGCTGGGGTGTTTTTCAGGATTGGCCGGGTTGGATGATCAGTCTCATGATGACCCTGTTTTGACCCACCGGGTGGCTGATTTCAGCCTGATATGACCCTGTTGGTTGGGTTCTTATTTCTGCCATCACGACCCTGTCGGGCCCTGATTTCAACCTCATACGACCCTGTCGGCCTGCTGTTTTACGACCGAATCGGCCGACGGGGCATTTCTTCATGTTTTTGCATATTTTTGGCTCTTTTGACCCTGCAAGCACATATCTCACCAAAACTCGTGGAACTAGTTAGTTCTATTAAGGATTAGGGTTCTTTCCGAGAGTTTCATACTTTTCAAAGTTTATTTGGTAGGCTTAGAAAGGGAAATAAAGACTACCAACACCCCCCCTACGCTTAGGACTTTGCTATCCTCAGCAAAGTAGAAATGAGGAAAAAGGGGTAGTTCCGAACATGCTTTGTATATATAAAGATTATCCATGACTCCCCATGCCCAAGGGGTTTTAAGTGGCTAAAAACCTTGTCTTCAAAAGTTGAGAAATGGAACAACAAAGTGAAATCAAATCTTTCTATTTCCCAAGGAACTTAAATTTGGTTTGTTCTTTCAAATAAAATAGAACTCCAAATCACAAGTTATTCTCGATTGATGCTCTCAAGTCACTCAAGTTGGTATGATTCCTCTCAATGGCCAGTGGCCAAAATTTCCCTATGTGTTAAGGCTTATGTGGAGCTTAATGCGGGGAATATTGAGGCCGCATACTTGTACTTCATTTATCACTAAGTCAAATAATGGATCCATGGAGAAAGCAGGACATGGGTTATGATCAAGTCATGTGCATGATGATGGAGTGTATGGATGAATGAAAGATTGTGGATGCTCCTTTTTGAAGTGATTTCCCTCTCTCTCTTGTATGAAGGAGATCATGGGCTATTCATGACTCACATATTATTATTATTATTATTATTTTGGAATAGCCCATAGCTCTTTTTACAATGATTTTTTTGGAGAGGGACCATCATATGTGGTGGAGCATGTAATGAATGGTTATGGGGATAGTATAGAAGTTTCAAAATATGGGGTGGTATGAGTGTGCACATGGACTTGATCAAGAACACATAACGAGCATCTCACAAGGGTCACAATATTTGACGAAGTTCAATGAAGATAAAAGTAGCGAAAGTAATAGGTTTTCATTAAAAGCATCATCTGGCTGTGGTAGGAATAAAATCATCATTGAGAATATTGTGAGTCTGGAGTTCTTATTTGTAAGAAAAGGAAAAGAAAGAATTATCACTTGGTCTTTAGAATGATTAATTTCTCCATTGTTATATCTTATTTATCAACATTTTAGACAAGGTTTTTCCTATGTTGTGAGTGTTTCCCAAGGGCAATGAGAGAATGCAAGGAGTTACCTTTATACAACAAGCATGATTGGTAGGTGTAAATTCATAATACCAAGTTAAACATTTTTAGTATTAATAGCGGTTCTGGTTAAAATTAGAATAGCCAGCTATGCCCATACCTCTTGAAGTGACAGGGTGACCTGGGTCGTAGCGAGTCATGCACCCTGGCAGGTCATGCTACCCGACGGGGTATGCCGCCCGGCAGGCTTGGCCGCCCGGTGGGTCATGCCGCCCGGTGGGATTTGCTTTACCGTGGGGCGCGCTAGTGTGTCATTCGTTGAGATTTTGACCATTTTCCTAGCTTGTCATGAGACTCGATCGTTTTGTGAGATACAAAGTCCGACCTATGTTTTGCCACATAGATCGGAAAAATATGTTGAAGTAAACACACAAACAATGATTAAATTTTATTCATAGAGTCCTGGCACACTACATCATTGGAATAATGAAATTAATTAACGAATTGAACTAATGAATAATTAAAAGGAATGCAATGAAGGAAATAAAGCTAAGGGCCAAAGGAAATAAAAAGGACTCTATGTGCGTGGGAGATAGTAAGTGTCCGGATGCCTGGCCGTCGTGGCTACGCGCTTAATCTTACATCCTAGACCCTTGCGTAGACACTCCACATCATCTTCAAGCACCTCTCGCCTTAGGTGCTCTTCCCCCATCCGATCCTCAACCTTGACCAACCGCTGCCCAAGCCCCTTTACCGCCTTCCATAGAGCGCCTGTCTCATGATCACTTGGATCATTAAATTCCATTCTACCAGGCGGTCCATGGATCGGTGGAGGAGAGGGGCGGCGCCTAGGCCTAGGGGGCGTGGAGTCAGTGGACTCGATGATCGTCCCCGGCGGAACCTTCTGGTACAGCACCTTCCCATAGCCGGTGGCTGTTTTATGGCCATGAACGACATAGGGAGGGGGGCTACCGTTTCCAGAGGTTTCCTCCGAGCTAGACACCACCTGCTTGCTGATCCGATCATAGCGGACTAAGGCCATCCCTTCCTCCATCTGAATGGCAGCTCGGTGTGTGACTCTCGTACCGATCGCAGGGGTCAGCGTAGGGAGGATTGGAGAGCTAGGTCCAGTGCCAGCATCCTTCCGGGGCATGAGCTGCCCCGTGGTTGTGCGGGTTGGGGTTACAGGGTGAAACTGCTTCCCCTTCCCGATGGCGCACAAGGGGGAGAGTACCTGGGGTGCATTACCTCCAGTTGGCCTGGCGGGTGACGCTGGTCGGCGGGATCCGTTGCCAGCTCGCGAGGGTGTCGCCACCCGGCGGGCCATGCCGCCTGGCGGGGGATGCCGCCCGACGGGACTCGCTGCTTGGCGGCATGGAAGACGGCCCGATCGGCCGAATGTTGGCCAAAGGCTTGGGAGGCTCGTCATTGGAGATTTATTCGAGGATCAGATGTCGGGCATGACGATCACTAGGAGGGGCCCCAGGGGTGGCTGAGAACTCTCTGTTTTTGTTAATTTCAGGGGATTCAGCCATCGGTTTCATTGGCTGTGAAGGGATCAAGGCATTGGAGTCTTTTTAAAGAGGAAGAACGTTGAAACCTATGGGACGGATAGGGTTGGAGCCGGCGGAGACCTCACCGGGTTTGGCATGAAGGCGGGGCGCAAATTCGAAAGTTTGTTGCCGCCGCCCGACGGGGTTGGCCGTCTGGTGGGGTTTCAAAACCCTATGTGGTTGTCTGGGCCTCAGAGGCCTGGGTGGCAGGCCAGGCCGCCCAGCGGGGTTGGTCGCCCGGCGGGCTAGGCCGCCTGGTGCACTAGGCCGTCCCAGGTCGTGGCCTGGGCCGCCCGGTGCACTATGCCGCCTGGCATTTTTTTTGAATTTGTGACGGGAGAAAAGATAAAACCCAATTAAGGTCGGGGTTAGACCATAGATGCAAATAGGTTTGCTTAAGTAGGACTGAACTCAAGGACATCTATTTCCTCGAACTCTGGTTTCCTTGGCTCTAAAAAGATTTTGAGCCTATGGCCATTTACTTTAAAAATATTTCCGTCGTCACTTTGCAAAGTGACGGCCCCTTGGGAGGAGGCATTGAGCACCGTGAATGGGCCTTCCCATTTACTCCTAAGTTTACCATGACCAAAAAGTTTAACACGGGAGTTAAAAAGTAGTACCTTATCTCCCTCTCTGAATTCCTTTTGGCGAATCCGTTTATCATGCCACCTTTTGGTTCTTTCTTTGTATAACTTGGAGATGTGGTAGGCTTTCTCTCTCCAATCATCTAATTCTGCTACCTGGATTTGCCTCTTAACCCCTGCTGTGGTTAGGTCCATATTCCATTTTCTTATGGCCTAGTGTGCTTTGAACTCCATTTCCACCGGTAGGTGACATGTTTTACCATAAACCAATTGATATGGTGTCATCCCTATGGGGGTTTTGTAGGCTGTCCGATAGGCCCAGAGTGCTTCATGGAGTTTGGGTGCCCAGGCCTTTCCCATTTCATTTACTGTCTTCTGTAAGATATTCTTAATCTGCTTGTTGGAGGTTTCCACTTGGCCACTAGTTTGAGGATGGTATGGTGTGGCAACTCTGTGATCCACCCCCAGTTTGCTCAGAGCTTTTCTGAAGGTGCGGTCAATGAAGTGGGAGCCTCCATCACTTATCATTACTTGCGGTACCCCGTACCATGGGAAAATGATCTTATTGAACATCTTGGTAGCATGATTTGAGTCTGCTGCCCTACATGGCATTGCTTCTACCCACTTCGAGACATAATCCACAACTACTAAGATATACTCGAATCCTTCAGAGTTTGGGAAGGGTCCCATATAGTGAATTCCCCAAACATCAAAAATATCAACTTGCAGATTGTTGGTGAGAGGAATAGCATCTCTTGAGTTGATATTTCCATGTTTTTGGCATCTGGGACATCGCCGCACAAAATCTTTTGCATCTTGGTACATGGTAGGCCACAAAAATCCACTTTGCCATACCTTAGCATTTGTACGGAATGCTCCGTAGTGCCCTCTGTAAGGGGATGAGTGACATCTTTCCAAGATTTTTAGAGTGTCTTGTATGGGAACACATCTTCTTAGTAGACCATCTGAGCATACTCGAAAGAGGTAGGGGTCATACTAAAGCTGTATCCGACTGTCTCTTATGATCTTCTTTCGATCTGCCCCTGGTGGTATGTACCCCGCTACGAGTAAGTTGACAATATTTGCATACCAGGGGTCTATGAATGAGACTTTTAAAAGAGTGTCATCCCTGAGATAGTTGTCTATAGATAGCTCATCTTGGCTTGAATTTTGTAAGCGGGAAAGATGATCAGCCACTGAATTCTCGACTTCCCTTTTATCCCGAATTTCTATGTCGAATTCTTGAAGGTGAAGGATCCAACGAATGAGTCGGGGCTTAGCATCTTTCTTTGTCAAAAGGTACTTGAGGGCTGCATGGTCTGTATATATGATGACCTTTGACCCAACCAAACAAGCTCCTTTTGTGTGGTCGCATAGTTGAGCTGGGGGCCTATCAGAGTCTTACTTGCATAGGAGATTGCATATTGCTTTTTGTCCTTGCATTGTCCTAAGACAGCTCCAACGGCGTAATCATTTGCGTCGCACATGGTCTCAAAGGGTAACTCCCAATTTAGTGGCTGGATAATAGGGGCTGTGACTAAGGCCTTCTTTAGCCTCTCAAATGCTGCCATGCATTCTTCATCAAAGTTGAACGGAGTGTCCTTGGCCAGGAGGTTTGTCAAGGGTCAGGATATTTGAGAGAAATTCTTGATAAATCTCCTATAGAAACCGGCATGGCCGAGGAAATTGCGGATTCCCTTGACATTAGATGGTGGTGGCAAGGAGTCGATCACCTCTATTTTTGCTTTATCCACCTTTGTCCCTTTTGACGAGATCTTGTGTCCTAGGACAATTCCTTCTTTCACCATGAAATGGCACTTCTCCCAGTTGAGAACAAGGTCTTTCTCTTTGCATCTTGTTAAGACTTTCTCTAAATTGTTCAGACATGCCTCCAAGGTTGTACCATAGATAGAAAAGACATCCATCAAAACTTCCATGACCTTTTCTATTATGTCTGAGAAGATGGCCATCATGCATCTTTGGAAGGAGGTTGGTGCATTACAAAGTACGAATGGCATCCGTCGGTATGCAAAAGTGCCATAGAGGCAAGTAAAAGTTGTCTTTTCTTGGTCCTCTGGGTGGATGGGAATCGGGTGGAAGCCCGAGAAACCATCCAAGAAGGAGAAGATTGAATGCTTTGCTAAGAGCTCAAGCATCTCATCAATGAAAGGGAGTGGGTAATTGTAGCCAATCCTTATGCCTAATAGAGAAATCCGCAAGCATACAGATGCCGATGTAGCCTTCACCCGAGAGTATACCATGGTATCGAATCCACAGGGAACGAGAAGTGAAATTCTATCCTAATCCAATTCTAGTGAACAAAAGAGACAGATAACAACGGGTTGAGAGGGTCCTCCAGCCTTGGCTTCATGTGACAACTTATATCTAAATAATCATCCGACTCCAATATTTACTCTTGTTTACTTCGGGGCATAGTCGTCCGAGGTACGGAAAGGGATGAGAAGGGACCCCGGGTAAAACTACCATCAACGCCTACGAGCCCAACCCGAACGTGGTGGAATACAGAGGATAGCTCAGTGCTGTCACCACCTAACTACCTACCACACAGCCCATGGGGTTGGGAGCAAACTTAGATAATTCTAAATCTATACACCACGTATACACTTACAATTACTACTCTAACCTTGTTAACTAAAGGCAGAGTAACCATAGTCAAATAAAGTAATTAACTTTATCTAACATGGACTAAGAACCCATAAACAAGATATAAATAAAGAAATCTTTAATAATTAAATGAACAAAAGAATGTCTACATGTTACCCGGCTGAAGGACGGGGACTCTACTCTTGGTGGAGAATCATCCCCAAGGCACAAGGTAGAGAAGGAGCTGACATCTCCGGCTCCCTCCCGGACTTCTACCTCTAACTCTCACTCCCTATTCTAATACATTTTTGCAGCATGGCGCTAGTTGTTCTCCTCTTCAATTGTTGATCTTTTCTACTGAATTCCACTTCAATTTATAGGCGGCGAAGACTTGGCGGGTACTTCAAGGTGGAGGAGAGTCGGTGGGCAAAAGTGATGAGGACATCACTCCTAAGGATACATGCAACACTCCTCCAATAATGGACTTGAAAGGTCCAATGACTAGAGCTCATGCATGACGACTAAATTTAGAGGTGAGCTCGTTCCTACATTCTTCATTATATGTCACTTTTGAGAATGGTTTGCTACCTAATGATTATATTGTAATTAGGAACCATGGAGAGGACCAGGAGATGATGGGAGAAGGACTTGGAGACGTGGAGGACCAGCAAGGACGTGGAAGCCAAGGTGGAGGCCCAACCAAAACCGACTTTGAGTCTGTTTGGGGCTCAGGACTAGTCTGCACTAAAATGGATGCCCAAGACACATATGAACTCGGATTTGAACGTTCTACATATGCACGGAAAGATAAGAAGAAGACCTTTCCAATGCCGCCGGTTTCATATCAAAATTCGTCCGGAATCATCGGGAATCGGGAATCGTCGAAACAAGAGAGAGTCCAGAATCTGTTTCGGTGCTGTGTCGCCTATTTTTGGCCTTTGGGCTTTGTATCTAGTTGAGCCCAAGTAGGGGTGCGTCCAGAGGGTCTTGCACGACCCTAGGGTCTTCATATACAGCCGCCGTCGCACCATTAGGGTTTGGGGTTTTGCTTAGATTATTCTGTTCATAACAGTTTCGCCGTCATCACGGTTTGTGAGACCCCAACTTCGTGAGATTCATAATACATCTGCAATTGTGTTGCTTTCTTCTTTGTTCTTGCTTGTGTTCTTGATTCGTAGGCAGGGATTAGCCTTCTCGGTGAGGTCAATCGTTTTAGGATGGTTGATAACCAGAGGAGACGTCGTGCTGTGATTGTGGGGTTTAGAACGTGCTGTTCTGAAGCCAGATCGATTTGTGTGTCGCCTCCGACCAAATCAACGTATCCAGAACCTTTTGGAAGATCGGGAACCCTTGTCCACATCAAAAAGTTCCCCAGCAGGGCGGTGGGCCACGCCGGGCAGCCACGTGTGCTGAGCGGCATGCACCGCCGGGCGGCGGGCAAGGCCGGGCGGCCCTTGAATCATGTCGGTTTCCCGACCGACCTTCTCCCGATGGCTAGGATTGCATCCCGAAGGCGGTTGTTGGGTCGGTTGGACTTTTTCCTTTGGTTTTATGTCGGTAGGCGTGGTAGGCCGGGCGGTAAGCTTAATGGGCCAAATGTCTTTGTAGGCCGGATGGCAAGCCTGCCGGGCGGCAAGGTCCGCCAGGCGGCATGGCTCGCGGGGCGGCATGGCTCGCCGGGCGGCAAGGCTCGCCGGGTGGCGGCCTAGGCCGGGTGTCGACCCCCTCCCGGTGGCAACCCCACCGGGTGGCAAGGTCTGCCGGGCAGTAAGGCCCGCTGGGTGGCGGCCTAGGCCGGGTTTCTACCCCGTCTCGGTGGCAACTCCGCCAGGTGGCAAGGTCTGCCGGGCGGCGCAACTCGCTAGGCGGCGGCCCATTTTTGGTGTCACCCCCCTCCGGTTCATTCCTTCACTTGTCCAAGTTGTGCCACATGGGTGCCTTCTTTACTTCTCCACTTTTTACCCACCTTAGTCCGAGGATGGAAAACGGCCTCATGGTGGAGTGTTTTGCAGGGTCGGCTGGGTCGGATGGTTCAGCCTCATGATGACTCTGTTTTGACCCGTCGGGTGGCTGTTTTCAGCCTGATATGACCCTGTCGGCTGGGTTCTGATTTCAGCCATCATGACCCTGCCGGGCCCTGATTTCAGCCTAATATGACCCTGTCGGCCTGCTGTTTTAAGGCAGAATCAGCCGACGGGGTGTTTCTTCATGTTTTTACATAATTTTGGCCCTTTTGAACCTGCAAACACACATTTCACCAAAACTTATGGAACTCAAGAGTATAAAGTTTATTTTCATTATATTATTACTTAAGATCCACATTTTTATGGGAAATTTGTAGTCGAAAATGGGAATTTACAACTACCAACACCCCCCCACGCTTAGGACTTTGCTCGTCCCGATCGAAGTAAGAAATGAAGAGTAGGAGTGAGCAAGATCTAGGGTAATTCTCATTATGCTTTGTATATATAAAGACTACCCATGACTCCTCATGCCCATAGGATTTTAGGTGGCTAAATACCTTGTCTTGAAAAGTTGAGAGATGGAACAATATAGAGAAGTCTTACCTTTATTTTTCCCAAGGAACTTCAATTTTGTTTGCTCTTTTCGATAAAAACAGAGCTCCAGATCACAAGTTATTCTCAATTGATGCTCTCAAATCGCTCAATGTGATTTTGATTCCTCACCTAGGCCAGTGGCCAAAATTTCCCTATATACTAAGGCTTATGTGGAGCTCAAGGTAGGGAGTATTAAGGCCGCATACTTGCATTTCATATATCACTAAGTCAAAAACCGCATCCAAGGAGAAAACAAGTCATGAATTATGATCAAGCCATGTGCACAATTATGATATGTATGGATGGATGAAAGATGGTGGATGCTCCTTTTGAAGTGATCTCTCTCTCTCTCTTCTATTTGATTTATATTTGAGAACATGGGCTACTTTATCATTCATGATTCTTCTTCTTTCTCCTTTTTTTTCTTTTCGTGTAGCCCATATCTCTTTTGAAATGATTCTTGGAGAGAGATCGACATATTTGGTGGAGCATTTTATTCAATGGCTGGGTTATGGGGATGATGAATGTGAACTTCCAGTGTAGAAGTCTCAACGTATGAAGTGGTTGGGGTGTGCACATGAACTTGATCAATAACACATAGCAAGCATCTCACAAGGCTCACAACAGTTTGACAAAGTTCAATGGAAATACAAGTAGCAAATTGAATAGGTTTTCATTAAGAGAATCATCTAGCTTTGGTACGAATAAACTCATCATTGAGAAGATTGTGAATCTGGAATTCTCATTTATAAGATTTTGAAAATTAAAAATCAAGGAAGTTCACTTGGTTCCAAGAAAGATTATGCTCTTTACAGTCATATCACATCTACCAACAATTTAGACAAGGTTTCCCTATTCAATGTGTATTTCCCATGGGCGATGAAAGAATGCAAGGAACACTCTTTATATGTCAAGTATGAATGAGAAGGAAGTTCTATTTCAGATGCAATTTTTCATGCTTGCAAAAAAAAATTCAATTTATAGAAAGACATGAAAATAGCAAGGGGTAGGTGATACGAGGAATAATGGAATAGTTGGTTTTCTTTCGTACCTTGTCCTCTTGTTCCTTTTGATCTTTAACATGCAAAGGTTAGCTAACAGAATACCCAAAGGAACAAGCCTAAAATTGTGCCACTATTATTGCCAAGTAAATTTTATTGTTGAGAAGGAAAGATTTTTTTTTAAGTTTCAAATGAGAAACTAACAAATCCTAGTAAAGGGAAACAAATCGGGTTACCTCCCATCAGTACTTATTTAAGGTCGTAAGTTTGACCATGGGAGCACTAGTTCATATTATAACTTGGGTTAGCAATGTGGCTCCCTCCATCTCCAAACGTTTGTGAATGATTGCACAACTAAGGCATATGATAGGGATCATGGAAATTGCAGTGTTTGTGATAGACAAATGTATCTACAACCGCCCCTTTGAAATTACTATGTCCATCAAGGGTAGAGTGGTTGTAGGCCTCTTGTGTACCACCATCATAAATCTTTGTTGTGGTGGGAAAACTTTTGTGTGAGTAGGGAGTATGTGAATTTTCTAAAGTACGACTCCTTGGCATGGTGGGAGAATTCCCTTTTAACTCCAAATTTGGAGCCTCACAAATTTTTATGGACCAAACTTTGTATTGCCCTTCATTCTTCATGGATTGTTCCTGTTCAAAGTTTTCCTTCTGTAGATCATCCTTTGGTTGCTTCAGTGCCTCTTTTCCATTGGTAGATGATAGCTTTGTGGTGCCTCCATTAGGTAGAACATGGATCCTTGGGGGATTTGGGAGGATTGGTGCGGGATGGCAAGGCCTATGTGGTTCAAGGATTGGTGTAGTATTGGCCGATGAAGCAAAGTACAGCTCATGGTCTTTTCTCTCAACTTTTGCCACATGGTTCAGATTTAATCCTTTCATAAGCGTACGCAGTGCTTGGCGCTGGGTGACTCGGGTGACATGGTCAATAGTGACCCACGCATCATCTATGCTTTTTTTATGGAAGGGAATTTTACTACATTCCCTCAATAGCTTTGCGCTCTCCTTTTGTAGACCTTCAACAAAATAGATCAAGAGCCTTTCTTGTGGAATGTCTATCCTTAGACCAATAGGGACAAGGTTCAAAAAGCGCCTCCAACAGATTCCTATGTGTTCGTGATCCTCTTATTTAATATTTTTGATCTCAATCAGTCGATGCAAATACTTCTCGTAAGGAAACAGATGCTCTGTGAACTCGTACTTTAGATCATTTCAAAGGGCTTTCAAGAAGGTTGGATTCTGGACGATATACCACTTCTTCCTAATGAACTCTAGGTACCAGCCCTTAGCATACCCATCTAAAGAGTAGAAAAGGAGTCTCCACATTAGCTCTTCCATTGGGAATTTGCTAGTGGGGTGTGTGGAACATATCTCCTCAAAATTCTGAATATGGGTATAGGGATCTTTATCATGTTTCCCACTGAGGAGAGATGCTCGAACCTTAGCAATGAATTTTGGGTATAGACCTAAAATTCGACCACCTTTTTGTTTATGTGGACACCCCCTTACAATTTTAGTCCATGGTGCATCTGGAAGATCAAGGATAATGGGATCACAAATAGGAGAGGGGCTATGGAGAAATGTCTTTGCAGCCTCACTAACGAATTTGCAATATTTCACAGGCCTTTCTTGCCTTGTAACAATAGAAGGATTTAATAAGGGATCATATTGCTGCTTTACCTCTCTGTAGTCTCATTCACAAGACCCTTTTTGACTGCATCTCTTCACCCATTCCGGAAAAGGTTGATCACCATAATCAAAGGATTGAGGTGGGAGAGGAAGTGTGTCTTCTTGTACAGTTTCAGGTTGTGGTGGGTGGAGGGAGGTTGTTGTAGGGGCATCGATTTCGTGTGGGAAGCTCTTGGTTTCCATTTCTATAGGTTGGCTGGAAGTTTGGGTGCTTTCTTTGGTATGGTATGGGGAGATATATAGCTGATCTTCAATATTTTGGACAACTTTGCCTATGATCTCTATTCCCTTTGATGGTATTGTACAAAGAAAAGCACCTCCGGCTGCATCATCTAAATAATTTGCACTTTCGGGTTTTAAACCAAAAAAGAAGTGTTGCAGCCTTATAGGCTCCTCTATTCCTATAGATACCCCATTACTGGTGTAGGATAGAAACCTTTCCCATGATGCTCCAAGTGATTCATGGTCATGTTGCTCAAAATTGATAAACTTTTTTCTTAGAGCAACTATCTTATAGAGAGGAACATATTTTTGACAAAAACTCTCTCGCAAGATGGACCAATCTCCATTTGCTTCATATACATGGTTAAAATACCATGTTTTTGCTACCCCTCCTAATGAAAAAGGGAACAACTTCTATTTCATGGTTTCTTGAGGAAACCCTTGAATGGCAAGAGTGGAGCAACAAAGCTCAAACTGTTGTAGGTGAGTATATGGATGTTCATTTTCTACCCCTATAAATGGTGTCTTCTGAATCAAAAGTATGAGATCCGGATGAATCTCATAGCTCGGGGCTCTGATTGAGAGTGATGAGGGTACGGGTTCTAGGAATTCGCTCCTAGGGGCTGAGAAGTCGCGGATGGATAGGGGATTCATTGAAGGTAAGAAAATAAGAGAAAAAAAAATGAAAGGTAAAAAGAATCGGGTTCGGATGAATGTCAGCTACCGTTCCCCGGCAACGGCGCCAAAGAGCTTGTTGGCGACCCTTATGCCTAACAGAGAAATCTGCAAGCGTACGGATGTCGATGTAGCCTTCACCCGAGAGTATTCCAAGGATAACAACGGGTTGAGGGGTCCCTCCAGCCTTGGCTTCATGTGACAACTTATATCTAAATAATCATCCGACTCCAATATTTACTCTTGTTTACTTAAGGGCATAGTCATCCGAGGTACGGAAAGAGATGAGAAGGGACCTCGGGTAAAACTACCATCAACGCCTACGAGCCCAACCCGAACATGGTGGAATACAGAGGATAGCTCAGTTCTATCACCACCTAACTACCTACCACAGAGCCCAAACTTAGATAATTCTAAATCTATACACCACGTATACACTTACAATTACTACTCTAACCTTGTTAACTAAAGGCAGAGTAACCATAGTCAAATAAAGTAATTAACTTTATCTAACATCGACTAAGAACCCATAAAAAAGATATAAATAAAGAAATCTTTAATGATTAAATGAACAAAAGAATGTCTACATGTTACCCGGCTGAAGGACGGGGACTCTACTCTTGGTGGAGAATCATTCCCAAGGCACAAGGTAGAGAAGGAGCCGACATCTCCGGCTCCCTCCCGGACTTCTACCTCTAACTCTCACTCCCTATTCTAATACATTTCTGCAGCGTGGCGCTAGTTGTTCTCCTCTTCAATTGTTGATCTTTTCTGCCGAATTCCACTTCTTTTTATAGGTGGCGAAGACTTGGCGGGTACTTCAAGGTGGAGGAGAGTCGGTGGGCAAAAGTTCCCCCGCCGAGCGGCCACGTGTGTCGGGCGGCCGGGCATGCCGGGCGGCGGGCAAGGCCGGGCGGCCCTTGAATCATGTCGGTTTCCTGACCGACCTTCTCCCGATGCCTAGGATTGCGTCCCAAAGGCAGTTGTTGGGTCGGCTGGCCCTTTTCCTTTGGTTTTATGTCAGTAGGCGTGGTAGGCCAGGCGGTAGGCTTAATGGGCCGAATGTCTTCGTAGGCCGGGTGGCAAGCCCGCCGGGCGGCATAACTCGTCGGGCGGCAAGGCTCGCCGGGCGGCGGCCTAGGCCGAGTGTCGACCCCCTCCCGGTGGCAACCCCACCGGGTGGCAAGGTTCGTCGGGGGGCAAGGCCCGCCGGGCGGCGGCCTAGGCCGAGTTTCTACCCCCTCTCGGTGGCAACCCCGCCGGGTGGCATGGTCTGCCGGGCGACGCAACTCGCCGGGCGGCGGCCCATTTTTGGTGTCGTCCCCCTCCGGTTCATTCCTTCACCTGTCCAAGTTGTGCCACATGGGTGCTTTCTTTACTTCTCCACTTTTTACCCTCCTTAGTCCGAGGATGGAAAACGGCGTCATGGTGGAGTGTTTTGCAGGGTCGGCTGGGTCGGATGGTTCAGCCTCATGATGACTCTGTTTTGACCCGTCGGGTGGCTTTTTTCAGCCTGATATGACCCTGTCAGCTGGGTTCTGATTTCAGCCATCATGACCCTGCCGGGCCCTGATTTCAGCCTCATATGACCCTGTCGGCCTGCTGTTTTAAGGCAGAATCGACCGACGGGGTGTTTCTTCATGTTTTTATATAATTTTGGCCCTTTTGAACTTGCTAACACATATTTCACCAAAACTTGTGAAACTCATGAGTATAAAGATTATTTTCATTATATTATTACTTAAGATTCACATTTTTATGGGAAATTGGTAGTCAAAAATGGGAATTTACGACTACCAACAGTAATGATCTTTATGGGTAGCCTTGTTGAGCTTTCTGTAATCTATGCACATGCGCCAATCCGTAACTGTACGTTGGGGAATCAATTCATTCCTCTCATTTTTTATAACTGTCATTCCTCCCTTCTTGGGAACAACTTGAACTGGGCTAACCCACTGGCTATCTTGGATTGGGTAGATAATTCTGGCCTTCAAGAGCTTTAGAATTTCCTTCTTGACGACTTCCCGTATTGCGTTATTGAGTCGTCTCTGATGCTCTCTTGTGGGCTTACTGTCTGGCTCCATGGGGATGCGATGGGTGCAGAAACTGGGGCTTATTCCCTTTATGTCAGCCAGGGAATACCCAATGACTGACTTATATTCTTTCAACATAGCAACGAACTTAGCTTCTTCCTCGGGGGAGAGCTGGTCACTGACAATGACGGGTGTGTTCTGGTTGCCATGCAGGAAGGCATACTTGAGACCGGAAGGAAGTGGCTTAAGCTCAATGGTTGGAGGGGTTGTTGGCTCGTTTTTGTCGAGTTCAACCAAACCTTCCTCTTGCTCCTTCTCTGTAAAGTGTTGAGCCACTTCTTCTAGCTCATTGGTCTGGGAGGCAATTGCAGTGTTGGCAGATAGAATTTTCTCCGTGATATTTGGTTCGGTTGATGGCTCAGAGACTGAGTTCATTGATTTTGTGATGTCCATTGTATATGAAGATTCACCAAGTGAGAATGATAGCACGTGTCCTTGGGACTTTGGGAGGTGCATAACAGGCATGCCAATGACTGCAAAGGTCTCACCTGGCACGTCGAAGATATGGAAATCTAGAGCAAAGGAGTTGCCATTGATGTTTACTTCAATATTAGGAACAACCCCTATGCACAAATAGACTTCCTTTTCTAACCAAAGCATCTTTGAGGATTTATTCAATAATCCCGAGAGATGTAGGGTACCCGCTGCTGATTTTGTCATAAAATTTATCTTTGCCCGGAGATCGTAGTGAGTATCCACGTGCAAGAATTGCTTGTTTTCTATTGAGATCTTGGGGGCCTCTGATCTAAAAATGACTAGATTAGGATCAGCTCAGGATTCATCTGTCCATTCCTAACTCAAAATGGAAGAGAGGTTAAAAAGTTGTTCCTTCTGAATCTCTCTTTCTCTTCCCAATCGGGTTCCTCTGGCTCCACAGGTGTGAAATCCATTCTCCTCTCTACTGGCATTGTTTGGACATTTCCAATGTCTAAGAGATCATCGTTGTCCTCCCAAATTTTAGGAAGAGGCAACGGTTTGACCTTTGCTTCTTGTAGAGAGAAGGGTGATTCATGGTGAAATAGGTATGGGTCCAGAGTGTTAAATGTTGGAGAACAATCGACCTCTTCTATGATTGGGGGATCTGGTGTAGAGATGACAGGGGAGAGGTCGGCTCAATGTGCATCCTCTGACTGGTCTTCTGAAGGTGTAGGCTGATAATCTTCGAGGTTACGAAGAATTTTGGCTAGAATCCTCTTTCCTTCAACAAGTGTGGTATACACAAATGCTCCACCAGCGGCTATATTCAAGAATTTGGTGCTCTCAGGCTTAAGTCCCCAAACGAAATATTGCAATAGCATACATTCGGGTAGTCCTAAGTCTGGGCCCATGGTGGTGTATGAAAGCAGTCTCTCCCAAGCAGCTCCCAGTGGTTCTTGATCCTTTTGCTCAAAATTTATTAACTTCCTCCGTAATTCAATTATCTTTGAGAGCGGAAAGAACTTCTTGCAGAAAAATTCTCTCAAGGAGGGCCAACTTCCTTCAGCATCTTCAACATGGCGAATGTACCATGTTTTTGTTGCATCTGTTAGTGAGAACAAAAAGAGTTTCCACCTTAAAGTGTCTCTATGGACACCAGGTATGTTCACAGTGGAGCAGACTAACTCGAAGTGCTGAAGGTGGGCATAAGGGTTTTCCGAGCAATCCCTAAGAAGGGTGTCGACTGAACCAAAAGTATGAGTTCTAGGTGGATCTCATAGTTTTAGGTCTCGATTGGTAAGGCGGAGCTAGGGGGCTCCATGTTCTCAGCCTTGGGGGTTGAGAACTGGCTAATGGAGGGTAACTCCATAAAGGTAGCTAGGGTGAAAAGAAATAAAGAAAACAAGCGGACGAGATGGGATTCGGAAATGGCATTACTATCATTCCCCGGCAATGGCGCCAGAAAGCTTGTTGGCGATTCTTAAGCCTAATAGGGAAAATCTGCAAGCGTACAGATGTCGACGTAGCCTTCACCTGGGAGTATTCCAGAGTATCGATTTCCACAGGGAACGAGTGGAGTGTCACTCCTAATCTATCAAGTCCTAGCGATGAAGGGGTAGAACAAAGTGTACTCTATAGGGAGAAGAAGTCCCCAGGCGAGGTAATCTAATGTAGTGAACTCTATCCAAGTAACTTAGTGAGGATTCTATTTCCAAATATCTGCTTCAGGGCACGATAACGATCCATAGGTAAGGGTCGATAACTAACCACAAATACTAGTGGGCACGTTAACGCTAGACAACCCTGCTTGAGACTTCCCAAACGTGGTGGAATTCAATATTGGACGGACAGGGCTGTCACCACCTGCCGCCTACCACACAGCCCATGCGGATGAATGCAATCCCAGGAAAGCTAAGTCTAAACACCACATCTAAATATAGACTTTCATACCAGTTCTAGAATTGGTAAACATAACAAGATAATGCTGCAAAGCAATATAAAGTTATGTACGAGGATCCCGCAGAATAAAAGGATAGAAATATTGACTTTATTACTTGGGCAAAGATTCCACTACATGTTACCTGGCCCCGAAGATGAGGGAGATTACTCACGTAGGAGCTCCATCCCCGAGGCACAAGTTGAAGGAGCCAGCATCCTGAACTCCTCCTCCTACACCTCTACTCCTCTACTTGGGTAAAATTTGGAACTAGTACTTCTTTCTTCAGAAATCCTTCACTCTCCCCCATAGCAATGGGCTAGCATGCATTTATAGGTGAAGGAGAGTCAGTGGGACAAAAGTCGGTCCGCCGGGCGACGGGCCATGCCGGGCGGCCACGTGTGCCGGGCGGCCCAGGCCGGGCAGCCCTTGGATTATGTCGGTTTCCTGACCGACTTCCCTCGGATGGCTCAGATTTTACCCCAATGTCGGTTGTTGGGTCGGTGGCTACCGACTTCTTCATTTTGGGGCCGGTAGGCTTCATGGGCCTCAAGGGTTGGCAACCCTGGGTGGCATACCCAGGCCGGGCCGGGCGGCAGGCCGGGCCGGGCGGCAGGCCGGGCCGGGTGCCGACCCCCCTCTGAGTCGCCCCGTGATTTCTCCTGGTTAGGCCACTTATGGACCCTTTTTCCTTAGCCATAATCCATTGCTTTTAGTCCGAGGGAAGAAAACAGCTTCATGGTGGGTTGTTTTTCAGGATCGGCCGGGTTGGATGATCAGTCTCATGATGACCCTGTTTTGACCCACCGGGTGGCTGATTTCAGCCTGATATGACCCTGTTGGTTGGGTTCTGATTTCTGCCATCATGACCCTGTCGGGCCCTGATTTCAGCCTCATACGACCCTATCGGCCTGCTGTTTTACGACAGAATCGGCCGACGGGGCGTTTTTTCATGTTTTTGCATATTTTTGGCTCTTTTGACCCTGCAAGCACATATCTCACCAAAACTCGTGGAACTAGTTAGTTCTATTAAGGATTAGGGTTCTTTCCAAGAGTTTCATACTTTTCAAAGTTTATTTGGTAGGCTTAGTAAGGGAAATAAAGACTACCAACAGTTAAGTTCTTTACTTACCTTTGCACAAAAACCTGGCGAGTCACTAGATGACACCTTTCATAGGTTTGAGGCAATTGTGTGCATCTTGCGGGCTTGTGATAACCTTGTGTACAATGACAATGATAGAGCTAAGCAGTTGCCGTACTCACTTGATGAAAATGTTTGGGGGGTTAAAATTGCTGCTCTAGAAGAAACTTATGAATTCAATACCTTGAACTGTGAGCAACTGTATAGCAAGCTGAAATCTCATGAACTGTCTAGGAAATCTCATCCTAATCTTGCTATTCCTGCTTCTAGCATGGCTTTACTTTCTAGTTCTCAGAAGGGTGATCACAGTTGTGCTTCTTATGGACCTAATCTCTCACTTGACAAGTCTTCTTTGGAGTTTGCTTTATCTTCTCTTGTTGCAGCTTCCGATGAATAGATGGAGTGCATTCCTGATGAGGAGCTGTCCTTGCTCACAAGGAAGTTCAGGAAGTTCTACAACAACCAGAAGGAGAGAAGAGGAGGTGGTTCAAAAACCTGCTTTGAGTGTGGTGACCTAGGACACTTCATTGCTGACTGTCCCAAGAAGAAGAAGAAGGTTGGGTACCGTGACAACAACACTGAAGACTTCAAGAAGAAGAGGAACCGCTTCTACAAGAAGAGCAAGAACTCCAAGAAGTTCGCCAAGGCCATTGCATGCGCCTGTGTTGCCGCCTTGAGCGATGTCGACCTCACATCAAGCGAAGGCCTTTCAAGCTCGGAGGAGGAGGCTGAGAAGCCACAAGTCAAGAGGAAGGATGACTTCACCAGGCTTTGCTTCATGGCAAAGAACGACAATGATACCGACTCTGGATCCGACTCCGACACAAGCGAGGTACCTCCCACGCTTGATGAGGTATCTTCTGAACTTGATCATTTGCGCAATGTTCTGCTCTTCCAAGATGAAAAGCTTCGTAGTGTTGTTCATGAGAGTAGAGAGCTTAAGTCTAAGTTGGAGAGTGCTGATTTTGAAATTGCTTCGCTTAGGTCTAAGCTTGCTTGTGTTGATACTGCTGCTGAATGTGAGTCTTGTCAAGTTGTGATGAGTGATCTTGCATAGAAGGAGAGTGTGCATGCTCAAGTTGCCAGTCAGCTTGAGAGTGCCCTCAAGGAGCTTGATAAATTCAAAGCTAGACCAACTCTTTTGGGTGCATGTCAGAAGTACCCCAAGCTCACAGATGAGTTGGAAGCTTAGTCCCTCAAAGTCAAAGAGCTTGACTCCAAGCTGCTCATTGAGACTCGCTGTAAGGTCTTTCCACCACCATGTGAGGTGTGTGTGTCTCTTAAGGACAAGCTTGTAATCACTAGGGAGGAAAACAAAGTCCTAGTCCAAGAAAATGACTATCTAATTTCTAGGCTCCAAAGAACCCTAGTGAGTGAGGAAAAGATTGAGAGTGACTTGGCAAGAGTAAAGGAGAGTGCTTCTAGGTCAACCTATAACTTGGGCTTGGGATTTGAGAGGTGTGACAAGGAGAGTGAGAATGTGGGTAAGTTTGTTCCTAGCTCCAGCTACAAGGATGAGGAAAACACCATCAAACCCACTGACACATACTATCCACCCAATCAAAAACCCTCCTTCAACCCAAAGCAAACAGAGAAGCCAAAACCCAAGCCTGCCATGCAAACCAAGCCTAATCCTAAGGGTGTCTACATTTGTATGTTTTATGGTCGCAAGGGCCACTTGGATGAATTCTGTTATAGGCGTAAGAGGATTGAAAGGAAGCAAGCTAAGTTGACTAGGGATGCTTTTTGTGATGAATTTGATGGTTTTTAGCCTCACTCTTTTTCTCGTGCCTATCGTGGACAAGGTCATTTCTCATATGGCTTTGATTCATGAAACAGAGGCTTTGCGCAGTAGTGTTTTGGCGCCCCACATTTTCCCCATCACGGTGAGTGTCATTTGCGTGGATTTGGCTTTCACACTGATGACTTCTATCCTCACAACCCAAGGTTTGAGTCGAGACGCTTTGATAGGCCATGTTTTCCCCATCGTGGTTCTCATCCTATGCGTTCGAATGATAATGTGCAAAGAACTGTGATGACTACTACCGGTCGTATGGTTAAGTGCTGGATTCCCAAATCTCTTTTGACTAACCCCAGCACTGAGCCATCAACTTTTCCTTCTCATTCTTTGTAGGCAGTAGGTGGAGGCTTGGAGAACAAATGGTTGATGGACTCCTGGTGTTCGCGCCACTTGACCGGAGATGCAAAGTGGTTCTCCAGCCTCACTCCCTTGAAGCAGCGGGAGTATGTGACCTTTGGAGATGACAAGAGATGAAGAGTGAAGGCAAGAGGCGCAGTAAAGGTAAATGAAAAATTCACTCTCAAGGATGTTGGTTTGGTTGAGTATCGCAAGTACAATCTCCTCTCTGTCTCTCAGCTTCTTGATGTTGGTTTGGAAGTGCGCTTTAAGTCGAATGCTTATTGTGTTCTTGATTCGAGTGGTTCCTTTGGTTTGTGGGATTTCTCGCATTGGCAGAGTTTTTCAGGCTGATTTTGCTGGTTCTCCTGGTTCTCACAAGTGCTTGTTTGCTCAATCTTTTTCTGAGCTCTGGAAATGGCATAGGAGACTGGGTCACATGAGCTTTGACTTGTTATGTCACTCGAGTGGCCTAGGTTTGATCCGAGGATTGCCTAAGCTCAAATTTGACAAGGATTTGGTCTGTGCCCCTTGTCGTCATGGGAAAATGATTGCCGCTTCTCATCCACCAATCAATTTGGTGATGATTGAATGCCCTGGAGAGTTGCTTCATATGGACACTGTTGGTCCTTCTCGGGATCGTTCGGCGGGTGGGAAGTGGTATGTTCTTGTGATTGTTGACGACTATTATCCCTACTCTTGGGTTTACTTTCTTGAGAGCAAGAATGAAGTGTTTCATCACTTTTGGAGCTTAGCTTTGAGGTTGTTCAAGGAACTCCCTGGTGCATTACGAGCAATCCGCAGTGATAATGGCACCGAGTTCAAGAACTCCTCATTTGATGCTTTCTGTCTTGAGCATGGTATTGAGCATTAGTTTTCAGCACCTCGTGTTCCTCATCAGAACAAAGTGGTCGAAAGAAAGAACAGAACCCTGGTGGAGATGGCCCGGACACTGCTCGTTATGTTTCCAATTGGATTTTCTTGCGCTCAATTCTTAATGTGACTTCTTATGAGCTGCATTTTAGGAGAAAGCCCTCAGTTTCTCATTTGCGTGCCTTTGGTTGCAAGTGCTTTATTCTCAAGTGTGGCAATGTTGATATGTTTGAGTCGAGATCTTCTGATGGCATCTTTCTTGGTTACTCTCTTCATGGTCATTCCTACAGAGTTTTGAATTTGGAAACTAACACCATCATAGAGTCCTGCGATGTAACCATTGATGAATCAAACTCTTGTGCAAGCAATGTGATTGAGACTGCAGGTACCAAGGAGATGGAGGAGAGCATCTTTGTAGAAGAGGACCTACAGGGCTTTGATGATGATGATGATGATTCACTTCATCCCTCATCTGAGCTTGTTCCTGCTGCCACCACCACTCCAGCAGAGGGTCAAGAAGTTTCTACATCTACTTCAGTAGCTGTCGAGCAAGCTCCAGCTATGGTTGAGGGGGAAGTACACTCTGAGAGTGAGGCCCCTCACCACATTCAGCATCAACATCCACCTCAACAGATTATCAGTAATCTCTATGAGAGGACAACAAGGTCAAGGTCTGCACATCTTGCTTGTTTTACTAATTCTCTCTTTGCTGTAACCTTTGAACCCCGAGATGTTGGACACGCATTATCTGATGAACATTGGGCTAATGCCTTGCATGAGGAGTTGGGAAACTTTGAGAGAAACAAAGTCTGGACCCTTGTAGAGCCTCCCAAAAATGTCAATGTCATAGGAACCAAGTGGGTGTTCAAAAACAAACATGGGGAGGATGGTGAGGTTGCAAGAAACAAGGCAAGGCTAGTTGCTCAAGGTTTAAGCCAATTGGAGGGCTTAGATTAAGGTGAAACCTTTGCTCCTGTTGCTCGCATAGAAGTCATTAGGATCTTGCTTGCATTTGCTGCCTCCAAGGGCATTAGACTTTATCAAATGGATGTCAAGAGTGCTTTCCTAAATGGTTTCATAGAGGAAGAAGTGTACGTGAGGCAACCCCCTGGCTTTGAGCACCACAAATACCCAAACCAAGTGTACAAGCTTTAGAAGGCTTTGTATGGGCTAAAGCAAGCACCTATGGCATGGTATGCTAGGCTTAAGACCTTTTTGCTAGAGCGTTGGTATGTCATGGGATGTGTTGATAAAACCTTGTTTACTCTAAAGCATTGCAATGACTTTCTAATCGTTCAGATTTATGTGGATGATATCATCTTTCGTAGTTCCTCTCATGCACTTGTGTCCATATTTTAGGAAGCTATGGAAAGTGAATTTTAGATGTCGATGATAGGAGAGCTCACCTTCTTCCTTGGGCTTCAAATCAAGCAGTGCAAGCAAGGCACTTTCATTCATCAAGCTAAGTACACGAAGGATCTCCTGAAGAAGTTTGACATGGTCAATGTGAAGCCGTTGTCTACACCAATGTCCACTACAACGGCTCTTGACCCTGATGAAGACTGTGAAGCGGTGGATCAACGGGAGTACAGGAGCATGATTGGCTCCCTCTTGTACCTGACAGCGACAAGACCCGACATACACTTTGCGGTGTGTCTTTGTGCTCGTTTTCAAGCTTCTCCAAGGGTAACTCATCGCAAGGTTGTTAAGCGCATCTTCAGGTATCTTAACTACACCCTTGAGTTCGGTCTTTAGTATTCTGCATCTTCATCTCTTGATCTCATTGGGTATTCGGATGCGGACTTTGCTGGGTGTAGAATTGATAGAAAGAGCACTTCTGGTTGTTGCCATTTCTTGGGTATTTCTTTGATCTGTTGGTCTTCTCGTAAGCAGTCGAGTGTAGCCCAATCCACCATAGAGGCTGAGTATGTTGCTGCCGCTAGCTGCTGCTTACAAATACTATGGATTGTGTCCACCATGAGAGACTATGGGTTAACTTTTAAGGGTGTTCCACTCATGTGTGATAACTCTAGTGCCATATGCTTAGCCAAAAACCCAATTCAACATGGTAAGGTCAAACATATCAATGTGCGATTCCACTTCCTGAGAGACAATGTTGAGAAGGGGGATGTTGAGCTCAAATACATTGATACCAAAAATGATGTATATATGGCCCGATCTTCTGAGAGGTAAGGGAATAAACTCGAATTTGGGAAACTCAGCGTCGACGAGATATCTTGAATCAGACACGATCCAACCCCGCAATCGCTACACCAAGCACAACTTGATTATTCCTACAAGCGAAATCAAGAACACAAGTAAGAGAGGATAAACACGCAATCTGAAGTTGCAAATATGGATGAAGCGAATCACAAGAAATAAGCTCTGAACACAAAAGGACTAATCACCACAGTGGTGTAGAATAAGAACAGGGGCCGTGGATAACTGTAAAAGGACTTGTCACCACAGTTACAATAATTCGATCAAGTTTCTCTCAAAAAAACTGAACTAAACAAAACCCGAAACTAAAAGACAGTGGCTACTGAGTTTATGTAGGAACTAGGGGCGTCCTAGGGTTGGGGGCGACCAGGCGGGCGCCCACAACATGGGCTTAAGGCCCAACACGATACATGGCCAAGTTGGCCCAAAATAGGTGGTGCAGCACCTTGTCATGGTCACACAGCATGACTCACGACCCTTCTGGAGCTAGGACCAGAAACAAAACAACGGCGTCATCATCCCCTTTTCAACGCATCAAAGAACGCCTCGTTTGGACGTCGGATGTGAGAGATACCATGAAAACCGTGAAGGGGTGTCGGCTAAATCCGAGACGAACGCGGTGACCGAGTTGGTGACGACTTGTAACTTGGGGAAGGCCATGATATGTGCGTATCAAGCATGGTGATGTCCGCATCATCCTCCCCCTCTTGAATTGGAGTCGCCCTCGACTCCATCTCATCATCAATGTCCTGCTAAAGGTTAGTACTAGCAGAATGCAAAGTACAAGATACATGATCATTGATAGAAGATATATCACGACAAAGCATAGTATAGCAAGGTGCATCATGATTATCACAAAGTTCAGCAACAATAGATGTCAAAGCAAGAAAAGCACCTCCCTTTAACTGAATAGACTTATGTTTAACATCATAATGTTGTTTGTTATCTTTTTTTTCTCAGTATTTTCAGTAAGCAGTTTAAAATGATTTCTAATATCAGCAGGCAATAACAGACGCAAAGTAATATTCCTGTCCTTATGCATGAAAGTATATGTATTAGTTCTACCATGGTGGGCAGCATCCGTATCATATTCCCATGGACGGTCTAATAAAAGCGAACATGCTTGCATAGGTACAACATGAAAATCAGCATAGTCATGATAAGAACCGACTGAAAAGTGTATGCGTGCTGACCAAGTCACCTGTGTCATACCACTATTGTTGAACCATTTGATGTGGTAGGGCTGATGTAGTGCATGCGTGATCAAGCCAAACTTGCTTACCAAATCAGAACTTACCAAGTTGTTACAGCTCCCAGTATCAATGATGGTGAGAACACGGCGGTCCGTGACAATGAGGTACATGTAGAATAAATTGTTGCGTTGTTGTTCATCCTCTTGTCCCACCTGAGTGGTGAACACATGTTGTACAATGAGGCTAGGAAAACCCGCAGTGGCAGCAATGGAATCAGTGGCGGTAGTCTCCTGCTCCTCCTTCGTCGAATCTGCAGTAAGGTTAGGCATACGAGCAAATTCATCTTCAACATCACTACAACTTTCATACCCATCAGCAGTAGTGATGAAAGCACGACGACTAGGGCAATCCTTCATGACATGTCTCATGCCCTTGCAGCGGTGGCAAATAATGGTGGTGGAGGAGCCACTCCTAGCACCGGAGGTAGCAACCTTCTTCTGGTGTTGGTGCTGCACACTAGATGATTGCGCTTCAGAAGCAGGCGCAAGTGGAAGAGTTGTTGCTGGTGGCTTAGCAACATGACTCTCCAAGTTCTCAACTCCAATGCACTACTGGATAGAAAGCTCAGTGCTGGACCTACAAGAATGTTGTGGAAGGCGTCCCTGTACTTCTCGTTCAGCCTTAAGAGCTATATGATACAATTAGCTGAACCTATTCCACTCTTTATAGTCAATAATATTCTGGATATCACGGTTCAAACCACCAAAAAATCTAGCACTAGTCTCAACATCATCTTCATGTATATCACAACGTGCTAAACCAATAAGCAATTCCTGATAATATTCATCTACTGTTTTACTACCTTGTGTTAAAGATTATAATTTTAAACGTAAATCACGTTGCACTATAAGAGAAATGAGTATTAACGATGGGATATGTGATCGTTGTTAAAAGCTAGTAACGACCACGAAAATGTGGTCGTCCATGGTTGTTAAAAGTTCTGTCGTTAATTGTATTAACAACCACATGGAAATTATGGTTGTTACTTAATTAACGACAGGAAAACTGATTGTCGTTAATTGTAGAGTACTAACGACCAGTATTGTGATATTAACGACCACATTATTGGTCGCTAATAGTTGTCTCACCCACTAGCATAAAGTATTAACGATGAGAATTATAACTTTTAACAACCATATCTGGAGCATTAATGACCACAAATTGAGTATTAACAGCCATATTAAATTGTTTTAGCGACAACTTATGGTAGTACTAACGACCAACTTTAACGACCACTTGTAGTAGTATTGACGGTCACTTTTTTAGTTCTTAGTAGTATCAAACATCTACATTTTATAATACTATGCACCAACAATCCTCTCTAGTTTGGACAACCACATTTGGAAATATTATAAAATATATTAATCAAGCAATCTGATTATTACAAATCATGTGTTTCTATAGAATGATGAAAAGTTGTCAATATGAGACTCTGATTACATTGAATTTATTGCTAATTACCACTTAATTTATTCTTCAGTTGTTCCCACTCTTCCTCCATAAGGCTTACACGATTGCGTGTCACCTGATTTTCTTCTCGAAGCTCTCTGTTTTCTTCTTGCATTGCTCGTTTCTCATCCTCAGACTGCTTAAGCCTTTCCATCAATTCGGACTTAGTAATGGCTGCACTTCTGAGATCTCTTGCTTTCACTCCACCACCATATCCAATGACATGATCGCTTCACTTGGAAGGAAAGCACTTGTCCATGAGCTGTGCATTAGAAAGAGAAGGATCTGATGATATTTGTTCCTCAAGTTGTGCCTGCAATGCAAATAAGTTTTAATTTTATATGTTGTGTTATGAACTTATGATATCTTACAAAATAAAACGAAATGTATATGATTTTGATACGCTCACATGCTTGCTGGAGGAATCAGAATCCATAAAATTGCCACCCTTCGTATGTGTCATGAAAAACAAAGCATCCAAACTTGGAGGCTTGTTATCCTTACCACCCTAGTGTAACATAAAACATATGTAATGAGATCTGATAAGTAATGCCATAATATAATTAGTATGTTCAGATACTTGCAAAATCCTCACATTGTCATAAATTACTTGTCTAAATGGTTTGCTGCCACTGTGATGAAGGATTGTCAAGTTGGATCTGTTTTTAGAATTTCTCTTGTTCCTTGACTAAAAGTGTAAAGAATTTAATTACTGTACATAGTAACAGCATATAACAAATATAAAAATGGTTAGAAATATGTAAACTTACAATAAACTCCTTGCTGTAGAAATGCTCTTTAACTAACCATTCCCAATCAGCCTGTGGAAAATCTTTAGGACAGTTCTTAATAGCTTGTTGCATATTCCTTGCTGGCTTGACATAATGTCGATTCATGTCACCGCGCCAATTGTTCCATAGATCTCTAGCATGCTCCATGATGTCATTTTTGTACACATCAATTTCGATGTGTCCATGTATGTTTTCAAACTTGTCCTAAATATAATGGGTAAGAGATGCCCACATAAATGCACCAACATTTAAGGATACAAAAAATAAGAAAACTGTAATGAAAGTTTACCTTGACTGCAGCAAAAATATGCTTCAGAGATGACTCAGTAATGTCTGTCCATTTCTTTACCATCACTGGAGTAATAGTAGGATCACGGACGATTCTACCTATATGTCGTGCAAATGATGTACAGAGAGCACGGTTGTTGTAGAACATCACTTTAATCTTCTCATCTGGCTTAAGTTTAGCAAGTTTCTTACACTTGTTTTTGCCACGGCCCCTTTTCTTTTCAGTTGTACCTGCTGAAATAATTATACTTTCACCAATTAATTCTAGTCCAACACATTGAAAAAAGGAAAATGTAGATCATACTATTTTTTGTAGGATCCATATGGTCGTTGAGAATAGATGTCCTTGTTGAGTCCCTCCCTTCTTCTTCGCCATCATTATCCCTGCTGAAGGTGCCAACATCCTGGTTCTTTGCTGCAGGATATGTGAAATAAATGTAAATAAGTAAAAGAAGAAAATTCTGACATTCTAGTATTGTAATCAAGGCAGCAAAGCCTCACATTTCAGCTTCTTTTGTCTGTCCTTATCCAACAGTCCATCTCTTTTATAAGGTAGATTATTTTCCCTTAATATCATGTTATCTGTTGTGTCTTCATCTTCACACTCATCTCCAGAGCTCTCACTTTCATGTTGAGAATCATACTCGCTTTCATGTTCAGAATCATATACAGGCTCACCAGTGGTCGAATTAATCTTCACTCCCCATTTTTGCCACACAAATTTCTCACGCTCTGCATCTGAGTCATCTACAGTTTATCCAAATAGATAGTAACTTAGCATTGATAGACAAAAACTATTTTCATGAAAAACATACCATTTGCTTCTTCAGAATAATTTACATGGCCCACAGATTTCATGGCTGGTTGTTTAGTAGAACTCTTCAGTGCATCAGTTTTATTGTTTGTTGTTGTGTCAGTGCTGCAGTTTGGATAGGTCCTCCTCGCATGTTGCTGACGAAGCAATCCCGGGCGTATGAATCATGACCTTGCAGAGGCTCTGACATTTCCATATCTGCCATGCATAGCTACAACTTGCACAAATAACCATAAAAGCTGTATCAATTACTTTAGTTTGGTACAAGAGAAACATATCATGAGCATTGAATAGAAGTAAGAAAATATTCAGATGCCAATAAGGAATTGCAAAAACCCAATAGTGATAGTATCTTGATATAGGAAATTGTTGTTTATAACTAATGCAGCAACAATATATTTCAAATCCTAAGGTACGTAAAAAAACTTAGAATCATTTTTTTCTCTTTGCACGTAATGATGTGCTTGAAGGATCTTCAACAGCTATGTCTTCCTCGGCATCAGCATCCTCATCTTCATTATCCTCATCATCTGAATCTCCTGGTGGTACATCATAGGTGGCACGTGGCTGCATTTTGATAACAAGGTGCCATCCTTTGATCAGGTTGTCTTTCACAAAAAAGACTTGAGAAGCTTGGCTAGCTAATACAAATGGCTCATCTGTTCGAAGCAAGCACTTGAAGTTGACACTAACAAGTCCATAGCCATCCTTCTTTATCCCTCTGTTTTTATTGAATATGTCAACCCACTTACAATGAAATAATGTCACACGCCTTCCACCCAGGAACTGAAGCTCAATTATCTCTGTCAATACTCCATAGTATTCTTCAGTGTTACCATCCACACTTCCTTCTGAAATTACAGCAATCCCACTATTTTGTGTGCATCGATTTCTATCACGACTTTCTATGCGATACCTGAATCCATTCATGTCATAGCCAGCAAAACAAGTTGTGGTTTTCAAAGGACCCCGAGATAATGATAGGAGATCTTCCATTCGTTCACTTTTATCATGTTCATACAAATTATGTATCTGCAAAATGAAAATATATATCATTTGAGATCCAGAAGGATAACTATAAGATATGACAATCATTTAACTGAATAATATTTCTTTGTACCTTCTTAAACCACTCAATGAACTTTTTGTTCCATACAGTTGTATATTGGGGCAATGTAGAGCACAAAGTTAAGAATTGGAAATCAAAAGAATCCAAGAAAAATATCTACTGTTTTAGCAAAAGTTACCTTAAAAATGGTTGCACCTCATCAAAGTTCCTGAGAACATATATATGAGCTTGTTGTTACTCAGTCAACTCAAGATCTCGAATTTTTTGAGCCCCAAGTGGCCTTCCCGTGCAGGAAAAAATTTGTAAACAAAACTTGCTATGGTCTGAGGCATCATTAATTCGTCCAGGACGATTATGTATGGTCTCCACATCATCCAAATACTTTGAGCTCAATGAAATAAACTCAGATGCAAGATAGCCCTCTGCTATTGAAGCCTCTGGATGCGCCATGTTGTGAACTAGAGATTTCAGAAATTTTATATATCTCTCAAATTGATACATCCAACGATACATCGTAGGTCCACCAATTAGAGCCTCGCTGGCCAAATGAATAGGCAGGTGCATCATGGAAACAAAAAAAGAGGGCGGGAATTCCTTTTCAAGTTTACATAAAGTGTCTACAATAAGGGGCTGGAGTCTCTCTAACTGTTCTGTTGATAATGCCTTTGAGTTCAATTCTCGAAAAAAATTAGAAAGCTCTAGTAAAGGCTCATAAATATTTTTTGGTAACAATCCTCGTAAAGCATAAGGAAGTATATAATTTAATAGGACGTGACAATCATGGGTTTTTGTTCCTGAAAGCTTTCCGTCCTTCAAATTAACCACAAAGAAGATGTTTCTTTATGGCAAACTGGACATGCTAGCCTTCCTTTGGTGCTGTATCTTGACAGATTTGCATATGCTGGGAAATCATGGACCATCCAAAGAAGGGCTGCTTTGAGATTAAAGTTTGTTTTGGTTCCTGCATCATATGTGTCAACACCAACCTCCCAAAGCTCAATCAGTTCTTCTATCAATGGCTGTAGGTAAATATCAACTGCATCCCCAGGACCCTCTCTTCCAGGAATCAACATGGATAGGATTACATTTTGTTCCTTCACACACATCCAAGGAGGTAAGTTTAGAGGAACAAGGAATATAGGCCAAATGGTATGAGAGATTCGGATATTAGAAAATGGTTGAAAACCATCGCCAGCAACGCATAGCCTTATATTGCGAGGTTCAGATGCAAAAGGAGGGTACTGCTCATCAAAATTCGTCCATGCTTTGGAATCAGCTGGGTGCCGCATCACTTCATCGTCCACTCTACCATCAGCATGCCATGTCAGAAAAGTAGCTATTTTTCGAGACATGTATAATCGTTGCAGTCTTGGCTTGAGAGGAAAATAGCGTAATGTTTTTTTAGGGATTTTTTTCCCTTTTACTGACTGTTTGTTTTCACCCGAATGCTTGTCTTCCTTCCATCTTGATCGTCCACATATCTTGCAAAAATCGGCTTCTGCATCTTCTTTCCAAAATAGCATGCAATCATTTTTACAAGCATCAATTTTCTTGGAACTTAGTCCTAGTTCATTGATAGTATTTTTTGCCTTATAGTAAGAACTTGGCAAAGTAGAGTTATCTGGTAGAAAGTCCTTCAGGAGTATATCCAACAACTCCGAAAAGGATTTGTTACTCCACTTTCCCATATTCTTAATATTAAGCAACTTAACTAGCGCAGATAATTTAGAGGTTTTTGAGCCATGGTGAAGTGGCTGGTTCAAGTCATTAAGCAAATTGTAAAACTTAATAGCTTCACTATTTGGTTGCTCTTCAGAAAATTGACTAGAAGATGGTTCTGTCATTGTGTCACTTCCAGGGCAGTTATTCTGAGGGAACAAATCCTCCATTAGCTGTTGCATTCCTTCAGGTGGATCATCAACTTCCACTTCCGAGTCATTCTCAGTTTCTCCCAAAAGTTCTCCATGATGATACCAAAAGGTATAGTTTTTTATGATTCCATAGGCTCTCAGGTGCGAAAACACGACACCACGAGACAAGTTGTATGTATTGCAGCACTTAACACAAGGGCACCTTATTTTACCCCCGTCACCTGTCCTACTGAATGCATAATCCAAGAACTTGTTTACCCCATCCAAATAAATGTCTTTTTTTGCAGTCATACCATCCAAGCATTCATCACTAAGGCGATCATCAACTAAACCCATCCATGCTTTACTTCGTGCCATAAATGTATTAAAGATTAATTATGAACTAACCTGTACCAGTAGATTTATTGACAAAACAGACTGATTAGGAACTAGCCTATAGCAATAGATTTGTTATCAAAACAGATTTATCTATCATTCAGTTGACAAAGTTTACTGAAATTTGCATCTACAAACTGAACACGTTATAGATCATGAACAGGCAAACCAGTTCGTTTATTTTTCTGCAGAAGAAAGGGTCCCTTCCTAGAATTAATTTCATTACCAAAGCAACTAAATTAGAGTCTGGAATGTAAATACTACGATCTACTAGTGCAGAGTTCAGAATTATAAGGAAAACAGTAAAACATAGACACACGAACCTAATAGTTGTGTACCCAGCAATTTGATTTTAAAATCATCACTCCCTATGATAAATTTTCAGTACATCGGACAAGCATTTGAATCTGAATTAACTATGCCCAAATAAACAAAGAGAGAATGATTGTCAACCTTTACCAGGAGGAACAGCGCTTCGTTGTTGAGGCCAACTGCAACAGGGGCGGTGGGGAAGACAGCTGCAGAGGAGGCGTAGCAGCAGCAAAGACGCAGGCCGTGCTGGGCAGACGGACGAGTGCAGGCAGATGCGTGCAGGGATCTCGCCAGGGATGAGTTTGCCGCCGCCGCCGCGGACCAATTTTCTGTTCTACAGATCAGAATTACGGAGGGGGAGTTAGTGGAGAACGTGGTTTGTTGTGATATTCTAGTGGGAAATCGTCAAATATTTCTTTGTTCCCACGACGTATACGACGGAAATTTCGCGCCAATAATTTCTGGTTGTCGGGAAGTCGCGTAGTCTTAGCGACCACATGGATCAGCTGAATAACGACCGTAACTTTTTAAAAAGTTGTCGGTCACGATGGACTGCGTGAGTATCCTACTTCCGAAGGACCTAACGACAATATATTGTGCATGGTTGTTATTTTTTGGTCGTCAATGCTCGGTTCTTTTGTAGTGTTGTTAATAAGAAGTAACAAAATGAGATTTTATGCGTTGTTTCAAAACAGGTCAAGTGTTGGGTATAACAGTATTATTATTGCAAAGATTATTCCACCAAAATAGAGCAAAACTTATAAACTCACTAGTAGCAAGTCTAACTCTATGCTCAGCAGGAACTAAATGAGAATTAAATTTCTGTTCAACAGCAAGTTCCCAATCTAAGTATGCTTTAGGATCAGCACTACCAGCAAAAAGAGCAATGTTAAATTTTAACTTAACAAAAGTATCAGTATTACCACAATTATTATTACCTCCCATACCATGTCGATTATGGTGAAGACGGTCTGCATCATGGTCAAAATCATCATCAGCAGCAGCTCGTTGAGGTGGAGGTCGCCGTTCAACATCCTTAATTCGGTTGGCAATAGTGTTGATGTGGCCCATCAACTTGGCAAACTTTGTTTTCATGAATATACGCTGGTCCGCAAGAAGCTTCGTAAGCTCGACCTTGGACACGCAATCATTGAAGTCTGTAGGGGACTCCGAATCTGCAGGTGTCTCTTTCCCTGACATGGTTAAAAGCAAAAGACAAGACTACACAAAAGGATTAGCCCTATCTACTAGCAGCTATCAGAGGGTGTTGAAAGTGGGAAACAATATCAGAAGTAATATATCATAATCTTGCAAGTGTTCTTACCAAAGCCAAGAGGACGGCACAATCTATAGTCGAACTTGGGTGTAACAGCAATAAGGAAGAAACCTGTGCTACAATATATATAGCTTGGAAGGCTAATATGTATGTTAGTGGAACATAATTCAATAACAGATAATACCACTGAATAAATGTCCAAAGCAGTGTCCTAATTGCTGGCAAAAGAATCGTGCTCAAAAACAGTTGTGACAGCGAACAATGGCAAAGGCAGCAAGGATCAAAACAGACTTCACAGACTTAGAAATTTTCAGGGCGGGGGAGGGGGGTGCAAATCAAAAAATTTATTTTTTGTATGATTTTTTCACTATTTTTTGTGATAGAGGAACACGAAGGAAGGAACCACAAGAAGTTTCAACTCAAACAAAGAGGAAACAAAGCGTAGGCAAAATCTCAAAGTTTCACGAAAACGCAATTTTTGACTTCACATTTTTTTTCTATTTTTCCCAATTTTTTTTGAATTTTTTGACGAGGGCACACAGGGCATAGCCCAGTGTGGGTCACCTCAACTTTGAGTGAAGAGTCTACTGTAAACATTTCAGCCCAATCGGAGCAACGATCGAAAAGTTATGCCTGTTTTACCGAAGGTAGATCAAGATAGGGTTTGAGGGATGGGGGGGGGATAGAAACGGAATCGGGTAGGGTTTTTTTTGTTGGCAACGGATTGTGGGGGTGGGTGGGTGACACGATGGTGAATCCAATGAAAAACATGATGGTGATGGTGGTTGTAATGGATGGGGAAAACGGTGGTGTGCAGCGGAGATCAAAACACAAATCGAATCAAAACACAAATTCAAGTCAGCAACTGAACTCGACTAGAACACAAACTCAACACCATGGACTCTGAAATTAAATTATGCAAAGGCTAAACAATGTCTGGGATAGTGGGGAAAAAATTTTATTGGTTTTTTCGTGGACAATAGGTGATGAACACAAACGAATCTAAAGGAGAAAACACGATAATACCTCACGGGGAACCTAGGATTCTGATACCACTTGATGTATATATGGCCCGATCTTCCGAGAGGTAAGGGGATAAACTCGAATTTGGGAAACTTGGCATCGATGAGACGGCTTGAATCAGACACGATCCAACCCCGCAACCGTTACACCAAGCACAACTTGATTATTCCTGTAAGCAAAATCGAGAACACAAGCAAGAGAGGATAATCACGCAATCTGATATTGCAAATATGGATGAAGCGAATCACAAGAAAAGGTTCAAGATCTGAACACAAAAGGACTAATCGCCACAGTGGTGTAGAATAAGAACAGGGGCCCTAGATAACTGTAAAAGGACGTGTCGCCACAGTTACAATAATTCGATCAAGTTTCTCTCAAGAAAACTGAACTAAACAAAACCCGAAACTAAAAGACGGCGGCTACTGAGTTTATGTAGGAACCAGGGGACTCCTAGGGTTGGGGGCGACCAGGGGGGGCGCCCACAACATGGGCTTAAGGCCTGACACGATACATGGCCAAGTTGGCCCAAAATAGGTGGCGCAGCACCTTGTCATGGTCACACAGCATGACTCACGACCTTTCTGGAGCTAGGAGCAGAAACAAATCGACGATGCTTGTTTTGCCTTGGATGGGAGTACTTACACATGTGGTGGCAGTTTTGCTCATGATAAGCAACTTTGATTCTATCTAAGCAAGTCAATCTTTCTGCTTAGCTTGTATAGCTCATGGTGTTTATGCCTTGCTATCTATTTTTGATCTTTGCATGATTGGGAGCTATCGCTTTTACACTTCATGGCACTATGGTTATGGTTAGCAAAGTTAAATGCTTATTTGCATAATTGTTGAAACTCCTTAGGTATGCATTCTCATGCATTGCATGTTTGCTTGTTCTTTTGCCTCTTTGATGAGTTCATTACCAAAGGGGAAGAAAATATTGGGTCATGCACAAATAATGCTAAGAAATTTAAGATGATCCATTTTGCATTACATGAGACCTACCACAAGTTGAGGGGGAGCATGTCATGATCTCGAGCATTTTCTTACGCTTTTCACATTCTTTACGTCTCAAGTGGCTTTCTTGCCAACTCTTGGTTTTGTGATCCCTACTTGCTAGATGGTTTGTTTTTACCTTTTCTTTGGGTTTGGCCATTTGGATGAGCTTATTCAATTTCACATTTCAATCTCTAATCTTTGTGCATTTGGTGTTATCAATGTACTCATCAAGGGGGAGATTGAGAAACCAAGTGGATATGTGCCATGGTTTGCAATATATGTGTGATGAGTGTAAGCTTCATGACCATTGATGATTGGATCCCCGTGGTATGAATGTTTTGGTGATAGATGACAACTATGAAATTATGGGCTAACATCTACACGAGTGTTGTCTTTGTAGGAATCATCTCTTAACTCTATTGCAAATCATATCGATGATGGTGTCCTTGGCGATTGATGATAATGAACGCAAGCATGGAGGTTTGTGAACTTGATGGTGTCCAAGGGTTGATGGAGATGGATCAAAGCGGAGAACAAGCTATGGTGCAAGTGTTTGGAACACTTGAGTAGTTGTTAGGGCTTTGAGTCCATAGGAAAAACCGGACTATCAAGGGGGTCTAGGTCATTCTCTTAGGTCATGTCTAGTCGGTGATGTGCAAGGTTGCTCGATGAAATCACAAGCACTAGGTGACAGTGGAAAAGCCAAGGAGTTGTTTTGAGAAGCCAGGAAACCAAGTCAAGCGAGGACGACGAGTTTCAGCTTCTGGACATAGAGACCGGACGGAGGGGTCAGTGAAGACCGGACTGTACGGTCACTATGGGGAATTTTCCAAGACTTAGAGTGAGGTGCAGGACTCTATCAGCAGGAGACTCCATACAGACTGGATGGTCCGGTCTGCTGACCGGACAGTCCGGTCAGTAGGAGTGCCATGAGGCAGAAGGGGTGCATTTCACGGAGGCTCCTGGATGGAGAGAGAAACTGGACCGGACAGTCTGGTCCATTGACCAGATAGTCCAATCAGTATAGGAATTTGCCTAGACAGAGGAAACCAACGGCTGAGGAGAGCCGTTACAGAGTGACCGGACAATCTGGTCAGGCAGTGACTGGACAGTTCGGTCAGTGTGTCCAGAAAGGCAATTTCGTGGAGCAACGGCTAGTTTGAGGTTGGGAGCCTATATAACTTCGTTGCTGGGGTCTTGGAGACCTCTCTTGGCCAGTGGAATACCTGAGAGCATTTGGTAAGGTCCAAGAGGAAGAGAGGAGAGCACTAGGAGGAGATATTGCATATGTTGAGAGTGCTAGAGAAGAGTAGCTTGAGCATCTTGCACATCTAAGGCAACAATGTCCTTGAGGGTATGATCTAGATTGTTACTCTTGGTCTATGGTGAGACCTAGACCGGTTAGGTGTCGATGATCGAGCCTATCGTGATCGATTGTGAAGGCCATCACATGTTTGTACATGGTTTGAGCCCGTCATTGGAAGGGGCATTGCTAGTGAGCGCCCGTGCTAGCTCAGGAAGTCCAGCAAGTTCTAAAGGGAGGCCAGCTTGTGGTTTGTGCAGCGGTGACACACACTGTATCTTCACTTGAGGAGTGATCGCGGGCTCGTGGGCGAGAACTCCACTTGGTGGTGGGAGGGATTGGGACTCCGGCGTGAGTGGTCTAACGAGGATTAGGGGAAGGCGCCATCCTTCCAAGACCTCGGGAAAAAATCATGAGCATTCCTTGACCCTCTCTTTACTATTCCGTATTTGTGTGCTCTAGTGAGTAGGGTAACTTGTGGCTTGCATAGGCTAGTGCGATTGGCTTCCGCATTTTATCTTATCATGAACACTAGCATGTGTAGGGTCTTGGCCTACTAGACTTGTTTGGGTTTTGTTATCTTGTTAGACTTAAGTAGCAAAACTGAAGTATTTGGAGTCGTGAGTGGCTTACCGATTCACCCCACCCCCTCTCGGTACACCTTCGGTCCTTACAGGTGGTATCAGAGCCAAGTGCTCATCTTTGAGGCTTCACCGCCTTGAGTAAGGATGCCGGGACCGGTGGGGAGTGTTCCCATATTCAATGGTGAGGACTATGCTTATTGGAAGGCTCGTATGCAAGCCTAGAGATATGGTCGGTCACTCACGAGTCCGATGCGAATGTGAACCTACTTGAGCCTGACTACATTAAGTGTAATGCTGAGGCCAAGAATGCTTTGTTTGCTTGCATTTCTAAGGATGTTTTTGCTCAGCTAGATGCTAGTACTACAACACATGGTATCTGGACTGAGATATAGGGGCTCTATGAGGGCACCAGTGATGTCAAAGAGGAAAGATACTATGTGCTGAAGAAAAAGTATGATCACTTCATTAGATTGCCGCATGAGAGAGCTAACACTGTTTATTCTCGTTTTCATGTACTTTTGGAGGAGATCAATGCACTTGGGGATGATTTCAAGATGAAGCCCGTCGAGGTGATTAGAAGATTCTTGAGGCTATTCAAAGACCCCAAGTACGAGTCCATCATCACCTTCATCTTGCAAGGTGACCTCAAGACCAAGACCATGAAGGAAGTACTTGGCAAGATCACCGCCTTCGAGAGCTATCAATTGGGGTTGGATGATCCTCAACCATCCAATCTTGCTCTACCGGCTGACAAGCAAGAATCTAGCAAGAGCAAGAAGAACAAGAAGAAGGTGATCATTGAGGATGATGATGAAGAAGATGATGATGAGGGTGACTTGACCGGACTTGGCTCTTCTCATGAGGAAGATGAAGAACTTCAAGAACAGGTTTGCTTCCATGTCAAGAGGCAAGTGCTTCAATTGTGGCTCAAAGAATCACATTGTCCTAGTGTGCCCAAAGCCCAAGAAAGAAGCATTCAAGTCACAAGATTCAAGTGAAGAAGAAGAAAAAGATCCCAAGGCCAAGCACAAGAAGAAGAGATACTTCAACAAAGACAAGATCAAAGGCAAAGGCAAAGCTCAAGACTACAAGAAGAAGTTTTCTCGCAAGGCACTTGTTGGAGAGTGGACCAGCGACAATTCAAGTGATGAGTCCTCTTCCTCAAGTGATGAAGAAGTGGCCGGTCTAGCCATGATGATGAGGACATCACTCCTATGGATACACACAACACTCCTCCAAATCTGGACTTGCAAGGTCCAATGACTAGAGCTCGTACACGACAACTAAATTTAGAGGTGAGCTCGTTCCTACGTTCTTCGCTATATGTTACTTTTGAGAATGGTTTGCTACCTAATGATTATTTTATGATTAGAAACCATGGAGAGGACCAGGAGATGATGGGAGAAGGATTTGGAAACGTGGAGGGCCAGCAAGGGCTTGGAAGCCAAAGTGGAGGCCCAATCAAAACCGACTTCGAGTCTGTTTCGGGGCCCAGGACCAGTCTGTACTAAAACGGTCGCCCAGGACGCATACGGACTCGGATTTGTACGTTCTACATATGCACGGAAAGATAAGGAGAAGACCTTTCCAATGCCGCCGGCCTCATGTCAAAATTCATCCGGAGTCATCGGGAATCGTCAAAACAAGAGAGAGTCCAGAATCTGTGTCGGTGCTGCGTCGCTTATTTTTTGTCTTTGGGCCTTGTATCTAGTTGAGCCCAATTCGGGGCGCGTCCAGAGGGTCTTGCACGACCCTAGGGTCTTTATATACAGCCACCGCCGCACCATTAGGGTTCAGGTTTTGCTTAGATCAATTCTGTTCATAAACAGTTTCGCCGTTCATCGGTTTGTGAGACCCCAACTTCGAGAGTTTAATCATACATCTGCAATTGTGTTGCATTCTTCGTTGTTCTTGCTTGTGTTCTTGATTCGCAGGCAGGGATTAGCCTTCTCGGCGAGGTCAATCGTCTTTTGGACGGTTGATAACCATAGGAGACGTCGTGCTGCGATTGCGGGGTTTAGAACGTGCTGTTCTGAAGCCGGATCGATTTGTGTGTCGCCTCCGACCAAATCAACTTAAACCACCGGGTTCTTCAAAACCGATTCCGACACCCCTTCGGTAAAACAGCCATAACCTTTCGCTCGGTTGTCCGTTTTGGCTGAAATTTTTACAGGAGATTCTAGACGAAAAGTTGGGCATACCCACACTAGGCTACGCCCTGTGTGCCCTCGTCAAAAAATTCAAAAAAAATCGGGAAGATAAAGAAAAAATTCATTCAAGTTGAAACCCGACGTTTTCTGAAACTTCAAGATTTTCTGTAGGCCGCGTCCTAGCTCGGTTTGAGCTGAAATTTTTTGTGGTTTCTCCCTCTTTGCTAGTCAGTTGGAAAAAAATATCAAAAAAATAAAATCAAAAAAAAAGAAATTTGGGATTCCTACTAGTGCTCCATCTAGCCCCCTGAAATTTCTGAGTTTGGCTGTTTTACACTAAGCCCCCTGTTATCGGCTGTGTCCCTTTGTCTCCTTGTTTCTTCTTTGCTATCACTACTGTTCTAGGACATAGTTAGACCAGCAACTAGGGACAAGTTACTTGGGCACTTATTCAGCTTTACTATCTGTTTTTGATTTGTGTGCCACTCATATATACATATTTGGCCTTCCTAGCTCTACATACTTCTTCTGGACAGCACATAGGTTATTTGGTAACCCTTGCAATCGTGGAACACTTCTCCCTGGTATCCTTCGCTTTGTTGTTTTCAGAACTTTGTAAGAGCTTTGCAAGAAGCTTACTTTTGCTGTGTTGAGAGGCACCACTGCTTAGTAGTTTTGTAGGGATAACCTTCACCTTTTTGTTTCCTGTTTTGGTGTTTCTGATGTCAGGAAGCGACGGGGAGGGTGCTTCACCCTCAAAATTGGATGAGTGCGTGAGCCAAAATCAGTTACAGAAGGCTTTGCAGGCGGTTCAGAGTGATTTGGCAGAAACGATCACCAGGGCCGTCACCGACGCCGTCACCAAGCTTCACCTGGGAGAAAGCATTGAGCGGTTGGATAAGAGAGTCTCTAAGTTAACCGATCAGGTTGTCGAATTGGAGACCGCTCACAAGACCAACAACAACAACAACAACAACAACAACAACACCAACACCAACAACAACACCAACAACAACGTTGAAGGCGATCATGATGAAGCAACGGTGTATAAGGCTGATGGCACCGTCGATAGGTCAGCTACAAGGACCGCAAGGTTACAACGCCGTTTGCAATGTAACCCTCAAGGTATGGGTGGTTTCCACAACCACACCCGTCGCACACAAGGTAACTATGCTCCAGATGATCCGTATGCTAAAATTAAGTTTTCAATTCCTTCGTTTTTGGGTCAATACGATGGTGATGCTTACCTTGATTGGGAAATGACGGTAGAACAAAAATTTAATGCCCACCTTGTTCCTGAACAACATAGAGTTAGACAAGCCACTAGTGAGTTTAAGGACTTTGCTATTGTTTGGCGGAGTGGTCTAGCTGCTGAAACCGATTTGCCTACTACTTGGGAAGAACTTAAGGTAGAAATACGTGATCGTTTTGTTCCTCCTTCTTTTTATAGAGAAATTCGTAATAAACTACAGCGTTTAGATCAAGGAGATAAAACTGTTCAGGAGTATTTTAGTGAGCTTCAGAAGGGTTTGATTCGTTGTGCTGTGGTTGAAAAAGTAGAGGATCAGATTTGCCGCTTTTATTCTGGTTTGAGAAAAGAAATTCAGGACATCCTTGATTATAAAGAATTTTATACCCTCAACCAGTGTTTCCAGTATGCTATGCTTGCAGAGAAAGAATCACAGGGACTTTTCTAGGCTTTTGAGGAGTACAGCAAGTCCAGGAATTTCTACCCACCACGGCCGACGGGGACTTCGGGGCTGCCCAAGCCATCTTTCCGGCCGCCCCCACCAGCTAGTGTTGTTTCTGCAGCACCAAGATCAGCCCCTGCCCCTTCTACGCGCTCAGGTAAAAATTCTGTGCAGGTACCGGCTAGTAGTGCCTCCTCTGTTGCTTCGACGGGACGCACTACAGGGATTCAGTGCCACCGCTGCCATGGTCTTGGCCATGTGCAGAAAGATTGCCCAAGTAGGCGGGCATATGTGGCGACAGATGATGGCGGTTACATGAGCGCCTCCGATGTGGAGGATGAGGAGGAGGATGTCGCTGCCACCAGCGGTGACCTCGTCCTTGGAGGCGGAGATACCACGGGCTATATGAATATTATTGTGCAGCGTGTGCTTAGCACACAAGTCCAGCAACCCGAGATGATGCAGCGACATAACTTGTTCCAGATTTTCTTCGTCATCAAGAACCGTCGGGCACGTGTCATCATTGATGGAGGAAGCTGCAACAATTTGGTGAGTTCTGATGTGGTTAAGAAGCTTGATTTGACCACACGCCCACATCCACATCCATACTACATTCAGTGGTTAAATAACTCTGGAAAAGCTAAGGTAACACAAACTTGCAGAGTTCCTTTTTCCATTGGTTCCTATGTGGATTCTGTTGATTGTGATGTTGTACCCATGCAAGCTTGTTCACTTTTATTGGGTAGACCTTGGGAATTTGATAATGATGCTGTACACCATGGTAAAAGTAATAAGTACACTTTTATGCATAAAGGAACTAAAATTACTTTGTTACCAATGACCCCTGCTGAAATTGTACAAGCTGATTTAGAACGAGCTGCTAGTTTGAAAAATAAACGCCCTGAAATTCAGCAACCTGTTAATTCTGCTTCTACACCAAGTAATGTTAATGATTCTTCATGTTCTAAGGGTGCTGCAATTAAATTACAAGGTTGTTCATGTCTTGCCACAAAATCTGAGCTTGCTGAAATTTCTACTGATGATATTTGCTATGCTTTGATATGCAAACAAGCCTTGTTTTTGCTTGGCGATATTGCTTCTAGTGCTTTGCCTCCTGCTGTCACTAACCTTTTGCAGGAGTATGAGGATGTTTTCCCAGCTGAGATACCCCCGGGATTGCCACCTTTGAGAGGGATTGAGCATCAAATTGATTTGATTCCTGGTGCTACTTTACCAAACCATGCTGCTTATAGGACCAACCCTGAGGAGACTAAGGAGATACAACGACAAGTCCAAGACCTTTTGGATCGTGGGTATGTTCGTCAATCACTTAGTCCTTGTGCTGTTCCTGTACTTTTGGTTCCTAAGAAAGATGGTTCTTGGCGTATGTGTGTAGATTGTAGAGCCATTAATAACATTACTATTAGGTATCGTCATCCTATTCCTAGGCTAGACGACATGCTTGATGAGTTATGTGGTGCTATAATTTTCACTAAAATTGATTTGCGTAGTGGCTACCATCAAATTAGAATGAAACTTGGAGATGAATGGAAAACAGCTTTCAAAACCAAATTCGGGTTGTATGAGTGGTTAGTAATGCCTTTTGGGTTAACTAATGCACCCAGTACTTTCATGCGTTTGATGAATGAGGTTTTAAGACCTTTTATTGGCAAATTTGTGGTTGTTTACTTTGATGATATCTTGATTTATAGCAAATCCACGGATGATCATATGATTCATTTGCGTGCTGTTTTTGATGCTTTGCGAGTTGCACGTTTATTTGGTAACCTTGAGAAGTGCACCTTTTGCACGGATCGAGTCTCTTTTCTTGGCTATGTTGTGACTCCACAGGGAATTGAGGTGGATGAGGCGAAGATTGAAGCCATAAAGAGCTGGCCTGTACCAAAAACTATCACACAGGTGAGGAGTTTTCTTGGTCTTGCAGGTTTCTACCGCCGCTTTGTCAAAGATTTCAGCACCATTGCTGCACCATTGCATGAGTTGACAAAGAAGGGCGTTGACTTCCATTTTGGTAAGGTACATCATGAGTCTTTTGATGCTTTGAAGGACAAACTTACACATGCACCATTGCTGCAATTACCCAATTTTGATAAGACTTTTGAGCTTGAATGTGATGCTAGTGGTATAGGCATTGGTGGTGTTCTGATGCAAGATGGTAAACCTGTTGCATACTTTAGTGAGAAAATTACTGGGCCTGTTTTGAATTATTCCACGTATGATAAGGAACTATATGCACTTGTACGTTCTTTAGAAACGTGGCGTCATTATTTGTTGCCCAAAGAATTTGTTATTCATTCTGATCATGAATCACTTAAGTATATTCGTTCTTAAGGCAATTTGAACCGTAGACATGCTAAATGGGTTGAGTTTATTGAGTCTTTTCCTTATATTATTAAACATAAGAAAGGGAAGGATAATGTGATTGCTGATGCTTTATCGAGGCGATATACTTTGTTGTCTCAACTTGATTGTAGAATTTTTGGACTTGAGGCAATTAAAGAACAATATGTTGTTGATGTCGATTTTAAAGATGTATTGCTGCACTGTAAAGAAGGTCGTGCTTGGCACAAATTTGTGTTGAATGATGGATTCTTGTTTAGAGCTAACCGCCTATGCATTCCAGTTGGTTCCGTTCGTCTTTTGTTGTTGCAGGAGGCGCATGGAGGTGGATTGATGGGTCATTTTGGTGCTAAGAAGACAGAGGATATTTTGGCCACACACTTCTTTTGGCCAAGGATGAGGAAAGATGTTGAGCGTTTTGTTGCTCGCTGCACTACATGTCAAAAAGCTAAGTCTCGATTGAATCCACATGGTTTATACATGCCACTTCCTGTTCCTTCTATTCCTTGGGCGGATATTTCTATGGACTTTATTTTAGGACTGCCTAGGACTAAGAGGGGGAGCGATAGCATTTTTGTTGTTGTGGATCGTTTTTCCAAGATGGCACACTTTATATCATGTCATAAAACTGATGATGCTAGTTATATTGCTGATCTTTTTTTCAAAGAAATTGTACGTTTGCATGGTATGCCTTCTACTATTGTTTCAGATCGTGATGCAAAATTCTTGAGTCATTTTTGGCGCACGCTTTGGAATAAGTTGGGTACAAAGTTGTTATTTTCTACAACTTGTCATCCACAAACTGATGGACAAACTGAGGTTGTGAACCGCACTTTGGGTACTATGTTGCGAGCTGTTTTGAAGAAAAATTTGAAGCAATGGGAAGAATGCTTACCTCATGTTGAGTTTGCTTATAATCGGGCAACACATTCTACTACCAAGGTAAGTCCATTCAAGGTAGTGTATGGTTTTGATCCCCGTACTCCACTTGATATACTTCCTCTACCTATTAATGAGAGAGTTCATATTGATGCTAAGGAGCGTGCTGAATTTATTTTGCAAATACATGAGACCACTAGACTTAGCATTGAAAAGATGAATGAAAAGTAAGCTTGATGTAGGAGATTTAGTGTGGTTACACTTAAGGAAGGATAGATTTCCAGAATTGAGAAAGTCTAAACTAATGCCTAGAGCTGATGGTCCATTCAAAATAATAGAGAAGATTAATGATAATGCATATAAACTTGAGTTGCCTCCCGAGTTCGGGGTTAGTCCTATTTTTAACATTTCAGATTTGAAACCATACTTGGGAGAAGAGGATGAGCTTGAGTCGAGGACGACTCCACTTCAAGAGGGGGAGGATGATGAGGACATCACTCCTATGGATACACACAACACTCCTCCAAATCTGGACTTGCAAGGTCCAATGACTAGAGCTCGTACACGACAACTAAATTTAGAGGTGAGCTCGTTCCTACGTTCTTCGCTATATGTTACTTTTGAGAATGGTTTGCTATCTAATGATTATTTTATGATTAGAAACCATGGAGAGGACCAGGAGATGATGGGAGAAGGATTTGGAAACGTGGAGGGCCAGCAAGGGCTTGGAAGCCAAAGTGGAGGCCCAATCAAAACCGACTTCGAGTCTGTTTCGGGGCCCAGGACCAGTCTGTACTAAAACGGTCTCCCAGGACGCATACGGACTCGGATTTGGACGTTCTACATATGCACGGAAAGATAAGGAGAAGACCTTTCCAATGCCGCCGGCCTCATGTCAAAATTCATCCGGAGTCATCGGGAATCGTCAAAACAAGAGAGAGTCCAGAATCTGTGTCGGTGCTGCGTCGCTTATTTTTTGTCTTTGGGCCTTGTATCTAGTTGAGCCCAATTCGGGGCGCGTCCAGAGGGTCTTGCACGACCCTAGGGTCTTTATATACAGCCACCACCGCACCATTAGGGTTCGGGTTTTGCTTAGATCAATTCTGTTCATAAACAGTTTCGCCGTTCATCGGTTTGTGAGACCCCAACTTCGAGAGTTTAATCATACATCTGCAATTGTGTTGCATTCTTCGTTGTTCTTGCTTGTGTTCTTGATTCGCAGGCAGGGATTAGCCTTCTCGGCGAGGTCAATCGTCTTTTGGACGGTTGATAACCAGAGGAGACGTCGTGCTGCGATTGCGGGGTTTAGAACGTGCTGTTGTAAAGCCGGATCGATTTGTGTGTCGCCTCCGACCAAATCAACTTACCAAGAACCTTTCAGAAGATCGGGAACCCTTGTCCACATCACATGATCAAGACTACACCTCCACGAGCTCTTCCTCCACCTCCCACGTGCCTCATGGCCACGAGCCAACTTGGGGAGAGTGAGGATGAGAGCAGCGATGATAGCGATGATGAGGAGCACACGTGTGCCAAGTTGTGGAGCATGCTTAAGCAAGCCCACGACATTGCCATCAAGAAGTTCAAGATGTTGGAGGTGGTAAGAAAAAGAGTGTAAGTTGCCTAAGGACCGTGTTGGTGAGCTTGAGAGTGAGATCAAGGACCTTGTCACATCTCATGAGGCCCTAAACAAGAGTTATGACAAACTCAAGGGTGATCATGTAGAGCTTCATGAGAAGTACAAGGCCCTTGAGATCACTTATGAGGCCATCAATGTTGAGAACCTTGCCTCTCCCTCCTCTAGTTCATCTAACAATGATGCTTCTACTATGTGCGATGAACTAACCACCTCGGTTGAGGTTTTTTCTCTTATGCCACTTGTTTTGAAGGAATATCACAAGCTCAAGGAAGAGAGGAAGATGGTGATGGACGACTTTGAGAGGCTCACACGAGGTAGAGCCATCCACATGGAGATCCTTGGGAAGAACCTTGTGAACAATGTCTGCTACCATGGACTTGGCTCATATCCCGCCGCCATCAACATCATAGGGACGAGCGATTCCATCCCCGCATGGATCAAATCCCTTCTCGCCGATGACTACTATTGCGAGAGGTGTTGCATGGATGGCCACACCACCAAGGATTGTCCCATGGTGAGAAATTCCATTGTTTTGCCTAATGCTAACTTGTTCCATGAGAACACACATTTCAAGCTTTTTAGGAACAAGGATGGCAAGGTGAAAGCTAAGGCTTTGGGACCACCAAACAAGAAGAGGAAGGTCAAGAGCATATGGGTGCCTAAGTGCATTGTTGATCTTGATGGTGGTGGTGGTGCACCGAGTGCTTTCATGAAGATCATGTGAAGTCCACCACAAGTGACATGGACCTCAATGACCTATCTACTCATAAGGGAGGTAACCGTGTTAGTTCTCGGTAGTTGTAGTGTGTTTTTCTTTCTCATGCATTGCATGGTAATTAGGACTCCTTTGTGACTAGTATGCTTTGTATCCATGCATGTGTAAATAACTAAAAGAAAAACACATAAAAATTAGTCAATGTCTAACCCATCCAAGATAGCTATAAGCAAGAGGGAGTGCTTGAGATGGTTGTTTGATTTCTCTCAAGGCAAGCGCACGGCTTATAGTGAGTAAGCTTGGGAGGGGATCAAACATGACATTGTTAGGTTTCCTTGGTGTCTTGTTCTTTAATACTGCTTGCATTCACATGGCATGTTTACTTTCAATGCATATGTAAAATGCTTGTTGCATGCATCATATAGGAAATACAAAGGAGGCTTGTTACATTTGGAGATATTTGTGCCTCATGCTCTATATGAGATTACATCTCCGTAAGTGTGACTAAAGGAAAGGATTGTGCTTCATGCTCATTGAGCAAGCTCTTATAAACTCCAAGGTTAAATCTACTCTCGTGGTTCATGGACTAAGGCTTATACATACCCTTTGGTTCTTAATTGCCTTGGTTCTTATTTGCTCGATCTTTCATTTTGCATTTGTGAAAACTATGAGGCCATAGAGTGCCACTATTTGAAAATGAGTGTTTCAGAGTTCCCTCTATATTCCAAGTATGGTGTTTATTTGTGTGTTTAGCGAGAGCACTTGGAAAATAGAGAAATTCCTTGATTCAGTGAAATTTTGGTAGTGACCGTACAGTCCGATCTTCGGACCGTACAGTCCGGTCAGTGCCTTCTGGCATAGTGTTCTGGGGAGTCTGGTCTTAGAGACCGGACAGTATGGTCCTAGTGACCAGATAGTCCAGTCTGTATGGTTCGCCAGCAGACCCAGAGCAGACCAAACAGTCCAGTCCAAAGACCGTACCGTCCGATCACTTGGGTTGATCGAGCGGTATGCTTTCTGATCTGAGTCGTTGATCTTTTCTTGATGGATCTCGAAAATCCGTTGGTTATATGACCTAGGTCAAAATTGGTTAGTCGGTTTGTCTTCGTCCCCGTTCTTCCCGTCAAGGTCGAGACCCAGAGCATCGCCGCCTCCACCGTTCCACCGACGCCATTGCCTCTCCCATCGCCACTGCTCGCCCTCGCACGCTCGCCTCGCCGCGCCCGCGCTTCCCTTCCCGCTCGCCCTTGCCCTCGCCCCCGCACGCAACAGGACATTGCCGCCTCTCCACCGCAGAGCCGCCATCGCCCTTCACGCCGCCTCATCCACGTGTGTGCAGCCTCCGCCGCCGAGAGCCACTCCGTCGCATGCTCCCTCGCTGCACGCACAGAGCGAGACCAGAGCCGAGTTTTTCCCCTCCACCTCTATTGCCGGCAAACCAAAAATTCGAGTTTTTCGGTGATCGGAGAGTTCTCACGGTGTTCCCTTGTTCTTGGCACATCGACATTTCCTCAGGGTATCACACTGATCTTCCATTCATTGAATTATGCCATATATTCGAGTATCTAGTTAATTGATGCAATTAGACGTAATTCCTATCATTAGTTGCATTAATTAATTAGTTGGCTCAACCTAGGTTGCAATTAATTTCCTGCATATCTGTTAATTGCAATTCTAGGGTTTGTCTCCTGTCTAGTCTATAGTTAGATGTCATTGCCATTATTTTGACTGTACACCAGATAACTCGCACCAGTCACTTATAGTCGATGATCACTGTTGTTACTTTGCATAATTGTCTATTGATCATGTCCTTCATTCAGTGCTAGGATTTCTATTGCGCATTCTTTTCTAGCGGTGCTTTGCTTGTAGATGTATTAGGACTCTATGCTTATCCCATCTACACCTATGTGCGTGCAGTGACAGCAGTAGCAGACAGAGATGGCAGGGTCAGGACAGGACAAGGGCAAGTGGAAGATGTCTGAGAAGCCCAAGACCAAGAAGAGACCGAGACTGGACCCAACATCAGAGAGAGCCCAGAGGTTGGCTTAGCACTTGGACGCCATGGAGCAGTCACGCAGGACACCTGACTCCTATCTGAGGATCAGCCAGCCAGCTGAGGACCAGGGCTTGAGGAGGAGCACCAGGCAAAGGACTGCACCTCTAGCAATCGGGAGTTGTGCCACCGCCATGGCTGCAGCGTACTCCAGTTTCCTATCAGGGGAGATCATCGAGAACCGCGGATCAGGGATCCTCTAGGCAGCAGGAGGAGTTTGAGGAGGAGGAGACTGTAGAGGAGGAGACCTCAGAGTCTGAGTCTGAGGATCTTGTTGAGGAGGCCGAGGAGTCAGAGGAGGAGGCAGAGCAGACTGTTCCCTAGAGGACAGCTCACCGGGCAGGAGACCCGAGGTGCACATTTGAGGTGTGCACGAGGAGGCTACAGAGACTGGTACAGGCAGCCGGAGAGACGGACATCCTCAAGGTTCCTGCAAAGGACCTTAAGGTACTTTGGTTCATGTCCTTCGAGAAGTGGGTGCCAGTTCCCCGAGACTCTGCTGCTGGAGAGAGGTACTGGACAGTGCTCCAGAGGAGGATAGGAGAAGGCCTAGGACATTGTGTGGCCTTGAGGACCAGAGACAGGGTGCTTGTACCAGGGCAGTACACCACCTACCAGGCCATAAGGAGGGCCACAAGCACAGACATGGAGCAGTACTTCTCGTACCTGCCAGGACTAGCTGAGCTAGTCACTACTCCACTCAGGTTTAGGGAGGACGTGGTCCTCGACTTCTATGCGATGCTGTGGGTTGCTAGAGACTGCTCAGAGTTCTGGTTTCTATTCAGAGGGCAGCCACATCATGTCACCAGGGAGGACCAGATCTCCCACCTAGGACTCCTGGCTTCAGAGTTCCAGCTATACAGGAGTGCTTACGGTACACTGGAGCCACCCCGCAGACCTCAGGGAGGGAAGCTGCCTTCAGATGACCTCGTGTCAATTGCTTTCCCACCTCCTCACACTCTAGGTTTTGAGAGAGGCCTTGCTAGACTAACTATAGAGGCCCAGGTGGTGAGAGCCATAGTCACCAGGACTATCATTCCTAGGTCTGGCTACAGAGAGGAGTTCACGCTATTACACCAGTGGGCTGTAGCAGCCATCTTGAGGAGGCAGACTTTCGACTTAGCGGACCTTTTCATTGGAGAGATAGCCATCATTTTTGAGAGGGTTGGAGGACGTCACTTGGTGTATGGGCCCTACATCTGTTATCTCTTGAGGAGGATGGGCCTAGTGACAGAGGAGCAGTACGACGCTTTCCCAGAGGTGACCACCAGGTACTCACCTAGAGTCCCTAGGGGATCCCAGTCTACCTCCAGCCAGCACATAGGAGAGGAGGAGCAGGAGTCACCGGTACTTCACGAGCAGGTAGCTTAGCCAGAGACGGTGATTCCCGAGTCAGTCAGCACAAGAGCACCTCCCCAACCGACAGGTTCGTAGTCTGAGGACACTGTCATAGTGACAACACTAGCAGGACAGTTGGGTGAGTTTATACAGAGTGTGTCAGAGGACAAACATCAGATGAAGGAGCTGATCAGAGGACAGGCAGAGCTTCAGCATCAGCAGATGGCACTTGTCTCTACTCTAGTGACTCAGATGACGGAGCTTACTCAGAGGCAGGCCGGTTAGCAGCCAGGACCTTCAGTGTTTCCTCAGTTTCAGCAGCTACAGACTCAGCCAGGACCCTTCACTGCACTGATGATAGCATAGTCCAGTGAACTATCACTCTCAGGGGTCTTACTGATAGGGGGAGCAGGACAGACTTTCTCTTCAGCCCAGCTCTCTCCTATGTCAGCCTTCTCTATGTCAGCGTTATTTGTCTCACCCCCACACTCGTCGATCTCATAGATGGCAGGACACTCCAGCTTACAACACGTACCAGTCAGGAGTCTATTCTCAGACATTGTGCACACTACTCGTGTAGGCTCCCAAACTGCCCCAAAGACAACTACAACTTTAGCTCCACCTCTTACTGCCACAGTTTCCACTCTTACCACGCAAGCAGCAGAGGACCTTGTTCGGTGAGGTCTGCCATGTCCTATTGAGAGAAACCTCACCCTACTCCAGACATCAGCTCAGGAGACTGCCACGGTCACTACAGCAACACAGGACAACGGGTCTGAGTTGCATGTAGATCTTGGTTTCTTTGAGCAGCTAGATGCTCAGGCGGCATAGGCTCAGGGAGCAGGGCAGGATCCACCTCAGGAGTAGCCAGGAGCAGAGCCCACGGAGGACATCATTGCACCACTTCCTTCGACCACGAGTGCTTAGATGTTCATCTTTTCCCGCCTTTTTGGCTTTTTGGTGCTTGTTGCCAAAGGGGGAGAAGATACTAGGGGAGTGGGAGTGTGATCTTGTTACGATTGAGAGTAGCTTGTATCTAGGGGGAGCTATGAGGTTTTGGGAGATAGACCTTTTTGTTCTTATTTTGAGGAGTTATTTGTTGTTCGTGGATTATGATGAGTCATGGATTTCATTCGCTTGTGTTTGACTCATTTTGATCTCACTTGGTTCATTTCCTTTCATATGCAGTGCTTGTATTTATTGATTATCTTGTATGCCTGTGTATGATATCATGATGATGGATGCTTGTTTTTAATTCTTATGCATTGCCATGCTAACTTTATGCCTTGCATTGCATGTCCTTATGCTTTCATTCAATATATTGCCATGACATGCATGCATGTTTCATCTAGAGTATGCTCTTCACTCTTTTCCTTATATCTCTAGATGATGTTTGATTGGGTAGGACCTTATGCGTTTCTCTCATATGTTGCTATGGCTCCTCTCGATCTTTGTGTAGCTTGTTTAGTCCAGGTATTCATTAAAGTTTTTCAATTAAGTAGTGGTTGTCATCAATCACCAAAAAGGGGGAGATTGTAAGCTTCATGACCATTGATGATTGGATCCCCGTGGTATGGATGTTTTTGTGATAGATGAAAACTATGAAATTGTGGGCTAACATCTACACGAGTGTTGTCTTTATAGGAATCATCTCATAACTCTATTGCAAATCATATCGATGATGGTGTCCTTGGTGATTGATGATAATGACCGCAAGCATGGAGGCTTGTGAACTTGATGGAGTCCAAGGGTTGATGGAGATGGATCAAAGTGGAGAATAAGCTATGGTGCAAGTGTTTGGAACACTTGAGTAGTTGTTAGGGCTTTGAGTCCATAGGAAAAAATGGACTATCAAGGGGGTCTAGGTCATTCTCTTAGGTCATGTCTAGTCGGTGATGTGCAAGGTTGCTCGGTGAAATCATAGGCACTAGGTGACAGTGGAGAAGCAAAGGAGTTGTTCGGAGAAGCCTGGAAACCAAGTCAAGCGAGGACGACGCGTTTCAGCTTCTGGACATAGTGACTAGATAGAGGGGTCAGTGGAGACTAGACTGTATGGTAACTATGGGGAGCTTTTCAAGACTTAGAGGGAGGAGCAGGAATCTATCAGTAGGAGACTCCATACAGACCAGACGGTCCAGTCTGCTGACAAGACTGTCCAGTCAGTAGGAGTGCAGGGAGGCAGAAGGGGTGCATTTCGCGGAGGCTCCTGGAATGGAGAGAGAAAGTGGACCAGATGGTCCGGTCCAGTGACCAGATAGTCTAGTTAGTACAGGAATTTGGCTGGACAGAGGAAGCTAATGGCTGAGGAGAGCCGTCACAGAGTGACCGGACGGTCCGGTCAGGCAGTGACTGGATAGTCTAGTCAGTGTGTCCAGAAAGGCAATTTCGTGGAGCAACGACTAGTTTGAGGTTGGGAGCCTATATAACTTCGTTGCTGGGGTTTTGGAGACCTCTCTTGGTCAGCAGAATACCTGAGAGCATTTGGTAAGGTGCAAGAGGAAAAGAGGAGAGCACTAGGAGGAGATATTGCATATCTTGAGAGTGCTAGAGAAGAGTAGCTTGAGCATCTTGCACATCTAAGGCTAGGGTGTCCTTGAGGGTGTGATCTAGATTGTTACTCTTGGTCTATGGTGAGACCTAGGCCGGTTAGGTGTCAGTGATCAAGCCTATCGTGATTGGTTGTGAAGGCCGTCACACGTTTGTACATGGTTTGAGCCCGTCGTTGGCAGGGGCATCGCTAGTGAGCGCTCGTGCCGGCTCGGGGAGTCCGGCAAGTTCTTGAGGGAGGGGAGCTTGTGCTTTGTGCAGCGGTGACGCACACCATGTCTTCACTCGAGGATTGATTGCGGGCTCGTGGGCGAGAACTCTACTTGGTGGCGGGAGGGACCGGGACTTCGGCGGGAGTGGTCCAACGAGGATTAGGTGAAGGCGCCATCCTTCTGAGACCTTGGGAAAAATCATGAGCATTCCTTGACCCTCTTTTTATTATTCCGCATTTGTGTGCTCTAGTGAGTAGGGTGACTTGTGGCTTGCATAGGCTAGTGTGATTGGCTTCCTTATTTTATCTTATCATGAACACTAGTATGTGTAGCATTTTGTCCTACTAGACTTGTTTGGGTTTTCTTACCTTGTTAGATTTAAGTAGCGAAATTGAAGTATTTGGAGTCGTGAGCGGCTTACAGATTCACCCCCCCTCTCTTGGTACGCCTTCGGTCCTTACAATGAGTAATTGACTTGAGTGGATTTGGTGTTTGAGTTGAAATGTGGGAATCCGGGGATTGCATGGGTTTGCATATCATGGAGGTATTGGTGATATTGCAGGAGATGGGAAATATGTTTGCTTGTCTCATGATGTGTAGGTCACTGGAGTCGACTTGGCGGTCAACGACGAGAGGATCAGACACAAGTAGGGGACTTAGGGCCAGACAATCGAGATGTTGGGTGAAGTCAAGGGTGATCCACACCGTACACGTGGAGAGGCAAGAAGCACGGACGGTTTCGCGGTTGATCCTCAAAACCGTGGTGGTGATGAAGACAACATATTGACCAAGTCAAGGCGAACAGGATGCCAGTACAAGTGACAAGGGGGACCAATGGACAAGTACTGGGAGAGACTTGCCGGCGGTCAGGATCGCGGGACAAGATGACATGCGTCGACATAGAGAAGTTGCACTTTGAGAAGTGTGCGAGGCAGTTTCTCGGTATGGGCCTCAAAACCGGTGGCGGCGATTGGAGGTGCACATGACTCCATTGCGGAGCTTGCGTCGAGGGCAAGCAAAGTTGTGAAGGGCTCGATGGCATTCGGGCGACGAAGAAAAAGATGAACGATTATGCCCCCGGTGGTAGGTGGGTGTGTAAGAACATCTCTTACTCTTCCAAATAGTTGGGAGGAAGAGGGTGGCTTCCTAGCCTTGTAACCATGGATCTTGTAAGCAGGAAGAGGGTGGCTTCCTAGCCTTGTAACCATGGATCTTGTAAGCACCTTTCTATGATATGAGAAGTATTTTCGTGCTCAAGATTTCCCACTTCACTTGAATCCCGAAATTCCCTTTTTTCCTATTTTCGGAGCTATTTTTGTGGTGATTTTTGATCTCATTTTTGGACGAGTTTTTGGCCTGGATTTCTTAAGAAACTTGTTGCTAGGATGAGCTAGAACAATCTTCTATGGATTCTTGACCGAATCAATAGCTCTAGCACCTTCGATTTGAAGGATTTCTCAAGTTTCCCCTTTTTGGTGTTCTTGGCACAAGATCTGAAATTCGTGATGATTTCTTGAGCCACTTGAGTTGATCTTCTAGGAATAGGGTCATGATGTGCTGAGGATTCACTGGTCCAAAAATCGCATCATTTGGAGTTCATTTGAATAAGTTTTGGAGAAGATTTGATAAAAGCCCGAAAGTTTTCCTGTTCTATTGGGGGTCGACCGGCACTGCCGATGTCTAGGACCGGCAATGCCGATGTAGTTCGATTGGTTATTTTTGAATTCTGAGAAACCCGCACCAGCACTGCCGATGGTCAATACCAGCACAACCAATGCGCTCTGAGTCAATTTTCTTTATGTCCTGAGATTTCCGCATTGGCACTGCCGATGGAACTGACCGACATTGCCGATGGTTGTGGTCGGCACTGCCGATGAGAGTCCAGAATTGATCTGTCTTGAGCGCTTCTTGTTCCTTTTTATTCCCGCTGTGTTTCTTGCTATAGTTGATCACTCCTAAGGCTAGTACACCACGAGTTAGTGTGTGTAGTCTTGGTGATTGATTCAGAGTTTGGCTTGGGTTGTTTTTGGGATATAGGCCAAGTTCTCTCGGAGAATTTTGATTGGTTCCCATTCACCCCCCTCTGGTCACCTTCTCGGTCCTTCAATTTGTATCAGAGCTGGTTTTATCACTAGTTGACCTTCACCAGCTTTGTGATCCGAAGGCGACATGGAGAAGCGTGCTATTAAGCTGTGGATGTTCGATGGAGAGGACTTCTCATACTGGAAGTCGTGGACCAAGGCGTATCTGCTGAGTCAAGGACATGCAATTTGGGAGATTGTTGAGCAGAAGTATGCTATACCACAGGATCTGAACACTACATCTACAGGTGAGTTAGTCAGGTATGAGGACAACTCCAAAGCTGTCAATATTCTGCTCTCTGCACTTAGTAGGAGTGAATATGATTAGGTTGCACACCTTGACACTGCTCATGCTATGTGGGTTAAGCTCTGTACTTACCGTGAGGGTACCAACCAAGTCAAGTCTATACGTAAGGATTCTTATAATAGACAGTACCAAACCTATATGGCATCATACCAATTTGTGTTTTGAACGCCGTCCTATATGCCCATAACGCTCCATTAAGCTTCATGGCCCAATCCTTTCCTTCCTTTGTAACTGAGAAACCATGTGGATATGTGCCATGGTTTGCTATATTTGTGATGAGTAAATGACTTGATCGGATTTGGTGTTTGTGTTGAAATGTGGGAATCCAGGGATTGCATGGGTTTGCATATCATGGTTATGACTAACCGAAGTTGGTGGAGATATAGGTGATATTGCAGGAGATTGGAAATGTGTTTGCTTGTCTCATGATGTGTAGGTCACTGGAGTAGACATGGTGGTCAACGGCGAGAGGATTGGGCACAAGTTGGGGACTTAGGGCCAGACGATCGGGATGCCGGGTGAAGTCAAGGGTGATCCACACCGTACACGTGGAGAGGCAAGAAGCATGGACAGTTTCGCGGTTGAGCCTCAAAATCGTGGTGGTGATGAAGACGGCGTGTTGACCAAGTCAAGGCGAACGGGATTCCAGTGCAACTGACAAGGGGGCCCAATGGACAGGGACTGGGAGAGACTTGCTAGTGGTCATGATTGTGGGACAAGGTGACACGCGTCAACATCAAGAAGTTGAGCTTTAAGAAGCATGCAAGGTGGTTTCCCGGTTTGGGCCTCAAAACCGATGGCGGTGGTTGGTGGTGCATGTGGCACCATCATGGATCTTGATTCGAGATGAAGCAAAGACGTGAAGCATCCGATGGCATTCGGGCGATGAGGAAAAAGATGGACGGTTACGCCCCCGATGGTAGGTGGGTGTGTTATGTAGGTCAAAGGTAGAGTGGTCATGTGGACAATAGACCCTAGGCCTATATAAGGAGAGGTGTGGCTAGTGGGAGAGGTGCCTCTCTTTCTATTAGCATTGTGTTAGGACTCTATTCAAAGTGGTAGGAGAGGACTTGATGTTTTAGAGGAGAGGAGAGGGTGTGTGAGAGACATCTCTTGCCCTTCCAAATAGTGGGAGGAAGAGGGTGGCTTCCTAACCTTGTACCTATGGATCTTGTAAGAACCTTTCTATGATATGAGAAGTATTTTCGTGCTCAAGATATCCCTCTTCACTTGAATCCTGAAATTCCCTTTTTCTTATTTTCGGAGCTATTTTTGTGGTGATTTTCAATCTCATTTTTGGATGAGTTTTTGGGATGGATTTCTTGAGGAACTTGTTCCTATGATGAGCTAGAACAATCCTTCATAGGTGTATGACAAAATCAATAGCTCTAGCACCTTCAATTTGAAGGATTTCTCAAGTTTCCCCTTTTTGGTGTTCTTGGCACAAACTGAAATTCGTGATGATTTCTTGAGCCACTTGAGTTGATCTTCTAGGATTAGGGTCGTGATGTGCTGGGGATTCACTGGTCCAAAAATCGCATCAATTAGAGTTCAGTTCAATAAGTTTTGGGAAAGATTTGACAAAATCCCAAAAGTTTTCCTGTTCTGTCGGGGGTCGACCGGCACTGTTGATGTCTAGGACCAGCACTGCCGATGTGGTTCGATTGGTTATTTTTGAATTCTGAGAAACCCGCACCAGCACTGCCGATGGCCAATACCAGAACCGCCGATACGCTCTGAGTCGTTTTTTCTTTAAGTCCTGAGATTTCCACACCTGCACTACCGATGGAAGTGACCGGCACTGTCGATGGTGCCAACCGGCACTGCCGATGGCTATGGTCGGCACTATCAATGAGAGTCCAGAATTGATCTGTCTTGAGAACTTCTTATTCCTTTTTGTTTCCGCTGTGTTTCTTGCTGTAGTTGATCACTCTTAAGACTAGTACAGCACGAGTTGGTGTGCGTAGTCTTGGTGATCGATTCGGAGGTTGGCTTCAGTTGTTTTTGGGATATAGGCCATGTTCTCTTGGAGAATTTTTTGTGGCTCCCATTCACCGCCCCGTCTGGTCGCCTTCTCGGTCCTTCAATATGAGAAGATCCTTCAGCCCGCAAGACGCTTTTGAAGCTGGAATTGAGTATAATTTCCCAAGTAATCGCCTTAAGTTGGAATTTTTTTATCATTAGATTATTGGGAGAGTTTTAGGGAAGCTTTACAAGGATGATATAGAGCTCAATGGAATGGAGATGAAACAAGCAAAGAGATTGCTAGACACTTGCTTTTGGCCATCTCCCTACAAAGGATTATGTGGTGTGTATGTTGTAGGTCTCGCTGAGGAGGAAGAAGAAGAACCGTACATACCATGTGAGATATCAGGGAAGAAATTTCCGAAAGCCTTGTGTGACTTTGGTTCCCGTGTCAACTTGATGACTTACAATGCATTCATGACCATTCCTTATGAAACTCAACAGCGGATGATGGGGACCGAACTTGGGCTCATCATGGCGAATGGAGGGAAGACCAAGCCGCTAGGAGTGATCAAGAATGTTGAAATTGAGATCAGCTCGTAAACAATACCGGTGGATTTCTTCGTTCTAGACAATAAAGAAACTGGTGTTGAGGATATCATTCTGGGAAGGCCATTCTTAAGATTAGTACAAGCTGTTCTAGATGCTGGGAAAGGTCAAATTACACTACTCCTAGGAGAGGAAGAAGTGTAGTTTCAATTTAATGATCCATCTCATCAAAACCCTTCTTATAGTCAGGAATTCTACACAGAGGAGGACGAGAAGATAGGGATGGATATGGGAGACCCACTGGACCACATCCTGCATGGAACTGACAAGCATACTGCCAGCACCAATCGGCATGATGCCTGCGCTGATCGGCTCAACCAGGAAAATCTCACCGATCGGCGCGATGACTCCGTCGATCGGCTCAACCAAGGAAATTCTGAGTTTGAACCTTTCGGGGAGCTTGATCCAGATGAAGTGGCAAAAGTGGAACTGAAGGAACTTCCGAAGGAGCTGTGCTATGAATATCTGGGGAAGAATAGAACATATCCAGTTATAGTGAATAACGCCCTAATGAAAGAAGAAACAGAGAAGCTGCTCGCTGTGCTCAAAAGGTATAAGAAAGCCATTGGTTACACATTGGATGACATCAAGGGCATTAGCCCAGCATTTTGCACCCACAAGATTAACTTGGAGGAGAATGCTAAACCAATGGTTGAAGGGATGCGAAGGTTGAAGGAATCAATAAAGCCAGTGGTTGAAAAGGAGATTTTAAAGCTGCTTAATGCAAGTATGATCTACCCTATTGCTGATAGTGAATGGGTTAGTCCAGTACATTGTGTGCCCAAAAAGGGAGGATTGATGGTAGTGCCTAATGAGAACAATGAGTTGATCCCTCAAAGAACTATGACTGGATAGAGAATGTGCATAGATTACAGAAGTTTGAACAAGGTGGAAAGAAAGACCACTATCCTTTTCTGTTCATTGACGAGATGCTTGAAAAGTTAGCAAGGAACTCATACTTTTGTTATTTGGATGGATATAGTGGTTTCTTTCAAATACCGATAAGACCAGAGGATTAGCAAAAAACTACTTTCACCTGCCCTTTTGGGACGTATGCATATAGAAGGATGCCGTTTGGTCTTTGCAACGTTCTTGCTACATTTCAAAGATACATGAATGCAATGTTCGCCGAATTCATAGAAGATATTATGGAGGTATTTATGGATGACTTCTCCGTGCATGGTGTTGATTTTGATGGTTGTTTGGAGAATTTGGAGAAGGTTTTAAAAAGATGTCTTGAATGCGACTTAGTTCTTAATTGGGAGAAGCGTCAGTTCATGGTAACAGAAGAGATAGTACTTGGTCATGTCGTATCTAATAGAGGGATAGCGGTTGATAAAGCGAAGGTATCTACAGTTGAGAAATTGCCTCCCCCTACTGATCTAACAACTTTGAGTTCATTTGTTAAGAATTATTTGAAGATTGCTAAGTCCCTTAGAGAATTGCTAAAACAAGATACAGAATTTGTCATGAACGATGAAAGACTCTTTTCCTTCAGAAGATTAAAGGAAGCTCTATGCTCTGCACCTATTATGCAGCCACCTAATTGGAGTTTACCTTTTGAAATTATGTGTGATGCAAGTGACTATGCAGTTGGAGTTGTTCTTGGACAACAGAAGGAAGGTAAAGTGCATGCTATTTATTATGCTAGCAAAACTTTGAAAGAGGCACAGATCAATTGTACAAGAACTGAGAAAGAGATGTTAGCTGTTATATTTGCTTTTGAGAAGTTTAGATCCTACATTCTAAATTATAAGATGATTGTATATACTGATCATGCTGCTATAAGATACTTGGTTTCAAAGAAGGAATCTAAGCCTTGATTAATGCGGTGGGTATTGATGCTGCAAGAATTTGATTTGGATATAAGAGATAAGAAAGGAGTAGAGAACTCTGTAGCTGATCATTTATCTCGCCTTGAATCATCATCAACTGAGCCAATAAGAGATGAAATGCAAGAAGAGCAGTTGTATGCCACCTTTGATTGCAGGGAAAATTGGATGATGGATATTATCAAAGGTTTCAAGGGGAAAACAGCTATGATGAATAAGAACACGGGGAAAAGAGTTAAGAGTGAAATGAGAAAATTTATATGGGCCGACCCATACTTGTATAGGTATTGCGAGGATGGAGCGGTACTTGTGGTACCCCTTCCCGGAGGATCGAGGTCCCGATGGTGCTGATAACGCAAACACTTGATAATACAACATTGGTTCAAATTTAAGTTGAATATTACATCAATAAGTCTTCAGAGTGCAGCGGAATATTACAAGTTCTTAATGTTTTTGAAAACACAGCGGAAGCGTTTAACGATACGGAGCTACAAGCTCGACGATACAGCATAGCAATGATTCCTGCCCGAAGAACCATCACTCTAGCATCACACATCAATACTGCGGCGGCGAGTCGGACTCGTAGTGGGCAGTCCAACCCTCATGGACTTGCATGTCCCAGGGTAGCACATTCTCAGGCAACTCTACCTCTTCTTTACCTGAAAACAACAGTGGCACAAAGCCTGAGTACTAATTAGTTCTATCAAGTTGTATTCATCAAGTTCTATTAGTTCTAATAGGTGGCTTGTTTGAAAAGACTCGCACTAAGCAACCTATTAGTTCTATCAAGTTGTATTCATCAAGTTAATTGGGTAGAGCAGAATGTAACTTTAGTTGCAATAATAAGATAATAAAGCAATACATAAAGTAAGTACGACATAAGAGCCATAAGAGTATCGTCAACAATAAGCATCATAATCAATTCCCAAGTCCATGTGCAACTATGTGACGACTCAGCGACCAAGTGGTACTCATTATTACGAGGGACAACAATTGCAATTGATTTTTCACCAGCTGGGATAACTCGAGATACACGACACATACGCACCAATTAAGGTCGTATATGGCAACCTTTCGCAAGGACGAAAAACAACTCAGTCTGGGTCGAGTCTCAGCGAGTGGGCATGCCGTCCTGCCAACAGTACTTCGTGGTATGAACCGCCCACTCCAGCAGCAGAAGGGTCAACGACCACTGTACTAGGTACCGTCCTCATTGCCGCGTCAATGCTACATCAGTTTACTAGTGCCCATAGACTAGCATGCATTCAGTACTGTTCAATACTTGACCAAGGGGCCGACCACGGACGGGTCCTAGGTTCGACAAGGCAGGGCTACCGAAGTCAACACCCATGTATTGCTGCAAACCTACACATGCATCATCCATGCCCGGTCATGACATCAAACTAAACTTCTTTTATAAGTCCAGTTCCAGTGGTCAAGTTCATTCTTAGTAATGATATCTATCACGTCTAGCAATTATTAAGCATAGCGACGCAGTACCGATACTACCCAAGTTCTAATGACAGTGGCGTAGGTCGTTTGGGTATCATGCAAGTGGGTTCCAATCAACTCCTATGATCTAATGCATCAATAATCATAGACACTAGTAATATTGATAACTAGCAACTTATAAAATGGCGAATGAAAACCAGGGCTTGCCTGGATTGACACTAGTGTTAGCGACTTCAACCTCTTGTTCCTGAGACTCAGTCTCCTCTTGATGATCCTCTTCGGGCTCCTGGTTGTCGTTGCCTATATGATGAAAAAGGTGTTAACGGTATTGTCATAACACCGTTATATGCAATGATATGATACATGCAAGCACATTGTGTTTTGATGTCGATAAATTATTATTATGTTCTCGAAGCCATATGCTTCATAGAAACAAATCAGAGTTTCATCATTTTATGTGTGTTAATTATTTATTTAGGGTTGTTATAGTCCTTTAGAATAATTAAGCAATTAAAATAGTAACCAATCGATTATGGAGTTGAGTGATTTATCATGAACAGGGACATAGATGAATTGCATTTTTACCAATTTATAGCCTCTGGATATATTTATTCTAATTACTAGCATTTATTAAAGTAAAATAGTGGTATGAGAAATTAATTTAATTTAATTAAGTACATTTAGGTTTCTGGACTTGTGTAATTTACTGAGCACAGAGACTTGTGTGAGTGATTTTTGTGCCAAGTGGCAGGGGCCAATTAATTATAAAATAATTACTAGAATTAATTTAAGTGAACACACTATCTAATTTCCAGACCCTAAAATAATTCATATTTTTCTAAACCTAAAATTGTGGTGGTAGCTAATTATGTATTTACTAAGCATGCCAAAAATCAAGATTTAATTTCATTCCTAGAATTTCTGGTGAATTAATCATTGTCTGGACAATTTAATATATTGATAAAAATATAAGTATAGAGGCAGTAATTTATCATTTTACTCAAGTAGAGCAATTCAAAATGAACCTTACAAAGTTTGTTTGAGTTCCATTGGATTTGAATTCGATTTACTATGAATTTTGGAAGTTTTAGCATATTTCTGGCATTTTTCCTGGTTTTAAGCTGCCACATAGGCGACACCTCAGCCCCACGTCGGCTACACGTGGGTGCCTTGTTGGGTGCCAGTGGGACGCCAGTCAGCCCACCGGAGCTGGGCGGCGCGCGGCCAGAGGGTTCACTGCCGGCGGCTGCGCGGGGTGAAAGCTCGCCACGGGACTACAAGCATGACACGTACGTCGAGGCGAACACGTCAGGGGAGTTTATGAGGACGGAGGCTCACCGGAAGGTGGTCGTCGGCGAGAGGCGGCGGAGAGGTGGTCTTCGGCGAGGTCGCACTTCGCCCTCAGAGCGGGAAATCAGTCGGGCTTGCTCCTACAGCTTCACGACGACTCGGAGAGGCTCGGCATCAAGTCGGCGTGCTTCGGGGAGGAGCGGGGGGTAGTGCTCATCGGCGAGGCGGCCCGGGTTTCAGCGGAGCAGAGGTGGCGGGCGGGGAATGGTGATTTCCGGTGACTTGAGTGGAGGAAAGAAAGGAGAAATGGGTCAGGAAGGCGCGTAGGTAGTTTGCGCGTGTGAGAGAAAAAGGGATGGTCGATGAGACTCACCAGGACTGGTTAAATTGACCAGCCACGGAGGAGCTCACCGAAGTGATGTGTTTCGATTTTCTTCAAATTGGTTCGAGCTCACGTGGAGATTGACCGAGCGATGAACAGGGAAAACAGAAGGGGAGTTGTGCATAGCTGCTATTGGTTACGGCTTGGCTCGGGAGGTAGCGGGTGTAGTGGCAATGCAAGCTTGATCTTGGTGCGGTAATGGCGGGGAGAAGCAGAGCGCAGAGAGCGAAATTGAGAGAGAGAGAAGAGTGAGCGCGAGAGTGAGTGGGTTCGGGAGTACTTCACTATCGCGCGGAGGGAAGAAGCAAGTGGGTAAGCGAGAACAGGAGAAATGGCGGGAGTTGAAAGCTTGTCGTGCGGCTCGGTGGCGTGCAGAGAGGAGAAGGGAAAGTGCAGGCCGTTGGGCGAGCACGCGGCCGATGGCAGAGGGATGGGACAGGGCGGTGGCAGAGAGGGGTCAATAGCGGCTGTAGCACGCGGGGTCCTAAGGTGGGGTGAAGGCGGCCCGGGTGGTGCACCGATGACGGAGTTCTGCTCCTGCTGCGCCAACAGGAGGGAGAAGAAAAAGGATTTTGCGCTGCACCCCATGGAGTTTTAGATTTCTTACAACCAAGTCCCTGGTCAAAGCTGATTTTTAATAAATCGAAATAAAATAGCTAGGGATTTCCTAAAATGGTGAAATTTGGTGGGCTGACTATTTAAATGGTGGGAAACACTCTGGTGAATTTTATTCGAAATTTCCATAAACATATTTTTAGAATTTATTAAATGCATTAATTAGTTAATTAAGAATCAATCAATTAATTAAAGGTCTTGCCAAGCAGATCAAATGCCCAATAAATTCCTAATATTCTATTTTATTATTACCAAAGTGATGATGAATTTATTTGGCATGAGTTGTATTGAAATTCTTAAGTTGCTTCAATAACTTGGTTGCAGGGTATTTATTTGCCTAGAATTAAATTAATAGATAGGCTTTATCATTTTATGCCATCATTGCCATGATTTGTGCTCCTCATATTTGCTAAGTTAAGGTGAGACACCTGGGGTGTCACAGCCCTCCCTCCTTAAAGAAATCTCATCCCGAGATTATGAACAGGCAACTAGAGGGAAGTACGGTGGTCATAGTATACCTGTGTATGACGACCAAAACTTCGGGTAGTGAGTACTCAGAAATTCTTCAGATTCCCACGTGAATTCATCTTTTGAGTGATTACTCCATTGAACTTTGTAGAATTTGAGGGTTCTATTACGGGTGGTGCGCTCTTTCTCATCGAGGATCTTCATGGGTTGTTCGGAGTACGTGAGATCGGGTTGGAGTTGGTCATACTCTTCCAAGATTTTGTCGATGAGTGGCTTGAGACATTGCTTAAGCTGAGAGACATGGAAGGTGTGATGAACTCCGGATAGGTTAGCGGGTAACTCCAGGTTATAGGCCATGTTTCCACATCGCTCCAGAATTTGGAATGGTCCAATATAACGGGGAGCTAACTTTCCTTTGACTCCAAACCGTTGGATACCCTTCATAGGTGACACTCTGAGGTAAACGTAGTCACCCTTGTTGAAATACAGTGACCAACATCGTCTGTTTGCATACTTCTCTTGACGGCATTTAGCAGCTTTGAGATTTGCTTGAATGGTACGAACCTTTTCTTCAGCATCCTTGAGAAGGTCGGGACCAAAGGTTACCCTTTCTCCATATTCAGACCAGTTTAGCGGTGTTCTACAATTGCGACCATGGAGTGCTTCAAATGGTGTCATTTAAGGACTCTCTTGGTAACTATTGTTGTACGAGAATTTCGCATAAGCATATCTTCCAGGAGAGTCCTTAAATGACACCATTTGATTCTTGCTATGTATAGTTCTGCATATTGCTTTATCTTGTAGGTGTTATTGATCGGTAGAAAGTGGGCAGATTTCGTGAGTCGGTCCAGAACGACCCAAATCGAATCATGCTTCCGAGAGGTGAGAGGGAGACCAACAATAAAATCCATGCTGATGTCTTCCCATTTCCACGTGGGAATACTCAATGGTTGAAGTAATCCGGCTTGTTTCAAATAATCAGCCTTAACTCTCTGACAGGTATCGCATACTGTGACATACCGAGCAATTTTCCGCTTCATCCTTGTCCACCAGAAATTCTTCTTCAAGTCTTGGTACATTTTGTTACTACCCGGATGGATGGAGTACTTGGAGTGATGCGCTTCATCCAACATTTTCTATCGAAGTTCAAAGTCTTTTGGTACTACTTAACGGTTATTGAACCATAGAGTACCGTCCGAGTCTTGGGTAAAGCATTTTGCTTTACCCTCTTTAAGGTTTTGTCGGATATGATCCATACCAACGTCATTTTTCTGTGCAGTAATGATTTCTTCATGAAGGGTAGACTGCACACTTAGGTTGCTAATCACTGCAATAGGTAAAACGTGAAGGCTGGGTTCTGAATTAGTTTCGCGGTAATTTCTATCCTGAACTTCCAGCTCTAAGTTGTTGCAGTGGACCTTTCTACTTAACGCATCGGCGACTACATTAGCCTTGCCTGGATGATAATGAATCTCCAGGTTATAATCCTTAATCAGTTCTAGCCACCGATGCTGTCTCATGTTTAGATCAGTCTGGGTGAAGATATATTTCAAACTCTTATGGTCTGTGTAAATGTACACTAAGTTGCCGAGTAAATAATGCCTCCATATTTTTAGTGCAAGTAGAACTACTGCTAGCTCCAAATCATGAGTTGGATAGTGCTCTTCATGCTTCCTTAACTATCGAGATGCATAGGCTATGACACGACCTTCTTGCATGAGTACACATCCAAGTCCTATTCCAGACGCATCACAATATACGTCGAATGGTTTGGTGATGTCGGGTTCAGCCAGTACTGGGGCAGTTGTCAATAACTTCTTCAATGCTTGAAATGCTTCTTCACAATTGCTGTTCCAATTAAACTTTTTCTCCTTTTTCAGCAGCTCCGTGATAGGTTTGGTCAGCTGAGAAAAATTTGGTATGAACCTATGATAATATTCGGCTAGCCCGAGGAAACTACGCACTTGGTCAACTGTTTTTGGTGGCTTCCGATCTAGCACATCTTGAACCTTGCTAGGGTCTACCAAGATTCCTTCTGAAGAGACTATGTGACCAAGGAATGGCACACGGTCCAACCAAAATTCACACTTGTTGAATTTTGCATACAACTTGTGATCTCGTAGACGTTGAAGAACAATGCGAAGATGTTCAGCATGCTCTTCCTTGGACTTAGAATAGACGAGGATGTCGTCAATGAATGCTACCACAAATTTGTCCAACTCTGCCATGAATACCGAATTCATGAGATACATGAAATGAGCTAGAGCGTTTGTCAATCCGAATGACATTACTAGATACTCAAATAATCCGTATCTAGTAGAAAAGGTGGTCTTCGGAATATCTTTGCTCTGATTTTGATTTGATGATAACCCGAACGGAGGTCAATTTTTGAAAATACCTTAGCACCAACTAATTGATCAAAAATGATATCAATTCGTGGTAATGGGTATTTATTCTTGATGATAACTTCATTGAGAGGTCGATAATCAACAACGAGACACAGAGATTTGTCCTTCTTCACAAAAATAGCAGGGCAGCCCCAAGGTGAAGTGCTTGGGCGAATGAATCCCTTTTCCAATAACTCATTCAATTGGTTTTTCAATTCGGCCAACTCATTCGGGGCTATCTTATAAGGTCGACGAGATATCGGAGAAGTTCTTGGATGTAGCTCTATCTTTAATTCCACTTCACGGTCAGGTAGTAGGCCAGAGATATCTTCGGGAAATACATCCGGATACTCACAAACAATGGGGATGTTCTCGAGCGACTGCCCTTCCAAGTGATGGATAATCAAGGCTTTCGATGAATTGATGTTTAGAGAAAATGTGTCCTTTCCATGCAAAGGGGAGTTGATGTAAATGATACGGGGCACGATGTCTAGCATGGCTCTATGGGTTTTCATCTAGTACATGCCCAAAATCAAATCAATTCCCTGGTGGCTAAGCATGATAAAATTCGTGGGGTAGATTTTCTTGTTTATTTCCAGAGGGGCTTTGCATACTATTTGATTGGCACTAATTTGCCCAGCGGGGGAACGAATTGTGTAGCATCTTTCTATATTCTGGGGTTGAAGATTAAGTTTTTGCACACATGCTTGGCTAATGAAATTATGCGTAGCACCAGAATCAAAAAGTGCAAGGACAGGCTGGCGATGAGCGAGAGCGTACCGGTCAGCACGGTTCGCCCTGAGGGATATCTTCCGCATTGGTGTAGTTCACTTGGGCACCATGTGATGGTGCATTCACATTCCTGCTCTGGTTCTGACGCTGGTTGTTATTGTTGTTGTTGTTGCGCCTTGGTGCAGTGCAGTTCTTTGCAAAGTGGTCGATACAACCACAATTGTAGCAAGGGTAGTTGCCTCCACGATCATCAGGCAGTGGGGCACGAGCACTCGGGTTCACTTGTTGCTGATACGATGCACAGTACTAGTTGTTCTGCTGTTGGTACGGTGCACGAGGTGGGAAGTTTTGCTGCTGTGATTATCTTGAGTAGTTCGGGCCAAACCGTCACTGAAGCTGTTGCTACGGTGCTACCTGAAAGCATTGTCCAGTGGGTGAAGTATATATCAGGCGATGCTTCACCTGTGGGGCAGCAGAGGCAGTAGCAGGGGCCTTTCTCTGGTGGTCTTCTTCTTCAACTTGGTGCATAGCGCCTTCCTGGACAATAGCAGCATTGACCAGATCGTTGTATGTGCCAGTCGTCTGCCAAGTCAGACATTCCTTGAGCGTGGCATTCATCCCACGTAGGAATGCATATATTTTCTTCTCTTCAGTATTAACATACTTAGTGGCGTACTGAGCAAGGTGATTGAAGGCTTCAGAATATTGGAGGACATTCCTCCCCCCTTGTTTTAGATCCATAAATTCCTGGAACTTTCTCTGCATGAGACCAGCAGGGATGAAATGAGCATGGAAAGTAGCTTTGAAGTCATTCCATTCCACACGGTGTCCAGCTGGCAGGGAAGCTTCGTAGTTGGCCCACCAGGCACTAGCAGAGCCATGGAGTTGTTGGGCGGCGAACAACACCTTCTGGTGCTCGGTGCATTCCAACAGACCGAATTTGGATTTGGTCCAACGCAATCAGTGGTCGGCGTCTAGCGGCTCACTGGCACGCTCGAAGGTGGGTGGGTGGGTACCCAGGAAATCTGAGTAAGTACTCTGACGGGGCTGGTTGTTGCGGTTGTTGTGGTTATCTCCACGTCCAGCCAGATGGGTCGTGATGTTGACCAGCCAACAGAGCAGCTCAGAGTCATTCTGCTGCCTGTTGAGTGCAGCGGCCAGGACTTCAGCTAATGAAGGCTCATCATTCGCTCCTTGCTGAGAGCTCTCAGGATCTTCCTGGTTTCGAGTATGCACCATGCTGCAATTTATACGGTTGCACATTAGTTGTTTCTCATAATATTCCATAAAATCACATGCGCAAGAATATAAATTTTCAAGTGGCACGATCAAATCTCAGAATGACAACCATCTCCATCGATTCAATTCAGTCTACATGGTTGTTAAAGGACATCATCACATAGTTCCTTACATATATGTGCCGACGCCTAGTTATGGTATTACAGACACAATATGCAAGATTCACACTCCTACATCGAACTAGGGATACATATACTACACGACCGTACACAGGGGTAGCAAATTATCTACTCCTGGCCTAAGTCTTCCGGCTCTTCTGGTTCTTCCTGTTCCATAGGCTCTCTTGGTTCCTCCAGATCCATCATTTCCTCGTCATCAACACCGGCAGGTGCCATCTCCACATCGTCTTGTTCTCCATATTCTATGAAGATCTCATCCCAATTCCCTTCAATAGGAAAGTGGGCCGCCCTGAATGCGTTCAAGTCATCTTGAGCCTCAATCATGTCATGCTCAAAATCTGCTGCATCCTGCAAGGCTTGATCACGTTCTTCTAGAATCGCATCCATATCTTCATTCTTGGCTTGGATTTGCTGGTTCAGTTCTGCAATTTCTTCATCTTTAGCTTGTTTTTCGACCTCAGAAAGTCGAAGTGCAGAATGGAACACATCCAAATGCCGGCACGAGTTTGTGCACAAAGCAAAAGTGGACAAACCATAATACTCTATTATGGGCAGCATAGGATCATGATGGCGATGGTTTGGGTCAAAGATGAAATCCACACGCCTCATCCACTCGACGTCTGTCACATCATTAATGGGTAGCAAGGCAACGGGTGTTCCAGCAACATCATGCTTGTGGTCTTCACAGAACCAAGTAAGTGCCTTGAATGCAGCTACATTCCAGGTGAAAGGCAGATCTGTCCCGGTGATGCTAAGGGTCCAAGATTCCTAGGCGGGGATGACGGAGTAGTTGGCGGGAACCTTCACATGGATGACACATGAGGGGACTCCATGCTCCTGGAATTCCTTGCCAACATAGGTGGGAGGAATGGAATATCCAAATCTCTGGAGAACTCTCCAAAACAGGTGAATCATCCCTGTGAACTCCAGGCCATCGGTAATTTCCCAACCTTGTGGTGGTTGTTCATTGTTTTCAGCCATCTACAAAGAAAGTACTTTGATTGAGTCAATGAGTACGATTAACTTTGTTGCAACAACAATAGCTACTAATGGTACACCCAATGCACAACGCAAAACATCATAGTTTCAATACATGACTTGGAATATGTGGCCCTCGAGTTACAAAAACATCTCATGCATCAACCCCAAAATACAACAACCTCATGTGGTTCGACAAAAGTTACCTACCCAACTGATCCTGACTACCGAGACTAGGCTAGTCTACCATTATCCTCCTAGGTCCTGCCTCGGGCGGGTGCCTCGTAGTCTACGTCAGACTCCTCATCCATATCCTCCTGCGGGTCCTCCTCCTCCGGTGCTGCCGGTGGTGCCGGTGCTGCTGCTGCAGGCCCTGGTTCTCCTGGGCCAGGGTCTCTAAATCCTCTTCCATAAGCTCCATCTCGTGCTGTGCAGCCGTCATCTGATGCTGCAGGTGCTCGTTGTGGTTGGCGCGCTGCTACATAATCGCGCCACGTCTATCAACCTCATGGGCGAGGGTGTCGCGCTGTCCAGTCACCTTAGTAACGCGAGTCTCACTTGCCTCAACAGCAGCGGTCAGCCGCTGAATCTCTCTCTATTGGGCGTCAACCTGTGTCTGCAGGTCATTCCTCTGAACCCAGACCTGCTTGGCCTCAGCCAGTATGATACTGTTGTGGCTGCTAGCCTCCCCATCCAAGTTGAGGAGGTACTCGGAGTAGTAGGACACACGGTGGTACCCTACATGGTACGTCGGGTAGTCGTCACGGCCAATGTGCCTCACGCGCTGATATAGATATGGCCCGATCTTCCGAGAGGTAAGGGGATAAACTCGAATTTGGGGAACTCGGCATCGATGACCCGGCTCGAATCAGACAAGATCCAACCCCACAACCGTTACACCAAGCACAACTTGATTGTTCCTGCAAGCGAAATCGAGAACACAAGCAAGAGAGGATAAACACGCAATCTGAAATTGCAAATATGGATGAAGCGAATCAAAAGAAAAGGTTCAAGCTCTGAACACAAAAGGACTAATCGCCACAGTGGTGTAGAACAAGAACAGGGGCCCTGGATTACTGTAAAAGGACTTGTCGCCACAGTTACAATAATTCGATCAAGTTTCTCTCTGGAAAACTGAACTAAACAAAACCCAAAACTAAAAGATGGCGGCTATTGAGTTTATGTAGGAAACAAAGACGTCCTAGGGTTGGGGGCGACCAGGGGAGGCGCCCACAACATGGGCTTAAGGCCCGACATGATACATGGCCAAGGTGGCCCAAAATAGGTGGCACAGCACCTTGTCATGGTCACATATTATGACTCACGACCGTTCTGGAGCTAGGACCAGAACCAAAACGACGGCATCGTCGTCCCCTTTCCAACGCATCAAAGAACACCTCGTTTGGACGTCGGATGTGGGAGATATCATCAAAACCGTGAAGGGGTGTCGGCTGAATCCGGGACGAACGCGGCGACCGAGTTGGTGACGACTTGTAACTTGGGGAAGGCCATGATATGCGTGTATCCAGCATGGTGATGTCCTCATCATCCTCCCCTTCTTGAATTGGAGTCGCCCTCGACTCTAACTCAGCATCAATCTCCTGCAAAAGGTTAGTACTAGCAGAATGCAAAATACAAGATACATGATCATCGATAGAAGATATATCATGACAAAGGATAGTATAGCAAGGTGCATCATGATTATCACAAAGATCAGTAACAGTAGATGTTATAGCAAGAAAAGCACCTCCCTTTAACTGAATAGCCTTATGTTTAACATCAGAAAGTTGTTTGTTATCATGTTTATTCTCAGTATTTTCAGCAAGCAGTTTAAAATGATTTTTAATATCAGCAGGCATTAACGGACGCAAAGTAATATTCCTGTCCGTATGCACGAATGTATATGTATTTGTTCTACCATGGTGGGCAGCATCCGTATCATATTCCCATGGACGGCCTAATAAAAGCGAACATGCTTGCATAGGTACAACATAAAAATCAGCAAAGTCTTGATAAGAACCTACTGAAAAGTGTATGCGTGCTGATCGAGTTACCTGTGCCGTACCACTATTGTTGAACCATTTGATGTGGTAGGGCTGATGTAGTGCATGCGTGGTCAAGCCAAGTTTGCTTACCAAATCAGAACTTACCAAGTTGTTACAGCTCCCAGTATCAATGATGGTGAGAACACGACGGTCCGCAACAATGAGGTACATGTAGAATAAATTATTGCGTTGTTGTTCTTCCTCTTGTCCCACCCGAGTGGTCAACACACGCTGTACAATGAGGTTAGGAAAGCCCGCGGTGGCAGCAATAGAATCAATGGCGGTAGTCTCCTGCTCCTTCGTCGAATCTGCAACAAGGTTAGGCATATGAGCAAATTCATCTTCAATATCACTAGAACTTTCATACCCATCAGCGGTAGCGATGAAAGCACGACGACTAGGGCAATCCTTCATGACATGTCCCATGCCCTTGCAGCGGTGGCAAATAATGGTGGTAGAGGAGCCACTCCTAGTACCGGAAGTAGTAACCTTCTTCTGGTGTTGGTGCTGCACACTAGACGATTGCGCTGCAGAAGTAGGCGCAAGTGGAAAAGTTGTTGCTGGTGTCTTAGCAATATGACTCTTCAAGTTCTCCACTCCAGTGCGTTGCTGGAGATATTGCTCAGTGTTGGACCTACAAGATTGTTGTGGAAGGCATCCCTGTACTTCTAGTTCAGCCTTAAGAGCAATATGATACAATTGACTGAACCTATTCCACTCTTTATAGTCAACAATATTCTGGATATCACAGTTCAAACCACCAAAAAATCTAGCACTAGTTGCAAGATCATCTTCATGTATATCACAACGTGCTAAACCAATAAGCAATTTCTGATAATATTCCTCTACTGTTTTAGTACCTTGTGTTAACGATTGTAATTTCAAACGTAAATCACGTTGGTAATAAGGAGGAACAAAACGAGGTGTCATGCGTTGTTTCAAAACAGGCCAAGTGGCAGGTATAGCAGCATTAGTATTGCAAAGATCATTCCACCAAAAGAGAGCAAAACATGTAAACTCACTAGTAGCAAGTCTAACTCTATGCTCAGCAGGAACTAAATGAGAATTAAATTTCTATTCAACAGCAAGTTCCCAATCTAAGTATGTTTCAGGGTCAGCACTACCGACAAAAGGTGGTATGTTAAATTTGGGCTTAACAAAAGTATCAGTATTACCACGATTGTTATTACCTCCCATACCGTGTTGATTACGGTGAAGACGGTCTGCATCACGGTCAAAATCATCATCAGCAGCAGCTCGGTGAGGTGGAGGTTGTCGTTCAACATCCTCAATGCGGTGGACAACAGTATTGATGTGACCCATCAACTCGGCAAACTTTGTTTCCATAAATGTACGCTGGTCCGCAAGAAGCTTTATGAGCTCGGCCTTGGAGATGCAATCATTGAAGTCTGTAGGGGACTCCAACTCTCCAGGTGTCCCTTTCCCTTTCTCTGACATGGTTAAAAGCAAAAGACAACACTAAACAAAATGATTAGCCCTATCAACTAGCAGGCAGCAGAGGGTGTAGAAAGTGGAAAACAATATCAGAAGCAATGTATCACAATCTTGCAAGTATTCTTACCAAAGCCAAACAGGTCGACACAATCTGTAGTTGAGCTTGGGTGTAATAGTTGCAAGGAAGAAACCTGTGCTACAATATGTATAGCTTGGAAGGCTACTATGTAGGTCACTGGAACACAATTCAATAACAGATAGTAGCACTGAATAAATGTCCAAAGCAGTGTCCTAATTGTTGGCGAAAGAATCATGTTCAAAAACAGTTGTGACAGCAAGAACAATGGCAAAGAACAATGACAAAGGCAGCAAGGATCAAAACAGCCTTTCTAGACTTAGAATTTTCAGGGCGGGGGGGGGGGGGGTGCAAATCAAAATCTTGATTTTGTATGATTTTTCTACTATTTTTCTGTGATAGAGGAACACAAAGGAAGAACCACAAGAAGTTTCAACTCAAACAGAGGGAAAATAAAGGGTAGGCAAAATCTCAAAGTTTCACCGAAAGCGCTATTTTTGACTTGACAATTTTTTTCTATTTTTTCCTGATTTTTTTTGAATTTTTTGACGAGGGCACACAGGGCGGAAGTTATGCCTGTTTTACCGAAGGTATGTCAAGATAGGGTTTCAGGGGTGAGGGGGGGGGGGGGGCGGAAACCGAATCGGGTAGGGTTTTTTTGTTGGCAACAGATTGTGGGTGTGGTGGGTGGGTGAAATGATGGTGAATCCAACGGAAAACACGATGGTGATGGTGGTGTGCAGCGGAGATCAAAACACAAACCGAATTGAAACACAAATTTAAACCAGCAACTGAACTTGACTCGGACACAAACTCAACACTACGGACTCTGAAATTAAATTATGTAAAGGCTAAACAGTGTCTGGGATGGTGGAGAATTTTTTTTTGTAGGCTTTTTCGTGGACAAAAGGTGATGAACACAAACAAATCTAAAGGGAAGAACACGATAATACCTCACGGGGAACCTGGAAATCTGATACCACTTGATGTAGATATGGCCCGATCTTCCGAGAGGTAAGGGGATAAACTCGAATTTGGGGAACTCGGCGTCGACGACCCGGCTCGAATCAGACAAGATCCAACCCCACAACCGTTACACCAAGCACAACTTGATTGTTCCTGCAAGCGAAATCGAGAACACAAGCAAGAGAGGATAAACATGCAATCTGAAATTGCAAATATGGATGAAGCGAATCACAAGAAAAGGTTCAAGCTCTGAACACAAAAGGACTAATCGCCACAGTGGTGTAGAACAAGAACAGGGGCCCTGGATTACTGTAAAAGGACTTGTCGCCCGAGTTACAAAGACGGCGGCTATTGAGTTTATGTAGGAAACAAAGACGTCCTAGGGTTGGGGGCGACCAGGGGGGGGCGCCCACAACATGGGCTTATGGCCCGACATGATACATGGCCAAGTTGGCCCAAAATAGGTGGCACAGCACCTTGTCATGGTCACATATTATAACTCACGACCGTTCTGGAGCTAGGACCAGAACCAAAACGATGGCGTCGTCGTCCCCTTTCCAACGCATCAAAGAACACCTCGTTTGGACATCGGATGTGGGAGATATCATCAAAACCGTAAAGGGGTGTCGACTGAATCCGGGACGAACGCGGCGACCGAGTTGGTGACGACTTGTAACTTGGGGAAGGCCATGATATGCGTGTATCCAGCATGGTGATGTCCTCATCACGCGCCTCTGGCAGACCGGGTTGGCCTGGCGCCAGATGGGGATCATCTCAAACAAGGTCCCAGAGAGCGCTGCTGTGTGGCGCTCGTAGAAGTGGGTGAGAGCCCTATGGGCGACTCTCTCCAAGCCCTCATGGAGGCTCCCACAAGTCGCCGTGCTCTCCATACCAGCCATGTTGAGGTTGCGCGGGTGTGTGGGCACACTGATGTGTACCTCACCAAGAGTCATGCCGTGACAACGGACCTCAGGGCCCTAGTAAGAGGGCGGCTCGTTGTAGCCCAACAAGCGTAAGAGATCCCACAACAGTGTAGGAAAGCCATGGTGGTGGAGTCCGGTGGTGTAGTGCCGCCCGTCGTGCGAAAGCTCCTCAAAACCGTGGTCACCGATCTGGAACATAAACCCAATGGTGAGTACAATGTTCCATGAGTAACAATGCATTTCATATATAGTGCTATGAAATACAGAAACAAAGTTTTTGTTCACATTTTCAAGCCTCAAGGGTCAAAAATACGGCAATGGGTCTCAAAACAAATTCAGTTTCAGATTGACATAAGCTTAATGTTTTGGCTCTACTGGACAGGGGAAAATTGGAAAGATGGTGAAACCTATTGGAGATGGAAATAGACTTCTAGGGCTTTCCAGATTGTTTTTAAACACCTAAAAATGCGAAGTATAACTTTAGTTATGAATTTTGGAAGTTGGCAGCTAAAAACAGGACAAATTCTTGTTAACCTTGTTATTCAGAATTTTATAGTTATCGTGTTTAGAAAATTTTTATTCAGAGGTTGGTGAGCAAGGAGAGAACCAAATTTTAGTTTAGTTAAAATGGGATGCATGATACAAAACCTCCATTTCATTAACCTATCGTTCCTCATAACACAACGCCTATCATTGCTGATACTTAGCGGCACAAATATGTGGCGACGACCCGCACTCAACACGTAAGTTGATGAGGACATCACTCCTAAGGATACATGCAACACTCCTCCAATTTTGGACTTGCAAGGTCCAATGACTAGAGCTCATGCATGACGACTAAATTTAGAGGTGAGCTCGTTCCTACATTCTTTATTATAAGTCACTTTTGAGAATGGTTTGCTACCTAATGATTATATTGTAATTAGGAACCATGGAGAGGACCAGGAGATGATGGGAGAAGGACTTGGAGACGTGGAGGACCAGCAAGGACGTGGAAGCCAAGGTGGAGGCCCAACCAAAACCGACTTCGAGTCTGTTTCGGGGCTCAGGACCAGTCTGCACTAAAACGGATGCCCAAGACGCATACAGACTCGGATTTGTATGTTCTACATATGCACGGAAAGATAAGAAGAAGACCTTTCCAATGCCGCTGGTCTCATATCAAAATTCGTCCGGAGTCATCGGGAATCATCGAAACAATATAGAGTCCAAAATCTGTTTCGGTGCTGTGTCGCCTGTTTTTGGCCTTTGGGCTTTGTATCTAGTTGAGCCCAAGTAGGGGTGCGTCCAGAGGATCTTGCATGACCCTAGGGTCTTCATATACAGCCACCATCGCACCATTAGGGTTTGGGTTTTGCTTAGATTATTCTGTTCATAACAGTTTCGCCGTCATCACGGTTTGTGAGACCCCAACTTCGTGAGATTCATAATACATCTGTAATTGTGTTGCTTTCTTCTTTGTTCTTGCTTCTATTCTTGATTCGCAGGCAGGGATTAGCCTTCTCGGCGAGGTCAATCGTTTTAGGACGGTTGATAACCAGAGGAGACGTCGTGCTGTGATTGCGGGGTTTAGAACGTGCTGTTCTGAAGCCGGATCGATTTGTGTGTCGCCTCCGACCAAATCAACGTATCCAGAACCTTTCGGAAGATTGGGAACCCTTGTCCACATCAAGTGGTAATCAGAGCTTCAGGTGCACCGTCAGGTTCGCACTACCCTTAGTTAATTTTGTTTTGTGTTCATCCTATCATCGACAGAAAAGCCAAAAAAAAAAATTTCCCCTCCGCCCATAACCACGTGTTTAGCCTTTGCATATTTCAATTTCAGAGTCCATAGTGTTGAGTTTGTGCCCTAGTTTTTGTTTAGTCGCTGGTTTTAGTTTGTGTTTTTGTCATCAGTAGTGTTTCCCTTGCAACCCTAGCCGCCATCCCCTTCTCTATCCTCTGTTCTATCGGCTTTGTGTGCTAGGGTTGATTGATCGATACACCCACCCTAATCCCACCCTCAAACACCTCGGACCAATCCCCACAAATTCTACTTTCCGCTGCATCCACGCCGCCAAAAAAAATCTTACCCGATTCCAAACCCGACCCCTAACCCGACTCGGGTTTCTAAAAAATCGACTCCGACCCCCCTTCGGTAAAACGGGCATAACTTTTCGCTCGGTTGTCCATTTTGGCTGAAATTTTTACAGGAGATTCTTGACTCAAAGGTGAGGGTACCCACACTGGGCTAAGCCCTGTGTGCCCTCGTCAAAAAAATCAGAAAAAATCGGGAAGATAAAGAAAAAATTGATTTAAGTTTAAACCCGACGTTTTCTGCAACTTCAAGATTTTCTGTAGGCCACATCCTACCTCTGTTTGAGCTGAAATTTTTTATGGATTCTCCTCCATTGTTAGTGAGTTGGAGAAAAATATCAAAAAAATAAAATAAAAGAAAAGAAATTTGGGATTTCTACTAGTGCTACATCTAGCCCCCTGGAATTTCCGGATTTGGCTGTTTTGCACTTAGCCCCCTGTTATCGCCTGTTGTGCCTTTGTCTCCTTGTTTCTACTTTGCTATCACTACTGTTCTAGGACATACTTAGACCAGCAACTAGGGACAAGTTACTTGGGTACTTATTCAGCTTTACTATCTGTTTCTGATTTGTGTGCCACTCACATATATATATTTGGCCTTCCTATCTCTACATATTTCTTCTGGATAGCACACAGGTTATTTTGTGACCCTTGCAATCATGGAACACATCTCTCTGGTATCCTTTGCTTTGCTTTTCAGAACTTTGTAAGAGCTTTCTAAGGAGTTTCATTTTGTTGTGTTGAGAGGCACCACTGCTTAGCTGTTTTATAGGGATAACCTTCATTGTTTGTTTCCTGTTTTGGTGTTTGTGATGGCAGGAAGTGACGATGGAGAGATGGCTTCACCCTCACAATTTGCTGAGTGCGTGAGCCAAGAGCAGCTCCAGAAGGCTTTGCAGGCTGCTCAGAGTGATTTGGCAGAGACGATCACCAGAGCCGTTACTGATGCTGTCAGCAAGCTTCACATTGGAGAAAGCATCGAGCGGTTAGAGAAGCGGGTCTCTAAGTTAACTGATCAGGTTGTCGCGTTGGAGACCGCTCCTAAAACCAATAATACGAACACCAATAACAACAACAATAATGTTGAAGACGTCCATGATGAAGACACGGTGTATAAGGCTGATGGCACCGTGGATAGGTCAGCTACAAGGACCGCATGATTACGACGTCGTTTGCAACATAATACTCAAGGTATGGGTGGTTTCCATAACTACAACCGTCGTTCACACGGCAACTATGTTCCAGATGACCCGTATGCTAAAATTAAGTTTTCAATTCCTTCATTTTCGGGTCAGTATGATGGTGATGTTTATCTTGATTGGGAGATGACTGTAGAACAAAAATTTAATGCCCACCTTGTTCCTGAACAAATATAGAGTTAGACAGGCTACTAGTGAGTTTAAGGACTTTGCTATTGTTTGGTGGAGTGGTCTAGCTGCTGAAACTGATTTGCCTACTACTTGGGAAGAACTTAAGGTAGCAATGCGTGCTCGTTTTGTTCCCCCTTCTTTTTATAGAGAGATTCGTAATAAACTGCAACGTTTAGACCAAGGAGATAAAACTGTTCAGGAGTATTTTAGTGAGCTTCAGAAGGGTTTGATTCGTTGTGCTGTAGTTGAAAAAGTAGAGTATCAAATTTGTCGCTTTTATTCTGGTTTAAGAAAAGAAATTCAGGACATCCTTGATTATAAAGAATATTATACCCTCACCCAGTGTTTCCAGTATGCTATGCTTGCAGAGAAAGAATCACAGGGACTTTTCTAGGCTTTTGAGGAGTACAGCAAGTCAAGGAACTCCTACCCCCCATGCTCGACGGGGACTTCGGGGCCGCCCAGGCCATCTTTCCGGCCGCCCCCACCAGCAGCTACTAAGGGAACCAGTGTTGTTTCTGCAGCCCCAAGATCAGCCCCTGCACCTTCTACGCGCTCAGGTAAACTTTCTGTGCAGGTAGCAGCTAGTAGTGCCTCCTCTGTTGCTTCGACAGGGCGCACTACAGGGATTCAGTGCCACCGCTGCCATGGACTTGGTCATGTGCAGAAAGATTGTCCAAGTAGGCGGGCATATGTGGCGACAGACGATGGGGGTTACATGAGCACCTCCGATGTGGAGGATGAGGAGGAGGACATCGCTGCCACCGGCAGTGACCTCGTCCTTGGAGGCGGAGACACCACAGGATACATGAACATTATTGTTCAACGTGTACTTAGCACACAAGTTCATCAGCCCGAGACGATGCAGCGCCACAACTTGTTCCAGATTTTCTTCGTCATCAAGAACCGCCGAGCACGTGTCATCATTGATGGAGGAAGCTGCAATAACATGGTGAGTTCTGATGTGGTCAACAAGCTTGCTTTGACCACACGTCCACATCCACATCCATACTATATTCAGTGGTTAAACGACTCTGGCAAAGCTAAGGTAATACAAACTTGTAGAGTTCCTTTTTCCATTGGTTCTTATGTGGATTCTGTTGATTGTGATGTCGTACCCATGCAAGCATGTTCACTTTTATTGGGTAGACCTTGGGAATTTGATAATGATGCTGTACACCATGGTAGAAGTAATAAGTACACTTTTATGCATAAAGGAACTAAAATTACTTTGTTACCAATGACCCCTGCTGAAATTGTACAAGCGGATTTAGAAAGAGCTGCTAGTTTGAGAAATAAAGGTCCTGAAATTCAGCAACCTGTTAATTCTAATTCTACACCTAGTAATGTTAATGATTCTTCAAGTTCTAGGGGTGCTGGAATTAAATTACAAGGTCATTCATGTCTTGCAACAAAATCTGAGCTTGCTGAAATTTCTGATAACGATGATACTTGCTATGCTTTGATATGCAAAGAAGCTTTGTTTTCGCTTGATGATATTGCTTCTAGTGCTATGTCTCCTGCTGTCACTAACCTTTTGCAGGAGTATGAGGATGTTTTTCCAGCTGAGATACCCCCGGGATTGCCACCTTTGAGAGGGATTGAGCATCAAATTGATTTGATTCCAGGTGCTACTTTGCCAAACCGTGCTGCTTATAGGACCAACCCTGAGGAGACTAAGGAGATACAACAACAAGTTCAAGACCTTTTGGATCATGGGTATGTTCGTCAATCACTTAGTCCTTGTGTTGTTCCTGTACTTTTGGTTCCTAAGAAAGATGGTACTTGGCGTATGTGTGTAGATTGTAGAGCCATTAATAATATTACTATTAGGTATCGTCATCCTATTCCTAGGCTAGACGACATGCTTGATGAGTTATGTGGTGCTATAATTTTCACTAAAATTGATTTGCGTAGTGGCTACCATCAAATTAGAATGAAACTTGGAGACGAATGGAAAACAGCTTTCAAAACCAAATTTGGATTATATGAGTGGTTAGTAATGCCTTTTGGGTTAACTAATGCACCTAGTACTTTCATGCGCTTGATGAATGAGGTTTTAAGAGCTTTCATTGGCTAATTTGTGGTAGTTTACTTTGATGATATCTTGATTTATAGCAAATATATAGATGAACATATGAATCATTTGCGTGCTGTTTTTGATGCTTTACGAGATGCACGTTTATTTGGTAACCTTGAGAAGTGCATCTTTTGCACGGATCGAGTCTCTTTTCTTGGCTATGTTGTGACTCCACAGGGAATTGAGGTGGATGAGGCGAAGATTGAAGCCATAAAGAGCTGGCCTGTACGAAAAACTATCACACAGGTGAGGAGTTTTCTTGATCTTGCAGGTTTCTACCGCCGCTTTGTCAAAGATTTCAGCACCATTGCTGCACCTTTACATGAGTTGACAAAGAAGGGTATTGATTTCCATTGGGGTAAGGTACATCATGAGTCTTTTGATGCTTTGAAGGATAAACTTACACATGCACCATTGCTGCAATTACCTAATTTTGATAAGATTTTTGAGCTTGAATGTGATGCTAGTGGTATAGGCATTGGTGGTGTTTTGATGCAAGATAGTAAACCTATTGCATACTTTAGTGAGAAAATTACTGGACCTGTTTTGAATTACTCCACGTATGATAAGGAATTGTATGCACTTGTACGTTGTTTAGAGACGTGGCGTCATTATTTGTTGTCCAAAGAATTTGTTATTCATTCTCATCATGAATCACTTAAGTATATTCGTTCTCAATGTAATTTGAACCGTAGACATGCTAAATGGATTGAATTTATTAAGTCTTTTCCTTACATTATTAAACATAAGAAAGGGAAGGATAATGTGATCGCTGATGCTTTATCTAGGCGCTATACTTTATTGTCTCAACTTGATTGTAGAATTTTTGGACTTGAGGCAATTAAAGAACAATATGCTGCTGATGTTGATTTTAAGGATGTATTGCTGCATTGTAAAGAAGGTCGTGCATGGAATAAATTTGTGTTGAATGATGGATTCTTGTTTAGAGCTAACCGCCTATGCATTCCAGTTGGTTCCGTTCATCTTTTGTTGTTACAGGAGGCGCATGGAGGTGGATTGATGGGTCATTTTGGTGCCAAGAAGACGGAGGATATTTTGGCCACACACTTCTTTTGGCCAAGGATGAGGAAAGATGTTGAGCGCTTTGTTGCTCGCTGCACTACATGTCAAAAAGCTAAGTCTCGCTTGAATACACATGGTTTATACATGCCACTTTCTGTTCTTTCTATTCCTTGGGCGGATATTTCTTTGGACTTTGTTAGAGGACTGCCTAGGACTAAGAGGGGGAGTGATAGTATTTTTGTTGTTGTGGATAGATTTTCTAAGATGGCACACTTTATACCATGTCATAAGACTGATGATGCTAGTTATATTGCTGATCTCTTTTTCAAAGAAATTGTTCGTTTGCATGGTATGCCTTCTACTATTGTTTCAGATCGTGATGCAAAATTCTTGAGTCACTTTTGGCGCACGCTTTGGAATAAGTTGGGTACAAAGTTGTTGTTTTCTACAACTTGTCACCCACAAACTGATGGACAAACTGAGGTGGTGAACCGCACTTTGGGTACTATGTTGAGAGCTATTTTGAAGAAAAATTTGAAGCAATGGGAAGAATGTTTGCCTCTTGTTGAGTTTGCATATAATCGGACAACACATTCTACTACCAAGGTAAGTCCTTTCAAAGTAGTGTATGGTTTTGATCCCCGTACTCCACTTGATGTACTTCCTCTACCTATTCATGAGAGAGTTCATGTTGATGCTAAGGAACGTGCTGAATTTATTTTAAAAATGCATGAGACCACTAGACTTAGCATTGAAAAGATGAATGACAAGTATAAAATTGCTGGTAGTAAAGGTAGAAAAGAAGTAAAACTTGATGTAGGAGATTTAGTATGGTTACACTTGAGAAAAGATAGATTTCCAAATTTGAGAAAGTCTAAATTAATGCCTAGAGCTGATGGTCCTTTTAAAATAATTGAGAAGATTAATGATAATGCATACAAACTTGAGTTGCCTCCCGAGTTCGGGGTTAGTCCTACTTTTAACATTTCTGATTTGAAACAATACTTGGGAGAAGAGAATGAGCTTGAGTCGAGGACGACTCTACTTCAAGAGGGGGAGGATGATGAGGACATCACTCCTAAGGATACATGCAACACTCCTCCAATTTTGGACTTGCAAGGTCCAATGACTAGAGCTCGTGCACGACGACTAAATTTAGAGGTGAGCTCGTTCCTACATTCTTCATTATATGTCACTTTTGAGAATGGTTTGCTACCTAATGATTATATTGTAATTAGGAACCATGGAGAGGACCAGGAGATGATGGGAGAAGTACTTGGAGACGTGGAGGACCAGCAAGGACGTGGAAGCCAAGGTGGAGGCCCAACCAAAACCGACTTCGAGTCTGTTTTGGGGCTCAGGACCAGTCTGCACTAAAATGGATGCCGAAGACGCATACGGACTCGGATTTGGACGTTCTACATATGCACGGAAAGAGAAGAAGAAGACCTTTCCAATGCCACCGGTCTCATATCAAAATTCATCCGGAGTTATCGAGAATCGTCGAAACAAGATAGAGTCCAGAATCTGTTTCGGTGCTGTGTCGCCTGTTTTTGGCCTTTGGGCTTTGTATCTAGTTGAGCCCAAGTAGGGGTGCGTCCAGAGGGCCTTGCACGATCCTAGGGTCTTCATATACAGCCGCCGTCGCACCATTAGGGTTTGGGTTTTGCTTAGATTATTCTGTTCATAACAGTTTCGCCGTCATCACGGTTTGTGAGACCCCAACTTTGTGAGATTTATAATACATCTGCAATTGTGTTGCTTTCTTCTTTTTTCTTGCTTGTGTTCTTGATTCGCAGGCAGGGATTAGCCTTCTCGGCAAGGTCAATAATTTTAGGACGGTTGATAACCAGAGGAGACGTCGTGCTACGATTGCGGGGTTTAGAACGTGCTGTTCTGAAGCCGGATCGATTTGTGTGTCGCCTCCGACCAAATCAACGTATCCAGAACCTTTCGGAAGATCGGGAACCCTTGTCCACGTCATAAGTCATTCTAAAGGTTATACTAACGGCGTTAGCGTACATGTAGAAGATCCATTGCAGAAACAATACATCAAATTCAAAAGAAACTACGAAAAGAAGCACAGTTCTACTAGTAATGATCCATAGAAAAGGATCGCCCCGTGATAAGTCACGAGCCAATAGTGTCTCGTATCCACCTGCGAGCACAGACACCAATATTTCGCGTGTCGGTTAAGCACACACGTACCTTCATTTGAAGAAGCCGTAGATGCAATAATGTAAACAAACATAACCCGAGTTAGCTTTGTCACCACCTTATTATCTACTAGGGGCAATACTAACGTATCCTCACTCGCAATATTGTGGTTTTCGAAAATACGATTTATTTGTTGTATTATCATGGACCACGGCTCTGATACCACCTGTGGCGCCCCTTCCCGGAGGATTGAGGTCCCGATGGTGCTGATAACGCAGACACTTGATAATACAATATTGGTGCGAATTTAAGTTGAAAATTACATCAAAAAGTTCTCAGTGTGCAGCAGAATATTACAAGTTTAGAATGTTTTGAAAACAGTGGAAGCAAATCGCGATAAGAAGCTACGAGCTCAATGATACAACATAGTAATGGTTCATGCCCGAAGAACCATCACTCTAGCAACACACATCAATACTGCGGCGGTGAGTCGGACTCCCAGTGGGCAGTCCAACCCTCAGGGACTTGTATGTCCCAGGGCAGCACATCTACAGGCAATTCTACTTCTTCGTTACCTGAAAACAACAGTGGCACAAAGCCTGAGTACTAATTACTCAGCAAGACTTACCCGTCAGACTTCTAAGTATGAAATGGCTCTATTAGGTGGCTTGTTGGAAAAGACTCACACTAAGCAACCTATTAGTTCTATCAAGTTTTAATCGTCAAGTTAATTGGGTAGAGCAGAATGTAACTTTAGTTGCATCAATAAGATAATAAAGAAATACATAAGTAAGTACAACATTGAAGTCATAAGAGTATTGTCAATAGTATGCATCATATTCAATCCCCAAGTACCATGTGCAACTACGTGATGGCTCAGTGACCAAGTGGTATTCATTACTGTGAGGGACAGCAATTGCAATCGATTTACACCAGCTGGGATAACCCGAGATACACGACACATACGCACCAATTAAGGTCGTATATGGCAACCTTTCGCAAGGACGAAAAACAACTCGGTCTGGGTCCAGTCTCAGCGAGTGGGCATGCCATCCTGCCAACAGTACTTCGCGGTATGAACCGCCTACTCCAGCAGTAGAAGGGTCAACGACCACTGTACTAGGTACCGTCCTCATTGCCGTATCAATGCTACATCGGTTTACTAGTGCCCATAGACTAGCATGCATTCAGTACTGTTCAATACTTGACCAAGGGGCCGACCACGGACGGATCCTAGGTTCGATAAGGCAGGGCTACCGCAGTCAACACCCATGTGTTGCTGCAAACCTACACATGCATCATCCCTGCCTGGTCATAACATCAAAATAAACTTCTTTTATTAATTCTGGTTCCAGTGGTCAAGTTTATTTCTTAGTAATGATATCTACCGAGTCTAGCAATTACTATGCATAGCGACACAGTACCGATACTACCAAAGTTCTAATGACAGTGGTGTAGGTCATTTAGGTATCATGCAAAGTGGATTCCAATCAACTCCTATGACCTAATGCAACAATAATCACAGACACTAGTAATATTGAAAACTAGTAAACTTTATGAAACAGGCGAATGTAAACCGGGGCTTGCCTAGATTGACACTAGTGTTAGCGACTTCAACTTCTTGTTCCTAAGACTCAGTCTCCTTCTGGTCCTCTTCGGGCTCCTGGTTGTCGTTGCCTATATGGTGACAAAGGTGTTATCGGTATTGTCGTAATACCGTTATATGCAATGATATGGTACATGCAAGCACATTATGTTTTGATGTCGATTCATTATTATTATGTTCTCGAAGTCATATGCTTCAATGTTCTCAAAGCCATATGCTTCAAAGAAACAAATTTGAGTTTCATCATTTTATGTGTGTTAATCATTTATGTAGGGTTGTTATAGTCCTTCAGAATAATTAAGCAATTACAATAGTAACCAATCGATTCTGATCTTGAGTGATTTATCATGAACAGGGACATAAATGAATTGTATTTTTACCGATTTACAGCCTCTGGATATAATTACTCTAATTACTAGCAATTACTAAAGTAAAATACTGATATGAGCAATTAATTTACTTTTCTTAAGTAAAATTAGGTTTATGAACTTGTGTGTTTTACTGTGTATAGGGGCTTCTAAGAGTGATTATTGTGCCAAGTGGAAGGGGCCAATTAATTATAAAATAATTACTAGGATTATTTTAAGTGAGCACACTAAATAATTTCTAGAGCCTAAAATAATTCACATTTTGCCAAACCAAAATTTTTGGTGACATATAATTATGTATTTACTAAGCATGCCAAATATCAAGATTTAATTTTATTCCTAGAAGTTTTGGTGATTTAATCATTGTCTGGACAATTTAATATATTGATAAAAATGCATGTAGAGAGATGGTGACTTATCAATTTACTATAATAGAGCACTCGAAGATGAGTTCAACAAAATTAGTTTGAGGCTCAAAGGAGTTATATTCGATTTACTATGGTTTTTCAATGTTATTGACAATTTCTGGCAATTTCTAGGCATCTTCTGTTCTGGGAAAGGCCACGTAGGCGACACCTCAGCTCCACGTCGACTACACATGGATGCCACGTCGGTGCCTGAAGGACGGCCAGTAGGCTCGTCGGAGCGGGGCGGCGCATGGCCGGAGGGCTCACTGCCGGCGGCTAAGCACAGGAAAAGCTCGCCGCGGTTGAGGGAAAATGGAGCACGCATCAAGGCGAGGGGAGAGGAGGGGTTCGCGAGGTGTGGTTCTCACCAGATGTTGGTCGGCGACGTGAGGCGGTGGAAGGATGATGTTCAGTGAGGTCGCGCCTCGTCTACCGAGCGGGAAATCACTCGAGCCCCGCTCCTACAGCTTCACGATGACTCGGGGAGGCTCGGCATCAAGTCGGCGTGCGTCGGGAAGGAGCGGAAGATGGTGCTAGTCGGCGAGGCGGCGTCAGTTGGCCGGAGCAGAGACGGTGGCCGGGGATTAGTAGCTATGCCGGCGATCTCGTGAAAGAAACACGGAGCAAAAGGGTCAGGGAAGTGAGTCAGACGGGTGCGCACCAGAGAGGGAAAAGAATGGGTGACGGGGCTCACCGATTTGGACGAAATCAGGGTTGGCGCCAGTGGAGCTCGACCAGGAAGGATTCTTGGTTTTTCTCCAAATTGGTTCACTTCTTTGACGGATGATGGCCGAGCGATGTGCCAGGAAGGGAGAAGAGGTGTGCGCGAAACTGCTAGTGCTCTGGCTGGGTTCAAGGGATGCTAGGACAATGAGAATGCAAGCTCAAGCTCAGGTTCGGTAATGGCGGGGAGAAGCAGAGCGTGCAGTGGCAGAGGGAGAATGGGAGAGAGAGAGCGGGGAGCAGTGGGTAGAGATGTGGCGTGATTGAGAACTTGCGATCATGCTTTCAAGTCACGCAGAGGGGGAAGAGAGTGAGTGTGGGGGAAAAAAGGAGCGGAGTTGAAGTCCGGCCGGGTCGCTCGGTGACGTGCAGAGGGGAGAAGAGGAAAGCGAAGGCCGTTGGGCGGACGCACGGTGAGGGGACAGAGCGGAGGAGCAGAGGGCAGAGCGGACGCTGTAGCGCACGCGGGGTTTCGAGGGGGAGTGAAGGCGGCCCGGGTGGTACGCCGGCGTCAGCAGGGGGGAAAAGTCAGAGAGAGGGAAAATAAGGGGATTTCACATTGTGCCCCCTGATGTTTCAAGATCCTCACAAAAAAGGTCCCTGGTCAACTATGGTTTTTAATAAATCGAAATAAAATAGCTAGGGACATCCTAAATTAGTGAAATTTGGTGGACCGACTATTTAAATGGTGGGGAACACTTTGGTAAACTTTATTTGAAATTTTCATAAACATATTTTTAGAATTAATTAAATGCATTAATTAGGTACTTAAGCATAAATTAATTAATTGTGGGTCTTGCCAAGCAGATAAAATGTCCAATAATTTCATAAAATTCTATTTTATTACCACCAACATGATTATGAATTTATTTAGCATAAGTTGTATTGAAATTTTTAAGTTGCTTCAATAGCTTGGTTGCAGGGTTTTTATTGGCCTAGAATTAATTAAAAAGGGAGTGAGTCTTATTATTTCATGCTATGTTGTTCATGATCTAAGCTCTTCATGTTGGTTAAATGAAAGTGAGACACCTGGGGTGTCATAGAAGGTGGCCCGGGCGGTGCGCCGGCGACGGAGCTCTGCTCCTGCTGTGCCAACGGGAGGGAGAAGAAAAAGGATTTTGCGCTGCAGCCCCTGGAGTTTTAGATTTCTTACAACCAAGTCCCTGGTCAAAGCTGATTTTTAATAAATCGAAATAAAATAGCTAGGCATTCCCTAAAACGGTGAAATTTGGTGGACTGACTATTTAAATGGTGAAACACTCTGGTGAATTTTATTTGAAATTTCCATAAACAAATTTTTAGAATTTATTAAATGCATTAATTAGTTAATTAAGAATCAATTAATTAATTAAAGGTCTTGCCAAGTAGATAAAATGCCCAATAAATTCCTAATATTCTATTTTATTATTACCAAACTGATGATGAATTTATTTGGCATGAGTTGTATTGAAATTGTTAAGTTGCTTCAATTACTTGGTTGCAGGGTACTTATTTGCCTAGAATTAAATTAATAGATAGGCTCTATCATTTTATGCCATCATTGCCATGATTTGTGCTCCTCATATTTGCTAAGTTAAGGTGAGACACCTGGGGTGTCAAGGTGTGTACCTAGAGAAGAAAGAGCAAGCATCTTAGCGAAGTGTCACTCTTTGGATTATGGGGGACATGATGCTACTTCAGAACACAGGCAAAGGTATGGGCAAGTGGATTCTTGGCCTACTATGCATGAAGATGCAAAGAGGTATGTTGCGACATGTGCTTAATGCCAACAAATAGGGAATGTTAACAGTAGGAATGCAATGCCTCTTAAGTACAATCTTCAAGTTGATATCTTTGATGTTTGGGGTATGGATTTTATGGGACCCTTTGTGAATTCTCATGGTTTTGAGTACATATTGGTCGCCGTTAATTACGTGGCCTTTCCCAAATGGGTCGAAGCAATGGCCAATACTATAAAAGAATCGAGGAGTAGCAAGGATAATAATTACAGATGAAGGATCTCATTTTATAGGAGGAGAATTTACTAGGTTTTTAGCTAAATCTGGAGTTCAACATAGAATTGGAACGGCCTACCATCCCCAGACAAATGGACAAGCAGAAACATCAAATAAGCAATTAAAGGGAATTCTACAGAACATTGTTACTAAAGGACCGAGAAGGCGACCAGAGGGGGGTGAATGGGAGCTAATCAAAATTCTCCGAGAGAACTTGGCCTATATCCCAGAAACAACCCAAGCCAACCTCCGAATCAATCACCAAGATTACACACACCAACTCGTGGTGTACTAGCCTTAGGAGTGATCAACTACAACAAGAAACACAATAGAAACAAAAAGGAATAAGAAGTGCTCAAGACAGATCAATTCTGGACTCTCATCGGCAGTGCCGACCACAGCCATCGGTAGTGCTGGTTGGCACCATCGGTAGTGCCGGTCACTTCCATCGGCAGTGCCATTGCAGAAATCTCAGGACTTAAAGAAAAATGACTCAGAGTGCATCGACAGTGTTGGTATTGACCATCGGCAGTGCCAGTGCGGGTTTCTCAGAATTCAAAAATAACCAGTCAAACCACATCGGCAGTGTCGGTCGACCCCCGACAGAATAGGAAAACTTTCAGGATTTTATCAAATCTTCTCCAAACTTATTCAAACGAACTCCAAATGATGCGATTTTTGGACCAGCGAATCCTCAGCACATCACGACCCTAATCCTAGAAGATCAACTCAAGTGGCTCAAGAAATCATCATGAATTTCAGATCTTGTGCCAAGAACACCAAAAAGGGGAAACTTTAGAAATCCTTCAAATTGAAGGTGCTAGAGCTCTTGATTTGGTCATGGACCTATGAAGGATTGTTCTAGCTCATCATAGCAACAAGTTCCCCAAGAAATCCACCCCAAAACTCATCCAAAAATTAGATCGATAGTCACCACGAAAATAGCTCCGAAAATAAGAAAAAAGAAATTTCGGGATTCAAGTGAAGAGGGAAATCTTGAGCACGAACATACTTCTCATATCAAAGAAAGGTGCTTACAAGATCCATAGGTACAAGGCTAGGAAGCCTCCCTCTTCCTCCCACTATTTGGAAGAGCAAGAGATGTCTCTCACACACCCTCTCCTCTCCTCTAAAACATGAAGTCCTCTCCTAGCACTTTGAATTGAGTCCTAACACAAGGCTAATAGAAAGAGAGGCACCTCTCCCACTAGCCACACTCTGAAAGCATGACTTCTCGATGTTGATGCGTGTCACCCTATCCCGCGATCCTGACCACCGGCAAGTCTCTCCCAGTCCCTGTCCATCGGGCCCCCTTGTCACTTGCACCAGCATCCCGTTTGCTTTGACTTGGTCAACACGGCGTCCTCATCACCACCACGGTTTTGAGGCTCAACTGTGAAACCATCCATGCTTCTTGACTCTCCCCGTGTACGGTGTGGATCACCCTTGACTTCACCCGGCATCCCGATCATCTGGTCCCAAGTCCCCTAGTTGTGCCCGATCCTCTCGCCGTTGACCGCCAAGTCGACTCCAGTGACCTACACATCATGAGACAAGCAAACACATTTCCCATCTCCTGCAATATCACCCATCTCTCCACCAACTCCGGTTAGTCATAACCATAATATGCAAACCCATGCAATCCCTGGATTCCTGCATTTCAACTCAAACACCAAATCCGCTCAAGTCAATACTCATCACAAATATAGCAAACCATGGCACATATCCACATGGTTTCTCAATCTCCCCCTTGATCAGTACATTGACAACCTCAAATGCACAAAGATTAGAGATTGAAATGTGAAGCCGAATAAGCACATCACAAAACCAAGAGTTGGCAAAGAAAGCGACTTGAGACGCAAAGAATATGAAAAGCACAAGAAAACGCTCAAGATCATGATATGCTCCCCCTCAATTTGTGGTAGGTCTCATGTTGTGGAAAATGGATCATTTAAAGTTTCTTAGCATTATTTGTGCATGACCCAAATTTTTCTCCCCCTTTGGCAATGAACTCATCAAAGAGGCAAAAGAATAAGCAAACATGCAATGCATGAAAATTCAAACCTAAGGAGCTTCAACAATTATGCAAACAAGCATTTAACTTTGCTAACCATAACCATAGTGCCATGAAGTGTAAAAGCAATAGCTCCCAATCATGCAAAGATCAAAAATAGATAGCAAGGCATAAACACCATGGGCTATACAAGCTAAGCAGAAAGATTGACTAGCCTATATAGAATCAAAGTTGCTTATCATGAGCAAAACTGCCACCACATGTGTAAGTACTCCCATCCAAGGCAAAACAAGCATCAAGTGAATCAGAAGATACTAGCCAGTCTCAATCTCAACTATGGCAACAAGCATTCGTAGAAAATGGGCTCTAGAAATGCTCACATATGAATCAGAGACTCAGTTGATCAAGTGATTATTGTTTATCCTCATGAGTCCTCTTATCCATGCGGAGGGTCGCACGACTGGGTACGGCAAACACCCCGAGGCTTCAAGTCACAATGTTTGGATTTAGTATTTTAGAATTATTCTTGATAAAAGCACTTAGCAGATTATTCAAGCTTATGCACAAGACAAAGGAGCATGCCTTTGCGGCAAAAGGAACACATGTTCCCACAATGTTCCATCATGAGCTAAACATTTGCAAAGCCTTCCATTTCGCAAACACAAGGTGCCAAAGCCAAGAAATTCTCTAGACTAGCCTCAATGCAGGTTCCCACAAGGATGAAAGCAACTATACATATGGTGAGCAAGTTTTAGCAAGATTAGATCATAAGGTTCACAAGAAGCTCAGTTTACCTTTAAGATTAGCAAGTTGCTCACATGAGTCTATAACAGGCCATCTAGAAAATCTAAGCATGAGAAATTACCATCACATTCACACAACTTAGCTCAAGCTCAATCATAGCAAAGAGAAAAGCAAGAAAGCATAAGAATTAAAGCTCATCTACCAATGCATATATTACATATGGGATGCAATGCGAAAATAGTAAGATACATATATACAAGTGAACACCAACTCCCCCTCAAATGATGCCATAAGGATGACAAACACCAAGTTCCCCCCGAAGAAAAGCATGTCTCGAAGCATCTAGGGGCTTGGTGAGGATATCGGCTAGTTGGTTTTTGGTATCAATGTATTTGAGCTCAACACCCCCCTTCTCAACATTGTCTCTCAGGAAGTGGAATCGCACATTGATGTGTTTGACCTTACCATGTTGGATTGGGTTTTTGGCTAAGCATATGACACTGGAGTTATCACACATGAGTGGAACACCTTCAAAGTTAACCCATAGTCTCTCATGGTAGATACAATCCATAGGATTTGTGAACAGCAGCTAGCAGCAGCAACATACTCAGCCTCTGTGGTGGATTGGGCAATACTCGATTGCTTACGAGAAGACCAACAAATCAAAGAAGTACCCAAGAAATGGCAAGTACCAGAAGTGCTCTTCCTATCAATTCTACACCCAACAAAGTCCGCATCCGAATACCTAATGAGATCAAGAGATGAAGATACAGAGTACCAAAGACTGAACTCAAGGGTGTATTTGAGATACCTAAAGATGCGCTTGACAGCCTTGCGATGAGTCACCCTTGGGGGAGCTTGAAAACAAGCACAAAGACACACCGCAAAGTGTATGTCGGGTCTTGTTGCTGTCAGGTACAAGAGGAAGCCAATCATGCTCCTGTACTCCCTTTGATCCACCGCTTCACGGTCTTCATCAGGGTCAAGAGCCGTTGTAGTGGACATTGGTGTAGACAACGACTTCACATTGACCATGTCGAACTTCTTCAGGAGATCCTTCGTGTACTTGGCTTGATGTATGAAAGTGCCTTGCTTGCACTGCTTGATTTGAAGCCCAAGAAAGAAGGTGAGCTCTCCCATCATCGACATCTGAAATTTACTTTCCATAGCTTCCTAAAATCTGGACACAAGAGCATGAGAGGAACCACCAAAGATGATATCATCCACGTAAAGCTGAACCATTAAAAGGTCATTGCCAAGCTTTAGAGTGAACAAGGTTTTCTCAACACACCCCATGACATACCCATGCTCTAGCAAGAAGGTCTTAAGCCTAGCATACCATGCCCTAGGTGCTTGCTTTAGCCCGTACAAAGCCTTCTGAAGCTTGTACACATGGATTGGGTATTTATAGTGCTCAAAGCCAGCGGGTTGCCTCACATACACTTCTTCCTCTATGAAACCATTTAGGAAAGCACTCTTGATATCCATTTGATAAAGTCTAATGCCCTTGGAGGCAGCAAATGCAAGTAAAATCCTAAAGGCTTCTATGCGAGCAACAGGAGCAAAGGTTTCACCATAATCTAAGCCCTCCACTTGGCTAAAACCTTGAGCAACTAGCCTAGCCTTTTTTCTCACAACCTCACCATCCACCCCATGTTTGTTTTTGAACACCCACTTGGTTCCTATGACATTGACATTTTTGGGAGGCTCTACAAGGGTCCAAACTTTGTTTCTCTCAAAGTTTTCCAACTCCTCATGCATGGCATTAAGCCAATGTTAATCAGATAGTGTGTGTCCAACGTCTCGGGGTTCAAAGGTTGCAACAAAGAGAGAATTGGTAAAGCAAGTAAGATGTGCAGACATTAACCTTGTTGTCCTCTCATAGAGATTACCGATCATTTGTTGAGGTGGATGTTGACTCTGAATGTGGTGAGGAGCCTCTCTCTCAGAGTGTACCTCCTCCTCAACCATAGCTGGAGCTCGCTCGATAGCCGCTGAAGTCGATGTAGAAGCTTCTAGACCCTCTGCTGGAGTAGTTGTAGCAGCAGGAACAAGCTCAGATAAGAGATAAAGTGATTCATCATCATCATCATCAAAGCCCTGTAGGTCCTCTTCTACAAAGATGCTTTCCTTCAGCTCCTTGTCACCTATAGACTCAATCACATTCCTTGCACAAGAGTTTGATTCATGAAAGGTTACATCACAGGACTCTACGATGGTGTTAGTCTCAAAATTCAAAACTCTATAGGAATGACCATGAAGAGAGTAACCAAGGAAGATGCCATCGGAAGGTCTCGACTCAAACTATCAAGATTGCCATGCTTGAGAATAAAGCACTTGCAGCCAAAAGCACGCAAATGAGAAGCCGAGGGCTTTCTCCCAAAATGCAGCTCATAAGAAGTCACATTAAGAATTGACCGCAAGAAAATCTGATTGGGAACATAGCAAGCAGTGCTAATGGCCTCAGCACAGAACTGCCTCAGAGTTCTATGCTCATCGAGCATCGTCCGAGCCATCTCGACTAGGGTTCTGTTCTTTCTTTCGACCACTCCATTCTGTTAGGGAACACGAGGTGCTGAAAACTGACGCTAAATACCATGCTCAAGATAGAAAGCATCAAAGGAGGAGTTCTTGAACTTGGTGCCATTATCACTGCGGATTGCTCGTAATGCACCAGGGAGTTCCTTGAACAACCTCAAAGCTAATCTCCAAAAGTGATGAAACACTTCATCCTTGCTCTCAAGAAAGTAAACCCAAGAGTAGCGAGAATAATCGTCAACAATCACAAGAACATACCACTTCCCACCTGCCGAACAAACTCGAGAAGGACCAGCAGTGTCTATGTGAAGCAACTCCCCAGGGCGTTTAGTCATCACCAAATTCATTGGTGGATGAGAAGCGGCAATCATTTTCCCATGACGACAAGGAGCACAAACCAAATCCTTATTAAATTTGAGCTTAGGCAATCCTCAGATCAAACCTAGGCCACTCAAGCGACATAACAAGTCAAAGCTCATGTGACCTAGTCTCCTATGCCATTTCCAGAGCTCAGAAGAAGATTGAGCAAACAAGCACTTGTGAGACCTAGGAGAACCAGCAAAATCAGCCTGAAAAACTCTGCCAATGTGAGAAATCCCACAAACCAATGAACCACTTGAATTAAGAACACAAGAAGCATTCGACTTAAAGCGTACTTCCAAACCAACATCAAGAAGCTGAGAAATAGAGAGGAGATTGTACTTGAGATACTCAACCAACCCAACATCCTTGAGAGTGAATTTTTCATTTACCTTTACCGTGCCTCTTGCCTTCACTCTCCCTCTCTTGTCATCTCTAATAGTCACATACTCCCGCCACTTTAGGGGAGTGAGGATGGAGAACCACTTTGCATCGCCGGTCATGTGGCGCGAACACCCAGAGTCCATCAACCATTTGTTCTCCAAGCCTCCATCTGCTGCCTACAAAGAACGAGAATAAAAAGTCGATGGCTCAGTGCTGGAGTTAGTCAAAAGAGATTTGGGAATCCAGCACTTAACCATACAACCGGTAGTAGTCATTCTTTGCACATTATCATTTGAACGCATAGGACGAGAACCATGATGGGGAAAACGTGGCATGTCAAAGTGTCTCAACTCAAACCTTGGGTTGTGAGGATAGAAGTCATCAGTGTGAAAGTCAAATCCACGTGAATGATGCTCACAACAATGGGGAAAACGCGGGGTGCCAAAACGTTGCTGCACAAAGCCTCTGTTTCGTGAATCAAAGCAATATGAAGAATGACCCTGTCCACGATAGGCACGAGAAAATGAGCGAGGCTAAAAACCATCAAAATCATCATAAAAGGCATCCCTAGACAACTTAGCTTGCTTCCTCTCTATCCTTTTACGCCTATAACAGAATTCATCCAAGTGACCCTTGCGACCACAAAACATGCAAATGTAGACACCCTTAGGATTAGGCTTGGTTTGCATTGCAGGTTTCGGTTTTGGCTTCTCTGTTTGCTTTGGGTTGAAGGAGGGTTTGGGATTGGGTGGATAGTATGTGTCAGTGGGTTTGATGGTGTTTTCCTCATCCTTGTAGCTAGAGCTAGGTACAAACTTACCCACATTCTCACTCTCCTTGTCACACCTCTCAAATCCCAAGCCCAAGTCATAGGTTGACCTAGAAGCACTCTCCTCACCCTTGCCAAGTCACTCTCAATCTTTTCGTCACTCACTAGGGTTCTTTGGAGCCTAGAAACAAGATAGTCATTTTTCTGAACTAGGACTTTTTTTCCTCCCTAGTGATTACTAGCTTGTCCTTGAGGGTGACACACACTTCACACGGGTGTGGGAGAACATTCGAGCGAGTCTCATGAAGCAACTTGGACTCATGCTCTTTGACTTTGAGGGACTGAGCTTCCAACTCATCTGTGAGCTTGGGGCACTTCTGACATGCACCCAAAAGAGTTAGTCTAGCTTTGAACTCATCAAGCTCCTTGAGGGCACTCTCAAGCTGACTTGCACCTTGAGCATGCACACTCTCTATCTGTCCAAGATCACTCATCACAACTTGACAAGACTCACACTCAGCAGTAGTATCAACACAAGCAAGCTTAGATCTAAGCGAAGCAATTTCAAAATCAGCACTCTCCAACTTAGACTTAAGCTCTCTACTCTCACGAATAGCACTGCGAAGCTTATCATCTTGCAAGAGCAAAACATCACGCAATTGATCAAGATCAGAAGAGAGCTCATCAAGAGTGGGAGGTACCTCACTTGTGTTGGAGTCGGATCCAGAGTCGGTGTTGTGGTTGTTCTTTGCCATGAAGCAAAGCCCGGTGAAGTCATCCTTCCTCTTGACTCGTGGCTTCTCAACCTCATCCTCCGAGCTTGTGAGGCCTTCGCTTGATGTGAGGTCAACATAGCTCAAGGCGGCAATGCAGGCGCGTGCAATGGCCTTGGCAAACTTCTTGGAGTTCTTGCCCTTCTTGTAGAAGCGGTTCTTCTTCTGCTTGAAGTCTTCGGTGTTGTTGTCGCGGTACCTAGCCTTCTTCTTCTTCTTGGGACAGCCAGCAATGAAGTGTCCTGGGTCACTGCACTCGAAGCAGGTTCTTGAACCACCTCCTCTTCTCTCCTTCTGGTTGTTGTAGAACTTCCTGAATTTCCTTGTGAGTAAGGACATCTGTTCATCGGAAGCTGCAACAAGAGAAGACAAAGCAAACTCCAAAGAAGACTTGTCAAGTGAGGGGTTAGTTCCATAAGAAGCACAACTGTGATCACCCTTGTGAGAACTAGAAAGCAAAGCCATGCTAGAAGCAGGAATAGCAAGATTAGGATGAGATTTCCTAGACAGTTCATGTGATTTCAGCTTGCTATACAGTTGCTCACAGTTCAAGGTATTGAATTCAGCAGTTTCTTCTAGAGCAGCAATTTTAATCCCCCAAACATTTTCATCAAGTGAGTACAACAGTTGCTTAGCTCTATCACTGTCATTGTACACAAGGTTACCACAAGCCTGCAAGTTGCACACAATTGCCTCAAACCTACGAAAGGTGTCATCTAGTGACTCGCTAGGTTTTTGTGCAAAGGTTTGGTACTGTCTATTATAAGAATCCTTACGCATAGACTTGACTTGGTTGGTACCCTCATGGTAAGTACAGAGCTTAACCCACATAGCATGAGCAGTGTCAAGGTGTGCAACCCTATCATATTCACTCCTACCAAGTGCAGAGAGCAGAATATTGATAGCTTTGGAGTTGTTCTTATACCTGATTAACTCACCTGCAGATGCAGTGTTTAGGTCCTATGGTATAGCATACTCCTGCTCAACAATCTCCCAAATTGCACGTCCTTGACTCAGCAGATACGCCTAGGTCCGCGACTTCCAGTAGGAGAAGTCCTCTCCATCGAACATCCACAGCTTAGCAACACGCTTCTTCATGTTGCCTTTGGATCGCAAAGCTGGTGAAGGTCAACTAGTGATCAAACCGGCTTTGATACCAATTGAAGGACCGAGAAGGCGACCAGGGCGGGGGGGGGGGGGGGGGGGGTGAATGGGAGCCAATCAAAATTCTCCAAGAGAACTTGGCGCATATCCCAAAATCAACCCAAGCCAACCTTTGAACCGATCACCAAGACTACACACACCAACTAGTAGTGTACTAGCCCTAGGAGTGATCAACCACAACAAGAAACACAGCGGAAGCAGAAAAGAAATAGTAGAGACCCGAGATAGTCAAAAACCTCACAAACAGCACCTTACTGAACCACCACCGGCAGAGCCGATCAGGACCATCTGCAGTGCCGGTTGGCCCCATCAGCAGTGCCGATCTAGCCCATCGGCAGTGCTAGTGCGGGATTCTGAGACCCACTAGCAGTGCCGGTCATGGTCGTCGGCAGTGCCGATCGACCTCGACAGAACAGCAGAAACTTTCAGGAATTTGGCAAATCTTCTCCAAAACCTAATCAAACGTACTCCAAATGATGCAGTTTTTGGACCAGTGAATCCTCATCACATCACGACCCTAATCCTAGAAAATCATCTCAATTGGCTCAAGGAATCATCACGAATTTTAGATATTGTGCCAAGAACACCAAAAAGGGGAAACTTGCGAAATCCTTCAAATCGAAGGTGCTAGAGCTATTGATTCGGTCAAGAATCCATAGAGTATTGTTCTAGCTCATCATAGCAACAAGTTCCTCAAGAAATCCACCCCAAAAACTCGTCCAAAAATGAGATCGAAAATTACCATGAAAATAGCTCCAAAAATAGGAAAAATGAAATTTCGGGATTCAAGTGAAGAGGGAAATATTGAGCGCAAAAATACTTCTCATATCATAGAAAGGTGCTTACAGGATCCATAGGTATAAGGCTAGGAAGCCACCCTCTTCCTCCCACTATTTGAAAGAGCAAGAGATGTCTCTCACACACCCTCTCCTCTCCTCTAAAATATGACGCCCTCTCCTAGCACTTTGAATAGAGTCCTAACACAAGGCTAATAGAAAGAGAGGCACCTCTCCCACTAGCCACACCTCTCCTTATATAGGCCTAGGGTCTATTGTCCACATGAGCACTCTACCCTTGACCAAAATAACACACCCACCTACCACCGGGGGCATAACCGTCCATCTTTCTCCTCATCGCCCGAATGCCATCGGACGCTTCATGTCTTTGCTACATCTTGAAGCAAGATCCATGATGGTGCCACGTGCACCACCAACCACCACCACCGGTTTTGAGGCCCAAACCGGGAAACCACCTTGCACGCTTCTCAAAGCACAACTTCTCGATGTTGACGCGTGTCACCTTATCCCGTGATCCTGACCATCGGCAAGTCTCTCCCAGTCCCTGTCCATCGGGCCCCCTTGTCACTTGCACCGGCATCCTGTTCGCCTTGACTTGGTTAACACGCTATCTTCACCACCACCATGGTTTTGAGGCAAAACAGCGAAACCGTCCGTGCTTCTTGCCTCTCCACGTGTACGATGTGGATCACCCTTGACTTCACCCGGCATCCAGATCATCTGGCCCCAAGTCTCCTACTTGTGCCCGATCCTCTCGCCGTTCACCGCCAAGTCGACTCCAGTGACCTACACATCATGAGACAAGCAAACATATTTCCCATCTCCTGCTATATCACCCATATCTCCACCAACTCCGGTTAGTCATAACCATGATATGCAAACCCATGCAATCCCTGAATTCCCGCCTTTCAACTCAAACACCAAATCCGCTAAAGTCAATTACTCATCACAAATATAGCAAACCATGGCACATATCCACATGGTTTCTCAATTACAAAGGAAGAAAAGGATTGGGCCATGAAGCTTAATGGAGCGTTATGGGCATATAGGACGGCATTCAAAACACCAATTGGTATGACGCCATATCAATTCGTCTATGGGAAATCATGTTACCTACCAGTGGAATTGGAGCACAAGGCCTACTAGGCTATCAAGGAAATGAATTTGGATCTTGATGCCACTGGGGTGAAAAGAAAGATGCAAATAAGCGAATTGGAGGAGATGCGGTTGCATGTATATGAAAATGCGGCCATATACAAAGAGAAGACGAAGAAGTGGTATGATAAGAAGCTTTTGATGAAGGAATTCAAGGAAGGAGATTGGGTGCTCCTATTTTATTCATGATTCAGACTATTTGGCAAAGGCAACCTACGAAGCAAATGCGAGGGACCTTATCTTGTGAATACGGTATTACCTTCAAAAGTTGTAATCATAATGGATGGCAAAAGAAACAAGTACACGGTGAATGGACAACGTCTAAAAGTATATCTAGAACCCGACACATTTGAATTGAAATCTTTTGATGTGTATTTCAATGCTTAGTCACCCATGTGGTCGAGCTTAACGACGTAAAACAAAAGCTCTGTATGTATTGATTTCCATGATTTTTCTATTTCTGATTTGGTAATTTAGTGTACCACGTCGATCGGCGCATTGCTGCGCTGATCGGCGTAACCTTGAGCCGATCGGCGCGGAGGAGTCTTTTGGGTTTCGGAGTCAGTTTTGGACCTTGCCTTTTTAAGACTCGTTAAAATTCCATGAAAAGAGATAGAGTCCTAGTCCAGTTGGAAATAAAGGGATATAAATATGAGAGGACAACTCCCCAACGGATCAACACGCATTACATTGTCACCAGAACAAAACCCTAAGAGCAGAAATGATGGAAGGTGGCGCATCAGGCAACAACCAAGGTGGTGTCGATCGGCGCAACGCCTACGCCGATTGGCATGATGCCTGCGCCGATTGGCATGATCCACGTGCCGATCGGATCGGTGGTGGATTTTTGCAGTCCTCTTGATGTGGACAAGGGTTCCTGATCTTCCAAAACGATCTGGTAAACTTGATTATGGCAGAGGCGAAACACAAATCGATCCGGCTTTCGAATGACACGTTCTGAACCCCGCAATCGCAGCACAACGTCTCCTCTGGTTATCAACCATTCAAGAACGATTAACCTTGCTGAGAAGGCTTATCCTTGCCTACAAATCAAGAACACAAGCAAGAACAAAAAAGAATGCAATCAAATTTGCAAGTATACGATGAATCTCACAAGTTGGGGTCTCACAAACCGATCAAACAGAAAAACTGTTATCAATAGAATAATCTAAGCAAAACCCGAACCCTAATGGTGCAGCGGAGGCTGTATATGAAGACACTAGGGTCGTGCAAGACCCTCTGGACACGCTCCTAATTGGGCTCAACTAGATACAAAGCCCAAAGGCCAAAAACAGGCGACGCAACACCAAAACAGATTCTGGACCCTCTCTTGTTTCGACGATTTCCAATGACTCCGGATGAATGTTGATATGAGACCGGTGGCATTGGAAAGGTCTTCTTCTTATCTTTCCGTGCATATGTATAACATCCAAATCCGAGTCCGTATGCGTCCTGGGCCTCCGTTTTAGTGCAGACTGGTCCTGAACCCCAAAACAGACTCGAAGTCGGTTTTGGTTGGGCCTCCACCTTGGCTTCCACATCCTTGCTAGCCCTCCACGTCTCCAAGTCCTTCTCCCATCATCTCCTGGTCCTCGCCATGGTTCCTAATTACAATATAATCATTAGGTAGCAAACCATTCTCAAAAGTGACATATAATGAAGAATATAGGAACGAGCTCACCTCTAAATTTAGTCGTCGTGCACGAGCTCTAGTCATTGGACCTTGCAAGTCCAGTATTGGAGAAGTGTTGCATGTATTCTTAGGAGTGATGTCCCCATCATCCTCCCCCTCTTGAAGTGGAGTCGTCCACGACTCAAGCTCATTCTCTTCTCCCAAGTATGGTTTCAAATCTGAAATGTTAAAAGTGGGAGTAACCCCGAACTTAGCAGGCAACTCAAGTTTGTATGCATTATCATTAATCTTCTCAATTATTTTGAAAGAACCATCAGCTCTAGGCATTAATTTAGACTTTCTCAAATCTGGAAATCTATCCTTTCTCAAGTGTAACCATACTAAATCTCCTACATCAAGGTTTACTTCTTTTCTACCTTTACTACCAGCAATTTTATACTTTTCATTCATCTTTTCAATGCTAAGTCTAGTGGTCTCATGCATTTTCAAAATAAATTCAGCACGCTCCTTAGCATCAACATGAACTCTCTCATGAATAGGTAAAGGAAGTATATCAAGTGGAGTATGGGGATCAAAACCATACACTACCTTGAAAGGACTTACCTTGGTAGTAGAATGTGTTTCCTGATTATATGCAAACTCAACATGAGGCAAACATTCTTCCCATTGCTTCAAATTTTTCTTCAAAATAGCTCTCAACATAGTACCCAAAGTGCGGTTCACCACCACAGTTTGTCCATTAGTTTGTGGGTGACAAGTTGTAGAAAACAATAACTTTGTACCCAACTTATTCCAAAGCGTGCGCCAAAAGTGACTCAAGAATTTTGCATCACGATCTGAAACAATAGTAGAAAGCATACCATGCAAACGTACAATTTCTTTGAAAAAGAGGTCAGCAATATAACTAGCATCATCAGTCTTATGACATGGTATAAAGTGTGCCATCTTAGAAAATCTATCCACAACAACAAAAATACTATCACTCCCCCTCTTAGTCCTAGGCAGTTCTAAAACAAAGTCCATAGAAATATCCGCCCAAGGAATAGAAGGAACAGGAAGTGGCATGTATAAACCATGTGGATTCAAGCGAGACTTAGCTTTTTGACATGTAGTGCAGCGAGCAACAAAGTGCTCAACATCTTTCCTCATCCTTGGCCAAAAGAAGTGTGTGGCCAAAATATCCCCTGTCTTCATGGCACCAAAATGACCCATCAATCCACCTCCATGCGCCTCCTGAACAAAAGACGAACGGAACCAACTGGAATGCATAGGCGGTTAGCTCTAAACAAGAAGCCATCAGTCAACACAAATTTGTTCCATGCACGACCTTCTTTACAATGCAGCAATACATCTTTAAAATCAACATCAGCACCATATTGTTCTTTAATTACCTCAAGTCCAAAAATTCTACAATCAAGTTGAGACAATAAAGTATAGTGCCTAGATAAAGCATCAGCGATCACATTATCCTTCCCTTTATCAACGATCACATTATCCTTCCCTTTCTTATGTTTAATAATGTAAGAAAAAAACTCAATAAACTCAATCCATTTAGCATGTCTACGGTTCAAATTACATTGAGAACAAATATACTTAAGTGATTCATGATCAGAATGAATAACAAATTCTTTGGGCAGCAAATAATGATGCCATGTCTCTAAACAATGTACAAGTGCATACAATTCCTTATCATACGTGGAGTAATTCAAAACAGGGCCAGTAATTTTCTCACTAAAGTATGCAACAGGTTTACTATCTTGCATCAAAAGACCACCAATGCCTATACCACTAGCATCACATTCAAGCTCAAAAATCTTATCAAAATTAGGTAATTGCAGCAATGGTGCATGTGTAAGTTTATCCTTCAAAGCATCAAAACACTCATGATGTACCTTACCCCAATGGAAATCAATGCCCTTCTTTGTCAACTCATGCAAAGGTGCAGCAATGGTGCTGAAATCTTTGACAAAGCGGCGGTAGAAACCTGCAAGACCAAGAAAACTCCTCACCTATGTGATAGTTTTTGGCACAGGCCAGCTCTTTATGGCTTCAATCTTCGCCTCATCCACCTCAATTCCCTGTGGAGTCACAACGTAGCCAACAAAAGAGACTCGATCCGTGCAAAAGGTGCACTTCTCTTGGTTACCAAATAAACGTGCATCTTGTAAAGCATCAAAAACAACACGCAAAAGATTCATATGTTCATCTATGGATTTGCTATAAATCAATATATCATCAAAGTAAACTACCACAAATTTGCCAATGAAAGCTTTTAAAACCTCATTCATCAAGCGCATGAAAGTACTAGGTGCATTAGTTAAACCAAAAGGCATTACTAACCACTCATATAATCCAAATTTGGTTTTGAAAGCTGTTTTCCATTTGTCTCGAAGTTTCATTCTAATTTGATGGTAGCCACTACGCAAATCAATTTTAGTGAAAATTATAGCACCACAAAACTCATCAAGCATGTCGTCTGGCCTAGGAATAGGATGACGATACCTAATAGTAATATTATTAATGACTCTGTAATCTACACACATACGCCAAGTACCATCTTTCTTAGGAACCAAAAGTACAGGAACAACACAAGGATTAAGTGATTGACGAACATACCCACGATCCAAAAGGTCTTGAACTTGTCAGTGTATCTCCTTAGTCTCCTCAGGGTTGGTCCTATAAGCAGCACGGTTTAGCAAAGTAGCACCCAGAATCAAATCAATTTGATGCTCAATCCCTCTCAAAGGTGGCAATCCCGAGGGTATCTCAGCTGGAAAAACATCCTCATACTCCTGCAAAAGGTTAGTGACAGCAGGAGACAAAGCACTAGAAGCAATATCATCAAGCGAAAACAAAGCTTCTTTGCATATCAAAGCATAGCAAATATCATCATTATCAGAAATTTCAGCAAGCTCAGATTTTATTGCAAGACATCAACGACCTTGTAATTTAATTCCAGCACCCTTAGAACTTGAAGAACCGTTAACATTACTAGGTGTAGAATTAGAATTAACAGGTTGTTGAATTTCAGGACCTTTATTTTTCAAACTAGCAGCTCTTTCTAAATCAGCTTGCAATTTCAGCAGGGGTCATTGGTAACAAAGTAATTTTAGTTCCTTTATGCATAAAAGTGTACTTATTACTTCTACCATGGTGTACAGCATCATTATCAAATTCCCAAGGTCTATCCAATAAAAGTGAACATGCTTGCATGGGTACGACATCACAATCAATAGCATCCACATAAGAACCAATGGAAAAAGGAACTCTGCAAGTTTGTATTACCTTAGCTTTTCTAGAGTCGTGTAACCACTGAATGTAGTACGGATGTGGATGTGGGCGTGTGGTCAAAGCAAGCTTGTTGACCACATCAGAACTCACCAAGTTATTGTAGCTCCCTCCATCAATGATGACACGTGCTCGACGGTTTATGATGATGAAGAAAATCTGGAACAGGTTGTGGCGCTGTATCATCTCGGGCTGATGAACTTGTGTACAAAGGACACGTTGAATAATAATGTTCATGTATCCCGTGGTGTCTCCGCCTCCAAGGACGAGGTCACTGCCACCGAGGTCACTACTGGTGGCAGCGACGTCCTCCTCCTCATCCTCCACATCGGAGGTGCTCATGTAACCGCCATCGTCTGTCGCCACATATGCCCGCCTACTTGGATAATCTTTCTGCACATGACCAAGTCCATGGCAGCGGTGGCACTGAATCCCTGTAGTGCGCCTCGTCGAAGCAACAGAGGAGGCACTACTAGCTGGTACCGGCACAGAAGTTTTACCTGAGCGCATAGAAGATGCAGGGGCTGATCTTGGGGCTGCAAAACCAACACTGGTTCCCTTGGTAGCTGCTGGTGGGGGTGGCCGGAAAGATGGCCTGGGCAGCCCCGAAGTCCCCGTCGAGCGTGGGGGGTAGGAGTTCCTTGACTTGCTGTACTCCTCAAAAGTCTGGAAAAGTCCCTGTGATTCTTTCTCTACAAGCATAGCATACTGGAAACACTGGGTGAGGGTATAATATTCTTTATAATCAAGGATGTCCTGAATTTCTTTTCTTAAACCAGAATAAAAGCGACAAATCTGATCCTCTACTTTTTCAACTACAGCACAATGAATCAAACCCTTCTGAAGCTCACTAAAGTACTCCTGAACAATTTTATCTCCTTGTTGTAAACGCAGCAGTTTATTATGAATCTCTATATAAAAAGAAGGAGGAACAAAATGATCACGCATTGCTACCTTAAGTTCTTCCCAAGTAGTAGGTAAATCAGTTTCAGCAGCTAGACCACTCCACCAAACAATAGCAAAGTCCTTAAACTCACTTGTAGCTTGTCTAACTCTATGTTGTTCAGGAACAAGGTGGGCATTAAATTTTTGTTCTACAGTCATCTCCCAATCAAGACAAACATCACCATCATACTGACCTGAAAACGATGGAATTGAAAACTTAATTTTAGCATACGGGTCATCTGGAGCATAGTTACCGTGTGGACAATGATTGTAGTTATGGAAACCACCCATACCTTGAGTATTATGGTGCAAACGACGTTGTAATCTTGCGGTCCTTGTAGCTGACCTATCCACGGTGCCATCATACACCGTGTCTTCATCATGGACGTCGTCAACGTCGTGGTTATTAGTGTTCGTATCATTGGTCTTGACGGCAGTCTCCAACACGACAATCTGATTAGTTAACTTAGAGACCCGCTTCTCCAACCGCTCGATGCTTTCTCCGATGTGAAGCTTGCTGACCGCATCAGTAACGGCTCTGGTGATCGTCTCTGCCAAATCACTCTGAGCAGCCTGCAAAGCCTTCTAGAGCTGCTCTTGGCTCACACACTCAGGAAATTGTGAGGGGGAAGCCATCTCTCCGATGTCACTTCCTGCTATCACAAACACCAAAATAGGAAACAAACAGTGAAGGTTATCCCTACAAAACAACTAAGCAGTGGTGCCTCTCAACACAGCAAAAGGAAACTCCTTACAAAGCTACTGCAAAGTTCTAAAAAACAAAGCAAAGGATACCAGGCAGGTGTGTTCCACGATTGCAAGGGTCACAAAAGAACCTATGTATTGTCCAGAAGAAATATGTAGAGCTAGGAAGGCCAAATATATACATGTGAGTGGGACACAAATCAAAAACAGATAGTAAAGCTGAATAAGTGACCAAGTAACTTGTCCCTAGCTGCTGGTCCAAGTATGTCCTAGAACAGTAGTGATAGCAAAGTAGAAACAACGAGACAAAGGCACACATGCGATAACAGGGGGCTAAGTGCAAAACAGCCAAACCCAGAAATTTTAGGGGGCTAGATGTAGCACTAGTAGAAATCCCAAATTTTTTTTTTATTTTCTTTTTTTGATATTTTTCTCCAACTCACTAACAATGGGGGAGAATTCACAAAAAAATTCGGCTCAAACAGAGGAAAGATATGGCCTACAGAAAATCTTGAAGTTGCAGAAAATGTCAGGTTTAAACTTAAATCAAATTTTCTTTATATTCCCGATTTTTTTTGAATTTTTTGACGAGGGCACACAGGGCATAGCCAAGTCTGAGTATGCTCAACTTTGATTCAAGAATCTCCTGTAACAATTTCAGCCAAAATGGACAACCGAGTGAAAAGTTATGCCCGTTTTACCGAAGGGGGGTCCGAGTCGGTTTTCCAGAAACCCGAGTCGGGTTAGGGGTCGGGTTTGGAATTGGGTAAGATTTTTTCTTGCGGCGTGGATGCAGCAGAAAGTGGAATTTGTGAGAATTGGTCCGAGGTGTTTGAGGGTGGGTTTAGGGTGGGATTAGGGTGGGTGTATCCATCAATCAACCCTAGCACACAAAGCCGATAGAACAGAGGATGGTGAAGGGGATGGCGGCTAGGGTTGCAAGGGAAACACTACTGATGACAAAAACACAAACTAGACCAGCGACTAAACAAGAACTAGGACACAAACTCAACACTACGGACTCTGAAATTGAAATATGCAAAGGCTAAACACGTGGTTATGGGCGGAGGGGAATTTTTTTTTGGCTTTGCTGTGGATGATAGGATGAACACAAAATGAAATTAACTAAGGGTAGTGCGAATCTGACGGTGCACCTGAAGCTCTGATTACCACTTGATGTGGACAAGGGTTCCCAATCTTCTGAAAGGTTCTGGTAAACTTGATTATGGCAGAGGCGATACACAAATCGATCCGGCTTCCGAACGGCACGTTCTGAACCCCGCAATCACAGCACAACGTCTCCTCTGGTTATCAACCGTTCAAGAACGATTGACCTTGCCGAGAAGGCTTATCCTTTCCTGCAAATCAAGAACACAAGAAAGAACAAAGAAGAATGCAACCAAATTTGCAAGTATACGATGAATCTCATAAGTTGGGGTCTCACAAACCAATCAAACGGCAAAACTGTTATCAATAGAATAATCTAAGTAAAACCCAAACCCTAATGGTGTGGTGGCGGCTGTATATGAAGACCCTAGGGTCGTGCAAGACCCTCTGTACGCGCCCCTAATTGGGCTCAACTAGATACAAAGCCCAAAGGCCAAAAACAGGCGACGCAACACCGAAACAGATTCTGGACCCTCTCTTGTTTCGACGATTCCCGATGACTCCAGATGAATTTTGATATGAGACCGGCGGCACTGGAAAGGTCTTTCCGTATATATGTAGAACGTCCAAATCCGAGTCCGTATGCGTCCTGGGCCTCCGTTTTAGTGCAGACTAGTCCTGAGCCCCGAAACAGACTCGAAGTCGGTTTTGGTTGGGCCTCCACCTTGGCTTCCACGTCCTTGCTGGTACTCCATGTCTCCAAGTCCTTCTCCCATCATCTCCTGGTCCTCTCCATGGTTCCTAATTACAATATAATCATTAGGTAGCAAACCATTCTCAAAAGTGACATCTAATGAAGAATGTAGGAACGAGCTCACCTCTAAATTTAGTCGTCGTGCACGAGCTCTAGTCATTGGACCTTGCAAGTCCATAATTGGAGGAGTGTTGCATGTATCCTTAGGAGTGATGTCCTCGTCACCTCTGCAAATTGGTCTTGGGAAGAAGTCGATGAAGTGCTAACGCCAACACCAGATGATCCTCTCGTCTGGTCGAATCTGCGGAAGAAATTCATGAAGAAATGCGAAGCTGACACGCGGAATGCCAAAAATGTGCAGATGGATAATGAACTTTGGCAGACAATGAAGAGAGTATTGGTGTACAAAGGAAAATCTGTAGTGCCTATTAAAAGTGAAGTTGTTTCTCAAAGGTACACAATGGAAAGTCTTCTTGATCTTGATAAGCCCTTGTCGTATGAGGATTTCATATCTTTTGAAAGATCATTGACTAAGCAAGAGAAGGAAGAGCTAGATGAGGAGATCTTTCTTAGAATCCATAGAGATCGACTTTATTGTTAACATGACATTGCTGCCAGATATGAACTCAAGATGCGAGAGGAAGCCAAAAAGGCTATGTACGAGCTGGATGCGGAAAAGGATGCTCAAGATAAAAGGGATGAATCCTCTCCTAGGGTTCTTCACGATTGGGAATGTTTTCAAGAAAATAAGATTCATAAGGATAGTCATATTGAGGGTTGCCAGTATTTCTTTTGTACTAAAGATCATCAACACAAGGTTGACCTCCAATTGGTGGAAGATCCAACTTTCATACCTAGATATATAATATATGATGATGGCTATCGCATAGTTCTTGGAGGGAGGACGCCTAAGGAGATTGACAATGAGATTTTATGAAGGCAGTGGAATAAGGTGATCCGTGAGCGTAATCTAGAGCAGTTAGCTAAGTATATGAAGGAAGATGCCAGCTGCGTCGATCGGCGTGACACTAGAGCCAATCGGTGTGACCTGATGATGGCTGAATTTATTGATCTGACGGCTCTGCCAAGTGAAGATGAAGAGCCGGATGCAAAGAAGTGTAAGACTACACCAGAGGTTCACAGATCTGCTAGACTATCGGGTAAGCCAATTCAAAAGTATTCTAAATGGGATCACGATTTGGATTCGTTATACTATTTGGAAGCTTTGGAGAGTGGTGATCCAAGTATGTCTGGATATTTGCGTGATGATTCTGATATGCGAAGAAGCCTTGGTAGTCCTAAGTTTGAAAACTGGGGAACACCTACAGAATACAGTGATGACAGGGCAGCAGGAACTTCAAGAGTTAATGGTAATGCAGTGGGAGGTGGAGGAAGTCGCAATGGTGAAGGAACACCACTGCGCCGATTGGCGCAGCCTTTGCACCGATCGGCTCAGAGGAGTTTGAACAGTATCTCCCCTTACAGCGTTGAAAATTATAACCTGCAACCGCCTGTTTGTTGTCCTGTTTGCCAAAGGAACATTGAGCGCCTATATCTAGACAGAGATCATGCTTACAGGCATCAAAGGGATGTGGATTGTAGAATCCAGGATACGATCGAGATGAATGAAGCGGACTACACTTTTCTCACAAGGAATATAAGACAAATTTTTTGAGTCTTCAACAGGCATGGTCTGCATGATTAGTGTGTTTAGTTTCTTCTGTTACAATGAGGACATTGCAAATTTTGAGTGTGGGAGAAGGACTTTGCCATTAGTCAGTCATAGTTTTTGAGTCTAGTTTCTCATTTGTTTTTATGAGTGTTTGTTTTTCTTATGAGTGTTTATTTAAGTTTGTGTGTGTGCTAGAGAGTCATGAGTCATGTTGAGAGTTGCTTCAAGGTCTTCTATGTATTTTGAATTAGTACATTGTCTTCAATAAAGTTAGTATCGATTGTTAAATTGAAAGTGCCCTGTACTATTTATTTTGTCTTTTTGATGATCGATTGGTTGATTACTTGAATTAGTTAGTCGCCACTTAACTTTTGAGCTTTGTATTTGTGAAAATTTCTTTTGACTCATCATAAGCTAAAACAAAAGCAAGGTCTAAATATGCCTACATAGCCGAGTCAGTGAGAGCAAGCTACACATTTGAACTAATTGGATTGTAAGTAACTTTGTTCACTTTTTGCTCATGATTTCGACTAAGTTAGGAAAGGATGATCTATTTGTTTAACTCTGTATTTCTAGCCATTTATATCCATTCAAATTCCATGCTATAATGGAAACCATATATCTTTGTTTCTCCCTCCTCCTTGATACAACCTATATTCTCAATAAAAAGGGAATTCAGAAAATTTCCGCTACTGGTACAAGATAGAAATTGCGGATTATATCGGGAATAGAAGAAAAAAGAGTGAAAGAAAAAGAAAAAAAAGAGAAAGGAAAAAAATAGACCGCGCCGACTGGCACAGTGTTGCACCGATCGGCGCCGTTGCAAGAAAGAAAAAATATATAAAAAAATGAGAGATAAAGAGAAAATGTATTCCCTGATCAAAGAAAGTAGCTTTCTAATTTTCCCCAATTCTTTGCCATCGTTCTCATTGAAATATTTTTCTTTCTTTAGATCTTCCAGATTCTTTTTCTCCATTAAAGTTATTTTTCAAGAAAATTCTTTCTTAGTGGGCATGATTGAGCATGTTGTTGACATGGTTAATCTTATGGTTTAATTGAGTTATATAGCCCTCCTAGATCTTGAGAGATTTAGAGAAGACCAAATGCTTGATGTTTGATGCTAAAGATGAGTCGAAGTGTAATGTCCCGCCCCTCTGAGGCTGGGCCCACTTACCTTGGCAGCTCTCTAGGATCTCAAGACTATCCTCACAGACCAACACATATCCTTTCTGTGCACTTTGTCCTCACTCGTGCGCACCCAAGATAAACTTTCCAGTCGGTCACCCATCCCTAAATTGCTCCAGGCCAAGCACGCTTAACTTTGGAGTTCTTTAGGGATGAGCTTCCGGAAAAGATGTTGCAACTTGTTGGTATGAGTATTCTATCAATCCTATTAAGCCTTGGGCTATGATGTTACACTCTCACCCCCTTAGAAGATCGACGTCCTCGTCGATCAACCCCAAGCCAGGAACTTCCCCTCTTGGCCACGTCCGTGTGCGCAGTGCCAGCACATGTGCCATGCTGTGTGACCACTCCGGGCCCACACCACCCATGCACACCATGCCTGCGTAACTGCGACCCCACATGCCTATGAAACCGCAAGAGTTAGCTCTGATACCAACTGTAACGTCCCGTCCCTCCGAGGCCGGGGCCGCTTATCGTAGTAGCTCTCTAGGATCTCAAGACTATCCTCACAGACCAACACATATCTTTTCTATGCACTTTGTCGTCACTCGTGCGCACCCTGGATAAACATCCCGGTCGGTCACCCATCCCTAAATTGCTCCAGGCCAAGCACGCTTAACTTTGGAGTTCTTTAGGGATGAGCTTCCGAATAAGATATTGCAACTTCTTGGTATGACTATTCTATCAATCCTATTAAGCTTTGGGCTAGGAAGTTACACGAGGAGAACTAAAATTGTTTTCGAAAAGGTTTTGTTGTGATTTGATTAAGTTCAGGTATGATGTGCCGGTTGGTTAAAAGGAGATGAGAGAAAATCTTTGTTGAGGGATAACAAGTAAAAATGATGATTGAGATTGATTGCATGAGAGATGGTGTAAGGATTCTTCTTACATATTTGATTTTGTATTGCTCGAGGACTAGCAATGATTTGAGTGTGGAGGAACTGTTAGTGGTTTCTAGATGCCCATTTTATCTACCAAAAAGGGATGTTTTGCGTCTTAATTTGGTGGTTTGGACTAACAATTAACCCAATATTTGCATATATTTGTAGTTGTTCTATTTTCGATATAATTGCAGGAAACAGGTGTAAAACAGGGCAATTATGGATAAATGACTTAAGAGCAATGAAGGTGGGCCAGATATGGAGGCCGCGCCGATCGACGCAAGAAGGAAAAGATGATGAAAACATGACCCAGTCCTGGGAAGAGGAAGGCCCAGCCCAGAATGAGTCAGAGTCGGTGGAAGTTGACCTAATCCCGTCGGTTATAAAAGGAAGATAATTATCAAGAGACAAAAGAGAGACGACGGAGACGGTAATCGCGAAAACCAGTCATTAGAACTAGGGTTTCAGGATATTGGTGGTGGAAGGTCGGCCAACACCGACCAGATCCACCAGAAGGGAGGTCACGCCGATCGGCGCGACGCTTGCGCCGATCGGCTCGTGCGTGTTCTAGCGCTATTTCTCATCCCTCTGCTATTTCTAGCGGAAGGATGAGTGAGTTGTCTCATATTCTCTTCTCTGGTGTAGGGATTTGGTCATGTAACTCTCATGCTTATTGATACTCTCTCGATGAATTTAATCTATGTTATGAACTTGATTACATATCTATTTATCCCTTCCATCAGTGTATCGACCAATACACTTTTGCCCATCACATAGTGCAAGAAACCAATGGGGAGCTAATAATATCTGTAGTGATAGCTGGGGTGAACGAAACCACCATGTCTTGTAGAATATTAGAATCATCACTCGAGTTGATAAGAACAAGGTTGCATGCTAGTAAACCAATCCTAAGGAGAGAATCCTTCATTATCCTGTTACCTGTTCAATAACATTCACCCTTCACTCTCTTACCGCCACAATTCACACCAACCAACACATTGCAATTTCTTAGTAATCCTTTAATAGTAATAGTTCCGCTCCTTCCTTGTGGATTCGATAACCTTGGAATCCTCTGAGGGAAAAAGAGCTACAACAATACACCGTCCTCTTGCGGTATATAAGTCGGTGCGTAATTACGACCAACACTCACAAGTGAGTTGGAACCTCAAACCCTCAAAGTCAAAGAGCTTGAGTCCAAGCTGCTTATTGAGACTCGCTCTAAGGTCCTTCCACCACCCTGTGAGGTGTGCCTCTCTCTTAAGGACAAGCCTGTAATCACTAGGGAGGAAAACAAAGTCCTAGTCCAAGAAAATGACTATCTTGTCTCTAGGCTCCAAAGAACCTTAGTGAGTGAGGAGAAAATTGAGAGTGGCCTAGCAAGAGTCAAAGAGAGTGCTAGTAGGTCAACCTACAACTTGGGTTTGGGATTTGAGAGGGTTGACAAAGAGAGTGAAAATATGGGTATGTTTGTGCCTAGCTCTAGCTACAAGAATGAGGAACAATCCATCAAACCCACTGACATAGAGTTAACAGATAAGCCAAAACATGAGAGTGTCTATATTTGCATGTTCTGTGGGCGTAAGGGTGATGAGGACATCACTCCTAAGGATACATGCAACACTCTTCCAATTCTGAACTTGCAAGGTCCAATGACTAGAGCTCGTGCACGACGACTAAATTTAGAGGTGAGCTTGTTGCTACATTCTTCATTATATGTCACTTTTGAGAATGGTTTGCTACCTAATGATTATATTGTAATTAGGAACCATGGAGAGGACCAGGAGATGATGGGAGAAGGACTTGGAGACGTGGAGGACCAGCAAGGACATGGAACCCAAGGTGGAGGCCCAACCAAAACCGACTTCGAGTATGTTTTGGGGCTCAGTACCAGTCTGCACTAAAATAGATGCACAGGACGCATACGGAGTTGGATTTGGACGTTCTACATATGCATGGAAAGATAAGAAGAAGACCTTTCCAATGCCACCGGTCTCATATCAAAATTCATCCGGAGTCATCAGTAATCGTCAAAACAAGAGAGGGTTCAGAATCTGTTTCGGTACTGCGTCGCCTATTTTTAGCCTTTGGGCTTTGTATCTAGTTGAGCCCAATTAGGGGCGCGTCCAGAGGGTCTTGCACGACCCTAGGGTCTTCATATACACCCGCCACCATACCATTAGGGTTCGGGTTTGGCTTAGATTATTCTGTTCATAATAGTTTCGCCGTCATCACGGTTTGTGAGACCCCAACTTCGTGAGATTCATAATACATATGCAATTGTGTTGCATTCTTCTTTGTTCTTGCTTATGTTCTTCATTCACAGGCAGGGATTAGCCTTCTTGGCGAGGTCAATTGTTTTAGGACGGTTGATAACCAGAGGAGACGTCGTGCTGCGATTACGGGGTTTAGAACGTGTTGTTCTAAAGCCGGATCGATTTGTGTGTCGCCTCCGACCGAATCAACGTATCCAGAACCTTTCGGAAGATCGGGAACTCTTGTCCACATCAAGTGGTAATCAGAGCTTCAGGTGCACCGTCAGGTTCGCCCTACCCTTAGTTAATTTTGTTTTGTGTTCATCCTATCGTCCACAGAAAAGCCCCAAAAAATTTTTCCCTCCGCCCATAACCACTTGTTTAGCCTCTGCATATTTCAATTTCAGAGTCCATAGTGTTGAGTTTGTGCCCTAGTTCTTGTTTAGTCACTGGTTTAGTTTGTGTTTTTGTCATCAGTAGTGTTTTCCTTGCAACCCTAGCCGTGCCCCTTCACCATCCTCTGTTTTGTAGCCTTTTTGTGCTAGGGTTGATTGATCGACACACCTAGCCTAGTCCCACCCTAATCCCAACCTAAACACACCGTCAACACCCCAGACCAATCCCCACAAATTCCACTTTTCGTTGCCTTCACGCCGCCAAAAAAAATCCTACCCGATTCCAAACCCGACCCCAAACCCGACTCGGGTTTCTGGAAAACCGACTCTGACCCCCTTCGGTAAAACGGGCATAACTTTTCGCTCAGTTGTCCGTTTTGGCTGAAATTTTTACACAAGATTCTTGACTCAAAGTTGAGGTGACCAACGCTTGGCTATGACCTGTGTGCCCTCGTCAAAAAATTCAAAAAAAATCGGGAAGATAAAAAAAAAAATGATTCAAGTTTAAACCCGACGTTTTCTGCAACTTCATGATTTTCTATAGGCCACATCCTACCTCTGTTTGAGATGAAATTTTCTATGGATTGTCCTCCATTGTAAGTGAGTTGGAGAAAAATATCAAAAAAATAAAATAAAAAAAAAGAAATTTAGGATTTCTACTAGTGCTACATCTAGCCCCCTGAAATTTCTGGATTTGGCTGTTTTGCACTTAGCCCCCTGTTATCGCCTGTGGTGGCTTTGTCTCCTTGTTTCTACTTTGCTATCACTACTGTTCTAGAACATACTTAGACCAGCAACTAGGGACAAGTTACTTGGGCACTTATTCAGCTTTACTATCTGTTTTTGATTTGTGTGCCACTCACATATATATATTTGGTCTTTCCTAGCTCTACATATTTCATCTAGACAACACATAGGTTATTTTGTGACCCTTGTATTCATGGAACACATCTCTCTGGTATCCTTTGCTTTGCTTTTCAGAACTTTGTAAGAGCTTTGTAAGGAGTTTCCTTTTGCTGTGTTGAGAGGCACCACTGCTTTCCTGTTTTGTAGGGTTAACCTTCACTGTTTGTTTCCTGTTTTGGTGTTTGTGATGGCAGGAAGTGACGACAGAGAGATGGCTTCACCCTTATAATTTGCTGAGTGCGTGAGCCAAGAGCAGCTCTAGAAGGCTTTGCAGACTGCTCAGAGTGATTTGGCAGAGATGATCACCAGAGCCGTTACTGATGTGGTCAGCAAGCTTCACATTGGAGAAAGCATCGAACGGTTGGAGAAGCGGGTCTCTAAGTTAACCGATCAGGTTGTCGCATTGGAGACCGCTCCCAAAACCAATGATACGAACACCAATAACAACAACAACGATGTTGAAGACGTCCATGATGAAGACACGGTGTATAAGGCTGATGGCACCGTGGATAGGTCAGCTACAAGGACCGTATGATTACGATGTCGTTTGCAACATAATACTCAAGGTATGGGTGGTTTCCATAACTACAATCATCGTCCACACGATAACTATGCTACAGATGACCCGTATGCTAAAATTAAGTTTTCAATTCCTTCATTTTTGGGTCAGTATGATGGTGATGTTTATCTTGATTGGGAGATGACTGTAGAACAAAAATTTAATGCCCACCTTGTTCCTGAACAACATAGAGTTAGACAAGCTACTAGTGAGTTTAAGGACTTTGTTATTTTTTGGTGGAGTGGTCTAGCTACTGAAACTGATTTGCCTACTACTTGGGAAGAACTTAAGGTAGCAATGCGTAATCGTTTTGTTCCTCCTTCGGTTTATAGAGAAATTCGTAATAAACTGCTGCGTTTAGAACAAGGAGATAAAACTGTTCAGGAGTACTTTTACTGCGCTTCATAAGGGTTTGATTCGTTGTGTTGTAGTTGAAAAAGTAGAGGATCAGATTTGTCGCTTTTATTCTAGTTTAAGAAAAGAAAATCAGGACATCCTTGACTATAGAGAATATTATACCCTCACCCAGTGTTTCCAGTATGCTATGCTTGCAGAGAAAGAATCACAGGGACTTTTCTAGGCTTTTGAGGAGTATAGCAAGGCAAGGAACTCCTACCCCCCATGCTCGACGGGGATTTCGGGGCTGCCCAGGCCATCTTTCTGGCCGCCCCCACCAGCAGCTACCAAGGGAACCGGTGTTGTTTCTGCAGCCCCAAGATCAGCCCCTGCACCTTCAACACGCTCAGGTAAAACTTCTGTGCAGGTACCAGCTAGTAGTGCCTCCTCTGTTGCTTCGACGGGACGCACTACAGGGATTCAGTGCCACCGCTGCCATGGACTTGGTCATGTGCAGAAATATTGTCCAAGTAGGCGGGCATATGTGGCGACAGACGATGGCGGTTACATGAGCACCTCCGATGTGGAAGTTGAGGACGAGAACGTCGCTGCCACCAGGAGTGACCTCGTCCTTGGAGGCGGAGACACCACGGGATACATGAACATTATTGTTCAACTGTCCTTAGCACACAAGTTCGTCAGCCCGAGACGATGCAGCGCCACAACTTGTTCCAGATTTTCTTCGTCATCAAGAACCGCCGAGCTCGTGTCATCATTGATGGATGGAGCTGCAATAACTTGGTGAGTTCTGATGTGGTCAACAAGCTTGCTTTGACCACACGTCCATATCCACATCCGTACTACATTCAATGGTTAAACGATTCTGACAAAGCTAAGGTAATACAAACTTGTAGAGTTCCTTTTTCCATTGGTTCTTATAAGGATTCTGTTGATTGTGATGTCGTACCCATGCAAGCATGTTCACTTTTATTGGGTAGACCTTAGGAATTTGATAATGATGCTGTACACCATGGTAGAAGTAATAAGTACACTTTTATGCATAAAGGAACTAAAATTACTTTGTTACCAATGACCCCTGCTGAAATTGTACAAGCTGATTTGGAAAGAGCTGCTAGTTTGAAAAATAAAGGTCCTGAAATTCAACAACCTGTTAATTCTAATTCTACAACTAGTAATGTTAATGATTCTTCATGTTCTAAGGGTGCTGGAATTAAACTACAAGGTCGTTCATGTCTTGCAACAAAATCTGAGCTTGCTGAAATTTCTGATGATGATGATATTTGCTATGCTTTGATATGCAAAGAATCTTTGTTTTCGCTTGATGATATTGCTTCTAGTGCTTTGTCTCCTACTGTCACTAACCTTTTGCAGGAATATGAGGATGTTTTTCCAGCTGAGATATCCCCGGGATTGCCACCTTTGACAGGGATTGAGCATCAAATTGATTTGATTCCGGGTGCTACTTTGCCAAACCGTGCTGCTTATAGGACCAACCCTGAGGAGACTAAGGAGATACAATGACAAGTTCAAGACCTTTTGGATCGTGGGTATGTTCGTCAATCACTTAGTCCTTGTGCTATTCCTGTACTTTTGGTTCCTAAGAAAGATGGTACCTGGCGTATGTGCATAGATTGTGAACCATTAATAATATTACTATTAGGTATCGTCATCCTATTCCTAGGCTAGACGACATGCTTGATGAGTTATGTGGTGCTATAATTTTCACTAAAATTGATTTGCGTAGTGGCTACCATCAAATTAGAATGAAACTTGGAGATGAATGGAAAACAGCTTTCAAAACCAAATTTGGATTATATGAGTGGTTAGTAATGCCTTTTGGTTTAACTAATGCACCTAGTACTTTCATGCGCTTGATGAATGAGGTTTTAAGAACTTTCATTGGCAAATTTGTGGTAGTTTTTGATTATCTTGATTTATAGCAAATCCATAGATGAACATATGAATCATTTGCATGCTGTTTTTGATGCTTTACGAGATGCATGTTTATTTGGTAACTTTGAGAAGTGCATCTTTTGCACGGATCGAGTCTCTTTTCTTGGCTATGTTGTGACTCCACAGGGAATTGAGGTGGATGAGGCGAAGATTGAAGCCATAAAGTGCTGGCCTGTACGAAAAACTATCACACAGGTGAGGAGATTTCTTGGTCTTGCAGGTTTCTATCGCTGCTTTGTCAAAGATTTCAGCACCATTGCTGCACCTTTGCATGAGTTGACAAAGAAGGACGTTGATTTCCATTGGGGTAAGGTATATCATGAGTCTTTTAATGCTTTGAATGATAAACTTACACATGAACCATTGCTGCAATTACCTAATTTTGATAAGATTTTTGAGCTTGAATGTGATGCTAGTGGTATAGGCATTGGTGGTGTTTTGATGCAAGATAGTAAACCTGTTGCATACTTTAGTGAGAAAATTACTGGGCCTGTTTTGAATTACTCCATGTATGATAAGGAATTGTATGCACTTGTACGTTGTTTAGAGATGTGGTGTCATTATTTGTTGCCTAAAGAATTTGTTGTTCATTCTGATCATGAATCACTAAAGTATATTCATTCTCAATGTAATTTGAACCATAGACATGCTAAATGGATTGAGTTTATTGAGTCTTTTCCTTACATTATTAAACATAAGAAAGGGAAGGATAATATGATCGCTGATGCTTTATCTAGGCGCTATACTTTATTGTCTCAACTTGATTGTAGAATTTTTGGACTTGAGGCAATTAAAGAACAATATTCTACTGATGTTGATTTTAAGGATGTATTGCTGCATTGTAAAGAAGGTCATGCATGGAACAAATTTGTGTTGACTGATGGATTCTTGTTTATAGCTAACCGCCTATGCATTCCAGTTGGTTCCATTCGTCATTTGTTGTTACAGGAGGCGCATCGAGGTGGATTGATGGGTCATTTTGGTGCCATGAAGATGGATGATATTTTGGCCACACACTTCTTTTGGCGAAGGATGAGGAAAGATGTTGAGCGCTCTGTTGCTCGCTGCACTACATGTCAAAAAGCTAAGTCTCGCTTGAATCCACATGGTTTATACATGCCACTTTCTGTTCTTTCTATTCCTTGGGCGGATATTTCTATAGACATTGTTTTAGGACTGCCTAGGACTAAGAGGGGGAGTGATAGTATTTTTGTTGTTGTGGATAGATTTTCTAAGATGACATACTTTATACCATGTCATAAGAAATTATACGTTTGCATGGTATGCCTTCTACTATCGTTTCAGATCATGATGCAAAATTCTTGAGTCACTTTTGGCGCACACTTTGGAATAAGTTGGGTACAAAGTTGTTGTTTTCTACAATTTGTCACCCATAAACTGATGGACAAACTGAGGTGGTGAACCGCACTTTGGGTACTATGTTGAGAGCTATTTTGAAGAAAAATTTGAAGCAATGGGAAGAATGTTTGCCTCATGTTGAGTTTGCATATAATCTGGCAACACATTCTACTACCAAGGTAAGTCCTTTCAAGGTAGTGTATGGTTTTGATCCCCATACTCCACTTGATATAATTCCTCTACCTATTCATGAGAGAGTTCATGTTGATGCTAAGGAGCGTGCTGAATATATTTTGAAAATGCATGACACCACTAGGCTTAGCATTGAAAAGATGAATGAGAAGTATAAAATTGCTGGTAGTAAAGGTAGAAAAAAAGTAAAACTTGATATAGCAGAAAGTCTAAATTAATGCCTAGAGCTGATGGTCCTTTCAAAATAATTGAGAAGATTAATGATAATGCATACAAACTTGAGTTGCCTCCCGAGTTCGGGGTTAGTCCTATTTTTAACATTTCAGATTTGAAACCATACTTGGGAGAAGAGAATGAGCTTGAGTCGAGGACAACTCCACTTCAATAGGGGGAGGATGATGAGGACATCACTCCTAAGGATACATGCAACACTCCTCCAATTCTGGACTTGCAAGGTCCAATGACTAGAGCTCGTTCACGACGACTGAATTTAGAGGTGAGCTCGTTGCTACGTTCTTCATTATATGTCACTTTTGAGAATAGTTTGCTACCTAATGATTACATTGTAATTAGGAACCTTGTAGAGGACCAGGAGATGATGGGAGAAGGACTTGGAGACATGGAAGACCAGCAAGGACATGGAAGCCAAGGTGGAGGCCCAACCAAAACCGACTTCAAGTCTGTTTCGGGACTCAGGACCAGTCTGCACTAAAATGGATGCTCAGCACGCATACGGACTCGGATTTGGACGTTCTACATATGCATGGAAAGATAAGAAGAAGACCTTTCCAATTCCGCCATTCTCATATCAAAATTCATCAGGAGTCATCAGTAATCGTTGAAACAAGAGAGGGTCTAGAATCTGTTTTGATGCTGCATCACCTGTTTTTGGCCTTCGGGCTTTGTATCTAGTTGAGCCCAATTAGGGGCGCATCCAGAGGGACTTGCACGACCCTAGGGTCTTCATATACTGCCGCCACCGCACCATTAGGGTTCGGGTTTTGCTTAGATTATTCTGTTCATAACAGTTTCGCCGTCATCATGGTTTGTTATTTTCTGAACATGATCGTGTTGCACACCTTGACACTGCTCATGCTATTTGGGTTAAGCTTTGCATGTACCATGGGGGTACCAATCAAGTGAAGTCTATGTGTAATGATTCTTACAATAGATAGTACCAAACCTTTGCACAAAAACCTGGCGAGTCACTAGATGACACCTTTCGTAGGTTTGAGGCAATTGTGTGCAACTTGTAGGCTTGTGGTAACCTTGTGTACAATGACAATGATAGAGCTAAGCAACTGCTATACTCACTTGATGAAAATGTTTGGGGGGTTAATATTGCTGCTCTAGAAGAAACTGATGACTTCAACACCTTGAACTATGAGTAGTTGTATAGAAAGCTAAAATCTTATGAACTGTCTAGGAAATCTCATCCTAATCTTGCTATTCCTGCTTCTAGCATGGCTTTGCTTGCTAGCTCTCAGAAAGGTAGCCACAGTGATGCTTCTTATGGAACTGACCCCTCACCTAACAAGTCTTCCTTGGAGTTTGCTCTCTCTTCTCTTGTTGCAGCTTCCGATGAACAGATGGAATGCATTCCTAACGAGGAGTTATCCTTGCTCACAAGGAAGTTCAGGAAGTTCTACAACAACCACAAGGAGAGAAGGGGAGGTGGTTCAAGAACCTGATTCGAGTGTGGTGACCCGGGACACTTCATTGCTGATTGTCCCAAGAAGAAGAAGAAGGCCGGGTACCGCGACAACAACAATGAAGACTTCAAGCAGAAGAAGAACCACTTCTACAAGAAGGGCAAGAACTCCAAGAAGTTTGCCAAGGCCATCGCATGTGCCTGCGTTGCCGCCTTGAGCGATGTCGACCTCACATCAAGCGAAGGCCTTTCAAGCTCGGAGGAGGAGGTTGAGAGGCCACGAGTCAAGAGGAAGGATGACTTCATTGGGCTTTGCTTCACGACAAAGAATGACCACGACACCGGCTCGGGATCCGACTCTTGATGAGCTCTCTTCTAAACATGATCATTTGCACAATGTTCTGCTCATACAGGATGATAAGCTTCACAGTGCTGTTCGTGAAAGTAGAGAGCTTAAGTCTAAGTTGGAGTGTTCTGATTTTGAAATTGCTTCGCTTAGGTCTAAGCTTGCTAAAGATGACATGGTTGTAGAGTGAAGAGAAGATTGAGAGTGATTTGGCAAGAGTGAAGGAGAGTGCTTCTAGATCAACCTATAACTTGGGTTTGGGATTTGAGAGGTGTGACAAGGAGAGTGAGAATGTGGGTTAGTTGTACCTAGCTCTAGCTACAAGGATGAGGAAAACACCATCAAACCCACTGACACATACTATCCACCCAATCCCAAACCCTCCTTCAACCAAAAGCAAAGAGAGAAGCCAAAACCCAAACCTGCAATGCAAACTAAACCTAATCCTAAGGGTGTCTACATTTGCATGTTTTGTGGTTGCAAGGGCCACTTGGATGAATTCTGTCATAGGCGTAAGAGGATTGAGAGGAAGCAAGCTGAGTTGACTAGGGATGCGTTTTATGATGATTTTGTGGACTTTCAGCCTTGCTCTTTCTCTCATGCCTATCGTGGACAGGGTCATTCTTAATATGGCTTTGAGTCACAAAACAGAGGCTTTGTGCAGCAGCGCTTTGGCGCCCTGTTGATGGCCCTTAAAACCCAATATCGGCCACCAAATGGTCGGGAAATGCAAGGTAAAGACCAAATTTTCATAAATATTTGTTTAAACTAATAAAGTTCCACGAGTTTTGGTGATATATGTGTTTGCAGGTTCAAACGGGCCAAAATTAGGTAAAAACATGAAGAAACGCCCCATCGGCCGATCCTGCCGTAAAACAGCCGGCCAACAGGGTCGTATGAGGCTGAAATCAGGGCCCAGGCAGGGTCGTGATGGCTGAAATCAGAACTCAGCCGACAGGGTTATATCAGGCTGAAATCAGCCACCCGGCTGGTTAAAATGGATTCTCATCAGGCTGAACCATCCGACCCAGCCGACCCTGCAAAACACTCCACCATGAGGCCGTTTTCCATCCCTGGACTAAGGAGGGTAAAAAGTGGAGAAGTAAAGGAGGCATCCACGTGGCGCAACTTGGACAAGTGAAGACATGACCTGGAGGGGGTCGGCACCAAAAACGGGCCGTCGCCCGGCCGGCCTACCCCACCGCCCGGCCTGGGACTATTCCTCCCAGGGTGTCCAGCCCACTTGGCCCATCATGCCAACCGATGCCAAGTGGATAAGGCGGTTGAAAACAGACCCAACAACCGTCATCTGGACCAAATCTGAGCTGTCCGAGGGAAGGCGGTCAGAAACCGACTCAATCATGTGGCCGCCCGGCCTGGGTTGCCGCCCAGCGGTGCATGCCGCCCGGCGTGGCCCGCCACCCGGCGGGGGAAATTTTGCCCAGCGACTCTCCTCCACCTTGAAGTACCCGCCAAGTCTTCGCCACCTATAAATAGAGGGGGAATTCGGCAGAAGTGAAAGAATAGAGAAGAAATAAGCATTAGTACCATGTTTTACCCAAGTTGAAGAGTAGAGGTGTAGGAGGAGGAGTTCAGAATGCTAGCTCCTTCAACTTGTGCCTCGGGGATTGAAGCTCCTGCGTGAGTAATCTCCCTCATCTTCGGGGCCGGGTAACATGTAGTAGAATTCTTGCCCAAGTAATAAAATGAGTATTTCTATCCTTTTATTCTGCGGGATCCTCGTGCATAACTTTTTATTGCTTCGTAGCATTATCTTGTTATGTTTACCAATTCTAGAACTGGTATGAAAGTCTATGTTTAGATGAGGTGTTTAGACTTAGGTTTCCTGGGATTGCATTCGTCCCCACGGGCTGTGTGGTAGGCGGCAGGTCATGACAGCACTGTCCGTCCAATATTGAATTCCACCATGTTCGGAAAGTCTCAAGCAAGGTTGTCTAGCGTTAACATGCCCACTAGTATATTAGGTTAGTTACCTGTGGATCGTTATCGTGCCTCGAAGTAGATATTTGGAAATAGAATTCTCACTAAGTTACTTGGAGAAGCTTCTCCACATTAGATTGCCTGGCCCGGGGACTTCTTCTCCCTATAGAATACACTTTGTTCTACCCCCTTCATCACTAGGACTTGATAGATTAGGAGTGACACTTTACTCGTTCCCTGTGGAAATCGATACTCTAGAATACTCCTGGGTGAAAGCTACGCTGGCATCTGTACGCTTGTAGATTTTCCCTGTTAGGATTAAGAACCGCCAACAAGCTTTCTGGCGCCGTTGCAGGGGAACAGTAGCAGTGCCATTCTAAACTCCGTCTTGTTCATTAGTTTTTCTTTGTTTTTCACCCTACCACTAAATTAGGTTGTTTTTAGATTCATCTTTAACCATTAAATTAGGCTATAAAAGAAAAGAATTTAAAGTTAAAATTTTGAAAAAAAAAATTATTGGTGATGGCTCGGCCAAGTTTACTGTTCGGGAGGTCAAATTTCAGCAAAAACGACCCTTCGGATGATGGTCTGATCATCCAGCCTGGCTAGTCGGATTTCAGCAAACCGGGAGGTCATATTCCATGAAAATCACCACCCGGCTGGGTAAAATTTTGGGAGGTTAGATTTTATCAAATTTTAGTACCCGGGAGGTCATATTTGGCGAAATATGATCACCTGGCTAACTAATCTTGAGCCACCTAACCTGAAATAACCCAGTCCAGTTTTACCACCCTCGGGGTCATTTTTCATGAAAACGACCACCCGGCTGGGTCATTTCTGCCGCACGGCAAGCCATGCCGCCTAGCACAACTTTTTCTCGGATTCTTGGCACTTTTAATGCAGAGGTGATGGCCATGAGTGGTGAAGGTGTGACCAGCCTTACCTTGAAGAAAAATGCTCATCAAAAGCCCCACCATGAGTGAAAGTGAATGAATGAGAGACACGCATGTCACCTCACTCTTTCACCACTCACACTCACCTACCACCCTTCTCACCTAGACCTCATGAGTGGCAGCACACTCATTGCAACATACAACTGTGGCCATCCCATCACTCTATCCTTGCTCCCTACACTCCTAGCAATTTTCTGGGCAAATTGAGCAAGTGGATCACATGGCACTTGAACCTAGCCTTCTCCCATCACCACTAGAGCAACAATAGAGCAATTGGAGGGAAATGACCTGCCAGGCGGCTTGGGCTGCCACCCGGCGTGTCCCGCTACCCGGCATAAAAATTTTTGCCCCAAGGCTCCCCTCGAGCCTATAAATACAAGGCACACTCTCCTTTGTTTCTCCACCCTCAGCTGAAAACGTTTTCTCTCCCTCTTCACCCTCTTCTCACTTCACTAGCCCTCTCTAGTAAGTGCACTTTGCACTTAACAATAAAAATGTGCTGCAATAAAACCAACTAGAGAGAAATTGTTGTCACCCTTGCACGTTTGAACAACTAACACTTGGACTACTAACCGGATGACTAACCGCTAACCATTATCATCATTTTGTCCTTCGGGTATTGTGTCCATGTAACCCCTTTTGCAGGAATCAAATATTTGGAGAGGCCTCTACACCATGTTCAGCAGCAGCAGCGGCTCGAGGCATGGGAGGCGTATGCCTAGTGAGCGCTAAGAAGTCGAGCACTTGGGAGCTTCACATGGGATGAAGAGTTTGACAAGTTCATGGAGAGTGAAGAGAATATGGTGTTTAATGACTATGATGAACGAAGCAAACTCACCGCCATTCGGGACCGGGAGTTCACATCCGTGTGCAAGTTCGACCACAACTTCCTCGAGCGAATCGATGTCCTTGCTGATTTTGAGTACGCACTCAACACAGCCGGAGGAGTTGGAAGAAGACATGCAATACTTGGCTGCCAATGCTTATGAAACCAACGAACGAACTCAAGAAATACAAGCAGCCATAAGGGATGGACAAGAATGGCAGCAACAAACGTTGGAACAACTTTAGACAAACCTCTCCATGATGGACCAACTATTCGGCCACTTGAACATCGAGTATCTACCGCCGTAGTGAAAGTCATCTAAGCTTAAGTCTTGTAAAGACCTAAGCTTGGGGAAGTATCCAAACCAAGGTGCACTGCTTGTTCTATCCTCTCCCTTTCTCTAGTTGAGTTGTTTTCATTTTTTTAGAGAAAATTTAAGAAAACCCAAAAACATTTTTCAGTTTTCGAAGAAAAACCAAAAAAAATTGTCATAACCAAAAAGAACAAAAATATTTCCCTTTTCAAATAAAATTTGAGAACTTAGTCTCTACCTTGCCTATGGAAATGATGAATAGTTGCTCTGTTAGCTCCCTGTGAGTCTCAAGTATACAACCTCTACACTTCATTTTGGTTGGTAATGGTAGACCGGCATGATGACAAAGCTAGTCTCTCTATGTTTTAGTGGGTGCAAAATGGCTAATAAACACCAAGTCTAGTTGTTGGAATTCACGATATAGCATGTTTTGGTTGAGTCTATGATCTCCTCATGATTAGAGTCCAATGATTTCTTTCAAAACCATGCTGTAATAAAAACCCCCTACTTGGTGTATATCTTTCCTTTGATAGAAAAATTCCTACCAAGGCCAGATATTAATTGTGAACCCACTTTTATGCCATCGATGTATGCATTGAGTTTGGTTAGGATTTGATCCTTATGAGGGACTTGCACTTTCAAAGCCAATCATTTTCCTTCACATTATCTTTGAGTTCTCAAATAATCATGCTTGGTTATACGGTTTCCACATTGGATTCAAGCATCCACTTCACCAAGCATGTTAGCCGAAAATCTCTCCTTTGCGAAAACCTTGATCCTACAAGAAAGATTTCGGTCTTCCCAAAATAAATGCTCAGAAAAAGTTTGCAAAAATATTTGAACCATTAAACCAGCTTACCTACACTATAAGAGCTGAAAAAGAAAGAAAGAAAAGAAGAAAGAAAGAAAGAAAGAGAAAAATGAGACAAATTATCAGCTCTCATAGATGTATAAATGTCAAGTTTCAAGGTTCATTAAATCTTTTGAGCAAAATAAAGCACCATCATTTCACTCTAGCACAAAAACCTAGTCTTTTGATAAAGATCTTTGCTATTGTGCTAGTCCACTCCTTCGAGTGAGTCCATTCTCTCCCTCACACCTTGACATTATTTCCAAATTGTTGGAATGAGAAAGTGCAAAGTCTTTTCGCTAGGACCATCTCTTAACTTGACAAAATATGCATACTAGATGTGTCATCCTACCAAGCTCCACATATAGAGCCAAATTTCATAGAGTATGATGAGCACTTGGTGAGGAAATACAATTTTTGAGAGAGGAGAGTCATAGTGAAGGATTGCACCAAGACGGAAAATTTTCAATCTTATGCAGCATTACAAAAACTTTGGACTCATGATCATGTAGGAGGTTGAGTGACAAAATCTAAACTAGTTGTTCTGAGTTCTAACCACTCATGATGAGGTCATAAAATGCCTAAGAGCCCCACTTACAATGAGAACGACTTAGTGATCAACTTGTGCTGGTTTACCATTACCCCTATGTTGTAGGAGTATGTGTTTGTGCACTTGATCCTTACAGGACTCTAACATGGAAGCAACTCCTGATCCATCACTACCAAGTTTTAATTTGCTTGGGACGAGCAAAGATTTAAGCTTGGGGAGGTGTTGGTGGCCCTTAAAATTCAATATCGGCCACCAACCGGTCGGGAAATGCAAGGTAAAGACCAAAGTTTCATGAATATTTTTTAAAACTAATAAAGTTCCATGAGTTTTGGTGATATATGTGTTTGTAGGTTCAACAGGGCCAAAATTAGGTAAAAACATGAAGAAACGCCCCGTCGGCCGATCCTGCCGTAAAACAGCCGGCCGACAGGGTTGTATGAGGCTGAAATCAGGGCCCGGGCAGGGTCGTGACAGCTGAAATCAGAACTCAGCCGACAGGGTCATATCAGGCTGAAATCAGCCACCTGGCTGGTTAAAATAGAGTCTCATCAGGCTGAACCATCCGACCCAGCCGACCCTACAAAACACTCCACCATGAGGCCGTTTTCCATCCCCGGACTAAGGAGTGTCTTGTATCCTAAGAGAGGTGGAAGAGTCACTCTCATGCTTTCTTGTTTTGGACTTTGAGCTTGAGGTGGATGGGAGGGTATCTTGTGAAGAGCTAGGAGAAGTGACTTGAGGTGAAGTATGTAGGGAGGTTTGTGGCTCACTTCTCACTTTGGATTCCTCATCATTTGACAAGTGTACTCCCAATGAATCTTGGGAGGACCTTGTGGGAGTATTTGTGTCATCTTGGGTTGTTTGTTGTACCTCGGTGGAGGAGGTAGGTTGAAGTGGTGGAGTAGAGGGCTCATCAATATCACCATCATTGGTCTCGTGGGGTAAAACCTCACCCACGGGCATGTTTCTCAAGGCTTCCCTCATAGGCTCATCTCCAATGCTCACTTCATGAAATTCATCCTCCTTTTGAGACCAATTTGACTCATCAAATTGCACATCATAGGATTCTTCCACACATTCTATGGTTGAGTTGTAGACACTATATGCTTTAGAAGTCCCAGAGTACCCAACAAGAATGCCTTCATAAGTTCTGTTCTCAAACTTCCCGGGCTTTCTCCTCTTCTTGATAATGTAGCACTTGCATCCAAGGACATGGAAATAGGAAACATTGGGTTTTCGTCCTACCAATAGCTTATATGGTGTCTTTTTCAACGACCGGTGCATATAGACACGGTTGGAGGTGTAGCAAGCCGTGTTGATTGCCTCCGCCCAAAACCTCTCATGAGTTCCATACTCATCCAACATGGCACGAGCAAGAGTGATAAGCGTCTTGTTCTTCCTCTCCACTACTCCATTTTGCTTGGGAGTATATTGTGGGATATATATATCAGGGATACCTTACCACTCGGATATATTGCCGAGTGGGCCGGGGTCAATAAAGATAAAGCCCATGAAGATAACTACTCGGATTATTACTTGGAGTACACGACAAGTCAATACTAGAGATAGAAAGTTAGAGATAGAATCCCACTTGGAGATCATGTTGTAACCCTGCCCCTCGGATATATAAGGAGGGGCAGGGGCTCTCTCATAGACATCGCAATACACAATATACCACAAAACACATGAGGTAGGGTTGTTATCCTTCGGGAGGCCCGAACCTGTCTAAACCTTGCGTCTTGTGTGTCCATCGAATCTCGGTCTCGCGCATGCCTTTACCTATAAACAAGGATCGACAATTGGCACGCCAGGAAGGGGGAGCGCGATGATTGGCTTGTCGAGTTCGATGGCCAAACAATTTGGAAAAAGATAGATCTTCGATGGTTGTGACCTCGCTTGGTCGCTGGTCAAGTTTCATCAAGGGCTCGTGCTGGCAGCGATCGCATCTAATCGTGCCGAGGTAGCAGCTCCATCCGGTGAAGTGGCATGCTTATGCGCAGTGATGGCGATGGCGTGTTATCTCGTGGTCCAGCTACAATCAATGCACCATGAGCCGGCGAGTGCAACCAGCAAACCGATCATGGAGTCAACGAAATTGAGGAGCTTGGGACTCCATCGAGAGTTACACGTGTTGCATACAGCAAGATCCTTTTCTGTTTTCCCCTTATTTTATTCCTTATTAGTAGCATCTCACGCTATGTATTTTCTTTTGAATGACGTGAGTTGCATGGAGACTTGATAGCGAGGCAAGTCCGAGTGTGATGTAAATTTGGCCCGATCTTCCGAGAGGTAAGGGGATAAACTCGAATTTGGGGAACTCGGCGTCAACGACCCGGCTTGAATCAGACACGATCCAACCCCACAACCGTTACACCAAGCACAACTTGATTGTTCCTGCAAGCGAAATTGAGAACACAAGCAAGAGAGGATAAACACGCAATCTGAAATTGCAAATATGGATGAAGCAAATCACAAGAAAAGGTTCAAGCTCTGAACACAAAAGGACTAATCGCCACAGTGGTGTAGAACAAGAACAGGGCCCTGGATTACTATAAAAGGACTTGTCGCCACAGTTACAATAATTCAATCAAGTTTCTCTCTAGAAAACTAAACTAAACAAAACCCCAAACTAAAAGACAGCGACTACTGAGTTTATATAGGAAACAGGGACGTCCTAGGGTTGGGGGCGACCGGGGGGGCGCCCACAACATGGGCTTAAGGTCCGACACTGTACATGGCCAAGTTGGTCCAAAATAGGTGGCACAGCACCTTGTCATGGTCACATATTATGACTCATGACCCTTCTGGAGCTACGACCAGAACCAAAACGATGGCGTCGTCGTCCCCTTTCCAACGCATCAAAGAACACCTCGTTTGGACGTCGGATGTGGGAGATATCATCAAAACCGCGAAGGAGTGTCAGCTGAATCCGAGACAAACGCGGTAACTTGGTGATGTTCTCATCATCCTCCCCTACTTGAATTGGAGTCGCCCTCAACTCTATCTCAGCACCAATCTCCTGCAAAAGGTTAGTACTAGCAGAATGCAAAGTACAAGATACATGATCCTCGATAGAAGATATATCACGACAAAGCATAGTATAGCAAGGTGCATCATGATTATCACAAAGATCAGTAACAGTAGATGTCATAGCAAGAAAAGCACCTCCCTTTAACTGAATAGCCTTATGTTTAACATCAGAAAGTTGTTTGTTATCATGTTTATTCTCAGTATTTTCGGCAAGCAGTTTAAAATGATTTCTAATATCAGCAGGCAATAACGAACGCAAAGTAATATTCCTGTCCTTATGCACGAATGTATATGTATTAGTTCTACCATGGTGGGCAGCATCCGTATCATATTCCCATGGACGGCCTAATAAAAGCGAACATGCTTGCATAGGTACAACATGAAAATCAACAGAGTCTTGATAAGAACCTACTGAAAAGTGTATGTGTGCTGATCGAGTTACCTATGCCGTACCCCTATTGTTGAACCATTTGATGTGGTAGGGCTGATGTAGTGCATGCGTGGTCAAGCCAAGCTTGCTTACCAAATCAAAACTTACCAAGTTGTTACAGCTTCCAGTATCAATGATGATGAGAATACGGTGGTTCGCGACAATGAGGTACATGTAGAATAAATTGTTGCGTTGTTGTTCTTCCTCTTGTCCCACCCGAGTGGTCAACACACGCTGTACAATGAGGCTAGGAAAGCCCGTGGTGGCAGCAATGGAATCAATGGCAGTAGTCTCCTGCTCCTCCGTCGAATCTGCAACAAGGTTTGGCATACGAGCAAATTCATCTTCAACATCACTACAACTTTCATACCCATCAGCAGTAGTGATGAAAGCACGACGACTAGGGAAATCCTTCATGACATGTCCCATGCCCTTGCAGTGGTGGCAAATAATGGTGGTGGAGGAGCCACTCCTAGTACCGGAAGTAGTAACCTTCTTCTGGTGTTGGTGCTGCACACTAGACGATTGCGCTACAGAAGTAGGCGCAAGTGGAAAAGTTGTTGCTGGTGTCTTAGCAACATGACTCTTCAAGTTCTCTACTCCAGTGCGTTGCTGGAGATATTGCTCAGTGTTGGACCTGCAAGATTGTTGTGGAAGGCGTCCCTGTACTTCTCGTTCAGCCTTAAGAGCAATATGATACAATTGGCTGAACCTATTCCACTCTTTATAGTCAACAATATTCTGGATATCACGGTTCAAACCACCAAAAAATCTAGCACTAGTTTCAACATCATCTTCATGTATATCACAACGTGCTAAACCAATAAGCAAATCCTGATAATATTCCTCTACTATGTTACTACCTTGTGTTAAATATTGTAATTTCAAACATAAATCACATTGGTAATAAGGAGGAACAAAACGAGATTTCATGCGTTGTTTCAAAACATGCCAAGTGGCAGGTATAGCAGCATTAGTATTGCAAAGATCATTCCACCAAAAGAGAGCAAAACCTGTAAACTCACTAGTAGCAAGTTTAACTCTATGCTCAGCAGGAATAAAATGAGAATTAAATTTCTGTTCAACAGCAAGTTCCCAATCTAAGTATGCTTCAGGATCAGCACTACCGGCAAAAGGTGGTATGTTAAATTTGGGCTTAACAAAAGTATCAGTATTACCACGATTGTTATTACCTCCCATTCCGTGTCGATTATGGTGAAGACGGTCTGCATCACGGTCAAAATTATCATCATCAGCAGCTCGTTGAGGTGGAGGTCGTCGTTCAACATGCTCAATGCGGTGGACAACAGTGTTGATGTGACCCATCAACTCGGCAAACATCGTTTCCATGAATGTACGCTGGTCTCCAAGAAGCTTCGTGAGCTCGGCCTTGGACACGCAATCATTGAAGTCTGTAGGGGACTCCAACTCTCTAGGTGTCCCTTTCCCATTCTCTGACATGGTTAAAAGCAAAAAACAAGACTAAACAAAAAGATTAGCCCTATCAACTAGCAGGCAGCAGAGGGTGTAGAAAGTGGAAAACAATATCAGAAGCAATGTATCACAATCTTGCAAGTGTTCTTACCAAAGTCAAACAGGTCGACACAATCTGTAGTTGAGCTTGGGTGTAACAGTTACAAGGAAGAAACTTGTGCTGTAATATGTATAGCTTGGAAGGCTAATATGTATGTCAATGGAACACAATTTAATAATAGATAGTAGCACTGAATAAAATGTCCAAAGTAGTGTCCTAATTGCTGGCAAAAGAATCGTGTTCAAAAACAGTTGTGACAGCAAGAACAATGGCAAAGGCAGCAAGGATCAAAACAGACTTCGCAGACTTAGAATTTTTAGGGCGGGGGGGGGGGGGGGGGGTGCAAATCAAAATCTTGATTTTTTTGTATGATTTTTGCACTATTTTTCTGTGATAGAGGAACACAAAGGAAGGAACCACAAGAAGTTTCAACTCAAACAGAGGAAAAACAAAGGGTAGGCAAAATCACAAAGTTTCACTGAAAGCGCTATTTTTTACTTCACAATTTTTTTTTCTATTTTTTCCCGGTTTTTTTGAATTTTTTGACGAGGACACACAGGGCGGAGAATCTGCTGTAAAAATTTCAGCCCAATCGGAGCAACGAGCGAAAAGTTATGCCTGTTTTACCGAAGGTATGTCAAGATAGGGTTTGAGGGGGGAGGGGGGGGACAGAATCGGGTAGGATTTTTTTGTTGGCAACGGATTGTGGGTGTGGTGGATGGGTGACACGATGGTGAATCCAATAGAAAAACACGATGATGATGGCGGTGTGCAACGGAGATCAAAACACAAACCGAATGAAAACACAAATTCAAACCAGCAACTGAACTCGACTAGGACACAAACTCAATACTACGGACTCTAAAATTAAATTATGCAAAGGCTAAACAATGTCTGGGATGGTGGGGAAATATTTTTTATAGGCTTTTTCATGGACAAAAGGTGATGAACACAAACGAATCTAAAAGGAAGAACACGATAATACCTCACGGGGAACCTAGGAATCTGATACCACTTGATGTAAATATAGCCCGATCTTCCGAGAGGTAAGGGGATAAACTCGAATTTGGGGAACTCGGTGAGGACGACCCGGCTTGAATCAGACACGATCCAACCCAGCAACCGTTACACCAAGCACAACTTGATTGTTCCTGCAAGTGAAATCGAGAACACAAGCAAGAGAGGATAAACACGCAATCTGAAATTGCAAATATGGATGAAGCAAATCACAAGAAAAGGTTCAAGCTCTGAACACAAAATGACTAATCACCACAGTGGTGTAGAACAAGAACAGGGTCCTGGATTACTGTAAAAGGACTTGTCGCCACAAGTTACAATAATTCGATCAAGTTTCTCTCTGGAAAACTGAACTAAACAAAAACCCAAACTAAAAGACGGCGGCCACTGAGTTTATATAGGAAACAGGGACGTCCTAGGGTTGGGGGCGACCAGGGGGGGGGGGGGCGCCCACAACATGGGCTTAAGGCCCGACATGGTACATGGCCAAGTTGGCCCAAAATAGGTGGCACAACACCTTGTCTTGGTCACATATTATGACTCATAACCCTTCTGGAGCTACGACCAGAACCAAAATGATGGCGTCGTCGTCCCCTTTCCAACGCATAAAAGAACACCTCGTTTTTACGTCGGATGTGGGAGATATCATCAAAACCGTGAAGGAGTGTCGGCTGAATCCTGATTGAGTATACCAGCGAGTCTACTGACAGCATGACAAGGCCTCTGTGGCGGCAAGACTTCTGTTATCATTGCTAACTACTGGACGTGGCATGTTTTGTGTCGCTGTGTCGGATCATGCATGAACTCATATGGCGTCGTGGGCTACCAACCAATCATGTTTGTAGTCGGCCAGCTCATCATCAACAAGACGATCAGGGACTACCATGCCTTGCGAGTGGCTTCAGATCATAATCAATGGTTCATGACCATGCATGCCGTCGACTCGACGAGGCTTTCTTACCAGTCACCGAATCAAGAGGATTGCTTTCAGTTCGATCTGTTCAATCGTAAATCATTCGGTGGCATGGTGATTAGATGACTCGCGGTAGCTTGGTGACTCGACGACTGGACAACTCGGCAACTTGGTCGATCACTCGGCCAATTCAGGGGATACGAGGTGCACTTAGCCAGGTCGACCTCATAGCTCGGCTCACCGTCGTACCGCTAATGCTAGGTCCCAATAGCTGATGAACATGCAGCTGCGAGAATGACTCGGTGGCTCTACGATCATCTACAGACAACATGGTGTTATCGAGTTAATAGTTGAAGCAAGTCTAGGAATTAACAAACTTGCCGAGTTAGGCTTGTACATGGAGGCCAAGTCCAAGCCGATCGAATACTCTGGCTTTATGCAAGCAACGTTGTTCACGTGCCCAGGAGATTCTTTCCTTATTCTTATTTTCGTATTATTCAATTCCTTATATGTTATAATCAATCTGATTAATCGAAGACTATTTGCTTAATGTTTCTATGCATGTACGTGAGTTGCATGGAGGTCAGCTTCATCTTATCTTTGTGCCGAGTTGCAGCAAATTTGTGGCAGGATGGACAGTGCTAGTGAAGATCGCATGCCTGATTGCTCGCTCAACACTGCTTGTTGACGTGACATCGGCTGACTTGGCAACTTGGTGGACTTTGATTCGTTAAAGTTGGCATGGCTACTTGGTTACTCGGCAACTCCGTCAATCACTCGGCAAGGCAACTCGGCGACTCGCGAATTGATGAGTCAGATAATGAATCGCTCGGCGACTTGGTCGCCGGCTCGATGATCCAGTGGCATGTCGAGGATTCCTCCACATATCTTCGATCGTTGCAGAGCTAAGTTATTTAATTTGTTATAATTTTTTATTCATATTTGCTGGAATTCAAGGCCGTAGGTTCTTAGTCTTACGTGGATGGATTTTAAGTTTTTCCTTCACTTAATATTTTTTGTATCTACGAGTTGATCATCCATACGAGATGTATGACGTTCATCAGATCAAATCATGTGCTTGTTGCTGGGAAGAGGCTGATGATAAAGATGGCGAGCCAAGTCATTACTAGGCCGATGGCTTGGCAATTTGATGATGTAATGGTTTGTCTACTCGGCCAGTGGCTCAAGCAATTCGAGAATTTTCTTTCCATCTTTGATCGGATTGTATACACGACCCATACTCGATAGGGAAGTTTTATTTTTATTTGATCTTCCAAATTATTTTATTCTATATATTATACTAATGAGTTTGATTAGTCGAATCTCATTATGGTTGTTAGTTTCTTTTGCATGGACGCAAGTAACATGCATGGTGTCCATAGACCTGAGACTAGCAGATTTGAGCTCGCTGACTTGGCGACTCGGCATCACAATAGCTTGGCAACTTAGCTGATTTGATGATTTGGTTGACTTGACCAATCATTCGGCGTGGCGACCAATCACTTGGCATGGCAATTCGGTGACCCGCGATTCGACGGATCGAACAATGAGTTATTCGACGACTCGATCGCTGGCTTGATGATCTAGCGGTGTGCTCGGGGGCTCGTCTTCGACTCATCTACCATCAGAAAGTTAAGTAAATTTTATAGTTTTTTATTCATACCATATTGATATGAAGGTCGTAGGTTCTTCAGCTTATGGTGATAGTTTTGAGTTTCTTTTGAACTCCTCTTTTTGCCTTGACAATATTGGTCAATAATTTTTTTTTGATTGATTTTGACTTGTACATGTACACAAGTGGTATTAGGAGGAGTTCAGCTGTTTTGCTTTGTTGCCTGTCTGAATCCCATTACCCAAGTTGGTCAGTCTAGCTCTATGGCTCATGTCGTTTATCGAAATCATCGTGCACCACGTTCTTCTAATGAACCTTGTTTGTTATTTCTGCCAGTACTCTAAGCAAGCATGAGCCTTAGACGAATAATGGAAATGCAACAGACTTAGATATTAAAGGCCTTGTTTCATCGATACTTTATATTAATTTTACATATAACTACATTATTTGTGTTCTTGTATTATAGTTATCTCATCGATATCACTCGGTCACGGAGCGCTGAGCTCATTGGATCACTCGACCATGATCAACTACTCATGATTTCTAGAGTTTTGATTCCTCGGACCTTTTGAGCTATTATCTCGGGGGCTCGTCTTTGGCTCACTGGATATTAAGCAGCTAAGTATTTTTATAATTTTAGTTTTATTCATCTAATTAAAGGTCGTAGGTTCTTTAACTTAGGGATGATTTCTTTCTGCATAATCTTGATGCATTAGACTCTCGGTATTACCTTTACTCGCATATGATTGACCGAGGGAGTTCTTAGTCTTCATAGTTCGTATCGTTTGTTGAGGACCGAGGCGGCTTTTTACCTTGACTCACATGTTCATCCGAGTGAGTTCTTAGTCTCCATGCTTCATGTTGAACGTTAAGGAAGTCGTTTAGTAGTATTGGTACCTGATATTTACTGGTTGTGAGAGTTAGGCTCAATTGCATTTCTGGCAATGGATCAAGATTCTTATTTTATATATATGTATTATTTATTGAATACATTATTTTTTTATTAATTTATTATTTATTGAATACATTACTTCATGAATTATAGTAGCTATATCAACTGGAGCTCCTTTATTGACATCACTTAGTTTTGTTATCCCGCGTTATTGGATCATACAACATTATTATTGGATCACTCGGACTTCTTGTCTCACGTCGTTATATCATTCGCCTATATTATTGGATCACTCGGTCATTATTGATTACTTATGATCTTACTTAATATTGGAGAGCCCTGCAAGAGTTGTTATTTTTCACTCGGAATCATGCCCGAGGGCTGCTATAACTTGTTATATTTCATCAAGTATTGCTTGGATATTTTTGATGGCTCTTATACTTGTTATATTGGATCAAGTATCATCTGGATATTTTTATGACTGCTATGATTGATATATCTGATCAAGTATCACTCGGACTCATTAGTACCAATGGTTCCTTTTGTTAGTTGGGGGGACTGGTAGAACCAATCTTGTGAGCTACCGTATTAAAACTCCTCATCGAATCAGTCGGGGACAGTGGTAGATATGGTGTCCCTTCCCAGAGGATCGAGGTCTCGATGGTGCTCATAACGCAAACACTTGATAATACAACATTGGTTCAATTTTAAATTTAATATTACATCAATTGGTCATCAGAGTGTAGCGGAATATTACAAGTTCATAATGTTTTGATAACAACGGAAGCAAATCGCGATTAGAAGCTACGAGCTCGATGATACAGCATAGTAATGGTTCGTGCCCGAAGAACCATCACTCTAGCAACACACATCAATACTGCGGCGACGAGTCGGACTCCCAGTGGGCAATCCAATCCTCAGCGACATGCATGTCCCAGGGCAGCACATTCTCAGGCAATTCTAGCTCTTCATTACCTGAAAACAACAATGGCACAAAGCCTGAGTACTAATTACTCAGCAAGACTTACCCGTCAGACATCTAGGCATGCAATGGCTCTAATAGGTGGCTTGTTTGAAAAGACTCGCATTAAGCAACCTATTAGTTGTATCAGGTTTTACTTCTCAAATTAACTGGGTAGAGCAGAAGGTACTTTAGTGGCAACAATAAGCTAATAAAGCAATACATAAGGTAAGTGCAACATAAGAGCAATAATAGTAACAATAACGATAAGCATCATAATCAATTCCCAAGTACCATGTGCAACTACGTAACGACTCCGTGACCAAGTGGTACTCATTACTGCGAGGGACAGCAATTGCAATTTATTTACACCAGCTGGGATAACCCGAGATACACGACACATACGCACCAATTAAGGTCGTACATGGCAACCTTTCGCAAGGACGAAAAACAACTCGGTCCGGGTCCAGTCTCAGCGAGTGGGCATGCCGTCCTACCAATAGTACTTTGCGGTATGAACCACCCACTCCAGCAGCAGAAGGGTCAACGACCACTGTACTACGTACCGTCCTCATTGTCGCGTCAATGCTACATCAGTTTACTAGTACCCATAGACTAGCGTGCTTTCGGTACTGTTCAATTCTTGACCAAGGGGCCGACCACGGACGGGTCCTAGGTTCGACAAGGCAGGGCTACCGCAGTCAACACCCATATATTGCTACAAACCTACACATGCATCATCCCTGCCCGGTCATGACATCAAAATAAACTTCTTTTATAAGTCCTGTTCCAGTGGTCAAGTTCATTCTTAGTAATGATATCTATCGCGTCTAGCAATTACTAAGCATAGCGACACAGTACCGATACTACCAAAGTTCTAATATCAGTGGCATAGGTCATTTGGGTATCATACAAGTGGGTTCCAATCAACTCCTATGACCTAATGCAATAATCACAAACACTAATAATATTGAAAACTAGCAACTTTATAAAATGGCGAATGAAAACCGGGGCTTGCCTGGATCGATGTTAGCGCTAGCAACTACAACGTCTTGCTCTTGGAGATCAAGGTCCTTCTGAAGATCCTCTTCTTCCTGCTCCGGGCTGTTGTTGCCTATATGATAGAATTGAATTGTCGGTATTATCAAAATACCGTAGAATGTAATGATATAATGCACAATGTCTTTAAATGTTGATTAACATTATTATTATGTTCTCGAAGCCATATGCTTCAATGCTCTCGAAGCCATATGCTTCAAAGAAACAAATTAGAGTTTCATCATTTTATCTGTGTTAATCATTTATTTAGGGTTGTTATAGTCCTTCAGAATAATTAAGCAATTACAATAGTAACCAATGAATTTTGATCTTGAGTTATTTATCATGAACAGGGACATAGATGAACTGTATTTTTACCAATTTACAGCATCTGGATATAATTACTCTAATTACTAGCATTTATTAAAGTAAAATAGTGGTATGAGCAATTAATTTAATTTAATTAAGTAAACTTAGGTTTCTGGACTTGTGTGATTTACTGGGCACAGAGACTTGTGTGAGTGATTTTCGTGCCTAGTGGCAGGGGCCAATAAATTATAAAATAATTACTAGAATTAATTTAAGCAACCACACTAAATAAATTCCAGAGCCAAAAATAATTCATATTTTTCTAAACCAAAAAATTGTAGTGATAGATAATTATGTAATTATTAAGCATGCCAAAAATCAGAATTAAATTTGGTCCCTAGAATATTTGGTGAATTATTTTGTGTTTGGACAATTAATTGAATTAATAAAAATGCAAGTACAGCGGCAATGATTTATCAATTTACTAAAATAGAGCAATTAAAATTGAACCGATCAAATTTTATTTGAGCTTCATTGGGTTTAAACCCGATTTACTTGAGTTTCTAAAGATTTATGCATTTTCTGGCAATTTTCTGTTTTTAGGGGGTTTCCATGTTGGAGCCACGTGGGTGACATGTCGACTCCATGTCGGATGCCAGTGGGACTGCCAGTTGGCTTGCCGGAGCAGCGGCTGCCTCGCTGGAGGGCTCGCCGGCGGGCACTACGCGGGAGGAAAGCTCGCCACGGGAGCAAATAAACGACGTGCGCACCGAGGCGAAGGGGATGGAGGGGTTCGCGAGGTGTGGTTCTTACCAGAAGACCGTCGGCGACGAGAAGCGGTGGAGGAAGGTCTTCGACGACTTCGCGATGATGGCTCGGAGCAGGAAATCGGGCAGGCTCGGCTCCTACAGCTTCACGAGTGCACCACGGAGAGCGGCATCAAGTCGACATTGGACGGGGATGGCCGGAAGTAGGAGCTCGTCGATGAGGCGGCTCAATCCTTGCCGGCACCGGAGCAGAGTCAGGGAAAAAAGGTGATTGCCGGCCACTTGAGCGGAAGAAACAAAGGAGAAGTAGGTCAGGGAAATGCGTAGATGGTTCGTGTGCGTGGGAGAACAAAAATAGGTGGCGAGACTCACCGAGGGTACCGAATTTTGGGCCGGCGGCGGAGGAGGTCACCGAAGTTGCCTGCTTTGGTTTTTCTTCAAATTGACTAGGGCTCACGTGGGGTTTGGTCGAGTGGGTGACATGGAAATGTAGAGGAGGTGTGAGCGCGTGGGTTTGAAGTTTAGCTCATGCGGGAGAAGCAGTGGAACGATAGCCGCCGAGTTCGAGCTTCGACTTCTTTTAGCAATGGCAGAGAGGGGCAAAGAGAGGAGAAAATAGAGAGAACAGAAGACTGAGAGCGAGAGAGAGTGGTTTTGTGAGTTTGCAGGTGCGCTCCCAAGTTGCGGAGAGATAAGTGTGAGTGGGGAGAAGCGGGAGTGGAGGAAATGGCGGGAACTAAGGTTGTCGGCCGGTGGCGTGCAGAGAAGAGGGGAGAAGAGAAATCCGTTGGGCGAGCTTGCGGTGAGGGGACAGGGCGGAGGTTAGAGGTGCAAGCGTTGACGCTGTAGCGCACGCGCGTTTTCGAGGTGGGAAGTGAAAGCGAGCCGGGTGGTGCGCCGGCGGCAGAGAGGAGCCGGCAGGTTCTACGCCAGTGGGGAGGAAGAAGAGCAGGATTTTACACTGCACCCCCTGATCTTTTAGATTTAGTGCAAACAGGTCCCTAGTCAAAGCTGATTATCATTAATTCAAAATAAAATAGCTAGGGACTTGCTAAATTAGTGAAAATTGGTGGAATGACTATTTAAATGGTGGAGAACACTTTGGTGAACTTTATTTGAAATTTTCATAAAAATATTTTTAGAATTAATTAAATGCATTAATTAGTTACTTAAGAATCAATCAATTAATTAAGGGTCCTGCCAAGCAGATAAAATGCCCAATAATTTCATAAAATTCGATTTTATTATTAGCAAAATGATTATGAATTTATTTAGCATAAGTTGTATTGAACTTTTTGAATTGCTTCAATAACTTGATTGCTGGGTTTTTGTTTGCCTAGAATTAATTAAAAAGGAGTGAGTCTTATTATTTCATGCTATGTTGTTCATGACCTAAGCTCTTCATGTTGGTTAAATGAAGTGAGTCACCTGGGGTGTCACAACCCTCCCTCCTTAAAGAAATCTCGTCCCGAGATTTTGAATCAAGGCAAACTAGAGGGAAGTGCGGTGGTCAAAACATACTTGTGTATGACGACCAAAATTTCGGGTAGTGAGTTCTTAGAAACTCTTCCGATTCCCAAGTAGACTCATCTTCTCAGTGGTTACTCCATTGAACTTTGTAGAATTTGAGGGTTCTATTACGTGTTGTGCGCTCTTTCTCGTTGAGGATCTTCACGGGTTGTTCGGAGTACGTGAGATCGGGTTGGAGTTGGTCATATTCTTCCAAAATTTTGTCAATGGGTGGCTTGAGGCATCGCTTAAGCTGACAGACGTAGAAGGTGTGATGAACTCCAGATAGATTAGTGGGTAACTCCAGCTTATAGGCTACATTTCCACACCGTTCCAGAATTTGGAATGGTCCAATATAACAGGGAGCTAACTTTCCTTTGACTCCAAACCATTGGATACCCTTCATAGGCGACACCTTGAGATAGACGTAATCGCCCTTATTGAACTATACACAGGCTCTAAGCATATCTTCGAAAATCTGGTTGACACGCTCTGTTTGTTCGCCAGTGGTGGCATGATAAGCAGAACTCCGGATCAGCTTGGTACCCAATGATGCATGCAGTTGTTCCCAAAAACGAGCAAAAAACTGCAAGCCACGATCTGTAACAATGGTCTTGGGTACTCCTTGAAGACATAGAATTCTTGCTATGTATAGTTCTGCATATTGCTTTATCTTGTAGGTGTTATTGATCGGTAGAAAGTGGGCAGATTTTGTGAGTTGGTCCACAACGACCCAAATCGAATCATGCTTCCGAGAGGTGAGAGGGAGACCAACAATAAAATCCATGCTGATGTCTTCCCATTTCCACGTGGGAATACTCAATGGTTGAAGAAATCCGGCTTGTTTCAAATAATCAGCCTTAACTCTCTGACAGGTATCGCATACTGTGACATACCGAGCAATTTTCCGCTTCATCCTTGTCCACCAGAAATTCTTCTTCAAGTCTTGGTACATTTTATTACTACTCGGATGGATGGAGTACTTGGAGTGATGCGCTTCATCCAAGATTTTCCTTCGAAGTTCGAAGTCTTTTGGTACTACTAAACGGTTATCGAACCATAGAGTACCATCCGAATCTTGGGTAAAGCATTTTGCTTTACCATCTTCAATGTTTTGACGGATATGATTCATACCAACGTCATTTTTCTGTGCAACAATGATTTCTTCATGAATAGTAGATTGCACACTTAGGTTGCTAATCACTACAGCAGGTAAAATGTGAAGGCTGGGTTCTGAATTAATTTCGCAGTCATTCCTGTCCTGAACTTCCAGCTCCAAGTTGTTGCAGTGGACCTTTCTGTTTAACGCATCGGCGACTACATTAGCTTTGCCTGGATGATAATAAATCTTCAGGTTATAATCCTTAATCAGTTCTAGCCACCAACGCTGTCTCATGTTCAGATCAGTCTGGGTGAAGATATATTTCAAGCTCTTATGTTCTGTGTAGATGTGCACTAAGTTGCCGAGCAAATAATGCCTCCATATTTTCAGTCCAAGTACAACTGCAGCTAGCTCCAAATCATGAGTTGGATAGTGCTCTTCATGCTTCCTTAGCTGTCGAGATGCATAGGCTATGACACGACCTTCTTGCATGAGTACACATCCAAGTCCTGTCCCAGGCGTATCACAATATACGTCGAATGGCTTGGTGATGTCGGGTTGAGCCAGTACTAGGGCAGTTGTCAATAATTTCTTCAATGCTTGAAATGCTTCTTCACAATTGTTGTTCCAATCAAACTTTTTCTCCTTTTTCAGCAGCTTCGTGATGGGTTTGGTCAACCAAGAAAAATTTGGTATGAACCTACGATAATATCCGGCTAGCCTGAGGAACCTACGTACTTGGTGAACTGTCTTTGGTGGCTTCCAATCTAGGACATCTTGAACCTTGCTAGGGTCTACCGAGATTCCTTCTGCGGAGACTATGTGACCAAGGAATGGCACACGGTCCAACCAAAATTCACACTTGCTGAATTTTGCATACAACTTGTGATCTCATAGACGTTGAAGAACAATGCGAAGATGTTCAGCATGCTCTTCCCTGGACTTAGAATAGACGAGGATGTCAATGAATACTACCACAAATTTTTCCAACTCTGGCATGAATACCAAATTCATGAGATACATGAAATGAGCTAGAGCGTTTGTCAATCCGAATGATATTACTAGATACTCAAATAATTCGTATCTTGTAGAAAAGGCGGTCTTCGGAATATCTTCTGCTCTGATTTTGATTTGATGATAGCCCGAACAAAGGTCAATTTTTGAAAATACCTTAGCACCAACCAATTGATCAAAAAGGATATCAATTTGTGGTAACGGGTATTTATTCTTGATGGTAACTTCGTTGAGAGGTCGATAATCAACAACGAGACACAGAGATTTGTCCTTCTTTACAAAAATAGCAGGGCAGCCCCAAGGTGAAGTGCTTGGGCGAATGAATCCCTTTTCCAATAACTCATTCAATTGCTTCTTCAATTCGGCCAACTCATTCGGGGCCATCTTATAGGGTCGACCAGATATCGGAGAAGTTCCTGGCTGTAGCTCTATCTTAAATTCCACTTCACGGTCAGGTGGTAGGCCAGTGATATCCCCGGGAAATACGTCCAGATACTCACAAACAACGAGGATGTTCTCGAGTGATTGCCCTTCCAAGTGATGGACAATCACGACTTTTGATGAATTGATGTTTAGAGAAAATGTGTCTTTTCCATGCAAAGGGGAGTTGATGTGAATGATACGGGGCTCGATGTCTAGCATGGTTCTATGGGTTTTCATCCAGAACATACCCAAGATCAAATCAATTCCTTGGTGGCTAAGCATGATAAAATCCGTGGGGTAGATTTTCTTGTTTATTTATAGAGGAGCTTTGCATACTGTTTGATTGGCACTAATTTGCCTGGCGGGGGAACAAATTGTGTAGCATCTTTCTATAGTATGGGGTTGAAGATTCAGTTTTTGCACACATGCTTGGCTACTGAAATTACGCGTAGCACCAGAATCAAAAAGTGCAAGGGCAGGCTGGCGATAGAGCGAGAGCGTACCGGTCAGCACGGGTTCGCCCTGAGGGGTATCTTCCGCATTGGTGTAGTTCACTTGGGCACCACGTGACGGTGCATTCACATTCCTGCTCTAGTTCTTATGCTGGTTGTTGTTGCTGTTGTTGTTGCGCCTTGGTGCAGTGCAGTTCTTTGCAAAGTGGCCGGTACGACCACAATTGTAGCAAGGGTAGTTGCCTCCACGATCAGCAGGCAGTGGGGCACGAGCACTCGGGTTCCCTTGTTGCTGATACGGTGCACGGTACTGATTGTTCTGTTATTGGTATAGTGCACGAGGTGGGAAGTTCTGCTACTGTGATGGTCTCAAGTAGTTCGGGCCAAACCGTCGCTGAAGCTGTTGCTGCAGTGCTGCCCGGAAACGTTGTCCGGTGGGTGAAGTATATATCAGGTGATGCTTCGCCTGTGGGACAGCAGAGGCAGTAGCAGGGGCCTTTCTCTTGCGGTCTTCGTCTTCAACTTGGCGCATAGCACCTTTCTGGACAATAGCAACATTGACCAGATCGTTGTATGTGCCAGTCATCTGCCAAGTCAGACGTTCCTTGAGCGTGGCATTCATCCCACGCACGAATGCGTATCTCTTCTTTTCCTCAGTATTAACATACTCAATGGCATACTGAGCAAGGTGATTGAAAGCTTCAGAATATTGGAGGACATTCCTCCCTCCTTGTTTTAGATCTATGAATTCCTGGAACTTTCTCTGCATGAGGCCAGCGGGGATGAAATGAGCATGGAAAGCAGCTTTGAACTCATTCCATTCAGTGCGGTGTCCAGCGGGCAGAGAAGCTTCATAGTTGGCCTACCAGGCACTATCAGAGCCCTGGAGTTGTTGGGTGGCGAACAACACCTTCTGGCACTCGGTCCATTCCAGCAGACCGAACATAGACTCGGTCTGACGTAGCCAGTGGTCGGCGTCCAGTGGCTCTCTGGCACGCTCGATGGTTGGTGGGTGGGTACCTAGAAAATCTAAGTAAGTGCTCTCACGAGGCTGGTTGTTGTGGTGGTTGTGGTTGCCTCCACGTCCAGCCAGGTGGGACGTGATGTCGACCAGCCGACGGAATAGCTCAGAGTCATTCTACTGCGTGTTAAGTGTAGCGGCTAGGACTTCAGCTAATGAAGGCTCAGCATTTGCTCCTTGCTGAGAGCTCTCAGGATCTTCCTGATTCTGAGTACGCACCATGCTGCAATTTATACGGTTGCACATTAGTTATTTATCAAAATAATCCATAAAATCACATGTGCAAGAATATAAATTTGCAAGAGGCACGGTAAAATCTCAGAAATGACAACCATCTCCATTGATTCAATTCAGTCTACATGGTTGTTAAAGGACATCATCACGCGGTTCCTTACATATATGTGCCAACGCCTAGCTACGGTATTGCGGACACATTATGCAAGATTCAAGCTCCTACACCGAACTAGGGAGACATATGCTACATGACCGTACATAGGGGTAGCGAATTATCTACTCCTGGACTAAATCTTCTGGCTCTTCTGGTTCCAGAGGTTCTTCTGGTTCCACCAGATCCATCATTTCCACATTATTATTACCAATAAGTGCCATCTCTACATCGTCTTGTTCTCCATACTCTATGAAGATCTCATCCCAATTCCCTTCAATAGGTAGATGGGCAGCCTTGAATGCATTCAAAATCTGCTGCATCCTGCAAGGCTTGGTCACATTCTTCCATAATCGCATCCATCTCTTCATTCTTGGCTTGGATTTGCTGGTTCAGTTCTGTAATTTCTTCATCCTTAGCTTGTTTTTCGACCTCAGAAAGTCGAAGTGTAGAATGAAACACATCCAAACGCTAGCACAAGTTTGTGCACAAAGCGAAAGTGGACAAACCATAATACTCTTTTATGGGCAGCATAGGATCATGGTGGCGATGGTTTGGGTCAAAGATGAAATCCACATGCCTCATCCACTCGAAGTCCATCACATCATTAATGGGTAGCAAGGCGATGGGTGTTCTAGCAACATCATGCTTGTGGTCTTCACAGAATCGAATAAGTGCCTTGAATGCAGCTACATTCCAGGTGGAAGGTAGATCTGTCCCGATGACGCTAAGGGTCCAAGATTCCCATGCGGGGATGACTGAGTAATTGGCGGGAACCGCCACATGGATGACACATGAGGGGACTCCATGCTCCTGGAATTCCTTCCCAAGATAGGTGGGAGGAATGGAATATCCGAATCTCTGGAGAACTCACCAAAACAGGTGAATCATCCCTGTGAACTCCAGGCCATCGGTAATTTGCCAACCCTGTGGTGGTTGTTCTTTGTTTTCAGCCATCTAGAAAGAAAGTACTTTGATTGAGTCAATGAGTACGATTAAACTTTGTTGCAACAATAATAGCTACCAAGGGTACAACCAATGCATAACGTAAGTCATCATAGTTTCAGTACATGACTCGGAATATGTGGCCATCGAGTTAAAAAAGCATCTCACGCATCAACCCCAAAATACAACAACCTCGCGTGGTTCGACGAAAGTTACCTACCCAACTGATCCTAACTACCGAGACTAGGCTAGTCTACCATTATCCTCCTAGGTCCTTCCTCGGGCGGGTACCTTGTAGTCTATGTCAGACTCCTCGTCCATATCCTCATGCGGGTCCTCCTCCTCTGGTGCTGCCGGTGGCGCAAGGGCCGCCTCAAGCTGCTGCTATAGGCCCTGGTTCTCCTGGGCTAGGGTCTCTAAATCCTCGCCCATGAGCTCCATCACATGCTGTGCAGTCATCAACTGATGCTGCAGGTGCTCGTTATGGTTGGCGCGCTGCTGCATAATCACGCCACGTCTGTCAACCTCTTGCACGAGGGTGTCATGCTGTCCAGTCACCTCAGTAACGCGAGTCTCACTCGCCTCAAGAGCAACTGTCAGCCGCTGAATCTCTCTCTACTGTGCGTCAACCTGTGTCTGCAGGACATTCCTCTGAACCCAGACCTGCTCGGCCTCAGCCAGTATGATCCTGTTGTGGCTGCTAGCCTCGTCATCCAAGTTGAGGAGGTACTCGGAGTAGTAGGACACACAGTGGTACCCCGCGTGGTACGTCGTCGCGGCCAATGCGCCTCACGCGCCTCTGCCAGACCGGGTTGGCCTGGTGCCACATGGGGATCATCTCAAACGGGGTCCCAGAGAGCGCTGCTGTGTGGCGCCCACAGAAGTGGGTGAGAGCCCTGTGGGCGACTCTCTCCAAGCCCTCACGAAGGCTCCCACAAGTCGCCGTGCTCTCCATACCCGCCATGTCGAGGTTGCGCGGGTGTGTGGGCACGCTAATATGCACCTCAGCAAGAGTCATGCCGTGATGACGGACCACGCGGCCCTTGTAAGAGGGCGGCTCATCTTAGCCCAACAAGCATAAGAGATCCCACAACAGTGTAGGAAAGCCACGGTGGTGGAGTCCGGTGGTGTAGCGCCACCCATCGTGCGAAAGCTCCTCAAAACCTTAGTCACCCATCTGGAACATAAACCCAATGGTGAGTACAATGTTCGATGAGTAACAATGCATTTCATATATAGTGCTATGAAATACAAAAACAAAGTTTTTGTTCACATTTTCCAGCCTCAAGGGTCAATAATACGGCAATGGGTCTCAAAACAAATTCAGTTTCAGATTGACATAGGCTTAATGTTTTGGCTCTACTGGACAGGGGAAAACTGGAAAGATGGTGAAACATAATGGAGATAAAAATAGACTTCTAGGGCTTTCCAGATTGTATTTAAACACCTAAAAATCCGAAGTATAACTTTAGTTATGAATTTTTGAAGTTGGCAGCTAAAAACAGGACAGATTCTTGTTAACCTTGTTATTCAGAATTTTATACTTATTAGGTTTAGAAAATTTTAATTCAGAGGTTGGTGAGCAAGGAGAGAACCAAATTTTAGTTTAGTTATAATGGGATGCATGATGCAAAACCTTCATTTTATTAACCTATCGTTCCTCACCACACAACACCTAACTTGTCGAGACTTAGCAGCACGAATATGTGGTGACGACCCGCACTCAACACGTAAGTCATTCTAAAGGTTATACTAACAGCGTTAGCGTACCTGCAGAAGATTCATTGTAGAAACAATACATCAAATTCAAAAGAAACTACAAAAAGAAGCACAGTTCTACTAGTAATGATCCATGGAAAAAGGATCGCGCCGTGATAAGTCACGAGCCAACAGTGTCTCGTATCCGCCTGCGAGCACAGACACCGATATCACACCTGTCGGTTAAGCACGCACGTACCTTCGTTTGAAGAAGCCATAGATGCAATGATGTAAACAATCATAACCCATGTTAGCTTTGTCACCACCCTACTATCTATAGGGGCAATACTAACGTATCCTCACTCGCAACATCGTGGTTTTCGAAAATACGATTTATTTGTTGCATTATCATGGACCATGGCTCTGATACCAGCTGTGACGCCCCTTCCCGAAGGATCGAGGTCCCGACGGTGCTGATAACGCAGACACTTGATAATGCAACATTGGTTCAAATTTAAATTTAATATTACATCAGTTGGTCATCAGAGTGCAGCAGAATATTACAAGTTCATAATGTTTTGAAAACAGCAGAAGCAAATCATGATAAGAAGCTACGAGCTCGACAATACATCATAGTAATGGTTCGTGCCCGAAGAACCATCACTCTAGCAACACACATCAATACTGCGGCGGCGAGTCAGACTCCCAGTGGGCAGTCCAACCCTCAGGGACTTGCATGTCCCAGGGCAACACATTCTCAGGCAATTCTAGCTCTTCATTACCTGAAAATAACAATGGCACAAAGCCTGAGTACTAATTACTCAGCAAGACTTACCCTTCGGACATCTAAGCATGCAATGGCTCTAATAGGTGGCTTGTTCGAAAAGACTCGCACTAAGCAACCTATTAGTTCTATCAGGTTTTACTTCTCAAATTAACTGGGTAGAGCAGAAGGTAACTTTAGTGGCAACAATAAGCTAATAAAGCAATAAATAAGGTAAGTGCAACATAAGAGCAATAATAGTAACAACAACGATAAGCATCATAATCAATTCCCAAGTACCATGTGCAACTAGGTGACGACTCAGTGACCAAGTGGTACTCATTACTGCGAGGGACAGCAATTACAATTGGTTTACACCAGCTGGGATAACCCGAGATACACAACACATACGCACCAATTAAGGTCGTATATGGCAACCTTTCGCAAGGACGAAAAACAACTCGGTCCGGGTCCAGTCTCAGCGAGTGGCCATGCCGTCCTGCCAATAGTACTTCGCGGTATGAACCGCCCACTCCAGTAGAAGAAGGGTCAACGACCACTGTACTAGGTACCGTCCTCATTGCCGCGTCAATTCTACATCAGTTTACTAGAGCCTATAGACTAGCATGCAGTCGGTACTATTCAATACTTGACCAAGAGGCCGACCACGGACGTGTCCTAGGTTCGACAAGGCAGGGCTACCGCAGTCAACACCCATGTATTGCTGCAAACCTACACATGCATCATCCCTGCCCGGTCATGACATCAAAATAAACTTCTTTTGTAAGTCACGTTCCAGTGATCAAGTTCATTCTTAGTAATGATATATATCGCGTCTAGCAATTACTAAGCATAGCGACACAGTACCGATACTACCAAAGTTCTAATGTCAGTGGCGTAGGTCATTTGGGTATCATGCTAGTGGGTTCCAATCAACTCCTATGACCTAATGCAATAATCACAGACACTAGTAATATTGAAAACTAGCAACTTTATAAAATGGCGAATGAAAACCGGGGCTTGCCTGGATCAATGTTAGCGCTAGCAACTACAATGTCTTTCTGTTGGGGATCAAGGTCCTTCTGAAGATCCTCTTCTTCTTGCTCCGGGTTGTTGTTGCCTATATGATAGAATTGAATTGTCGGTATTATCAAAATACCGTAGAATGCAATGATATGATGCACAATGTCTTTAAATGTTGATTAACATTATTATTATGTTCTCGAAGCCATATGCTTCAATGTTCTCGAAGCCATATGCTTCAAAGAAACAAATTAGAGTTTCATTATTTTATGTGTGTTAATCATTTATTTAGGGTTGTTATAGTCCTTACAGCCTCTGGATATAATTACTCTAATTACTAGCATTTATTAAAGTAAAATAATGGTATGAGCAATTAATTTAATTTAATTAAGTAAACTTAGGTTTCTGGACTTGTGTGATTTACTATGCACAGAGATTTGTGTGAGTGATTTTTGTGGCAAGTGGCAGGGACCAATTAATTATAAAATAATTACTAGAATTAATTTAAGCAACCACACTAAATAAATTCCAGAGCCAAAAATAATTCATATTTTTCTAAACCAAAAAATTGTGGTGATAGATAATTATGTAATTATTAAGCATGCCAAAAATCAAAATTAAATTTGGTTCCTAGAATATCTGGTGAATTAATTTGTGTTTGGACAATTAATTGAATTAATAAAAATGCAAGTATAGAGGCAATGATTTATCAACTTACTAAAATAGAGCAATTCAAAATGAACCTATAAAATATTATTTGAGCTTCATTGGGTTTAAACTCGATTTACTATGAGTTTCCAAAGATTTATGCATTTTCTGGCAATTTTCTGTTTTTAGGGGGTTTCCACGTTGGAGCCACGTGGGTGACAGGTCGACTCCACGTCGGATGCCAGTGGGTGATACATCCGGCCCAGGTAGGGTGGAACGAAGCCCGACACACCGATCCGGATTCCCTGAATCCCATAATCTTAGCACCGCAACTCCTGCCGAAAGCCCGACACACCGACCCGATTCTAGGTCCGCGACCTGAATCCGCAGTCTTAGCACCACAACTCCGGCGTCCCCACTCAGGGAAAGGCCCAATCTCCCTAAAAGACTAGTCTGATAGGGGAAGGGTGGCTCTCCCTTTTAAGGTGGCTTCCACCTCCCAAGTTAAGCAAGGTGGGATTATTCAGAGGCTCACACGGTCGCCGCCCCAGCAGGTAATAGTGGAGGATGTCCTCATCATTCTCCCCTTCTTAACAAGGGCCCAGCTCTGATACCAAATGATACATCCGGCCCAGGTAGGGTGGAACGAAGCCCGACACACCGATCCGGATTCCCTGAATCCCATAATTTTAGCACCGCAACTCCTGCCGAAAGCCCGACACACCGACCCGATTCTAGGTCCGCGACCTGAATCCGCAGTCTTAGCACCACAACTCCGGCGTCCCCACTCAGGGAAAGGCCCAATCTCCCTAAAAGACTAGTCTGATAGGGGAAGGGTGGCTCTCCCTTTTAAGGTGGCTTCCACCTCCCAAGTTAAGCAAGGTGGGATTATTCAGAGGCTCACACGGTCGCCGCCCCAGCAGGTAATAGTGGATGATGTCCTCATCAGTGGGACTGCCAATCGGCTTGCCGGAGCAGCGGCTGCCTCACTGGAGGGCTCGCCAGCGGGCACTACGCGGGAGGAAAGCTTGCCGCGGGAGCAAATAAACGACGTGTGCACCAAGGTGAAGGGGATGGAGGGGTTCACGAGGTGGGGTTCTCACCAGAAGACCATCGACTGTGAGAAGCGGTGGAGGAAGGTCTTCGGCAACTTCGCGATGATGGCTAGGAGCAGGAAATCGGGCCGGGTCGGCTCCTACAGCTTCACGAGCGCACCACGGAGAGCGGCATCAAGTCGATGTTGGACGGGGATGGCCGTAAGTAGGAGCTCGTCGACAAGGCAGCTCGATCCTTGCCGGCACCGGAGCAGAGTCAGGGGAAAAAGGTGATTGCCGGCCACTTGAGCGAGGAAACAAAGGAGAAGTAGGTCAGGGAAATGCGTAGATGGTTCGCGCACGTGGGAGAAGAAAAATAGGTGGCGAGACTCACTGAGGGTACCGAATTTTGGGCCGGCGGCGAAGGAGGTCACCGGAGTTGCCTGCTTTGGTTTTTCTTCAAATTGACTAGGGCTCACGCGGGGTTTGGTCGAGTAAGTGACATGGAAATGTAGAGGAGGTGTGAGCGCCTGGGTTTGAAGTTTAGCTCGTGCGGGAGAAGCAGTGGAACAACGGCAGCCGAGTTCGAGCTTCGGCTTCATTTAGCAATGTCAGAGAGGGGCAAAGACAGGAGAAAATAGAGAGAGCAGAAGACTGAGAGCGAGAGAGAGTGGTTTCGTGAGTTTGCAGGTTTGCCCCCAAGTTGCGGAGAGATAAGAGTGAGTGGGGAGAAGAGGGAGCAGAGGAAATGGCGGGAATTGAAGTCGTCGGCCAGTGGCGTGCAGAGAAGAGGGGAGAAGAGAAATCCGTTGGGCGAGCTCGTGGTGAGGGGACAGGGCGGAGGGCAGAGGTGCAGGCGTTGAAGCTGTAGCACGCGCGCATTTCTGAGGTGGGGAGTGAAGGCGAGCCGGGCGGTGCACCGGCAGTAGAGAGGAGCCTGCAGGTTTTGCGCCAGTGGGGAGGAAGAAGAGCAGGATTTTACACTGCGTCCCGTGATCGTTTAGATTTAGTGCAAACAGGTCCCTAGTCAAAGCTGATTTTCATTAATTCAAAATAAAATAGCTAGGGACTTCCTAAATTAGTGAAAATTTGTGGACTGACTATTTAAATGGTGGAGAACACTTTGGTGAATTTTATTCGAAATTTTCATAAACATATTTTTAGAATTAATTGAATGCCTTAATTAGTTACTTAAGAATCAATTAATTAATTAAGGGTCTTGCCAAGCAGATAAAATGCCCAATAATTTCATAAAATTCTATTTTATTATTACCAACATGATTATGAATTTATTTAGCGTAAGTTGTATTGAAATTTTTGAATTGCTTCAATAACTTGATTGTAGGGTTTTTATTTGCCTAGAATTAATTAAAAGGGAGTGAGTCTTATTATTTCATGCTATGTTGTTCATGACCTAAGCTCTTCATGTTGGTTAAATGAAGTGAGTCACCTGGGGTGTCACGGTAGATCAAGATTTATATATGATGATTTTTGACTCACAAGATATTTTGTGATCTAAATACCTTGTGAGTTGGGGGCTATACGGATTTTTTCCCTGCATATGAATATTATCTGGTGCATAATCATTTTTGAAGATTCTTAGAGACCTTTATAAGTTTGTTGTTGTACATGAAAAAGCTTAATCATATTCATGGCGAAGCATTAGTCAATCAAGTGAGGATCAACCCCCAAATACAACAACCTCGCGTGGTTCAACGAAAGTTACCTACCCAACTGATCTTGACTACTAAGACTAGGCTAGTCTACCATTATCCTCCTAGATCCTGCCTCGGGCAGGTGCCTTGTAGTCTATGTCAGACTTCTCGTCCATATCCTCCTACGGGTCCTCCTCCTCTGGTGCTACTGGTGGCGCAAGGGCCGCCTCAAGCTGCTGCTATAGGCTCTGGTTCTCCTGGGCCAGGGTCTCTAAATCATCGCCCATGAGCTCCATCTCGTGCTGTGCAGTCGTCAACTGATGCTGCAGGTGCTCGTTATGGTTGGTGCGCTGCTGCATAATCACGCCACGTCTGTCAACCTCTTGCACGAGGGTGTCATGCTGTCCAGTCACCTCAGTAACGCGAGTCTCACTCGCCTCAAGAGCAACTGTCAGCCGCTGAATCTCTCTCTACTATGCGTCAACCTGTGTCTACAGGACATTCCTCTGAACCCAGACCTACTCGGCCTCGGCCAGTATGATCCTTTTGTGCCTGCTAGCCTCCTCGTCCAAGTTGAGGAGGTACTCGGAGTAGTAGGACGCACGGTGGTACCCCGCGTGGTACGTCGGGTAGTCGTCACGGCCAATGCGCCTCACGCGCCTCTGCCAGGCCGGGTTGGCCTGGTGTCACATGGGGATCATCTCAAACGGGGTCCCAGAGGGCGCTGCTATGTGGCGCCCACAGAAGTGGGTGAGAGCCCTATGGGCGACTCTCTCCAAGCCCTCACGAAGGCTCCCACAAGTCGCAGTGCTCTCCATACACGCCATGTCGAGGTTGCGCGGGTGTGTGGGCACGCTGATGTGCACCTCAGCAAGAGTCATGCCGTGATGATGGACCTCGCGGCCCTTGTATGAGGGCGGCTCGTCTTATCCTAACAAGCATAAGAGATTCCACAACAGTGTAGGAAAGCCACGGTGGTGGAGTCCGATGGTGTAGCGCCACCCATCGTGCGAAAGCTCCTCAAAACCTTGGTCACCCATCTGGAACATAAACCCAATGGTGAGTACAATGTTCCATGAGTAACAATGCATTTCATATATAGTGCTATGAAATACAGAAACAAATTTTTGTTCACACTTTCCAGCCTCAAGGGTCAATAATACGGCAATAGGTCTCAAAACAAATTCAGTTTCAGATTGACATAGGCTTAATGTTTTGGCTCTACTGGACAGGGAAAAACTGGAAAGATGGTGAAACATAATAGAGATAAAAATAGACTTCTAGGGCTTTCCATATTGTATTTAAACACCTAAAAATCCGAAGTATAACTTTAGTTATGAATTTTTGAAGTTGGCAGCTAAAAATAGGACAGATTCTTGTTAACCTTGTTATTCAGAATTTTATACTTATTAGGTTTAGAAAATTTTAATTCAGAGGTTGGTGAGCAAGGAGAGAACCATATTTTAGTTTAGTTATAATGGGATGCATGATGCAAAACCTTCATTTTATTAACCTATCGTTCCTCACCACACAACACCTAACTTGTCGAGACTTAGCAGCACGAATATGTGGTGACGACCCGCACTCAACACGTAAGTCATTCTAAAGGTTATACTAACAGCGTTAGCGTACCTGCAGAAGATTAATTGTAGAAACAATACATCAAATTCAAAAGAAACTACAAAAAGAAGCATAGTTCTACTAGTAATGATCCATGGAAAAAGGATCGCCCCGTGATAAGTCACGAGCCAACAGTGTCTCGTATCCGCCTGCGAGTACAGACACCGATATCACGTGTGTCGGTTAAGCACGCACGTACCTTCGTTTGAAGAAGCCGTAGATGCAATGATGTAAACAATCATAACCCATGTTAGCTTTGTCACCACCCTACTATCTATAGGGGCAATACTAATGTATCCTCACTCGCAACATCGTGGTTTTCAAAAATATGATTTATTTGTTGTATTATCATGGACCATGGCTCTGATACCAGCTGTGGCACCCCTTCCCGAAGGATCGAGGTCCCGATGGTGCTGATAACGCAGACACTTGATAATACAGCATTGGTTCAAATTTAAATTTAATATTACATCAATTGGTCATCAGAGTGCAGCGGAATATTACAAGTTCATAATGTTTTAAAAATAGCAGAAGCAAATCGTGATAAGAAGCTACGAGCTCGACGATACAACATAGTAATGGTTCGTGCCCGAAGAACCATCACTCTAGCAACACACCGGAGTTGCCTGCTTTCGTTTTTCTTCAAATTGACTAGGGCTCACGCGGGGTTTGGTCGAGTGAGTGACATGGAAATATAGAGGAGGTGTGAGCACGTGGGTTTGAAGTTTAGCTCGTGCGGGAGAAGCAGTGGAACATCGGCAGCCGAATTCGAGCTTCGACTTCGTTTAGCAATGTCAGAGAGGGGCAAAGAGAGGAGAAAATAGAGAGAGCAGAAGACTGAGAGCGAGAGAGAGTGGTTTCGTGAGTTTGCAGGTTTGCTCCCAAGTTGCGGAGAGATAAGAGTGAGTGGGGAGAAGCGGGAGCAGAGGAAATGGCGGGAATTGAAGTCGTTGGTCGGTGGCGTGCAGAGAAGAAGGGAGAAGAGAAATCCGTTGGGCGAGCTCGCGGTGACGGGACATGGCGGAGGGCAGAGGTGCAGGCGTTGAGGCTGTAGCGCGCGCGCGTTTCTGAGGTGGGGAGTGAAGGCGAGCCGGGCGGTGCACCGGCGGCAGAGAGGAGCCGGCAGGTTTTGCGCCAGTGGAGAGGAAGAAGAGCAGGATTTTACACTGCGCCCCCTGATCTTTTAGATTTAGTGCAAACAGGTCCCTAGTCAAAGCTGATTTTCATTAATTCAAAGTAAAATAGCTAGGGACTTCCTAAATTAGTGAAAATTGGTGGACTGACTATTTAAATGGTGGAGAACACTTTGGTGAATTTTATTCGAAATTTTCATAAACATATTTTTAGAATTAATTAAATGCCTTAATTAGTTACTTAAGAATCAATTAATTAATTAAGGGTCTTGCCAAGCAGATAAAATGCCCAATAATTTCATAAAATTCTATTTTATTATTACCAACATGATTATGAATTTATTTAGCATAAATTGTATTGAAATTTTTGAATTGCTTCAATAACTTGATTGCAGGGTTTTTATTTGCCTAGAATTAATTAAAAGGGAGTGAGTCTTATTATTTCATGCTATGTTGTTCATGACCTAAGATCTTAATGTTGGTTAAATGAAGTGAGTCACCTGGGGTGTCACGGTAGATCAAGATTTATATATGATGATTTTTGACTCATAAGATATTTTGTGATCTAAATACCTTCTGAGTCGGGGGCTATACGGATTTTTTCCCTGCATATGGATATTATCTGGTGCATAATCCTTTTCGAAGATTCTTGGAGACCTTTATAAGTTTGTTGTTGTACATGAAAAAGCTTAATCATATTCATGGCGAAGCATTAGTCAATCAACTGAGGATCAACAACTAACTTGCAAATCTCTTGGGGGCTACTGTGGGATATATATACCAGGGATACGTCACCACTCGGATATATTCCGAGTGGGTCGGGGTCCAATAAAGATAAAGCCCATGAAGATAACTACTCGGATTATTACTTGGAGTACACGACAAGTCAATACTAGAGATTGAAAGTTAGAGATAGAATCCCACTTGGAGATCATGTTGTAACCCTGCCCCCCCGGATATATAAGGAGGGGCAGGGGCTCTCTCATAGACATCGCAATACACAATATACCACAAAACACAGGATGCAGGGTTGTTATCCTTTGGGGGGCCCGAACCTATCTAAACCTTGTATCTTGTGTGTCCATCGACTCTCGGTCTCCTGCATGCCTTTACCTATAAACAAGGATCATGGGTAGCCCTATGATCCACTATTGATATTAGTATCGACAAGTGTAAAAAGTGGAGAAGTAAAGGAGGCATCTACGTGGCACAACATGGACAAGTGAAGACATGACCCGGAGGGGGTCGGCACCAAAAATGGGCCACCGCCCGGCCTAGGCCGCCGCCCGGCCTGGGACTATTCCTCCTAGGGTGTCCAGCCCACTTGGCCCATCATGTCATCCAATGCCAAGTGGATAAGATGGTTGAAAACCGACCCAGCAACCGTCATCCGGACCAAATCTGAGCCGTCCGAGGGAAGGCGATCGGAAACCGACTCAATCATGTGGCCGCCCGGCCAGGGTTGCCGCCCGATCGTGCATGCCTCCCAGCATGCCCGACCGCCCGGCGGGGGAAATTTTGCCCACCGACTCTCCTCCACCTTGAAGTACCCGCCAAGTATTCACCACCTATAAATAGAGGAGGAATTCGGTAGAAGTGAAAGAATAGAGAAGAAATAAGCATTCGTCCCAAGATTTACCCAAGTAGAAGAATGTAGGAGAAGGAGTTCAGAATGCTGGCTCCTTCAACTTGTGCCTCAGGGATTGAAGCTCCTGTGTGAGTAATCTCCCTCATCTTCGGGGCTGGGTAACATGTAGTAGAATTCTTGCCTAAGTAATAAAGTGAGTATTTCTATCCTTTTATTCTACGGGATCCTCGTGCATAACTTTTTATTGCTTTGTAGCATTATCTTGTTATGTTTACCAATTCTAGAACTAGTATGAAAGTCTATGTTTAGACGTGGTGTTTAGACTTAGCTTTCCTGGGATTGCATTCGTCCCCACGGGCTGTGTGGTAGGCGGCAGGTGGTGACAGCCCTGTCCGTCCAATATTTAATTCCACCATGTTCGGGAAGTCTCAAGCAGGGTTGTCTAGCGTTAACGTGCCCACTAGTACATGAGGTTAGTTACCGACCCTTACCTGTAGATTGTTATCGTGCCCCGAAGCAAATATTTGGAAATAGAATTCTCACTAAGTTACTTGGAGAAGGTTCTCTACATTAGATTGCCTGGCCCGGAAACTTCTTCTCCCTATGGAATACACTTTGTTCTGCCCCCTTTGATGAGGACATCACTCCTAAGGATACATGCAACACTCCTCCAATTTTGGACTTGCAAGGTCCAATGACTAGAGCTCGTGCACGATGACTAAATTTAGAGGTGAGCTCGTTCCTACATTCTTCATTATATGTCATTTTTGAGAATGGTTTCCTACCTAATGATTATATTGTAATTAGGACTCATGGAGAGGACCAGGAGATGATGGGAGAAGGACTTGGAGACGTGGAGGACCAGCAAGGACGTGGAAGCCAAGGTGGAGGCCCAACCAAAACCGACTTCGAGTCTGTTTTGGGGCTCAGGACCAGTCTGCACTAAAACGGATGCCCAAGACGCATACGGACTCGGATTTGGATGTTCTACATATGCACGGAAAGATAAGAAGAAGAAATTTCTAATGCCGCTGGTCTCATATCAAAATTCATCAGGAGTCATCAGGAATCGTCGAAACAAGAGAGAGTCCAGAATCTGTTTCGGTGCTGTGTCGCCTGTTTTTGGCCTTTGGGCTTTGTATCTAGTTGAGCCCAAGTAGGGGTGTGTCCAGAGGGTCTTCATATACAGCCGCCGTCACACCATTAGGGTTTGGGGGTTTTGCTTAGATTATTCTGTTCATAACAGTTTCGCCGTCATCACGGTTTATGAGACCCCAACTTCGTGAGATTCATAATACATCTGCAATTGTGTTACTTTCTTCTTTGTTCTTGCTTGTGTTCCTGATTCGTAGGCAGGGATTAGCCTTATCGGCGAGGTCAATCATTTTAGTACGGTTGATAACCAGAGGAGACGTCATGCTGCGATTACGGGGTTTAGAACGTGCTGTTCTGAAGCCGGATCGATTTGTGTGTCGCCTCCGACCAAATCAACGTATCCAGAACCTTTCGGAAGATCGGTAACCCTTGTCCACATCAAGTGGTAATCAGAGCTTCAGGTGCACCGTCAGGTTCATACTACCCTTAGTTAATTTTGTTTTGTGTTCATCCTATCATCCACAGAAAAGCCCAAAAAATTTTTCCCTCCGCCCATAACCACGTGTTTAGCCTTTGCATATTTCAATTTCAGAGTCCGTAGTGTTGAGTTTGTGCCCTAGTTCTTATTTAGTCGCTGGTTTAGTTTGTGTTTTTGTCGTCAGTAGTGTTTCTCTTGCAACCCTAGCCGCCATCCCCTTCACCATCCTCTGCTTTGTTGGCTTTTTGTGCTAGGGTTGATTGATCGACACACCTAGCCTAGTCCCACCCTAATCCCACCCTGAACACACCATCAACACCCCGGACCAATCCCCGCAATTTCCATTTTTTGCTGCATCCACGCCGCCAAAAAAAATCTTACCCGATTCCAAACTCTGACCCCTAACCGACTCGGGCTTCTGGAAAACCGACTCCGACCCCCCTTCGGTAAAACGGGCATAACTTTTCTCTCGGTTGTCCGTTTTGGCTGAAATTTTTACAGGAGATTCTTGACTCAAAGTTGAGGTGACCCACGCTTGGCTATGACCTGTGTGCCCTCGTCAAAAAATTCAAAAAAAAAATCGGGAAGATAAAGAAATAAATGATTCAAGTTTAAACCCGACGTTTTCTACAACTTCATGATTTTCTATAGGCCACATCCTCCCTCTGTTTGAGCTGAAATTTTCTATGGATTTTCCATTGTTAGTGAGTTGGAGAAAAATATCAAAAAAATAAAAGAAAAGAAAAGAAATTTGGGATTTCTACTAGTACTACATCTAGCCCCCTGAAATTTCTAGATTTCGCTGTTTTGCACTTAGCCACCTGTTATCGCCTGTGGTGCCTTTGTCTCCTTGTTTCTACTTTGCTATCACTACTGTTCTAGAACATACTTAGACCAGCAACTAGGGACAAGTTACTTGGGCACTTATTTAGCTTTACTATCTGTTTTTGATTTGTGTGCCACTCACATATATATATTTGGCCTTCCTAACTCTACATATTTCTTCTGGACAGCACACAGGTTATTTTGTGACCCTTGCAATCGTGGAACACATCTCTCTGGTATCCTTTGCTTTGCTTTTCCGAACTTTGTAAGAGCTTTGTAAGGAGTTTCCTTTTGTTGTGTTGAGAGGCACCACTGCTTAGCTATTTTATAGGGATAACCTTCACTGTTTGTTTCCTGTTTTGGTGTTTGTGATGGGAGAAAGTGACGATGGAGAGATGGCTTCACCCTCACAATTTGCTGAGTGCGTGAGCCAAGAGCAGCTCTAGAAGGCTTCGTAGGCTGCTCAGAGTGATTTGGCAGAGATGATCACCAGAGCCGTTACTGATGCGGTCAGCAAGCTTCACATTGGAGAAAGCATCGAGCGGTTAGAGAAGCGGGTCTCTAAGTTAACCGATCAGGTTGTTGCGTTGGAGACCGCTCCTAAAACCAATAATACAAACACCAATAACAACAACAACAATGTTGAAGACGTCCATGATGAAGACACAGTGTATAAGGTTGATGGCACCGTGGATAGGTCAGTTACAAGGACCGCACGATTACGACGTCGTTTGCAACATAATACTCAAGGTATGGGTGGTTTCCATAACTACAACCGTCGTCCACACGGTAACTATGCTCCAGATGACCCGTATGCTAAAATTAAGTTTTCAATTCCTTCGTTTTCGGGTCAGTATGATGGTGATGTTTATCTTGATTGGGAGATGACTGTAGAACAAAAATTTAATGCCCACCTTGTTCCTGAATAACATAGAGTTAGACAAGCTACTAGTGAGTTTAAGGACTTTGCTATTGTTTGGTGGAGTGGTCTAGCTGCTGAAACTGATTTGCCTACTACTTGGGAAGAACTTAAGGTAGCAATGCGTGATCGTTTTGTTCCCCCTTCTTTTTATAGAGAGATTCGTAATAAACTGCAACGTTTAGACCAAGGAGGTAAAACTGTTCAGGAGTATTTTAGTGAGCTTCAGAAGGGTTTGATTCGTTGTGCTGTAGTTGAAAAAGTAGAGGATCAAATTTGTCGCTTTTATTCTGGTTTAAGAAAAGAAATTCAGGACATCCTTGATTATAAAGAATATTATACCCTCACCCAGTGTTTCCAGTATGCTATGCTTGCAGAGAAAGAATCACAGGGACTTTTCTAGGCTTTTGAGGAGTACAGCAAGTCAAGGAACTCCTACCCCCCATGCTCGACGGGGACTTCGGGGCCGCCCAGGCCATCTTTCCGGCCGCCCCCACCAGCAGCTACTAAGGGAACCAGTGTTGTTTCTGCAGCCCCAAGATCAGCCCCTGCACCTTCTACGCGCTCAGGTAAACTTTCTGTGCAGGTAGCAGCTAGTAGTGCCTCCTCTGTTGCTTCGACAGGGCGCACTACAGGGATTCAGTGCCACCGCTGCCATGGACTTGGTCATGTGCAGAAAGATTGTCCAAGTAGGCGGGCATATGTGGCGACAGACGATGGCGGTTACATGAGAACCTCCAATGTGGAGGATGAGGAGGAGGACATCGCTGCCACCGGCAGTGACCTCGTCCTTGGATGTGGAGATACCACAGGATACATGAACATTATTGTTCAATGTGTCCTTAGCACACAAGTTCATCAGCCCGAGACGATGCAGCGCCACAACTTGTTCCAGATTTTCTTCGTCATCAAGAACCGCCGAGCACGTGTAATCATTGATGGAGGGAGCTGCAATAACTTGGTGAGTTCTGATGTGGTCAACAAGCTTGCTTTGACCACACGTCCACATCCACATCCGTACTATATTCAGTGGTTAAACGACTCTGGCAAAGCTAAGGTAATACAAACTTGTAGAGTTCCTTTTTCCATTAGTTCTTATGTGGATTCTGTTGATTGTGATGTCGTACCCATGCAAGTGTGTTCACTTTTATTGGGTAGACCTTGGGAATTTTATAACAATGCTGTACACCATGGTAGAAGTAATAAGTACACTTTTATGCATAAAGGAACTAAAATTACTTTGTTACCAATGACCCTTGCTGAAATTGTACAAGCTGATTTAGAAAGAGCTGCTAGTTTGAAAAATAAAGGTCCTGAAATTCAGCAACCTGTTAATTCTAATTCTACACCTAGTAATGTTAATGATTCTTCAAGTTCTAAGGGTGCTGGAATTAAATTACAAGGTCGTTCATGTCTTGCAACAAAATCTGAGCTTGCTGAAAGTTCCGATAATGATGATATTTGCTATGCTTTGATATGCAAAGAAGCTTTGTTTTCGCTTGATGATATTGCTTCTAGTGCTGTGTCTCCTGCTGTCACTAACCTTTTGCAGGAGTATGAGGATGTTTTTCCAGCTGAGATACCCCCGGGATTGCCACCTTTGAGAGGGATTGAGCATCAAATTGATTTGATTCCGGGTGCTACTTTGCCAAACCGTGCTGCTTATAGGACCAACCCTGAGGAGACTAAGGAGATACAACGACAAGTTCAAGATCTTTTGGATCGTGGGTATGTTCGTCAATAACTTAGTCCTTGTGTTGTTCCTGTACTTTTGGTTCCTAAGAAAGATGGTACTTGGCGTATGTGTGTAGATTGTAGAGCCATTAATAATATTACTATTAGGTATCGTCATCCTATTCCTAAGCTAGACGACATGCTTGATGAGTTATGTGGTGCTATAATTTTCACTAAAATTGATTTGCGTAGTGGCTACCATCAAATTAGAATGAAACTTGGAGACGAATGGAAAACAGCTTTCAAAACCAAATTTGGATTATATGAGTGGTTAGTAATGCCTTTCGGGTTAACTAATGCACCTAATACTTTCATGCGCTTGATGAATGAGGTTTTAAGAGCTTTCATTGGCAAATTTGTGGTAGTTTACTTTGATGATATCTTGATTTATAGCAAATCTATAGATGAACATATGAATCATTTGTGTGCTGTTTTTGATGCTTTACGAGATGCACGTTTATTTGGTAACCTTGAGAAGTGCATCTTTTGCACGGATCGAGTCTCTTTTCTTGGCTATGTTGTGACTCCACAGGGAATTGAGGTGGATGAGGTGAAGATTGAAGCCATAAAGAGCTGGCCTGTACCAAAAACTATAACACAGGTGAGGAGTTTTCTTGGTCTTGCAGGTTTCTACCGCCGCTTTGTCAAATATTTCAGCACCATTGCTGCACCTTTACATGAGTTGACAAAGAAGGGCATTGATTTCCATTGGGGTAAGGTACATCATGAGTCTTTTGATGCTTTGAAGGATAAACTTACACATGCACCATTGCTACAATTACCTAATTTTGATAAGATTTTTGAGCTTGAATGTGATGCTAGTGCTATAGGCATTGGTGGTGTTTTGATGCAAGATAGTAAACCTATTGCATACTTTAGTGAGAAAATTACTGGGCATGTTTTGAATTACTCCACGTATGATAAGGAATTGTATGCACTTGTACGTTGTTTAGAGACGTGGCGTCATTATTTGTTGCCCAAAGAATTTGTTATTCATTCTGATCATGAATCACTTAAGTATATTCGTTCTCAATGTAATTTGAACTGTAGACATGCTAAATGGATTGAATTTATTGAGTCTTTTCCTTACATTATTAAACATAAGAAAGGGAAGGATAATGTGATCGCTGATGCTTTATCTAGGCGCTATACTTTATTGTCTCAACTTGATTGTAGAATTTTTGGACTTGAGGCAATTAAAGAACAATATGCTGCTGATGTTGATTTTAAGGATTTATTGCTGCATTGTAAAGAAGGTCGTGCATGGAATAAATTTGTGTTAAATGATGGATTCTTGTTTAGAGCTAACCGCCTATGCATTCCAGTTGGTTCCGTTCGTCTTTTATTGTTACAGGAGGCGCATGGAGGTGGATTGATGGGTCATTTTGGTGCCAAGGAGATGGAGGATATTTTGGCCACACACTTCTTTTGGCCAAGGATGAGGAAAGATGTTGAGCGCTTTGTTGCTCGCTGCACTACATGTCAAAAAGCTAAGTCTCGCTTGAATCCACATGGTTTATACATGCCACTTCCTGTTCCTTCTATTCCTTGGGCGGATATTTCTATGGACTTTGTTTTGGGACTGCCTAGGACTAAGAGGGGGAGTGATAGTATTTTTGTTGTCGTGGATAGATTTTCTAAGATGGCACACTTTATACCATGTCATAAGACTGATGATGCTAGTTATATTGCTCATCTCTTTTTCAAAGAAATTGTTCGTTTGCATGGTATGCCTTCTACTATTGTTTCCGATCGTGATGCAAAATTCTTGAGTCACTTTTGCCGCAGGCTTTGGAATAAGTTGGGTACAAAGTTTTTGTTTTCTACAACTTGTCACCCACAAACTGATGGACAAACTGAGGTGGTGAACCGCACTTTGGGTACTATGTTGAGAGCTATTTTGAAGAAAAATTTGAAGAAATGGGAAGAATGTTTGCCTCATGTTGAGTTTGCATATAATCGGGCAACGCATTCTACTACCAAGGTAAGTCCTTTCAAGGTAGTGTATGGTTTTGATCCCCGTACTCCACTTGATATACTTCCTCTACCTATTCATGAGAGAGTTCATGTTGATGCTAAGGAACGTGCTGAATTTATTTTAAAAATGCATGAGACCACTAGACTTAGCATTGAAAAGATGAATGACAAGTATAAAATTGCTGGTAGTAAAGGTAGAAATGAAGTAAAACTTGATGTAGGAGATTTAGTATGGTTACACTTGAGAAAAGATAGATTTCCAGATTTGAGAAAGTCTAAATTAATGCCTAGAGCTGATGGTCCTTTCAAAATAATTGATAAGATTAATGATAATGCATACAAACTTGAGTTGCCTCCCGAGTTCGGGGTTAGTCCTACTTTTAACATTTCAGATTTGAAACCATACTTGGGAGAAGAGAATGGGCTTGAGTCGAGGACGACTCCACTTCAAGAGGGGGAGGATGATGAGGACATCACTCCTAAGGATACATGCAACACTACTCCAATTTTGGACTTGCAAGGTCCAATGACTAGAGCTCGTGCACGACGACTAAATTTAGAGGTGAGCTCGTTCCTACATTCTTCATTATATGTCATTTTTGAGAATGGTTTGCTACCTAATGATTATATTGTAATTAGGAATCATGGAGAGGACCAGGAGATGATGGGAGAAGGACTTGGAGACATGGAGGACCAGCAAGGACGTGGAAGCCAAGGTGGAGGCCCAACCAAAACCGACTTCGAGTCTGTTTCGGGGCTCAGGACCAGTCTGCACTAAAACGGATGCCCAAGACGCATACGGACTCGGATTTGGACGTTCTACATATGCACTGAAAGATAAGAAGAAGACCTTTCCAATGCTTCCGGTCTCATATCAAAATTCATCCGGAGTCATCAGAAATCGTTGAAACAAGAGAGAGTCCAGAATCTGTTTCGGTGCTGTGTCGCCTGTTTTTGGCCTTTGGGCTTTGTATCTAGTTGAGCCCAAGTAGGGGTGCATCCAGAGGGTCTTGCATGACCCTAGGGTCTTCATATACAGCTGCCATCACACCATTAGGGTTTGGGGGTTTTGCTTAGATTATTCTGTTCATAACAGTTTCGCCGTCATCACGGTTTGTGAGACCCCAACTTTGTGAGATTCATAATACATCTGCAATTGTGTTGCTTTCTTCTTTGTTCTTGCTTGTGTTCTTGATTCGCAGGCAGGGATTAGCCTTCTCGGCGAGGTCAATCATTTTAGGATGGTTGATAACCAGAGGAGACGTCGTGCTACGATTACGGGGTTTAGAACGTGCTGTTCTAAAGCCGGATCGATTTGTGTGTCGCCTCCGACCAAATCAACGTATCCAGAGCCTTTCAGAAGATCGGGAACCCTTGTCCACATCACCCTTCATCACTAGGACTTGATAGATTAGGAGTGACACTTTACTTGTTCCCTGTGGAAATCGATACTCTGGAATACTCCCGGGTGAAAGCTACGCTGGCATCTATACGCTTGCAGATTTTCCCTGTTAGGCTTAGGAACCGCCAACGCGCCCCACATTTTCAACATCGTGGCGAGTGTCACTCGTGTGGATTTGGCTTTCACACTTATGATTTCTATTCTCACAACGCAAGGTTCGAGTCGAGACGCTTTGACAGGCCATGTTTTCCCCATCGTGGTTCTCGTCCCATGTGTTTGAATGATAATGTGTAAAGAACTGTGATGACTACTACCGGTCGTATGGATAAGTGTTGGATTCCCAAATCTCTTTTGACTAACCCCAGCACTGAGCCATCGACTTTTCCTTCTTGTTCTTTGTAGGTAGCAGGTGGAGGCTTGGAGAACAAATGGTTGATGGACTCCGGGTGTTCGCGCCACATGACCGGAGATGCAAAGTGGTTCTCCAGCCTCACTCCCTTGAAGCGGCGGGAGTATGTGACCTCTGGAGATGACAAGAGAGGGAGAGTGAAGGCAAGAGGCGCGGTAAAGATAAATGAAAAATTCACTCTCAAGGATGTTGGTTTGGTTGAGTATGTCAAGTACAATCTCCTCTCTATCTCTCAGCTTCTTGATGTTGGTTTTGAAGCGCGCTTTAAGTCGAATGCTTCTTGTGTTCTTGATTTGAGTGGTTCCTTGGTTTGTGGGATTTGTCGCATTGGCAGAGTTTTTCAGGCTGATTTTGCTGGTTCTCCTGGCTCTCACAAGTGCTTGTTTGCTCAATCTTCTTCTGAGCTCTAAAAATGGCATAGGAGACTGGGTCACATGAGCTTTGACTTGTTATATCGCTTGAGTGGCCTAGGTCTGTTATGAGGATTGCCTAAGCTCAAATTTGATAAGGATTTGATTTGTTCTCCATGTCGTCATGGTAAAATGATTGCCGCTTCTCATCCACCAATTAATTTGGTGATGACTGAACACCCTAGAGAGTTGTTTCACATGGACACTGTTGGTCCTTCTCCGGTTTGTTCGACGGGTGAGAAGTGGTATGTTCTTGTGATTGTTGATGACTATTCTCGCTACTCTTGGGTTTACTTTCTTGAGAGCAAGGATGAAGTGTTTTATCACTTTTGGAGCTTATCTTTGATGTTGTTCAAGGAAGTCCCTGGTGCATTACGAGCAATCCACAGTGATAATGACCAAGTTCAAGAACTACTCCTTTGATGCCTTCTGTCATGAGCATGGTATTGAGCATCAGTTTTCAGCACCTCGTGTTCCTCAACAGAATGGTGTGGTTGAAAGAAAGAACAGGACCTTGGTGGAGATGGCTCGGACGATGCTCGATGAGCATAGGACTCCGCGGCAGTTCTGGGTTATGGCCATTAGCACTGCTTGCTATGTTTCAAATCAGATTTTCTTGCGCTCAATTCTTAATGTGACTTCTTATGAGCTGCGTTTTGGGAGAAAGCCCTCGGTTTCTTATTTGTGTGCCTTTGGTTGCAAGTGCTTTATTCTCAAGCATGGCAACCTTGATAAGTTTGAGTCGAGATCTTTCGATGGCATCTTTCTTGGTTACTCTCTTCCTGGTCATTACTACAGAGTTTTGAATTTGGAGACTAACACCATTGTAAAGTCCTGTGATGTAACCTTTGATGAATCAAACTCTTGTGCAACGAATATGATTGAGTCTGCAGGTGACAAGGAGCTGAAGGAAAGCATCTTTGTAGAAGAGGACCTACAGGGCTTTGATGATGATGACGATGATTCACTTCATCTCTCATCTGAGCTTGTTCCTGCTGCTACCACTACTCTAGCAGAGGGTCCAGAAGCTTCTACATCGACTTCAGTGGCTGTCGAGCTAGCTCCTGCTGTGGTTGAGGGGGAGGTATACTCTGAGAGAGAGGCCCCCAGCCACATTCAGAGTCAACATCCACCTCAACAAATGATTGATAATCTCAATGAGAGGACAACAAGGTCAAGGTCTGCACATATTGCTTGCTTTACCAATTCTCTCTTTGTTCCAACCTTTGAACTCTGAGATGTTGGACACGCACTATCTGATGAACATTGGGTTAATGCCATGCATGAGGGGTTGGAAAACATTGAGAGAAACAAAGTCTGGACCCTTCTAGAACCTCCCAAAAATGTCAATGTCATAGGAACCAAGTGGGTGTTCAAAAACAAACATGGGGAGGATGGTGAGGTTGTGAGAAACAAGGCTAGGCTAGTTGCTTCGGGTTTTAGCCAAGTGGAGGGCTTAGATTATGGTGAAACCTTTGCTCTAGTTGCATTTGCTTCCTCCAAGGGCATTAGACTTTATCAAATGGATATCAAGAGTGCTTTCCTAAATGGTTTCATAGAGGAAGAGGTGTATGTAAAACAACCACCTGGGTTTGAGCACCACAAATAACCAAACCGTGTATACAAGCTTCAGAAGGCTTTGTACGGGCTAAAGCATGCACCTAGGGAATGGTATGCTAGGCTTAAGACCTTGTTCACTCTTAAGCATGGCAATGACTTTCTAGTGGTTCAGATTTACGTCGATGACATCATCTTTGGTGGTTCCTCTCATGTTCTTGTGTCTAGATTTCAGGAAGCCATGGAAAGTGAATTTCAGATGTCGATGATGGGCGAGCTCACCTTCTTTCTTGGGCTTCAAATCAAGCAGTGCAAGCAAGGCACTTTTATACATCAAGCCAAGTATACAAAGGATCTCCTGAAGAAGTTTGACATGGTCGATGTGAAGCCGTTGTCTACACCAATGTCCACTACAATGGCACTTGACCCTGATGAAGACTGTGAAGTGGTGGACCAAAGGGAGTACAGGAGCATGGTTGGCTCCCTCTTGTACCTGACAGCGACAAGACCCGACATACACTTTGCGGTGTGTCTTTGTGCTCACTTTCAAGCTTCCCCAAGGGTGACTCATCGCAAGGCTGTCAAGCGCATCTTCAGGTATCTCAAATACACCCTTGAGTTCGGTATTTGGTATTCTGCATCATCATCTCTTGATCTCATTGGGTATTTGGATGCGGACTATGCTGGGTGTAGAATTGATAGGAAGAGCACTACTGGTACTTGTCATTTTTTGGGTACTTCTTTGATCTGTTGGTCTTCTCGTAAGCAGTCAAGTGTTGCCCAATCCACCATAAAGGCTGAGTATGTTGCTGCTGCTAGCTGCTACTCACAAATCCCATTAGCTGTATCTACCATGAGGGACTATGGGTTAACCTTTAAGAGTGTTCCACTCATGTGTGCTAACTCCAGTGCCATATGCTTAGCCAAAACCCCATTTCAACATGGTAAGGTCAAACACATCAATGTGCGATTCCACTTCCTGAGGGACAATGTTGAGAAAGGGGATGTTGAGCTCAAATACATCGACACTAGAAACCAACTAGCTGATATCCTCACCAAGCCCCTAGATGCTTCCAGACATGCTTTTCTTCGGGGGGAACTTGGTGTCTGTCATTGTTATGGCATCAGTTGAGGGGGAGTTGGTGTTCGCTTGTATATATGTATCTTACTTTTTATGCATTGCATCTCATATGTAATATATGCATTGGTAGATGAGCTTTGATTCTTATGCTTTCTTGCATTTCTCTTTGCTATGATTAAGCTTGAGCTAAGTTGTGTGGATGTGATGGTAATCTCTCATGCTTAGATTTTCTAGATGGCTTGTTATAGACTTATGTGAGCAACTTGCTAATCTTAAAGTAAAGTAGGCTTCTTGTGAACCTTATGAACTAATCTTGCTAAAACTTACTCACCATGTGTATAATTGCTTTTATGCTTGTTGAAACTTGCATTGAGGCTAGTCTAGAGGATGTCTTGACTTCGGCACCTTGTGTTTGCGAAATGGAAGGCTTTTCAAATGTTTAGCTCATGATGAAACATTGTGGGAACGTGTGTTCCTTTTGCCGCAAAGGCATGATCTTTTGTCTTGTGCATAAACTTGAATGATCTGCTAAGTGCTTTGATCAAGAATAATTCTAAAATGCTAATCCAAACATTGTGACTTGAAGTCTTGGGGTGTTTGCCATACCCAGTCATGCGACCCTCCGCATGGATAAGAGGACACATGAGGATAAACAATAATCACTTGATCAATTGAGTCTCTATTGCATATGTGATCATTTGTAGAGCTCATTTTCTGCGAATGCTTGTTGCCCCAGTTGAGATTGAAACTGGCTAGATTCTTATGATTCACTTGATGCTTGTTTTGCCTTGGATGAGAGTACTTACACATGTGGTGGCAGATTTTCTCATGATAAGCAAATTTGCTTCTATCTAAGCTAGTCAATCTTTCTGCTTAGCTTGTGTAGCTCTTGGTGTTTATACCTTGCTATCTATTTTTAATCTTTGTATGATTGTGAGCTATTGCTTTTACACTTCATGGCTCTATGTTTATGGGTAGCAAAGTTAAATGCTTGTTTGCATACTTGTTGAAGCTCCTTAGGTTTGTATTTTCATGTTTTGCATGTTTGCTTGTTCTTTTAACTCTTTGATGAGTTCATTGCCAAAGGGGGAGAATATATTGGGTCATGCACAAATTATGCGAAGAAACTTAAAATGATCCATTTTGCACTACATGAAACCTACCACAAGTTGAGGGGGAGCATATCATGATCTTGAGTGTTTTCTTGCACTTTTCACATTCTTTGCATCTCAAGTCGCTTTCTTTGCCAACTCTTGGTTTTGTGATTCCTACTTTGCTAGATGGCTTGTTTTCACCTTTTCTTTGGGTTTGGTCATTTGGATGAGTTTATTCGGTTTCGCATTTCACTCTCTAATCTTGTGCATTTGAGGTTGTCAATATACTCATCAAGGGGGAGAACCATGTGGATATGTGCCATGGTTTACAGTATATGTGATGAGTAATTGACTTGAGCGGATTTGGTGCTTCAGTTGAAATGCGGGAATCTAGGGATTGCATGTGTGTGTGCATGATTATGGTTTCCACTAACCGGAGTTGGTGGAGGTATTGGTGAAGTTGCAGGAGTTGAGAGATGTGTTTGCTTGTCTCATGATGTGTAGGTCACTGGAGTCAACTTGGCGGTCAACGGCGAGAGGATCGGGCATAAGTAGGGGACTTGGGGCTGGACGATAGGGATGCCGGGTGAAGTCATGAGTGATCCACACCGTACACGTGAAGAGGCAAGAAACACAGACAGTTTTGCGGTTGAGCCTCAAAACCGTAGTTGATGTAGATATGGCCCAATCTTCCGAGAGGTAAGGGGATAAACTCGAATTTAGGGAACTTGGCATCAACGACCCGGCTTGAATTAGACACGATCCAACCCCGCAACCGTTACACCAAGCACAACTTGATTGTTCCTGCAAGCGAAATCAAGAACACAAGCAAGAGAGGATAAACACGCAATCTGAAATTGCAAATATGGATGAAGCGAATCACAAGAAAAGGTTCAAGCTCTGAACACAAAAGGACTAATCGCCACAGTGGTGTAGAACAAGAACAGGGGCCCTGGATTACTATAAAAGGACTTGTCGCCACAGTTACAATAATTCAATCAAGTTTCTCTCTGGAAAACTGAACTAAACAAAACCTGAAACTAAAAGACGACGGCTACTGAGTTTATGTAGGAAACAAAGACGTCCTAGGGTTGGGGGCAACCAGGGGGGGGGGGCGCCCACAACATGGGCTTAAGGCCCGACACGATACATGGCCAAGTTGGCCCAAAATAGGTGGCACAGCACCTTGTCATGGTCACATATTATGACTCACGACCCTTCTGGAGCTAGGACCAGAACCAAAACGACGGTGTCGTCATCCCCTTTCCAACGCATCAAAGAATGCCTCGTTTGGACGTCGGATGTGGGAGATATCATCAAAATTGTGAAGGGGTGTCGGCTGAATCCGAGACGAACGCGGCGACCGAGTTGGTGACGACTTGTAACTTGGGGAAGGCCATGATATACGTGTATCCAGCTTGGTGATGTCCTCATCATCCTCCCCTTCTTGAATCGGTGTCGCCCTCGACTCCATCTCAGCATCAATCTCCTGCAAAAGGTTAGTACTAGCAGAATGCAAAGTAAAAGATACATGATCATCGATAGAAGATATATCATGACAAAGCATAGTATAGCAAGGTGCATCATGATTATCACAAAGATCAGTAACAGTAGATGTCATAGCAAGAAAAGCACCTCCCTTTAACTGAATAGCCTTATGTTTAACATCAGAAAGTTGTTTGTTATCATGTTTATTCTCAGTATTTTCAGCAAGCAGTTTAAAATGATTTCTAATATCAGCAGGCAATAACATACGCAAAGTAATATTCCTATCCTTATGCACAAATGTATATGTATTTGTTCTACCATGGTGGGCAGCATCCGTATCATATTCCCATGGACGGCCTAAAAGCGAACATGCTTGCATAGGTACAACATGAAAATCAGCAAAGTCTTGATAAGAACCTACTGAAAAGTGTATGCGTCCTGATCGAGTTACCTGTGCCGTACCACTATTGTTGAACCATTTGATGTGGTAGGGCTGATGTAGTGCATGCGTGGTCAAGCCAAGTTTGCTTACCAAATCAGAACTTACCAAGTTGTTACAGCTCCCAGTATCAATGATGGTGACAACACGGTGGTCCGCAACAATGAGGTACATGTAGAATAAATTGTTGCGTTGTTGTTCTTCCTCTTGTCCCACCCGAGTGGTCAACACACTCTGTATAATGAGGCTAGGACAGCCCGCGGTGGCAGCAATAGAATCAATGGCGGTAGTCTCCTGCTCCTCCGTCGAATCTGCAACAAGGTTAGGCATACGGGCAAATTCATCTTCAACATCACTAGAACTTTCATACCCATCAGCGGTAGCGATGAAAGCATGACGACTAGGGCAATCCTTCATGACATGTCCCATGCCCTTGCTGCGGTGGCAAATAATGGTGGTGGAGGAGCCAATCCTAGTTCCAGAAGTAGTAACCTTCTTCTGGTGTTGGTGCTGCACACTAGACGATTGCGCTGCAGAAGTAGGCGCAAGTGGAAAAGTTGTTACTGGTGTCTTAGCAACATGACTCTTCAAGTTCTCTACTCCAGTGCATTGCTAGAGATATTGCTCAGTGTTGGACCTGCAAGATTGTTGTGGAAGGCGTCCCTGTACTTCTCGTTCGGCCTTAAGAGCAATATGATACAATTGGCTGAACCTATTCCACTCTTTATAGTCAATAATATTCTGGATATCACGGTTCAAACCACCAAAAAATTTAGCACTAGTTTCAAGATCATCTTCATGTATATCACAACGTGCTAAACCAATAAGCAATTCCTGATAATATTCCTCTACTGTTTTACTACCTTGTGTTAAAGATTGTCATTTCAAACATAAATCACGTTGGTAATAAGGAGGAACAAAACAAGATTTCATGCGTTGTTTCAAAACAAGCCAAGTGGCAGGTATAGCAGCATTAGTATTGCAAAGGTCATTCCACCAAAAGAGAGCAAAACCTGTAAACTCACTAGTAGCAAGTCTAACTCTATGCTCAGCAGGAACTAAATGAGAATTATATTTCTGTTCAACTGCAAGTTCCCAATCTAAGTATGCTTCAGGGTCTGCACTACCAGCAAAAGGTGGTATGTTAAATTTGGGCTTAACAAAAGTATCAGTATTACCACGATTGTTATTACCTCCCATGCCATGTCGATTACGGTGAAGACGGTCTGCATCATGGTCAAAATCATCATCAGCAGCAGCTCGTTGAGGTGGAGGTCGTCATTCAACATCCTCAATGCGGTGGACAACAGTGTTGATGTGACCCATCAACTCGGCAAACTTCGTTTCCATGAATGTACGCTGGTCCGTAAGAAGCTTCGTGAGCTCGGCCTTGGAGACGCAATCATTGAAGTCTGTAGGGGACTCCAACTCTCCAGGTGTCCCTTTCCCTTTTCTCTGACATGGTTAAAAGCAAAAGACAACACTAAACAAAAAGATTAGCCCTATCAACTAGCAGGCAGCAGAGGGTGTAGAAAGTGGAAAACAATATCAGAAGCAATGTATCACAATCTTGCAAGTGTTCTTACCAAAGCCAAACAGGTCGACACAATCTGTAGTTGAGCTTGGGTGTAATAGTTGCAAGGAAGAAACCTGTGCTGCAATATGTATAGCTTGGAAGGCTAATATGTATGTCACTGGAACACAATTCAATAACAGATAGTAGCACTGAATAAATGTCCAAAGCAGTGTCCTAATTGCTGGCAAAAGAATCGTGTTCAAAAATAGTTGTGACAGCAAGAACAATGACAAAGAATAATGGAAAAGGCAACAAGGAACAAAACAAACTTCACAGACTTAGAATTTTCAGGGCGGGGGGGGGGGGGGGGGGTGCAAATCAAAATCTTGATTTTTTTGTATGATTTTTCCACTATTTTTCTATGATAGAGGAACACAAAGGAAGGAACCATAAGAAGTTTCAACTCAAACAGAGGAAAAACAAAGGGTAGGCAAAATCTCAAAGTTTCACCGAAAACGCTATTTTTGACTTCACAATTTTTTTCTATTTTTTCCCGATTTTTTTTGAATTTTTTGACGAGGGCACACAGGGTAGAGCCAGTGTGGGTCACCTCAACTTCGAGTCAAGATTCTTCTGTAAAAATTTCAGCCCAATCGGAGCAACGAGCGAACAGTTATGCCTGTTTTACTGAAGGTATGTCAGATAGGGTTTGAGGGGTGGGGGGGGGGGAAACCGAATCGGGTAGGGTTTTGTTTAGTTCAGTTTTACAGAGAGAAACTTGATCGAATTATTGTAACTGCGGCGACAAGTCCTTTTATAGTAATCCAGGGCCCCTGTTCTTGTAATACACCACTGTGGCGATTAGTCCTTTTGTGTTCAGAGCTTGAACCTTTTCTTGTGATTCGCTTCATCCATATTTGCAATTTCAGATTGAGTGTTTATCCTCTCTTGCTTGTGTTCTCGATCCTTTTGTGTTGAGGAAAGATGTTTATCCTCTCGTCCCCTTTCCAACGCATCAAAGAATGCCTCGTTTGGACGACGGATGTGGGAGATATCATCAAAACCGTGAAGGGGTGTTGGCTGAATCCGAGACAAACGCGACGACCGAGGTGGTGACGACTTGTAACTTGGGGAAGGCCATGATATGCGCGTATCCAGCATGGTGATGTCCTCATCAGTAGTGGTGATGAAGACGGCGTGTTGACCAAGTCAAGGCGAACGGAATGCCGGTACAAGTGACAAGGGGGCCTGATGGACAGGGACTGGGAGAGATTTGCCGGTGGTCAGGATCGCGGGACAAGGTGACAAGCGTTGACATCGAGAAGTCACGCTTTGAGTAGTGTGTGAGGTAGTTTCCCGGTTTGGGCCTCAAAACCGGTGGCGGTGGTTGGTGGTGCACGTGGCACCATCACGGAGCTTGCTTCGAAATGAAGCAAAGATGTGAAGCGTCTGATGGCATCCAGGCGATGAGGAAAAAGATGGACAGTTATGCCCCCGTTGGTAGGTGGCAATGTTATGTAGGTGAAGGGTAGTGTGATCTTTTGGACAATAGGACCCTAGGACTATATAAGGAGAGGTGTGGCTGGTGGGAGAGGTGCCTCTTCGCATTAGCCTTGTGTTAGGAACTCATTTCAAAGTGCTAGGAGAGGTCTTCATGTAATAGAGGAGAGGAGAGGGTGTGTGAGTGACATCTCTTGCTCTTCCAAATAGTGGGAAGAAGAGGGTGGCTTCCTAGCCATGTATCCATGTATCTTGACTTGATGAATCAATGATATGAGATTCAAATTCGTGCTCAAGTTCTTCCTCTCTCCCTAAATCCTGAATTTCTCTTTTTCCTTATTATCGGAGCTATTTTTGTGGTGATTTTCAATCTCAATTTTGAGTGAGTTTTGGGATGGATTTTATGGGGGATCTTAGTGATATGATGTGCTAGAACAATCCTATATAGGTCCTTGACCAAATAAAAGGCACAAGCACCTTCGATTTCAACGTTTTCTTAAGTTTCCCCTTTTCGGTGTTCTTGGCACGAGATCTGAAATTCATGATGATTCGTTGTGCTTTTTGAGTGGATCTCTTTAGAGGAGTGTCGTGATGTATTGAGGATAATCTGATCCAAATTTTGTGATTTTTGGAGTTCGTTTGATAGGGTTTTGGCAATTTTCTTTCCCAAATGGAGCTGCTATTTTGCCCAGGACAGAACTTCCGTGGCCAGGACAGAACATCCATGACCATGACGGAACTTCCATCAAGAACCACAGAACTTCCATGAGTGACAGTTCTCCCATTGCCCGGAACTTCCGTGATTGATAGAACTTCCATCGGGGGCTTCAGAACTTCCGTCGGGCACCACGGAACTTCCGTCAGGCTCAGTTTTGTGATCTCTCGGAGCTACCTTGTTTCCCATTTTATTCCTTTTTGTGCTTCCCCTATGTGTTCTTTTGGTTTGAGTCGTTCCTAGGGTTAGCACATTACAAGTTGGTGTGTGTAATCTTGGTGACTCGATTAGAGGTTGGTTTGGGTTGTAGTTGGGACATAGGCCAAGTTCTTGAGAAAAAATTTAACTGGCTCCCATTCACCGCCCCTCTGGTCACCTTCTCGGTCCTTCAGGAAAGATATTATGTGCTGAAGAACAAATATGATAACTTCACTAGATTACCACATGAGAGAGCTAACACTGTTCATTCTTGCTTTCATTTACTAGTGGAGGAGATCAATACTCTTGGGGATTACTTCAAGCTCAAGCCTGTTGAAGTGATAAGATGATTCTTGAGGTTATTCAAAGACCCCAAGTATGAGTCCATCATCGCCTGCACCTTACAAGGTGACATCAAGACCAAGACTCTCAAGGACATGCTTGGGAAGATCACTACTTTTGAGAGCTACCTATTGGGTTTGGATGATTCACAGCCGTCCAACCTAGCTCTTCAAGTAGAGAAGCAAGAGCTTACCAAGAGCAAGAAGAAGGTGATCAAGGATGATGATGATGATGATGAAGATGACTTGAGTGAGGACTTGGCTCTTCTCATGAAGAAGATGAGGACCTTCAAGAACAAGTTTGCCTCCAAGTCCAAGGGCAGGTGCTTCAACTGTGGCTCCAAGAATCACTTTGTTCGAGATTGCCCCAAGCCCAAGAAAGAAGCTTTCAAGCCCCAAGACTCAAGTGATGATGATGATGATGAAGAAGAAGACCCCAAAGCCAAGAAAAAGAAGAAGAGGTACTTCAACAAGGACAAGAGCAAAGGTAACAGCAAAGCCAAAGACTACAAAAAGAAGTTCTCATGCAAGTCCCTTGTTGGAGAGTGGACAAGTGACAACTCAAGGGACACATCCTGTTTGTCAAGCGATGATGAAGAAGTGGCCGGCCTAGCCATGATGAAAACCACATTTCTACGAGCTCTTCCTCCACCTCCCACGTGCCTCATGGCCACAGCCATCTTGGGGAGAATGGGGTTGAGAGCAACAATGACGAGGAGCTCTCCTGCATCGAGCTTTGGAGTACTCTTGAGGAAGCCCACGATATCACCGTCAAGAAATTCAAAATGCTGGATGTGGTAAGAAAAGAGTGTATGTTGGCTAACGACCATGTTGGTGAGCATGAGAGTGAGCTCAAGGACCTTGTCACATCTCATGAGGTCCTAAACAAGAGTTATGACAAACTCAAGGGTGATCATGTAGAGCTACATGAGAAGTACGAGGCCCTCGGACTTACTTTTGAGGCCATCAATGTTGAGAACCTTTCCTCTCCCTCCTCTAGTTCATAAAAGAGTGATGTTTCTACTATGTGTGATGAACTAACCACCTCGATCGAGGTTTCTTCTCTTGAGCCATTGGTTTTGGAGGAATATCACAAGCTTAAGAAAGAGAGGAAGATGGTGATGGACGTCTTTGAGAGGCTCACACGTGGTAGAGCCATCCACAAGGAGATTCATGGAGGAACCTTGTGAACAATGTCTCCTACTGTGGACTTGGCCGATATCCCGCCGCCATCAACATCCTTGCGATGAGTGACTCTATTCCCACTTGGGGCAAGCCCCTACTCGCCGAAAACTACTATTGTGAGAGGTGTTGCAAGGATGGACACACCAACAAGAATTGTCCAATGGTGAGAAGTTTCATTGTTTTACCTAAAGCTAATTTGTTCCATGAGAACAACCACTTCAAGCTTTTTAGGCACTTGGGTGGCAAGGTGAAAGCAAAGGCTTTGGGACCACCAAACTAGAAGAGAAAGGTCACGAGCATATGGGTGCCTAGGTGCATTGTTGATCTTGAAAGGTCAAAGGAGAACAAGTGGGTGTCTAAGAACAAGACCTAGAAGATGGTGGTGGTGGTGGACCGGGAGCTTACTTGAAGATCAAGTGAAGTCCACCACAAGTGACATGGACCTCAACGACATATCTACTCACGAGGGAGGTATCTGTGTGTGTTTGTTCTTGTTAGTTGTAGTGTGTTCTTTCTTTTCTTGCATTGTATTGTAAATAGGACTCCTTTGTGACTAGTATGCTTTGCAACCATGCATGTGTAAATAACAAAAAGAAAAATGCATAAAAATTAGCCAATGTCTAACCCACTCAAGATAGCTATAAGCAAGGGGGAGTGCTTGAGATGGTGGTTTGGCTTCTCTCAAGGCAGGGCATGGCTTATAGTGAGTAAGCTTGGGAGGGGTTCAAACATGACATTGTTAGGTTTCCTTTGTGTCTTGCTTAATATTACTTGCATTCATATAGCATGTTTACTTTCTGTGCATGTTGGAGGAAATAATCTGTATATTACACTCCAAACCCTAGAAGGGTGAATATATACATCTCTGTACATGGGCCTCTGTGGGCCAAATATACCCAGTACTATAGGCTATATATCATATTACTCTAACCCCCCAACCCCCCAAGGTCGGAACTACCGGCGCAGCGGAGTTCAAGACTGGACAAGAAAGAAAATGACTACACACCCCTCTGCAATCACAACTAGCCACTAGCAATGTTGAGACTGGACCAAAACTCCGAGAATGTGGAGGAGGGGAGACCCTTGGCAAAGATGTCGGTGAACTGGGAAGTGGTCGGGACATGTAGGACCCGAACCTGACCAATGGAGACCTGATGCCGAACAAAGTGACGGTCGATCTCCACATGCTTCGTCCGCTGATGCTGAACTGGGTTGGTCGGGAGGTAGACGGCGCTGACATTGTCGTAGTAGACGAGCGTGCTCCTAGTCAGCGGGCTGTGAAGCTCCGCCAAGAGCTGTTGTAGCTAGGATGCCTCAGCTACGCCATTGGCAACCGCCCGGTACTCCGTCTCGGCACTGGAGCACGAGACCACCAGTTGCCGCTTGTACGACCAGGAGACCAGGTTGCCGCCGAGGAAGACAGCATAGCCGGAAGTGGACCAACAAGTGTTGGGACACCTGGCCCAGTCAGCGTCGATGTAGACAACAAGCTCGGTGGAGGGTGCCCGGTGAAGAACCAAGCCGTAGTCAATAGTACTGTGGACATAGCGTAGCAGACGCTTCACAGCAGTGAGATGTGACTCCCGCGAACATAAGTGATGTCCGGCCTGGTGAAGCTGAGGTACTGAAGAGCCCCAGCAAGACTCCGGTAAGCAGTCGGGTCTGCAACCGAAGCACCCACGTTCGCTGAGAGCTTCCCCTAAGTGTCAACCGGAGTGGAGCAGGGCTTGCAGTCAGCCATCCTAGCCTGCTCTAGGATATCAAGAGCATACTGCTGCTGGTGAAAAAAGAGGCCAGTGGGACGAGGCTCCATAGTGACACCAAGAAATTGGTGGAGCACACCTAGATCCTTCATGGCAAACTCAAGCTGCAGTGACTGAATGATACTCTGAAGGAGGGTCTGGCTGGAAGCAGTGAGTATGATGTCATCAACATAGAGCAGCAGGGAAGCAGCCTCAGACACCCGGCGGTAGACAAACAGAGAAGTGTCAGACATGCACTCAATGAAGCCCAACGAGGCCAAGAACATGGCAAGCCAAGAGTACGATGCCTGAGGCGCCTGCTTCAGGCCATACAGTGACTTGTTGAGGCGGCAGATGAGATCTGGACGACTGGAATCCACAAACCCTGTTGGCTAACTATAGTATACTGTCTCGGTTAGAGTACCATGTGGAAAGGCAATCTTCACGTCAAGCTAATGCACGGGCCAGGAGCGGGAGAGAGCCAATGAGAGAACTGTGCACACTATGGCCGGCATCACCACCGGACTGAAAGTCTCATCGTAGTCCACTCTAGGCCACTGGGTGAAGCCCCGAGGAACCCAGCCAGCCTTGTAGTGCTCCAGTGATCCGTCAGCCCGGCGCTTATGCATCCAGATCCACTTGTCCGTGACCACATTGCAACCAGACGGACGCGGTACGAGGTCCCACATCTGGTTGGCAAGAAGATCCACGTACTCCTCATCCATAGTCTGACGCCAGTGAGGATCCGCCAGGGCATCGCAGATGAAGGAGGGCACGGGTGAGATGCCCGGCACCACCTCGACGACAGAGATGACACCCGTAGCCTGTTATGTTACCATGGGATGAGTGTGGCCGGGATCCCGATGGACAACAGACGTGTGGTACACCGCTAGGTCGAGCCGAGAGCGAGCCCGCGAGCATGATGTCAGCTCAGGTGGAGGCGGTGGTGGCAGAGCGACCACCGGCGCAGGCGGAGGCGGCGGTGGCGGAGAGACCACCTGCTCAGGTGAAGACGGTGGTGGCTGGGAAACCACCGGCTCAGGTAGAGGTGGTGGTGGTGGAGAGACCATTGACTCTGGGACTAGCACTGCACGGTGCCTGTAGACCTGCACCTGCACTGGCTCGGCGATGCGGGCAACTGAAGGACCGAGAAGGCGACCAGAGGGGGGAGGTGAATGGGAGCCAAGCAAAATTCTCCAAGAGAACTTGGCCTATATCCCAAAAACAACCCAAGCCTACACACACCAAGTAGTGGTGTACTAGCCCTAGGAGTGATCAACCACAACAAGAAACACAGCGGAAACAGTAAAGACCCAAGATAGTTAAAAACCTCACAAACTACACCTTACTAAACCACCACCGGCAGAGCCAATCAGGACCATCGACAGTGCGAGTTGGCCCCATCAGCAGTGCCGATCTGGCCCATCGGCAGTGCTGGTGCCGGGTTTAGAGACCCACCGGCAGTGCCGGTCCTAGTCGCCGGCAGTGCCGATCGACCCCAACAGAACAGCAGAAACTTTCAGGAATTTGGCAAATCTTCTGCAAAACCTAATCAAACAAACTCCAAATGATGCGATTTTTGGATTAGTGAATCCTCATCACATCACGACCCTAATCCTAGAAAATCATCTCAATTGGCTCAAGGAATCATCACGAATTTTAGATCTTGTGACAAGAACACCAAAAAGGGGAAACTTGACAAATCCTTCAAATCGAAGGTGCTAGAGCTATTGATTCGGTCAAGGATCCATAGAGGATTGTTCTAGCTCATCCTAGCAACAAGTTTCTCAAGAAATCCGAGCCAAAAACTCGTCCGAAAATGAGATAAAAAATCACCACAAAAATAACTCCGAAAATAGATAAAATGGAATTTCGGGATTCAAGTGAAGAGGGAAATCTTGAGCACAAAAATACTTCTCATATCATAGAAAGTTGCTTACAAGATCCATAGGTACAAGGCTAGGAAGCCACCCTCTTCCTCCCACTATTTGGAAGAGCAAGAGATGTCTCTCACACACCCTTTCCTCTCCTCTAAAACATGAAGTCCTCTCCTAGCACTTTGAATAGAATCCTAACACAAGGCTAATGGAAAAGATAGGCACCTCTTCCACAAGCCACACCTCTCCTTAAATAGGCCTAGGGTCTATTATCCACATGACCACTCTACCCTTGACCTACATAACACACCCACCTACCACCCGGGGGCATAACCGTCCATCTTTTTCCTCATCGCCCGAATGCCATCGGATGCTTCACGTCTTTGCTTCATCTCAAAGCAAGCTCCATGATGGTGCCACGTGCACCACCAACCACCGCCACCGGTTTTGAGGCCCAAACCAGGAAATCACATTGCACGCTTGTCAAAGCATGACTTCTTGATGTTGACGCGTGTCACCTTGTTCCACGATCCTGACCACCGGCAAGTCTCTTCCAGTCCCTATCCATCGGGCCCCCTTGTCACTTGCACCGGCATCCCGTTCGCCTTGACTTGGTCACCACACCGTCTTCATCATCATCATGGTTTTGAGGCTCAACCGCGAAACCGTCCGTGCTTCTTGCCTCTCCACGTGTACGGTGTGGATCACCATTGACTTCACCCGGCATCCCGATCGTCTGGCCCCAAGTCCCCTACTTGTGCCCGATCCTCTCGCCGTTGACCGCCAAGTCAACTCCAGTGACCTACACATCATGAGACAAGCAAACACATTTCTCGTCTCCTGCAATATAACTAATATCTCTACCAACTCTGGTTAATCATAACCATGATATGCACACCCATGCAATCCCTGAAATCCCGCATTTCAACTCAAACACCAAATCCGCTCAAGTCAATTACTCCTCACATATATCGCAAACCATGGCACATATCCACATGGTTTCTCAACAGCGAAACATGGGGGCTCCCGCAGCGCAGGGAGTGGCCACGAGGCCACGCGTGGCGCAGTCTTCCAGGGCTGCTCATGGCGCAGGCGAGGCCTCTAGGGCCACACGTGGCGCAGGCAAGGGCTCCAGGGCTGCGTGTGGCGTAGGCGGGGACTCCGGTGTCATGCATGGCGTGGTAGAGACCGTCGGTGAACCTACTGGAAAGGGGTAAATAAAAGCTGGGGGCTGGACCACTGGGTTAGTCGGAAACATGGGGGGCAGGACCAGGGGAGGGAGTAGTGGGGGTGGAGTATGGGAAGTCCGGCTCGACGAACACGATGTGCCGGGAGATGAGGACACGACGGGAGGTGAGATCGAAGCAATGGTACCCCTTGTGGTCAGGGGAGTAGCTGAGGAAGACAAACCGCATCGACCGAGGTGCGAGCTTGTGGGGAGCAGTGGCGAAGATGTTAGGGTAGTAGGCACACCCGAAGACCTGAAGGTGATCATACCAAGGAGGGGTGTGGAAAAGGGCGTGGTGGGGAGTGGGAGCAGGTGAGGCCATGGAGGGAAGGCGGTTGAGTAGGTAGGTGGCTGTGTGTAGACCCTCGGCCCAGAAGCGGGCTGGAAAAGAGTGAAAGTTGCCTAGAAAGGGGGGCGGGTGAATACGGAATCTAAAAATAATCCTAAAAAGCACTAAAGCTTTATCAAATAACCAGGAATGATGGAACTTCCGTCAGTAATGATGGAACTTCCATCACCACAGAAGTTCTGTCAAGTGATAGAACTTCTCACTGACTATCCTCTAAGCAATGAACTTAATGCAGATAGCAAAGAGGAGGAAATACTAACTTGACAGAATTGCGGCTATAGTAATGTAAACCTAAAGTTCTTGATCAAATATCTAGCAACACAAATAACAAGTGATACAAGAACAATAATATGAAAGAAATGAGCAAGCATAAATATAAGAGCGGGAATGTAAAGAGAGACACAAGAGATTTAACCCAAGGTTCGGCAACCACACTAAGTAGTTCCTACGTCCTCGTTGAGGAGCCACACAAAATGGTCGGGTCTCTCTCAACCCTTTTCCCCGCCAAGCAATCACAAAGGTCGTGCTTGGATTTCTTTCTTCACTTGATTCTTTTCCTCCGGAGGTGAATCACACCTTCACAAATGTCCCCGACTCACCACACAAAGTTGGGAGCTCAAGGGCGACACCTAGCCGTCTAGGAGACCAAGTCTCCAAGAGTAACAAGCAAATAAAATCTTGATGGGGAGGGAAAGATGTGCTCAAGCTTTTGAATGGTTGGATTCAATGTTTTTATGGTTGGATCTCTCTCACTTTGATTTGAATCTCAAGAAAAAGTCTAGGAGCAAGAGCGGAGAGCTCTAGCCAAAGAGTGAATGAAATAGCAAGGAATCCAACCCTTCCCATGGGGGAAGCGGGGATGTATTTATAGGAGCTCTCCAAAAACTAGCCATTACACAACTTCTCTTTGTCCGGCGGAACTTTCGTGGTTATCCACAGAACTTCCATCATTTTAAATTTAGCCATTGCGCGAGCCTGGGAGAGAGGCCAGATGCTATGATGGAACTTCCGTCAAGGGGTGATAGAACCTCCGCCACTCTCGGTTTGACAAGGAACAAGCTCACAGAACTTCCATGAGAGCCACGGAGATTCTGGTGATGGAACTTCCGTCAGGAAATGACGCAACTTCTGTCACTCTCGGGAAGGGCAGCAAGCAGGAACCCGACACTGACGGAACTTCCATGAGTAGACTCACTAAACTTTCGTTACTCTCAGTTTGGCTCAGAAAAAACTGGTTCTATGGCTTTGTTGGCTATACTTCTCACAAAACTTCTTTTTTTGGAGGCTTGAGCACAAACATTCCTCTTGGTAGCAAGTTTGTTTTACCCCCCTTTATAGTTCGGCATACCTATGACTCAAAATAAATTAAAGAACTATTATTTAAAGTGCTTTCGAGTCCATATCCTTTTCTTTCTTTTTGGGAGTAAACAACAACATGCAAATGTGGGATTCTAGAACAATTTTGATTATTTACACATTTATTTCATGAACAAGTTAGCACAATTTTAATCTTTTATCATCGTACACCAAAACCCACTAGGGGATCCAAGATGCATCTTCAATCTCCCTCTTTTTGGTGATTGATGATAATAGATTAAAAAGGACATAAAGAGGATAATCAAAAGAGACAAAGAGCAACATATAGTGGAACTCTCCCTAAAGATATGCATGATTCACACAAACATGTGAGGGACCTCCCCCTATATTTTGCAATGAGTGGGGTGCCTAAAAGTGTACAAGTGTGTAGAAACGTGATAAAGCAATAAACAAAAATCAATCTACAAAAGGTAATATAAAACAAGCATCACACATAACATAAGAACAATAGAGTTATTACAACAAACGTTCACAAATAGTTTTCACACACATAGCAAATAAAAAGGATAACTAGTCCATAGGTTCATCACTATCCTATTACATCCTTTTCATCTCAACTTCCCCCTTTGGCATCAACGCACCAAAAAGAATGAAAGGAAGAGGAGATAAGAGAAGGTATCACTCATCATCATCGTTGCTCGCCTCAACGTCTTCTTCTTCTTCGTCGTCACCTTCTTCTTCTTTGTCACCTTCTTGTTTTTGGTCTTCATTGCCTTCTTTGTCTTGAGCTGGAGGAGGAGCAGGGTGAGGAACCATATCATCCCAATCATAGCCAACAAGTGGATCCTCAAAGACCTGTGGCTCACCATCGGGCTCACACTCAGAGCCATCCAGAGACACCTTATGGCCTTGAGCTCTTTGGTCTTTCTTGTATCGTCGCACTTGCTTCTTAATGCACCTCTTCTTTTCCCAGTTTTCCTCAGCATTCAAGAAACAAGCATTCAAAATGCTCTTGAGCATAGAGGCAATAGGAGATGATGGACGGCAGTGTGGGGTTTCGGATGGAGGAGCAGAAGATGATGCATGAGGTTCTGCTGCCTCTGCCCGTGCTGCCTTTTCTGTTGCTAACTCCCTCCGGATAGTCTCATGATGAGGGCGAGTGAGCCTTGGCACATGAGGTCTCAAAGGCTGATGCTTGCACTCCTTCTCAAATACCAACCCTGTCTCAGACTCTATCATCCTCATAAGATATGGGGCAAAAGGAAGCACCTTCCTTATATCCAGAGAGGCAGAGTAGATTTCCTGAATAATGAAGTCCATCACACTAAAGTCTGCAGCTCCATCTGTGAACCTAGCAAGAATGTTCCTAGAGTGCTCAACAAGTGAAGTGGCATATCCACCCTTTGGAGCAATAGTCACCCTGAGCATCCTGTTGAGGGTGAAATAGAAGTTGTGCATCCCATGAGTGGTTCCTAGATATTTTGGTTGAAGATCCTCGTACATGAAGGTCAACTTTGAATCCTTCAACACTGAATCATATGAGAGCTGGTCCCTGGCAGCATCATCATTACCCTGGAAAAAGAAGGTGGCCAGGTGTTGGTCGTTACTACGCACCCACTTATATACCGCAAGAGGATGGTGTACATTGTAGCACTTTTTCCCTTAAAAGGAGTATTCCATAGTTTATCATATCCACTTGGACCTTACGGATTATTAAACAAAGTTAACATTAAAAGATCTAGTCAAGGCTACTATCGAGTTCGAATTGCATGAGCGGAGACTGGCCAACGCAAAGATGCGCCAGACAACAAACCTGTTGTTGTGCCGATCGATGCAGGGTTGAGCCGATCGACACATTACCGAATCTGTGTGATTGGGCCTTTCCCTGAGTGGGGGCACCGGAGTTGTGGTGCTAAGATTGCAGGATTCAAGGAATCCAGATCGGTGTGTCGGTCTTCGTTCCACCCTATCTGGGCCGGATGTATCATTTGGTATCAGAGCTGGACCCTTGTTAAGAACGGGAGAATGATGAGGACATCCTCCACTATTACCCGCTACAGTGGCGACTGTGTGAGCCTCTGAATAATCCCACCTTGCTTAGCTTGGGAGGTGGAAGCCACCTTAAAAGGGAGAGCCACCCTTCCCCTATCAGACTAGCCTTTTAGGGAGATTGGGCCTTTCCCTGAGTGGGGGCGCCGGAGTTGTGGTGCTAAGATTGCAGGATTCAGGGAATCCGGATTGGTGTGTCAGGATTTCGACAGGAGTTGTGGTGCTAAGATTGCGGGATTCAGGGAATCCGGATTGGTGTGTCGGGCTTCATTCCACCCTACCTGGGCCGGATGTATCAAATAAGCATCATAGTGGTACTCATTACTGCGAGGGACAACAATTGCAATTGATTTAGACAAGCTGGGATAACCCGAGATACACGACACATATGCACCAGTTAAGGTCGTATATGGCAACTTTTCGCAAGGACGAAAAACAACTTGGTCCGGTCCGGGTCCAGTCTCAGCGAGTGGGCATGCCGTTCTGCCAACAGTACTTCGTGGTCTGAACCGCCCACTCCAGCAGCAGGAGGGTCAATGACCACTATACTGGGTACCGTCCTCATTGCCGCACCAATGCTACATCAGTTTACTAGTGCCCATAGACTAGCATGTATTCGGTACTGTTCAATACTTGACCAAGGGGCCAACTACGGACAGGTCCTAGGTTCGACAAGGGAGGGCTACCGCAGTCAACACCCATGTATTGCTGCAAACCTATACATGCATCTTCCCTGCCCGGTCATAATAGTAAAATAAACTTCTTTTTAGGTTCCCGTTCCAGTGGTCAAGTTCATTCCCAAGTATTAGTATCTATCGGGCCTAATAGTTACTAAGCATAGTGACATAGTACCAATACTACCAAAGTTCTAATGACAGTGGCGTAGGTCATTTGGGCATCATGCAAGTGGGTTCCAATCAACTCCTATGACCTAATGCAATAATCACAGACACTAGTAATATTGAAAACTAGCAACTTTATAAAATGGCGAATGAAAAACCAGGGCTTGCCTGGATCGATGTTAGTGCTAGCAACTACAACATCTTGCTCTTGGGGATCAAGGTACTTCTGTAGATCTTCCTCTTCCTGCTCCGGGTTGTTGTTGCCTATATGATAGAATTGAATTGTCGGTAATATCAAAATACCGTAGAATGCAATGGTATGATGCTCAACGTCTTTTAAATGTTGATTATTATCATGTTCTCGAAACCATATGCTTCAATGTTCTCGAAGCCATATGCTTCAATGTTCTCGAAGCCATATGCTTCAAAGAAACAAATTAGAGTTTCTTCATTTTATGTGTGTTAATCGTTTATTAGGGTTGTTGTAGTCCTTCAAAATAATCAAGCAATTGTAATAGTAACCAATTGATTCTGATCTTGAGTGATTTATCATGAACAGGGACATAGATGAAGTGTATTCTTTACCAATTTACAGCCTCTGGATATAATTACTCTAATTACTAGCATTTATTAAAGTAAAATAGTGGTATGAGCAATTAATTTGATTTAATTAAGTAAACTTAGGTTTCTGGACTTGTGTGAATTACTGGGCACAGAGGCTTGTGTGAGTGATCTTTGTGCCAAGTGGCAGGGGCCAATTAATTATAAAATAATTACTAGAATTAATTCAATTGAACTCACTAAATAATTTCCAGAGCCTAAAATAATTCATATTTTTCTAAGCCAAGAATTGTGGTGACAGATACTTATGCAATTATTAAGCATGCCAAACATCAGAATTAAATTTGGCTCCTAGAATATCTGGTGAATTAATTTGTGTTTGGATAATAAAATGAATTAATAAAAATGCAAGTACATAGGCTAAGGTTTATCATTTTACTAAAATAGAGCTCTTCAGGGTGAACCTAACAAATTTTGTTTGAGCTACATTGGTGTTAAATTCAATTTACTAGGAGTTTTCAAAGTTTTAATCATTTTTCTAGAATTTCTAGTATTTTCTGGTTTAAAGGAGAGGCCACGTAGGCGACACATAAGCGACACGTAGATGACACATAGGCTGCCAGTAGGATGCCAGTGTGCAGGGTGTCAGCAACCCTGCAATCAAAGCTCACTGCCGATGGCTGCGCGCGAGGAAAGCTCGCCGCGAGATTACGCACGTGACGCACATGTCGAGGTGAACACGTCTAGGGGGTTGGCGAGGACGGAGGGTCACCGGAAGGGGGTCGACGACGAGAGGCGGCGGAGCGAAGGTCTTCGGCGGAGTCGTGGAATCGGCTCGGAGCACCAAATCAGTCGGGGCTTGCTCCTAAAGCTTGACGGCGACGAGGGGATGCTAGGCATCAAGTCGGCGTGCATCGGTGATGGCCGGAAGTAGGGGCTCGTCGTGGAGGCGGCTTCGGTGATCGGCGGAGTAGAGACGGTGGCCGAGGAAAACATTAGCGACAGCGATCTTGCGGTGAAAACATGGGAAAGAAAGGTCAGAGAGGTGAGCTGGGAAGTTGCGCACGAGAGAGGAAAAAGATTGGACGATGAGGCTCACCGGGAGCGGTCAATTTCAGCCGGCGGTGCAGAACTCACCGGAGAGGGGTCGCCTCTAATTTTCTTGCAATTCACCCAATACGCGAGGAGTAACGGCTAAGCAAGGGCATAGGAAGGGAGGAGAGGTCTTATGCGTAGTGATTTGAGGCGTGACTTGCAAGATAGTGGCAGTGGCTGTCGAGCAGCAAGCTTGGAGCTCGAGTTCTGGCAATGGCAGGGTGATGGGGTGAGAGCGGAAACGAGAGAGAGAGCGAGAGAGAGTGGGTTCTGTGATCTCGAGGGTTCGCTATCAAGTTGCGGAGAGATAAGAGTGAGTGGGGAGAAGCGGGAGCGGAGAGAGTGGTGGAATTGAAGTTTTGCCGGTGATCATGGCACGGTGCAGAGGGAACGGAGAGGATTAGGCGCGTGAGCGGCTGAGGCAGAGGGGATGGGACAACACGGGGAGGTCAGCGGCACTATCGCACATGGAGTCCCGAGGTGGGGGTGAAGACCGGCCACGCGATGCGCCGGCATCGGTAGAAATTGGCCGAGAATCGGCTCTGCGCCAGTTTGAGGGAAGAAGAAAGAGATTTCGTGCTGCACCCCCTGGAGTTTTTGATTTCTTACAAATAGGCCCTCGGTCAAAGCTGATTTTTATAAAATCGAAATAAAATAGCTAGGAGTTTCCAAAAATAGTGAAATTTGGTGGGTGGGCTATTTAAATAGTGGAGAACACTTTGGTGAATTTTATTTGTGATTTTCATAAAAATATTTTTAGAATTAATCAAATGCATTAATTAGTTATTTAGGAATCAATTAATTAATTTGGGGTCTTGCCAAGCAGATGAAAGGTCCAATAATTTCATAAATTCTATTTTATTATTAGTAACATGCTTATGAATTTATTTATCATAAGTTGTATTAAAATTTTTGAATTGCTTCAATAACTTGATTGCAAGGTTTTTATTTGCCTAGAATTAATAAATGGGAGTGAGTCCTAATATTTCATGCTATGTTGTTCATAACCTAAGCTCTCCATGTTGGTTAAATGAAGTGAGACACCTGGGGTGTCACACTTTTAATTGGTTCTTCTTTTGGCATTTAAAGTTCGCTCACAAGGACTGTGGCTTTGCGGGATGATTCCTTCCATGAATTGTTGTCAGCATTTTTCATTTTTGGCTCCTTGACAAGTGTTGGAGCGTAGAGTTCACTCGCGAGGGCTATGGTTTCACGAGACGGTTTCTTCCATAAACCATGCCAAGTTTTTCTTAGTAGTGCTCATCATGATAGGGTTACGAGCATTGGTTCGCTTGCGAGAACCATGGTTTCGCATGGCGGTTCGCTCCATGAATCATTGCAGAATTACCCTTATTTTTGTAGTTTCTCTTAATTTAATGTAATGTTTCTACAATAAGTTTTTCTGCAGGTACACTAACACCGTTAGTACAACACTTAGTAACTACACTTTTGCATCATGCATCCCTTTATAACTTAACTAAAATTTTGTTCTCTCCTTACGTACCCACCTCTGAAATAAAAGTTTGCAAGTTAGATAAGTACAAAAATTCGAAATACAAGTCTAAATTATTTAGTTAACAACAATCTGTCAACTCTCTGTTTTCAACACATCCCTGAACTTGCAAAAATCATAAGTCCAGTCCTACATGGAATTTTTGGGAGTACAAATACAATCTGGAAAGCTATGAAAGACTACTGTAACATGGCACCAAGTACCAGTTTTGTACATTTTGTTTTCTGGACACAATACTTGATTTCTGATTGCCACACAGTCAAGACCGAATCTGTTAAAACTCCATCTCCGTATTATTGCCCCTTGAGGTTAGAAAATGGAAACTAAAAATTTGTTTCTGTATTTCATGAAGTTGAAAATGAAATGCACTTCACTTTAAGGAAGATTCTGACTCATTCAGATTTCACCCTTGTAGATGGCTGAAAACAATTTCCAAGCTCCATCGGGTTGGGAAATCACCGACGGTCTGGAGATCCCTGTGATGACTCAACTCTTTTGGAGTGTCCTTCAGGGTTATGGACATGATATCCCTCCCACCTAGTTTGGAAATACCATTGAGGAGAATGGAATCACTTCCTGTGTAGTCCATGTTGCAGTTCCCACCAACTACTCCTTACCAGCATAGGAGTCATGGACTATCAGTGTCACTGGCGTGGACCTACTCACTACTTGGAGTGTTGCTGCCCTCAAAGCCCTCACTCTGTTTTGTGAACTCCACAAGCATGAGGTCAATGGAACACCGGTAACCTTAATACCCATTGACAATATGGAAGATCCTGAGTGGAACCGTCATCTAGATTTTGTCTTTGATCCAAACCACCCACTGTATCGCCCAATGCTACATGTGGCAGAGTGTTATTGACTCTCCCTATTTGGCATATGCAAGAACTTGTACCGTCAACTGGACATGTTTTGGGCCGCACTTTGGCTTTCCGAAGCCAAAAAGCAAGCCAAGATTATGGAAATTGCAAAATTAAACCAGCAAGTACAAGCGAAGAATGAAGAGATGGATATGATCATCGAAGAGCGTGACCAAGTTATTGGAGGTACTGACATCATGGAATCTGAACTGCAGGAGCTTCAAGTCAAATTCAACGCCTTCAAGGCTACCCACCTCCCCATCATAAATAACTGGGATGAGATCCCTATGGAGTATGGAGAGCAAGTGGATGAAGAGATGGAGGAAGCAGAAAATGTTGATGTAGAGATGATGGACCCAGAAGAGCCAGAAGAACCATTGGGACCGCCAGAACCAAATGAGCCAATAGTCATAGACTAGGAGTGGATGAATTAGTCGTGTATGAGCCATAGTGCGTCCGCAATACCATAGCTAGGCGTCGATTCACGTAAGGATGAGTTAGTGTAATGATTATCCTTTTTAACAAACCATGTGCCCAACTTTAAATTGTGAAATTGGTTGTCATTTCCTAAATCCTTAGATGCACCCTTGCAAGTTTTACACATATGTCTTATGGAATATTTGGAGAAATGACTAATGAGAAAAGTGTAAATTGCAGCATGGTGCGAACTCGAAATCAGGATGACCCCGAGAGCTCTCAGCAGGGAGCTAATGCTCAGCCTTCGCTAGCAGATGTTCTGGCTGTAGCACTCAGTCGACAGCAGAATGACTCTGAGTTGCTCTGCCAGTTAGTTGATATCACGTCCCACATGGCTGGACATGGGGGCAACCGCAACAACAACCAGCCCCGACAATGCACTTACTCAGACGTTCTGGGTACGCACCCGCCGGAGAGCCCCTGGACGCCGACCACTGGTCGCACCAGACCGAGTCTAAGTTCGGTCTGCTTGACTGCATTGAGCACCAGAAGGTGCTATTCGCCACCCAGCAACTCCAGGGCCCTGCTGGTGCCTAGTGGGTGAACTTCGTCGCTTCACTACCCGCTAGACACCGCGTCAAGTGGAATGAGATTCGGACTGCCTTTCGAGCTCATTTCATACCAGTTGGTCGAGTGCAGAGGAAGTTTCAGCCGCCCTGAAGGAGCGTCTGACCTGGCAGACAACCGGCACCTACAATGACCTGGTCAATGCTGCTATTGTGCAGGATGGTGCCATGCGCCAAGTTGATGAAGACGAGCGCAAGTGGAAGGCCCCTGCTAGTGTCTCTGCTGCCCCACAGGTGAAGCATCGCCTGGTGTACACTTCACCGTCTGGACAGCAGTACCAGACGTCCCCGCAGCAGCAGTTTCAGCACCCGGGGCCACAGCAGCAGCAGTACTTTCCGCCCCGTGCACCTTAGCAGCAGCAGCAGCATACTCTGTACCGTGCACCCTACCAGCAGCAGGGAAGTCAGAATGCACGTGCTCTACAGCCTGTCAGTCGTGGAGGCAGCTACCCGTGCTACAATTGTGGTCGCACCGGCCATTTTTCCAGAGAATGTACAACACTCAGGCGCAACAACAACAATAACAATCAGCCCCCTTCGCAGAACAAGAATGTGAATGCACCATCTCGTGGTGCCCAAGTGAACTACACCAGCGCTAAAGATATTCCTCAAGGTGATCTCGTGCTGACCGGTATGCTATCACTTTACTGCCAGCCTGTTCTCACTCTTTTTGATTATGGTGCTACTGATAATTTTATTAGGAGAACTTGTGTGCAAAAACATAATCTCCACACCACCACTATAAATCAGTGCTTTACTGTCCATTCCCCAGCTGGATAAATTCTAGCTAATGAAATAGTAAGCAAAGTTCCACTAGAAATCAATCAAAAAATCTACCCCACTGATTTTATCATGCTCCATAATCAAGAGATTGACCTAATTATTGGCATGAAGTGGATGAAACCCCATAGAGCCATGTTGGATATAGAGCCCCATGTGGTTCATTTGAACTCTCCCCTACATGGTCTAGACACTCTTACTCTTAGTAACATCTCCCCGAGAGATCTGGTTGTCTATCATTTGGAAGAACCATCACTTGAGAACATCCCTATTGTCTGTGAGTACCCCGACGTATTCCCGGAAGATATTTCTGGACTTCCACCTGATCGTGAAGTAGAATTCAAGATTGAGCTCCAGCCAGGAACTTCTCCCATATCCCGACGTCCCTATAAAATGGCTCCAAATGAGCTAGCTGAATTGAAGAAACAGTTGAATGAGTTGCTGGAAAAATGATTTATTCACCCAAGTACTTCACCTTCGGGCTGTCCCACCATTTTTGTGAAGAAGAAGGACAAGTCTCTGCGTCTTGTTGTTGATTACTGGCCTCTTAATGAAGTCAACATCAAGAATAAGTACCCGCTGCCCGTATTGATATTCTTTTTGATCAATTGGTTGGTGCCCAGGTCTTTTCCAAAATTGACCTTCGGTCGGGCTATCATCAGATCAAGATCAGAGCGGAAGATATTCCAAAGACTGCATTCTCTACTAGATACAGATTATTCGAATATCTAGTGATGTCCTTTGGATTGACAAATGCGCCTGCCTATTTCGTGTATCTCATGAATTCAGTCTCCATGCCAGAGCTAGACAAATTCGTGGTAGTATTCATTGATGACATTCTTAGCTATTCGAAATCCATGGAAGAGCATGCCGAACATCTTCGTATTATTCTTCAGCATCTACGAGATCACAAGCTCTTTGCGAAATTCAGCAAGTGTGAATTTTGGTTGGACCGTGTGCCATTCCTTGGTCACATAGTTTCAGCCGAAGGTATCTCTATAGACCCAAGCAAGGTCCAAGATGTGCTAGATTGGAAGCCACCGAAAACTGTCCACCAAGTTCATAGTTTCCTCGGACTAGCCGGATACTATCGGAGGTTCATTCCTAATTTCTCTCAGTTGACCAAACCCATCACCGAGCTGCTGAAAAAGGATAAGAAGTTCAATTTGGGCAACAATTGTGAAGAAGATTTTTAGAAATTGAAGACATTGTTGACTACTGCACCCATACTGGCTCAACCAGACATCACCAAGTTGTTTGACGTGTATTGTGATGCATCTGGGACAGGACTTGGATGTGTGCTCATGCAGGATGGTCGTGTCATTGCCTATGCATCTCGACAACTACGGAAGCACGAAGAGCACTATCCTACTCATGATTTGGAACTAGCTGTCGTTGTCCTTGCACCAAAAATCTGGAGGCATTATCTGCTCGGTAATTTAGTGCACATCTATACAGATCACAAGAGCTTGAAGTACATATTTACTTAGACTAATTTGAACATGAGACAATGTCGATGGCTAGAAATAATTAAGGACTATAATCTGGAGATTCATTACCACCTAGGCAAGGCTAATGTGATCGCCGACGCTTTGAGTCGAAAGATACATTGCAATAGTCTAGTGATATACCGCGGCATTGAAGCAAGTACCACAGAACCCAGCCTACATATATTGCCTGCCCTAGTGATCAGCAATCTCAGTATTCATTCCACCATCCGTGATGAAGTCCTTGCACAGAAAAGAGATGTTGGAATGAAGTACATTCGGGAAAACATTAAGAGTGGCAAGGCAAAATTCTTCACACAAGATCCGGATGGTACTCTGTGGTTCAATAACCGTCTAGTAGTACCCAAGGATTTTGAGCTTCATCGCAAAATCTTGGATGAAGCACATCACTCTAAGTATTCCATTCATCCTGGAAGTAACAAGATGTACGAGGACCTGAAGAAAAATTTCTGATGGACCAGAATGAAGCAAGAAGTTGCTCGATATGTCATGGAGTGCGATACCTGTCAGAGAGTTAAGGCCGACCATTTGAAACAGGCCGGACTACTTCAGCCATTGAGTATCCCCGCCTGGAATGGGAAGATATAAGTATGGATTTCATTGTTGGCCTCCCTCTCACATCTCGGAAGCATGATTCGATTTGGGTTGTTGTTGACAGACTCACAAAGTCTGCTCACTTTCTACCAGTGAACACCAGATACAGCGTACGGCAGTATGCAGAGCTATACATAGCAAGAATTTTGTGTCTCCATGGAGTACCCAAGACCATTGTTACAGATCGTGGCTTGCAGTTTGTCGCTCGTTTCTAGGAGCAACTGCATGCATCTCTAGGTACTAAGTTGATCCGAAGTTCTGCTTCTCATGCCGCTACTAATGGACAAACTGAGCGTGTCAACCAAATCTTGGAAGATATGCTTAGAGCATGTGTCTTAACACATGGTGGTAACTGGGATGAGTATTTACCGTATGCGGAATTCTCATACAACAATAGTTACCAAGAGAGTGTAAAAATGTCCCCTTTTGAAGCACTCTACTGTCAGAGTTGTAGAACATCATTGAATTGGTCTGAATCTGGAGAAAGAATAACATTTGGTCCTGACCTCGTCAAGGATGCAGAAGACAAGGTTCGGACAATTCAAGCAAATCTCAAGGCTGCTAAATGTCGTCAAGAAATGTATGCAAACCATCGATGTAGGCCATTGTTTTTCAACAAGGATGATTTTGTCTATCTCCGAGTGTCACCAATGAAGGGCATTCAGCATTTTGGAATCAAAGGAAAATTAGCACCCTGCTATATTTTCCCTTTTAAAATCTTGGAAAGGTGTGGACAAGTCGCCTACAAGCTGGAGTTACCACCAAATCTGTCTAGAGTACATACCACGTTTCATGTGTCTCAACTGAAACGATGTCTCAAATCTCCAATTGATGTTGTCTTGGAGGAGTATGATCATCTTCAACTGGACCTCACATACTCCGAGTACCCAATAAAAATCCTTGATGAAAAAGAACGCACCACACGCAAAAGAACCATCAAATTTTATAAAGTGCAATGGAGTAATCACTCAGAAGATGAATCCACCTAGGAATCGGAAGAATTTCTGAGTACTCATTACCCGAAATTCTGGTCTTTGTTCATAGGTAAATTTTTGCCCCTCTCTAGTTTGCTTTGTTCTTAATCTCGGGACGAGATTTCTTTAAGGAGGGAGGGCTGTGACACCCAAGTGTCTCATTATCTTGCTTAGGACAAATTGCCAACATTTTGCTCAAGTAAGGTGCATGAAATAATAGGGACAATATAAAAATGGAATTTCTCCAAGTTAAATTAAAACCCTACAAGCCAAAAAGTCAAAGCAAATGAATTTCCCCTAAATCATAGGCCAAATAATTACCTAATAATTATGGTAATAATAAAATAGAATTTTGGGCCAAAAACTAGAATTTTATTTCAGTAAGAAGTTAATTAATTAAATGGTTTAAGCCTAGAATGATTTAACTTTAATTAATTATCCCAATTAAATTATTTCTTTTCTAGCTAAATATACTTCACAAATGAATTACCCTTGTCTTAATTAACCCACAGTTCAATTTCAGCTTAATTGGACTTAAGGAAGTGTTTTAAATCAATTAAAACTGAACCTAGGACTTCTTTGTAAACTTTTCAAAAACTTGGGGTCCTTTCTGCAAAATCACTTGGCTTCTTCCTCCCGTCGCCTCTCCCGCCCGCGCGCGCGCCGCGCAATTCCTCTGCCACCTCGGAACTCATCGCCGCACTCCCGCGCCTCTGCATTCGCCATCGCCGCACCCCACTGCCGTTCGACCGCTAGCCGCCACTGCTCCGCGTTTCTTTTCTTCTGCCCAAGACTATCGTGCCCCCTGTTCCCGGCCAAAGCCGCTCTCCGCCGTGCTCGCCTCTGCCGCCTCGACTCCCCTGACTGACAGCTCCCGCTTTCAGACCGAAGACGAGCCCTCGTGCCCACTCCGTCGCATCACCACTGCCGCTCTGCCACTGCTCGCCGCTAGCTGCTGCCGAAGCAAGTTGCTTTCACCCCTGCCCGATGCCGCCAAGTCCTCTGGTCATCGTTCCTCGGTTTCTCGACTCCCTGTCGCCCAGCATCGCCAGAGCCCACGCGTGATCATCCCGTCATTTCGCCTCGCCCCTCCTCCCTCGCCGCACGTTGCTACCACCCAAAATCGCGAGTTACTTTCCCCTGCCACGCTCTGCCCCAGCTGCCGCGCCGCGCTGCTTTCTCCCCCGCGCCAATGGCTCCCCGAGACCCGGTGTTGCTCAAAGCAACGCGCGCGCACCTGCTCCCAGTTTCTCGACCAGGAACCCGAGTCCTTTGGTCTTTAAATACCCCCCCCCTTGTTCACTCCCTTCTTTCCCAAACCATTCCCACCATTGCCAGAGCCGACCTCGAGCTCAATCTCCCAATCACTCACTCCCTCCCGAGCCAAGTCGAGAGCAGCAACGAACGCACCTACCTTGCCACTGCATTCCCGCGCACTGGGTCGCACAATCTTCCGGTGAGCTCGACCAATTTGAAGAATCTCTGGACTCTGCTCCTCGCTAGCCGTCGACAACGCGCTCCCAAATTCCGGCGACCCTGGTGAACGTCATCTCCCCTTTCCTCTTCTCATTGATTCGCAAACTTCTTACAATCATTCCTGACCCATTGTTTCTTGATTTCCTCATGCAAGAATGTCGGTCTTGAACTTTTCCCTGACCGATCCTCTCTGTGCCGCCGTGACCGAGTCGCCTCCACGGTGAGCCCTATCTTCCGGCTTTCCCCGACGATCGCCGACCTGATGCTGATCCCCGCCGTGCCCCCATGATGCTGTAGGAGCCGACCGCAGTCGGTTTGCTGCCCCGAGTCCACCCCGCAACGTCGTCGGTCCTCCTCTATCCATCGCCACTCGCCACCAACCCATCTCTGATAAGTTTCCGACGTCGCGAACCCCCCTAGTCTCCTCGCCTCGTCACGCGCATTATTTTTCCACTCCCGTGGTGAGATTTTTTCGCCCACCGTCACCAGCGGCAAGCCCTCTGGCAAGCCCCGGCCGCGCGCCGCCACGTTCCAGCGAAGCTGACTGACAGCTGAGCTGGCGTCCAGTTGGTGCTGATGTGGCTGCCACATGGCGCTAACGTGTCAATTGTTTAAACCCAGAAAATACCAAAAAACTGTTGGAACTTCTAAAATGCATAGTAAATTCATTTTAAGTCCAAATGACCTCAAATCAATTTTGTTAGTTTCATAATAATGCTCTATTTTAGTAAAATAATAACCAACTGCCTCTATTATTATATTTTTGTTAATTAAATAACTTGAGTAAGCACTAATTAATTCCTTATTAATTCTGTACAAGCAGTTTAATTCCAATCTTTTGCATACACTGTTAATTCATACTAATACATCACCCTGATTTTTGGCTAAGTCAAATCTGTAGTATTTAATATTCTATTAATTAAGTGATGCTTTAACTTTAATAAATGCTAGTAAATAAAATAATACTGTCCAGAGGCTATAACTTGGTGAAAATGCACATTATCTATGTCTCTGTTCATGATAAATCACTCAAGTCCAGAATCAGTTGTTTACTATTTTAATTGTTTAATTGTTCTCCAAGCTATATCAACCCTAATTAAATGATCCACACACATGAAAATAATGAAAGTCTAATTTGCTTCCTGAAGCATATGGCTTTGAGAACTTGTTAATAAGGTTGTTAACATCAAAACACTAATGTAATATGCATCCATCTTTTCGTTGCATTTATCATATCATTGCATGTAACGGTGTTTCAACACTACTGTTAAACCCTTGTTCATCAATAGGTAACAACACTCAGGAGTAGGAGCCCGACGTCCAGCAGGACCAAGAGCTTGAAGAACAAGACACTGTAGTAGCTAACACTTGCATGGATCCAGGCAAGCCCCAGTCTCCATTAGCCTCTTTATAAAGTTTTGCTAATTTATATCACTACTAGTGCCTATGTTTATTTATTGCATTAGGTCATAGGAGTTTCTTGAAACCCACCTTGCATGTTATCCCAAACGACCTATGCTACTGTTATTAGAACCTTGGTAGAATCGGTACTAAATGCTATGCTTAGTAATTAATAAATCTCGATAGTTATCATGATTACTATAGAATAGATTTGATCACTAAAATGGAACTTATAAAAGGAGTTTATTCTTATGTATGGCCGGGCAGGGAATTTGCATGTGTAGGTTTGCAACAACACATGGGTGTTGGCTACGGTAGCCCTGTCTTGCCCACCCTAGGACCCGTTCGTGGTCAGCCCCTTGATCAAGTTTTAAATAGTACCGAATGCATGCTAGTTTCATGGGCACTAGTAAACCGATGTAGCATTAAAGGCCGCTCATATCAAGGATGATTAAGGTACGTTGGTCCTTGGACCCCTCGGCTGCTGGAGTGGGCGGTCCATACCGCGACATACTGCTGGCAGGACGGCATGCCCACTCGACGTCACCACACCCGGGTCGGGATGTGAGTAGTTTTTCTTGCGAAAGGTTTCCATATACGACCTTAATTGGTGCGTATGTGTCGTGTTATTCGAGTTATCCCAGCAAGTGTAAATCAATTGCAATTGCTGTCCCTCGCAGTAGTGAGTACCGCATGTTCACCGCACCAATCGCGTAGTTGCACATGACATTATGGATATGGATTTGTATTGGTTATTACTGATATATTTTATTGCTCTATTGTTGTACTTATTTTATGTATTGTTTTATTATCTTATTGTTGCAACTAAAGTTATATTTCAGCACAGCCCATTTAATCTGAAAATAAAACTTGATAGAACTAATAGGTTGCTTAGTGCGAGTCCTTTTAAACAAGCCACCTATTAGAGCCATTGCATGTCTAGGTTTTTGACGGGTAAGTCTTGCTGAGTAATTAGTACTCAGGCTTTATGCTTATGTGGTTTTCAGGTACTGAGGAGATAGAATTGCCTGTAGATGTGTTGCCTTGGGACGTGCAAGTCCCTGAGGGTTGGACTGCCCACTGGGAGTTTGATCTGCCACTGCAGTGATTGTTGTGTGCTGCTAGAGTGACGGTTCCTCGGGCATGAATAATCACTATGATGTATCGACGAGCTTGTAGATCTTATCGTTATTTTGCTTCTGCTGTTTTCAAAAACTTCATGAACTTGTAATTCCAATGCACTTGATGTAATAATTAAACTTAAATTTGGATCATTGTTGTATTATCAAGTCTCTGCGTTATCAGCACATTCGGGACCTCGATCCTTCGGGAAGGGGCGCCTCAGAAGCATACCGATTGATCGGGTAACTCCAAACATATACCCGTAGGCTCCAATTCATGCAAATTGAGACTTTTGAATATTTGACGGGGCATAACACTTACACTTGCTCCAAGATCGCACAAGGACCTATTAAATATCCTTGTTCCAATCATGCATTTGATGCTTGGTTATCCAGGGTCGGGTTTCTTCTCAAGTGCAACATCATTGATTGCCGCCGTAAGCTCCTTAGTAACCTTCACAAACCCGTCAAAAACTAGAGACTTCTTGTTTTGCATCATGTCCTTAATGTACTTGGCATAGGTGGGTACTTGAATAGCATCGACAAAAGGGATATTGATGTAAAGCTTCTTCATAATATCAACGAACCTTGCAAATTGCTCATCGTGTTGCTGCGCTCTTTCTATCTTCATCAGCAGTTGAGTATCTAGGAACATGGCAGGGCCATGCTCCTCTGTCTCCATGCCCATTTTTAGACCAAAGAGGTCAACATCCTCCTCGCGCTGATCGGTGCTTTCAGGGAGCCGATCAGTGCCGTCAGGACTGTCGCGCCATTCGGCACCAGGTGTGCGTCGATTGGCGCGAGGCCTCCTTACTCCCGTAGGGTGCTCTGGGTCGTCTGTTTGTTTTCCTGACTGCATAGCTATTGCCTTCAACTGCTCTGTAGACATGTATCGCCAGGAATAGCCCCTTTGTTGCCTTGAATGACTTGTGATAACTGTCCCATCTATTGCTCCATAATCTTGGTATGCTTCAAAATCTGCTCATTGGAGCTCCCAATTTCTATCACCTTGTCATTAATTCCCTCAAGGACATGATCAATCTTCTTGAATTTAGCTTGATTGTCCTTGTTGATCTTCTCTTGAGCTGGGAAGAACTCATGACATTGGAGATGAAGTGGGATAGAATTTTGCATGGATGAACTGGGAGAGAAAGAACTCGTTTGCTGCTAATACTGGGGCTTCCATCCACTATTTTTCATATATTCTAGCATCTTCATCTCTTTAGGGTAATCTTTCTGCACATGACCAAATTCTCCACACTCATCACAAGTGGAGCGTGATTCTGCTAGCTTGAGTGGCTCTTCCTTAGGGATATAAAGATTATTGTCCAACCTCCTTTGAATAGCGTCGAGGTGATCTATAATCAAGTCTTCATGAGTCCTCTCAAACACACTATTCACCACTCCTTGTGAAGGTTGCAAGTTCCTTGAACTTCTCTCACCATCCCATGATTGATTTTCAACTAGCAACTTGATCAATTCCCTAGCTTGGGTGGGATTCTTCGACATGAATGAACCTGCAGCTGAAGCATCCAAGTGTTGACAAGATATTTGATTCAATCTTGTGTAGAACCTCTCAACAACTTATCCAACCGTTAGACCATGATAAGGGCATGCATCCATATATTCATTGTATCTCTCCCATGCTTCTCCAGTGCCCTCATCAACATTCTGTGTAAATCCAAGAATCTTATTCTTCAAAGCTTGAGTCTTACCAGGAGGGAAGTATTTGGCCAAGAATTCAGCTGCTAACGTGTTCCACACCGTCTTTAATGGGTTTTCCAATCCAATGTACCATTGCTTGGGGCGTCCAACTAGAGAGAAGGGGAAGAGCCGCACACGTGCTTGGTTTCTGTCCAATCCCGCTATCTTGAATGTACCGCAAACCTCAAGGAAGTGTTGCAAGTGATGATTGGGATCTTCCGAACCTGTGAACGGTTATTGCGCCACTATTCAAACATATCTCTCCAATTGATATGGAAGTTGATCTTGAGCTTCTTGGAAATCTGTCTTGACAACATTAGTCAATTGAGGCTTGAGACGATTAACCATAGGTACCTCTTCCATCTCCTCTTCTTCTTGATCTTGAACTGGGGCTTCTATTGTGAATAATGCTCGAGGGGTGGCGCAGACTGCTTCTCCAGCTAAATCTCCATGTGACTTGCTTCTCTTCTTCGTTGTTCTCTTCTTGTGAAAGAGTCTTTCTGGATCATTGGTGTCATTAGAGGGTTTGTTCGACTTAGGACCGTTCATACCAATTAGTTTCACTTAACAAAATATATGTACTAAAGAGACGAGTAAAATAGAGCACAATGACTAAAGAGCAATACATCAGACAATGTTTAAAAACTTGCTTCATTCCCCGGCAATGGCGCCAGAAAAAATCTCCCTCTTCGTCCCACCAAGGACCTGTTTTCATGAAATCTAAAACTTCAGGGGGTGCAGCGCAAAATCTCCCTCTTCGTCCTCCTCATTGGCGCAGATCCTTTCCCCCCCCCCTGCCGACGCCTCCCTCTGCCGCACGCCAGCGCCCTGCACCTCTTGTCTCGGGACCGCGCGCGCTATAGCTCCATTGACCCTCCTCTCTGCCCCACGCTGTCCACCGCCCTGCAGGCCATCGCCATGACCGCCTGCACTGACATCAATTCCCCCGTGCCCGAACATTCCCATCACGCCAAGAGCACTCAAAGCGCAGCGCAAGCCACTAGCCAACCGTGCCACCCCACCCCGGAACCCCTCGGCCATAACCACACCTCTACTCCCCTTTCTTCTCCCCACCACCTATTCTGCCATTGCAGAAGCAGCTCGAGCTTGAGCCCCACCATCTCCATTGCTCCATGGCTTCAATCACTTGAGCGACACCTCAAACCCGTGTACGCACATCCCCTCTGCATTCCCATGCCACTCGCTTGACCACTCCATGCATGTGTTCATCCAATTCGAAGAAAAACCAAAGCAAGAAACTCCAACGACTTCCTCCACCGCCAGCCAAAATTGGCTGCTCTTGGTGAGCCTCATCCCCTTCTTCCTTTTCGCTCGGGTGCGCAACCCACCTCTGAGCACTCCTAATCCTCTCTCCCTTTGTTTCCCTATCGCGAGGTGGAGGCCATTTCACCTTTTCCCCGTCGTCGTCGTCGGATTCCACCACCTCGTCCACGAGCTCCCATTTCTGGCCCGATTCCTTGATGACATCATCAACGCCGATGTTCGCCTTCAACCACTGAAACTCCACAAGAAGACGGCGACCGATTTGGTGTCCTATACCGCTTCCGTGACCTCGCCGAAGTTTGTCTTCCACCGCCTCTCGTTGCCGACCCTCCTCCGGTGAGCACCACTCCTCGCAAACCCCTCTGACCGACGTGCCTCGGCCTGCTCTACACCTTGGTGAACTCGGAGTCGAGCTTTGTTAGACCAACAGCCCGACGATGAGCTCGCAGTCGCTCCGGCGAGCCCCGCGGCGGTGCTGATCTGGCACCTATTGGCAGCCATGATGGCACTGTTTTGGCACCTACGTGTCGCCCGCGTGGTGCTGACGTGTCATTAGCTAATCCAAGAAAATCCTGAGAAATGCCAGAAAATAGCTAGAAAGTTCTAAAAACCATAGTAATTCAAATATATACCCATTGAGGCCCAAATAAATTTTGTTGGAATCATCTTTCAGTGCTCTATTTTAGTAAATTGATAAATAGCTGTCTCTGTAGATGTATTTTTATTAATATATTTAATTACCAAAATACCAAATAATTCACCAAAAATTGTAGGAATAAAATTAAATTCTGATTTTTGGCATGCTTAGTAAACACATGATTATCTACCACCACAAATTTTTGTTTGGTAAAATATGAATTACTTTAGTCTCTGGAATTTATTTAATAAGTTTGCTTATATTAATTCTAGTAATTATTCTGTAAATAAATTGCCCTTGCCACTTGGCATAAAAATCACTCATATCAGCCTCTGTTCACAGTAAATCACACATATCCAGAAACATAGATTTATTTTACTAATTAATTTAATTGCTCATATCACTCATTTACCTTGTTTAATTGTAGAAAGAATAAATATACCTAAAATCTTAATTAACAAGCCAACTTCTCCAAAGCATATGGCTTCGAGAACATAATAATAATTTTAATTGACATTAAAACACGAGGTGATTGCATGCATCATACCATTGCATAAAACGGTGTTCCGATAATACCATTAATTCAATTCCATCATATAGGTAACGACCATCCGGAGCAAGAGGACGACTATCAGAAGGATGTTGACTCTCAGGAGCAGGAAGTTGTAGTTGCTAGCACTAACATTGATCCAGCAAGCCTCGGTTTACATCCGCCTCTGTACAAAATTTTGCTAGTTTATATCATTACTAGTGTCTATGCTTATTGTTGCATTAGGTCATAGGAGTTGATTGAAACCCACCTTGCACGATATCCAAATGACCTATGCAACTGTCTTTAGAACTTTAGTACAATCGGTACTGTGATGCTATGCTTAGTAATCGCTAGTCTGGCTAGATATTATTACTAAGGAATGAACTTGATCACTGGAACGAGAATCAATTAAAAGAAGTTTACTTTTTATGTTATAACCGGGCAAGGATAATGCATGTGTAGGTTTGCAGCAACACATGGGTGTTGACTGTGGTAGCCCTACCTTGTTGATCCTAAGACCCGTCCGTGGTCGGCCCCTTGATCAAGTATTGAACAGTACCGAATGCATGCTAGTTTATGGGCACTAGTAAACTGATGTAGCATTAAAGGTCACTTGCATTGAGGACGGTTAAGGTACGTTGGTCATTGACCCTCCTACTGCTAGAGTGGGCGGTTCATACCATGAAGTACTGTTGGCAGAACGGCATGCCCACTCGACGTCACCACACCCGGGCTGAGGTGTATTTGCTTTTCTTGCGAAAGGTTGCCATATACGACCTTAATTGGTGTGTATGTGTCATGTATCTCGAGTTTTTCCAGCTGGTGTAAATAGATTGCAATTGCTGTCCCTCGCAGCAATGAGTACCGCTTGGTCACCGCGCCAATCACGTAGTTGCACATGAATCACAGATATGGATAATAATGCTTGTTGATGTTGTTATCATGGTTACTATTGTTCTTATGTTGTACTTACTTTATGTAATGTTTTATTATCCTATTGTTGCAACTAAAGTTACATTTCAGCTCAACCCTTTCAACTTGACAAATACAACTTGATAGAACTAATAGGTTGCTTCGTGCGAGTCCTTTTAAACAAGCCACCTATTAGAGCCTTTGCACATCTAGGTGTCTGACGGGTAAGTCTTGCTGAGTAATTTGTACTCAGACTTTGTGCCATTGTGTTTTTCAGGTAACGAAGAAATAGAATTGCCTGTAGATGTGATGCCTTGGGACATGCAAGTCCCTGAGGGTTGGACTGCCCACTGGGAGTCCGACTTGCCGCCGCAGTGATGTTGTGTGCTGCTAGAGTGATGGTTCTTCGGGCATGGACCATCACTATGTTGTACCATCGAGCTTGTAATTCTTTATGTTATCTGCTTCTGCTGTTTTCAAAACATTCATGAACTTGTATTATTCCGCTGCACTATGATCACCTTATTAATGTAATATTCAATTTAAATTTGGACCAATGTTGTATTATCAAGTGTCTGCGCTATCAGCACCTTTGGTACCTTGATCCTTCGGGAAGGGGTGCCACAGCTGGTACCAGAGCCGTGGTCCATGATAATACAACAAATAGACCCTATTTTCAAAAACTACGACATTTGTGAGTGAGGATACGTTAGTGTTGCCCATATAGTTAATACGGTGGTGACAAAGCTAACCTGGGTTATGTTTATTTACATCACTTGCATCTTTGGCTTCTTCAAACGAAGGTATGTGCGTGCTTAACCGACATACATGATATCGGTGTCTGTGCTCACAGGCGGATACGAGACACTGTTGGCTTGTGACTTATCACGGGGCGATCCTTTCTATGGATCGTTACTAGTAGAATTGTGCTTGTTTTCATAGTTTCTTTTAAATTTGATGTATTGTTTCTGAAATGAATCTTCTGCAGGTACACTAACGCCATTAGTATAACACTTAGATTGACTTACGTGTTGAGTGCGGGTCGTCACCAAATATTCGTGCCGCTAAGTAACGGCAAAATATGCATTGTGTTGTGAGGAACGATAGGATCATAAAATAAAAATTTTGCATCATGCATCCCAATATAACTAAACTAAAATTTGGTTCTCTCCTTGCTCACCAACCTATGAACAAAAATTTTCTAAGCATGATAAGTATAAAGTTCTGAATTAGAAGGTTAATAAGAATCTGTCCTGTTTTAGCAATCAATTTAAAACATTCATAACTATTAATTTACTAAACCAAATAAGGCATACTAATACTTTTCAGAAAGGTCTCAACATCCCCTGTCACCTAGAATTTGAATTAAATTTTGATCATAAATGTAACAACCTCAAAAACAGAGAATAAGTACAATCTGTCAATTCACTATTTTTGGCATAACCCTGAACTTAGAAATTTCATTACTGGAGATGTACTTCGAATTTGCAAGTGTTTAAACCCAATCTGGAAAGCCCTTGAAGTCTATTTTCATTTCCAAGTGGTTTCATGATTTTATTTGTTTTCCTCTGTCCAGTAGAGAGAAAACACTAAGTCCCTGTCATTCAGAAACAGAATCTGTCAACCGGAACTTGCAAAATTCATAAATCCTGATTTACTTGGAATTTTTAAGAGTATAAATACAGTCTGGAAAGATATGAAAGTGTAATGTAACATGGTTCCAAGCCCCAATTTTTAAGACTTTGTTTTCTGTTTGAAATACCCACTTTTCTGGCTGTGGTACAGTCTAGACAGAATCTGTTTTAAAACCCATCGCCGTATTATTGTCCCTTGAGGCTGGAAAATGTAAACTAAAAACTTGGCTTCTGTATTTCATAGCACTTTATATGAAATGCATACTTACGTAAGGAATATTTGACTCAATCAATTTTTTGTGGTACAGTTTTGCTATCATTACCAGCACCATGTCAGTTGTTAGTGATATGCATTATTGCCCATGGAACACTGTACTCACCATTGGGTTTTTGTTCCAGATGGGTGACCACGGTTTTGAGGAGCTTATGCACGATGGGTGGCGCTACACCACCAGTCTCTACCACCATGGCTTTCCTACACTGTTGTGGGATCTGCTACGCTTGCTAGGCTACGACGAGCCACCCTCCTACAAGGGCCACGAGATCCGCCGCCACGGGGTGACTCTTGCTGAGGTGCACATCAGTGTGCCCACCCACCCATGCAACCTTGACATGGCGGGGATGGAGAGCACAGCGATTTGCGGGAGTCTCCATGAGGGCTTGGAGAGAGTCGCCCACAGGGCTCTCACTCACTTCTGCCAGCGCCACACAGCAACGCTCTCGGGGACTCCGTTTGAGATGATTCCCATCTGGCACCACGCCAACCCGGTCTGGCAGAGGTGCGTGAGACGCATCGCCCGCGACGACTACCCGGCGTATCACGCGGGGTACCACCGTGTGTCCCACTACTACGAGTACCTCTTCAACTTGGATGAGGGGGCTAGCAGCCACAACAGGATCCTACTAGCTGACGCTGAGCAGGCCTGGGTGCAGAGGAATGATCTGCAGACACAGGTTGACACACAGCAGAGGGAGATTTAGCGGCTGACCGCTGCTCTTGAGGCGAGTGAGACTCGCGTGACTGAAATCACTGGACAGCGTGACACCCTCGCGTAGGAGGTTGACAGACGTGGCGTGCTTATGCAGCAGCGCGCCAACCACAACGAGCACCTGCAACATCAGTTGACAGCTGCACAGCACGAGATGGAGCTCATAGGAGAGGATCCAAAGAGCCTGGCTCATGAGAAATAGGGCCTACAACAGCAATTGGAGGCGGTCCTGACGCCACCGGCAGCACCGGAGGAGGAACCGGACGAGGACATGGACGAGGAGTTTGATGTAGACTATGAGGCACCAGTCAGAGACAGGACTTAGTGGATCGGGATAGACCGGACTAGGCCGTGTAGGCAGGACAAGTTGGGTAGGTAGCTTTTGTCGACCCATGCGAGGTTGTGGTATTTTGGGGGATCACTGTGTGAGACGCTTTTGTAACTCGATGGCCACATATTCTGAGTTCATGTACTTAAGACTATGTTGACTTCTATTATGTATTGGTTGTACACTTTAAGCTACTGTTGTTGCAACAAAGTTTCATAAGAATTCCACTTAATCATACTCTTGGACTCAATCGAAGTACTTTCCTTGTAGATGGCTGAAAACACCAATCAACCACCACCAGGTTGGGAGATCACCGACGGCCTAGAGTTCACAGGGATGGTTCACCTATCTTGGAGAGTTCTCCAGAGATTCGGATATCCCATTCCTCCCACCTATGTTGGCAAGGAATTTCAGGAGCATGGAGTTCCCTCTTGTGTCATCCATGTGGCAGTTCCCGCCAACTATTCGGTCACTTCCGCATAGGAATCTTGGACCATTAGCGTCACCGGGACAAATTTGCCTTCCACTTGGAATATGGGTGCTTTCAAGGCACTTACTCAATTCTGTGAAGACCACAAGCATGATGTTGCTGGAACACCCGACACCTTGCTGCCCATTAATGATGTGACGGATTTTGAGTGAATCAGGCGTGTGGATTTCATCTTTGATCCAAACCATCAATACCATGATCCTATGCTGCCCGTAATAGAGTATTATGGCTTATCCACTTTTGCCTTATGCACAAACTTGTGCCAGCGTCTGGATGTGTTTCATGCTGCACTTCGACTTTCTAAAGTCGAAAAACAACCTAAGGATTACAAAATTGCAGAACTGAACCAACAAATTCAAGCAAAGAAAGAAGAGATGGATGTGATTATAGAAGAATGTGACCAAGCCTTGCTGGATGTAGTAGATTTTGAGCATGACATGATGGAGGCTCAAGATGACTTGGACGCATTCAAGGCTGCCCACCTTCCTATTGAAGGAAATTGGGATGAGATCATCATGGAGTATGGAGAACAAGAGCATGTAGGGATGGCGCCGATTGGTATTGATGATGTGGAAATGCTGGATCTGGAGGAGCCAGAAGAGCCTATGGAACCGGAAGGACCAGAAGAGCCGGAAGACGTAGACCAGGAGTAGATGGGTCGCTACACCCCTATGTATGGTCGTGTAGTATATGTATCCCTAAGTTCCATGTAGGAGTGTGAATCTTGCATAGTGTGTCCGCAATACCGTAGCTAGGCGTTGGCACATATGTGTAAGAAGTCGTGTGATGATGTCTTTTTAACGACCATATAGTCTGAATGGAATTAATGGAGATGGTTCTCACTTGTGAAATTTACCCGTGCCTCTTGCAAATTTATATTCTTGCATATGTGTTTTTATGGATTATTTTGAGGAATAACTAATGTGCAACCGTATAAATTGTAGCATGGTGCGTACTCGGAACCAGGATGACCCTGAGAGCTCTCAACAAGGAGCTAATGCTGAACCCTCACTAGCTAAGGTATTGGCTGCTGCACTCAACCGGCAGCAAAACGACTCTGAGTTGCTTCGTCGGCTGGTAGATATTACGTCTCATCTAGCTGGACAGGGAGGCCACTGCAACAACAACAATCAGCCCCGACAGAGCACCTAATCAGATTTTCTAGGTACACATCCGCCAACCTTCGAGCGCACCAGAGAACCTCTGGATGCCGATAACTGGCTGCGTTAGACCGAGTCAAAGTTGGGTCTGCTGGAGTGCACCCAACACCAAAAGGTGCTATTCGCCGCCGAACAATTCCAGGGCTCTGCTAGTACCGGGTGGGCAAACTATGGAGCTTCTCTGCCCGCTGGACACCGTATTGAATGGAATGAGTTCAAGACTGCATTTCGTGCTCATTTCATCCCAACTGGCCTCATGCAAAGGAAATTTCAAGAATTCATTGATCTGAAACAAGGAGGGAGGAATGTCCTCCAATTTTTTGAAGCTTTCAACCATCTTGCTCAGTATGCCACTGAGTATGTCAACACTGAAGAGAAGAAGAGGCATGCTTTCCTGCGCGGCATGAATGCCACACTGAAGGAACGTCTAACCTGGCAAACGACTGGCGCATACAATGACCTGGTCAATGCTGCTATTGTCCAGGAAGGCGCTATGCGCCAAGTTGAAGAAGAAGATCGCAAAAGAAAGTCCCCTTCTAGTGCCTCTACTGCCCCACAAGTGAAGCACTGCCTGATTTACACTTCACCTACCGGACAGCATTTTCGGGCATCTCCGCAGTAGCAGTATCAGCGACGGTATGGTCAGAACTACTTGAGGCCACCACAGCAATAGAACTTTCCACCCCGTGCACCGTACCAATAGCAGAACACTCAGTACCATGCACCATACCAGTAGCAAGGGAATCAGAATGCTCGTGCCCCATAGCCTGCTGATCATGGAAGCAGTTATCCGTGCTACAACTACGGTCGTACCGGCCACTTTGCCAAGAACTGCACTGCATCGAGGCAAAACAACAACAACAACCATAATAGTAACCAGCGTCAGAACCAGAACAGGAATGCGAATGCACCGTCTCATGGTGCCCAAGTGAACTACACCAATGCTGAAGACATCCCTCTGGACGAACCCGTGCTGACCGGTACGCTCTCGCTCTATCGCCAGCCTGTCCTTGCACTTTTGATTCTGGTGCTACGCATAACTTCATTAGCAAGACTTGTGTGCAAAAACATAATCTCCACAGCACCATCATAAATAGATGCTACACCGTCCGCTCTCCTGCTGGACAAATTTTTGCTAACGAAGTAGTGTGTAAGGCTCCACTAGAAATTAATCGGAAGATTTACCCTACTGATTTCATCATGCTCAAGGATTAAGAGATCAATCTGATCATAGGTATGATCTCGATGAAAACCCATAGAGCCATGCTAGACATTGAGCCTCGGATCGTTCACATCAACTCTCCCTTGCATGGAAAAGACACACTTTCTCTAAATGCTGATTCATCGAAAGCCTTGGTTGTCCATCACTTGGAAGGGCAATCACTCGAAAGTATTCCCATCATTCGTGAGTATCCGGACGTGTTTCCTGAGGACATCTCTGGTCTACCACCTGACCATGACGTGCAATTTAAGATAGAGCTACAGCCAGAAACTTCTCCGATATCCCGTCGCCCGTATAAAATGGCCCCAAATGAGCTGGCCGAGTTGAAAAAGCAATTGAATGAGTTATTGGAAAAGGGATTCATTCGCCCAAGCACTTCACCTTGGGGCTGCCCTGCTATTTTTGTGAAGAACAAGGACATGTCCTTCCGCTTTGTCGTTGACTATCAGCCTCTTAACGAAGTTACCATCAAGAACAAATACCCATTACCCCATATAGATATCCGCTTTGACAAATTGGTTGGTGCTATGGTCTTTTCAAAGATTAACCTCCGTTCGGGCTATCATCAAATCAAGATCAGAGCCGAAGATATTCTGAAGACCACCTTCTCTACTAGATATGGATTGTTTGAGTATCTAGTGATGTCCTTCGGATTGACAAATGCCCCAGCCCATTTCATGTACCTCATGAACTCGGTATTCATGCCCGAGCTGGACAAATTTGTGGCAGTATTCATTGATGACATCCTCATCTATTCTATGTCCAGGGAAGAGCATGCTGAACATCTTCGCATTATGCTTCAACGTCTCCGACATCACAAGCTATATGCAAAATTTAGCAAGTGTGAATTTGGGTTGGACCGTGTGCCATTTCTTGGTCACATAGTCTCCACGGAAGGTATCTCGGTGGATCCTAGCAAAGTTCAAGATGTGCTAGATTGGAAGTCACCGAGGATGGTTCATCAAGTATGCAGTTTCCTCGGGCTAGCCAGATATTATCGTAGGTTCATTCTAAATTTTTCTCGGCTGACCAAACCCATCACGGAGCTGCTGAAAAAGGATAAGAAATTCAAATGGAACAACAGTTGTGATGAAGAATTTCAAGCATTGAAGAAATTATTGACCACTGCCCCAGTTTTGGCCCAACCAGACATCACCAAGCTGTTTGACGTGTATTGTGATGCATCTCGGACAGGACTTGGATGTGTGCTCATGTAGGAAGGTCGTGTCATTGCCTATGCATCTTGACAACTATGAAAGCATGAAGAGCATTATCCAACTCATGATTTGGAACTAACTGCAGTTGTGCTTGCACTGAAAATATGGAGGCATTATTTGCTCAGAAACTTAGTGCACATCTACACGGATCATAAGAGCTTAAAATATATCTTACCCAGACTGATCTAAACATGAGACAGCATCGGTGGCTAGAACTGATTAAAGATTATAACCTGGAGATTCATTATCATCCAGGCAAGGCCAATGTAGTCACCGATGCATTGAGTAAGAAGGTACACTACAATCACTTAGTACTGGAATATCAGAACAGCGGCAATAACATCATTATTTCAGAACCCAGTCTTCACATTTTGCCCGCTATAGTGATTAGCAACCTTAGTGTACATTCTACTATTCATGAAGAAATCATTGCTGCACTGAAAAATGACCTTGGTATGAATCATATCCGTCAAAACATTAAGAAGGATAAAGCAAAATGTTTCACACAAGACTCCGACGGTACCCTATGGTTCAATAATTGTTTAGTAGTACCAAAAGACTTTGAACTTCGATGGAAGATCTTGGATGAAGCACATCACTCCAAATACTCCATCCATCTGGGTAGTAATAAAATATACCAAGATCTGAAGAAGAATTTTTGGTGGACAAGAATGAAGCGAGAAGTGGCTCGGTATGTCACAGAATGTGATACTTGTCAGAGAGTTAAGACTAACCATTTGAAACAAGCCGGATTGCTTCAACATTGAGTATTCCCGCCTGGAAATGGGAATACATCAGCATGGACTTTATTGTTGGCCTACCTCTCACTTCGTGTAAGCATGATTCTATTTGGGTCATTATGGATAGACTCACAAAATCTGCCCACTTTCTACCCGTCAATAGTAGATACAGCTTATGGCAATATGCAGAGCTATACATTGCAAGAATTCTATGTTATCATGGAGTACCCAAGACCATCATTTCAGATCGTGGTTCGCAGTTTGTCGCTCGTTTCTAGGAACAACTGCATGCGTCTCTGGGTACAGGTCTAATTCGTAGTTCTGCTTACCATCCCGCTATCGATGGAAGATATGCTTAGGGCATGTGTTTTAACACATGGTGGTAACTGGGACGAGTATCTACCCTATGCTGAATTCTCGTATAACAATAGTTACCAGGAGAGTGTGAAAATGTCACCATTTGAAGTACTCTATGGTCACAGTTGTAGAACCCTGTTAAACTGGTCTAAATCTGGAGAATGAGTAACCTTTGGTCCAGATCTTGTCAAGGATGCAGAAGAAAAGGTTCATACCATTCAGGCAAATCTTAAAGCTGCTAAATGCCGCCAAGAGAAGTATGCAAACAGATGATGTAGGCCACTATATTTCAATAGAGGTGACCATGTCTATCTCTGAGTGTCGCCTGTGAAGGGTATCCAATAGTTTGGAGTCAAGGGAAAGTTAGCTCCCCGTTATATTGGACCATTCCAAATTCTGGAAAGATGCGGAAACATAGCCTACAAGCTAGAGTTACCCGCTAATCTATCTAGAGTTCATCACACCTTTCACGTCTCTCAGCTAAAGCGGTGTCTCAAACCACCCATTGACAAAATCTTGGAAGATTACGACCAACTTCGACCAGACCTCACATACTCTGAACAACCAACAAAGATCCTCAATGAGAAAGAGCGCACAACCCGTAAAAGAACACTCAAATTCGATAAAGTTCAATGGAGTAATTACTCAGAAGATGAATCCACTTGGGAATCTGAAGAATTCCTGAGTATGCATTGCCCAAAATTTTGGTCGTCATACGCAGGTATGTTTTTACCACCGTACTTCCCTCTAGTTTGCCTTGCTCATAATCTCAGCACGAGATTTCTTTAAGGATGGAGGGTTGTGACACCTCAGGTGTCTCACTTCCAATTAACAAGCATGATAAGCACAAATCATGAATTAAGTAGCATGAAATGATAGAACTCATTTTTTAAATCAATTCTAGGTAATTAAAAACCCTGCAAACAAGATTGTGAGCCAAATGAAATTTTATAATATAACTTATGCCAAACAAATCCACCTTCAGCAACATAATAGTAAATTAGGATTTTACAAATTTATTGAGTATTTTATCTGATTAGCAAGAACCACAAAAAATTAATTAGTTCTTAAGTACCTAATTAATGCAATTATTAAAGTTCTAAAATATTTAAATGCAAATTACAAAATTACCTTCACCAATGTGTTCTCCACTATTTAAATAATCAGTCCACCAATTTTGGCCATTTTTGGGATTTTCTAGCTATTTTACTTTGATTTATTGAAAACACCATTGACCAAGGACCAGTTTGTGTGAAATCTAAAACATCAGGGGGTGTAGCGCAAAATCTCCCTCTTCTTCCTCCTCACTGGCGTAGAGCCTTTCCCCCGCTGCCGACGCCTCCCTCTACCGCACGCCAGCGCCCTGCGCCTCTTGTCTCGGTACCGAGCGTGCTATAGCTCCGTTGACCCTCCTCTCTGCCCCGCGCTGTCCACCGCCCTGCGGCCAGAGCTTGCCCAACGGCCTTCTTTCTCCCCCCCTCTCCTCTGCACACCATCGCCACGACCGCCTGCCCCGACTTCAATTCCCCCGCGCCCGATCATTCCCATCATGACAAGAGCGCTCAAAGCGTAGCGCAAGCCACTGGCCAACCATGCCACCCCACCCCAGAACACCTCGGCCATAACCACACCTCTACTCCCGGTTCTTCTCCCCACCATCCATTCTGCTATTGCAGAACCAGCTCGAGCTTGAGCCCCACCATCTCCATTGCTCCACGGCTTCAATCACTTGAGCGAGACCTCAAACTCGTGTGCGCACATTCCCTCTGCATTCCCATGCCACTCGCTTGACCACTCCCTTCGTGTGTTCATCCAATTCAAAGAAAAACCGAAGCAAGCAACTCCAATGACTTCCTCTGCCACCGGCCAAAATTGGCTGCTCTTGGTGAGCCTCATCCCCTTCTTCCTTTTCGGTCGGGTGCCCAACCCACCTCTGAGCACTCCTAATCCTCTCTCCCTCCGTTTCCCATTGCGAGGTGGAGGCCATTTCACTTTTTCCTCGTCGCCACCGTCGGATTCCGCCACCTCGTCGATGAGCTCCCAATTCTGGCCCGATTCCTCGATGACATCATCAACGCTGATGTTTGCCTTCAACCACTGAAACTCCACAAGAAGACGGTGACTGATTTGGTGTCCAGTACCGCTTCCGCGACCTTGCCGAAGTTTGTCTTCCGCTGCCTCTCGTCGCCGAACCTCCTTCGGTGAGCAGCACTCCTTGCAAACCCCTCTGACCGACACGCCTCGGCCTGCTCTACACCTTGGTGAACTCAGAGTCGAGCTCCATTAGACCAACAGCCCGGTGGCGAGCTCGCAGTTGCTCCGGCCAGCCCTGTCACGATGCTGATTTGGCGCCTATTGGTAGCCATGGTGGCACTGTTTTGGCACCTACGTGTCGCCCGCGTGCGCTGACGTGTCATTAGCTAATCCAAGAAAATCCTAAGAAATGCCAGAAAATAGCTAGAAAGTTATAAAAACCATAGTAATTCAAATATATACTCATTAAGGCCCAAATAAATTTTGTTGGAGTCATCTTTCAGTGCTCTATTTTAGTAAATTGATATATATTTAGTTGTCTCTGTACATATATTTTTATTAATATATTTAATTGCCAAAACACCAAATAATTCACTAGAAATTGTAGGAATAAAATTGGAGGTGCCCCTTCCCGGAGGATCGAGGTCCCGAAGGTGATGATAACGCAGACACTTGATAATACAACAATGATCCAATTTAAGTTCAATTTATTACATCAAAGTGCAGCGGATTACAAGTTCATGAAGTTTTGATAACAGCGGAAGCAAAATAACGATAAAATCTACGAGCTCAACGATACAACATGGTGATGATTCATGCCCGAAGAATCAACACCCTAGCAGTACTCACAATCACTGCGGCGGCAGATCAGACTCCCAGTGGGCAGTCCAACCCTCAGGGACTTGCACGTCCCAAGGCAACACATCTACAGGCAATTCTATCTCTTCAGTACCTGAAAACCACATAAGCATAAAGCCTGAGTACTAATTACTCAGCAAGACTTACCCGTCAAAAACCTAGACATGCAATGGCTCTAATAGGTGGCTTGTTTAAATAGGACTCGCACTAAGCAACCTATTAGTTCTATCAAGTTTTTACTTTCAGATTAATGGGGTTGTGCTGAATATAACTTTAGTTGCAACAATAAGATAATAAAACCATACATAAAATAAGTGCAACAATAGAATATTAAATTATATCAGTAATAACCAATACCAATCCATAACCATGATATCATGTGCAACTACGTGATTGACGCGGTGAACAAGCAGTACTTATTACTGCGAGCGACAGCAATTGCAATTGATTTACACCAGCTGGGAAAACCCAAATAACACGACACATACGCACCAATTAAGGTCGTATATGGATACTTTCACAAGAAAAACCACCCACATCCAGACCCGGGTGTGGTGACGTCAAGTGGGCATGCCGTCCTGCCAGTAGTACTTCGTGGTATGGACCGCCCACTCTCGCAGCCGAGGGGTCCTAAGACTAGTGCACCTTAACCATCCTTGATATAAGCAGTCTTTAATGCTATATCGGTTTACTAGTGCCCATGAAACTAGCATGCATTCGGTACTGTTCAAAACTTGATCAAGGGGTCGACCACGGACGGGTCCCTAGGGTGGGCAAGACAGGGCTACCACAGCCAACACCCATGTGCTGCTGCAAACCTACACATGCATATTCCCTGCCCGGCCATATATAAGAATAAACTCCTTTTATAAGTTCCATTTTAGTGATCAATCTATTCCATAGTAATCATGATAACTACCGAGACTTATTAATTACTAAGCATAGCATTTAGTACCGATCCTACCAAGGTTCTAATAACAGTAGCATAGGTCGTTTGGGATAACATGCACGATGGGTTTCAAGCAACTCCTATGACCTAATGCAACAAATAAACATAGACACTAGTAGTGATATAAACTAGCAAAAGTTTATAAAGAGGCTAATGCAAAACCGGGGCTTGCCTGGATCCACGCAAGTGTTAGCTACTATAGTCTCTTGGTCCTCAGGCTCTTGGTCCTACTGGACGTCGGGCTCCTGCTCCTGAGTGTCGTTACCTGTTGATGAACAAGGGTTAACGGTAGTGTTGAAATACCGTTACATGCAATGATGGGATAAATGCAATGAAATGATGGATTCATATTGCATTAGTGTTTTGAGGTTAACAACCTTATTAAGAAGTTCTCGAAGCTATAAGCTTCAAGGAAGCAAGGTAGACTTTCATTATTTCATGTGTGTGGATCATTTAATTTGGGTTGATATAGCTTGAAAACAATTAATCAAATTAAATATTAAACAACTGATTCTGGGCTTGAGTGATTTATCATGAACAGAGACATAGATGAAGTGCATTTTCACCAAGTTATAGCCTCTGGAAAGTATTATTTTATTTACTAGCATTTATTCAAGTTAAAGCATTACTTAATTAATAGAATATTAAATACTGCAGATTTGACTTAGCCAAAAATAAGGATGATGCATTAGAATGAATTAACAGTACATGCAAAAGATTGGAATTAAATTGCTTGTATAGAATTAATAAGGAATTAATTACTATTTACACAAGTTATTTAATTTAATAAATTATATTAACGGGGGTAGTTGGTTATTATTTTACTAAAATAGAGCACATTATTATGAAACTAACAAAATTGATTTGAGGTCATGTGGACTTAAAATAAATTTACTATGCATTTTTGAAGGTCCATTAGTTTTCCAGTATTTTATGGGATTAAACAATTGACACATCAGCGCCATGTGGCAGCCACATCAGTGCCAACTGGACGCCAGCTCAGCTGCCAGTCAGCTTCGCTAGAGCGAGGCGGCGCGCGACCGGGGCTTGCCGGAGGGCTCGCCGCAGGCGACGGTGAGCGACGAAACCTCACCGCGGGAGGGAAAAAACAATGCGCGCATCAAGGAGAGCACAAAGGAGGGGTTCGCGAAGTGGAAAACTCACCGGAGAGTGGTCGTCGACGAGAGGCGGCGAAAGGCAGAAGTCCGGTGACGTCGTGGGGTGGACTTGGGGCAGCAAACCGACAGCGGCCGGCTCCTACAACATCACGGGGGCACGACGGGGATCGGCATCAGGTCCGCGATCGTCGGGGAAGGCCGGAACATAGGGCTCACCGTGGGGGGTGCGGCTCGGACACGGCGGCGCAGAAGGGGTCGGCGGGGGAAAAGTTCAACACCGACATTCTTGATCATGGAATCAAAGAAGCAAGGGGTCAGGAGTGATCGCGACGAGTTTGCAATTTTCTACAAAGAGGAGAGGGGAGACGGGGCTCACCAGAATTGCTGGAATTCCAGATTGCGTTGACGACGGTCGACGGGGAGCAGAGTCTGGAGATTCTTCAAATTGGCCGAGCTCACCGGAAGATTGTGCGAGCCAGTGCACGGGAATGCAGAGGGTAGGTAGGCGTGTTTGTTGCTGCTCTCGACTTGGCTCGGGAGGGAGTGAGTGGCCAGGAGTTTGAGCTTGAAGTCAGCTCTGGCAATGGCGGAAATGGTTTGGAAGAGAAGGGAGTGAACAGGGGGGTATTTAAAGGCCAAGGACTCGGATTCTTTATCGAGAAACTAGGGCAGGTGCGCGCGCATAACTTTGAGCAACATCGGGTCTCGGGGAGCCGTTGGGAGCGCAGGGAGCAGAGCGGGCACGGCAGCAGAGCCAGAGCGTGGCAGAGGGGAAAAAGCGACTCATGATCTTGGCCAGTAGCAGCGTGCAGCGCGGAAGGGAGCAGGGGTGATAGGACGGAGCGATCACACGCGGGTGGGAGCAGTCTGCGGAGGAAATAGGGAGTTGCTGGTCGTCGGAAATCAAGGACACAGCGGCAGGCCTGGTGGCATCGGGCAGGGGCGAAAGAGACCGAGGCTCTCGGCGGCTAGCGGCGAGCGGGTGACCGAGCTGGCATGTGACGCGACGGAGCAGGCATGAGGGGCTGGCTTTCGGTCGGAAAGGTGGGAGCGGTCAGGTGGGGAGAATCGAGGCGGCAGAGGAGTCGTCTTCGTGCAGGGCGAAGGTAACTCGCCTCGGCGGCAGCTAGCGGCTGGGCGGCAGCGACGACGCGATGGCGGCGAGTGAGAGCACGGGGAAGTGTGGCGGCGAGTTCCGAGGTGGCAGCGGTGGCAGTGGAATTGCGCGGCAGGCGCGCGCGGGAGAGGCGACGGAAGGAAGAAGACAAGCAATTTTTGTAGAAAGGTCCTCGGGTTTTTGAAAAGCTTGCAGAGGAATCCCTAGTTCTGTTTTAATTGATTTAAAATACTTCCTTAAGTCCAATTAAGCTGAAATTTTGAGGGTGAGCTAATTAGAATATGGACAATTCATCAGTGAAGTCTATTTGGGTAGAAAAGAAATAATTTAATTAGAATTATTAATTGAAGTTAAATCAATTCTAGGGTCAAACCATTTATTTGATTGATTTCCTATTGGAACAAAATTCTGGTTTTTGGCCCAAAATTCTATTTTATTATTACCATAATTCTGATGTAATTATCTAGCCCATGGTTTATAGAAATTTAATTTTCTTCAAAGTTTTTGCTTGCAGGGTTTTATTTTGGCTTGAGGAAATTCCATTTTTAACTTGCTCCCACTATTTCATGCTCATACTTGAGTTCAAAATTTTTGGCAATTTTGTGCTAAGCAAGAAATGAGACACCCGGGTGTCACAGCCCTCCCTCCTTAAAGAAATCTCGTCTCGAGATTAAGAACGAAGCAGACTCGAGAGGGGCAAAAATTTACCTGTGAATGAAGACCAGAATTCCGGGTAATGAGTACTGAGAAATTCTTCCGATTCCCAGGTGGATTCATCTTCTGAGTGATTACTCCATTGCACTTTATAGAATTTAATGGTTCTTTTGCGGGTTGTGCATTCTTTTCATCAAGGATTTGTATTGGGTGCTCGGAGTATGTGAGGTCCGGTTGAAGATGGTCATACTCTTCCAAGACAACATCAATTGGAGGTTTGAGACATCGTTTCAGTTGAGACACATGAAACGTGTTATGTACTCCAGACAGATTTGGTGGTAACTCCAGCTTGTAGGCGACTTGACCACATCTGTCCAAGATTCTAAATAGGCCAATATAGCGGGGTGCTAATTTTTCTTTGATTCCAAATCGCTGAATGCCCTTCATTGGTGACACTCAGAGATAGACAAAATCATTCTTGTTGAAAAACAATGGCCCGCGTCGTCGGTTTGCATACTTTTTTTGACGACATTTAGCAGCCTTGAGATTTCTTGAATCGTCCGAACGTTTTCTTCTGCATCCTTGATGAGGTCAGGACCAAAAGTTACTCGTTCTCCTGATTCAGACCAATTCAATGGTGTTCTACAACTCCGACCGTAGAGTGCTTCAAAAGGGGACATTTTTACACTCTCTTGGTAACTGTTGTTGTATGAGATTTTGCATACAGTAAATACTCATCCCAGTTACCACCATGTGTTAAGACACATGCTCTGAGCATATCTTCCAAGATTTGGTTGACACGCTCAGTTTGTCCATCAGTAGCGGCATGATAAGTAGAACTCGGATCAACTTAGTACCCAGAGATGCATCCAGTTGCTCCCAGAAACGAGCAACAAACTGCGAGCCACGATCTGTAACAATGGTCTTGGGTGCTCCATGGAGACAGAATTCTTGCTATGTATAGTTCTGTATACTGCCGTACGCTGTATCAGGTGTTTACCAGTAGAAAATGAGCAGACTTTGTGAGTCTGTCAACAACAACTCAAATCAAATCATGCTTTCGAGATGTGAGAGGTAGGCCAACAATGAAATCCATACATATATGTTCCCATTTCCAGGCGGGGATACTCAATGGCTGAAGTAGTCCGGCCCATTTCAAATGGTCGGCCTTAACTCTCTGACTGGTATCGCACTCCATGACATATCGAGCAACTTTTCACTTCATTGTGGTCCACCAGCAATTTTTCTTCAGGTCCTGGTACATATTGTTACTTCCAGGATGAATGGAATACTTAGAGTGATGTGCTTCATCAAACCCATGCAATCCCTGGATTCCCGCATTTCAACTCAAACATCAAATCTGCTCAAGTCAATTACTTATCACAAATATAGCAAACCATGGCACATATCCACATGGTTTCTCATTAAGACACGAGCTAACATGTTTCCAGGCAGGTAACATATAGAAGACTGAAAGTTGAAGTTTCGGTGACCCTCCTCAATCGATTACCTTCCTTATTGCACCTGCCCCTAATTGGAGCTATCAAACCTGTGCTCATAACTCAACTTCTGACTCTAGCCTTCCAACCTGGCATGGTACCTGCATCCTGCCCTTGCCCAAGCGGTCAGTGAACTCCGGAGTGCGAAGGTATGTTCGAACATGTGATGGCGACACCAATAACTTTCCGATTAAAATAGGACTACACCAAGGATCAGCATTGAGCCCTTATTTATTTGCTCTGGTGATGGACGAGGTCACACGAGAAATACAAAGTGATGTCCCTTGGTGTATGCTCTTTGCTGATGATGTGGTGTTAGTTGACGAGAGTAGGGCTGGGGTTAATAGGAAGATGGAGTTGTGGAGGCATACATTCGAGTGCAAGGGATTCAGACATAGTAGGGCCAAGACCGAGTATATGATGTGCGAGTTTAGCGCGACTAGACATGAGGATGGAGACGTTAGCTTTGATGGACAATTGGTGGCCAAGAAAGATTCGTTTCATTATTCAGGATCGATGTTACAAAAAGACGGTGACATCAATGAAGATGCTAGGCATAGAATTTCAGTCGGCTGGTTGAAATGGCGTCAAGCTTCCGACGTATTATGCGACAAGAGGGTGCCACAGAAGCTAAAAGGTAAATTCTATAGGACGACAATTCGTCTGGCGATGTTATACGGTGCTGAGTGTTGGCCTACAAAAAGACGACATGTTCAACAATTGAGTGTAGCAGAGATGCGTATGTTGCATTGGTTTTGCGGGCATACAAGAAGAGACCGAATACGGAATAAAGATATCCCGGACAGGATAGGAGTGGCACCTATGGAGGAGAAATTGGTTCAACATTGGTTGAGATTGTTCGGACATGTTCAACGAAGGCCTCCGGAGGCGCCGGTGCGTAGTGGGGTTCTAAAGAGAGATGCTAATGTTAAGAGAGGTAGAGGCTGAACTAACTTGACTTGGGACGAGTCGGTTAAGAGAGACCTAAAGACGTGGGATATCCTAAGGAGCTAGCTATAGATAGGAGCGCTTGGAGACTAGCAATAGACGTGCCGGAATCATAATCTTTTTTTCTTCCTTCTTGCTTACTCATTGTTTTATTTCTTTTGGCTTTTGCTCCTTTTGTTTTTGTCTCGCTTTTTCTTTTTTTTCCTTTTTCTTCTCTTTCGTTTGGCTTTTGTTCCTTCGTCTCTTCTTTTTTGGGTTCCTATGGGTTTCATCTCTAGCCTACCCTAACTTGCTTGGGATAAAAAGGCTTTCTTGTTGTTGTTATTGTTGTAATAATTATATATACTCCCGTTAGTTAATCTAGAGTAGTGCTAGACTTACTAACAAGCCTACGTAATTCCTACGTGCTGACTAGGATTTTGCCTAGTCACGCGCCTCTAACGTGTCCTGGGTCCATTAGTTTCCATCTAATAACGTGATTAACGGACCCTCTACAATGGGCCTCGAGGTGACTCTAACCTAACACGACGCTGCCGTCACGATGCCTCGTGCCCTCTCGCCAGATAACTTCCGGCCGCGTGGAGTTCCCTGCTCGGCACCATCTCAATTACGTCGGTGACTCAACGTGCATCAGGAGGGTTGACAATTTGGGACGCCGGTGAAAAGGCACCAAGCAGTTCCATGTCCGTTCAGGGTTGGACAACCCAACAGGAGCTTATGCTTAGAACCGGCGAGGTTACCAGGCAGTTCTAAGTCCATTCGTGGTTGGAGAACAACCCAACAGAAGCCGATGCATCATACAAGAATGATGCATAGCTAATATTGATGATTTAATGATCTACTAGCTAGTTTAGGATGCAACTGGATAATAGATGATCAAGTTGAATTCGCCTGAGGGCCTGCGCCATCGTTCAGAATTGTCGGCGCTCATCATCATTCGCGTCAAATCGCCAGCCGGCTTCGATACCAATGCAATTGAGATGGCGGTGTGCACCAACTCGAAGCGGCCACAAGTTGTCTGACGAGCCGTGACGGCGGTGTTGTGTTAGGTTAGAGTCTCCGAGTAGTTTTGTCAAGACCTGTTCACATTAGATAGAAACTAATGGACCCATATGACATGTTAGATCATGACTAGGCTAAATCCTAGTTAGCATGTAGGAATTACGTAGTCTTGTTCATAAGTCTAGCATTACTCATATGACACATTAGATCGTGACTAGGCTATATCCTAATCAGCACGTAGGAATTACGTAGTCTTGTTCGTAAGTCTTGCATTACTCGTTAATCTACCCTCTCATATCTTAACCTTTCATCTAATCCCAGATTTTCCTACTACCGTTAGATTAGCAACCTAATCACTAGAACATGGGCCCAACACTAGGAACGTCACGCTATTTATGTGTTGCCTGTATGTTTCTTCCTGTTTTTAGAATTATTTTTCTCTCGGAGCAAAACTTACCCACCCGCGTACAACTCTTTTGGAATTTCCATCCAACGCGCCGGGAATTGCTCCCATAATCATTGCCCACGGTCTGGTTTTCTTGCTCGCCCAGAATCATTGCCGTGAATCCATACCTTCCCTTCGTCTGGTTCCCTTGGCGGCTTAAGGTTGGTCCTCGCGGCGTCGGACCAGGCCCGATCGGTGGTAGCAGTAGTGGATTGATCGTCATGGTTGAGGAAAAAGGTCGATACTCATTGCGTCGGAACAGGCTCACATGCATGGTTGTTGTAGCGGATCGACATCGTGAAGCTCGACCTTGAAGACGGCTGTGACGTGTGTGTCGTTGTACCCTAATTCCGTCTGGTTCTGCCGTATCCTGTCTTGCCGTGCTCTCCTCTTCAGACTTCAAGTGTTGCGGAATCTGAGTTTCTGTCACCCATTGTGCACTAGGGAGGTTTAGTCACAGCAATGGACATGTAGTTGATCAATATCACGTGCGATGAGACGACGGTAAAGTCCAACATATGGACCACACTTGAAACCGCGAGAGCTGACACACGCATCCCTTGCATAACGATTTCAATTGGCCTTGAAGGTACGTATGTATCAATTGATCACATATTTTTCTCCCTTGTCACTTTGATGTTCGGATATCTCTGATGTAAATTTTGTAGGAAATAATCCTTGTCTGCTATAATTAATAGTTTACTTTCTATTGTTAGCAACTTAGTTTTGGAAGTTGATTATTCGTTCTTGTATCGGCTGATGGAAAACCATCATTACTTTCCCTTGTATTAGTCTATATAAACAAAGCAATAGAGGGGTAAACATTGTACATTGCAGCACCAAACCTGATCGTGTACAAGGGGTTCACGTGAGTTGTGAATGTGTGTGTGTTTGGTAATCTCATCGGCAACAGATTGTTGTCTCTCCGGCGTGGTTGTAACAATTGGCATCAAGAGCTAGGTTCGTCCAAGGCGTGAAGATATCAGGCAAGAAGGTCGGCGACACCTCCGGCGACGGCGTCGTGATTCAACAAGTGATTCATGAGGTGGGCAGCAGGAGTAGCCATCCCGTTCTCACCAAGACCAATTACTCCGATTGGGCGCTACTCATGAAGGTGAAGTTGAAGGCTAGAGCCCTGTGGAATGTCATCGAGAATGGCGGCACCGACGCTCAGGAGGAGATGATGGCACTCGACGTCTTATGCGGCGTGGTACCATCGGAGATGTGCCGACGATCGCTAAAAAGGAGACAACCAAGGAGGCTGTTGGTCGTAGTTACGCACCCACTTATATACCGCAAGAGGATGGTGTACAATTGTAGCTCTTTTTCCCTTAGAGTATTCCAAGGTTATCGAATCCACAGGGAACGAGCGGAACTATTACTATTAAAGGATTACTAATAGATCGCAATAATTGGGTTGGTGTGAATGATGACGGTGAGAGAGTAGTGGACATATATCATTAGAGATGTAACAGGATAATGAAGGATTCTCTCCTTAGGATTGTTCACTAGTATGCAACCTTATTCTTATCAACTCGAGTGATCACTCTAATATTCTACATGAGAAACCATGTGGATATGTGTCATGATTTGCTATATTTGTGATGAGTAATTGACTTGAGCGGGTTTGGTGTTTGAATTGAAATACGGGAATCCAGGGATTGCATGGGTTTGCATATCATGGTTATGACTAACCAGAGTTGGTGGAGATATTGGTGATATTGCAGGAGATGGGAAATGTGTTTGCTTGTCTCATGATGTGTAGTTCACTGCAATAGACTTGGCGGTCAACGGCGAGAGGATCGGGCACAAGTAGGGGACTTGGGGCCAGGCGATCGGGATGCCGGGTGAAGTCAAGGGTGATCCACACCGTACACATGGAGACGCAAGAAGCACAGACGATTTCGCGGTTGAGCCTCAAAACTGCGGTGGTGATGAAGACAGCGTGTTGACCAAGTCAAGGCGAATGGGATGCCGGTGCAAGTGACAAGGGGGGCCGATGGACAGGGACTGGGAGAGACTTGCCGGTGGTCAGGATCACGGGACAAGGTGACCCGTGTCGACATCGAGAAGTTGCGCTTTGAGAAGCGTGCAAGGCGGTTTCCCGGTTTGGGCCTCAAAACTGGTGGCAGTGGTTGGTGGTGCACGTGGCACCATCACGGAGCTTGCTTCGAGATGAAGCAAAGACGTGAAGCGTTCGATGGCATTCGGGTAATAAGGAAAAAGATGGACGGTTATGCCCCCGGTGGTAGGTGAGTGTGTTATGTAGGTCAAGGGTAGAGTGGTCATGTGGACAATAGACCCTAGACCTATATAAGAAAAGGTGCCTCTCTTTCCATTAGCCTTGTGTTAGGATTCTATTAAAAGTGCTAGGAGAGAACTTCATGCTTTAGAGGAGAGGAAAGGATGTGTGAGAGACATCTCTTGCTCTTCCAAATAGTGGGAGGAAGAGGGTGGCTTCCTAGCCTTCTATCTATGGATCTTGTAAGCACCTTTCTATGATATGAGAAGTATTTTCGTGCTCAAGATTTCCCTCTTCACTTGAATCCCGAAATTCCCTTTTTTTCTATTTTCAGAGCTATTTTCGTGGTGATTTTTTATCTCACTTTTGGACGAATTTTTGGCCCGGATTTCTTGAGAAACTTGTTGCTAGGATGAGCTAGAACAATCCTCTATGGATCCTTGAATGATGCAATAGCTCTAGCACCTTCGATTTGAAGGATTTCTCAAGTTTCCCCTTTTTGGTGTTCTTGGCACAAGATCTGAAATTTGTGATGATTTCTTGAGCCACTTGAGTTGATCTTCTAGGATTAGGGTCGTGATGTGATGAGGATTCATTGGTCCAAAAATTGCATCACTTGGAGTTTGTTTGGTTAGGTTTCTAAGAAGATTTGCTAAATTCCCGAAAGTTTCTGCTGTTCTGTCGGGGTCGATCGGCACTGCCGACGACCAGGACCGGCACTGCCGGTGGGTCTCAGAACCCCACACCGGCACTGCTGATGGGCCAGATCGGCACTGCCAATGGGGCAAACCTGGCACTGTCGATGGTCCTGATCGGCACTACCGGTAGTGGCTCAGTAAGGTGCAGTTTGTGAGGTTTTGACTATCTCGAGTACCTGTTGTTTCCTTTTTGTTTCCGCTATGTTTCTTGCTGTGGTTGATCACTCCTAGGGCTAGTACACCACTAGTTGGTGTTGATGAGGACATCACTCCTAAGGATACATGCAATACTCCTCCAATTCTGGACTTGTAAGGTCCAATGACTAGAGCTCATGCACGACGACTAAATTTAGAGGTGAGCTCGTTCCTACGTTCTTTATTATATGTCACTTTTGAGAATGGTTTGCTACCTAATGATTATATTATAATTAGGAACCATGGAGAGGACCAGGAGATGATGGGAGAAGGACTTGCAGATGTGGAGGACCAGCAAGGACGTGAAAGCCAAGGTGGAGGCCCAACCAAAACCGACTTCGAGTCTATTTCGGGGCTTAGGACTAGTCTGCACTAAAACGGATGCCCAGGACGCATACGGACTCGGATTTGTACGTTCTACATATGCACGGAAAGATAAGAAGAAGATCTTTCCAATGACACCAGTCTCATATCAAAATTCATCCGGAGTCATCGGGAATCGTCAAATTAAGAGAGGGTCTAGAATCTGTTTCGGTGCTGCATCGCCTGTTTTTGGCCTTTGAGCTTTGTATCTAGTTGAGCCCAATTAGGGGTGCATCCAGAGGGTCTTGCATGACCTTAGGGTCTTCATATACAGCTGCCACCACACCATTAGGGTTTGGGGGTTTTGCTTAGATTATTCTGTTCATAATAGTTTCGCCGTCATCACGGTTTGTGAGACCCCAACTTCGTGAGATTCATAATACATCTGCAATTATGTTGCTTTCTTCTTTGTTCTTACTTGTGTTCTCGATTCGTAGGCAGGGATCAGCCTTCTCAGCAAGGTCAATCATTTTAGGACGGTTGATAACCAGAGGAGACGTCGTGCTGCGATTGAGGGGTTTAGAACATGCTGTTCTGAAGCCGGATCGATTTGTGTATTGCCTCCGACCAAATCAACATATCCAGAACCCTTGTCCACATCAAGTGGTAATCAGAGCTTTAGGTGCGCCTTCAGGTTCGCACTACCCTTAGTTAATTTTGTTTTGTGTTCATCCTATCATCCACAGAGAAGCCAAAAAAAAAAAATTCCACTCCGCCCATAACCACGTGTTTTGCCTTTGCATATTTCAATTTTAGAGTCTATAGTGTTGAGTTTATACCCTAGTTTTTGTTTAGTCGCTGGTTTAGTTTGTGTTTTTTGTCATCAGTAGTGTTTCCCTTGCAACCCTAGCCGCCATCCCCTTCACCATCCTCTTTTCTATCGGCTTTGTGTGCTAGGGTTGATTGATCGATACACCCACCCTAATCCCACCCTAAACCCACCCTCAAACACCTCGGACTAATCCCCACAAATTCCACTTTCTGCTGCATCCACGCCGCCAAAAAAAATCTTACCCGATTCCAAACCCGACCCCTAACCCGACTCGGGTTTCTGGAAAACCGACTCCGACCCCCCTTCGGTAAAACGGGCATAAGTTTTCGCTCGATTGTCTGTTTTGGCTAAAATTTTTATAGGAGATTCTTGACTCAAAGTGAGCATACCCACACTGGGCGATTCCCTGTGTGCCCTCGTCAAAAATTAAAAAAAATCGGGAAGAGAGAGAAAAACTTGATTTAAGTTTAAACCCGACGTTTCCTGCAACTTCAAGATTTTCTGTAGGCCACATCCTACCTCTGTTTGAGCTGAAATTTTTTGCGGATTCTCCTCCATTGTTAGTGAGTTGGAGAAAAATATCAAAAAAATAAAATCAAAAAAAAGAAATTTGGGATTTCTACTAGTGCTACATCTAGCCCCCTGAAATTTCTGGATTTGACTGTTTTGCACTTAGCCCCCTGTTATCGCCTGTTGTGCCTGTGTCCTTGTTTCTACTTTGCTATCACTACTGTTCTAGGACATACTTAGACCAGCAACTAGGGACAAGTTACTTGGGCACTTATTCAGCTTTACTATCTGTTTTCGATTTATGTACCACTCACATATATATATTTGGCCTTCCTAGCTCTACATATTTCTTCTGGACAGCACACAGATTATTTTGTGACCCTTGCAATCGTGGAACACATCTCTCTGGTATCCTTTGCTTTGCTTTTCAGAACTTTGTAAGAGGTTTGTAAGGAGTCTCCTTTTGCTGTGTCGAGAGGCACCACTGCTTAGCTGTTTTGTAGGGATAACCTTCACTGTTTGTTTCCTATTTTGATGTTTGTGATGGCAGGAAGTGACGATAGAGAGATGGCTTCACCCTCACAATTTGCTGAGTGTGTGAACCAAGAGCAGCTCCAGAAGGTTTTGCAGGCTGCTCAAAGTGATTTGGTAGAGACGATCACCAGAGCCGTTACTGACGCGGTCAGCAAGCTTCACATTGGAGAAAGCATCGAGCGGTTAGAGAAGCGGGTCTCTAAGTTAACCGATCAGGTTGTCACGTTGGAGACCGCTCCTAAAACCAACAATACGAACACCAATAACAACAACAACGACGTTGAAGACGTCCATGATGAAGACACGGTGTATAAGGCTGATGGCACCGTGGATACGTCAGCTACAAGGACCGCACGATTACGACGTCGTTTGCAACATAATACTCAAGGTATGGGTGGTTTCCATATCTACAACCGTCTTCCACACGGTAACTATGCTCTAGATGACCCATATGCTAAAATTAAGTTTTCAATTCCTTCTCGGGTCAGTATGATGGTGATGTTTATCTTGATTGGTAGATGACTGTAGAACAAAAATTTAATGCCCACCTTGTTCCTAAACAACATAGAGTTAGACAAGCTACTAGTGAGTTTAAGGACTTTGCTATTGTTTGGTGGAGTGGTCTAGCTGCTGAAACTGATTTGCCTACTACTTGGGAAGAACTTAAGGTAGCAATGCATGATCATTTTGTTCCCCCTTCTTTTTATAGAGAGATTCATAATAAACTGCAGTGTTTAGAACAAGGAGATAAAACTGTTCAGGAGTACTTTAGTGAGCTTCAAAAGGGTTTAATTTGTTGTGCTGTAGTTGAACAAGTAGAGGATCAGATTTGTCACTTTTATTCTAGTTTAAGAAAAGAAATTCAGGACATCCTTGATTATAAAGAATATTATACCCTCACCCAGTGTTTCCAGTATGCTATGCTTGCAGAGAAAGAATCACAGGGACTTTTCCAGGCTTCTGAGGAGTACAGCAAGTCAAGGAACTCCTACCCCCCATGCTCGACGGGGACTTCGGGGCTGCCCAGGCCATCTTTCCGGCCACCCCTACGAGCAGCTACCAAGGGAACCAGTGTTGTTTCTGCAGCCCCAAGATCAGCCCCTGCACCTTCTATGCGCTAAGGTAAACTTTCTATGCAGGTACCAGCTAGTAGTGCCTCCTCTGTTGCTTCGACAGGGTGCACTATAGGGATTCAGTGCCACCGCTGCCATGGACTTGGCAATGTGCAAAAATATTGTCCAAGTAGGCGGGCATATGTGGCGACAGACGATGGCGGTTACATGAGCACGTCCGATGTGGAGGATAAGGAGGAGGATGTCGCTGCCACCAGTAGTGACCTCGTCCTTGAAGGCGGAGACACCACGGGATACATGAACATTACTGTGCAACGTGTCCTTAGCACACAAGTTCATCAGCCCGAGATGATGCAACGCCACAACTTGTTCCAGATTTTCTTCGTCATCAAGAACCGCCGAGCATGTGTCATCATTGATGGAAGGAGCTGCAATAACTTGGTGAGTTCTGATGTGGTCAACAAGCTTGCTTTGACCACACGTCCACATTCGTACAACATTCAGTGGTTAAACGACTCTGACAAAGCTAAGGTAATACAAACTTGCAGAGTTCCTTTTTCCATTGGTTCTTATGTGGATTCTGTTGATTGTAATGTCGTACCTATGCAAGCATGTTCACTTTTATTGGGTAGACCTTGGGAATTTGATAATGATGCTGTACACCATGGTAGAAGTAATGAGTACACTTTTATGCATAGAGCAACTGAAATTACTTTGTTACCCATGACCCCTGCTGAAATTGTACAAGCTAATTTAGAAAGCGCTGCTTGTTTGAAAAATAGAGGTCCTAAAATTCAACAACCTGTTAATTCTAATTCTACACCTAGTAATGTTAATGATTCTTCAAGTTCTAAGGGTGCTGGAATTAAATTACAAGGTCGTTCATGTCTTGCAACAAAATCTAAGCTTGCTGAAATTTCTGATAATGATGATATTTGCTATGCTTTGATATGCAAAGAAGCTTTATTTTCGCTTGATGATATTGCTCTAGTGCTATGTCTCCTGCTGTCACTAACCTTTTGCAGGAGTATGAGGATGTTTTTCTAGCTGAGATACCCCCGGGATTGCCACCTTTGAGAGGGATTGAGCATCAAATTGATTTGATTTCGGGTGCTACTTTGCCAAACCGTGCTGCTTATAAGACCAACCCTGAGGAGACTAAGGAGATACAATGACAAGTTCAAGACCTTTTGGATCATGGGTATGTTCGTCAATCACTTAGTCCTTGTGTTGTTCCTATACTTTTGGTTCCTAAGAAAGATGGTACTTGGCGTATGTGTGTAGATTGTAGACCCATTAATAATATTACTATTAGGTATCACCATCCTATTCCTAGGCTAGACAACATACTTGATGAGATATGTGGTGCTATAATTTTCACTAAAATTGATTTGCGTAGTGGCTACCATCAAATTAGAATGAAACTTGGAGACGAATGGAAAACAGCTTTCAAAACCAAATTTGGATTATATGAGTGGTTAGTAATGCCTTTTGGTTTAACTAATGCACCTAGTACTTTCATGCGCTTGATGAATGAGGTTTTAAGAGCTTCCATTGGCAAATTTGTGGTAGTTTACTTTGATGATATCTTGATTTATAGCAAATCCATAGATGAACATATGAATCATTTGCGTGCTATTTTTGATGCTTTACGAGATGCACGTTTATTTGGTAACCTTGAGAAGTGCACCTTTTGCATGGATCGAGTCTCTTTTCTTGGCTATGTTGTGACTCTACAGGGAATTGAGATGGATGAGGCAAAGATTGAACCCATAAAGAGCTGGCCTATACCAAAAACTATCACACAGGTGAGGAGTTTTCTTGGTCTTGCAGGTTTCTACCGTTGCTTTGTCAAAGATTTCAGCGCCATTGCTGCACCTTTGCATGAGTTGACAAAGAAGGGTGTTGATTTCCATTGCGGTAAGGTACATCATGAGTCTTTTGATGCTTTGAAGGATAAACTTACACATGCACCATTGCTGCAATTACCTAATTTTCATAAGATTTTGAGCTTAAATGTGATGCTAGTGGTATAGGCATTGGTGGTGTTTTGATGCAAGATAGTAAACCTGTTGCATACTTTAGTGAGAAAGTTACTAGGCCTGTTTTGAATTACACCACGTATGATAAGGAATTGTATGCACTTGTACGTTGTTTAGAGACGTGGCGTCATTATTTGTTGCCCAAAGAATTTGTTATTCATTCTGATCATGAATCACTTAAGTATATTCGTTCTCAATGTAATTTGAACCGTAAACATGCTAAATGGATTGAGTTTATTGAGTCTTTTCCTTACATTATGAAACATGAGAAAGGGAAGGATAATGTGATCGCTGATGCTTTATCTAGGCGCTATGTTTACAGTTCAAATTACATTGAGAACGAATAACCTTAAGTGATTCATGATCAGAATGAATAACAAATTCTTTGGGCAACAAATAATGATGCCACGTCTCTAAACAACGTACAAGTGCATACAATTCCTTATCATACGTGGTGTAATTCAAAACAGCCTAGTAATTTTCTCACTAAAGTATGCAACAGGTTTACTATCTTGCATCAAAACACCACCAATGCCTATACCACTAGCATCACATTCAAGCTCAAAAAACTTATCAAAATTAGGTAATTGTAGCAATGGTGCATGTGTAAGTTTATCTTTCAAAGCATCAAAAGACTCATGATGTACCTTACCCCAATGGAAAACAATGCTCTTCTTTGTCAACTCATGCATAGGTGCAGCAATGGTGCTGAAATGTTTGACAAAGCAACAGTAGAAACCTGCAAGACCAAGAAAAACCCTCACCTGTGTGATAGATTTTGGTACAGGCCAGCTCTTTATGGCTTCAATCTTCGCCTCATCCACCTCAATTCCCTGTGGAGTCACAACATAGCCAAGAAAATAGACTCGATCCGTGCAAAAGGTGCACTTCTCAAGGTTACCAAATAAACGTGCATCTCGTAAAGCATCAAAAACAGCACGCAAATGATTCATATGTTCATCTATAGATTTGCTATAAATCAAGATATCATCAAAGTAAACTACAACAAATTTGCCAATGAAAGCTCTTAAAACCTCATTCATCAAGCGCATGAAAGTACTAGGTGCATTAGTTAAACCAAAAGGCATTACTAAGCACTCATATAAACCGAATTTGGTTTTGAAAGCTGTTTTCCATTCATATCCATGTTTCCTTCTAATTTGATGGTAGCCACTACACAAATCAATTTTAGTGAAAATTATAGCACCACGTAACTCATCAAGCATGCCGTCTAGCCTAGGAATAGGATGATGATACCTAATAGTAATATTATTAATGGCTCTACAATCTACACACATATGCCAATTACCATCTTTCTTAGGAACCAAAAGTACAGGAACAGCGCAAGGACTAAGTGATTGATGAACATACCCACGATCCAAAAGGTCTTGAACTTGTCGTTGTATCTCCTTAGTCTCCTCAGGGTTGGTCCTATAAGCAGCACAGTTTGGCAAAATAGCAACCGGAATCAAATCAATTTGATGCTCAATCCCTCTCAAAGGTGGCAATCCCGGGGGTATCTCAGCTGGAAAAACATCCTCATACTCCTACAAAAGGTTAGTGACAGAAGGAGGCAAAGCACTAGAAGCAATATCATCAAGCGAAAACAAAGCTTCTTTGCATATCAATGCATAGCAAATATCATCATTATTAGAAATTTCAGCAAGCTCAGATTTTGTTGCAAGACATGAATGACCTTGTAATTTAATTCCAGCACCCTTAGAACTTGAAGAATCATTAACATTACTAGGTGTAGATTTAGAATTAACATGTTGTTGAATTTCAGGACCTTTATTTTTCAAACTAGCAGCTCTTTCTAAATCAGCTTGTACAATTTCAGTAGGGGTCATGGTAACAAAGTAATTTTAGTTCCTTTATGCATAAAAGTGTACTTATTACTTCTACCATGGTGTACAACATCATTATCAAATTCCCAAGGTCTACCCAATAAAAGTGAACATGCTTGCATGGGTACGACATCACAATCAATAGAATCCACATAAGAACCAATGGAAAAAGGAACTCTGCAAGGTTGTGTTACCTTAGCTTTTTTAGAGTCGTTTAACCACTGAATGTAGTACGGATGTGGATGTGGACGTGTGGTCAAAGCAAGCTTGTTGACCACATCAGAACTCACTAAGTTATTGCAGCTCCCTCCATCAATGATGACATGTGCTCGGTGGTTCGTGATGATGAAAAAAATCTGGAACAAGTTGTGGCACTGCATCGTCTCGGGCTGATGAACTTGTGTGCTAAGGACATGTTGAACAATAATGTTCATGTATCCTGTGGTGTCTCCGCCTCCAAGGACGAGGTCACTGCTGGTGGCAGTGACGTCCTCCTCCTCATCCTCCATATCGAAGGTGCTCATGTAACCGCCATCATCTGTCACCACATATGCCCGCCTACTTGGACAATCTTTCTACACATGACCAAGTCCATGGCAGCGGTGGCACTGAGTCCCTCTACTGCGCCCCGTCGAAGCAACAGAGGAGGCACTACTAGCTGGTACGTGCACAAAAGTTTTACCTGAGCGCGTAGAAGATGCAGGGGCTGATCTTGGGGCTGCAGAAACAACACCGGTTCCCTTCGTAGCTACTGGTGGGGGCGGCCGGAAAGATGGCCTCGGCAGCCCCGAAGTCCCCATCGAGCATGGGGGTTAGGTGTTCCTTGACTTGTTGTACTCCTCAAAAGCCTGGAAAAGTCTCTGTGATTCTTTCTCTACAAGCATAGCATACTGGAAACATTGGGTGAGGGTATAATATTCTTTATAATCAAGGATGTCCTAAATTTCTTTTCTTAAAACAGAATAAAAGCGACAAATCTGATCCTCTACTTTTTCAACTACAACACAACAAATCAAACCCTTCTGAAGCTCACTAAAGTAGTCCTGGACAGTTTTATCTCCTTGTTCTAAACGCTGTAGTTTATTATGAATGTCTCTATAAAAAAAGGAGGAACAAAACGATCATGCATTGCTACCTTGAGTTCTTTCCAAGTAGTAGGCAAATCAGTTTTAGCAGCTAGACCACTCCACCAAACAACAGTAAAGTCCTTAAACTCACTAGTGGCTTGTCTAACTCTATGTTGTTTAGGAACAAGGTGGGCATTAAATTTTTGTTCTATAGTCATCTCCCAATCAAGATAAACATTACCATCATACTGACTCGAAAACAAAGGAATTGAAAACTTAATTTTAGCATACGGGTCATCTGGAGCATAGTTACCGTGTGGACGACGATTGTAGTTATGGAAACCACCCATACCTTGAGTATTATGTTGCAAACGACATCGTAATCGTGCGGTCCATGTAGCTGACCTATCCACGGTGCCATCAGCCTTATACATCGTGTCTTCATCATGGACGTCTTCAACGTCGTTGTTGTTGTTATTGGTGTTCGTATTGTTGTTTTTGGGAGCGGTCTCCAACGCGACAACCTGATCGGTTAACTTAGAGACCCGCTTCTCCAACCGCTCGATGCTTTCTGCAATGTGAAGTTTGCTGACCGCATCAGTAATGGTTCTGGTGATCGTCTCTGCCAAATCACTCTGAGCAGCCTGTAAAGCCTTTTGGAGCTGCTCTTGGCTCATGCACTCAGCAAATTGTGAGGGTGAAGCCATCACTCTGTCGTCACTTCCTGCCATCACAAACACAAAAACAGGAAACAAACAGTGAAGGTTATCCCTACAAAACAACTAAGCAGTGGTGCCTCTCAACATAGCAAAAGGAAACTCCATACAAAGTTCTTACAAAGTTCTAAAAATCAAAACAAAGGATACTAGGGAGGTGTGTTCCACGATTGCAAGGGTCACAAAAGAACCTATGTGCTGTCCAGAAGAAATATGTAGAGCTAGGAAGGCCAAATATATATATGTGAGTGGCACACAAATCAAAAACAGATAGTAAAGCTGAATAAGTGCCCAAGTAACTTGTCCCTAGTTGCTGGTCTAAATATATCCTATAACAGTAGTGATAGCAAAGTAGAAACAAGGAGACAAAGGCACACTGGCGATAACAGGGGGCTAAGTGCAAAACAGCCAAATCCAGAAATTTCAGGGGGCTAGATATAGCACTAGTAGAAATTCCAAATTTTTTTTTTATTTTATTTTTTTGATATTTTTATCCAACTCACTAACAATGGGGGAGAATCCACAGAAAATTTCAGCTCAAACTGAGGTAGGATGTGGCCTACAGAAAATCTTGAAGTTGCGGAAAACGTCAAGTTTAAACTTAAATTAATTTTTTCTTTATCTTCCCAATTTTTTTTGAATTTTTTTACGAGGGCACATAAGGCGTAGTATCTCCTGTAAAAATTTCGGCCAAAAGGGACAACCGAGCGAAAAGTTATGCCCATTTTACCGAAGGGGAGATCGGATTCAGTTTTCTAGAAACCCGAGGCGAAACCCGAGTCGGGTTTAGGGTCGGGTTTGGAATCGGGTAGGATTTTATTTTTACGGCGTGGAGGCAGCGGAAAGTGGAATTTATGGGAATTGGTCCGGGGTGTTAACGGTGTGTTTAGGGTGGGATTAGGGTGGGACTAGGCTAGGTGTCTCGATCAATCAACCCTAGCACAAAAAGGCAATAAAACAGTGGATGGTGAAGGGGATGCGGCTAGGGTTGCAAGGGAAACACTACTGACGACAAAAACACAAACTAAACCAGTAACTAAACAAGAATTAGGGCACAAACTCAGCACTACGGACTCTAAAATTGAAATAAGCAGAGGCTAAACACGTGGTTTTGGGCGGAGGAAAATTTTTTTTGGGCTTTTCTATGGACGATAGGATGAACACAAAACAAAATTAACTAAGGGTAGTGCGAACCTGACGGTGCACCTGAAGCTCTGATTACCACTTGATGTGGACAAGGGTTCCCGATCTTCCAAAAGGTTCTGGATACGTTGATTTGGTCGGAGGCGACATACAATTCGATCTGGCTTTAGAACAGCATGTTCTAAACCCCGCAATCATAGCACGACGTCTCCTCTAGTTATCAACCATCCTAAAATGATTGACCTTGCTGAGAAGGCTAATCCCTGGCTGTGAATCAAGAACACAAGCAAGAACAAAGAAGAATGCAACACAATTGCATATGTATTATGAATCTCACAAAGTTGGGGTCTCACAAACCGTGATGACGGCAAAACTGTTATGAACAGAATAATCTAAGCAAAACTCAAACCCTAATGGTGCAGTGGCGGCTGTATATGAAGACCCTAGGGTTGTGCAAGACCCTCTGGATGCACCCCTAATTGGTCTCAACTAGATACAAATCCCAAACGCCAAAAACAGGCGATGCAACACCAAAATAGATTCTGGACCCTCTCTTATTTCGATGATTCCTGATGAATACAGATGCATTTTGATATGAGACTGGCGGGAATGGAAAGGTCTTCTTCTTATCTTTCTGTGCATATGTAGAACGTCCAAATCCGAGTTTGTATGCGTCCTGGGCATCCATTTTAGTGCAGACTGGTCCTGAACCCCAAAACAGACTCGAAGTCGGTTTTGGTTGGGCCTCCACCTTGGCTTCCACGTCCTTGCTGGTCCTCCACGTCTCCAAGTCCTTCTCCCATCATCTCCTGGTTCTCTCCATGGTTCCTAATTACAATATAATCATTAGGTAGCAAACCATTCTCAAAAGTGACATATAATAAAGAACATAGGAACGAGCTCACCTCTAAATTTAGTCGTCGTGCACGAGCTCTAGTCATTGGACCTTGCAAGTCCAGAATTGGAGTAGTGTTGCATGTATCCATAGGAGTGATGTCCTCATCATGGTGTGTGTAGTCTTGGTGATTGGTTCGGAGGTTGGCTTGGGTTGTTTTTGGGATATAAGCCAAGTTCTCTTGGAGAATTTTGATTGGCTCCCATTCACCCCCCCCTCTGGTTGCCTTCTCGGTCCTTCAATTGGTCTCAGAGCCGGTTTGATCACTAGTTGACCTTCACCAGCTTTGTGATCTGAAGGCGACATGGAAGCATGTTGTTAAGCTGTGGATGTTTGATGGAGAGGACTTCCCCTACTGGAAGTCACGGACTAAGGCGTATCTGCTAAGTCAAGGACGTGCAATTTGGGAGATTGTTGGTCAAGAGTATACTATACCACAAGACCTGAACACTGCTTTTGCAGGTGAGTTAGTCAGGTATGAGAACAACTCCAAAGCTGTCAATATTCTGCTCTCTGCACTTGGTAGGAGTGAACATGATAGAGTTGCACACCTTGACACTGCTTATGCTATTTGGGTTAAGCTTTGCACTTACCATGAGGGTACCAACCAGGTCAAGTCAATGCGTAAGGATTCTTACAATAGACAGTACCAAACCTTTGCTCAAAAACCGCGCGAGTCACTAGATGACACTTTTCGTAGGTTTGAGGCAATTGTGTGCAACTTGCGGGCTTATGGTACCCTTGTGTACAATTACAATGATAGGGCTAAGCAACTACTCTATTCATTTGATGAAAATATTTGGGGGGTTAAAATTGCTGCTCTAGAAGAAATTGCTGACTTCAACACATTAAACTGTGAGCTACTCTATAGCAAGCTGAAATCTCATGAACTGTCTAGGAAGTCTCATCCTAAGCTTGCTATTCCTGCTTCTAGCATGGCTTTGCTTTCTAGCTCTCAGAAGGTTAGTCACAGTGATGCTTCTTATGGAACTAACCCCTCACTTGACAAGTCTTCCTTGGAGTTTGCTTTGTCATCTCTTGTTGCAGCTTCCGATGAATAGATGGAGTGCATTCCTGAGGAGGAGCTATCCTTGCTCACAAGGAAGTTTAGGAGGTTCTACAACAACCGGAAGGAGAGAAGAGGAGGTGGTTCAAGAACCTGCTTCGAGTGCGGTGACCCGGGACACTTCATCGCTAATTGTCCCACAAAGAAGAAGAAGGCTGGGTACCGCGACAACAAAACTGAAGACTTCAAGGACAAGAAGAACTGCTTCTACAAGAAGGGCAAGAACTCCAAGAAGTTCGCCAAGGCCATTGCACGCGCCTGCATTGCCACCTTGAGCGATGTCGACCTCACATCAAGCGAAGGCCTTACAAGCTCGGAGGAGGACGTTGAAAAGCCACGAGTCAAGAGTAAGGATGACTTCACTAGGATTTGCTTCATGGCAAAGACGGACCACAACACCGACTCTGGATCCGACTTTGACACAAGCGAGGTACCTCCCACTCTTGATGAGCTCTCTTCTGAACTTGATCATTTGCGCGATGTTCTACTTTTGCAAGATGATAAGCTTCACAGTGCTCTTCATGAGAATAGAGAGCTTAAGTCTAAGTTGGAGAGTGCTGATTTTGAAATTGCTTCGCTTAGGTCTAAGGTTTCTAAGGATGACATGGTTGTAGAGTGTGAGTCTTGTCAAGTTGTGATGAGTGATCTTACAGAGAGGGAGAGTGTGCATGCTCAAGTTGCCAGTCAGCTTGAGAGTGCCCTCAAGGAGCTTGATGAGTTCAAAGGTAGACCAACTCTTTTGGGTGCATGTCAGAAGTGCCCCAAGCTCACAGTTGAGTTGGAAGCTCAGTCCCTCAAAGGCAAAGAGCTTGAGTCCAGACTTCTACATGAGACTCGCTCGAAAGTTCTCCCACATCCGTGTGAAGTGTGTGTCACCCTCAAGGACAAGTTAGTAATCACTAGGCAAGAAAACAAAGTCCTAGTTCAGGAAAATGACTATCTTGTTTCTAGGCTCCAGAGAACCCTAGTGAGTGAGGAAAAGATTGAGAGTGATTTGGCAAGAGTGAACGAGAGTGGTTCTAGGTCAACCTATAACTTGGGCTTGGGATTTGAGAGGTGTGACAAGGAGGGTGAGAATGTGGGTAAGTTTGTACCTAGCTCCAGCTACAAGGATGAGGAAAACACCATCAAACCCACTGAGAGGAAGTAAGCTGAGTTGACTAGGGATGCTTTTTATGATGATTTTGTTGACTTTTACCCTCGCTCTTTTTCTTGTGCCTATCGTGGACAGGGTCATTCCTCATATGGCTTTGATTCACGAAACAGAGGCCTTGCGCAGCGGCACTTTCGCGCCCCACGTTTTTGCCATCGTGGTGAGCGTCATTCACGTGGATTTGGCTTTCACATTGATGATTTCTATCCTCATAACCCAAGGTTTGAGTCGAGACACATTGACAGGCCACGTTTTCCCTGTCGTGGTTCTCGTCCTATGTGTTCAAATGATAATGTGCAAAGAACTATGACGACTACTACCGGTCGTATGGTTAAGTGCTAGATTCCCAAATCTCTTTTGACTAACCCCAGCACTGAGCCATCGACTTTTCCTTCTCGTTCTTTGTAGGTGGAGGCTTGGAGAACAAATGGTTGATGGACTCCACGTGTTTGCACCACATGACCGGAGATGCATAGTGGTTCTCCAGCCTCACTCCCCTGAAGCGGCGGGAGTATGTGACCTTTGGAGATGACAAGAGAGGGAGAGTGAAGGCAAGAGGCGCGGTAAAGGTAAATGAAAAATTCACTCTCAAGGATGTTGGTTTGGTTGAGTATCTCAAGTACAATCTCCTCTCTGTCTCTCAGCTTCTTGATGTTGGTTTGGAAGTGCACTTTAAGTCGAATGCTTCTTGTGTTCTTGATTCGAGTAGTTCCTTGGTTTGTGGGATTTCTCGCATTGGCAGAGTTTTTCAGGCTGATTTTGCTGGTTCTCCTGGTTCTCACAAGTGCTTGTTTGCTCAATCTTCTTCTAAGCTCTGGAAATGGCATAGGAGACTGGGTCACATGAGCTTTGACTTGTTATGTCGCTTGAGTGGCCTAGGTTTGATCCAAGGATTGCCTAAGCTCAAATTTGATAAGGATTTGGTTTGTGCTCCTTGTCGTCCTAGGAAAATGATTGCCGCTTCTCATCCACCAATCAATTTGGTGATGACTGAAGGCCCTAGAGAGTTGCTTCATATGGACATTGTTGGTCCTTCTCGGGTTCGTTCGGCGGGTGGGAAGTGGTATGTTCTTGTAATTGTTGACGACTATTCTCGATACTCTTGGGTCTACATTCTTGAGAGCAAGGATGAAGTGTTTCATCACTTTAGGAGCTTAGCTTTGAGGTTATTCAAGGAACTCCCTGGTGCATTACGAGCAATTCATAGTGATAATGGCACCGAGTTCAAGAACTCCTCCTTTGATGCCTTCTGTCTTGAGCATGGTATTGAGCATCAGTTTTTAACACCTCGTGTTCCCCAGCAGAATGATGCGGTTGAAAGAAAGAACAGAACCTTAGTGGAGACGGCCCGGACGATGCTTGATGAGCATGGGAGTCCGAGGCGGTTCTGGGCTGAAGCCATTAGCACTGCTTGCTATGTTTCCAATTGGATTTTCTTGCGCTCAATTCTTAATGTGACTTCTTATGAGCTGCGTTTTGGGAGAAAGCCCTCGGTTTCTCATTTGCGTGCCTTTGGTTGCAAGTGCTTTATTCTCAAGCGTGGCAATCTTTATAAGTTTGAGTCAATGTCTTCCGATGGAATCTTTCTTCGTTACTCTCTTCATGGTCATTCCTACGGAGTTTTGAATTTGGAGACTAACACTATCGTAGAATCCTGCGATGTAACCTTTGATGAATCAAACTCTTGTGCAAGGATTGTGATTGAGTCTGTAGGTGACAAGGAGATGAAAGAGAGCATCTTTGTAGAAGAGGACCTATAGGGCTTTAATGATGATGATGATGATTCACTTCATATCTCATCTGAGCTTGTTTCTACAGCTACCACTACTATAGCAGAGGGTACAGAAGCTTCTACATTGACTTTAGCGGTTGTTGAGTAAGCTCTAGCCGTGGTTGAGGGGGAGGTACACTTTGAGAGAGAGGCTCCTCACCACATTCAGCGTCAACATCCACCCCAACAGATGATCGGTAATCTGTATGTGAGGACAACAAGGTCAAGGTCTGCACATCTTGCTTGCATTACCAATTCTCTCTTTGTTGCAACCTTTGAACCCCGAGATGTTGGACATGCACTATCTGATGAACATTGCGTTAATGCAATGCATGAGGAGTTGGAAAACTATGAGAGAAACAAAGTCTGGACCCTTGTAGAGCCTCTCAAAAATGTCAATGTCATAGGAACCAAGTGGGTGTTCAAAAACAAACATGGGGAGGATGGTGAGGTTGTGAGAAACAATGCTAGGCTAGTTGCTCAAGGTTTTAGCCAAGTGGAGGGCTTAGATTATGGTGAAACCTTTGCTCCTGTTGCTCGCATAGAAGCCATTAGGATCTTGCTTGCATTTGCTGCCTCCAAGGGCATTAGACTTTATCAAATGGATGTGAAGAGTGCTTTCCTAAATGGATTCATAGAGGAGGAAGTGTATGTGAGGCAACCCCCTGGCTTTGAGCACCACAAATACCCAAACCGTGTGTACAAGCTTCAGAAGGCTTTGTACGGGCTAAAGCAAGCACCTAGGGCATGGTATGCTACGCTTAAGACCTTCTTGCTAGAGCATGGGTATGTCATGGGGTGTTTTGATAAAACCTTGTTCACTCTAAAGCATGGCAATGACTTTCTAATGGTTCAGATTTATGTGGATGATATTATCTTTGGTGGTTCCTCTCATGCTCTTGTGTCCAGATTTCAGGAAGCTATGGAAAGTGAATTTCAGATGTCGATGATGGGAGAGCTCACCTTCTTTCTTGGGCTTCAAATCAAGCAGTGCAAGCAAGGCACTTTCATACATCAAGCCAAGTACATGAAGGATCTCCTGAAGAAGTTCGACATGGTCAATGTGAAATCATTGTTTACACCAATGTCCACTACAACGGCTCTTGACCCCGATGCAGACTGTGAAGTGGTGGATCAAAGAGAGTACATGAGCATGATTGCCTCCCTCTTGTACCTGATAGCGACAAGACCCGACATACACTTTGCGTTGTGTCTTTGTGCTCGCTTTCAAGCTTCCCCAAGGGTGACTCATCACAAGGCTGTCGAGCGCATCTTCAGGTATCTCAAATACACCCTTGAGTTTGGTATTTGGTACTCTGCTTCTTCATCTCTTGATCTCATTGGGTATTCGGATGCGGACTTTGCTGGGTGTAGAATTGATTGGAAGAGCACTTCTGGTACTTGCCATTTCTTGGGTACTTCTTTGATCTGTTGGTCTTCTCGTAAGCAGTTGAGTGTTGCTCAATCCACCACATAGGCTGAGTATGTAGCTGCTGCTAGCTGCTACTCACAAATCCTGTGGATTGTGTCTACCATGAGAGACTATGGGTTGACTTTCAAGGGTGTTCCACTCATGTGTGATAACTCTAGTGCCATATGCTTAGCCAAAAACCCAGTCCAACATGGTAAGGTCAAACACATCAATGTGTGATTCCACTTCCTGAGAGACAATGTTGAGAAGGGGGATGTTGAGCTCATATACATTGATACCAAGAACCAACAAAGCTGATATCCTCACCAAGACCCTAGATGCTTCGAGACATGCTTTTCTTCGGGGGGAACTTGGTGTTTGTCATCCGTATGGCATCATTTGAGGGGGAGTTGGTGTTCACTTGTATATATGTATCTTACCATTTTCGCTTTGCATCTCATGTGACATATGCATTGGTAGATGAGCTTTGAGTCTTATGCTTTCTTGCATTTCTCTTTGCTATGATTGAGCTTGAGCTAAGTTGTGTGGATGTGATGCTAATCTCTCATGCTTAGATTTTCTAGATGGCCTGTTATAAACTCTTGTGAGCAACTTGCTAATCTTAAAGGTAAACTGAGCTTCTTGTGAACCTTATGATCTAATCTTGCTCACCATGTGTATAATTGCTTTTATCCTTGTTGAAACTTGCGTTGAGGCTAGTCTAGAGGATGTGTGTGCTTTGGCACCTTGTGTTTGCGAAATGGAAGGCTTTGCAAATGTTTAGCTCATGATGTAACAATGAGCGAACATGTGTTCCTTTTGCCGCAAAGGCATGCTCTTTTGTCTTGTGCACAATCCTAAAAAATCTGCTAAGTGCTTTGATCAAGAATTACTCAATAATGCTAAATCCACACATTGTGACTTGAAGCCTCGTGGTGTTTGCCGTACCCAGCCGTGCGACCCTCCGCATGGATACGAGGACACATGAGGATAAACCTAGTGACTGTTTGTTGAGCTTATTTTCTGTGACTGCTTGTTGCCCTTGTTGAGATTGAAACTGGCTAGATTCTTATGATTCACTTGGTGTTTGTTTTGCCTTGGATGGGAGTACTTACATATGTGGTGGCAGATTCTTATGATTCATCAAGGGGGAAATTGAGAAACCATGTGGATATGTGCCATGCTTTGCTATATTTGTGATGAGTAATTGACTTGAGCGGATTTCATGTTTGAGTTGAAATGCGGGAATCCAGGGATTGCATGGGTATGCATATCTGTAACACCCATTTTAAGAAGCAAAATGAGTGCAGCCATACGTGTGCTCAGGATCAAGTTACACACGCATACGGTACATCATCAGTGGTAAACAGAATAATTATCCATATCCTTTTAATTATTACATCGTATCTTTATTACAAAATGACTCGTGGGTCTAGAAGAAAAGTACATCAATGCAGCGGAAAGTAGCTAGTGTAGATGTCCCAAACTCCACAGGCATCGATTGGAGGATCATCGCCTAGTACTCACTTCCTTCATCTTCGTATTGGCTCCAGTCTTCTCCTTGGGCTGAATATCAACGGGGTATAGCAAGGGTGAGTACATGTCGTACTCAGAAAGTGGGGGAAAAGATGACATGGGGCTATGGTCAAGAGAAGGCTTTATAGAGTGGGTTGCATGAGCTTTTAATTAACCTAAACATCTTATTTCTACGTGGGGTCATCCCAACCATGATTTCCACAAGGTGCTATACTAACCAAGTCTCAATCCATCCCACCTTTCCAACCATATCAACCCATCCCCAACTAATCTTGTGAGGATTCCAGGCCGCTCTTAACCGTGAGCACGGCTATCATGATAGTTTGATACTCTGCAGAGTTTGTACCACTTTACCCACAAGTCATGATTCCCTTGGTGCCCGTGGACGTGACCCACATTACACACTTCCTTTGGTGTGTGGCAGGGTTTCACTACGAGGCTTTTCCAAAGGGTCTCCTAGTACATGCTAGCCACTAAGGTTCCACTCCCGTGCATAAGTGATAGCCCTTCAACAAGCAACTCATCACCCCAGGAGCCCCCTCTTGAGCCATTCGGATACAAGCACAGTCCTCTCGACTTCTATTCCCCGCTCCACCAAATGCTGCACCGACACTGGGAGAACACCTAATTACTAGGCCAAGCCTTACCCATGTCGGTCTTGTGTTGGTACTGTTTTCCTGGGTTGTCACTCCAAGAACTGGTTCCTAGGATCTACAACAAGCCTACCACCACAAGCATGTGCCCACGGCACCACATCCTTTCCACCTGGCTCGTATAGATCCCTAAGCCATGTTACTAAAAGATTTACCAAACATTTCCCACGTGACATTGTTCATCAATCAAAATTAATATTAACCCACATCCCATAAGCCATCTTAAGCATTTTCTACCCACAATTCCCCATTGGTTCAAGGCGACAAGGAGCAGGGTAAAAAAATTACTAAAGAAGACCCTAACAATAGGTTCCCAATAAATTGACACAAGCATGCAATTCTATAGTAACATTTCAATAGGTGCAATATGCATCAAGGACACTTGCCTTCGTCCTGCGCAGAAGGCTGCTCTAACCCTTCGAATTCCTGCTCTTAAAAGTCCTCGTAGGGCGGTCCTTGTGTATGTTCGCCTTTACGTAATAAAATACCGACACAAGCAGAACATACAAAAATCAATACATAATTATGCAACAGAGAAAAAGAACAATATGTAGATGCAATGAATGCAAAGGTCATGCTCCTACGAGAATTTTGGCGCAAGAATCACCTAATTTGGAGTTACGAGTAAAAAGTTATGCTAGTTTGAAGTTTTAGGGGCAAAAGGGTAAAAACAGGGGCTTTTAAGGACCTATTTGTAATTTTATAAAGTTATAGGGACTAAAGTGTAAATTATTAGGACTGAAAAATAATTACTAAAAAGTATAAGGTTGTTTTTGCAAAATTTTAGGACTTAAACATAATTAATAATAAGTGTAGGGGTCTAAGTGTAAAAAGATAGGGCCAAAATATAATTAAATTTAAGTACAGGGATGTTTCTATAAATTTCTAGGGCTAAATAATATTTATACAATTAATAAAGATTAAAGTGTAAAAAGACTGGATAAAAATATAATTTTAAAACAATTCCAGGGGTTTTTTTATAATTTACAGGGCAAAAAATATAATTTCTTAAAGGTAGAGGGGCTTTTCTGTAAAAATTTAGTGCTAAAATAATTATTATAAAGTTCAGGGGCTTAAAACCAATTTTATAATGGTTCTGCACAAAAACAGGGGCATAATTCTAATTTAAACTAAGCACAGGGGCCTAAATGCAAAAGTGCCAGCATTATCCAGGAATTATTGAATTAATTTTAAACTGGAAATTCATGGACCGGGTCTATGGCTCTACGGACTGGCGTTGACCGAAGGGTCCATGGGTCCACGGTGGACCGATTACATACCCCGAAGGGGTATATAATCTGGACGGTTGGATCAAGATCCAACGGCCAGAAATAAAGGGCGGGGAAGGTCGTCGCCGGCAGCCGTTTACGCGGCGGCGCGCGGCGGGGCTTCGCCGGAGGTTGGCCGGAACGGCGCTCTGGCCAGCCATTCCTCGCCGCGAGGGTCCCGGGAGAGAGAGGGGAGGGAGGGGAGTCTCACCGGCAGGTCGCGCGGGTGCGGGGAAGGCCGGGAGGGGGTCGGCGGCGCGGCTCGGTGGCGGCGTTGGTCGGAGCTCGGCGGGGGGTGGCTCCGGTGATCGCGAGCGAGCTGGAGAGAGTGGGAAAGAGGCGGCAGGGCAGGACGGTGTCGAGGGGGGTTTTATAGGCGCGGAGGGGGTCGGAATGGAGCCGGCGCGAGGTCTCCGGCCATCAATGGCCGGCGGCGGCCGTTTGGGTTCGGTAACGCACGCCAGTGCATGATTAAGGCACGGTGAGTGGGGGAGAGGAAGAAGAGGGGGGTCGCGTGCATTGGGCTTTGGTTACAGGAGCCGGGGAGGTCGGGGGAGGGAGATCGACGGCGGTGGCGGCGTCGGTTTCCGGCGACGGGAGAGAGAGGCGGAGGAGGGGATGACAGGTGGGGCCCGTGAGCTAGCGAGAGAGAGAGAGAGAGCGTGCGAGAGGAGCGGGCCGCGCGCGCGTTGGGCCGGCCGGGAGAAGCTGGGCCGTGCGGGGGGGGGGGGGGGGGGGGGGGGGAAGAGAAGGGAGGGGGAGGCGGCTTGGCCGGCTGGGCCGAAAGGAGGAGGTGGCTGAATTGGGGGATGCGGCCTAGTTTTGTTTTCTTTCTCAATTCTTTCCTTCTCTAATTTCTTTTCGAAATCCTTTCTTTTCTAAAATTCTATTCTATTAATTCTAGCAATTAATTAATTAATTAATTAAATGCAAGATGCAAACAAAACCTATATGAACATGCCATGCTATGCAAATGCAACAATTGATTTAATTATAAAAACAATTTGTTCTAAGTTATTTGATTAGACTTCTAAATGCTAATAGTTGGCATTTTTAGGATTTGAAAAAAAATAGGGTGTTACAAACCTACCCCCTTAAAAATGAATCTCGCCCTCGAGATTCGGAAGGATCGGTGAAGAGGTGGGGAAACTCGGCTTTTAATTCTTCTTCACGCTCCCAGGTGGCTTCTTCTTCCGTGTGATGATTCCAGAGCACCTTGCACATCCGGATCACTTTATTTCTGGTAACTCTTTCAATAACTTCTAGGATCTTGACTGGTTGTTCCGTATATGTGAGGTCTTTCTGAAGGTCTATTTCATTAACAGGGAGTTGTTCTTCAGGTACTCTTAAGCACTTCTTTAATTGGGACACATGAAACACGTCATGCACATCCGTGAGATGTGAGGGTAGCTCCAACTGATATGCAACTTCTCCTCTTCTGTCGAGGATCTTGAAAGGGCCGATGTAACGTGGTGCTAACTTCCCTTTGACTTTGAAATGTCTAACACCTCTCATGGGTGATACCTTGAGATACACGAAATCTCCAATCTCAAAGGATAGGTCTCTTCGCCTACGATCGACGTAGCTTTTCTGCCTTGACTGTGCAACCTTTAGGTTCTCGCGTACAATCTTAACTTGTCTTTCTGCTTCTTGTAGGATTTCAGGTCCGAAGACTTGATTCTCTCCTGTCTCGTTCCAGAATAGAGGTGTCCTACACTTTCTCCCATATAGGAACTCGAAAGGCGCCATCTCTATACTTGCTTGATAACTATTGTTATAAGAAAATTCTGCGTAGGGTAGGCTCTTGTCCCAGCTCTTGCTGTATTTCAACGCACAAGCTCTCAACATGTCTTCTAGTATCTGGTTCGTCCTCTCGGTTTGCCCATCAGTCTGAGGGTGATATGCCGAGCTGAAGTTCAACTTGGTGCCAAGAGATTCATGTACCTTCTCCCAAAACCTCAAGGTGAACTGAGAGCCTCTGTCAGATACTATCTTCTTAGGGACTCCATGTAAACACACTATCCTTGACATGTATAGTTCTGCCAGCTTCGCACCCCTATAAGTTGTCTTGACGGGAATAAAGTGTGCCACCTTGGTTAAACGATCAATTATAACCCATATAGAATCATATCCCGACTATGTACGGGGTAATCCAACGATGAAGTCCATACCGACTTGTTCCCACTTCCACTCAGGAATCTTTAGAGGTTGAAGTAGTACGGCGGGTCGTTGGTGTTCTGCCTTGACACGTTGACATGTGTCACACACCGCAACATACTCTGCGACATCACGCTTCATGCCATGCCACGAATAACGAGTCTTCAAGTCTTGATACATCTTGGTACTTCCTGGATGAATGGAGTATGCAGAATCGTGTGCTTCCCGTAGTATTATATCACGAAGGGGCTTTTTGTCTGGCACACATATTCTTTTACCTATGCATATAATACCCTTCTTATCTTCTGTGAAGTCGGTAGCTTTTCCTTCCTTAATGAGCTTTCTGATCTCACTTAACTTCTCATCTTCTAGTTGTCCTTTGCGAATTTCTTCATTGAGAGTTGGTTCTACTTCCATTGCGATGGCCTCCAACTCATTCACAAACCCAAGGTTTAGTCGTTCAAACTCCTTGCAGAGTGTTGGTGGTAGCCTTTCCACGATTAACTGGCTGCAATAGGCCTTTCTACTTAGGGCATCTGCAACAACATTCGCCTTCCCTGGATGATAGTTAATACCCACATCATAGTCCTTAATCAACTCTAACCAATGTCGTTGTGTTAGGTTCAACTCCGTCTGAGTGAATATGTACTTGAGACTCTTGTGATCCGTATAGATCTCACAACGATGACCAAGAATGTAGTGCTTCCAAATTTTCAGAGCATGTACTACTGCCGCTAATTCCAAATCGTGTGTTGGGTACTTCTCTTCATGCTTCCGTAATTGCCTAGATGCATATGCCACAACATGACCTTCCTGCATGAGCACACATCCTAGTCCTTGCCTAGATGCGTCACAGTATATGTCAAAACTCTTATTGATGTCAGGTAAGATTAAGACAGGGGTTGACGTTAATCTCTTCTTCAATTCTTCAAAGCTGGTTTGACAACGCGGAGTCCATTCGAAAATCTTGTCCTTCCCTAACAGTGTCGTCATTGGCTTTGCTATTTTGGAGAAGTCCTTTATGAATCGCTGATAGTATCCCGCTAATCCAAGAAAACTTCTAATCTCCCTTACTGTCTGTGGTGGTTTCCAATCTAGGACGTCCTTTACCTTGCCTGGATCGACTGACACTCCTCCAGCAGAGATCACATGACCAAGAAATTAGCCAGAATTCGCACTTACTTAATTTGGCATACAGCTGGTGTTCACGTAGCTTCTCTAGAACTAGCCTGAGGTGTACCTCATGCTCTTCTTCATTCTTTGAAAACACTAAGATGTCGTCAATGAAAACCACAACAAACTTATCCAAGTATTCCATGAACACCTTGTTCATAAGGTACATGAAGTAAGCCGGTACATTGGTTAACCCAAATGACATTACCGTATACTCATATAACCCATATCTTGTTCGGAAAGCCGTCTTGGGTATGTCTGATGGTCTGATTTTTAACTGGTGATACTCGGATCGTAGATCAATCTTGGAGAATACACAAGCTCCTTTCATCTGATCGAACAAGTCTTCAATCCGTGGTAGTGGATACTTATTCTTGATGGTTACATCATTAAGAGGACGATAGTCCACACACATCCTCTGAGTCTTATCCTTCTTCTCGACAAAGAGTACTGGAGCTCCCCAAGGTGAGGAACTAGGGCGAATGAAACCTTTCTCTAGCATCTCATGTAATTGCTTCTTTAGTTCTACCAACTCATTAACTGGCATCCTATAGGGCCTCTTAGATATAGGAGCAGTTCCTGGTATTAAGTCGATAACAAACTCTATGTCATGGTATGGTGGCATACCTGAAAGTTCTTCAGGAAAGACATCAGGGAATTCACATACCACTCGTATCTCTTCTATAGGTGTGCCGGTGGTTTGGTTTAGTATGACTTCCTTGGTAGTAGAGTTGGCTACTATGAATTCAACCTTGGTACCCTCTGCACTGGTCAGTTGTACTGACTGCTTGGCGCACTGTATCACTCCATCATACTTGCGTAACCAATCCATTCCAAGTATTATATCTATCCCCTTGGAGTCTAGGATTATGAGATTAGCTGAGAAGTCCACCCCCTTATTTTAAGGGTGACCTTTGGGCATATTTGATTGGTTCTCATTTCTCCACCAGGAGAGCTAACTAGCATGGTACGCTTCATAAGAGCAATCGGTAAGTTGTGCTTTGCCACATATGTGGATGTTATGAATGAATGCGATGCTCCCGAATCAAACAAAATGGTTGCAGGTTGAGAGTTAGCTAAGAACATACCGAGCACCACATCTGCAGCTTGCTCAGCTTCTTCTGTAGTGACATGATTGACGTGCCCTCGAGCGTAATTCTGTTGTCCTCGATTGCCTGAAGGCAGGTTAGTTGAAGCTTGCCTTGGTGCATTGTTCCATTGAGGACACTGTCCCATGAAGTGACCTTCCTGTCCACAGTGATAACATCCGCGCTTCACACCATTAGTGTTTCCAGCGGAGGGGCGGTTCTGGTTTTGTGGAGCTGTTGGGGCTGTGGGGCGGGGTGCTTGCTGATAGGTGGGACGAGGTGCCTGTTGCTGGCTAGGGCGGGGTGCCTGGTAGTTGGAACGTTGCATTGGAAAGTTTGGGTGTGGAGCTTGCATGGGTGGCCTGACAGTGCTGGGAGCACGGTAGTATGAGTTAGAAGATGGCATCATGCGGGGACGAGTGTTGCTACCATATGATTGTCCTTGGAATGGCATCTTCCTCTTGCCTTCCCTCTCAATCTCATTGCGCTTATTCTCCACAACAATGGCCTTATCCACCAGTTTCTGGAAGTTGACATAGTCATTGTTTATCAACTGAAACTGGATGTCATTCTGCAGTCCCCTCATGAACATGTATTGCTTCTTCCCATCAGTGTTCACATCCTCGGGAGCATACCTGGACAGCTGGATGAACCTATTCAAGTATTCACTTACTGACATGTCCCCCTGTCTCAAGTCCTAAAATTCCTGTCTTTTCAGCAATTTGATGCCCGTAGGAATATAGTGGGAGCGAAAATTATCCTTAAACTCAATCCAAGTGATGCTTTCCACATCAGCATTAGCATTGCAATAAGCTTCCCACCAGTCTGTGGCTACACCATACAACTGATGAGCTACAAAGAGAACCTTCTCTCGATCATTGCATTGAGCGATTATCAACTTCTTTTTGATTGCCTTGAGCCAATCGTCAGCTTCCATCGGATCCTTAGATTAGGAAAAGGTAGGTGGCTTAGTCCTTAGGAACTCCCTCAATCTATTCTCGGGTGGAGGTGGAGGTGCATTGTGGTTCTGCTGGTTGTTGTGGTTCTGCTGTATAGCGCCCAAAGTTTGGATCATTGTTTGCATGAGCTGAGTCTGTACGGCCAAGAATTGCTCAAGGTTCGAAGCATTATTGCCCTCCTCGTTGTTCTGATTGCTACCTCCAGCGTGGCCTCTAGTGCGAACCATCTGATTAGAGTAGGTGGTGGAAGTAGTGTGAGACAAGGTGTGGTAATAACGAAAAGAAAGATCCCCATCTAAATGTATCAAGGAGTGATAAGTAAAAGATAGTTTATTTTAATAAGCAAACAAACGATGAGATTGTGGACAAGGTGCCGAGGCATTCTACAACCCACATCAAGCACACTTATTAAGCAAGCCAACGAGTTCATTACATCACACCATGAAAGTAAATCGATGTAAGCGTTTGATTATTACAATCTTTATTCACAAGTAAGGGAATCTCCTAGGCATGGGAGTTGACTTCATCGGAGATCGAAGGTATGGAACTTGCGCGCTTCGGGGAGTTTGCAGTCCAAGTGCGGATACCCGATGAGTAGAGGTCACTCTGCTCGCCCATCTTGACTCGCTGGTCGCGCTTTATGTAATCCTCAGTATCGCGCAGCCTCTTCCGAAGGGTGTGGTTCTCCCTCTGTAGTGCCTCCATAGTGCGGCTTAAGTCCACCGCTATTCCCTGAGTTTCGTCCATCTCCCTGGTGCTCACATACCATTCTGTAGGAGCGACGGTGTACTTCTCTGTGCCTGGCTTCCGACGGGGAATGTGTGCAAAACTTGTCCTTGCTATTCCATGGCGGTGAGTGTAGCAGAGGCTAGTGAGAGCCCTCCAAGCAGCATCGTCTATTGCAGCCCCACGAGTAGCCCTAGGGGTGCGACCACGGTGCGTAGATATGACGCGGTCGCCATCGTAGATGTTGACCACCACTGTCCATTCCTCACGAGAAGGACGATCCACTCTCTTGATGAAGTACTGAGGCTTGTTGGTGATGCCAATCTTCTCAAGTATCTTTCGCAGAGTCTTGGAGAAGGTCTCACCCTCTAGTCCAAAAGAGCGGTACTTCTCGGCCATACGGACGGCTAGGTCTTCGTCCTCATCCGAGTTATCACCATTCTTAGGCTCTTCGAGGTCCTCGGGCTCTTCTGGGTCTTCTTCCTCTTGTGGTTCCTCAGGGTCCTCTTCTTGCTCATACTCTTCTGGTTCTTCTTCCTCTTTAGGTTCCTCAGGGTCCTCTTCTTGCTCATACTCTTCTGATTCTTCTTCTTCTTCAGGTTCCTCAGGGTCCTCTTGTGGTTCCTCTCGAAACGTCTCATCCCTTACTGGGGTCTTCTCGCGTTCAGGTTGATTTGCTTCTTCACTTTCTTCCCTTTGAACACGCCTAGGGGCAAGGAGTCCATAGTGGCGTCTAGTCGTACTGTTATGAGCGCTTTGCTTGGTGCGGGCCATCTATATTTTAAAATCACAAGGCATGAATAAGCAATGGTTAAGGAAATCTGAAAAACAAAAGCAACAAAACAAGAAACGACAAGGATTAATATTTTGTTAAAATAGTTTTTATTGATGTAAGACAAAGTAGGGTCTCAAAATACGTTCATGGCTATCTAGGCTGTCATCCTGCAGTCGATATGGCTCTGATACCACTTTTGTAACACCCATTTTAAGAAGCAAAATGAGTGCAGCCATACGTGTGCCCAGGATCAAGTTACACACGCATACGATACATCATCAGTGGTAAACAGAATAATTATCCATATCCTTTTAATTACTACATCGTATCTTTATTACAAAATGACTCGTGGGTCTAGAAGAAAAGTACATCAATGCAGTGGAAAGTAGCTAGTGTAGATGTCCCAAACTCCACAGGCATCGATTGGAGGATCATCGCCTAGTACTCACTTCCTTCATCTTCGTATTGGCTCCAGTCTTCTCCTTGGGCTGAATATCAACGGGGTATAGCAAGGGTGAGTACATGTCGTACTCAGAAAGTGGGGGAAAAGATGACATGGGGCTATGGTCAAGAGAAGGCTTTATAGAGTGGGTTGCATGAGCTTTTAATTAACCTAAACATCTTATTTCTACGTGGGGTCATCCCAACCATGATTTCCACAAGGTGCTATACTAACCAAGTCTTAATCCATCCCACCTTTCCAACCATATCAACCCATCCCCAACTAATCTTGTGAGGATTCCAGGCCGCTCTTAACCGTGAGCACGGCTATCATGATAGTTTGATACTCTGCAGAGTTTGTACCACTTTACCCACAAGTCGTGATTCCCTTGGTGCCCGTGGACATGACCCACATTACACACTTCCTTTGGTGTGTGGCAGGGTTGCACTACGAGGCTTTTCCAAAGGGTCTCCCAGTACATGCTAGCCACTAAGGTTCCACTCCCGTACATAAGTGATAGCTCTTCAACAAGCAGCTCATCACCCCAGGAGCCCCCTCTTGAGCCATTCGGATACAAGGATAGTCCTCTCGACTTCCATTCCCCGCTCCACCAAATGCTGCACCGACACTGGGAGAACACCTAATTACTAGGCCAAGCCTTACCCATGTCGGTCTTGTGTTGGTACTGTTTTCCTGGGTTGTCACTCCAAGAACCGGTTCCTAGGATCTACAACAAGCCTACCACCACAAGCATGTGCCCACGACACCACATCCTTTCCACCTGGCTCGTATAGATCCCTAAGCCATGTTACTAAAAGATTTACCAAACATTTCCCATGTGACATTGTTCATTAATCAAAATTAATATTAACGCACATCCCATAAGCCATCTTAAGCATTTTCTACCCACAATTCCCCATTGGTTCAAGGCGACAAGGAGCCGGGTAAAAACAGTTACTAAGGAAGATCCTAACAATAGGTTCCCAATAAATTGACACAAGCATGCAATTCTATAGTAACATTTCAATAGGTGCAATATGCATCAAGGACACTTGCCTTCGTCCTACGCAGAAGGCTGCTCTAACCCTTCAAATTCCTACTCTTGAAAGTCCTCGTAGGGCGGTCCTTGTGTATGTTCGCCTTTACGTAATAAAATACCGACACAAGCAGAACATACAAAAATCAATACATAATTATGCAACAAAGAAAAAAACAATATGTAGATGCAATGAATGCAAAGGTCATGCTCCTACGAGAATTTTGGCGCAAGAATCACCTAATTTGGAGTTACGAGTAAAAAGTTATGCTAGTTTGAAGTTTTAGGGGCAAAAGGGTAAAAACAGGGGCTTTTAAGGACCTATTTGTAATTTTATAAAGTTATAGGGACTAAAGTGTAAATTATTAGGACTGAAAAATAATTACTAAAAAGTATAAGGTTGTTTTTCAAAATTTTAGGACTTAAACATAATTAATAATAAGTGCAGGGGTCTAAGTGTAAAAAGATAGGGCCAAAATATAATTAAATTTAAGTACAGGGATGTTTCTATAAATTTCTAGGGCTAAATAATATTTATACAATTAATAAAGATTAAAGTATAAAAAGACTGGACAAAAATATAATTTTAAAACAATTCCAGGGTTTTTTTTTACAATTTACAGGGCAAAAATATAATTTCTTCAAGGTATAGGGGCTTTTCTATAAAAATTCAGTGCTGAAATAATTATTATAAAGTTCAGGGGCTTAAAACCAATTTTATAATGGTTCTGCACAAAAACAGGGGCATAATTCTAATTTAAACTAAGCACAGGGGCCTAAATGCAAAAGTGCCAGCATTATCCAGAAATTATTGAATTAATTTTAAACTAGAAATTCATGGACCGGGTCTATGGCTCTATGGACTGGCGTTGACCGAAGGGTCCATGGGTCCACGGTGGACCGATTACATACCCCGAAGGGGTATATAATCTCGACGGTTGGATCAAGATCCAACGGCCAGAAATAAAGGGCGGGGAAGGTTGTCGCCGGCAGCCGTTTACGCGGCGGCGCGCGGCGGGGCTTCACCGGAGGTTGGCCGGAACGGCGCTCCGGCCAGCCATTCCTCGCCGCGAGGGTCCCGGGAGAGAGAGGGGAGGGAGGGGAGTCTCACCGGCAGGTCGCGCGGGTGCGGGGAAGGCCAGGAGGGGGTCGGCGGCGCGGCTCGGTGGCGGCGGTGGTCGGAGCTCGGCGGGGGGTGGAGAGCTGGAGAGAGTGGGAAAGAGGCGGCGGGGCAGGACGGTGTCGAGGGGGGTTTTATAGGCGCGGAGGGGGTCGGAATCGAGCCGACGCGAGGTCTCCGGCCATCAATGGCCGGCGGCGGCCGTTTGGGTTCGGTAACGCACGCCAGTGCGTGATTAAGGCACGGTGAGTGGGGGAGAGGAAGCGGAGGGGGGTCGCGTGCGTTGGGCTTCGGTTACAGGAGCCGGGGAGGTCGGGGGAGGGAGATCGACGGCGGGTGGCGGCATCGGTTTCTGGCGACGGGAGAGAGAGGCGGAGGAGGGGATGACAGGTGGGGCCCATGTTCCAGCGAGAGAGAGAGAGAGCGTGCGAGAGGAGCGGGCCGCGCGCGTGTTGGGCCGGCCGGGAGAAGCTGGGCCATGCGGGGGGGGGGGGGGGGGGGGGGGGGGAAGAGAAGGGAGGGGGAGGCGGCTTGGCCGGCTGGGCCGAAAGGAGGAGGTGGCTGAATTGGGGGATGCGGCCCAGTTTTGTTTTCTGTCTCAATTCTTTCCTTCTCTAATTTCTTTTCTAAAATTCTATTCTATTAATTCTAGCAATTAATTAATTAATTAATTAAATGCAAGATGCAAACAAAACCTATATGAACATGCCATGCTATGCAAATGCAACAATTGATTTAATTATAAAAACAATTTGTTCTAAGTTATTTGATTAGACTTCTAAATGCTAATAGTTGGCATTTTTAGGATTTGAAAAAAAATAGGGTGTTACAATATCATGGTTATGACTAACCGGAGTTGGTGGAGATATTGCTGATATTGCAGGAGATGGAAAATGTGTTTGCTTGTCTCATGATGTGTAGGTCACTGGAGTCGACTTGGTGGTCAACGGTGAGAGGATCGGGCACAAGTAGGGGACTTGGGGCCAGACGATCTGGATGCCGGGTGAAGTCAAGGGTGATCCACACCATACATGTGGAGAGGCAAGAAGCACGGACGGTTTAACGGTTGAGCCTCAAAATTGTGGTGGTGATGAAGATGGCATGTTGACCAAGTCAAGGCGAACGGGATACCGGTGCAAGTGATAAGGGGGCCCGATGGACAGAGACTGGGAGAGACTTGCCGGTGGTCAGGATCGTGGGACAAGGTGACACACGTCAACATTGAGAAGTCATGCTTTGAGAAGCGTGCAAGGCGGTTTCCCGGTTTGGGCCACAAAACCGGTGGCAGTGGTTGGTGGTGCATGTGGCGCCATCATGGAGCTTGCTTCGTGATGAAGCAAAGACATGAAGCGTCCGATGGCATTCGGGCAATGAGGAAAAAGATGGACGGTTATGCCCCCAGTGGTAGGTGTGTGTGTTATGTAGGTCAAGGGTAGAGTGGTCATATGGACAATAGACCCTAGGCCTATATAAGTAGAGGTGTGGCTAGTGGGAGAGGTGCCTCTCTTTCCATTAGCCTTGTGTTAGGATTCTATTAAAAGTGCTAGGAGAGGACTTCATGCTTTAGAGGAGAGGAAAGGGTGTGTGAGAGACATCTCTTGCTCTTCCAAATAGTGGGAGGAAGAGGGTGGCTTCCTAGCCTTGTATCTATGGATCTTGTAGGCACCTTTCTATGATATGAGAAGTATTTTCGTGCTCAAGATTTCCCTCTTCACTTGAATCCCGAAATTCCCGTTTTCCTATTTTCAGAGCTATTTTCGTGGTGATATTCGATCTCACTTTTGGACGAATTTTTGGCCCAGATTTCTTAAGAAACTTGTTGCTAGGATGAGCTAGAACAATCCTCTATGGATCCTTGAATGATGCAATAGCTCTAGCACCTTCGATTTGAAGGATTTCTCAAGTTTCCCCTTTTTGGTGTTCTTGGCACAAGATCTGAAATTCGTGATGATTTCTTGAGCCACTTGAGATGATCTTCTAGGATTAGGGTCGTGATGTGATGAGGATTCACTGGTCCAAAAATCGCATCATTTGGAGTTCGTTTGGTTAGGTTTTGGAGAAGATTTGCCAAATTCTCGAAAGTTTCTACTGTTCTATCGGGGTCGATTGGCACTGCCGATGGGACCAACCGGCACTGCTGATGGTCCTGATCGGCACTGCCGGTGGTGGTTCAGTAAGGTGCAGTTTGTAATGTTTTGACTATCTCGAGTCTCTGATGTTTCCTTTTTGTTTCCGCTATGTTTCTTGCTGTGGTTGATCACTCCTAGGGCTAGTACACCACTAGTTGGTGTGTGTAGTCTTGGTGATCGGTTCGGAGGTTGGCATGGGTTGTTTTTGGGATATAGGCCAAGTTCTCTTGGAGAATTTTGATTGGCTCCCATTCGCCCCCCCCCCCTCTGGTCACCTTCTTGGTCCTTCACTATAAGACATGGTGGTTTTGTTCACCCCGGCTGTTACTACAGAGGTTATTAGCTCCCCACTGGTTTCTTGCACTATGAAATGGGCAAAAGTGTATTGGCCTATACACTAATGACAGGGATAAATGGATGCGCAATTAAGTTCATCACATAGATTAAATTCATCAAGAGAGTGTCAATAAGTATGAGAGTTACATGACCAGATCCCCGCATAAGAGAACAGAATATGAGACTACTCGCTCATCCTCCCACTAAACATCGCAGAAGGATGAGAAATAGCACTAGAACGCGCACGAGCCGATCGGCGCAAGCGTCGCGTCAATCGCCGCGACCTCCCTTCCGGTGGTTCTCCTCGGTGTTGACCAACCGCCGCTGCTAATATCCTGGAACCCTAGTTCTAACAACTCATTATGGCGATTGTCGTTTCTCTGTTGCCCCCTTGGCTCTTGATAGCTATCTTCCTTTTATACTCGACGAGATTAGGTCAACTTCCACCGACTCTGACTCATATTGGGCTGGGCCTTCGTCTTTGCTGGACTTTGGCTTGTCTTCGTCATCTTTTCCTCCTGCGCCGATTGGCGCAGCCAAGTATCTGGCCCATCTCCGTTGCTCTTTAGTCCTTTATCCATAATTGCCCTTTTTTACACCTTTTTCCTGCAATTACATCCAAAATAAAACAACTACAAATATATGAAAACATGGGGTTAATTGTTAGTCTAAACCACCAAATTAAGATGCAAAACATCCCTTTTTGGTAGAAAAAATACGTAGCTAGAAACCACCAACAGTTCCCCCACACTCAAATCATTGCTAGTCCTCAAGCAATACAAAATCAAATATGTAACAAGAATCTTCACATCATCTCTCATGTAATCAATCTCAATTATCAGTTTTTTACTTGCCTCCACAAAGATTTTATCTCATCTTCTTTTTAACCAATCGACATTTCATACTTGAACTTAATCGTATCACCACAAAACCCTTTCAAAAACAATTTTAGTTTTCTTCAACTCATCTTTAGCATCAAACATCAAGCATTTGGTCTTCTCTAAATCTCTCAACTGTATTTCCTTCCCTCTCCTATCTAATCAAGGATTGTATATGGATCTTGGAGGGCTACATAACTAAATTAAACCATAAGATTAACCATGTCAACAATGTGCTCAATCATGCCCACTAAGAAAAGATTTTCTTGGAAAAGGATTTTTAATGGAGAAGAGGAACATAGGAGATCTAAAGGACAATGTTTCAATGAGAACAATGGCAAAGAATTAGAAATAATCAGAAAGCTGCTTTCCTTGATAACCTTGCTGCCTCTAGGGAATATTTTTTTCTCTCTCTTATATATATATATATATATATATATATATATATATATACATATATATATATATATATTCTCTTTCTTGCAACAGCGCCGATCGGCGCAACCGTCACACCGGTCGGTGCAGTTTATCTTTTTCTCTTTTTTTTCTTTTCACTCTTTTTCTATTCCTGATATGATCAGCAATTTCTGTCTTGTACCAGCAGCAGAAATTTTTTGAATTCCCTTTCATTGAGAATATAGGTTGTATCAAGGAGGAGGCACAAGCAAAGACGTACGATTTTCATGATAGCAAGGAGTTTAAATGGATAAGAATGGCTAGAAATACAGAGATAAACAAATAGATCATCCTTTCCTAATTTGGTTGAAATTATGAGCAAAACGTTGACAAAGTTACTTACAATCCAACTAGTTCAAATATGTAGCTTGTTCTCAGTCACTCGGCTATGTAGCCATATTTAGACCTTGCTTTTGCTTTTAGCTTATGATGAGCCAAAAGAATTTTTTACAAATACAAAGCTCAAAAGTTAAGCGGTAACCAACTAATTCAAGTACTCAACCAATCAATCATCAAAAAGACAAGATAAATAGTATGGGGCACTTTCAATTTGACAATCGATACTATCTTTATTAAAGACAATGCAATGATTTAAACTACATAAAAGACTTTCAAACAACTCTCAACATTACTCATGACTCTCTTAAGCACCCACACAAACATAGATAAACACTAATAAGAAAAACAAGCAAGGAACTAGACTCAAAAACACTTAAAAACTATGACTAATGGCGAAGCCCTTCCACCACATTCAAAATTTGCAAGAGAAGAAACTCAACACACTAATCATGTAGACCATGCCTGTTCAAGACTCGGAAAAGTGTAGTCCGCTTCATTCATCTTGATTGTATCCTGGATTCTTCGATCCACATCCCTTTGATGCTTGTAGGCACGATCCCTGTCTAGATACAAGCGCTCAATATTCCTTCGGCGGACAGGACAGCAAATGGGTGGTTGCAGATTATGATTTTCAACACTGTAGCGAGCGACACTATTCAGACTCCTCTGAGCCGATCGGCTTAGTGGCTGAGCCGATCGGCGCGGTGGTGTTATTTCACTACTGCGACTGCCTCCACTTCCCTCTGCATTACCATTATCACTTGTTGAAGTTCATGCTGCCATGTCATCACTGCATGCTGCGGGTGTTCCCCAATTTTCAAACTTAGGAGTACCAAAGCTTCTTCGCATATCAGCATCATCACCCAAATATCCAGTCATACTAGGGTCACCACTTTCCAAAGTTTCCAAACAGTATAATGAATCAAAGTCGCTATCGCATTCAGAATACTTTTTAATTGGCTTACCCAATAGTCTAGCGGATCTTCAAACCTCTTATGTAGTCTTACACTTCTTTGTAGTGGGTTCTTCATCGTCACTTGGCAGAGCTGTTAGATCGATAAATTCAGCCATCTTCAGGTCATGCCGATCGGCTCTAGTGTCGCGCCGATTGGCGCAGCTGGCGGTTTCCTTCAAATACTCAGCCAACTATTCCAAATTACGCTCACGGATCGCCTTGTTCTGCTACCTTCATAAAATCTCATCGTTAATCTCCTTAGGCGTCTTCCCTTCAGGAACTGCGTGATAGCCATCATCATATAAAACATCTCTAGGTATGAAGGTTGGATCTTCTTGATACATCCGGCCCAGGTAGAATGGAACGAAGCCCGACACACCGATCCGGATTCCCTGAATCCTGCAATCCTAGCACCACAACTCCTGCCGAAAGTCCGACACACCGACCCGATTCCAGATCCACGACCGGAATCTCCGCAACTCCGGCGCCCCCACTCAGGGAAAGGCCCAGTATCCCTAAAAGACTAGTCTGATGGGGGAAGGGTGGCTCTCCCTTTTAAGGTGGCTTCCACCTCCCAAGCTAAGCAAGATGGGATTATTCAGAGGCTCACACGGTCGCCGCCCCAGCGGGTAATAGTGGAGGATGTCCTCATCACTTCTGCTAATTGGAGATTAATCCTATGTTCAAGATTTTTAGCACAAAAGAAACACTTGCAAGCTTCGATGCAACTGTTCCTATGAATCTTGTTTTCCTGAAATCCCTCCCAATGGGTAAGAACCCTAGGAGAGGCTCCATCCTTTCTAGCCTGAAGATCCTTTTCCGCATCCAGCTGGTTCATGGCTTCTTCGACTTCCTCTTGCAGCTTGAGTTCATACTTGGCGGCAATATCATGTTCGCTATAAAGCCGACACTTGTGAATTGTCAGAGCACTCTCTTCGTCTAGTTCCTCCTTCTATTGCTTAGTCAATGATCTTTTGAAAGATAGGAAATCCTCATATGACAAAGGTTTAGCAAGATCAAGAAGACCTTCCATGGTGTACCTTTGAGAAACAGCTTCACTTCCAATAGGTGCTATAGATTTTCCCTTGCGCACCAATACTCTCTTCATCATCTACCGAAGTTCATTGTCCATCTTCACCTTGTCTGCGTTCCACGCGTCAGCTTTGCTTTTCTTCATGAATTTCTTCCTCAGATTTGACCAGATGATAGGATCATCTTGTGTTGGTGTCAACACCTCGTCTATTTCGTCCCAGGGCCAACCGGCGGAGAGCTGCGGAAATCCGTCACCGAGCCGATCGGTGCCAGAGTCACGCCGATCGGCGCCGCCTTCCATTGCTTTTGTCCTTAGGGTTTTGTTCTAGTGACTACGTAATGCGATATGATCTGTGGGGTTGTTGCACTCTCATATTTATATCCCTTGATTTGCAATTGGACTAGGACTCTATCTCTTATTTGTGGAATTCAATGAATCTTAACAAGGCAAGGTCCAAAACTGACTCAAAGACCAAAAAGACTCTGCCACGTTGATTGATGCAGGACAGCACTGATCGACACAGCATCACGCCGATCGGCGTGGTACACTAATTTACCCAATCAGAAATAGAAAAATCATGAAAATCAAAAACACATACAGGGCTTTTGTTTTACGTCGTTAAGCTCGACCACACAAGGCACTAAGCAGTGAAGTACACATCAAAAGATTTTAATTCAAATGTGTCGGGTTCTAGATATACCTTTAGACGTTATCCATTCACCGTGTACTTGTTTCTCTTTCCATCCATTATGATTACAGCTGCCGAAGGTAACACCATGTTCACAAGATAAGACCCTTCCCATTTACTTCGCAGTTTACCTTTACCAAATAATCTGAATCACGAATTAAATAGGAGTACCCTATCTCCTTCCTTGAATTCCTTCTTCAAAAGCTTCTTATCATACCACTTCTTTGTCGTTTCCTAGTATATTGCTGCATTTTCATATGCACGCAATCGCATCTCTTCTAATTCACTTATTTGTATCTTCCTTTTCACACCGGTGGCATCAAGATCCAAATTCATTTCCTTTATTGCCCAATAAGCCTTATGTTCCAATTCTACCGGTAGGTGACATGATTTCCCATAGACAAATTGATATGGTGTCATGCCAATTGGTGTCTTGAATGCCATCCTATATGCCCATAATGCTCCATTAAGCTTTGTGGCCCAATCCTTTCCTTCCTTTGTAACAATCTTCTACAGAATCCCTTTTAATTGCTTATTTGACATTTCTGCTTGTCCATTTGTCTGTGGGTGATAGGTTGTTCCAATTCTATGTTTAACCCTAGATTTAGCCAAAAAACTTGTAAATTCTCCTCCTGTAAAATGGGATCCTCCATCTGTTATTATCCTTGGTACTCCATACCTAGGGAATATCTGCTCTTGAAGTATATTCCTTGATTCTCTTGTAGTATTGGCCTTGCATGTCATTGCTTTGACCCACTTGGAGACATAATGAACGGCAACCAATATATACTCGCAACCACGAGAATTCAAAAATGGTCCTATAAAATCCATACCCAAAACATCAAAGATATCAACTTGAAGATTACACTTAAGAGGCATTGCATTCCTACTGTCAACATTCCCTATTCGTTGGCATTGAGCACATGTTGCAACATACCTTTTTGCATCTTCATGCATAGTAGGCCAATAGAAACCACTCACCCATACTTTTGCTTATGTTCTGAAGTAGCCATAATGTCCCCCATAATCCGAAGAATGACATTTTGCCAAAATGCTCGCTCTTTCTTCCTTGGGTACACATCTTCGCACTGCTCCATCCTGGCAATATCTATACAAGTATGGGTCGGCCCATATAAATTTTCTCATTTCACTCTTACCTCTTCTCCTTGTGTTCTTGTTCATCATATCAGTTTGTCCCTTGAAACCCTTGATAATATCCATCATCCAACTTTCTCTATGATCAAATGTGGCAAACAATCTTGTTGCATTTCATCTTTTATTGGCTCAGTTGATGATGATTCAAGACGAGACAAATGATCTACTATAGAATTTTCTACTCCTTTCTTATCTCTTATCTCTAAATCAAATTCTTGTAGCATCTGTACCCATCACATTAACCGAGGCTTAGACTCTTTCATTGAAACTAAGTATCATATAGCAGCATGATTAGTATATACAATCACCTTAGAATTTAGAATGTAGGATGTAAACTTCTCAAAAGCAAATATAACAGCTGACATCTCTTTCTCAGTTGTTGTATAATTGATCTGTGCTTCATTCAAAGTTTTGCTAGCATAATAAATAGCATGCACTTTACCTCCCTTCCGTTATCCAAGAACAGCTCCAATAGCATAATCACTTGCATGACACATAATTTCAAAAGGTAAACTCCAATCAGATGGCTGCATAATGGGCGCAGAGCACAGAGCTTCTTTCAATCTTCTGAAGGCAAAGAGTCTTTCATCATCCATGACAAATTCTGTATCTTGCTTCAACAATTCTATCAGGGGCTTAGCAATCTTTCAATAATTCTTAACAAATCTGCGATAGAAGTTGGCATGTCCAAGAAAACTCCTCAAAGTTGTAAGATCAGTAGGGGGAGGTAATTTCTCAACTGTAGATACCTTTGCTTTATCCACCTCTATCCCTCTGTTAGATATGACATGATCAACTACTATCCCTTCTATTACCATGAAGTGACACTTCTCCCAATTAAGAACTAAGTCGCATTCAACACACCTTTCAAGAACCTTCTCCAAATTCTCCAAGCAACTATCAAAATCAGTACCATGCACGGAGAAGTCATCCATAAATACCTCCATAATGTCTTCTATGAATTTAGCAAATATTGCATTCATGCATCTTTGAAACATGGCGGGCGCATTGCAAAGACCAAGTGGCATCCTTCTATATGCATATGTCCCGAAAGGGCAAGTAAAAGTAGTTTTCTGCTGATCCTCTGGTCTTACCGGTATTTGAAAAAACCACTATATCCATCCAAATAACAAAATATGAATTCTTTGCTAGCCTTTCAAGCATCTCGTCAATGAATGGAAGAGGATAGTGATCTTTCCTCGTCACCTTGTTCAGACTTCTGTAATATATGCACATTCTCCATCCAGTTATAGTCCTTTGAGGGATCAACTCATTGTTCTCATTAGGCACTACTGTCAACCCTCCTTTCTTGGGCACACAGTGTACTGGACTAACCCATTCACTATCAGCAACAGGGTAGATCCTACCTGCATTAAGTAGCTTCAAAATTTCCTTTTTAACCACTGCTTTCATTGATTCCTTCAACCATCGCATCCCTTCAACCACTGGTCTAGCATTCTCTTCCAAGTTAATCTTGTGGGTGCAGAATGCGGGGCTGATTCCCTTGATGTCATCCAATGTGTAACCAACAGCCTTCTTATACCATTTGAGCATAGTAAGCAGCTTCTCTATTTCTTCCTTCGTTAGGGCGTTGTTCACGATAACTGGATATGTTTCATTCTTCCCTAGATAATCATAGTGTAGCTCCTTCAGAAGTTCCTTCTGTTCCACTTCTGGTGCTTCATCTGGGTCCAGCTCCCCGAGAGGCTCAAAAATAGGATTTTCCTGGTTGAGCCAATCGGTGCAAGAATTGCGCTGATCGGTGCTGGCAGTATCCTTATTAGTTCCACGCATGATGTGGTCAAGTGGGTCTCCTATATCCATCCCTATCTTTTCGTCTTCCTCTAAGTAGGATTCCTGATAGCAAGAAGGGTCTTGATGAGACGGATCATTAAATTGAAATTGCACTTCTTCACCTCCTAGGTGTAGCGTAATTTGACCTTTCCCAGCATCCAGAACAGCTTGTCCTAATCTTAAGAACGACCTTCCCAGATTAATGTCTTCAACCCCAGTTTCTTCATTATTTAAAAAAAAGAAATCCACCAGCATTGTTTTCGAGCTGATCTCGATTTCAACATTTTTCATCACCCCTAGTGGCTTGGTCTTCCTTACATCCGCCATGATGAGCTCTAGTTCGGTCCCTATCAGCCACTGTTGAGCTCCAAGGCATGCTCATAAATGCATCGTAAGTCATCAAGTTGACATGGGAACCAAAGTCACACAAAGCCCTTGGAAATTTCTTCCTTGATATCTCGCATGGTATGTATGGTTCATCTTCTTCTTCATCAGTGACACCAACAGCATACACACCACACAATCCTTCGTAGGGGGATGTCTTAAAGCAACGTTTAGTAATCTCTTTGCTTGTTTCACCTCTGTTCCATCAAGCTCTATATCATCCCTATAAAGCTTCCCTAAAACTTTCCCAATAATCTCTTGGTCGAAAACTTCCATCTTAAGGCGATTACTCGGAAAATTGTACTCAATTCTGATTTCGGAAGCATCTTGCGGGCTGAAGGATCTTCTCATATTGAGCAACTCTTGTGAAAAATCAATAGGAATCCAGTCCATTGGTTCAAATTCATCGAGTGGTTTAGCATTCGCCAATGTCATATCCCCCTTTGGTTTAGCAAAGTTACCTTCAAATTCCTTGAGGTGGCTATCCAGAATCATAGCTTCTATCATGGTATATTCCTTGCAACTTGACGGAGTCGTCGGTGTGATCAGTTCTCTTGTTGTTGCAATTGCGACGATTGGTTCAGAGACTACGCCAATCGAAGCACACGTCAGATCCATAGAGGCGGGTCTGACAGGCTCTATCTCTTTGAAATCATGCTCTGAAGTGATCATCGCTCTACTATCAGATATAAAGATCTGTTCAGCTGGCGACTCTTCCTTCTGCATAACTTATGGGCGTAGCCGGTTTGGTTCTAGGTATTCTTCCCAATGCTTGTGCAAAGCTTCATTCACGGCAATTTTGCCTAACAATTCGATCCCTGCCTTGGCTGTCAATCTCAGAAAACTTCCTCTCGCTGATCCATCCAAATGCATCCTCAATGCCTTATTTATGGCATGTAGAAGGTTTGAGCAGACAAATTCTCATCAATGCCTAGGTCAAGTCCTTGTTTCAACAATATTTGGAAACGCGTCCAAGCTTCCACCAGAGATTCTTCATCTTCTTGTAAGAAGTTCACCACTTCTCTTCTAAACTTCTGCACCTTTGGCAAAGGAAAATAGTGGAGACAAAAATTTCCAACTAATTCACTCCACTTACCTTTCGCTTCTCGAGATGCTGCCTTGTGCCACTCTTTGGCTCTTCCTCCCAAAGAGAATGGGAAAAGCAACCATCTTTAAAGATCCCGAGGCACTACGGGTTCTCCTCTTTTGCTCCAAAGAACTTGTTTGCTTCAACCATGCTAATGATAATGGGGTTCAACACATACGAGGGGGTTCTGGCTTTCTCGTCTGAGGATTGAGGCACTAGCACGTTTGGAGATGGCAAATAAAGCTCCCTGAGCATCGGAGAAGGTCCTGTCATACTCATCCTGAAAATTCACACAAAACACAAAAACAAAAACAACTAGAAAAGAAAGGATTAGATGTTAGTAAAATATTAATAGTAAAAGAACTGGCATGTTCTCTGGCAACGGCGCCAGAAAATGAGCTTGTTGGTCGTAGTTACGCACCCACTTATATACCGCAAGAGGACGGTGTACAATTGTAGCTCTTTTTTCCTCAGAGTATTCCAAGGTTATCGAATCCATAGGGAACGAGCGGAACAATTACTATTAAAGGATTACTAACAGATTGCAATGGTTGGGTTGGTGTGAATGATGACGGTGAGAGAATAGTGGACGAATGTTATTGGAGATATAACAGGACAATGAAGGATTCTCTCCTTAGGATTTGTTCACTAGCAAGCAACTTTATTCTTATCAACTCGAGTGATGACTCTAATATTCTACAAGACATGGTGGTTTCGTTCACCCGGCTATTACTATAGAGGTTACTAGCTCCCCACTAGTTTCTTGCACTATGAGTCGTTCTGCCAGCCGACGAAGCAATTCAGAGTCGTTCTGCTGCCGGCTGAGTGCAGCAGCCAATACCTCAGCTAGTGAGGGCTCAGCATTAGCTCCTCGCTGAGAACTCTCAGGATCATCCTGATTCCGAGTTTGCACCATGCTGCAATTTATGCGGTTGCACATTAGTTATTTCTCAAAATAATCCATCAAAACACATGTGCAAGAATATAATTTTGCAGGAGGCACGAATAAAATTTCAGAAGTAACAACCATCTCCATTAATTCAATTTAGACTACATGGTTGTTAAAAGGACATCGTCACATGATTTCTTACACATATGTGCCAATGCCTAGCTATGGTATTGCGGACACATTATGCAAGATTCACAATCCTACATCAAACTAGGGATACATATACTACACGACCGTACACAGCGGTGTAGCAAATCATCTACTCCTGGTCTATATCTTCCGGCTCTTCTAGTTCTTCCAGTTCCTCCAGATCCATCATTTCCACATCATTAATACCGGCAGGTGCCATTTCTACATCCTCTTGTTCTCCATACTCCATGACGATCTCATCCCAATTCCCTTCAATAGGAAAGTAGGCAGCCCTGAAGGCATCCATGTCATCTTGAGCCTCAATCATGTCATGCTCAAAATTTGCTGCATCCTGCAAGGCTTGGTCACGTTCTTCTATAGTCGCATCCATCTCTTTATTCTTTGCTTTAATTTGTTGGTTCAGTTCTGCAATTTCCTCATCCTTAGCTTGTTTTTCGACTTCAGAAAGTCGAAGTACAGTATGAAACACATCCAGATGCCGACACAAGTTTGTGCACATGGTGAAACTGGACAAGCCATAATACTCTATTATGGGCAGCATAGGATCATGGTGGCGATGGTTTGGATCAGAGATGAAATCCACATGCCTAATCCACTCAAAATCTGTCACATCATTGATGGGCAGGAAGGCGATGGGTGTTCCAGCAACATCATGCTTGCGGTCTTCGTAGAATCGAGTGAGTACCTTGAAAGCAACAACATTCCAAGTGGAAGGCAAATATCTCCCAGTGACGCTAATGGTCCAGGCTTCCCATGCGGGAGTGACCGAGTAGTTGGCGGGAACTGCCACATGGATGACACATGAGGAAACTCCATGCTCCAGAATTCCTTGCCAACATAAGTGGGAGGAATGGAATATCCGAATCTCTGGAGAACTCCCCAAAACAGATGAACCATCCCAGTGAATTCCAGACCGTCGGTGATTTCCCAACCCGGTGGTGGTTGTTTGTTGTTTTCAGCCATCTACCAGGAAGGTAATGTGGTTGAGTCAAACCTTCCTTACAGTAAAAATGTATTTCACATAAAGTGCTATGAAGTACTGAGACAAAGTTTTAGTTTATATTTTCTGGTCTCAAAGGGTAATATTACGGCAACGGGTTTTAAAGCAGGTTCTATCTTAACAGTACAACAGTCAGAAAAGTGGATATTTCGATTAGAAAACTAGGTCTTAAAAATTGGGGCTTGGAACCATGTTACAGTAGACTTTCATAGCTTTCCAGATTGTATTTACACTCTAAAAAATTCCAAGTAATTCTGGACTTATGAATTTTACAAGCTCAGGTTGGCTGATTCTATTTCTGGATGACAGGGGCTTAGTGATTTGGCTCTACTTGACAGAGGGAAACTAATAAAATTATGAAACCTATTGGAGGTGAAAACAGACTTCAAGGTCTTTCCATATTGGGTTCAAACACATAAAATTTCAAAGTACAACTCCAGTTATGAAATTTTTAAGTTTAGGGTTATGCTGAAATCAGTGTGTTGGCAGATCATACTTGCTCTCTGTTTTTGAGGTTGTTATTGTTATGATCAATAGTTAACTTTAACATTGGGGGATAGAGGGTGTTTAGATCTTTCTAAAAAGTATTTGTATGTCTTATTTGGTTGAGTAATTTAATAACTATGAATTTTTGAAGTTGGCAGCTAAAAACAGGACAGATTCTTGTTAACTTGACAATTGGACTTGTATTTTGAATTTTTACACTTATCATACTTAGAGAAATTTTTATTCAGAGGTTGGTGAGCAAGATGAGAACAAAATTTTTGGTTAGTTAAAAAGGGATGTATGATGCAAAATTGTCATTTATTAACCTATCGTAAATTGGACTTGTATTTTGAATTTTTACACTTATCATACTTAGAGAAATTTTTATTTAGAGGTTGGTGAGCAAGATGAGAACAAAATTTTTGGTTAGTTAAAAAGGGATGTATGATGCAAAATTGTCATTTATTAACCTATCGTTCCTCATAACACAACACATATTTTGCCAATACTTAGTGGCACGAATATCCGGTGACGACCCGCAATCAACACGTAAGTTATTCTAAGTGTTATACTAATGGCGTTAGTGTACCGGCAGAAGATCTATTTCAGAAACAATACATCAAATTCAAAAGAAACTACAAAAATAAGCACAATTCTGCTAGTAATGATCCATGGAAAAGGATCGCCCCGTGATAAGTCATGAGCCAACAGTGTCTCGTATCCATCTGCGAGCACAGATACCGATATCACGCGTGTCGGTTAAGCACGCACGTACCTTCATTTGAAGAAGCCGTGGATGCAAGTAATGTAAACAAACATAACCCATGTTTACTTTGTCACCACCTTATTAACTATATGGGCAATACTAACGTATCCTCACATGTAACATCGTAGTTTTTTAAAATATGATTTGTTTGTTGTATTATCATGGACCACGGCTCTAATACCAGCTGTGGTGCCCCTTCCTGGAGGATCGTGGTCCTGAAGGTGCTGAAAACGTAGACACTTGATAATACAACATTTGTCCAAATTTAAGTTGAATATTACATCATTGAGGTTATCAGAGTGCAGTGGAATAGTAGAAGTTCATGAATGTTTTGAAAATAGCAGAAGCAAATAACCTTAAGAAAACTACGAGCTCGACGATACAACGTAGTAATGATTCGTGCCCGAAGAACCATCACTCTAGCAGCGCACAACAGTCACTACGGCGGCAGGTCAGACTTCCAGTGGGCAGTCCAACCCTCAGGGACTTGCACGTCCCAAGGCATCACATCTACGTGCAACTCTATTTCTTCCTTACCTGAAAAACAACAATGGCACAAAGCCTGAGTACTAATTACTCAGCAAGAATTACCCGTCGGACACCTAGACATGCAATGGTTCTAATTGGTGGTTTGTTTGAAAGGACTCGCACTAAGCAACCTATTAGTTCTACCAAGTTTTATCTATCAAATTAAATGGGTTGAGATGAAATGTAACTTTAGTTGCAACAATAAGATAATAAAATAATACATAAAGTAAATACAACATAAGAGCAATAATAGTAACATTAACAATAAACATCATAATCAATTTTCGAGTACCAAGTGCAACTATGTGATTGGCGCGATGACCAAGTGGTACTCATTACTGCGAGGGGCAGCAATTGCAATCAATTTACACCAGCTGGAAAAACCCGAGATACACGACACATACGCACCAATTAAGGTCGTATATGGCAACCTTTCACAAGAAAAGCGCATACACCTCAGCTCGGGTGTGGTGACATCGAGTGGGCATGCCATTCTGCGAACAGTACTTTGTGGTATGAACCGCTCACTCCAGCAGCAGGAGGTTCAATTACCAACGCACCTTAACCGTCCTTAATGCAAGTGATCTTTAATGCTACATCGGTTTACTAGTGCCCATAAACTAGCTTGCATTCGGTACTGTTTAATACTTGATCAAGGGGCCGGCCACGGACGGGTCCTAGGTTTGACAAGGCAGGGCTACCACAGTCAACACCCATGTATTGCTGCAACATACACATGCATTATCCCTGGCCAGTCATAACATCAAAAGTAAACTTCTTTTAATAATTCCCGTTCGAGTGGTCAAGTTCATTCCTTAGTAATAATAATATCTAGCAAGACTAGTAATTACTAAGCATAGCATCGCAGTACCGATTCTATTAAAGTTCTAAAGAAAGTAGCATAGGTCATTTGGATATCATGCAAGGTGGGTTTCAATCAACTCATATGACCTACTGCAAAAATAATCATAGACACTAGTAATGATATAAACTAGCAAAATATTATAAAAAGGCGAATGTAAACCCGGGCTTGCCTAGATCAATGTTAGTGCTAGCAACTACAACTTCTTACTCTTGAGGGTCAACGTCCTTCTGAAAGTCTTCCTCTTGCTCCTGATGGTCGTTAACTATATGATGGAATTGAGTTAACGGCATTGTCGGAACACCATTTTATGTAATGATATGATGCATGCAAACACATTAGTGTTTTAATATCAATTAAATTATTATTATGTTCTCAAAGCCATATGCTTTAGAAGAGTGAAGTTGATATTCAAGATTTTAGGTACATATATTCTTTATGCAATTAAACAAGGTAAATGAGTGATATGAGCAATTAAATTAATTAGGAAAATAAATTTATGTTTCTGGAGATGTGTGATTTACTATGAAGAGAGGCTTATATGAATGATTTTTATGCCAAGTGGCCTGGGCAAATTATTTACAAAACAATTACTAGAATTAATCTAAGAAAACACACTAAATAAATTCCAGAGCATAAAATAATTCATATTTTACCAAACAAAAATTTGTGGTGGTAGATAATCATGTATTTGCTAAGCATACCAAAAATCAGGATTTAGTTTTATTCCTAGAATTTCTGGTGAGTTATTTAGTGTTTTGACAATTTAATGTATCAATAAAAATGCATGTACAGAGACAGTGATTTATCATTTTAATAAAATAGAACACTACAAGTTGAACCTAACAAAATTCGTTTGGGCCACATTGGGTTTGAATTCGATTTAGTATGGTTTTTCAAAGGTTTAAGCAATTTCTAGGATATTTCTGGGCATTTTCTAGTTAAAGGAGTGCCACGTCGACGACACGTCAGCTCCACGTGGGTGACACCTCAGCTTCCAGTCGGATGCTAGTCAGCACGGGGGGTCAGCGGCGCCGGGCTCGCCAGAGCTCGGTCAAAGCTCGTCGCCGGTGGCTGCACGCGAAAAAACCTCGCCGCGGGACTAGCACATGACATGCATGTCGAGGCGAACACGTCTGGGGGGTTGGCGAGGACGGGGACTCATCGGAGGTGGCCGGCAGTGAGAGGCGACGGAAGGGGGGGTCTTCGGCTGCGTTGCGGGAACGGTAGGGAGCACCAAATTCGTCGCGGTCAAGTCATAGAGCTTCAAGGGGACGAGGCTATCATCGGCATCGAGTCGGTGTTGGACGAGGAGGGCCGGAGGTGGGAGCTCGTCGTGGAGACGGCATCGGTCGACCGGAAATAGAGGTGGCGGCCGAGGGAAAAGTTGAAATGCCGGGGATCTCGCGGAAGAAATAAGAGGGGGAAAGGTTAGGAGCATTCAGTATTGAGTCACGCACATGAGCAAGGAGAAAAGAGAGGGCGAGGTGTACCAGAGGCCAAGAATTTTGGCCTGCTACAGAGGAGGTTGCCAGCGGTGCTGGTTTCGGAGTTTCTTTGATTCTGGCCAAAGGCACGCTCGGGTTCAGCTGGGCAAGTACGCGGGGAGAGGGAGTGGGTTCATGCGCAGCGATTTGCATCCCTGGCTCGGTTCGGGGAGCAGTGGAGACGACAGGGCTCAAGCTTGAGCTTGCACTCGGTGATGGCGGGGAGGAGCAGAAAGAATGGCGAGAGAGGGAGAGAGCAGAGGGAGCGAGGGATGGAAAGTGTTTGGGGCTCTTGGGTGCGTTTTGAGTTGCGCAGAGGGGAGAGGAGCAAGTGGGGTTCGCAAGCGGAAGAAGGGTCGGGAATTGAAGTCACCGATCAGTCATAGAGGCATGAAGGCGGGAGAAGGGGCGGCCGTTGGGAGAGCTCGCGGCTGGATCAGAGGGGATGGGAGAACACGACGAGGCAGAGGGGTAGGCGCGTTGTAGCTCGCGAGGAGTCCCGAGGAAGGGAGGGTGCAGGCAATGGCGTGTGGGGGAGAGCGAAGACATCGACAGGGGGAGAAACTCTGCGCCAGTGGAAGGAGAGGGAAAAGATTTTGCACTAGACCCCCTGAACTATTTGATTCTTTGTATCTAGGTCCCTAGTCAATGGCAAATCCAAAACAAATAGCTAGGGCCCTCCTAAAATTATGGGATTTTGCACAAAGGTCCTTGGAGATATTCCTGGTGCTCTGGTGGGACCCAATTGGTCAAAATATTTATAATTATTTTATAATTAATTCCCCATTATGAAAGGTTTCTATGCTTTAATTAATTATTTGGGGTATTTCGACAAATGGTAAAATGCTCATTAAATTCATAAAATTCCATTTTATTATTACCAATATGATTACGAATTTATTTGTCAAATGTTTTATAATAAAATTTCATTTGGCTCACAATTTATTTGCAGGGTTTTTAACTGCCTTGGATAATTTAAATAATTTGAGTGAGGCTTTATTATTTCATGCTATAATTTTCATGATTTGTACTTTTTCATGTTTGTTAAGTAAAAGTGAGACACCGGGGTGTCACAGACGTCTCCTCTGGTTATCAACCGTCCTAAAATGATTGACCTTGCCGAGAAGGCTAATCCCTGCCTACGAATCAAGAACACAAGGAAGAACAAAGAAGAATGCAACACAATTGCAGATGTATCATGAATCTTACCAAGTTGGGGTCTCACAAACCGTGATGACAGTGAAAATGTTATCAACAGAACAATATAAGCAAAACAAGAACCCTAATGGTGCAGTGGTGGCTGTATATAAAGACTCTATGGTTGTGCAAGACCCTCTGGACACGCCCCTAATTGGGCTCAACTGGATACAAAGCCCAAAGGCCAAAAACGGGCGACGCAACACTGATACAGATTCTGGACCCTTTCTTGTTTTGAGGATTACTGATGACTCCGGACAAATTTTCACATCAGCCTGGTAGCATAGGAAAGGTCTTCTTCTTATCTTTCTGTGCGTATATAGAACGTCCTAATCTGAGTCTGTATGCGTCCTGGGCGTTCATTTTAGTGCAGACTGGTCCTGTGCCCTGAACAGACTCAAAGTCGGTTTTGCTTGGGCCTCCACCTTTCCTTCCACGTCCTAGCTGATCCTCCACATCTCCATGTCTTTCTCTCATCATCTCCTGGTCCTCTCCATGGTTCCTAATTACAATATAATCATTAGGTAGCAAACTATCCTCAAAAGTGATATATAATAAAGAACGTAGGAACGAGCTCACCTCTAAATTTAGTCGTCGTACACAAGCTCCAGTCATTGGACCTTGGAAGTCAAGAATTAGAGGAGTGTTGTGTGTATCCATAGGAGTTATGTCCTCATCATCCTCCCCCTCTTGACGTGGAGTCGTCCTTGACTCAAGCTCATCGTCTTCCCCCAAATATGGTTTCAAATCTTAAATGTTAAAAGTAGGACTAACCCCGAACTCAGGAAGCAACTCAAGTTTGTATGCATTATCATTAATCTTCTCAATTATTTTGAATGGACCATCAGCTCTAGGCATTAATTTAGACTTTCTGAATTCTTGAAATCTATCCTTCCTGAAGTGTAACCACACTAAATCTCCTACATCAAGCTTTACTTCCTTTCTACCTTTACTACCGGCAATTTTGTACCTTTCATTCATCTTTGCAATGCTAAGTCTAGTGGTCTCATACATTTGCAAAATAAATTCAGCACACTCCTTAGCATCATCATGAACTCTCTCATTAATAGGTAGAGGAAGCATATCAAGTGGAGTACGGGCATCAAAACCATACACTACATTGAAAGGACTTACCTTGGTAGTAAAATGTGTTGCCTGATTATAAGCAAACTCAACATTAGGCAAACATTCTTCCCATTGCTTCAATTTTTTCTTCAAAATAGCTCTCAACATAGTGCCCAAAGTGCGGTTCACAACCTCAGTTTGTCCATCAGTTTGTGGGTGACAAGTTATAGAAAATAGCAACTTTGTACCCAACTTATTCCAAAGTGTGCACCAAAAGTGACTCAAGAATTTTGCATCAACAATGGTAGAAGGCATACCATGCAAACATATAATTTCTTTGAAAAAGAGGTTAGCAATATAAATAGCATCATCAGTTTTATGATATGGTATAAAGTGTGCCATCTTAGAAAATCTATCCACAATAACAAAAATACTATCACTCCCCCTCTTAGTCCTAGGCAGTCTGAAAACAAAGTTCATAGAAATATCCGCCCAAGGAATAGAAGGAACAACAAGTGACCTGTATAAACCATGTGGATTCAAGCGAGACTTAGCTTTTTGACATGTAGTGCAGTGAGCAACAAAGCGCTCAACATCTTTCCTCATCATTGGCCAAAGGAAGTGTGTGGCCAAAATATCCTCCGTCTTCTTGGCACCAAAATGACCCATCAATCCACCTCCATGCGCCTCCTGTAACAATAAAAGATGAACAGAACCAACTGGAATGCATAGGCAGTTAGCTATAACAAGAATCCATCATTCAACACAAATTTGTTCCATGCACGACCTTCTTTACAATGCAACAATACATTCTTAAAATCAACATCAACAGCATATTGTTCTTTAATTGCCTCAAGTCCAAAAATTCTACAATCAACTTGAGACAACAAAGTATAGCGCCTAGATAAAGCATCAACGATCACATTATCCTTCCCTTTCTTGTGTTTAATAATGTAAGGAAAAGACTCAATAAACTCAACCCATTTAGCATGTCTACTGTTCAAATTACGTTGAGAATGAATATACTTAAGTGATTCATGATAAGAATGAATAACAAATTCTTTGGGTAATAAATAATAACACCACGTCTCTAAAGAACATACAAGTGCATACAATTCCTTATCATATATGGAGTAATTGAAAACATGACCAGTAATTTTCTCACTAAAGTATGCAACAGGCCTAGTAAAACACCACCAATGTCTATACCACTAGCATCACATTCAAGCTCAAAAGTCTTATAAAAATTAGGTACTTGCAGCAATGGTGCATGTGTAAGTTTGTTCTTCAAATCATCCAAAGACTCATGATGTACCTTACCCCAATGGAAATCAACGCCCTTCTTTGTCAACTCATGTAAAGGTGCAGCAATGGTGCTGAAATCTTTGACAAAGTGGCGGTAGAAGCCTGCAAGACCAAGAAAACTCCTCACCTGTGTGATAGTTTTTAGTACAGGCCAGCTCTTTATGGCTTCAATCTTCGCCTCATCCACCTCAATTCCCTGTGGAGTCAAAACATAGCCAAGAAAAGAGACTCGATCCATGCAAAAGGTGCACTTCTCAAGGTTACCAAATAAACGTGCATCTCGCAAAGCATAATTAACTGATTCATATGTTCATTCAAGGATTTGCTATAAATCAAGATGCTATAAATCAAGATATCATCAAAGTAAACTACCACAAATTTGCCAATGAAAGCTCTTAAAACCTCATTCATCAAGCGCATGAAAGTACTAGGTGCATTAGTTAAACCGAAAGGCATTACTAACCACTCATATAACCCGAATTTGGTTTTGAAGGCTGTTTTCCATTCATTTCCAAGTTTCATTCTAATTTGATGGTAGCCACTATGCAAATCAATTTTAGTGAAAATTATAGCACCACATAACTCATCAATCATGTCGTCTAGCCTATGAATAGGATGACGATACCTCATAGAAATGTTATTAATGGCTCTACAATCTACACACATACGCCAAGTACCATCTTTCTTAGGAACCAAAAGTACAGGAATAGCATAAGGACTAAGTGATTGACAAACGTACCCACGATCCAAAAGGTCTTGGACTTGTCGTTGTATCTCCTTATTTTTCTTAGGGTTGATCCTATAAGCAGCACGGTTTGGCAAAGTATCTCCCGGAATCAAATCAATTTGATGCTCAATCCCTCTCAAAGGTGGCAATCCCGGTTGTTTCTTAGATAGGAAGACATCCTCATACTCCTGCAAAAGGTTAGTGACAGCAGGAGGCAAAGCACTAGAAGCAATATCATCAAGCGAAAACCAACCTTATTTGCATATCAAAGCATAGCAAATATCATCATCAGCAGAAATTTCAGCAACCACAGATTTTGTTGCAAGACATGAACGACCTTGTAATTTAGTTGCAGCACCCTTAGAACTTGAACAATCATTAACTTTACTAGGTGTAGAATCAAAATTAATAGGTTCCTAAATTTCAGGACCTTTATTTTTCAAACTAGCAGCTCTTTCTACATCAGCTTGTACAATTTCAGCAGGGGTCAGTGGTAACAAAGTAATTTTAGTTCCTTTATGCATAAAAGTGTAGTTATTACTTTCGTGACACCCCAGGTGTCTCACCTTAACTTAGCAAATATGAGGATCACAAATCATGGAAATTATAGCATAAAATGATAGAGCCTATCTATTAATTTAATTCCAGGCAAATAAATACCCTGCAACCAAGCTATTGAAGCAACTTAAAAATTTCAATACAACTTATGCTAAATAAATTTATAATCATGTTGGTAATAAATAAAATAGAATATTACGAATTTATTGGGCATTTTTCCTATTTGGCAAGACCCTCAATTAATTAATTGATTCTTAAGTAACTAATTAATGCATTTAATTAATTCTAAAAATATGTCTACAAAAATTTCAATTAAAATTCACTAAAGTGTTCTCCACCATTTAATAAGTCAGTCCAGCAAGTTTCACTAATTTAGGAAGTACCTAGCTATTTTATTTTGATTTTATAAAAATCAGCTTTGACTAGGGACCTGTTTGCACTAAATCTTATCTTCCAGGGGGTGCAGCGCAAAATCCCCTTCCTCTCTTCTCCCGTTGGCGCAGCAGGAGCAGAGCTCCGTCGCCAGCGCAGCGCCCGGACAGCCATCACCTCGCCTTGGGACCGCGCGTGCTACAGCCGCCGTTGACCCCTCTCTGCCCCCGCTCGGTCCCATCCCTCTGCCCTCAGCCGCAAGGTCGCCCAACCTTCTTTTCTCCCCCTCTGCACGCCATCGCCATGACCGATAAAACTTCAATTCCACCCGCTCCTCTCACGCTCGCACTCCACCCTCTCTTTCCCCCTCCGTGCAACTCATAGCGAACCAGCAAGCTCACAGAAACTACTCTCTCTCACTCTCTACTCTCCGCTCTCTTCCATTTTCTCACCTCCCTTCCCTTTTCACCATTGCCGAGCAGAGCTCAAGCGTGACACGCTGCCCAGCTCTTCCACTGCTTCCCGAGCCCAACCAAGAGTAACCACACACCGCTCACTTCCCCTCTAGCTCCCCAGGCCACGTCCTCAACAACTCCCTGTGTGTGCTTGATCAATTCGAAGAAAAACTGAGGCACACAGTTCTGGTGACCTCCTCTGCCGTCGACCGAAATCGGCCATCTCCGGTGAGCATCATCCCCTCTTTCCTCCTCTACCGTTTGCGCAACCCTCGGCCGAACGGGTCCGCCTTAACCCCTTATTGTTTTTGTGTGCAAAGCCACCGCCATGTCGCTTTCCTCAGTTCCGACCCATCGCCGCCGATCACCGAAGCCGCCTCCACGACGAGCTCTTATCTCCAGCCATCCTCGCCGAACGACAACCCGATGCCGCTCTTCGTGCTGCCCCAGTGAAGCTGTAGGAGAAGATAGAGCCCAAGTTAGAGCTCCGAGCTGTTCCCGCGACCTCGCCGAAGTTCGTTTTCCGCCGCCTCTCGTCGCCGACGACCTTCCGGTGAGCCACCCCCCTCGAACCCTGCCAATCTTCCTGCCTAGACGTGCATGTTATTTTTCTGTCCTCACGACGAGCCTTCCTCCCACGCAATCACCGATAGCGAGCCCTCCGGCCGCAAGCCACCCCGCTTCGGCAAGCCCACTGGTGCCTACTGGCTGCTGACGTGGTGCCTACGTGTCATGTACGTGGCCTTTCCCAGAACAGAAAATACCCAGAAATTGCCATAAAATGCATAAATCTTTGGAAACTCATGTACGTGGTTCATTTTGAATTGCTCTATTTTAGTAAATTGGTAAATCATTGTCTTTGTACATGCATATTTATTAATTTAATAAATGGTGAAACCACTAATCAATTCACCAGAAATTCTAGGAGTAAAATTAAATCCTGATTTTTGGCATACTTAGTGTGTGACTAAATACCTGCCACCACAATTTTTGGTTCAGTAAAATATGAATTATTGTTGGCTTTGGAATTTATTTAGTGTGGTTGCTTAAGTTAATTCTAGTAATTACTTTATAAATAATTGGCCCCTGTCATTTGGCACAAAAATCACTCACACAAGTCTCTGTGCCCAGTAAATCACACAAGTCCAGAAACCTAAGTTTACTTAATTAAATTAAATTAATTGCTCATACCACTATTTTACTTTAATAAATGCTAGTAATTAGAGTAATTATATCCAGAGGCTGTAAATTCGTAAAAATACAATTCATCTATGTCCTTGTTCATGATAAATCACTTCAGATCAGAATCAATTGGTTACTATTATAATTGCTTAATTATTTTGAAGGACTATAACAACCCTAAATAAATGACGAACACACATAAAATGATGAAACTCTAATTTGTTTCTTTGAAGCATATGGCTTCGAGAACATAATAATAATGTTAATCAATATAAAAGACATTGTACATCATATTATTGCATTCTATGGTATTTTGATAATACCGACAATTCAATTCTATCATATAGGCAACAACAACCCGGAGCCGGAAGAAGAAGATCTTCAGGAGGACCTTGGTCCCCAAGAGCAAGACGTTGTAGTTGCTAGCACTAACATCGATCGAGGCAAGCCCTGGTTTCATTCGCCATTTTATTAAGTTGCTAGTTTTCAATATTACTAGTGTCTGTGATTTTTGCATTAGGTCATAGGAGTTGATTGGAACCCACTTGCATGATACCCAAAGACATACCTTCGTTGAAGAGTCCGTAGTTGCAAGTAATTTAAACAAACATAACCTGGGGTTAGCTTTGCCACCTATAAGACTCTTATATGGGCACTACTAGTTCGTACCTCACCGTAACGCGTAAAAATGGTTTGTTTATGTTTTAAAATGCTCATTTGTGTGTAGCTTATCCCAAGACGGCTCCGATACCAGCTGTGACAACTCTACTCTGAAAAGTAGAGTATGTCGCACAGGATCGTCTCGGGAGATGGTTAACGAAGTAACCATACATAGCATTCACACATGAACATTCATCATTTACAAAGATACAACACTTAGAGGAGTAATATTACAAGTCTGGTGTTCAAATTAAGCTGAGTTTAGATCTTCTACATAATATGAGTCCTTGGTACATATTACATAATTTAGTGGAAGCGGTGAAGCGACAAAACACGACGTTGCCTACGTGAACCATGCCAGCCCTATGGCGATGGCTCGCTCACCACTGTTTGGGGAACTGGGGACCCATTCGATGGTCCAGTTTTGAGGCTCCTCACCTTCCCACACAACCTTATTACAACAATCACAATAGGTCGCATGAGGAAAACCTGAAAAACAACATCAACGCAAAGCCTAAGTATCTAACATACTCCGCAAGACTTACCCGTCAACCGGTTTACTAAAACCGACTCCTAGTATGCAGGGGGCTGACCGGGTTTATTTGACAATTGCATAAAAAGCTCCTATTAGTTCTATGCTGCACTTTCAATTTCCTTAAACAAGATTTTACTTTGCTTATTGTAGAACACAGCTACGGTGAGTCTAGCTAGCTGCTAAGACATGAATATAGCTAAAGAGCAATACATCACAGTATTGTGTATCCATAGCATAAATAAATTTCGGAAACATAACCACCACTTTACTACTCAACATATCATTGCCGCTGCTCGAACAAGCGGTACTCATAACCGCGAGGGACGGCAATTCGAATTGATTTACATCCTGCAGGAAAAACCCAAATACACGACATACGCATCATTTAAGAACACGTATGGCCACCGTTCACAAGATTGCTATAAAGTTGATCCGGGGCCATCGATCCTGAGTACACGTCCTCCCCGCGATATAGTACTTCGTATCCGAGGCTTAACCCATGCACTCTCCAGCGGTCCTCGAACCCGTGCATCCACCGTGTTGTTCACATCACCTCTGGATCGATGAGTATGGCCGTCCAACAATACGGCGCCCAAGTTACTAGGTTTACCAATTCCCATAATAAAGGTATGCACTTGGTATAGTTCAATACCTGTTCGCGGAGTTGCAACGATTGGTGCTCCATTTTTATCAAGTTCATCAACCAATCAAACCATAGTTGAATCTATAACCTACCGTTGACTCCACTAGTTTAAGCATAGCATTTGCTAACAAAAAAGCTTACTAACATACTAATCATAGGTCATTGCTGGAGTATGCAAGTGTGTTTCATCCAAGTCCTACACTTAGTGTGTTTCATCCAAGGACTCGAATGATAAAATGGGTTATGCACCGGGGCTTGCCTTGGGTGTGATCGTAGTTAGGGTCGTCACCAAAGTGCACTTCAGCTCCTTGCTGGTCCGGTGTGATCTCCTCGGTCTCGATTCCTATATGGAATGGACATGCATCAATGCTAAGGAATACACAAGGTTTCATGGAGTTTTCTTAATTAAAGATGGAATGCATGGCATGAAGATTCATGGTATTTCCTCAACAAATAAATTAATGAACTAATCACTCATCCATAAATAGGGTTGCATACTTAAGTATGACATGGTAGCCACTGAATTTGAAGGGGACAAACTTCTAATTACTAGAATGCAACTTTTAATTATCACCATCTTAGTGAAAGTCTACTTTAACATAAGCATGTCTTAGGTGTTGATTAAATGACCTCACATGCTGATGAGGATATGACAATGTAGTACTTAGGGTCAAATTTCAGAAAGTTCAATTTTTTTTGAGCCACTTAGCTAAAGTGACCATGTGCAAACTGACACTATACCTAGACATGGTATTTTAAATTTCATCACTAGTTCTAGCTCATATAGTTAATCAAGAACCAAAGCATAGAACTGAAACATGAGAATTTCTACTGTAATGTGAAGCTGTGTTATTTTCCATGGACCTCCAGAAATTAATTTATTCCTACTTTCATTAAATACACACATAAAGTATCATTTATATGAAGAAATTCCTAGTTTCTTAGCAAATGATCAATTTCGACAGCAAATTTGTACTTAGGTAAATTCAAATTTTTCATGGGATTTTTCATAAGTGTACAAGTGAATAAGGAAAAGGAATGCCAAATTTCATGAATAAATTCCTAGCCAATAATTTATATAAATTCAATTACTGAAAATGAGGATTATGCAATAATACTAAGAATATGCATGAAAATGGAAATGTGCTTTTGCAGAAAGTTTAGAGATGCCATGAAATTCTTACTGAGCAAATTTCATGAATTTACCATTTACACATAATTACTTATGAATTTATTAAGCAAATTAGGGTTGTGACTTTGATGGATTAAATAAATTAATTTACTGAATAAACTTGGACTTGATCCTGTTTTTCTGGTAGAGCAAGATTTTAGGAGTTGAAGAAAATTAATTTCACCATTTTTGGCCTTGTATTTCTCGAGATATTGAATTTTGAAGTTTGATCAAAGTTCACAATTATTTACAGTTTTGCCACTGGGTTCAAATCTTATCAGACGCGCGCGCGCGGCGGCCGGCGATGGTGAGCTCGGGCCCGCGGCCGATCGGCGGCACGGCGGGGGCTCGCGTGTGACTCGGATGGCCTCCATGCCGAGGGGATCTCGAGGAGGGCGTCAGAGGGGGAAGTGGCTCACCGGAGATCACCGGCGACGATGCGCCGCGGCAGGGGCAGCTCTGGCGAGGCCCACGCGATGGTGTCGAGGGGGAGACAGGCTGGGGTTTGGTCGATGAGCTCCGCGGAGGCTTGGGGACAGTCGGCGTCAAGGAACTCGTCGAGGGGGAAGGCCGGAGGTGGGTTCCCGTCGGCGGGGGTGTCGGATCCCGGCGGCGGCAACTCTGGTTTTGGAAATTCCGACGAGGGCACTGCACAAGGGAGGGAGGGAGTCAGAGGGGAGTGGGGTAGGGTCCTTGCATGTCGATTTGCAAAGAGAGAGTGGACGGAGAGCTAGCCTAGGCAAAGCATTGGGCGGCGGCGACCATGGCGGCAGGAACAGAGCACTAGTTCGGGTTTCACCGGGGAGAGAGGGGAAGAAGAGAGTGCTGGTGCTCAGGAGTGGTCCGGAGTGTGCGAGAACTGGTTGCGAGTTGAGAGAGTGAGAGAGATGCGGCTGGGGTGCTGCTGCTGCTGCCTTTTGACCCAGCCGGCGGAGGGAAGACCGAGAGTGGGTGAGAGAGGGAGAGAGAGGGAGGAGTGTCGTGCTGTCGGCCAGGGAGTGGCTGCCGGCGGCGGGCGGCTTCAATTCCGGCTGGTGGCACAGGGTGGAGTTTCGGTGGTGCAGTGGACAGGATGGGGCGACATGAACCAACAGTGGCGACAGTGTCCGGGTACGATCGGTGTCGGGTTGGAATTGGCCAGGGGGAGAGAGATCTTGACCCGGTTTTGACTCAGAACTTGGACTCGGGTTTGATACAATTCGCCATGTTCCCTTGCTTCGAACGGGACACAAATTTTTGTGTGGGCTCAGGAAAAAATGTGCTCCAACTTTGCCTTTGGGAGCACCAGCTGAAATGGCTTTGATAAATTATGAAAATTCCAAACCCAAAATACACTTTTCTGACTTTGGGGGAATTTTTAAGGGTATCAATTGGTTACCAAAAACTCTGAAAAAATTATAAAAATTCTATTTTGTTATGGCCATTCATAATATGTAAAAATATTGGGGTACTTCCATGGGTTTTGGTAATGTTTGTGAATGACCCCTTCTTGAATATTATGGATTTAATTAAGTAGGTTTCCTCTTTTTATTCTTTGGCACATGGATTAATTATACTTTTGCTTAGCCCTTAATTGATGTTAGGTTTTGTTAACTTCATTTTGTGACATAGGATGTCACAGCACACCCCCCCCCCTTAAGGAAATCTCGTCCCGAGATTTGCAAAAGAACGAACAAGAGGGAGGGGTGCGGTTTGTTACCGGTTTTGGGAGGCCAAAAATTCTGGAAAGTTGGCCTTCAGAAACTCCTCTTGTTCCCATGTGGCTTCCTCTTCAGTATGGTTAATCCATTGCACTTTGTAGAAGGTGATAGTGCGGCTGCGAGTTACCCGGTCCTTTTGATCGAGGATGCGAACGGGGTATTCGGGGTAGGAGAGGTCTTCTTCCAATTGCTTGGTGTCGGAGATAACCACGTCGATTGGGGGCTTCAAACATCTCTTGAGTTGGGAGACATGGAAGACGTTGTGCGCCCGCTCAAGATTTTCTGGTAGTTGCAACCGATAAGCAACGGCGCTATGCTTTTCTATGATCGAAAAAGGTCCGATATAGCGGGGTGCTAATTTCCCTTTGATTCCGAAACGAGATACCCCTTTGTTGGGAGAAACCCGAAGATAGACATGATCTCCCTTTTCAAACTCCAATGGACGTCTCCTTTTATTAGAGTAACTCATTTGGCAGGATTGCGCAGCCTTCATGTTAGCTTGGATTTGTCACACCTTCTCTTCGGTGTGCATGACCAGATCAGGACCGACAGTAATTCTTTCTCCCGACTTTGGGCTTTCTCTCTTTCTCCCGACTTCTGACCAATTCAGCGGGGTTTGACACGAGTGACCATACAAAGCTTCAAATGGCGACATTCCCAAACTTTCTTGATAACTATTGTTGTAGGAGAACTCAGCGAACGGGAGGCAATATTCCCAATTTCCACGATTGTCTAGCACACAAGCTCTTAATAAATCTTCCAAATATTGATTTAGTCTCTCGGTTTGTCCATCGGTTTGTGGATGATAAGCGGAACTGCGGATGAGAGTGGTGCCAAGACAAGCGTGCAATTGCTCCCAAAAATGAGCAATAAATTGGGGGCCTCGATCAGAGATGATCGTCTTGGGCACACCGTGCGAGCATAGAATCCGCACAATGTAGATCTCGGCATATTGCTTAGTAGAGTAGGTTGTATGGACGGGGATAAAATGAATAGATTTGGTCAACCTATCCACAATAACCCATATGGAATGGTGCTTCTTGGGTGTGAGGGGTAGTCCAACGATGAAGTCCATAGCAATGTCTTCCCATTTCCAAGCGGGAATTTTCAATGGGTGTAAAAGACCGGCTGTTCTCAAATGATCGGCCTTCACACGTTGGCAAGTGTCACATTCGGAGACATAACGAGCAACCTCTCGTTTCATGCGTGTCCACCAAAACTTTTCCCTTAACCCGCGATACATTTTGTTGCTGCCGGGGTGTATGGAGTATTTGGACAAGTGAGCCTCATCCAAAATTTTCTTTCTTAGCTCCTCATTCTTCGGAACAACAAGGCGATTGTTGAACCAAACTGCTCCATCTTCATCTTGTCGGAAACATGTAGCTTCTTCCTTCCCGATTTTCTGGCGGATATACTCCATTCCTTTGTCCTGCTTCTGGGCTTCCACAATTTCTTCCCGAAGAGTAGGTATGAGGGCCAAATTATATAAGGATGTGGAATGACACGAAGACTTGGTTCGCTCGGATCTGAAATCGGGCGAGCTTCCATAGAGCAAACAATCGCGTGATTGCATTGGTCCCTTCGACTCAAGGCGTCGGCAACCACGTTTGCTTTTCCAGGGTGATAATGAATTTCCAACTCATAATCCTTGATCAGTTCCAACCATCTACGTTGCCGCATATTCAGTTCTTGTTGAGTGAAGATATATTTGAGACTTTTGTGGTCGGTGTAGAGGTTGACAAGATTATCGAGTAGGTAGTGGCGCCAAGTTTTCAAGGCTAGAACAACGGAGGCCAATTCTATGTCATGAGTGGGATAATTTTGCTCGTGCTTCCGGAGCTGTCGTGAGGCATAGGCAATGACACGACCTTCTTGCATAAGCACACAACCCAATCCGGTGCCAGAGGCATCGCAATAAACATCGAATGGCTTGGTGATATCTGGTTGAGCTAAAACCGGAGCGGTTGTCAGATGCTTCTTGAGCGACTAAAAAGCTTCTTCACATGCACCACTCCACTTGAACTTAGAATCCTTTTCCAGCAGCTTGGTCATAGGCTTTGCAATACTTGAGAAGTTGGGAATGAATTTCCGATAATAATCGGCAAGACCAAGGAAACTGCGAATTTGTCTGACCGATTTTGGAGCCTTCCAATTCAGCACATCCTCTACTTTGCTAGGGTCCACGGCTACTCCTTCTGCTGATATGATGTGGCCCAAGAATGGAACTTGCTTTAGCCAAAATTCACATTTACTAAGTTTGGCGTAAAGTTGGTGATCTCGGAGTCCTTGTAGAACAATGCGAAGGTATTCGGCATGTTCTTCCTCGGACTTAGAGTAGATCAGAATATCATCGATGAATACCACTACGAACTTATCCAATTCGGGCATGAATATGGAATTCATCAAATACATGAAATGGGCTGGAGCATTGGTGAGACCGAAAGACATGACAAGATATTCGAAAAGACCATATCGGGTGGAGAATGCTGTTTTTGGAATATCTTCGGCTCGGATTTTTATTTGATGGTAACCGGATTAGAGATCAATCTTGGAGAAGACTTTAGCACCTACTAGCTGATCAAAAAGGATATCGATTCGAGGTAGAGGGTACTTGTTCTTGATGGTTACCGCGTTTAACGGTCTATAGTCGACAGATAGGCGTAGGGTTTTGTCTTTCTTCTTCACAAAGAGAGCGGGACAGCCCCAGGGAGATGAACTTGGTCGGATATAGCCCTTGTCCATAAGCTCTTGTAACTGATCTTTCAACTCCGCTAATTCATTAGGAGCCATTTTGTATGGCCTACGAGCGATAGGCGCCGTACCGGGTACGAGTTCAATCTTAAACTCAACATCCCTGTACGGAGGCATGCCCGGCAAATCGTCTGGAAAGACATCAGGAAAATCACAAACCACTGGAATATTTGCTAGCTCCTTCCCTTCGACATGACATACTTGAGAGGTGGACGACTTGAGATACAGCAATCGGAGAATAGAAGGGCCATGTAATGGTGAGTTCAAATGGACTTCTCGGTCCTCAAGGTGCAATACAGCTTTGTGACTAGTCATCCATTTCATACCGAGAATTATGTCAATGCTTTGGACATTTAAGACGATTAGGGAAGTGGGATATATGTTGTTGGCTAGCTTAAGTGGCACTTTCCTTAACTCGAGATGAGCCCTTATTTTTCCACCGGGAGACGTAATAACATACGGGGTTCCCATAGTGGTGGGGGTAATTTTCTGATGATTTGCACATGCTTGACTAATGAAATCATGCGTTGCTCCTGAACAAAAAGAACCATGGCAGCATATTGGTTGATCGAGAACGTACCCGCGAGAACGGGTTCTCCAGCTTGGGTCTCTTCGACCGTGGTATAGTTGACTCGGTCATTCTTGTGAGTGGGGGTAGACGACTGAGGACGACTCCCATTGCTGCCATTATTGTTGTTACCGCTGTTGGGGTTGTTGTTGTGGTTCCCGGAAGTGTTGGAGTTGTTGTTGTTGTTCGGGTTGCGCTTCGGAAACCGACATTCTTTAGCAAAGTGACCGGTGCGACCACAATTGTAGCATGGCTGTGAGGAGTTGGTCTTCACCACTTGATTGCTTTGCTGCGGTGGGCGAGAACTAGAAGATTGCTGCTGGTTTCATCCATGGAATCGTGAGTGCTGCTGCGAGAATGACGGGCGAGGTCCTCCTCCCGACGGTACCACAGCCAGAAATTTCTGTCCGGTCGGGGAGGTGATTTCTAGCTTGTATTTGGGTGGTGCAGAGCCGGATGAACTTCCCATTGCGTGTTTCCTCTTCTTGTCCTCTTGGTTAGCGCGGATGGCGTCTTCTTGCACAATAGCGGCACTCATCAAATCATTGAACGTGCCGGCAGTGACTTGCGCCAAGCGATCTTGCAGCTTCGGGGTAAGACCCGAATGGAAGCAGTCTTTCTTTTTCTCGTCCATATCAGCGTGATACGGCGCATACTGGGCCAGGTAGTTGAACTTCCGTGCATACTCTTGCACGGTTCCGGAGCCTTGCTTCAAGTTGAGGAACTCCTGCAACTTGCACTTCATAAGTCCAGCGGGTATGTAGTGTGCACAGAAAGAAGTGCAGAACTCTGCCCAAGTAACCTGGTGATCCGCGGCGAGAGCGGCGGTGAAGCTGGCCCACCAAGCACTTGCGGAGCCACGGAGCTGCTGCGCGGTGAAGACAGGCTTCTGCTGCTCGGTGCAGTGGAGGAGTGCGAACTTTGACTCCATCGTGCGAATGAAGTTGTCCGCTTCCAAAGGATCACCGGCTTCTCCGAAGGTGGGCGGGTGAGTCGCCCAGAAGTCGGCGTAAGAGGATTCCCGCTGCTGCTATGGTGGTGGTCCGTGAGCTCCCTGACGGTTCATGTTCTCCATGAACATGCGCAACATCTCGTTCTGATTGTGGATGAGCTGCTCCATAGCCGTCAGAGGTGGCGCGTTGGGCAGCGGCCCAGTTCCGCCAATGTTCGAGGTGCCGGGAGCATCACCGACGTTCTCTCCACCACGACGAGTTTGCACCATCTGACAAATGAACAATATGTTAGCCCAATCATCGTATGAGACAGCATGATAACAAGGCTACAACATGGCGACGAAATAAAATTTCAAATTGTTCAAATTGAAATGCTGGAAAAGTAAATGGTACGGACATAAGAGATAACTAAAATTCCATAATTTCCACACCATAAGCAACATACTCATGATGAAGCCATAGATACATGTGATGCAACTTTCGATACATAGCAAGTCTTCTGTTACATCACTCGGAACACTACACCCTACAATCTCGGAGAGCTTAGGTTACAACTTAGCATAACACTACCACACCATGTACACATGACTATGATGTCTCACGAGATTTCACCCTATGTACATAAGGCTACTTGGTCACCCGGCGTGGCTGTCACCATCGGACTCCACGTCCATAGCTGTTGGTCCCGTGGGTGCTTCGAAGTCGGTGCTGGAATCACCGTTCTCACTCAGATCGGCGTCATCGGGGGGGAATCACCGCGAGTGGAATGGGTGGCTCATTGTTAAGGATGGCGTTCAGCTGGGCATTAGCAGCTTGGAGCTGTCCAATGAGCTGCTCTTGCTGTGCGATGATTGCGTGAGCGTCATTGAGGTTCCCTTCCATGACATCACGCTCATCTTGAGCTTCTTCACGTTGGGCCTGCAGCTCGCTTCGCTCCTCCAAGAAAGCGGTAACCTGACCATGAAGAGAGCAAATCTCTCCTTGGGCAGCGGTGAGCTGGGCGTTGTGTTGGTGCAGCTGCTCCTGCAACACGCCGCTTGCGTCATCCTCGATGATGAGCCGAGCATCATGGAACTGCTCCAAAAGGTCGGCCTGCTCCAACTCGCTAGTGTGCAGCTTGCCCACAAGGGCTGCAACCTTAGCATCATGCTCCGTGAGCTGGGCATCACAGGCAACAAGCGTGGACTGCAGCACCTCGCGCTCTCGCTCCAACTCGAGGACGCGAGCGGCAAGGTACTCCGGGTCCAACATGCGCTTGCCATCATCCATCTGCCGGAATAAAGTTTTGAAAGGATGAGTCAAAACTTAATATTCCACTAAGCACACATGCTCAAAATAGCATGAGGAATGATTGGTAAAAGAAAAGACACGAGGTTCCCGATCCGTTCAATGACCGGTAACGACAAATTTCTGCGGTCGACAGAGTGAACCGCGGTAACGGGCAAAAACGCTTAGTTTCTGGACAATATTAAAATTTTTGGGCTTTACTACTGTTGTGGATAATTTCATCCTCTTTCCAACGCATACTCACACATCTCCATCCAATAAAGTCTCTGGGAGTTATGATCATCCAAAGACATGGGACAGAAATGAGGCAGTTTCTGATTTCCAGAAAAAGGCTACTGTTTTTGCAAAATTCGACCTAGTTCCCGATTTTTCTAAGACAAACTTTATAAACCAAACTTGTAGAGAAAAACCTTATCTTTCCAACGAGTACTTACTCACCTCTATTGAATTAAAACTTAGGAAGTTATGCTCATTTTAGTGAAACTGACTTTTCTGGTAAGGTGGGACACTTACCGGTTAGGTTCAATTTTCTGGTTTAGGTGCAAAAGGGGTTCAATTTCGTCCAAAAACTTAGTCATTTCGCATGTTCACAGTATCAATGATATTTTTACAGGTTTTGGTAAGGTTTAATGCATATGATGTGCATGGATGCCAATGCTCGATATGATGATTTCCTACATCCTCACAAAAAGAAAACTCGACCGATTATATAACTCGATCCATCCGGTGGCACACACACCTCTCACACGTTTGTCTAACGAACTACACGTGGTTAGTGTACCTGCAAGAGATTTATCTCAGAAATAATACATCAAATTCAAAAGAAACAAGCCAAAATAACAATGACAGTTTATGCCCAGGTATTCGCCCACCCGGAAGGCAGCTGACGTTTAAGCGCATTCGGTCCGCGCATCAATCAAAGCCCAGGTCTTTGCCCACCCGGAAGGCGTTCGGTATTTGCAGCGCAACCGATCCGCGCACAAAGACATACCTTCGTTGAAGAGTCCGTAGTTGTAAGTAATTTAAACAAACATAACCCGGGGTTAGCTTTGCCACCTATAAGACTCTTATATGGGCACTACTAGTTCGTACCTCACCGTAACGCGTAAAAATGGTTTGTTTATGTTTTAAAATGCTCATTTGTGTGTAGCTTATCCCAAGACAGCTCTGATACCAGCTGTGACAACTCTACTCTGAAAAGTAGAGTATGTCGCACAGGATCGTCTCGGGAGATGGTTAACAAAGTAACCATACATAGCATTCACACATGAACATTCATCATTTACAAAGATACAACACTTAGAGGAGTAATATTACAAGTCTGGTGTTCAAATTAAGCTGAGTTTAGATCTTCTACATAATATGAGTCCTTGGTACATATTATATAATTTAGCGGAAGCGGTGAAACGACAAAACACGACGTTGCCTACGTGAACCATGCCAGCCCTATAGCGATGGCTCACTCACCACGGTTAGGAGAACTGGGGACCCATTCAATGGTCCAGTTTTGAGGCTCCTCACCTTCCCACACAACCTTATTACAACAATCACAATAGGTCGCTTGAGGAAAACCTGAAAAACAACATCAACGCAAAGCCTGAGTATCTAACATACTCCGCAAGACTTACCCGTCAACCGGTTTACTAAAACCGACTCCTAGTATGCAGGGGGCTGACCGGGTTTATTTGACAATTGCATAAAAAGCTCCTATTAGTTCTATGCTGCACTTTCAATTTCCTTAAACAAGATTTTACTTTTCTTATTGTAGAACACAGCTACGGTGAGTCTAGCTAGCTGCTAAGACATGAATATAGCTAAAGAGCAATACATCACAGCATTGTGTATCCATAGCATATATAAATTTCAGAAACTTAACCACCACTTTACTACTTAACATATCATTGCCGCTGCTCGAACAACGGTACTCATAACCGCAAGGGATGGCAATTCGAATTGATTTACATCCTGTAGGGAAAACCCAAATACACGACATACGCATCATTTAAGAACACGTATGGCCACCGTTCACAAGATTGCTATAAAGTCGATCCGGGGTCATCGATCCCGAGTACATGTCCTCCCTGCGATACAGTACTTCATATCCGAGGCTTAACCATGCACTCTCCAGCGGTCCTCAAACCCGTGCATCCACCGTGCTGTTCACATCACCTCTGGATTGATGAGTATGGCCGTCCAACAATACGGCGCCCAAGTTAGTAGGTTTACCAATTCCCATAATAAAGGTATGCACTTGGTACAGTTCAATACTTGTTCGCGGAGTTGCAACGATAGGTGCTCCATTTTTATCAAGTTCATCAACCAATTGAACCATAGTTGAATCTATAACCTACCGTTGACTCCACTAGTTTAAGCATAGCATTTGCTAATGGAAAAGCTTACTAACATACTAACCATAGGTCATTGCTGGAGTATGCAAGTGTGTTTCATCCAAGTCCTACACTTAATGCACAATACAATATTCCTAACTTGTGATAAAGAAAAAGGACTCGAATGATAAAATGGGTTATGCACCGGGGCTTGCCTTGGGTGTGATCGTAGTTAGCGTCGTCACCAAAGTGCACTTCAGCTCCTTGCTGGTCTGGTGTGATCTCCTCGGTCTCGGTTCCTATGTGGAATGGACATGCATCAATGCTAAGGAATACGTAAGGTTTCATGGAGTTTTCTTAATTAAAGATGGAATGCATGGCATGAAGATTCATGGTACTTCCTCAACAAAAAAATTACTGAACTAATCACTCATCCATGAATAGGGTTGCATACTTAAGTATGACATGGTAGCCACTGAATTTGAAGGGGATAAACTTCTAATTACTGGAATGCAACTTTTAATTATCACCATCTTAGTGAAAGTCTACTTTAACATAAGCATGGCCTAGGTGTTGATTAAATGACCTTACATGCTGATGAGTTTATGACAATGTAGTACTTAGGGTCAAATTTTAGAAAGTTCATTTTTTTTTGAGCCACTTAGCTAAAGTGACCATGTGCAAACTAACACTATACCTAGACATGGCATTTTTATTTTCATCACAAGTTCTAGCTCATATAGTTAATCAAGAACCAAAGCATAGAACTGAAACATGAGAATTTCTACTGTAATGTGAAGCTGAGTTATTTTCCATGGACCTCCAAAAATTAATTTATTCCTACTTTCATTAAATACACACATAAAGTAATATTTATATGAAGAAATTCCTAGTTTCTTAGCAAATGATCAATTTCGACAGCAAATTTGTACTTAGGTAACTTCAAATTTTTCATGGGATTTTTCATAAGTGTACAAGTGAATATGGAACAGGAATGCCAAATTTCATGAATAAATTCCTAGCCAATAATATATATAAATTCAATTACTAAAAATGTGGATTATGCAATAATACTAAGAATATGCATGAAAATGGAAATGTGCTTTTGTAGAAAGTTTAGAGATGCCATGAAATGCTTACTGAGCAAATTTCATGAATTTACCATTTACACATAATTACTTATGAATTTATTAAGCAAATTAGGTTTGTGACTTTGATGGATTAAATAAATTAATTTACTGATTAAACTTGGACTTGATCCTGTTTTTCTGGTAGAGCAAGATTTTAGGAGATGAACAAAATTAATTTCACCATTTTTGGCCTTGTATTTCTCGAGATATTGAAGTTTGAAGTTTAATCAAAGTTCACTATTATTTATAGTTTTGCCACTGGGTTCAAATCTTAACAGACGCGCGCGCGCGTGCGCGCGGCAGCCGGCGACGGCGAGCTTGGGCCCGCAGCCGATCGGCGGCACGGCGGGGGCTCACGTGCGACTCGGATGGCCTCCATGCCGAGGGGATCTCGAGGAGGGGGTCAGAGGGGGAAGTGGCTCACCGGAGATCGTCGGCGACGACGTGCGGCGGCAGGGGCAGCTCCGGCGAGGCCCACGCGACGGTGCCGAGGGGGAGACAGGCTAGGGTTTGGTCGACGAGCTCCGCGGAGGCTTGGGGATGGTCGGCGTCGAGGAACTCGTCGAGCGGGAAGGCCGGAGGTGGGTTCCCGTCGGCGGGGGTGTCGGATCCTGACGGCGGCGACTCCGGTTTCGCAAATTCCGGCGAAGGCACTGCACAGGGGAGGGAGGGAGTCAGAGGGGAGTGGGGTAGGGTCCTTGCGCGTCGATTTGTGAAGAGATAGTGGACGGAGAGCTTGCCTAGGCAAAGTTTATGGTGGCGGCGACCATGGCGGCAGGAACAGAGCACTAGTTCGGGTTTCGCCGGGGAGAGAGGGGAAGAAGAGAGTGCCGGTGCTCAGGAGTGGTCTGGAGTGTGCGAGAACTGGTTGCGAGTTGAGAGAGTGAGTGAGATGCAGCTGGGGTGCTGCTGCTGCTGCCTTTTGACCCGGCCGGCGGAGGGAAGGCCGAGAGTGGGTGAGAGAGGGAGAGAGAGGGAGGGGCGTCGTGCTGTCGGCCAGGGAGTGGCTACCGGCGGTGGGCGGCTTCAATTCCGGCTGGTGGCACAGGGTGGAGGTTCGGCAGTGCAGTGGCCGGCATGGGGCGACAGGAACCGACGGTGGCGATAGTGCCCGTGTACAATCGGTGTCGGGTTGGAATTGGCGAGGGGGAGAGAGATCTTGACCCGGTTTTGACTCAGAACTTGGACTCGGGTTTGATACAATTGGCCAGTTTCCATGCTCCAAACGGGACACAAATTTTTGTGTGGGCTCATGAAAACATGTGCTCCAACTTTGCCTTTGGGAGCACCAGCTTAAATGGCTTTGATAAATTATGAAAATTCCAAACCCGAAATACACTTTTCTGACTTTGGGGGAATTTTTAAGGGTATCAATTGGTTACCAAAAATTCTAGAAAAATTCTAAAATTCTATTTTATTATGTCCATTCAGAATATGCAAAAATATTGTGGTACTTCCATGGGTTTTGGTAATGTTTGTGAATGACCCCTTTTTGAATATTATGGACTTAATTAAGTAGGTTTCCTCTTTTTATTCTTTAGCACATGGATTAATTATACTTTTGCTTAGCCCTTATTGATGTTAGATTTTGTTAACTTCATTTTGTGACATGGGATGTCACATCATTGACCCTTCTGCTGCTAGAGTGGGCGGTTCAGACCACGAAGTACTGTTGGCAGAACGGCATGCCCACTCGCTGAGACTGGACCTGGACCATGTTGTTTTTCATCCTTGCGAAAAGTTGTCATATACGACCTTAATCGGTGTGTATGTGTCGTGTATCTCGGGTTATCCCAGCTGGTATAAATCTATTGCAATTGTTGTCCCTCGCAGTAATGAGTACCAATTGGTCATTGCGTCGTCATGTAGTTAAACCTGGATTGGAAGTAACTATGATGCTTATTGTTGGTGTTACTATTATCGCTCTTATGTTGCACTTACTTTATGTATTTCTTTATTATCTTATTGTTGCAACTAAAGTTACATTTCTGCTATACTCAATTAAATTGAAGAATAAAACTTGATAGAACTAATAGGTTGCTTAGTGCGAGTCTTTTCAAACAAGCCACCTATTAGAGCCGTTGCATGTCTAGGAGTCCAACAGGTAAGACTTGCTGAGTAATTAGTACTCAGGCTTTGTGCCACTATTGTTTTCAGGTAATGAAGAAATAGAATTGCCTGTAGATGTGCTGCCCTAGGACATGCAAGTCCCTCAGGGTTGGACTGCCCACTGGGAGTCCGACTTCCCACCGCAGTGATGATGTGTGATGCTAGAGTGATGGTTCTTCGGGTATGAACCATTACTACGTTGTATCGTCGAGCTCGTAGATTTATCGTATTGCTTCCGCTGTTTCAAAATAATTCAAGAACTTGTACTATTTCCGCTGCACTCCGATAACTATGTGATGTAATATTCAATTTAAATTCGGACGAATGTTGTATTATCAAGTGTCTGTGTTATCAGCACCGTTGGGACCTCGATCCTGCGGGGAGGGGCGCCACAACTTTTACCATGGTGTACAACATCATTATCAAATTCCCAAGGTCTACCCAATAAAAGTGAACATGCTTGCATGGGTATGACATCACAATCAACAGAATCCACATAAGAACCAATGGAAGAAGGAACTCTGCAAGTTTGTGTTAGTTTAGCTTTTCTAGAGTCATTTAACCACTGAATATAGTATTGATGTGGATGTGGGAATATGGTCAAAGCAAGCTTGTTGACCACATCAGAACTCACCAAATTATTGCAGCTCCCTCCATCAATGATGACACGTGCTCGGTGGTTCTTGATGATGAAGAAAATCTGGAACAAGTTGTGGTGCTACATTATCTCAGGCTGCTGAACTTGTGTGCTAAGGACACGCTGAAAAATAATGTTCATGTATCCCATGGTGTCTCTGCCTCGAAGGACGAGGTCACTGCTGGTGGCACTGACATGTTACAAAATTAACATGGTGTAAGATCTAGCAGTCAACAAAAACCATGCTCGTACTACACAATTCATGATTGAGGTAAAAAGATCTGCAACAAGACCTACCAAGAGATTAACAGGAACAATACTTACAATGGATCCCGCTTAGTAGAGTAGGCTGGAACCGAGACATAGTTCAAGTTGCCGACGAAGTGTAGCAAGCGGTCATAGAGAAGCACTTCCCAGAAACCTGATCACCGGTACACCCGTGCAAGTCCACAAAACACCAGCACCGGATCGGAGACACCGCTCTCCCCAAACCCGCTGCACGGCGGATAGAGGGATGGCTAGGCTCAAAGACGGCATGCGTAGAATGTGAGAACCAGGAAGAGAACAATGCTCAATCAATTCGCATTGATATACCATAATCACAGGAAACTACCCTCCTGAAATCTCTCAACGTAAAATTGAAAAGAGCAATAATCAAGCAAGACATTAACGTGCATAAAAAATGGACGAACCATTACTCTCTGATTTACATCGTAGTCAAGGTGTTGATGAAGTACATCCCTTTCTTGTGCGGCAAAACAAAGGAAGCGTTTGACAGAGAACACGACACAAATGCGCAATGTCGCAAGTCACAAGTCACGCGTTAAGCACGCGAAAAACACGATGCATGCGCGCGCGTGTGTGTTATCCACTGCCTCTATCCTGCCTAACACTTTCTCATATTGGAGAGCAATCAACAACCCACTATTTATGTTGGGATACTCTCACCTAGATGACTAATGTGGTATAAAACATTTACATGGCCATCTCTCCACACCCACCCAGGCTTTTCCTTATGAATTTGGGCCACACATATAGTTGTAGAATGGGCTGCTAACAGGGCCTAAATTCCAACAATCCCCACCAAAAGCCAGGGTCAACATATAACTCACATATCAACGCTTTGACATACCAGCTTTATAGTGCAGACCCATTTTGGGTTGAGCTGCACCTAGCATTCTAGGATTCACTTAGTCACAACTATGCAATGGACATGGCCTTGAATTGCAAGTCTTGTGTAACTAAGTTTCACCTAGAGGCATCACTGATACTTGGCCACCAAAAGCTTTGCCTATGATTTGAGCATTACGGTGATGCTCTAGTGTCTATTCATGAGTTCATTTGAGATTACCCAAGTCTCATAGACTGCGACCTCACAATCAAACTCATATAGGTGTGTTCCTCCAAGTATATCCTACATGACAATATCTTGCCTTTGATTGGCCTTGGAACAGATTAAGACTTTATGTCATCCTTCCATGCAGTGCCGAGAGTACACATTCTTTGTTAGAATAAGGGGCTATCATGTACTCCCCTATTGTTGTTATAGATTGTTTTTCCCAAACTCTAATTCATAGGATCTCTGATCACATAGAGTGGGTTTCCTCTATACAACAACTCAAGTGGGTTGCAGCCCCGTTCTTCTTGATGATTCATCAATCACAGCACTAGTCCCTTGGTAAAAGGGTCCGCTAGATTTTCTTTTGTATTTATATACTCCACGGTGATAACTCCAGTGTTTCTCAAATGCCTCATTGATTTGATTCGCCGTTTTACATGCCTTGTGGACTTTATGTTTTCCTTTGCACTGCCAACAATTGTGATCACACATTGATTATCACAGTGCAAAAGTATGGCCGGTACCGGTTTAACGACCATCGGCATGTCCATAAGCAACTCACGCAGCCACTCTGTCTCGCTAATGGCTGTCTCAAGTGCTACAAGTTCAGCCTCCATAGTAGACTTTGTTAGAATAGTCTGCTTCCGAGACCTCCAAGAAACTGCAGCGCCATTAAGAGTGAATATGTATCCACTTGTAGTTTTGATCTCATCAACATCCGAGATGCAATTTGCATCACTATACCCTTCTAGTACCATAGGGTATGTAGATGTACCTCTCAAATATCTCATTACACGTTCTAGTGCACACCAATGATCCTTTCCAGGATTTGAAGTAAATGTACTTAATTTACTTGTTGCAAATGCAATGTCTGGTCTGGTTGCACCAGCGAGATACATAAGAGAACCAATAATTTGGGAGTATCTTAACTGATCCATTCCTTTCCCTCTATTCTTATAAAGTTTGAGGCTTGGGTCATAAGGGGTTGGAGATATTTTACATTCTGAATACCCAAAACAATTCAGAATATTTTCCACATAGTGAGATTGCTTTAAAGTGATCCCACTATCCCCTCTTATCAGTTTGATGTTAAGAATAACATCCGCTTCTCCCAAATCCTTCATGTCAAAGTTTTGGAACAGAAATGATTTTACATCATTTGTCACATTGATACTTGTCCCAAAAATAAGTATATGATCGACATACAAACACAATATTACTCCATCACCCCCACCAAACCGATAGTACATGCAAGTATCAGCTTCATTTACTATAAAGCCAGCTGTGGTCATAGTTCTATCGAACTTCTCATGCCACTGCTTGGGTGCTTGTTTAAGGCCATACAAAGATTTTCTCAATCTACATACTTTATTCTCTTGACAAGGCATTATAAAACAATCGGGCTGCTGCATATAAATTTCCTCATCTAGCTCTCCATTTAGAAAAGCCATCTCTACATCCATTTGATGGATGAGCAGACCATGGGAAGCAGCAAGTGCTACAAGCACTCGAATTGTGGTTAGCCTAGCAATAGGAGATTAAGTATCGAATAAATCCTCGCCTTCTTTTTGGGTAAATCCTTTAGCAACAAGCCTAGCTTTATACTTATCCATTGTACCATCAGATTTAAGTTTCTTTTTAAAGATCCACTTACAACCAACTGGCTTGCACCCAATAGGATAGTCACATATTTCCCAAGTTCCATTTGTTAAAATGGACTCTAGTTCATTATGTATTACCTCCTTCCAATTTTCTGCATCTAATGATGCATAGGCTTCTGAAAGTGTTTTGGGCACATCATCCACAAGATACACAATGAAGCCATTACCAAAAGATTTTTCAATCCTTTGTCTTTTGATCCTTCGTGGAGCATATTCATTGTCATTCTCCTCAATTGCTTGTTCAGTATGACTAAGTAATTCAGAACTAGGAACAGGTTTAGGTGTAAAAACTTCACATGCTTGACTACTAGTTCCAGCTCTATCCTTCGTTGGGAAAATATTTTCAAAGAAAGTAGCATCCCGAGATTCAATCATGGTGTTAACATGCACATCATGAACCTCAGATTTGATTACTAAGAATTTATAGCCTGCATTGTGTTGTGCATATCCTAGAAAGATACAGTCCATGATTTTTGGTCGCAATTTTCATTTCTTACATGCAGGCACATTAACCTTGGCCAAACAGCCCCATGCACGCAAGAAACCTAGAGAAGGCTTTCTTCCTTTCCATCCTTCTGATGTGGACAAGGGTTCCCAATCGTCCAAAAGGTTCTGGATACGTTGATTTGGTCAGAAGCGACACATAAATCGATCTGGCTTTAGAACAGCGCGTTCTAAACCCCGCAATTGCAGCACGACGTCTCCGCTGGTTATCAACCGTCCTAAAATGATTGACCTCACCGAGAAGGCTAATCCCTGCAAATCAAGAACACAAGCTGTCGACACTAATATCAGCAGTGGATCATAGGGCTACCCATGATCCTTGTGTATCAGTAAAGGCATGCGCGAGACCGAGAGTCGATGGACACACAGGACGCAAAGTTTAGACAGGTTCGGGCCTCCCGAAGGATAACAACCCTATGTCCTGTGTTATGTTTTATATTATTCAGGATATGATCTGTCTATGAGAGAGCCCCTGCCCCTCCTTATATATCTGGGGGGGAGGGGCAGGGTTACATGGTATGTGTCCTAGTCGGTTACAACATGATTTCCGACTAGGATTCTATCTCTAACTTTCTATCTCTAGCATTGACTTCTCGTGTAATCCAAGTAATAATCCGAGTAGTTATCTTCATGGGCTTTATCTTTATTGGACCCTAGCCCACTCGGCAATATATTCGAGTGGTGAGGTATCCCTGGTATATATATCCCACACCAGCAAAAACAAAGACGAATGTAACACAATTGCAGATGTATTATGAATCTCACAAAGTTGGGGTCTCACAAACCGTGATGACGGCGAAACTGTTATGAACAGAATAATCTAAGCAAAACTCGAACCCTAATGGTGTGGCGGCAGCTGTATATGAAGACCCTAGCGTTGTACAAGACCCTCTGGACGAGCCCCTAATTGGGCTCAACTAGATACAAAGCCCAAAGGCCAAAAAATAGGCGACACAACACTGAAACAGATTCTGGACCCTCTCTTGTTTTGATGATTCCCAATGACTGCGGATGAATTTTGACATGCGACCAGCGGCATTGGAAAGGTCTTCTTCTTATCTTTTCGTGCATATATAGAACGTCCAAATCCGAGTCCGTATGCGTCCTGGGCATCCGTTTTAGTGCAGACAGGTCCTGAGCCCCAAAACAGACTCGAAGTCGGTTTTGGTTGGGCCTCCACCTTGGCTTCCACGTCCTTGCTGGTCCTCCACGTCTCCAAGTCCTTCTCCCATCATCTCCAGGTCCTCTCTATGGTTCCTAATTACAATATAATCATTAGATAGCAAACCATTCTCAAAAGTGACATATGATGAAGAACGTAGGAACGAGCTCAACTCTAAATTTAGTCGTCGTGCACGAGCTCTAGTCATTGGACCTTGCAAGTCCAGAATTGGAGGAGTGTTGCATGTATCCTTAGGAGTGATGTCCTCATCATCCTCCCCCTCTTGAAGTGGAGTCGTCTTTGACTCAAGCTCATCCTCTTCTCCCAAGTACGGTTTCAAATCTGAAACGTTAAAAGTTGGACTAACCCCGAACTCGGGAGACAACTCAAGTTTGTATGTATTATCATTAATCTTCTCAATTATTTTGAAAGGTCCATCAGCTCTAGGCATTAATTTAGACTTTCTCAAATCTAGAAATCTATCCTTTGTCAAGTGTAACCATACTAAATCTCCTACATCCATTTTAGTGCAAACATTTTTTCCATTGCTTCAAATTTTTCTTCAAAATAGCTGTCAACATAGTACCCAAAGTGCGGTTCACCACCTCAGTTTGTCCATTAGTTTATGGATGACAAGTTGTAGAAAACAACAACTTTGTACCCAACTTATTCCAAAGCGTGTGCCAAAAGTGACTCAAGAATTTTGAATCACGATCTGAAACAATAGTAGAAGGCATACCATGTAAATGTACAATTTCTTTGAAAAAGAGATCAGCAATATAACTAGCCTCATCAGTCTTATGACATGGTATAAAGTGTGCCATCTTAGAAAATCTATCCACAACAACAAAAATACTATCACTCCCCCTCTTAGTCCTAGGCAGTCCTAAAACAAAGACCATAGAAATATCCGCCCATGGAATAGAAGGAACAGGAAGTGGCATGTATAAACCATGTGGATTCAAGCGACACTTAGCTATTTGACATGTAGTGCAGCAAGCAACAAAGCACTCAACATCTTTCCTCATCCTTGGACAAAATAAGTGTGTGGCCAAAATATCCTTCATCTTCCTGGCACCAAAATGACCCATCAATCCACCTCCATGCGCCTCCTGTAACAACAAAAGACGAATGGAACCAACTGGAATGCATAGGAGGTTAGCTCTAAACAAGAATCCATCAGTCAACACAAATTTGTTCCATGCACGACCTTCTTTACAATGCAGCAATACATGCTTAAAATCAACATCAGCAGTATATTGTTCTTTAATTGCCTCAAGTCCAAAACTTCTACAATCAAGTTGAGACAATAAAGTATAGCGCCTAGATAAAGCATCAGCGATCATATTATCCTTCCCTTTCTTATGTTTAATAATGTAAGGAAAAGAATCAATAAACTCAATCCATTTAGCATGTCTATGGTTCAAATTACATTGAGAACGAATATACTTAAGTGATTCATGAACAGAATGAATAACAAATTCTTTGGCCAACAAATAATGACGCAATGTCTCTAAACAACGTACAAGTGCATACAATTCCTTATCATACGTGGAGTAATTCAAAACAAGCTCAGTAATTTTCTCACTAAAGTATGCAACAGGTTTACTATCTTGCATTAAAACACCATCAAGGCCTATACCACTAGCATCACATTCAAGCTCAAAATCTTATGAAAATTAGGTAATTGCAGCAATGGTGCATGTGTAAGTTTATCCTTCAAAGCATCAAAAGACTCATGATGTACCTTACCCCAATGGAAATCAACACCCTTCTTTGTCAACTCATGCAAAGGTGCAGCAATGGCGCTGAAATCTTTGACAAAGCAACGGTAGAAACCTGCAAGACCAAGAAAACTCCTCACCTGTGTGATAGTTTTTGGTATAGGCCAGCTCTTTATGGGTTCAATCTTTGCCTCATCCATCTCAATTCCCTGTAGAGTCACAACATAGCCAAGAAAAGAGACTCAATCCGTGCAAAAGGTGCAGTTCTCAAGGTTACCAAATAAACGTGCATCTCGTAAAGCATAAAAACAGCATGCAAACGATTCATATGTTCATCTATGGATTTGCTATAAATCAAGATATCATCAAAGTAAACTACCACAAATTTGCCAATGAAAGCTCTTAAAACCTCATTCATCAAGCACCTGAAAGTACTAGCTGCATTAGTTAAACCAAAAGGCATTACTAACCACTCATATAATCTAAATTTGGTTTTGAAAGCTGTTTTCCATTCATCTCCAAGTTTCATTCTAATTTGATGGTAGCCACTGTGCAAATCAATTTTAGTGAAAATTATAGCACCACATAGCTCATCAAGCATGTCGTCTAGCCTAGGAATAGGATGATGATACCTAATAGTAATATTATTAATGGCTCTACAATCTACACACATACGCCAAGTACCATCTTTCTTAGGAACCAAAAGTACAGGAACGACACAAGGACTAAGTGATTGACGAACATACCCACGATCCAAAAGTTCTTCAACTTGTCATTGTATCTCCTTAGTCTCCTCAGGGTTGGTCCTATATGAAGCATGGTTTGGCAAAGTAGCACCCGGAATCAAATCAATTTGATGCTCACTCCCTCTCAAAGGTGGCAATCCCGGGGTATCTCAGCTGGAAAAACATCCTCATACTCCTACAAAAGGTTAGTGACAGCAGGAGGCAAAGCACTAGAAGCAATATCATCAAGCGAAAACAAAGCTTGTTTGCATATCAAAGCATAGCAAATATCATCATTATCAGAAATTTTAGCAAGCTCATATTTTGTTGTAAGACATGAACGACCTTGTAATTTAATTCCAGCACCCTTAGAACTTGAAGAATCATTAACATTACTAGGTGTAGAATTAGAATTAATAGGTTGTTGAATTTCAGGACCTTTATTTTTCAAACTAGCAGCTCTTTCTAGATCAGATTGTACAATTTCAACAGGGGTCATTGGTAACAAAGTAATTTTAGTTCCTTTATGCATAAAAGAGTACTTATTACTTCTACCATGGTGTACAACATCATTATCAAATTCCCAAGGTCTACCCAATAAAAGTGAACATGCTTGCATGGGTACGACATCACAATCAACAGAATCCACATAAGAACCAATGGAAAAAGGAACTCTACAAGTTTGTATTACCTTAGCTTTTCTACAGTCGTTTAACCACTGAATGTAGTACGGATGTGCATGTGGGCGTGTGGTCAAAGTAAGCTTGTTGATCACATCAGAACTCACCAAGTTATTGCAGCTCCCTCCATCAATGATGACACGTGCTCGGCGGTTCTTGATGACGAAGAAAATCTGGAACAAGTGGTGGTGTTGCATCGTCTTGGGCTGTCGAACTTGTGTGCTAAGGACACACTGAACAATAATGTTCATGTATCCCGTGGTGTCTCCGCCTCCAAGGACGAGGTCACTGCTGGTGGCAGCGACGTCCTCCTCCTCATCCTCCACATCGGAGGTGCTCATGTAACCGCCATCGTCTATCGCCACATATGCCCGCTGACTTGGGCAACCTTTCTAGATATGAACAAGTCCATGGCAGCGGTGGCACTGAATCCCTGTACTGCTCCCCGTTGAAGCAATAGAGGAGGCACTACTAGCTGCTACCTGCATAGAATTTTTACCTGAGCACGTAGAAGGTGCAGGGGCTGATCTTGGTGTTGCAGAAACAACACCGACTCCCTTGGTAGCTGCTGGTGGGGGCGGCCAAAAAGATGGCTTGGGCAGCCCCGAAGTCCGTAGAGGGTTGAAGTTCCTAGACTTGCTGTACTCCTCAATAGCCTGGAAAAGTCCCTGCGATTCTTTCTCTGCAAGCATAGCATACTGGAAACACTGGTTGAGGGTATAATATTCTTTATAATCACAATGAATCTTCTATGTTTTCAACTACAGCACAACAAATTAAACCCTTTTGAAGCTCACTAAAGTATTCGTGAACAGTTTTATCTCCTTGTTCTAAACACTACAGTTTATTACGAATCTCTCTATGAAAAGAAGGAGGAACAAAATGATCACGCATTGATACCTTAAGTTCTTCCCATGTAGTAGGCAAATCAGTTTCAGCAACTAGACCACTCCACCAAACAATAGCAAAGTCCTTAAACTCACTAGTGGCTTGTCTAACTCAATGTTGTTCAGAAACAAGGTGGGCATTGAATTTTTGTTCTACAGTCATCTTCGAATCAAGATAAACATCACCATCATACTAACCCAAAAATGAACGAATTGAAAACTTAATTTTAGCATATGGGTCATCTGGAGTAAGGTTACCGTGTGGACGACGATTGTAGTTGTGGAAACCACCCATACGTTGAGTATTCCGTTGCAAACGACATCGTAATCTTGCAGTCCTTGTAGCTGACCTATCCATGGTGCCATCAGGCTTATACATTGTGTCTTCATCATTGTTGTCTTCAATGTCATTGTTGTTGTTGGTGGTGTTTGTGTCGTTGGTCTTGTGAGCGGTCTCCAACTCGACATCCTGATCGGTGAGCTTAGAGACCTGCTTCTCCAACCGCTCGATGCTTTCTCCAATGTGAAGCTTGCTGATCGCATCAGTAACAGCTCTAGTGATTGTCTCTTACAAATCACTCTGAGCAGCCTGAAAAGCCTTCTGTAGCTGCCCTTGGCTCATGCACTCATCAAATTTGGAGGGTGACGCCTCCTCTCCATCGCTTCCTGACATCACAAACACCAAAATAGGAAACAAACAGTGAAGGTTATCCCTACAAAACTACTAAGCAGTAGTGCCTCTCAACACAGGCAAAAGTAAGCTCCTTACAAAGCTCTTACAAAGTTCTGAAACGCAAAGCAAAGGATACCAGGGAGTTGTTTTCCATGATTGCAATGGTTACAAAATAACCTGTGTGTTGTCCAGAAGAAATATGTAGAGCTAGGAAGGCCAAATATATGTATGTGAGTGGCACACAAATCAAAAATAGATAGTAAAGAAGAATAAGTGCCCAAGTAACTTGTCCCTAGTTGCTGGTCTAAGTATGTCCTAGAATAGTAGTGATAGCAAAGTAGAAACAAGGAGACAAAGACACACAGTCGATAACAGGGGGTTAAAAACAGCCAAATCCTGAAATTCCAGGGGGCCAGATGTAGCACTAGTAGAAATCCCAAATTTCTTTTGTTTTATTCTATTTTTTTGATATTTTTCTCCAACTCACTAATAATGGGGGAGAAACACTCAAAAATTTCAGCTAAAACAGAGGTAGGATGTGGCCTACAGAAAATCTTGAAGTTGCCAAAAACGTAGGGTTTCAACTTGAATGAATTTTTTATTTATCTTTCCGATTTTTTTTGAATTTTTTGACAAGGGCACATAGGGCGTAGCCAGTGTGGATATGCTCAACTTTGAGTCAAGAATCCTTACATAAATAACATAAAAGGAATAAACAAAATAGTGATAGCAGTTTATTATTAACCATTTCCGCGAGTTTTGGTGAGACGTGTTTGCTGGTATAAAGAGCCAAAATATGTAAAAACATGAAGAAACGCTCCGTCGGTCGACACTACCGTAAAACAGCCGGCCGACAGGGTCATATGAGGTTGAAATCAGGGTCCGGCATGGTCGTGATGGCTGGAATCAGAACTTAGCCGATAAGGTCATATCAGGCAGAAATCAGCCACCCGTCTAGTTAAAACAGAGTCTCATCAGGCTGAACCATCCGATCCAGCCGACCCTGCAAAACAATCCATCATGAGGCTGTTTTCCGTCCCCGGACTAAGGAGGGCAAAAAGTGAAGAAGTAAAGGAGGCATCCACGTGGCACAACTTGGACAAGTGAAGACAAGACCCGGAGGGGGCCGGCACCAAAAATGGGCCGCCGCCCGGCCTGCCAGGCCGCCCGGCCTGGGCTTGCCGCCCGGCCTGGGTTGGCCACTTAGGGTTACCATCCCATGAGGCCCATGGCTTACAGACCCCGAAACGGAGATTTCCGGTGAAACCGACCAAGGAACCGCCATCAAGACAAGATCTAAGCCATCCGAAGCGAGTCGGTTGGAAACCGACCAAATCCCGTGGCCGCCCGGCCTGGGCTGCCACCCGGCGGTGCATGTTGCCCGGCATGCCCGGCCGCCCGGCACACGTGGCCGCCCGGCGTGGCCCGCCGCCCGGTGGGGGAATTTTTGCTCACCGACTCTCCTCCACCTTGAAGTACCCGCCAAGTGTTCGCGACCTATAAATAGAAGGGAAATTCGGCATAAACAGAGGACAACACAAGAAGAAGATTTAGAGCTCCACTCAAAAGGTTTTAGCACTACCAAAGTACTTAGAAAATGGGGAGAGAGTGAGGGAGAGTTAGGAGGAGGTCCGGGCTTGTCGGCGCCTTCTCCATACTTGTACCTTAGCGGATGCTTTCCTTTCTTAGTAAGTATTCGTGATCTTCCATTGGTATTTAAGTTTCCTTTTTAAGTAAGTTCTTTCCTTATTTGCTTACGGGATCATTGCTCTACTTAGTTAGAGTATCATAGTCTTCTATAAGTGTGACATCGAGACTTTGATAGTAATTAATAGCATAGACTTGGTGTCTAGGCTCGAGGTTACCTTTGTTTGCTGCGTGCCCCACGGTTTGTAGAGGTAGTCGATAGGTGGCGACAGCCCTATCCGGCCTTAGTAATCCTCCACATTCGGGTATGTCGTAGAGCTGTTGGCCAGAGTCACCTGTGGATGCAGGGGTAAGTCGGTGCCCGAAGTTAGCATTCATAGACTGAACCTATCTTATTTTAGTATCTTTGACCATAGGAATCCTCTCTACCCTCTGCCTACCATATTCTTGTTGTCCTTGGACGGATTAGGATAGGATATTAGTACACACATGTTCCCTTAGATTTGATAACCTGGAACACTCCTAGGTGAAGTGCTACTTTGGTATCCATGCGCTTGCGGATTTATCTATAATCGTAAGAAATACCAACAAGCATTTCTAGCATCGTTGCCTAGGATAGTAATATTTTTGGTGCGACGCTAAGAAGTGTCGACAAGCATTTCTGGCGCCATTGCCAGGGATAGTAATATTTCTGGTGCGACGCTAAGAAGTGTCAACAAGCATTTCTGGCGCCATTGCCGGGGAATGGTTGTTGTTCTATCTTTAAACATTTTTCATCCTCATACCCTTTTTGTCTTTCTTTATTTCTTTCCCCATTTCTACAATAGAGCAACCTTCTATCCAATCCTTTTCTGCTCCAAATGGTGAGTTCCTTGAGCCACCATCGTCCATGGACCCATTTCGTACTTCTGGCTACGAACTTTGCCCTGGCTTTATTGCCATGGTTCGGGAACAATACTTTTCTGGTTTAGATAGTGAAAACCCATACCATCACCTACGAGAATTCGAGCAACTGTGTTCGTGCCTTTCTATAAAGGGCATGACACAGGAAACTCTAAAGTGGAAATTGTTTCCCTTTTCCCTCATGGAGAGGGCGAAACAATGGTACACTCGTACTTTTGGGAGTGTAAATGGTGATTGGGAAGAACTTCGAGATAAATTTTGTCTCGCTTTCTAACCTATGTCCTGTATTGTCTCCCTTCGTATGGAAATTCTTGGTTTTCGCTAGAATGAGAAGGAATCTTTAGGTGCAGCCTGGGCTAGGCTTAATTTGCTATCCAAATCCGGACCCAACCTTGCCATTCCTGAGCCGATGTTGCTACAACATTTTTGTGAGGGTTTGAATAAGGAAGCTGCCCTATACCTCGACATTGCCGCTAGAGGATCGTTTGTCCACAAGACCGTGATGGAAGGAAAAGAAATCCTAGACCGTATTCTAGAAAACACTTCCTTCCTTTCTGATCACGCCGAACCCCTCCAGGATGAAGCCAAGTCGAGCCATGAGGAACTCTTAATAGCTGAATCCAACCCCATTCCTTGCATACCCCAAGATTCGACCATTGAGCCCTCACCCGAACCGGGAACACCTAGGGAAAAAGAAATTCAACCCTTAGAATTCCCATTTGACTTTGAGGAAGATATTTTTGAAGATTACGGAAGATATTTTTGAAGATTACGGAAACACCTCAAGGTATTGTTGCCAAAAGAAACCCCCAACTCCCGTCTCTCCTCCTAAGCCACTTGAAGAGGCATTCCTCCAAGAGATGGTGAAGGAGTTAACTTCAATTATGAGCGACGAATGGTTGCGAGAGGTTGAGCTATCCTCTAAAGTAATTCGAATTTGCTCTCCCTCTTCAGCTATTCGATGCGATAGTAGAGGAGTCACGGTGGAAGTTCTTTATAATCCCACTGTTGGTGCCAACATAGTTTCTAGTGTCTTTGCATTTGACATTTTGGGCGATACACCATTGGCACCAACTAGTAAATCCTTCAAGAGCCCCTTTAGCCCTATTTTAGAAGGATACAGGATTTTGCAAGATGTGACAGTAAGGCACACAAACGTCGAGGCTGTCCTAGACTTCCATGTCTTTGACATTCAGGATTTTGATGTCTTAATCGGACATCCCATTGAGAAATTACTCATGAATGTACCAATGTTTGGAAGTCTCGACATAAAACTAGGGAGGGAAAAGTTTTCTGTGCCGATCTCCCGATCAAGGAACTCCCTACCAGATCCTTCCCCCGAGGAAAAGCCAATCGAGGAAGTAATGGCTATTCCTTAATTTGATTCTCCTAAACCCCTTCTAGAAAGAGATGCTAAAGAGTTTATCCAAGAGGAGGATGAGTTTCAGGAGACAATTGAGCTACCCATTGAAGAACCACCATCACAACCTCTGATTGAACTTAAGCCCTTGCCTTCTGGCCTACGCTATGCTTTCCTAAATGGCGACCTAGAAGCCCCTGTTATCATAAGTGACAGACTATCTGAGGAAGAAACTGCTAAACTTTTAGCCATCCTAGAAAAGCATCGTTTTGTCCTAGGCTACTCACTCCAAGACCTTAAGGGAATTAGTCCCGCTCTTTGCACGCATCGCATTCCCATTGATCCTGATAGCACACCTTCTAGGGAGCCTCAGAGGAGGCTAAATAATGCAATGAGAGAGGTTGTTAAGAAGGAGGATTTGAAACTTTTGCACGCCAGGATAATTTATCCCATTCCTCATAGTCAATGGGTTAGCCCTGTGCAAGTAGTGCCTAAGAAGGGAGGCATGACGGTCGTTAGAAACGATAGAAATGAGTTGATCCCACAACGCACCATCACGGAATGGAGAATGTGCATCGACTATCGGAGGCTCAACAAGGCAACCAAAAAGGATCATTTCCCGTTGCCCTTCATTGATGAAATGTTGGAACGTCTTGCCAAGAATTCCTTCTTTTGTTTCCTTGATGGGTACTCTGGTTACCATCAAATTCCCATCCATCCCGATGATCAAAGTAAGACTACCTTCACAAGCCCTTACGGAACCTAAGCCTATAGGAGAATGTCATTCGGGTTGTGTAATGCACCCACTTCATTCCAAAGGTGCATGATGTCTATATTCTCTGACATGATCGAAAAAATCATGGAAGTCTTCATGGATGATTTCTCTGTTTATGGGAAAACTTTTGATCATTGTCCTAAGAACCTAGATAGAGTCTTACAAAGATGCCAGGAAAAGGACTTAGTACTTAATTGGGAAAAGTGCCACTTTATGGCCCGAGAGGGCATTGTTTTAGGACACCTTGTGTCCGAGAGGGGTATTGAGGTGGATAGAGCTAAGATTGAGGTCATAAAAAGGCTTCGACCTCCGATTAATGTTAAGGGGATCCGTAGTTTCCTAGGACATGCGGGGTTTTACCGGCGTTTTATCAAGGACTTTTCCCAGATTGCCAGACCCCTTACTAGTCTTTTGGCTAAGGATGCTCCCTTTGATTTCGATGATGAGTGCCTACATTCCTTTAATATCCTTAAAAAGGCACTCATCTCAGCTCCAATCATTCAACCCCCTGATTGGACGCTGCCCTTCGAAATCATGTGTGATGCTAGTGACTATGCTGTTGGGGCTGTTCTTGGCCAAACCAAAGATAAGAAGCATCACACCATAGCCTATGCTAGCAAGACCTTGACAGGAGCACAACTTAATTATGCCACTATAGAAAAAGAGCTCCTTACCGTTGTTTTTGCTATCGATAAGTTTAGGCCATACTTAGTAGGAGCAAAGATTATCGTTCACACTGATCATGCTGCACTAAAATACCTGCTCACTAAGAAAGATGCTAAACCAAGCCTAATTAGATGGATTCTTCTACTCCAAGAATTTGACCTTGAAATTTGAGATAAGAAAGGAGTAGAGAATTCTGTTGCAGATCATTTGTCGCGTATGCAAGTGACTAACATGCAGGAAATTTCGATAAATGACTTCCTCCACGACGACATGCTACTGAAGGTGACGGACTCCAACCCCTGGTATGCATACATTGTGAATTTCATTGTTGCAGGGTATGTACCACCAGGGAGAACAAGAAGAAGCTCATCTACGAGAGTCGACGTCACGTATGGGATGACCTGTACCTCTACAGAGTGTGTTCAGACGGGTTGCTAAGGAGATGTGTCCTAAGAATTGAAGGCACCCAGATAATTGAGAAATGCCATGCATCTCCATATGGAGGCCACTTTGGTGCATTCCGCAGCCAAGCAAAAATCTTGCAGAGTGGATTCTTCTGGTCATCAATGCATGAAGACACAAAAGATTTCATCCGAAGATGGCGAAATTGCCAGAAGCATGGAGGGTTTACTGCTCGCAACGCAATGCCCTAACATACAACCTTCAAGTGGAATTATTCAATGTATGGGGCATTGACTTCATGGGACCGTTTCCAATGTCCTATGATTGCGAGTACATCTTGGTGGCCGTTGAGTATGTATCCAAATGGGTAGAAGCAATACCATGTAGAGCTGCCGACTCCAAGCACGCCCGAAGAATGTTCCACGAGATCATCTTTCCTCGTTTTGGAACACCGCGGATGGTGATAAGTGACAGAGAGTCTCATTTTATTGAAAAGACCTTCCAGAACTTCTTAAGAGAGCTTGGAGTAAAACACAACATTGAAACTCCATACCACCCTCAGACAAGCGAGCAGGTAGAAACTTCAAATAAATAGATTAAGAACATCCTGCAGAAGACCGTGAATGAGATGTGGAGTGGATGGAAGATGAAGCTACCAGATGCCCTTTGGGCATGTAGGACAGCATACAAAACACCGATTGGTATGTCTCCCTTCTAGCTCGTATATGGAAAAACATGTCATCTACCAGTCGAGATGGAACATAGAGCTCATTGGGCCATCCGGATATGGAACATTGATCTTAGGGAGGCCGGGAGACGTATAAAAATACAGCTGTCCAAGTTAGAGGAATGGAGAGAGAAGGCTTACCATAGTGCCAAGATCTACAAGGATAGAACCAAAAGATCGCACGACCGAAGGACCAAGCCTAAGGAGTTCAAGGCAGGCGACAAGGTGTTGCTCTTCAACTCCAGAGTCAAGTTGTTTGGTCATGGGAAGCTTCGGAGTAAATGGGAAGGACCATTCACTCTCATTAATGCTACATCACATGGAGCAATCACACTCTAAGATGACGGAGGGAACCAGTTTAAAGTAAATGGTCATCGTTTAAAAGTCTTCCTAGAGCAAGATGACAACGAAGGTAAGGAGGTAGATGTGATCAATTTAATTGATTTCAATGCTCTACTCTAGCATTCCTCTCTGCATTCTCTCTCATTTGAATAAATTTAGACTCCCCGGTCCTAGACCCGGTAGAGTCCTTTTTGTTTCCACAACCTTTTGTTTGTTTTGAAAAAAAGCAGCCAGGTACAAGAACATGTGTGGGGGAGGCTTCTCAGGCTTTTCAATGTGCAAACAACAGAAGTCAACATCATGAGAAAGAGCGTGGCGTCCAGGCACATCCCAACTTCCACCCTCTTCAATACGACAGTTTGTGCACTCAATTCCTTCACCTCCTTGTTTTGCGAGTTAAAATTATTGTCTCTTGAATCAATCATAAAAATTCAACTTGAAAAAATTAAATTGAACCTTTTGGAACCCTGATTTTATTTCATGCTTCTATTTGGTGGGCTTGCATGCTCCTTATTCCTAGTTGATAAGCCTATTACTTGTGAACTACATCTTTAGGAAAGCATGTCACCTAGGTAGTTGATGCATGAGATATGGTTTGACGAAATGAATCTTTCTCTTATGCTTGATATGCTTGGGAATTTTTCTTATAAAATCAAAAAATTAAAATCAATAGCTTGACTCCTCAATGATTATATCTTCCTACCAAATCCATATGATGAACTCATTGAAAATCTTATGCATATGCTACTTGTTGTTTCATTGAACTTTGTCAAATTGTTGTGACCCTTGTGAGTTACTATTTATGACTTTTTGATGAAGATTTTGTGCACACCACTTTGCTAATACTTCTTCACTGGAAGTTAGCACCACCATATCCATCATCCATGTGCTATTTCTTTTATACTGGAAGATAGCAATTCCATGTCATCATCCATCCATTAAATAAAGTACTCCATCATATTCTAATAGACTCCCTCTCCAAATATCCTTGTAAAAGTGACATGGGCTATTCATGATTCAAAAAAAAGGTGAAAAAAATAGAGAAAGAATTAGCCCATGTTCTAAAACGCCTATCCAATAGAAGGGAGGGAGCATCTTAAAAGAAAAGGGAGTATTCACAGTCAGTCATTTTCCATCCACATATCCACATGTGCACATGCTTGATCAAAAGTTCATGAATTATTCTCCATGGGTCCAGTTTTTGACTTAGTAATATATAAGACACAAGTATGCCTCCCTTTTCTCCCTACCATGAGCTCCACATAAAGCCATATTTAGAAGTAGGATGAAAAGAGGCAATGTCCTGGTGAGGAACCATACACATCGAGATATTTGAGAGAATCATTTGAGCGGTACAACTATTATTTGTTTTGAAAATCTTTTCAAAAACCCAAGCTACATAGCAGAATGAGTGAAGATGATTAGAGTCAGGACCATTCCATCCTTCAACCACCCAAGGTAACATGATAGACACTTTAAAAGTTCATAGGTATAGGTATGACTTGGAATAATTTGCGTGCTACCATCATACCAATTGAAGTTATGATTCACCTTAGTCTGTATTCCTTTACTCGAGGACGAGCAAAGACTAAGTGTGGGGGTGTTGTTGACGGTCCTGAAATGCCAAATCTGACCGTCAAATCCTTACATAAACAACATAAAAGGAATAAAAAAAATAGTGACAGCAGTTTATTATTAACCATTTCCACAAGTTTTGGTGAGACATGTGTTTGCAGGTATAAAAGAGCCAAAATTTGCAAAAACATGAAGAAACGCCCGTCGGCCGACACTACCGTAAAATAGCTGGCCGACAGGGTCGTATGAGGCTGAAATCAGGGCCCAGCAGGGTCGTGATCGCTGAAATCAGAACTCAGCTGATAAAGTCATATCAGGCTGAAATCAGCCACCCGGCTGGTTAAAATAGAGTCTCATCAAGATGAACCATCCGATCCAGCGGACCCTGCAAAACAATCCATCATGAGGCCGTTTTCCGACCCCGGACTAAGGAGGGCAAAAAGTAAAGAAGTAAAGGAGGCATCCACGTGGCACAACTTGGACATGTAAAGACATGACCCGGAGGGGGCCGGCACCAAAAATGGGCCGCCGCCCGACACAAGTTGCCGCCCGGCTTGGGTTGGCCACTCAGGGTTACCAGCCCATGAGGCTTACCGACCCCAAAACGGAGATTTCGGGGGAAACCGACCAAGGAACCGCCATCAAGACAAGATCTGAGCCGTCCGAAGTGAGTCGGTTGGAAACCGACCAAATCTCGTGGCCGCCCGGCCTGGGCCGCCGCCCGGCGGTGCATGCCCGGCATGCCCGGCCGCCTGGAAAACATGGCCGCTCAGCGTGGCCCACCGCCCGGCGGCGGAATTTTCACCCACCAACTCTCCTCCACCTTGAAGTAACCGCCAAGTCTCCGCCACCTATAAATAGAAGGGAAATTTGGCAGAAACAGAGGACAACACAAGAAGAAGATTTAGAGCTCCACTCAAAAGGTTCTAGCACTACCAAAGTGCTTAGTAAATGGGGAGAGAGTGAGGGAGAGTTAGGAGGAGGTCCGGGCTTGTCGGCACCTTCTCCACACTTGTACCTCAGCGGATGCTTTCCTTTCTTAGTAAGTATTCGTGATCTTCTATTGGTATTTAAGTTCCCTTTTTAAGTAAGTTCTTTCCTTAGTTGCTTACGGGATCATCGCTCTACATAGTTAGAGTATTATAGTCTTCTATAAGTGTGACGTCGAGACTTTGATAGTAATTAATAGCGTAGACGTGGTGTCTAGGCAAGAGGTTACCTTTGTTTGCCGCATGCCCCATGGTTTGTAGAGATAGTCGGTAGGTGGTGACAGCCCTATCCAACCCTGCAACCATTACACCAAGCACAACTTGATTGTTCCTGCAAGCGAAATCGAGAACACAACCAAGAGAGGATAAACACGCAATCTGAAATTGCAAATATGGATGAAGCAAATCACAAGAAAAGGTTCAAGCTCTAAACACAAAACGACTAATCACCACAGTGGTGTAGAACAAGAACAGGGGCCCTGGATTACTATGAAAGGACTTGTTGCCACAGTTACAATAATTCGATCAAGTTTTTCTCTCGAAAACTGAACTAAACCAAATCCAAAACTAAAAGACGGTGGCTACTGAGTTTATGTAGGAACCAGGGACGTCCTAGGGTTGGGGCGACCAGGAGGGGCACCCACAACATGGGCTTATGGCCCGACACGCTACATGGCCAAGTTGGCCCAAAATAGGTGGCGCAGCACCTTGTCATGGTCACATATTATGACTCACGATCCTTTTGGAGCTAGGACCAGAAACTAAATGACGGTGTCGTCGTCCCCTTTCCAACGCATCAAAGAACGCCTCGTTTGGACGTCGGATGTGGGAGATATTATCAAAACCATGAAGGGATGTCGGCTGAATCCGAGACGAACGCGGCGACCGAGTTGGTGACGACTTGTAACTTGGGGAAGGCCATGATATGCGCGTATCCAGCATGGTGATGTCCTCATCATCCTCCCCTTCTTGAATTGGAGTCGCTCCCGACTCTAGCTCATCATCAATCTCCTGCAAAAGGTTAGTACTAGCAGAATGCAAAGTACAAGATACATGATCATCGATAGAAGATATATCATGACAAAGCATAGTATAGCAAGGTGCATCATGATAATCACAAAGTTCAGCAACAGTAGGTGTCATAGCAAGAAAAACACCTCCCTTTAACTGAATAGCGTTATGTTTAACATCAGAAAGTTGTTTGTTATCATGTTTATTCTCAGTATTTTCAGCAAGCAGTTTCAAATGATTTCTAATATCAGCAGGCAATAATGGACGCAAAGTAATATTCCTGTCCTTATGCAGGAATGTATATGTATTAGTTCTACCATGGTAGGCAGCATCCGTATCATATTCCCATGGACGGCCTAATAAAAGCGAACATGCTTGCATAGGTACAATATGAAAATCAGCAGTTTCGATAAGAACCTACTGAAAAGTGTATGCGTGCTGATCGAGTTACCTGTGTCGTACCGCTATTGTTGAACCATTTGATGTGGTAGGGCTGATGTAGTGCATGCGTGGTCAAGCCAAGCTTGCTTACCAAATCAGAACTTACCAAGTTGTTACAGCTCCCAGTATCAATGATGGTGAGAACACGGCGGTCCGCGACAATAAGGTACATGTAGAATAAATTGTTGCGTTGTTGTTCTTCCTCTTGTCCCACCCGAGTGGTCAACACACGCTATACAATGAGGCTAGGAAAGCCCGCGGTGGCAGTAATAGAATCAATGGCGGTAGTCTCCTGCTCCTCCGTCGAATCTGCAATAAGGTTAGGCATACGAGAAAATTCATCTTCAACATCACTAGAACTTTCATACCCATCAGCGGTAGCGATGAAAGCACGACGACTAGGGCAATCCTTCATGACATGTCCCATGCCCTTGCAGTAGTGGCAAATAATGGTGGTGGAGGAGCCACTTCTAGTACCGAAAGTAGTAACCTTCTTCTGGTGTTGGTGCTGCACACTAGACGATTGCGCTGCAGAAGTAGGCGCAAGTGGAAAAGTTGTTGCTGGTGGCTTAGCAACATGAGTCTTCAAGTTCTCTACTCCAGTGCGTTGCTGGAGATATTGCTCAGTGTTGGACCTGCAAGATTGTTGTGGAAGGCGTCCCTGTACTTCTCGTTCAGCCTTAAAAGAAATATGATACAATTGACTGAACCTATTCCACTCTTTATAGTCAACAATATTCGGGATATCACGGTTCAAACCACCAAAAAATCTAGCACTAGTTTCAACATCATCTTCATGTATAACACAACGTGCTAAACCAATAAGCAATTCCTGATAATATTCCTCTACTATTTTACTACCTTGTGTTAAAGATTGTAATTTAAAACGTAAATCACGTTGGTAATAAGGAGGAACAAAACGAGATTTCATGCATTGTTTCAAAATAGGCCAAGTGGCAGGTATAGCAGCATTAGTATTGCAAAGATCATTCTACCAAAAGAGAGCAAAACCTGTAAACTCACTAGTAGCAAGTCTAACTCTATGCTCAGCAGGAACTAAATGAGAATTAAATTTCTGTTCAACAGCAAGTTCCCAATCTAAGTATGCTTCAGGATCAGCACTACCGGCAAAAGGTGGTATGTTAAATTTGGGCTTAACAAAAGTATCAGTATTACCACGATTGTTATTACCTCCCATACCGTGTTGATTATGGCGAAGACGGTCTGCATCACGGTCAAAATCATCATCATCAGCAGCTCGTTGAGGTGGAGGTCATCGTTCAACTCCTCAATGCGGTGGGCAACAGTGTTGATGTGACCCATCAACTCGGCAAACTTCGTTTCCATGAATGTACGCTGGTCTGGAAGAAGCTTCATGAGCTCGGCCTTGGATACACAATCATTGAAGTCTGTAGGGGACTCCAAATCTTCAGGTGTCCCTTTCCCTTTCTCTGACATGGTTAAAAGCTAAAGACAAGACTTAACAAAAAGATTAGCCCTATCAACTAGCAGGCAGCAAAGGGTGTAGAAAGTGAAAAACAATATCAGAAGCAATGTATCACAATATTGCAAGTGTTCTTACCAAAGCCAAACAGGTCGACACAATCTGTAGTTGAGCTTGGGTGTAACAGTTGCAAGGAAGAAGCCTGTGCTGCAATATGTATAGCTTGGAAGGCTAATATGTATGTCAATGGAACACAATTCAATATCAGATAGTAGCACTGAATAAATGTACAAAGCAGTGTCCTAAGTGCTGGCAAAAGAATCGTGTTCAAAAACAGTGGTGACAGCAAGAACAATGGCAAAGGCAGCAAGGATCAAAGCAGACTTCATAGACTTTGAATTTTCAGGGAGGGGGGGTGCAAATCAAAATCTTCATTTTTTGAATGATTTTTCCACTATTTTTCTGTGATAGAGGAACACAAAGGAAGGAACCACAAGAAGTTTCAACTCAAACAGAGGGAAAACAAAGGGTAGGCAAAATCACAAAGTTTCATCAAAAGCGCTATTTTTGACTTCACAATTTTTTTCTATTTTTTCCCGATTTTTTTGAATTTTTTGACGAGGGCACATAGGGCGGAGCCAAGTGTGGGTCACCTCAACTTTGAGTCAAGAATCTGCTGTAAAAATTTCAGCCCAATCGGAGTAACGAGCGAAAAGTTATGCCTGTTTTACCGATGGTATGTCAAGATAGGGTTTGAGGGGGGAGGGGGGGGGGGAAACAGAATCGTGTAGGATTTTTTCTGTTGGCAACAGGTTGTGGGTATGGTGGGTGGGTGACACGATGGTGAATCCAATAGAAAACACGATGGTGATGGTGGTGTGCAGCGGAGATCAAAACACAAATTCAAACCAACAACTGAACTCGACTAGGACACAAACTCAATACTACGGACTCTGAAATTAAATTATGCAAAGTCTAAACAATGTCTGGGATGGTGGGGAAAAAAATTTTATAAGCTTTTTCACGGACAAAAGGGGATGGACACAATAGAATCTAAAGGGAAGAACACGATAATACCTCACGGGGAACCTAGGAATCTCATACCACTTGATGTAGATATGGCCCGATCTTCCGAGAGGTAAGGGGATAAACTCGAATTTGGGGAACTCAGCGTTGACGACCTGACTTGAATCAGTCATGATCCAACCCCGCAACCGTTACACCAAGCATAACTTGATTGTTTCTGCAAGCAAAATCGAGAACACAAGCAAGAGAGGATAAACACGCAATCTAAAATTGCAAATATGGATGAAGCAAATCACAAGAAAAGGTTCAAGCTCTGAACACAAAAGGACTAATCGCCACAGTGGTGTAGAACAAGAACAGGGGCCCTGGATTACTGTAAAAGGACTTGTCGCCAAAGTTACAATAATTCGATCAAGTTTCTCTCTGGAAAACTGAACTAAACAAAACCCAAAACTAAAAGCGGGCGGCTACTGAGTTTATGTAGGAACCAGGGACGTCCTAGGGTTGGGGGTGACCAGGGGGCCGCCCACAACATGGGCTTAAGGCCCGACACGATACATGGCCAAGTTGGCCCAAAATAGGTGGCGCAGCACCTTGTCATGGTCACATATTATGACTCACGATCCTTCTGGAGCTAGGACCAGAAACAAAATGATGGCATCGTCGTCCCCTTTCCAACGCATCGAAGAACGCCTCGTTTAGACATCAGATGTGGGAGATATTATCAAAACCGTGAAGGGGTGTCGGCTGAATCCGAGACGAACGCGGCGAGCGAGTTGGTGACGACTTGTAACTTGGGGAAGGCCATGATATGCGCGTATCCAGCATGGTGATGTCCTCATCCGTAATCCTCCATGTTTGGGTACGTCATAGAGCTGTTGACCGAAGTCGCCTGTGGATGTAGGGGTAAGCCGGTGCCCGAAGTAAGCATTTATAGACTGAACCTATCTTATTTTAAGATCTTTGACCATAGGAATCCTCTCTACCCTCTGCCTACCATATTCTTGTTGTCCTTGGATGGATTATGATAGGAGATTAGTACACACACGTTCCCTGAGATTCGATAACCTGGAACACTCCTAGGTGAAGTGCTACATCGATATCCGTGCGCTTGCGAATTTATCTATGATCGTAAGAAATACCAACAAGCATTTCTGGCGCCGTTGCCGGGGGTAGTAATATTTCTGGTGTGACGCTAAGAAGTGTCAACAAGAATTTCTGGCACTGTTGCCGGGGATAGAAATATTTCTGGTGCAATACTAAGAAGTGTTAACAATCTCCTGTAAAAATTTCAGCCAAAACGGACACCCGAGCGAAAAGTTATGCCTATTTTATCGAAGGGGTGTCAGAATTGGTGCTCAAGATACACGAGGCAAAACCCGAGTCGGATTAGGGGTCAGGTTTGGAATCGAGTAGGATTTTTTTTGGTGGCGTGGATGCAGCAGAAAGTGGAATTTGTGGGGATTGGTCCGAGGTGTTGATGGTGGGTTTAGGGTGGGATTAGGCTAGGTGTATTGATCAATCAACCCTAGCACACAAAGCCAACAAAATAGAGGATGGTGAAGGGGATGGCGACTAGGGTTGCAAGGGAAACACTACTGACAACAAAAACAGAAACTAAGCCAGCGACTAAACAAGAACTAGGGCACAAACTCAACACTTTGGACTCTGAAATTGAAATATGCAAAGGCTAAACACGTGGTTATGGGCGGGGGGGGGGGGGAATTTTGGGCTTTTCTGCGGATGATATGATGAACACAAAACAAAATTAACTAAGGGTAGTGCAAACCTGATGGTGCACATAAAGCTCTGATTACTACTTGATGTGAACCAGGGTTTTCGATGTTCCGAAAGGTTCTAGATAAGTTGATTTGGTCGGAGGCGACACACAAATCGATCCGACTTCAGAACAACATGTTCTAAACCCCGCAATCACAGCAAAATGTCTCCTCTGGTTATCAACCGTCCTAAAATGATTGACCTCGCCGAGAAGGCTAATCCCTACCTGCAAATCAAGAACACAAGCAAGAACAAAGAAAAATGCAACACAATTGCAGTTGTATTATGAATCTTACGAAGTTTGGATCTCACAAACCGTGATGACAATGAAACTGTTATAAATAGAATAATCTAAGCAAAACCCAAACCCTAATGGTGCGGCGACAGCTGTATATAAAGACTCTAGGGTCGTGCAAGACCCTCTGGACGCGCCCCTAATTGGGCTCAACTGGATACAAAGCCCAAAGGCCAAAAACGGGCGACGCAACACCGATACAGATTCTGGATCCTCTCTTGTTTTGATGATTACTAATGACTACGAACGAATTTTGACATGAGCCGGGCGGCATTGGAAAGGACTTTATCTTATCTTTCCGTGCATATGTAGAACATCCAAATCCGTGTCTGTATGCGTCCAAGGCGTCCGTTTTAGTGCAGACTGGTCCTGGGCCCCAAAATAGATTCAAAGTCGGTTTTGCTTAGGCCTCCACCTTTGCTTCCACGTCCTAGCTGGTCCTCCATGTCTCCAAGTCTTTCTCTCATCATCTCTTGGTCCTCTCCATGGTTCCTAATTATAATATAATCATTAGGTAGCAAACCATTCTCAAAAGTGACATATAATGAGGAACGTAGAAAGGAGCTCACCTCTAAATTTAGTCGTCGTGCACGAGCTCTAGTCATTGGACCTTGGAAGTCCAGAATTAGAGGAGTGTTATGTGTATCCATAAGAGTGATGTCCTAATCAAAACCCCTCCTCACCGATGACTACTATTGCGAGAGGTGTTGTAAGGATGGCCACGCCACCAAGGATTTCCCCATGGTGAGAAGTTCCATTGTTTTGGCTAACACTAACTTGTTCCATGAGAATGCACATTTGAAGATTTTTAGGAAGAAGGATGACAAGGTGAAAGCTAAGGCCTCAGGACCACCAAACAAGAAGAGGAAGGTCAAGAACATATGGGTGCCTTAGTGCATTATTGATCTTGAGAGATCGACTATATACAAGTGGGTGCCCAAGAACAAGACCTAGATGGTGGTGGTGGTGGACCGAATGCTTTCATGAAGATCATGTGAAGTCCACCACAAGTGACATGGACCTCAACGACCTATCTACTCATGAGGGAGGTAACCGTGTTTGTTCTTGGTAGTAGTAGTGTCTTTTTCTTTCTCTTGCATTGCATGGTAATTAGGACTCCTTTGTGACTAGTATGCTTTGCATCCATGCATACGTAAATAACTAAAAGAAAAACACATAAAAATTAGTCAATGTCTAACCCATCCAAGAAGCTATAAGCAAGGGGGGACTGCTTGAGATGGTGGTTTGACTTCTCTCAAGGCAAGGGCATGGCTTATAGTGAGTAAGCTTGGGAGGGGTTCAAACTTGACATTGTTAGGTTTCCTTTGTGTCTTGTTTTTAACATTGCTTGCATCCACATGACATGTTTACTTTTGTTGCATATGTAAAATGCTTGTTGCATGCATCATATAGGAAACACAAAGGAGGCTGGTCCCACTTGGAGATATTTGTGCCTCATGCTCTATATGAGATTACATCTCCATAAGTTTTACCAAAGGAAAGGATTGTCCTTCATGCCCATTGAGCAAGCTCTTATGAACTCGGAGGTTAAATCTACTCACGCGGTTCATGGACTAAGGCTCATACATACCCATTTGGTTCTTATTTGCCTTGGTTCTTATTTGCTCGATCCTTCATTTGGCATTTGCGAAAAATTATAAGGCCATAGAGTGCCACTATTTGAAAATAAGTGTTGAGAGTTCCCTCTATATTCCAAGTGCAGTGTTTATTTGAGTGTTTAGTGAGGGCACAAGGAAAATGGAGAAATTCCTTGTTTCAACAAAATTGGTAGTGACCGTACACTCCGTTCACTTGACGATACAGTCTGGTCAGTGGCACTGAACACAGTGCCTAGGGGAGTCTGGTCATAGAGATCGGACAGTCCGGTGCTAGAGACCGTACCATCAAGTCTGCTCAAAGGCTAGCAGACCCTAAACTGATCAGACAATCCGATTTAGAGACTGTACCGTCCGGTCACTATGATTGGTCGTGCGAGGCTACTTCCAATCTGGACCATTGATCCGTCCTTGAGTTGATCTCGACCGTTCATCAAATTTTGACCTAGGTCAAATTCAGTCAGAGGAAGATTGTCTCTTTCCCTGTTCGCCCCCGACGTCGAGAGCTTGCCCTCGCCCTCGCCACCGTTCTTGCCACCGTGCCATTCTCCCCCCCCCCCCCCGGTCGCCACCAATCCACCACGCCGCCACTCCAGCGCACCGAGCTCGCCCCTGCCCTCGCGCGCACCCACTATCTCGCGCCGCACTGCCCCCACCGAGTCCGCCACCGCTGTCACTAAGTCTCTGCCACCGCTCGCCACCTCGCCAAAGTGCCACCGCCCGCAGCTCTGCTGCCATGCGCATCACTATACCGCTGCCGCACGCACCTCTAGCACTGCCGCCAGCTGCACCCCTTTGCGCACGCACACCTGCCAATTGCCAAGGAAAAGGTTCCCCCTTTTTCTCCTCTCCACCTCCATTGCCAGCGATCATAACCTCACCTTTTGGGTGATCGGCTGAGAGCACTCCTCATGTTTGACGTTCCCACTCTAGAGTATTGCACTTATCTTCCCTTCATCGATTACACCCTATTAGTGAGCAATTTAATTAATTAATGCAATTAGATGAAACTTCCTATCTTTAGTTGCATTAGTTAGTTAATTGGCTCAATCTAGATGCAATTAATTCATTGCCTATCTGCTAATTGCATGTATAGGGCTATCTCTCATGTACTCTGCAGTTAGATTAATTGCCTATTATTTGACTGCACACTAGATGACCTGCACCAGCCACATATAGTCAATGATCACTATTGTTACTTTGCATATTTTCCTAGTGATCATGTCCTTCATTTAGTGCAACGGTTTCTATTGCGCATTCTTTCATAGAGGTGCTTTGCTTGTAGATGTATTAGAGTCTCTGCTCATCCTGTCTTTACCTACGTGCATGCAGTGACAACAGTTTGCAGTAGCAGTGATGGCAGGATCAGGACAAGACAAGGGAAAGGGGAAGATGTCTGAGAAGCCAAACGGCAAGAAGAGATAGAGACTAGACCCAAAGTCTAAGTGAGCCAGGAGAGTTGCTAGGCACCTTGATGCCATGGAGGAGTCACGCAGGACACCTGGCTCACATCTGAGGATCAGCCAGTTAGCTGAGGTCTAGGGTCTCAGGAGGAGCACTAGACAGAGGATTGTACCTCTGGCAGTCGGAGTTGTACCACGGCCATGGCCACAGCATACTCCGGCTTCTCGTCAGGAGAGGTCATCAAGGATTGCAGAGCAGTGATCCTCCAGGCAGCAGGAGGAGCAGTCAGAGGAGGAGACCACAGAGTACAAGTTAGAGTCTGAGGAGCTCAAGGAGACTGAGTAGACTGTTCCCCAGAGGACAGCTCACCGGGTAGGAGACCCGCAGTGCACCTGTGAAGTGTGTGTGGGATGCTTGCTCTACGGGTATCCTCATACCAGACTAAGTCGGTAGCCGACCGAGTACTTCATAAACAAGGAAGCCGACTGACTCGACTTGGAGCACAAGGCATGTAGAGATAGACTTTCTATGTAAATCCTTGTGGATTACGACTAGGACTCTTCATGTACCCCCCTGCCGACCGGATATATAAGGCGACAAGGTACCCCCTTAGGATGGGACCTGGACACAGCTAGAAACACAACAACAGAGATGACACAAGTCTCACAACATCAATACAATACACAGAACATAGGACATAGGATTTTTACTCTCAACGAGAGGGCCTGAACCTGTATAACTTGGCGTCTTGTGTTACCATCGTAGTTCTTAGTCTCAACGTAGCCCTATATATTTATTGTCGATCTCAAGCTTCGATAGTTGGCGCGCTAGGAAGGGGAGGCTCGCCAGGATTCTCCGTCCATTACAATGGCCAAAATTCCCATCATTCAGTACTCATCGGACTTCAAGATCTCCTTTGGTTTGCTCGACTTCACGGTCGGCAACAACGGAGCCCTAGGTCTGAAGCAGCAAAGGTCTGACTCGGCCAGAACCGTCTCTATGGCGCAATCACCAAGTTCATCAGATCTGATCCCTGTATTGGTCCCACTCAGATCTGAGGAAGAAGATCCTTCCTTCGAGAACGATTCAAAATCGGATCGGTCCTTTGATGAGGACTCGGTCAGATCCGCTTACCATATCCCCATACTATCAGCATGGTGGATATAACAGATCCTGCGGATGGAGACCAAGATGGTGACCAAGACGGTGAACAAGAACGTAACCCCGTCGACGGCCACCCGAGACAACCAGCCGAAGGAGGACAACAGGAGGAGAACCCTCCAGTTGATGACTTATTGGTTGGTCACCATTGTCAACCAAGAGGGTCGCGCGGTTCACGCAATGCATGCCGATAGGATCTTGGTCCAGAACTCGAAGTGGATGGCGTCAAGGTCTACCACACTCCTCAGAATAACATCACCGGGGCCAAAACTTTGCTCGACACTCTAATGGTCGATGCAAATTATCAGACCCCTACGATGCAGAAGGCGGTGGCTATGCTTAATGCTGTTGTGGCTCAAGGGGCCACAAAATCTCAATCGGTCACAAGTTCTGGTCATGCGTCTTCACGAGCTCGGCATGGGCATGAAGATCTTAGAAATTCTCTCAGTATCCATGATGGACGAGATACCATCAACTCTCACTGTGAAGAATGCGCTCGGGACAACTGACGCTATGAGGAAGAACACCGTGATTGGAGAACTGAAGACCAACGGGGTGACCGATGGAACAACCGACGAGAGGACCTTCAAGATCCTCCTCCAAGAGGCGATCGTGACGGCCGTCATCGACGTGACGTTCGGGATTGGCGTGATAATGATGATAATGACCATCGGTGATGTTGTCATGATGATGATGTTAGTCCGCGACACGGCCGTCGTCCAACTCTGTCTCCAGATTGGCATAGGCGGTCGATGATGCCTACAGACGCGAGATCGATGGCATTAAAGCTTACATCCCTAGGCTTCGCATAGCTCGATGGCCAAAAGGATTCAAGCCGATCCCCATCGAGAAATACGATGGTCAGACCAATCTCCAAGAGTGGCTGCAGCTCTACAGCACGATGATTCGGTCAACTGGAGGTGATTCCTACGTAATGGCTAAATACCTTCCGGTCCGCCTGGATCCAACCATTCGGATGTGGCTCACATCTCTTCTAGAGGGGTCAATCACGTCTTGGGGAGACCTCCACAGGAAGCTTATAGAAAGCTTCCAAGCTACCTGCAATCGACCGGGCAACCACTTCAACCTCACTCGGATCAAGCAGAAGACCGATGAACCTCTTCGTGACTACATCAAATGATTTTGCGCTAAGAAGACTGAGATCCCCAACGTCCTGGGCCAACAAATTATTGCTGCCTTCCAAGGAGGAATCTGCACCGATGATTTGATTCGAGAGATCAATCGGAGGAATCATGACCTCAAGCTGACCGCTCAAGAGTGCTTCGAGATCGCTGACAAGTTCGTATCTGGTGAGTCGGCATTAGATGACATCCGGGGAAAAGGCAAGGAGAAGCGGTCGGACAAGCCCGAGTCCTCCAAGAAGGACAAGAAGAGGAAGTCTGACAACGCGGTTCACATGGTCGACCGACTTCAGAAGAACCCTCGACCAAATCAACCATCCACGGATGAGCTGCTGAGTGGCCCGTGCCTTTGGCATCCAAAGGGAAACCACAAAGTGAAGGATTGCTATCGTCTGAAGGGTTTTGCAACAGCTACGCTCAAGGTGGCTAAAGATCCCCCTAGGCGCAGTAGCAAAGACAAGACAAAGGATGATGGCAACAAGGATGATTCAGGAGAGTTCTAGGAGCCCCACAAGGAAGTCAACTTCATCTTCGGTGGCCCGAATGCCTATGTGTCGAAGCGCAAGAAGAAGCTAGAACTTCGGGAGATCAACTCGGTGGAACCAGCTGCGCCTCAATCCATGAGGTGATCTGAGGTGCCAATCACCTTTGATCGGTCGGATCATCCCAAGCATATCCCGAAGTCGGCTCGATAGCCGTTGGTGCTTGCTGCTACGATGAAGGAGGTAAAGTTCAACAAAGTACTCATTGATGGAGGAAGCAGTTTGGACTTAATGTTCACCAAGACTCTTAAAGAGCTCGGTCTATCGGTCAATGATCTTCAGCCGAGTTCTTCACCTTTCCATGGGATTGTACCTGGCAAGACTTCAGTTCCTATTGGACAGGTCAGTCTGCCGGTCACCTTTGGTACCCGTGAAAACTTCAGGACTGAGCGCATTCTCTTCTAGGTGGCAGATTTTGGCTCGGCATATCATGCTATCATCGGTCGATCGGTTATAGCTAAATTCATGGCTGTCCCGCATTATCCATATCTCACCCTCAAGATGGCAGGACCGAACAGAATAATCTCCCTCCACTCTGATCTTTGGAATTCTTTTGATTGCAATGTGCAGAGTTGTGAGATGGCCAATAAATAGTTGATGCTGTCCGACCAGAAGGAGATCCAGAAGGCAGTCGGCATGGAGGAGCAGACTAGAGCGGCGGTTCCAGCAAAAAAGCCCACCAAAGACAAGATTCAGACCGATGATATCCAAACCAAGGAAATCATGCTTGATCCTGAGGACCTCGATAAGGTAACTTATGCTGGGGCCAACCTCGATGAGAAATAGGAACTCGCACTCACTCTTTTCGTCCAGAAAAATAGGGACATCTTTGCATGGAAACCATCTGACATGCCGGGAGTTCCTAGGGAAAATATTGAGCATATATTAAGGTTACCTCCAGGGGCTACCCCCGTTAGGTAGAGGCTTAGAAGGTTCGCACAAGACCGCAAGGACTCCATGAAGAAGGAGATAGTTAGACTATTAGATGCTAAGTTTATAAAGGAGGTGTATCATCCCTACTTGTTAGCAAATCCAGTCCTTGTACCCAAGAAGAATAAAGAGTGGAGAATGTGTGTTGATTATACCAATCTCAATAAGGTCTATCCTAATGACTCCTTCGCTCTTCCTCGTATTGATCAGATTGTAGACTCAACAGCCGGGTGTGAGCTCTTAAGCTTTCTGGATGCCTATTCAGGCTATCACCAGATCCCGCTGAAGGTCGAAGATCAGATTAAAACTTCCTTTATAACACCCTTCGGCACCTATTGCTATGTCACAATGCCTTTCAGTCTGAAGAACGCTGGTGTGACTTACCAACGGGGTATTCAACGCTGCCTTGCTACTCAGATCGATCGGAACACAGAAGCGTATGTTGATGACATCGTTGTCAAGACTCGGAACATTGAGGAACTTATTTCTAATCTGGCAGAAACCTTTGACAATCTGAGGCATTATTCAATGAAGCTGAATCCTAAGAAGTGTGTTTTTGGGGTTCCTTCAGGAAAGTTACTCGGTTACATCATTTAGAAACGAGGTATAGAGGCTAACCTGGATAAAATCAAGGCGATCCTTGATATGGGGCCACCTAATTCTCAAAGAGATGTTCAGAAGCTGATGGGATGCATGGCGTCCCTGAGTTGCTTTATTTCCCGACTGGGGCTTAGAGGGTTACCACTCTTCCGATTGCTTAAAAAGCAGGAGGACTTCATTTGGACTGAAGAGGCGGAGTCGGCATTGGACGAGTTGAAGGTTTACCTCAGCAGCTTTCTAGTATTGGTGCCTCCGGAGCCAGGAGAAAAACTTCAAGTTTACATATTGGCCACAACTCAGGTTGTGAGTACTATTTTAACAGTCAACCGAGAAGAAGAGGGACATATACAAAAAGTACAACATCCGGTCTATTTTGTGAGTGAGGTCCTCGGTGCCTCTAAGGCAAGGTATCAATAGATCTTGAAGTTGTTATAAGCATTGTTGATCACCTCGAGGAAGTTGAAGCATTATTTTCCAGCTCATCCAATCGAAGTCCAGACTTCCTTCGCGCTCGGCACAGTGCTGCACAACCGAGAAGCCTAAGGAAAAATTGCCAAATGGGCAGTCGAACTTGGTCAATATACGCGCCTTGGTCGGCTATAAAGGGACAAGCGTTAGCTAATTTTGTTGCTGAGTGGACAGAGATTCAAAATCCACCTACTGCACAAGATATCGAGTATTGGAAAATGTACTTCGATGGATCTCTTCGATTATAGGGACCTAGTGCAGGAGTCGTGTTTGTCTCACCCACTAGAGAGAATCTTTGATACGTCCTTCAAGTGATGTTTCCCACGTCCAATAACGCTGCAGAGTATGAAGCCCTTCTAAATGGTCTGCGTATTGCCGTGTCACTCGGCATCAAGCGCCTTGACGTTTTTGGTGACTCGGCTTTGGTCATTAATCAGGTCACTAAGGATTGGAACTGTGCGGATGACAATATGAGTGCTTACTGTCAAGAAGTAAGGAAGCTCTTAGACAAATTCGATGTATTAAAGTTCACGCATGTTCTTCGAGGCAATAACCAAGTAGTCGATGAATTGGCCAAGATGGGATCATCCCGGTCAGTGGTCCCGCCAGGTGTTTTCTTACACACTTTGGATTCCCCCACGAATTCTACTCGGTCAGATGTACTAATGAGTGTTGTCACTGATCTTGTTGGTGATGACAAAATGGAGACCGATTGGCGCGACCCACTCATCCAATATTTGGACAAGGAAACACTACCTTCGGATTCTAATAAGCAATGGAGGTTAGAGACCCGATGTCGAGGATATCTGTTGGTGGGAGACCAACTCTATAAAAGAGGAGGTTCAAACATCTTGATGAGATGCATCTCGATACCAGAAGGCCAAAAGTTGGTAGAGGAAATTCATTTCGAGATATATGGCAATCATGCGGCTTCCAAGACTTTGGTCGGCAAAGCTTTCTGGAAAGGGTTTTATTGGCCCACGGCGATCGAAGATGCACACCAGGTCGTTCGAAAGTGTGAAGGTTGTCAATTTTTCGCTCAACAAACGCATGTGCCTTCACAGCAACTTCAGATGATACCTTTGACTTGGCCCTTTGTTGTTTGGGGGCTTGATATTGTTGGTCCTTTCAAAAAGGCACCAGGCGGGTTCTCTTATCTATTTGTTGCCATTGATAAATTCACCAAGTGGATTGAAGCAAAGCCGGTCGGCAAGATGACATCGAAGAAGGCAATCGAGTTTGTCAAGGATATCTTCACTCGGTTTGGTGTTCCTCATGATATCATCACCGATAATGGCACTCAATTCACGTCAGTGGAGTTCCGTGACTTTGCCGATGAGATGGGAATAAAAATCCACTTTGCATCAGTGGCTCATCCTCAAAGCAACGGGCAGGTCGAACGGGCCAATGGTATGATTCTTCAAGGATTGAAACCGTGGATATTCGACAGGCTTAAGCCTTATGCCGGTCGGTGGGTCAAAGAATTGCCTTCAGTTCTTTGGGGGCATCGCACAAACACCAGTCGGGCAACTGGTCAGTCACCTTTCTCCTTGGTCTATGGCTCAGAGCCTATGTTACCGACCGAGGTCAGCATTGTTTCAACACGGGTTCAGGCGTATGATGAACAGCTTTCTGAGGAGAACCGAGAGATCGATTTGATTGCAGCAGAGGAGTTGCATGATCGTGCTCTGTTTCGGTCGGCAGTTTACCAGCAAGGCGTGCGTCAATATTATGATAAAAACGTACGCAATCGCCACTTCCATGTTGGAGATTTAGTGCTTCGCTGAGTGCAGTCAACGAAGAACCAGCATAAGCTTTCTCCAAAGTGGGAAGGACCATATGTGGTGAAGGAAGTCACTCGCCCGGGGGCTTACCGACTGATGTACGAAGACGGCGATGATATACCAAAATCCTGGAACATAAATCAGCTACGTCGTTTCTATACTTAGTTATTCTTTTGTATACTTATATATTATTTTTGAATGAAACTTCGGACTTTTTGATGAAAGATTTTTTGATGATTTTCATTCTACATTGTCTCAATTCCTTAATTTATTTTATTAAACAATCGAGCCAGGGGGCTAGTCATAATGTCCCACATCAGTCTAACCTCATTTTGGTTTTGGACTATTCTCCGACCGATTTCTTCTCTTTGAATACGGTCTTCATTTTCTTGGTCTAACGTCTATACATTATGGTTATACACTTTGTACTGCACATAGACTACCACTACACTAAACCTAGAGCCAAAGTGCGAGAGGTCATGTGTCGATTGGTCGACTCTGCTTGTTACGCGGTTATGAGTCACAATCTAATATGTTAAGGCAGACCGATGCAATTTGAGTTTCTCAATGACAGAAACATACTTATGATATTTTTATCAATCTTTTAAAGCTATTAAGCATGAAACTAATTTACATACAGGTAACATTGTTTCATTACATAGATATTACTAATGTTCTCTAGCATTGCAGGATTTACAGCTCCTTTGAAGGAGTGGAAGAGTCAGCTCGTAGCTCAACTTCTGGAGTTGCTGGAGGAGTAGGCACGGTCGGATTGATCTCTATGTTGTCGATCAAGGCTCGGTAAGTCTCCAGCACGGAATCCAAGAGCAGCTGGCATTGATCATCGGTCAAGTCTGGGTTGAAGCCCTCCTTGATCTTGTCCAATGGCAGAGCAGGAGACCAAGATTGGCAAATCGCCAGAACCTGACTCCCGGCCTCAGTCGCCACTCATCGAGTGTTATAAGCAATATCTTATGATGCATGCTCCAGCAAGTACTCCAAGAGTGGCCAGACTGCTCCACTCGGTCGGCATGAACATAGTTCATTGCCGTTCGAGCAGCGTAAGATAGAGCTGCGAGTAATGATTTTTGGTTAGTATGATCAAAAGAGAGGATTCAAGCAGATGTGAGAAATAATGAAGGGCTTACTGGCAAGTTTACATTTAAAGGATTTGGAGGTGCCCTTAGCTTCCTCTATCTTGGCGTTAGCCTCCTTCAGCTCCTTCTACAGTCGTGATCTCGGCCTTCTGGTCCTCGACCGACTTGGAGAGGTTTTCCTTCTTAGCATTCAAGGCGTTAACAAACCTTTGCTGATTGGAAGTCAACTTCTCCAGTCGGCAATCTTCTTATCATGAGCTAAAGACAAATATTTGAACTTTTAGCGCTAGAGTGATTAGTGGATAATTTAAACACAGATGGTGAGTGATATTACCAGCTATATCTGTACGACCTTGGTCTAAGGCCTTGGTCATCACTCTGTGGTCGGTCTGCAGCTTTTCAATCTCCTTTTGTGCTTTGGCGAGCTGTTGACCAGTGACTAGCATAACACCAGCAATGCGTCAGTCTTAAACTTAAAGACATGAAGACCAAAGAGTTTAGGACATACCAAAAGTTTCGGCTTTAAGGTATTCCACCCTAGCCTGTTTCCTCTCTACAAGAGCAAACATTTTCTGTATACAAAAAGGAGTACAAGGTTAAAGGATTAACCTGGGAGCCTTCTTGAGCTTGATTCGGCACATCCTCTTCTTTGAAGAAGTCGACTGAGAATCAGTCTCCTTCCTCTTCTGGGCAGATTGGCCTGCCTTGTCGGTCTGTTCCACCGTGCCAGCATCACTCTGAGTTTGGCTTGGGGGCTCTGACTGGCTTAAAGGTCAGTTGGGGGGAGTAGGGGTGGGTTGACCGGCATTAGCAAACGACATTTCTTCATCATCACCCTGATCCCCAACATATTGTCGTCGGCGCCCAATAGTCTGCTTCACTAGTCGACTGGGGGGAGGCAGGGTGACAACTGGATCATCACGTTCAAGTTGAGCACCTGTAGAAGAGCTTAAGCCTCCAGTGCTGTTCTGCTGCAGCTTGTCAACATAATCCGGTCGCTCGGTATCGGTCGGAGAGAGCGGAGGATGGGATATATAAGTATCATGAACCTGCGCAAGAATCTATATATCAAGCAGGACATCAAGACAAGAAAATAAGGGATTGCTCAAAGTAGACTGAGGCTTACTCGGGCTCGCATAGTGCCCTTGTTATACGCCTTTCTGATCAACGAGTCATCCTGAAGGATATCCCATTTGAACATTTTTGATAGGCGTTTCTTACGAAGTTCACCATTCGACGGGTCGGGCACCTCCCTAGTTTCATTATTATTGACATAGTTCCATGCCGGGTGGCTCTGAAGCTTCAGGGGCTGCACTCTACGTCCTATGAAGCTTTTGGCGATGGTGATTCCGTCAACACCTTCAGCCTTTAAGTCAGCTATCTTCTTCAGCAGAGTGACGACCTGAGGGTCGGTGGGATCAGGCTTCTCAGTCCATTGTGCTAGGAGAATTGCCTTGGCACCAGTGAAGTTGGCAAGAACAGGGGGAGGGTTGTCACAGTAGAACCACTCATTCTTCCAGTTCTTGTTTCCAGTCTTCAAAGTCACATTGATGTAGGCTTCCTTCTTGTGCAACTGAAAGCCAACGCCGCCTATAGCTACTTGATTGTCCTTGGTTGGCAGCGATCGCAGGACGAATAGATGGCGGAATAAATTGAACTGGGGGAGAATGCCCAAAAATGCTTCGCACATATGCACGAAGATGGTGATGTGAAGAATGGAGTTGGGATTGAGCTTGACAAGCTCAATCCCATAAAAGAATAGGAGCCCGCGCAAGAAGCTGCAGCAGGGGACTCCAAAACCATGCTCAAAGAACGAGGAACATGACAATCTGCTTATGAATAGGGATGGGGCAAGATTCACGGGGTACCTTCCAGTCGATCCAAACTTGTTCTGGAAGGATGTCGTCGATCACCATCAGGTTCATGTCAGCCTGGGAGAGGCTGCTCTTCGAGAACTCCCAAAGCTGCTCCGGAATGTCAAGCTCCAACAAAGAGGACGCCACAGCGATGGTGGAAGTTGCAGGAATCGAGGTGGAAACCTTCTTGCGACCCATGGCAATGGTTGTTTTGGGCGTGGCGGATCAAATGCTAAACCCTAGCAAAAGCTTGGGGGCTAAGCGCGGTGGGATCTGCGACAGCCAGAAGCAAAGGCGCTAACCCTAACTAGAAAGCGGAGGAGTCGCTGAGAGCAGAGGAGGCGCAAGGAAGATGAAGAGTTTGTGCGCAAATGCGGCGTGGACTGAGAGTCAACTCGGCGCTGCCTTATATACTCTCGCTTTTTGACCTAAGGGTCCCATGGGCCGGGATGGGCCGTACAGTGATGCTACTTTTTGATTAATCAGAAGATTAATTAAGGGCCTTAAACATGTTTAGGGTCTAAAACCTTGAGAAGTAAAACTCGGGGGCTTCTTTGATGAGAAGCATTGGAAAAATGTTTAACCATATCTATATGATTTGATGATCATGTAGCAAAGGACTTGATGGTCATATGGATATAAGTTCAAAGGTTATGGTATTGATTGAATTCAATAACCAAATTGCCAATATTGGACTCATGAATAGATAGAGTGACTAATTATTAGGGAAAGACTATATTATGATTGATGTCATTTAGCTTAATACCATTATATGATTGATGTCATATTGGTTCACATGAATTGAATATGATTGATATCATAAAATTCAGACTGACCAAGTCACTCGGACATAGTGAATATCACTCGGCCTTTTTGCTAAATCGGTTGGCAAGGTTGAGGCCTGGCAAGTTGGCTTACTGGTTTGATGACCAAAGGTCTGTTAAGCTAAGACTCAATAGTTTGAGTAAAATACATACAAAATAATAAGAGCTAATACAATTAGACTCTTGCATTATTTGTTAGTCTCTAAATTATACAAGAGTCGGGGGCTACACCTGATCAGGTGCACCTGACTGGTGCACCTAATCTATCAGGAACTTCAATAAAGAGGTCTTCCTAATTTATGATAAACATCGAAGATCACTCTGAGAATCAAAGCTCAAAATCAGGAAGCACTCGTGGGCTGCTATGGGATACTTGCTCTACGGGTATCCTCATACCAGACTAAGTCGGTAGCTGACCGGGTACTTCATCAACAAGGAAGCCGACCGACTCGGCTTGGAGCACAAGGCATGTAGAGATAGACTTTCTATGTAAATCCTTGTGGATTACGACTAGGACTCTTCATGTACCCCCCTGCTGACCGGATATATAAGGTGGCAAGGTACCCCCATAGGAGGGGACCTGGAAATAGCTAGAAACACAACAACAAAGATGGCACAAGCAGGGATTAAAAAACCGTTGAAAACTGGCCGGTTTTCACGGTTTTCAACAAAACCGCTCCGGTCCGATTTCATTGGATGTCCGATTTATCGGAAAAACCGACCCTGTGTACTGTAGCAAAAATGGTTTTCGGTCGGTTTTTCTGATTTATCGAGCCGGTTTTCAGCGAGACGAAAACCGTCACTGTACCGGTTTTTAATCCTTGGACACAAGTCTCACAACATCAATACAATACACAGATTACAGGACGTAGGGTTTTTACTCTCAATGAGAGGGCCCGAACTTGTATAACTCGTCATCTTGTGTTACCATCGTAGTTCTTAGTCTCCACGTAGCCCTATATATTTACTGCCGATCTCAAGATTCGACAGTGTGCACTAGGAGGCTACAGAGACTGGTATAGACAGCCGTAGAGCCGGACATACTTAAGGTTCCTGCAAAGGACCTTAGGGTGCTACGTCTAGTTCCCCTTGAGCAGTGGGTTCCAGTTCCCACAGACTCCGCTGCTGGAGAGAGGTACTGGATAGTTCTCTAGAGGAGGATTGGAGAGGGTCTGAGACGTTACCTTAGCCTAAGAAGCGAGGACAGACTCTTCGTGCCGCAGCAGTACTTCACGTACTTGCCAGGGCTTGCAGAGCTAGTTACTCCTCCACACAGGTACAGAGAGGATGTGGTGCTAGAGTTCTACGCCACACTACGGGTTGCCAGGGATCGCTCAGAGTTCTGGTTTCTATGCAGAGGCCAGCCATAGCGTGTCACTAGGCAGGACTTGATATCCAACCTAGGACTCCTGACTTCAGACTTCCAGCTTTACAGGAGTGCCTACAGTACACTTGCACCACCCCGCAGACCTCAAGGAGGCAAGCTACCTTCAGATGACTTGGTGTCGGTTGCTTTCCCACCTCCTCACACACCAGGCTTTGAGAGAGGCCCTGCTTGACTCACTGCAGAAGCCAAGGTGGTGAGAGCGATAGTCACCAGGACTATCATCCCTAGGTCTGGCTACAGAGAGGAGTTTATACTTCTGCACCAGTGGGCTATAGCAATGATTCTGAGGAGACAGCACTTTGACCTTTTAGATCTTTTGATAGGGGAGATGGAGGAGGTCATTTCTGAGAGAGTAGCAGGACGTCACTTGGTCTACGGCCCATATATTTGCTATCTCTTGAGGAGGATGTGCCTACTGACGGAGGAGCAGTATGAGGCGTTCCCTGAGGTGACCACCAGCTACGCACCTCGAGTCCCCAGGGCATCTCAGTCAGCCTCTAGCCAGCAAACAGGGAAGGAGGAGCAGGAGTCACCACTAGTACCTCACGAGCAGGCAGCTCAGCTAGAGACGGTGGTTCCTAAGTTTGCCAGTACAGGAGCACCTCCACCACCAATGGCTTCACAGTCAGAGGACAGTGTCACTGTGACAGCGCTCAAAGGACGCTTGGGTGAGGGCATCCAGAGTGTAGCTGAGGACAGGCGTCAGATGATGGACATCATTAGGAGCCAGACAGAGATTCAGAGGCAGCAGACTACACTACTTACAACCTTGATGACTCAGATGACGGAGTTGACCCAGAGGCAGGCCGGTCAGCAGCAAGGACCTTCAGTGTTTCCACAGTAACAGTAGCTATAGACTCAACCAAGACCCTTCACTGCTTTGATGACAGCTCAGTCCAGCGGACTGTCACTTTTAGGGGTCTTACCGACAGGGGGAGTAGGATAGACCTTCTCTTCAGCTCAGCTCTCCCCAGTGTCAGCTTTCTTAGTTTCTGTGTTGTTTGTCTCACCTTCACACTTTCGACATCACAGATGGCATGACCCTCCACTACTAAACGCTTACTTGTCTGGAGCCTATTCTCAGAGATTGTACACACTACCCGTGCAGACTCCTAGCCACCTCCAGAGTTAGTGACAGCTACAGCTCCACCTCTTACTACTGTAGTTACCACTCTTACTCCTTAGGTAGCAGAGGATCTTGTCTGTGGAGGCTTCTCACAGTAGGACGTGGCAGATCTCATTCTTCTCCAGACATTAGCTCAGGAGACTACCACAGTCACACCAACAGCACAAGACAAAGGGTCTGAGTCGCCAGTGGACCTTGACATCTTCGAGCAGATGGATGCTCAGGCGGCACAGGCTCAGGGAGCACAACAGGACCCACCACAGGAGCAGCCCAGAGCAGAGTCTTCAGAGGGCGCCGCTGCACCACCTCCTTCGACCACGGGCATGTAGATGTTCATCTTTTCCACTTTTTGGTGCTTGTTGCCAAAGGGGGAGAAGATCCTAGATCTAGGGGGAGTGGGAGTGTGATCCTATGTGATCGAGAGTAGCTTGTATCTAGGGAGAGCATAAGAGGTTTTTGGGAGTTAGATACATTTGGATCTTATTTTGTTTGAGTTATTCGATGTTCATGGATTTTGATGAGTCATGATTTTGCTTCGTTTGTGTTTGACTCATTTGAATCTCACTTGGTTTATTTCTCATATACCGTGCCTTGTATTCATTAATTATCTTGTATGCCTGTATATGATATCATGATGATGATTGGCTATTCTTAATTCATATGCTTTATGCTATCTTGTTGCATTTCATCATCATCATTCATGTCTTGCATTGCATGTCTTTATGCTTTCCTTTAATATATTGCCATGACATGCATGTATATTTCACCTAGAGTATGCTTTTCACTCTTTTTCTTATATCTCTAGATGATGTTTGATTGAGTAGGACCTTATGCGTTTCTCTCATATGTTGTTATGGTTTCTCTCGATCGTTGTGTAGCTCTTTTAGCCCGGTTGTTTATTGATCAAGTTTTTGATTAAGTAGTGGTTGTCATCAATCACCAAAAAGGGGGAGATTGTAAGCTTCATGAACATTGATGATTGGATCCCCAAGGTATGGATGTTTTGGTGATAAATGACAACTATGAAATTGTGGGCTAATATCTACATGAGTGTTGTCTATGTAGGAATCATCTGTAAACTCTATTATAAATCATATGGATGATGGTTGCCTTGGCGATTGATGACGATGACCACAGGCATGGAGGCTTGTGAACTTGATGGAGTCCAAGGGTTGATGAAGATGGATCAAAGCGGAGAACAAGCTATGGTGCAAGTGTTTGGTACACTTGTCTAGTTGTTAGGGCTTTGAGTCCATAGGAAAAACCAGATTATCAAGGGGGTCTACGTCATTCTCTTAGGTCATGTCTAGTCAGTGATGTGCAAGGTTGCTCGGTGAAATCACGGGCACTAGGTGATAGTGGAGAAGCCAAGGAGCTATTCGGAGAAGCCGGGAAATGAAGCCAAGCGAGGACGACAAGTTTCAGCTTCTGGACATAGAGACCGGATAGAGGGGTCAGTGAAGATCGGACTATACGATCATTATGGGGAGTTGTCTGGGACTTATAGCGAGGAGTGAGGAGTCTTCCTGTGGCAGATCCTATATAGATCAGACGGTCCGGTCTGCTGACCGAACGGTCCGGTCAATAGGGATTGCACAGGGCAGAGAGAAGGCTTTGGCGCAGGATGTTTCTGAACTGGAGAGAGAAACAGACCGGACGGTCCGGTCAGGTGACCAGACAGTCCGGTCAGTACAGGTGTTAGCCGGGTCAGAGGTGTTTTGTACACAGTGCTGCAGTGACCGGACTATTCGGTCAGAAGGCCCAGGAAGCTGATTTCGTGAAGCAATGACTAGTTTGAGGTTGGGAGACTATATAACTTCGTTGCTGGGATCTTTGGGACCTCTCTTGGCTAGTGGAATACCTGAGAGCATTTGGTAAGGTCCAAGAGGAAAAAAGGAGAGCACTAGGAGGAGATGTTGCATAACTTGAGAGTGCTAGAGGAGAGTAACTTGAGCATCTTGCACATCAAAGGCTAGGATGTCCTTGAGGGTATGATCTAGATTGTTACTCTTGGTCTATGGTGAGATCTAGATCGGTTAGGTGTCGGTGATCGAGCCTATCATGATCGGTTGTGAAGACCGTCACACATTTATACATGGTTTGAGCCGGCCGGTGAAAGGGGCATCGCCAGTGAGCGCCCGTGTCGGCTCGGAGAGTCCGGCAAGTTCTTGAGGGAGGTGAGCTTGTGCTTTATGCAGCGGTAACGAACAACATGTCTTCACTCTAGGAAGGGACCGGGACTCCGGCGGGAGTGGTCCAACGAGGATTAGGGGAAGGCACCATCCTTCTGAAATCTCGGGAAGAATCATGAGCATTCCTTAGCCCTCTCTTTACTATTTCATAATTGTGGGCTCTAGTAACTAGTGTGAATTGTGACTTGCATAGGCTAGTGTGTTTGGCTTCCGCACTTTCTCTTATCATGAATATTAGCATGTGTAGGGTCTTGGCTTTCTAGAATTGATTAGGTTGCTTCTCTTGTTAGACTCAAGTAGTGAAATTGAAGTAATTGGATTCGTTGACGGCTTACCGATTCAATCCCCCCCCCCCCCCTTTCGGTATGCCTTCGGTCCTTACACTTGTCTTCATTGAGTGCTTGCTCATTTTATGTTGATGCTATAGCTGATAAGTGCAAGAGAAGAGCTTCAGTCAAAGCCTATGGTATGCAGCCGATGTGCAAATAGTGATGAAGTCGATTCATGGGCTCTATTTTCTTGCTGCATTGGTTAACAGCTGGCTTTATCTCCATCAATTTACTCTTTATCAGTTGAGTATGTACGTATGATGAAAAGTTGAAATACATGCATGCTCTATCATTGAGTAGTACGCTGTTTCGTTCTGGTTAGTCTAATTGCTTCAATTTTTCATCGGCTATCATGGAATTCAAAGGACAGGACGAAGATGACGACTGGTATGGTTGATTAACCAATGACAAGGTTTAGGAGTTTCAGATTATAGCCTTGGAAATCTTTCATGCAAATTCTTATCTGGCGGAAGACAGTTCGGCCGATTAACATTTTCAGATAAGAAGCTACGTCCCATCAAAGCTTGTTTGAGCCTGATTATGGCGACAAGAGGAAAAAGACAATGGCATCAGTCAGGACTAAGCGGGCTCTGTTGTTTCGGCATCGGCTAACATCTCTCTCTAGATCGATTTGCTAAAGGCATGCATACAAAGAAAGTTCATTATCGACCTGCCTTGTCCATCGACTTGCTTTGCTGAATGAGTGTGTGGTGGCGGAGCGTTGAGTGCATGCATGCACAGGTGTTTGAATTGAAGGAAACAAATTCGTTAAAATTGTTTTGGTTGCTTGGTCCTTACGATTGATCCGATCAGCTCTAGGTTGTGAGTGTTTGAGATTTGAAGCCGGGTGCCTCTATATGGATGAAGCTAGTATGGGAACTACCTCAGGATTTAATGTGAGCCGATGCATGATATAAAAGACTTGCCCCTATCGACTCTACATTATATATGCATCAGCTTGCCAATGTGAAGCGTCAAAGCTAGTTTGCTTGCCGAGGCTTCATACTAATCAAGTTAGCTGCTATGGTTGCCGGTACATAATCATGGAGTAATGTGGTCTTCTCAGTTTGAATTACATGGTCTCAGGCTGGTGGTGTTTGTGATACTTGGATTCTCTCTCCCCGTCAGCTGGTACAGTCTGTTAGAAGCTGGTGATTATTATAAGGTGCTGATTCACAAATTGGAGAGTTTGATATAACAACAATTTGCAAAACCTGGCTGTTGTGTGGTTGCAACATATAAATTACAACTCTTTTTATTACTTCGCCATCGGCTGGTGTATGGTTCAGTTCTAAATGCACGACATGCAGGCTTTGATCCCTTCCCTCTGTAGGCTCCACTATTTTTATATTGTACCATTATCTGAAGAATCCAAAAGCTCTTCGGTTTTTCTTCCTCATCTACCGGCTCTCTTCCTCATCAAAATGCATGGTTTCCGGGCATCTCTTTCTCCATCGGTCAGCTCTGAGCATTCTACGCACGGCGTTGGGGGGGGGGGGGGGGGGGGGGGGCGCATCGAGGCGTGTCCTTGTTGTCTTTTCTTGTTGTGCTACTGGGATTGATCTGGAGCAGCAATTTTCTGGGTGTTGTCTGTTTTGTCTGCTTACCTCGCTTGTATTGTCACCGTCGGCTGTGCTTTCTTTCGTGTGAGTATTAGAGCAGCCGATGGAAGATAAAAGGCGGACCTACTTAGTATATATATCCTTTTGCAACTGCAGTAAGAGCCCATTGACACAGTAGGACGGCAAATGAATACCCAGCTTTAAAAATGTGATTCTGATAAAGCTAACTGGAGATCAAAAACATCTTGTGAGGGGTTGGTGGCTTTGGCGGGACGTTCATTGAAGACATCAGTGAACAACAGAGCAAGACAATTTGATGAAACACTGTCGTGGCTGTGGACGAAGTGTTCTGAAGGAGCTACCAGGCTTGTGGAGAGTTATGAGTTGGCTGGTATTTCATATGGTGTTACGTGTCTGATTGCTCTTGGAGTTACGTAGTAATATCATTCAAGAGCTGTTTATGCATTGTTTGGTTTGGTATTTCTATCGGATGGCTCGGGGTTTGGTTGGCAAGTTTTTCTCTTCCTCAGCTTGCTCTAAAAAATCAGTGATGGATCATGTTTGGGCGTCGCTGATGATATAGTACATCAGGAAAGATTATGACTCTGTTACTGATCGGCCAGGACGCTTGAGCAGCAACAACCTTGAGCCGATTGAGTTTGAGAGACATCAAAGGTATCAGCAACAAGTGCAGGGAAGAAATAACTGCAATTGTCGGAACTATCAATTTCTTCATCTATAATTTTCAGAGCCGATTCGGGGGGGAGCATCAAATCGAGATTGTAATATTTTTCTTCGATGCTGCTGAGTTTTGAGTCTACGGATGCTGTGAGCTGAGATCATCTACGGGACAATACTTTGACAATCACACCCACCGGTCATGACTCAGACAACTACATCTATTCCTGATTTATTCTACATCGTCTTTCGGGTGCCGACGAGGTTCTCAGATATGTGTGGACGATGTAAGAAGAACAATCCGGACCATGGAAAGAGATTCCATACCCCGGATTGGGGGGGGGGGGGGGGGGGGGGGGGGCAGGGGCATGTGTTGACACCAGATTTTGGCAATCTTCAGATATTCGTGTGCTGGTATTGAGCAGAAAAGAAACGGAGAAAAGATGTAAAGATTTTATCATTACAAATACCGGCTATGCTTGAAGAAACTTTGTCGTGATGCTGATCAAAGAGGAGGCAGCCATGTTGGTGAATGATACGGACACATATTACTTGTCTTGGCTGGATATTTAGCGTCACTAGCAAAATACCGGTGCGCTTGTCAGTGGCAAAGCTAGCCTAGAAAATGGGAGTGGGTTGGAAATTTTTTTTTGCCACACAATAAAGAGAATTAAAAAAAACTACTTCTTTAAAGCATAATACAATCAATAATAAGTGTCCAATACAATCTTACAATGAGAAAAAAGAGAACTACTAATGTTGATCTGGCCTACTAATACAATCTTACGGAGGCAAGGTAGGGGTCTTCGGCTGCGTGCCAAAATTGGGGGTGGGCCACGGCCCACCCCTTACCTTTGCCACTGGCGCTTGCCATGGGTCTTTGTTAAAAAAAATATGGTTAGAATGGTTTTTATAACTGTAAAAGGTTTTCAATGAATCAATTTTTTTGTCTTGAGCATTTGCTTTGTTTCTTATTTTGCTTTATCTTTTTAGTTTTAAAAAGAATATTTATTATAATAATTTTGGAGTGAGTCATTATTGGAATTCTTGTTATTAGTTTCCATCTAAAATATGATGTTAAAGCAATAGATGATTAATTATTGTTAGTATGAAATATCGAATTAAAATCGGAGTCCAATTCAACAAAGGATAGAAAATGGTTTAAAAACAACTCAAACTGATTGGTGAATTATTATAGGATACAAACTAAATACGACAATGTTACAGACACAACTGGATACGAAAAAATGGTCTAGACGACCTCACCTCAATTAATAAGTTGTAGAAATGCGGGTGCAACCTGAACAGTCAGAGAAAGGAAGGTGGAGATGTGTTAATTCCATATATGGTTCTTAAAAACCACCACGAGGAAAATCAAGGAGATTAAAGCTATTAGTTTCCTGGGTGCAGACGTGCTGTGCAGACATTCAAAGGATAGAGGCTTCGAAGTCAAACTGTGCGTAGATGGAAAATAAAGACATCGCTCGCCGGACAAACAAATAATTTATTTGGTCTTAGCAAGTTACTATTAGATATGAGAGCTGAATCAATTTGTTAAGATAATATTTGTACATACTTTGTTTAGCTAATGTCGGTTAGATCAGAACTGAAGTCCACACCGCCTCTATAAATATGACGGGGTGATGGCAATTGTAATCTGTCTCTCTATCAATATACAACTTCAGCGCATTGCCAACCCTGAAAACAGGTATACCCCGACGGGTTCTTCGTCTAGAGCAGGATCTCCATGATAGATGTAGGACTCGTCATCCTGGTAGGTTCGTCGTCATGAAGCAGGCTGCATTGACTAGTTTGACCTTGACGACATGGCAGAGGACTCGCCACCCAAGTGATCGCGGCGACCTGCCCAGGACTATCTCGGTGCGGACCGATCTTCTGGTTCGTCGTGGTTGCTAGTTATCCGGTATACTATATAGGATTTGCTGCATTCATAATTAATTCTAGTAATTCAATCTAGTCTGACCTGTATATTCGAGTCACCTCTGAATAGATTTTAGCTATTAGATCTAGTATTGTGTGGGTGTTCATTCGTTTCAAGAACTGTCTCAGCTCAGATCGATCTTGTAGGATATCTAGAATTATCTCGGTTAAGTCCGATCTTCTAGTTGAACAACTATACAAGAACGATCTCGTCGTGAGGGTCTGCTTGAGGTATCGTCGGAGTGTTTAGCTGACGAATTATCTTGTTACTAGCAGCAGCTGTTAGGTGATTCGACGCTTAGCTTTTGTATCAGCTTTGGTTCATCAACTTAGTGTACCGCACTAGTTCTTTTTGTCTAGTCAATGAATCATCATATAGTTTATTTATTTATCAATGTTGTATCGGTTAGATATTGTGATTCTTTTAGCTGGCCCATATAATATTAATTACTATGATTAGTCCAGTGTGTATCGGCTTGTAGATTCATGTTTTGTATTATTAAGATAAAGCCGATGCTTAATCATGTACTTAGTCTGGATCGACTTCTATGTCGGGATCGACTCTATGCCCGCATCGACTCTGTGCCTGAAAGCTATCGTCGGTCGACTTGTAGGCGCACACCTTATGAGTTGAATGGTCAAACTGACTGGCACACAGTGCACCATCTACCGCGCGCCATTGGACCTGCACTAGAGCGAAGCAGATCTCCCAAGCCTCGTGTTTGCACGCGGAGGGTCGACTGCTAATTTTCGCGTCAACATGTGTATTCAGTGACTTCCAAAGCATATCGAGCCTACAACTCAGGCATAGAATGTGTGGAAGAATCTTATGATGTACAATTTGATAAGTCAAATAGTTTTCAGAAAGGAGATGAGTTTTATGAAGTGAACATTAGAGATGAGCCTACGAGGGAAGCTTTGAGGAACATGCCCGTCGGCAAGGTTTTACTCCACGAGGCCAATGATGGTGATATTGATGAGCCCTCAACTCCACCACCTCATCCAACCTCTTTCTCCATGGTGCAAGAACCAACCCAAGATGCCATCGACACACCAACTAGCTCCTCCCAAGATTCCTTGAGAGTGCATCCACCTACCCATGAGGGAACCCAAGTGAGAAGTGAGCCACAAGCCTCCCCCACATACTTCACATCGAGCCACTTCATGAGGCGCCCCTTCCCGGAGGATCGAGGTCCCGAAGGTGCTAATACCGCAGACACTTGATAATACAATAATGACCCAAATTTAAGTTTAATTATAACATCAAAGTGCAGCGAAAATACAAGTTCAAAGTTTTGAAAATAGTGGAAGCAAAATAATGAAGAACTACAAGCTCGATGATACAGCATAGTGATGATTCATGCCCGAGGAACCATCACTCTAGCAGCACACAACAGTCACTGTGGCGGAAGGTCAGACTCCCAGTGGGCAGTCCAACCCTCAGGGACCTGCATGTCCCAGGGCAACACATCTACAGGAAACTCTATTTCTCTAGAACCTGAAAACCACAGAGGCACAAAGCCTGAATACTAATTACTCAGCAAGACTTACCTGGCAAAACCTAGTCATACAATGGCTCTAATAGGTGGATTATTTGAAAGGACTCGCACTAAGCAACCTATTAGTTCTATCAAGTTTTATTTGTCAACTTAAATGGGTTGAGCTGAAATGTAACTTTAGTTGCAACAATAAGATAATAAAGCAATACATAAAATAAGTACAACAATAGAGCAATAATAATAATCAGCAATAACCAACACAAATTCATTGCCATAATATCATGTGCAACCACATGATTGGCGCGGTGACCAAGCGGTACTCATTACTGCGAGGGACAGCAATTGCAATCGATTTACACCAGCTGGAAAAAACTGAAGTACACGACACATACGCACCAATTAAGGTCGTATATGGCAACCTTTCATAAGAAAAACCACCCACATCTTGGCCCGGGTGTGGTGACGTCGAGTAGGCATGCCGTCCTGCCAACAATACTTCGCGGTATGGACCACCATAAGACCAACGCACCTTAACCATCCTTGATGTAAGCGACCTTTAATGCTACATCGGTTTACTAGTGCCCATGAAACTAGCATGCATTCGGTACTATTCAAAACTTGATCAAGGGGCCGACCATGGACGGGTCCTAGGGTGGGCAAGACAGGGCTACCGTAGTCAACACCCATGTGTTGCTGCAAACCTACACTGCATAATACCTGCCCAGCCATACATCAAAAAATAAACTTCTTTTATAAATTCAAATTTAGTGGTCAAATCTATTCCATAGTAATAATTTCTACCAAAACTATTAATTACTAAGCATAGGAGTTCAGTACCGAGCCTACCGAGTTCCTAATAATAGCAACATAGGTCATTAGAGTAACATGCAAGGTGGGTTCCAATCAACTCCAATGACCTAATGCAACAATTAAACATAGACACTAATAGTTATATAAACTATCAAAACTTTATAAAGAGGCAAATACAAACCGGGGCTTGCCTAGATCCACGCAAGTGTTAGCAACTATATACTCTTGCTCTTCAGGCTCTTGGTCTTGCTGGACGTCGGGCTCCTGCTCCTGAGTGTCGTTACCTATCGATGAACAAGGGTTTTAACGGTATTATCGCAACACCGTCACATGCAATGATGTGATGGATGCATATTGCATTAGAGTTTTGGTGCTAACAACCTTATTAATAAGTTCTCAAAACCATATGCTCCAAAGAAACAAATTAGAGTTTCATCATTTTATGAGTGTTAATCATTTAATTGTTATAGTTTTTAAGAACAATTAAGCAATTAAAATAGTAAACAATTGATTCTAGACTTGAGTAATTTATCATGAACAGGGACATATATGAACTTTATTTTAAGCAAGTTATAGCTTCTAGACATTAATAATTTAATTACTAGATTTTTTCAAGTTAGAGTATTAAATAATTAATTGAGTATGAAATATTACAAAATTTTCTTAACCAAAAATCAGGGTGATGTACTAACAAGAAATAACAGTACATGCAAAAGATTAGAATTAAATTCCATTCCTAGAATTATTAAGGAATTATTTAGTGTTTACACACGTTTTTTAATTAACTAAAATATATTGATAGGGACAGCAGGTTATCATTTTACTAAAATAAAGCACATTATTATAAAGCTAACAAAATTGGTTCGAGCTCATTTGGACTTAGAATGAATTTACTATGAGTTTTAGAAGTTTCAGCATTTTTTCTGTAATTGCAGGGATTTTCGGGTTTTAACTTTAACACGTCAGCGCCACGTGTGAGGCACGTAGGTGGCCAGTAGGCGCCAGGTGGCTTCCAGTCAGCAATGCTAGAACGTGGTGACGCACGGTCGGAGATCACCGGAGGGCTCGCCGCTGGGCGCGTCGAGGGGCAAAAGCTCGCTGTGATGGCATGGCTGGGCTCAGCACGTGAAGGCGAAGCTAGTGATGGTGATCGCGAGGTGGAATATTCACCGGAAACAAGTCGGTGACGAGTGATGGTGGAAGCTTGAAGTTCGGTGACGTCGCAATTTACGCTCGGGGCAGGAAAAGGTGTGCGGCTGGCTCCTAGAGCTTCACGGGGGCACGTCGGGGATCAGCATCGGGTCGTCGTCCACCGAAGAGGGCTGGAAGGTGGTGCTCGTCGACGAGGCAGCTCAGGCACAGCGGCGCAGAGGGGGGGTCAGCCAGGGAAAGGACCCATGCCAGTGATCTTGTGCACGGAAACAAGAGGGCAGCAGGTTAGGCAGAAGCGGGTATGAGTTGAGTATACGCGTGAAGAGGAAGGAAGGGGTACGGCTCACCAGAAAGGAAGAATTTTGTGGTGGCGCCAATGGAGCTTACTGGAAGTTCCCCCTTTGATCTTGGTCAAATTCCATCGGGCCGAGAGTGGTGGTGGTGAGCAATAGGCGTGGGAAGTAGACTGGTGTTCTTGCGCGATGTTTTGCAGTGCTGCCCTTGGCTGAGGGGCACTAGAGAGGGGGAAAGAGTTCGAGCACAAGCTCGGTGTTAATGGCCTGAGAACAGGGGACGCAGAACTGAGGCAAGGCAGGGGGTTTTATAGGTCGGGGTTTGCGCGCTGGTTTGAGAGCTGCCGAGCTGTTAGGAGTCATTGGGCGCACGGAGACGGCAGTGTTTTGCCATGGCCATGGTGGCACTGGGTAGAGGGAAAGTGACGCACGAGCATGGCGGATAGCGGCATGCAATGATGACCGAGTGGGCAATTGCGAGGTGACAGAAGAGTTGTGCATGGCTTTTCATGCGGTCGGAGGGCGGGGAGCGGCTGGCCGCGAGGAGACCGGTCAGCAACTTCCATGGCGGCGAGTCCCTATGCGGTGAAACCAACTCACGACATTGGCACTTAGCGGCGTGCTGGCGAGCGGGGAAACAGTAGCGAGGTGACGGCGATGTGACGGGGTGAGCTGTGCGTGCTAGTGCGGCTATGAGTTCCTAGGCAGCAGAGAAGGGCAGCGGCAGCCGGCATCGGGAACCGAGGGCGCGGCAGAGGCATGATGACTTTGGGCAGAGCAAAAAGGAACTCCATCACATGGCGGCTAGTTGCCGAATGGCAGAGGCGAAGTCACGGCGGCGAGTGGCGAGGCACGGAAGTGCGGGACCGAGTCCCGAGAAGGCAGCAACGACAGGGAATCTCGTAGGCGCATGCGGGCGGGAATCGGCCAGCGCCGGGAGGAAGACGATGGCAATTTTGTAGAGGGACCCACAGCTTTTGAAAAGTTTATAGAAAGGTCCTTTTTCAGTGTTAATTTAATTCCCCAATGCTACAAGGGTCCAATTGAACTAGAATTTTGCATATAGGTCCTTAAAGATATTTATGAGGCTCTAGTGGGGTCCATTTGTCCAGAATTGAGACAATTAATTAGAATTCAAATTTAAATTTGAAAGGTTTAAGGCTTAACTTAATTATTTGGGGCACTTCTATTTAAGATAAAATCCTCGTTTTGGCTCTATAATTATGTTTTATTATTACCATAATTATTAGGTATTTATTTGGCACATGTTATATGGACAAAGTTTATTTGCTTCACATTTTTCTTTCAGGGGTTTTATTTAACTTAAAGAAGTTAAAATTTTTAACTTATTCTACTATTTCATGCTTTATTTTTGCTCCAATTAATTCTTAATGTACCTGTTAATTGAAGTTAGGACACCTGGGTGTCATAGCCCTCCCTCCTTAAAGAAATCTTGTCCCGAGATTAAGAACACAATAGACTAGAGAGGGGGTGTGATAAAATTTTACCTGAGAAAGAAGACCAGTATTCCGGGTAATGGGTACTAAAAAATTCCTCAGATTCCCAGGTGGATTCATCTTCAAAGTGATTACTCCATTGTACTTTATAGAATTTTAGTTGTGGGTTGTGCGGGTTGTGCTTTATAAAATGGTTCTCTTGCGGGTTGTGCGTTCTTTTTCATCAAGGATTTTTATTGGTCGTTCGGAATATGTGAGATCCGGTTGAAGATAATCATACTCTTCCAAGACAATATCTATTGGAGGTTTGAGACACCATTTTAGTTGTGATACATGAAACGTGCTATGCACTCCGAATAGATTAGTAGGTAACTCCAGCTTGTATGCTACTTGACCACATCTCTCCAAGATTTTGAAAGGACTGATATAGCGGGGTGCTAATTTTCCTTTGATTCCAAAATGCTGAATGCCCTTCATTGGTGATACTCGGAGATAGGCAAAATCATCCTTGTTAAAAAACAGTGGCCTACAACTCCGACCGTAGAGTACTTCAAAAGGGGACATTTTTACACTCTCTTGGTAACTGTTGTTGTATGAGAATTCTGCATACGGTAAATACTCATCCCAGTTACCACCATATGTTAAGACACATGCTCTAAGCATATCTTCCAGGATTTGGTTGACACGCTCAGTTTGTCCATCGGTAGCGGCATGATAAGCAGAACTTCGAATCAACTTAGAACCCAGAGATGCATGCAGTTGTTCCCAGAAACGAGCGATAAACTGTGAGCCATGATCTATAATAATGGTCTTGGGTACTCAATGGAGACATAGAATTCTTGCTATGTATAGTTCTGCATACTGCCGTACGCTATATCTGGTGTTGACTAGTAGGAAGTGAGCAGATTTTGTGAGTCTGTCCACAATGACCAAAATTGAATCATGCTTTCGTGAAGTGAGAGGGAGGCCAACAATGAAATCCATGCTGATGTCTTCCCATTTCTAGGTGGGGATACTCAATGGCTGAAGTAGTTCGGCCTGTTTCAAATGGTCAGCTTTGACTCTTTGACATGCATCACACTCCATGACATACCGAGCAACTTCTCGCTTCATCCTGGTCCACCAAAAATTTTTCTTTAGGTCCTGGTACATCTTGTTACTTCCAGGATGAATGGAGTACTTAGAGTGATGGCCTTCGTCCAAGATTTTTTGACGAAGCTCGAAATCCTTGGGTACTACTAGATGGTTATTGAATCACAAAATACCATCAGAATCTTGTGTGAAACATTTCTCCTTGCCATTCTTAATCTTCTCCCGAATGTAATTCATTCCAACGTCTCATTTTTGTGCATCAATGACTTCATAACAAATGGTGGAATGAATACTTAGATTGCTGATCACAAGGGCAGGTAATACATGTAGGCTGGGTTCGGTAAAACTTGCTTCAATACTGCGGTCTATCACTAGATTATTGCAGTGTATCTTCCGACTCAGAGCGTCGGCGACCACATTAGCCTTGCCTGGGTGATAATGAATCTCTAGATTATAGTCCTTGATTAATTCTAGCCATCAACATTGTCTCATGTTCAGATCAGTCTGAGTAAAGATGTACTTCAAGCTCTTGTGATCTGTATAGATGTGCACTAAATTACCGAGTAAATAATGTCTCCAGATTTTTAGTGCAAGTACAACGGCAGCTAGTTCCAAATCATGAGTTGGATAATGCTCTTCGTGCTTCTGCAGTTGTCGAGATGCATAGGCAATGACACGACCATCCAGTATGAGCACACATCCAAGTCCTGTTCCTGATGCATCACAATACATGTCAAACGGCTTGGTGATGTTTGGCTGAGCTAATACTGGGGCAGTAATCAACAATTTCTTCAATTTCTGAAATGCTTCTTCACAATTATTGCTCCAATCAAACTTCTTATCCTTTTTCAGCAGCTCGATGATGGGCTTGGTCAACTGAGAAAAATTAGGAACGAGCCTCCGATAGTATCCAGCTAGTCCGAGGAAACTGCGAACTTGATGGATAGTTTTCGGTGGCTTCCAATCTAGCACATCTTGAACCTTGCTTGGGTCTACTGAGATACCTTCAGCTGATACTATGTGACCAAGGAATGGCACACGGTCCAACCAAAACTCACACTTGCTGAATTTTGCAAACAACTTGTGATCCCGTAGACGCTGAATAACAATACAAAGATGTTCAGCATGTTCTTCCTTGGACTTCGAATAGATAAGAATGTCATCAATGAATACCACCATGAATTTGTTCGGCTCTGGCATGAAGTCTGAATTCATGAGATACATGAAATAGGTAGGGGCATTTGTCAATCTAAATGGCATCACTAGATATTCGAATAATCCGTATCTAGTAGAGAATGCAGTTTTTGGAATATCTTCTGCTCTGATCTTGATCTGATGATAACCCGACCGAAGGTCAATTTTTCAGAAGACCTTGGCACCAACCAATTGATCAAAAAGAATATCAATATGGGGCAGCGGGTATTTATTCTTGATTGTGGCTTCATTTAGAGGCCGATAATCAATGACAAGCCATAGATATTTATCCTTCTTCACAAAAATAGCAGGACAGCCCCAAGGTGAAGTACTTGGGCGAATAAATACCTTCTCTAGCAACTCATTCAACTTCTTCTTCAATTCAGCTAGCTCATTTGGAGCCATTTTATAGGGACGTCGAGATATGGGAGAAGTTCCTGGCTGAAGTTCAATCTTGAATTCCACTTCACCGTCAAGTGGAAGTCTAGAAATATCTTCCAGGAATACGTCGGGATACTCAAAGACAATAGGGATGTTCTTAAGTGATGGTCCTTCCAGTTGATAAACAACTGGACTTTTTGATGGAGTAGCACTAAGACAAAGTGTGTCTGGGCCATGCAAGGGAGAGTCCAAATGAACCACACGGGGCTCAATATCCAACATGGCTCTATGGGTTTTCATCCACAACATGCCAATAATTAGATCAATTTCTTGATTATGGAGCATAATAAAATCGGTGGGGTACATTCTCTGGTTGATTTCTAGTAGAGCTTTGCATACTATTTCATTAGCTAGAATTTGTCCAGCTAGAGATCGGACAGTAAAGCACTAATTTATAGTGGTGGTGTGGAGATTACGTTTTTGCCCACAAGTTGTGCTAATAAAATTATGAGTAGCACCAGAATCTAAAAGAGTGAGAACAGGCTTGTGGTAAAGTGAGAGCATACCGGTCAGCACAGGGTCACTCTGAGGAATATCTTTAGTGCTGGTGTAGTTCACTTGGGCACCACGAGACGGTGCATTCACATTCTTGCTCCACGGAGGGCGCTAATTGTTGTTGTTGTTGTTGTTGCGCAGGGGTGTTGTACATTATCTGGCAAAGTGGCCGGTGCGACCACAGTTGTAGCACGGGTAGTTGCCTCCATGACTAACAGGCTGTGGAGCACGTGCATTCTGACTTCCCTGTTGCTGGTAGGGTGCACGGTACTGAGTGTGCTGCTGCTGCTACTGTGGTGCACGGGGCGGGAAGTACTGCTGCTGCTGTGGCCTCGGGCGCTGAAACTGCTGCTATGGAGACGTCCGGTACCGCTGTCCAGACGGGGAAGTGTACACCAGGCGATGCTTCGCCTGCGGGGCAGTAGAGGCACTAGCAGGGGCCTTCCTCTTGCACTCATCTTCCTCGACATGGCGCATGGCACTCTCTTGGACAATAGCAGCATTGACCAAGTCGTTGGATATGCCAGTCATCTGCTAGGTCAGACGCTCCTTTAGGGCGCCATTCATGGCACGTAGGAAAGCATACCTCTTCTTCTCCTCAGTGTTGACATACTTAGTGGCATACTGAGCAAGATGGTTGAACACCTCAGAATACTGGAGGACATTCCTCCCTCCTTGTTTCAGGTCCATGAACTCCAGAAAATTCCTCTGCACAAGACCGGCTGGAATGAAATGAGCTCGAAAGGCAGTCTGGAACTCATTCCACTCGGCGTGGGTCCTAGCGGATAGTGAAGCAATGTAGTTCACCCACCAGGCACCAGCAGGGCCCTGGAGTTGCTGGGTGGCGAATAGCACCATATGGTGCTCAGTGCACGCTCGAAGGTCGGTGGGTGCGTACTCAGAAAGTCTGAGTAGGTGCACTATCGGGGCTGGTTGTTGTTGCGGTTGCCCACATGTCCAGCCAAGTAGGATGTGATATCAACCAATCGGCGGAGCAACTCGGAGTCGTTCTGCTGTCGGTTGAGCGCAGCAGCCCAAACATCGGCCAATGAAGGCTGATTATTAGCTCCCTGCTGAGCGCTCTCAGGGTCATCCTGATTCCGAATTTGCACCATGCTACAATTTACATTCTACACATTAGTCATTTCTTAAAATTTTTCCATAGGACATATGTGTAAAAACTTGCAAGGGTGCCCTATGGATTTAAGAAATGACAAGCATTTTCACAAATTAAAGTTGGGTACATGGTTGTTAAAAAGGATAACATCACACTACTTCATCCATACATGCGTCAACGCCTAACTATGGAATTGCAGACACACTATGGCTCATACACGACCAACTCATTTACGCCTGGTTTATGACTATCGACTCGTTGGGTTCTGGCGGTTCCAATGGTTCTTCTGGCTCTCCTGGTTCCATCATCCCTACATCGACATTATCTGCTTGCTCCATCTCTTCATCCACTTGGTCTCCATACTCCATAGGGATCTCATCCCAGTTATCTATGATGGGGAGGTGTGTAGCCTTGAAGGCGTCAGATTCGACTTGAAGCTCCTGCAATTTAACTCCATTATGTCTGCATCTCCAATGGCTTCGACACGCTCGTCGATGATCATATCCATCTCTTCATTCTTCGCTTGGATTTGCTGGTTCAATTCTACAATCTCCAGAATCTTGGCTTGCTTTTCTGTTTCGGAAAGTCGAAGTGCGGCCAGAAACATGTCCAGCTGATGGTACAAGTTCTTGCATATGTCAAATAGGGAGAGTCCATAACACTCTGCCATATGTAGCGCTGGACGATAAAGTGGGTGGTTTGGGTCGAAGACAAAATCCAGGCGACAGTTCCACTCAAGATCCTCGATATTATCAATTGGCAACAAGGTTACCAGTGTTCCGACGACCTCATGCTTGCGGACTTCACAGAACAGAGTGAGGGCTTTGAAGGCAGCAACATCCAAGTAGTGAGTAGGTCTACCCCAGAGACACTGATAGTCCATGATTCCCATGACGGTAGGAAGGAATAGTTGGTGAGAATTGCGACATGGACTACACAGGAAGTGATTCCATTCTCATCAATGGCCTTTCCAACATAGGTAGGAGGGATATCATGTCCATAACCCCGAAGGACACTCCAAAAGAGTTGAGTCATCCCAGGGATGTCCAGACCATCAGTGATCTCCCAACCCGGTGGAGCTTGGAAATTGTTTTCAGCCATCTACAAGGGTGAAATCTGAATGAGTCAGATTTTTTCTTAAAGTAAGGTGCATTTCACATACAACTTCACAAAATACGGAAACAAATTTTTAGTTCACATTTTACAGCCTCAAGGGGCAATAATACGGAGACGGGTTTTCAAACAGATTTGGTCTTGACTGTGCAGCAGTCAGAAAATTGAGTATTGTGTCCAGAAAACAAAATCTCCCGAGTGTTTGGGACCATGTTATAGTAGACTTTGATAGCTTTCCAGATTGTATTTGTACTCCCAAAAATTCCAAGTAAAACTGGACTTATGATTTTTACAAGTTCAGGCTGACAGATTTAATTTCTGGATGATACGGGCCTAGTATTTCGACTCTACTGGACAGAGGAAAAATTATTAGAGGTTGGGTCCTACTGGAAATGAAAGTAGACTTCTAAGGCTTTCCAGATTGAGTTCATACACCTCCAAATTCTAAGTAAAACTCCAGTTATGAATTTTGCAAGTTCAGGGATGTGTTGAAAACAGGAACTGACAGATTGTTGTTATCTCAACAAATGGACTTAAGAGTTGAAATTTTTGCTCAACAACTTGTACATTTTTTTTATTCATAGGTGGGTGAGTAAGGATAGAACAAAATTTTAGTTAAGTTATAAGGAATGCATGATGCAAAATTCAATTTATTTACCTATCGTTCCTCACAACACACACATATATTGCTGGTATTTAGCGGCATGAAAATCTGGTGACGACCCGCACTCATCACGCAAGTCAACTAAGTGTCGTACTAACGGCGTTAGTGTACCTGCAGAAAAAACTCATTGCAAAAACATTACATTAAATTAAAAAAACTATGAAAATAAGGGTAGTTCTACAACAGTTCATGAAATGAACCGCCTTGCGAAACCACGTTCCTCACAAGCGAATCAATGGTCATAAACCTACCATGATGAGCATTACTAAGAAAAAGTTGGCACGGTTTATGGAAGAAACCATCTACGAAAACATTGCCCTCACGAGTGAACTCTACGCTCCAACACTTGTTAAGGAGCCAAAAATGAAAAATGTTGGCAACAATTCATGGAAGGAATCATCCCGCAAAGCCGTAGTCCTTGCGAGCAAACTTAAAATGCCAAAAGAAAAACCAAATAAAAGCCAACTCAAGCATAACCTGTTAGCATTGTCACCATCCCTAAAAAACTACTAGGGGCAATAATAACGCATCCTCACATGTTACGTCATAGTTTTTGAAAATACATTTTAATTGTTGTATTATCATAGACCACAGCTCTGATACCAGCTGAGGCGCCCCTTCCCAGAGGATCGAGGTCCCGAAGGTGCTGATAACGCAGACACTTGATAATACAACAATGCTCCAAATTTAAGTTTAATTATTACATCAAAGTGCAACAGAAATACAAGTGCACAATTTTGAAAACAACGGAAGCAAAATAACAATAAGAACTATGAGCTCGATGATACAATATAGTGATGATTCATGCCCGAGGAACCATCACTCTAGCAGCACACAACAGTCACTATGGCGGAAGGTCAGACTCCCAGTGGGCAGTTCAACGCTCAGGGACCTGCATGTCCCAGGGCAACGCATCTACATGCATCTCTATTTCTCCAGAACCTAAAACCCACAGAGGCACAAAGCCTGAGTACTAATTACTCAGCAAGACTTACCTGTTAAAACCTAGACATGCAATGGCTTTACTAGGTGGATTGTTTGAAAGGACTCGCACTAAGCAACATGTTAGTTGATGAGGACATCACTACTAAGGATACATGCAACACTCCTCCAATTTTGTACTTGCAAGGTCCAATGACTAGAACTCGTGCACGACGACTAAATTTAGAGGTGAGCTCGTTCCTATATTCTTCATCATATGTCACTTTTGAGAATGGTTTGCTACCTAATGATTATATTGTAATTAGGAACCATGGAGAGGACCAGGAGATGATGGGAGAAGGACTTGGAGATGTGGAGGATCAGCAAGGATGTGGAATCTAAGGTGGAGGCCCAACCAAAACCGACTTCGAGTTTGTTTCGGGGCTCTGGACCAGTCTGTACTAAAACGGATGTCCAGGACGCATACGGACTCGGATTTGGATGTTCTATATATGCACGAAAAGATAAGAAAATACCTTTCCAATGCCGCTGGTCCCATGTCAAAATTCATCCGGAGTCATCAGGAATCGTCGAAACAAGAGAGGGTCCAGAATCTGTTTCGGTGCAGCATCGCCTGTTTTTTGGCCTTTGGGCTTTGTATCTAGTTGAGCCCAATTAAGGGCACATTCACAGGGTCTTGCATGACCCTAGGGTCTTTATATACAGCCATGACTGCTCATTAGAATTCGGATTTTGCTTAGATTATTCTATTCATAATAGTTTTGCCGTCATCATGGTTTGTGAGACCCCAACTTCGTGAGATTCAGAATACATCTGCAATTGTGTTGCATTCTTCTTTGTTCTTGCTGGTGTTCTTGATTCGCAGGAAAGGATTAGCCTTCTCGGTGAGGTCAATCATTTTAGGATGGTTGATAACCAGAGGAGACGTCGTGCTGCGATTGCAGGGTTTAGAACGTGCTGTTCTGAAGCCGGATCGATTTGTGTGTCGCCTCCGACCGAATTAACATATCCAGAACCTTTCAGAAGATCGGAAACCCTTGTACACATCAAGTGGTAATTATAGCGTCAGGTGCACCGTCAAGTTCACACTACCCTTAGTTAATTTCATTTTGTTTCATCCTATCGTCTACAGAAAAGCCCAAAAAAAAATTTCCCCTCCGCCCATAACCACGTGTTTAGCCTTTGCATATTTCAATTTTAGAGTCCATAGTGTTGAGTTTGTGCCCTAGTTCTTGGTTAGTCGCTGGTTTAGTTTGTGTTTTGTCGTCAGTAGTGTTTCCCTTGCAACCCTAGCCGTCATCCCCTTCACCGTCCTCTGCTTTATTGGCTTTTTGTGCTAGGGTTGATTGATCGACACACCTAGCCTAGTCCCACCCTAATCCCACCCTAAACCCACCGTCAACACCCCGGACCAATCCCCATAAATTCCACTTTCCACTGCCTCCACGCAGCCAAAAAAAATCCTACTCGATTCCAAACCCAACTCCGGTTTCTAGAAAACCGACTCCGACCCCCCTTCGGTAAAATAGGCATAACTTTTCGCTCGGTTGTCCATTTTGGTAGAATTTTTTACAGGAGATTGTTGACTCAAATTTGAGCATACCGACACTCGGCTATGCCCTGTGTGCCCTTGTCAAAAAATTCAAAAAAAAATCGGTAGAAGAAAGAAAAAATTCATTCAAGTTAAAACCCGACATTTTCTGAAACTTCAAGATTTTCTGTAGGCCACATCCTACCTCTGTTTGAGCTGAAATTTTTGATAGATTCTCCCCCATTGTTAGTGAGTTGGAGAAAAATATCAAAAAAATAAAATAAAAAAAAAGAAATTTGGGATTTCTACTAGTGCTACATCTAGCCCCCTGAAATTTCTGGATTTGGCTATTTTGCACTTAGCCGCCTGTTATCGCCTGTGTGCCTTTGTCTCCTTGTTTCTACTTTGCTATCACTACTATTCTAGGACATACTTAGACCAGCAATGATACATCCGGCGCAGGTGGGATGGAATGAATCCCGACACACCGATTCGGATTCCCTGAATCCCGCAATCTTAGCACCATAACTCCTGCTGAAAGCACGACACACCGATCCGATTCTAGGTCCACGACCCGAATCCGCAGTCTTAGCACCACAACTTCGGCGCCCCCACTTAGGAAAGGCCATCTCTCCCTAAAAGACTAGTCTGATAGGGGAAGGGTGGCTCTCCCTTTTAAGGTGGCTTCCACCTCCCAAGCTAAGAAAGGTGGGATTATTCAGAGGCTCACACGGTCGCCGCCGTAGCGGGTAATAGTGGAGGATGTCCTCATCATTCTCCCCTTCTTAACAAGGACCTAGCTCTAATACCAAATGATACATCCGGCCGAGGTGGGGTGGAACGAAGCCCGACACACCGATCCGGATTCCCTAAATCCCGCAATCTTAGCACCATAACTCCTGCCGAAAGCCCAACACGCCGATCCGACTCTAGGTCCACGACCCGAATCTGCAGTCTTAGCAGCGCAACTCCGGCGCCCCCACTCAGGGAAAGGCCCAATCTCCCTAAAAGACTAGTCTGATAGGGGAAGGGTGGCTCTCCCTTTTAAGGTGGCTTTCACCTCCCAAGCTAAGCAAGGTGGGATTATTCAGAGGCTCACACGGTCGCCGCCCTAGCAAGTAATAGTGGAGGATGTCCTCATCAAGCAACTAGGGACAAGTTACTTGGGCACTTATTCAGCTTTACTATCTGTTTTTGATTTGTGTGCCACTCACATATATATATTTGGCCTTTCCTAGCTCTACATATTTCTTCTGGACAACACATAGGTTATTTTGTGACCCTTGCAATCGTGGAACACATCTCCCTGGTATCCTTTTCTTTGCTTTTTAGAACTTTTGTAAGAGCTTTGTAAGGACTTTCCTTTTGCTGTGTTGAGAGGTACCGCTACTTAGCTGTTTTGTAGGGATAACCTTCATTGTTTGTTTTCTGTTTTGGTGTTTGTGATGGTAGAAAGTGACGATGGAGAGATGGCTTCACCCTCACAATTTGCTGAGTGCGTGAGCCAAGAGCAACTCCAGAAGGCTTTGTAGGCTGCTCAGAATGATTTGGCAGAGACGATCACCAGAGCCGTTACTGATGCGATCATCAAGCTTCACATTGGAGGAAGCATCGAGCGGTTGGAGAAGCGGGTCTCTAAGTTAACCGATCAGGTTGTCGCATTGGAGACCGCTCCCAAGACCAATGATACAAACAACAATAACAATGATGTTGAAGACATCTATGATGAAGACACAGTGTATAAGGCCGATGGCACCGTGGATAGGTCAGCTACAAGGACCTCAAGATTACGATGTCGTTTGTTCTGTAATACTCAAGGTATGGGTGGTTTCCATAACTACAATCATCGTCCACACGGTAACTATGCTCCAGATGACCCATATGCTAAAATTAAGTTTTCAATTCCTTCATTTTCGGGTCAGTATGATGGTGATGTTTATCTTGATTGGGAGATGACTGTAGAATAAAAATTTAATGCCCATCTTGTTCCTGAACAACATAGAGTTAGACAAGCTACTAGTAAGTTTAAGGACTTTGCTATTGTTTGGTGGAGTGGTCTAGCTGCTGAAACTGATTTGCCTACTACTTGGGAAGAACTTAAGGTAGCAATGCGTGATTGTTTTGTTCCTCCTTCTTTTTATACAGAGATTCGTAATAAACTGCAACGTTTAGAACAAGGAGATAAAACTATTCAGGAGTACTTTAATGAGATTCAGAAGGGTTTGATTCGTTGTGCTGTAGTTGAAAAACTAGAGGATCAAATTTATCGCTTTTATTTTGGTATAAGAAAAGAAATTCAGGACATCCTTGATTATAAAGAATATTATACCCTCACCCTGTGTTTCCAGTATGCTATGCTTGCAGAGAAAGAATCACAGGGACATTTTTCCAGGCTTTTGAGGAGTACAGCAAGCCGAGGAACTCGTACCCCCCATGCTCGACAGGGACTTTGGGGCTGCCCAGGCCATCTTTCCGACCGCCCCCACCAGCAGCTACCAAGGGAACCAGTGTTGTTTCTAAAGCCCCAAGATCAGCCCCTGTACCTTCTACGCGCTCAGGTAAAACTTCTGTGCAGGTACCAGCTAGTAGTGCCTCCTCTGTTGCTTCAACGGGGCGCACTACAGGGATTCAGTGCCACCGCTGCCATGGACTTGGTCATGTGCAGAAAGATTGTCCAAGTGGGCGGGCATATGTGGCGATAGACGATGGAGGTTACATGAGCACCTCCGATGTGGAGGATGAGGAGGAGGACGTCGCTGCCACCAGCAGTGACCTCGTCCTTGGAGGCAGAGAAACCACATGATACATGAACATTATTGTTCAGCGTGTCCTTAGCACACAAGTTCATCAGCCCGAGACGATGTAGCGCCACAACTTGTTCTAGATTTTCTTCGTCATCAAGAACCACCGAGCACATGTCATCGTTGATAGAGGGAGCTGCATTAACTTGGTGAGTTCTGATGTGGTCAACAAGCTTGCTTTGACCACACGCCCACATCCACATCCGTACTACATTAAGTGGTTAAACGACTCTAAAGCTAAGGTAATACAAACTTGCAGAGTTCCTTTTTCCATTGGTTCTAATGTGGATTCTGTTGATTGTGATGTCGTACCCATGCAAGCATGTTCACTTTTATTGGGTAGACCTTGGGAATTTGATAATGATGTTGTACACCATGGTAGAAGTAATAAGTACACTTTTATGCATAAAGGGACTAAAATTACTTTGTTACCAATGACCCCTGCTAAAATTGTACAAGCTGATCTAGAAAGAGCTGGTAGTTTGAAAAATAAAGGTCCTAAAATTCAACAACCTATTAATTCTAATTCTACACCTAGTAATGTTAATGATTCTTTAAGTTCTAAGGGTGCTAGAATTAAATTACAAGGTCGTTCATGTCTTGCAAAAAAATCTGAGCTTTCTGAAATTTCTGATAATGATGATATTTGCTATGCTTTGATATGCAAACAAGCTTTGTTTTCACTTGATGATATTGCTTTTAGTGCTTTGCCTCCTGCTATCACTAACCTTTTGCAGGAGTATGAGGATGTTTTTCCAGCTGAGATACCCCCGGGATTGCCACCTTTGAGAGGGATTGAGCATCAAATTGATTTGATTCCGGGTGCTACTTTGCGAAACCGTTCAAGACCTTTTGGATCATGGGTATGTTCATCAATCACTTAGTCCTTTTGGATCATGGGTATGTTCATCAATCACTTAGTCCCTGAGGAGACTAAGAAGACTAAGGAGATACAACGACAAGTTCAAGACCTTTTGGATCGTGGGTATATTCGTCAATCACTTAGTCCTTGTGCTATTAATGTACTTTTGGTTCCTAAGAAAGGTGGTACTTGGCGTATGTGTGTAGATTGTAGAGCCATTAATATTATTACTATTAGGTATCGTCATCCTATTCCTAGGCTAGACGACATGCTTGATGAGCTATGTGGTGCTATAATTTTCACTAAAATTGATTTGCGTAGTGGCTACCATTAAATTAGAATGAAACTTGGAGATGAATGGACAACAACTTTCAAAACCAAATTCAGATTATATGAGTGGTTAGTAATGCCTTTTGGTTTAACTAATGCACCTAGTACTTTCATGTGCTTGATGAATGAGGTTTTAAGAGCTTTCATTGGAAAATTTGTGGTAGTTTACTTTGATGATATCTTGATTTATAGCAAATCCATAGATGAACATATGAATCATTTGCGTGCTATTTTTGATGCTTTACGAGATGCAAGTTTATTTGGTAACCATGAGAAGTGGACCTTTTGCACGGATCGAGTCTCTTTTCTTGGCTATGTTGTGACTCCACAGGGAATTGAGGTGGATGAGGCAAAGATTGAAGCCATAAAGAGCTTGCCTGTACCAAAAACTATCACACAGGTGAGGAGTTTTCTTGGTCTTGCAGGTTTCTACCACCGCTTTGTCAAAGATTTCAGCACCATTGCTGCACCTTTGCATGAGTTGACAAAGAAGGGCGCTGATTTCCATTGGGGTAAGGTACATCATGAGTCTTTTGATGCTTTGAAGGATAAACTTACACATGCACCATTGCTGCAATTACCTAATTTTGATAAGATTTTTGAGCTTGAATGTGTGTCTAGTGGTATAGGCATTGGTGGTATTTTCATGCAAGATAGTAAACCTACTGCATACTTTAGTGAGAAAATTACTGGGCCTGTTTGGAACTACTCCATGTATGATAAGGAATTGTATGCACTTGTACGTTGTTTAGAGACGTGCCATCATTATTTATTGGCCAAAGAATTTGTTATTCATTATGATCATGAATCACATAAGTATATTTGTTCTCAATGTAATTTGAACCGTAGACATGCTAAATGGATTGAGTTTATTGAGTGTTTTCCTTACATTATCAAACATAAGAAAGGGAAGGATAATGTGATCGCTGATGCTTTATCTAGGCGCTATACTTTATTGTCTCAACTTGATTATAGAATTTTTGGACTTGAGGCAATTAAAGAACAATATGCTGCTGATGTTGATTTTAAGGATGTATTGCTGCATTGTAAAGAAGGTCGTGCATGGAACAAATTTGTGTTGACTGATGGATTCTTGTTTAGAGCTAACCGCCTATGCATTCCAGTTGGTTCCGTTCATTTTTTGTTGTTACAGGAGGCGCATGGAGGTGGATTGATGGGTTATTTTGGTGCCAAGAAGACAGAGGATATTTTGTCCACACACTTCTTTTGGCCAAGGATGAGGAAAGATGTTGAGTGCTTTGTTGCTCGCTGCACTAGATGTCAAAAAGCTAAGTCTCGCTTGAATCCACATGGTTTATACATGCCACTTCCTGTTCCTTCTATTCCTTGGGCGGATATTTCTATGGACATTGTTTTAGGACTGCCTAGGACTAAGAGAGGGAGTGATAGTATTTTTGTTGTTGTGGATAGATTTTCTAAGATGGCACACTTTATACCATGTCATAAGACTAATGATGCTAGTTATATTACTGGTCTCTTTTCCAAAGAAAGTGTACGTTTGCATGGTATGCCTTCTACTATTGTTTCAGATCGTGATGCGAAATTCTTGAGTCACTTTTGGCGCATGCTTTGGAATAAGTTGGGTACAAAGTTGTTGTTTTCCACAACTTGTCACCCACAAACTAATGGACAAAATGAGGTGGTGAACCGCACTTTGGGTACTATGTTGAGAGCTATTTTGAAGAAAAATTTGAAGCAATGGGAAGAATGTTTGCCTCATGTTGAGTTTGCATATAATCGGGCAACACATTCTACTACCAAGGTAAGTCCTTTCAAGGTATTGTATGGTTTTGATCCCCGTACTCCACTTGATATACTTAGTCCTTTTGGAGCGTGGGTCGAGGACGAGCTTGGGAGAAGAGGACGAGCTTGGGAGAAGAGGATCCCCGTACTCCATTTGAAGCAATTTCAGATTTGAAACCATACTTGGGAGAAGAGGATGAGCTTGAGTCGAGGACGACTCCACTTCAAGAGGGGGAGGATGATGAGGACATCACTCCTAAGGATACATACAACACTTCTCCAATTCGGGACTTGCAAGGTCCAATGATTAGAGCTCGTGCACGACGACTAAATTTAGAGGTGAGCTCGTTCCTACGTTCTTCATCATATGTCACTTTTGAGAATGGTTTGCTACCTAATGATTATAATGTAATTAGGAACCATGGAGAGGATCAGGAGATGATGGGAGAAGGACTTGGAGAGGTGGAGGACCAGCAAGGACGTGGAAGCCAAGGTGGAGGCCCAACCAAAACCGACTTCGAGTCTGTTTTGGGGCTCAGGACCAGTCTACACTAAAACGGATGCCCAGGACGCATACGGACTCAGATTTGGACGTTCTATATATGCACGGAAAGATAAGAAGAAGACCTTTCCAATTCCGCCGGTCTCATGTCAAAATTCATCCGGAGTCATCGGGAATCATCGAAATAAGAGAGGGTCCAGAATCTGTTTTGGTGCTGTGTCGCCTGTTTTTTGGCCTTTGGGCTTTGTATCTAGTTGAGCCCAATTGGGGGCTCGTCCAGAGGGTCTTGCACGACCATAGGGTCTTCATATATAGCTGCCACTGCACCATTAGGGTTCGGGTTTTGCTTAGATTATTCTATTCATAACAGTTTTGTCGTCATCACACTTTGTGAGATCTCAACTTCGTGAGATTCATAATAATTCCGCAATTGTGTTGCATACTACTTTGTTCTTGCTTGTGTTCTTGATTCGCAGGCAGAGATGAGCTTTCTCGGTGAGGTCAATCATTTTAGGATGGTTGATAACCAGAGGAGACGTCGTGCTGCAATTGCGGGGTTTAGAACGTGCTATTCTAAAGCCGGATCGATTTGTGTGTTGCCTCCGACCGAATCAACGTATCCAGAACCTTTCGGAAGATCGGGAACCCTTCTCCACATCATTAGTTCTATCAAGTTTTATTTGTCAACATAAATGTGTTGAGCTAAAATGTAACTTTAGTTGCAACAATAAGATAATAAAGCAATACATAAAGTAAGTACAACAATAAAGCAATAATAATAATCAGCAATAACCAACACAAATCCATATCCATAATATCATGTGCAACTACGTGATTAGCGCGGTGACCAAGCGGTACTCATTACTGCGAGGGATAACAATTGCAATCGATTTACACCAGCTTGGAAAACCCGAAGTACACAACACATACGCACCAATTAAGGTCGTATGTGGCAACCTTTCACAAGAAAAATCACCCACATCTCGGCCCGAGTGTGGTGATGTCGAGTGGGCATGCCGTCCTGCCAACAGTACTTCACGGTATGGACCGCCCACTCCAGCAGCCGAGGGGTCATAAGACCAACACACCTTAACCGTCCTTGATGTAAGCGACCTTTAATGCTACATCGGTTTACTAGTGCCCATGAAACTAGCATGCATTCGGTACTGTTTCAAACTTGATCAAGGGGCCGACCACGGATGGGTCCTAGCGTGGGCAAGACAGGGCTACCACAGTCAACACCCATGTGTTGCTGCAAACCTACACATGCATAATCCCTGCCCGGCCATACATCAAAAATAAACTTCTTTTATAAGTTCAAATTTAGTGGTCAAATATATTCCATAGTAATAATTTCTACCGAAACTATTAATTACTAAGCATAGCAGTTTGGTACCGAGCCTACCAAGTTTCTAATAATAGCAACATAGGTCATTAGGGTAACATGCAAGTGGGTTCTAATGAACTCTTATGACCTAATGCAACAACTAAACATAGACACTAGTAGTTATATAAACTAGCAAAACTTTATAAAGAGGCTTGCCTGGATCCATGCAAGTTTTAGCAAATACAGACTCTTGCTCTTCAAGCTCTTGGTCCTACTGGACGTTGGGCTTCTGCTCCTGAGTGTGTTACCTATCGATGAACAAGAGTTTTAACGGTATTATCGCGACACCATCACATGCAATGATATGATGGATGCATATTGCATTAGTGTTTTGGTGCTAACAACCTTATTAACAAGTTCTTGAAGCCATATGCTTCAAAGAAACAAATTAGAGTTTCATCATTTTATGAGTATTAATCATTTAATTAGGGTTGTTATAGTTTTTAAGAACAATTAAGCAATTGAAATAGTAAACAATTGATTCTGGACTTGAGTGATTTATCATGAACATGGACATGTATGAACTTTATTTTAACCAAGTTATAGCTTCTGGACATTAATAATTTAATTACTAGATTTTATTCAAGTTAGAGCATTAAATAATAATTGAGTGTGAAATATTGCAAAATTTTCTTAACCAAAAACCAGGGTGATGTATTAATAAAAAATAACAGTGCATGCAAAAGATTAGAATTAAATTCCATTCCAAGAATTATTAAGGAATTATTTAGTGTTTACAAAAGTTTTTTTAATTAACTAAAATATATTGACAGGGACAGCTGGTTATCATTTTGCTAAAATAAAGCACATTATTTTGAAGCTAACAAAATTGGTTTGAGGTCATTTGTACTTAAAATGAATTTACTATGAGTTTTAGAAGTTTCAGCAATTTTTCTGCAATTCCGGGGATTTTCGGGTTTTAACTTTAACACGTCAGCTAACAAAATTGGTTTGAGATCGTTTGGACTTAAAATGAATTTGCCAGTAGGCGCCAGGTGGCTGCCAGTCAGCACCACTGGAACGTGTCGACGCGCGGCCGGAGCTCGCCGGAGGGCTCCCCGCTGGGTGCGTCGAGGGGCAAAAGCTCACCGTGATGGCATGGCTAGGCTCAGCACATGAAGCGAAGCTAGTGATGGTGATCATGAGGTGGAATACTCACCGGAAACGTGTCGGTGACGAGTGGTGGCGGAAGCTTGAAGTTCAGCGACGTCGCGATGTACGCTCGGGGCAGGAAAAGGTGTGCGGCTGGCTCCTAGAGCTTCACGGGGGCACATCGGGGATCGACATCAGGTCATCGTCCATCGAAGAGGGCTGGAAGGTGGTGCTCATCGGCGAGGCGGCTCGGTGTTAATGGCCTGAGAACAGGGGACGTTGCCGGCGATCTTGTGCACGGAAACAAGAGGGCAGCAGTTTAGGCACAAGTGGGTATGAGTTGAGTATACGCGCGAAGAGGAACGAGGGGGTACGGCTCACTAGAAAGGAAGAATTTTGCGGCAGCGCCAATGGAGCTTACTGGAAGTTCCCCCTTTGAGCTTGGTCAAATTCTGTTGGGCCGAGAGTGGTGGTGGTCAGTTCGAGCACAAGCTTGATGTTAATGGCCTGAGAACAGGGGACGTGGAACTGAGGCAAGGCAAGGGGTTTTATAGGCCGGGGTTGGTCGCTTGGGGTGGCCACGGGCTCGCGGGGGGTTTGCGCGCTGGTTTGAGGGCTGCTGAGCTATCGGGAGTCATTGGGCGCGCGGAGACGGCAGTGTTCTACCATGGCCAGGGTGGCATTGGGTAGAGGGAAACTGACGCACGAGCATGGCGGCTAGCGGCGTGTAGTGATGACCGAGTGGGTAGTTGCGAGGTGACAGAAGAGTTGTGCGTGGCTTTTCATGCGGTCGGAGGGTGGGGAGCGGCTGGCCGCGAGGAGACAGGTCGGCAACTTCCATGGCGGCGAGTCCCTATGCGGTGAAAGCAACTCGTGACGTTGGCACTTAGCGGTGTGCTAGCGAGCGGGGAAACAACAACGAGGCGACAGCAATGTGATAGGGCGAGCTGTGCGCGCTAGTGCGGCTCTGAGTTCCCACGCAGTAGAGAAGGGCAGCGGCAGCCGGCGTCGGGAACCATGGGCACGGAAGAGACGTGACGACTTCGGGCAGAGCAAAAAGGAACTCCATCGCGTGGCAGCTAGTAGCCGAATGGTAGAGGCGAAGTCACGGTGGCGAGTGGCGAGGCGCGGAAGTGCGGGACTGAGTCTCGAGAAGGCAGTGATGGCAGGGAATCACGCAGGCGCGCACGGGCGGGAATCGACCAGCGCTAGGAGGAAGACGACATCGATTTTGCAGAGGGACCCCCAGCTTTTGAAAAGTTTATAGAAAGGTCCTTTTTTAGTTTTAATTTATTTCCCCAATGCTACAAGGGTCCAATTGAACTGGAATTTTTCATATAGGTCCTCAAAGATATTTGTGAGGCTCTGGTGGGGTCCATTTGTCCAAAATTGAGACAATTAATTAGAATTCAAATTTAAAATTTAAAGGTTTAAGGCTTAACTTAATTATTTGGGGCACTTATATTTAAGATAAAATCCTCGTTTTGGCTCTATAATTAAGTTTTATTATTACCATAATGATTATTTATTTATTTGGCACATGTTATATGGAAAAATTTTATTTGCTTCACATTTTGCTTTCAGGGGTTTTATTTAACTTAAAGAAGTTCAAATTTTTAACTTACTCTATTATTTCATGCTTCATTTTAGCTCCAATTAATTCTTAATGTACTTGTTAATTGAACCTAATTAAAGTTCCTCCCACTCCAGAAGAACATCATCCTAGACCCAAGGCTATCAACAAGGATCACTCACATGACTTGATCATCGAGAGTCCATCTCAAGGAGTAAGGAAATGGAGAAATCAATACAAGCCCAATTATGTGAGTGAAGAAAATGATGAGGAGGAAAATATTGCAATTGAGAACTTCTCTTTTGTGTCCATGATTGATCCTACAGCAATTGATGAAGCTATGGATGATCACAAATGGGTTATTGCTATGTAAGAAGAATTGAACAAATTCAAGAGATGCAAAGTATGAAAATTGGTTGAGAGACCCAAGAATCATAATGTGGTTAGAACCAAGTGGGTCTTCAAGAACAAGAAAGATGAAAAGGGGCAATTGTAAAGAATAAGGCTCTTCTAGTAGCCAAGGGTTATTCTCAAGTGGTGTGTATTGACTTTGAAGAAACTTTTGCTCCCGTGGCCCGTCTTGAAGCAATTCAGATCTTACTTGCCTATGGATCACATAATGGCTTCAACCTCTATAAAATGGATATCAAAAGTGCATTCTTGAATGAAGAGATCAATGAGAAAGTCTATGTGGAACAACCTTCGGGGTTTAAAAACCCTAAACATCCAAGACATGTATACAATTTGAAGAAAGCTCTCTATGGCCTCAATCAAGCACCAAGAGTATGGTATGAACACTTGAGAAACTTCCTTCTCAAGAATGCCTCCAAGATTGGAAGCATTGATATCACCTTGATCACAATACATGTTGGGAAGGATTTCTTTGTGTGCCAAATCTATGTGGATGATATCATCTATGGGTCAACCAATAAAAAATTCAATGAGTTCCGAGAAATGATGGCAAGGGAATTTCAAATGTCAATGATTGGAGAGTTGCATGTGTTCCTTGGTTTTTAAGTGAAGCAATTGAGGGAAGGAAACTTCATCTACCAAGAGAAGTATACAAAGGACTTTCTCAAGAGATTCAACATGGAAAATTGCAAGCCCTTGCATACACCTATGGCAACAAGCAAACCGTTGGATGATGATGCAAATGGAATACCGATGAACCCCAAGCTCTATAGATCAATGATTGGTTCTTTGCTCTATCTCGCCGCCTCAAGACTGAACATCATGTTTAGTGTGTGCTTATGTGGATTCTATCAAGCAAATCCAAAGGAGTCTAACTTGAAGGCTGTGAAGAGGATTCTTAGATACCTCAAGTACACACCGACCATGGGATTATGGTATCATAGACGAACAACCTTTGAGTTACTTGGGTATTCCCACTCGTACTTTGTGGGATGCAAAGTGAATATGAAGAGCACATCAAGAGGTTGCCAATTTCTTGGAAGATCTCTAGTATCTTGGAGCTCAAAGAAGCAAAACACGGTGGCTCTATCCACAACTGAAGTGGAGTACATGGCGGTGGGAGCGTGTTATGCCCAACTTCTCTATGTGAGGCAAACACTCTCGGATTATGTCCTCAACTACACTCAAATGCCATTGTACTGTGATAGCGAGGCGGCAATCAAGATGGCTCTCAAAACCAGAGATCATTGTCATGCAAAGCATATTCAAGTCAAGCATCACTTCATAAGAGACCATGATGAGAAGAAGGACATTGAATTGGTCAGTGTGCGGACTAATGAACAATTGGTGGATATCTTCACCAAGCCACTCGATGAGAAGACCTTCAACAAGCTAAGGGGAGAACTCAATGTTCTCAACCTTTCAAACTTCACATGAGTAACCCTAAAGCTTGTCTCTTGTAAATATGTATAGCCTTGTTTGTTTCGTTTGTTGTTTGTGCCCTTGTTTTCTACTTGTTTCTCTTTGCTTGTAGGTCAACTTTGGACCTCCTTGAGATAGCAATGGACATGGTGGTTCGTGGTGTGCCCAAGGCTTTGAAGAATGGTCCATTGTGGGTAAGCTCGAGAAGGGAACAACTCGCTGTTGGCACTTTTGTTTGTAGCTTTTCTCCCACTTTCCTTTAACATTGCATCGTGCATTTGTATACTTGTTGCATTTGCATTTTCATTCATGCACTCTTGGATCGTGATACCTTACATCCTCATGAGCATGTTTCTAGGGGGAGTTGCTTATTTACAATATAGTGCTTCATGCCCATTGAGTCACCTTCAAATGAGCTCCGAGGTTAAAGCTACTCACGCGGCTCAAATACAAGTGGCTCATACAATCCCATCACACAAATGACTAACCATTGCATACTTGAGAAAATATTTTGGTGAGTCATGTGTGTAGGGGGAGCTATGGTGGAACACCGTCATGACTAAGAAGGAGCACCATGAAAGGGGGAGTTTTCCTAACTCTTGCTACTTATTATTTGCTCGTTGTTTGTCTTGTGTTTCACCGTTGGTTTGTGGTTTTTGGTGATAGGTGACAAAGGGAGAGAAGAACATGAAGATCCAAAAGCCAAGTCAAGATTGATGACATGAAGATCCAAAAGCCAAGTTTAGTAGAGGAGAAAAAAGAAGAACATGAGGAACATGAAGTACACATGAAGATCATATCAAGATGAACATCTACACCGACATGGAGAAGAACAATGACGATGCATGTCAACAACAACAATTAACACCTATACTGACATGAACATCTACGTCCTTGGTGTGTGTCAACATCAACAAGATCAACTACCATGACACCATGACGGGCATGAATTCAGCTCAAGCTCAACTTCTTGTGCGCTACAAGATTGGGTAGTTCTCCCTCAACACCTAGCACATTCCAAGGGGGAGACTACTTCCAAGGTAAGGACCAAGGCAATCTTTTCAATCTTTCCTTTTCCTTTGATTCCTTGTTGCTTGTTCGCTTTGGATCATCGTAAGTAATGGTTGTCATCCATCACCAAAAGGGGGAGATTGTAAGGATCATGACCATTGAGGTCACCCCAAGGTATGATGTTTTGGTGATGAATGACAAACATGAAATATGACTAATGTCTACACAAGTGTCATCCGTATAGGAAACCTTTTCTACTCTATGATGATTGATGACGGCGGCCTTGGCAATGGATGAAAATGACCACAAGAATAGAGGCTTCATGAGCTTGATGGAGTCCAAGGGTTGATGAAGATGGATTAAAGCTAAGGACAATCTATGGAGCAAGTGTTGGGAACACTTGTCCAGTTGTTAGGGCTTTGAGTCCATAGGAAAAAATGGACTATCAAGGGGTTCTAGGTCATGTATAGTTCGTAATGTGCATGGATGCTCAGTGAAATCACAGGCACAATGTGACAGTGGAGAAGCCAAGGAGTTGTTCAGAGAACCTGGGAAACGAAGTCAAGCGTGGACGAGAAGTTTCATCTTCTGGACATAGTGACTGGACAGAGGGGTCAGTGGAGACCGGACTGTACGGTCACTAGGAGAACAAGAAATCCAGAGAAGAATCACAACAACGAATCTGCCTGTGCTGAGATCTATAGAGACCGGATAGTCTGGTCTAAAGACCGGACAGTCCGGTCTGTGTGACATAGAGCAGGGCAGAGAGGATGCTATCGGTGAAATTTTTCTGGATTGGAGAGAGAAATAGACTGGATGTTCCAGTCAACTGACCGTACGGTCCGGTCAGTGGAAAAGTCAGCAGGGACAAAGATATTAGAGCTGAAGACTGCAGTGACTGGATAGTCTGGTCAGTTGGCCCAACATCTTGATTTCGTGGAGCAATGGCTTGTTTGAGGTTGGAAGCCTATATAAACTGGTTGCTGAGGTCTTGGAGGCCACTCTTGTCTAGTGGAATTGCTTGGAGCATTTCGTGAGAGCCAAGAGGAAAAGAAGAGAGCACTAGGAGGAGATATTGCATATCTTCAGAGTGCCAGTGAGAGTAACTTGAGCATTGACACACATCTAAGGCTAGGGTGTCCTTGAGGGTGTGATCTAGGTTGTTACTCTTGGTCTGTGGTGAGACCTAGACCGGTTAGGTGTCGGTGATCAAGCCTATCGTGATTGGTTGTGAAGGCCGTCACATGTTTGTACACGGTTTGAGCCCGCCGGTGAAAGGGGTATAAATAGTGAGCACCCATGTCGGCTCCGAGAGTCCGGCAAGTTCAAGAGGGAGGCGAGCTTGTACCTTGGTTGCAGCGGTGATGAGCACCGTGTCTTCACTCCGAGAGTGATTGCGGTCTCGTGGGCGAGAACTCCACATTGGTGGTGGGAGGGACCAAAACTTTGGCAGGAGTGGTCCAATGAGGAGTAGGGCAAGGCGTTATCCTTCCGAGACCTCGGGAAAAGATCATGATCCATCTCGTACTTAACTCCTTACTTTGATGCATTACTTCCCACATTTATATATACCGTGCTATTCATGCTTGTATGCTTACCTTGCTCTAGTTGATTACTTGTAGACTTGCATGAATAGGCTTCTTTACTTGCTAGTTGTGTTTAGCATTTACTTGATCACTAGCGTGTGTAGGAGTAGCATTGGCTTGATTACTCACCCTTGTATGTGTTGTGCTACTCATGCTTATGTGTTTATCTTATACTTGATGATCTAGTAGCTTTGCATGAGTAGACACCTTTGCTAGCTTGTTGTGTGCTTCCGCGTGCTCTTTGATTGCTAGCTTGCATAGGAGTTGAGTGCCTTGTGTGTGATCATTAGTATGCTTAGGTTGTCTTTCCTTTCATAGGATTATCTTGTTAGTGTGATCGCAACTAGAATTGCGTAGGAGTTGTTTGAGTGGTTGGTTTTTGTAACTGGCAAATTATGTACATAGTTTGAGTTCCCAATTCACCCCCCCCCTCTCGGTCACTCGATCCTTTCACAACATCATATAAACTTTATATGTTTATGGACATCATGCAAGATCCAAAGTGAATCATTTGAGAATTTAGATTTTTGAGGCATCATAAGCCTTGGTGAGTAATATGTACACTTTGAGAAATCTGAGTGAATCATTTGAGGACTTCGTATCATAAAAATTAACCTCCGAGCTAAAGTCGATCAAAGACTATAGGTGAAATGGTAGTCGTACAAACTATTCTGTATTCGAACTACCTAAGATTCTGAGAAGCTACAACGCCCCATAGGTAAAAAAAGGTGAAGTACTTGTGCCAACTTATTCAATCATATGTAGATTGTCTTAGTTGAACAATTGGGTATATATTAAGAGTAAGGCATTGTAGCAACTCCTAATTAACAAAACCTAAGTTTAGTTTTGCTCGGGATGAGCAAAGTTCAGCTTGGGGGGTGTTGTTGATGGTTGTTAAATACCAATTCTGACCGTCAATATATCCATAAATAAGGGAAGACTTAGCGTTTCATACACACATGTTAGCTAGAATTAATAAGATTCCACTTGTCCTTGGGGATTTATGTGCATGTAGAGAATATATTTAAAAGGAGTGGAGAAATGGAGCAAGATCCATGAAATAACAACCGACCAATGGGAGAGCGCCAACCAGACTCCCCATGGATCAATGACATAGCTACACAAGATTGCATGAGAGAACACTGACTTAACAGAGGATGGGACCCTCCTACCAGCCACCCCGAGGAACCACACCTCAAGGGGTCGACCTCCAGATCGGACGACTGTTGGTAGTCTTTATTTCCCTTTTTAAGCCTACCAAATAAACTTTGAAAAGCATGAAACTCTTGGAAAGAACCCTGATCCTTAATAGAACTAACAAGTTCCATGGGTTTTGGTGAGATATGTGCTTGCAGGGTCAAAAGGGCAAAAAATATGCAAAAACATGAAGAAACGCCCGTCGGCCGATCCCGCCGTAAAACAGCCAGCCGACAGGGTCGTTTGAGGCCAAAATCATCTCCCGGCCGACCATCCAGCCCGACCGACTCTGAAAAAACCCTTCAAGATGAGGTTTGTCGACACTAATATCGGCAGTGGATCATAGGGCTACCCATGATCATTGTGTATCGGTAAAGGCATGCGCAAGACCGAGAGTCGATGGACACACAAGACGCAAGGTTTAGACAGGTTTGGGCCTCTCGGAGGATAAAAACCCTACGTCCTGTGTTATGTGGTGTATTATGCGGTATGATTTCTCTCCTCTATGAGGGAGCCCCTGCCCCTCCTTATATATCCGGGGGGCAGGGTTTACATGGAAAGTCTCCTAGACGGTTACAACAATATTTCCGACTAGGATTCTATCTCTCACTTTCCTTATACCTTCTTTCTAATATGGCAAATAATATCTCCATAAGGTATCCCGGGTACATACTACTGACAGTAGCCCCCGAGAGCTTTGCAAGTGAGTTCTTGATCTTCAGTTGCTTGACTTGTACTTCTCCATGAATATGATTGAGCTTTTCCATTAAGTATAGCAACGAACTTGTAAAGGTCTTCATAAATCTTAAAGAATCTTCAATTAATTGATGTGCTAAATAATATCCAAATATGCCGAATAAAACAACCTACTAGGTGTAGGTATAGCCCCCAACTCAGAAGATATTTAGTTCACAAAATATCTTGTGAGTCAAATATAACACCATACATAAATCTGGATCTATCACTTCCTCCGAATGGATCTACAAGAATACTTTGTATTGTAGTTCTCCAAGATATGTTCTTGCACTCTTCCTGACTGATTCAACATGAAGTTTTTGGTATGGTAGCCTCCAAGATTGGTTCTACCACTCTCCCCGGTAAGCATAATCAATAAGGAATCCGAGTGATATTGATCAAGTATATCAGCCCCCGGGCGTGATTCCAAGTAAACAATATCAACTCTTGCAGGGCTCTCCAATATTGAGTAAAATCATGAACCAGAGTCATGATAGCCCTTCTAGAAATAATTCTGACCGAAATCATGAGTAATTGATCATGGTTGAGTGACCCAATGACTCGGTGCTCCGTGACTGATTGATCTAATGACTCGGCGCTCCGTGACCGAGTGATCCAATGCCTCGGCGCTCCATGACCGAGTGATTCAATGACTCGGTGCTCCGTGGCCGAGTGATATCGACAAGATAACTGTAATATAAGAACACAAATGATGTAGTGATATGTAAAATTAATATAAAGCATTGATGAAACAACGCCTTTAATATCTAAGTCTGTTGGATTTTTGTTATTCATCTAAGGCCTATGTTTGCTTAGAGTACTAGCAGAAATAATCGATCATTCAACCAATAGACATAAAAAACAAACAAGGTTCATTAGAAGAACGATGTGCACGATGATTTTGACAAACGACATGAGCCATAGAGCTAGACTGACCAACTTGGGTAATGGGAATCAGACGGGCAACTAAGCAAAACAGCTGAACTCCTCCTAATACCACTTGTGTACTGCTAAACTCATTCGGCCAAACACGTACGTGTCGAAATCAACCGAGAAAAATTATTGACCAATATTGTCAAGGCAAAAAGATGAGTTCAAAAGAAACTCAAAACGATCACAATAAGATGAAGAACCTACGGCCTTCAAATTGAATTGGTAGAATACAAAAATTATAAATGTAACTTAGCTTTGATATTTGGTGAGTCGTAGACGAGCCCCCGAGCATGTCACTGAACCATCAAGCCGATGAATGAGTCAGCGAGTGCCTTGTTGTCCCGAGTCGCTGAGTGATTGTGTCGCCGAATGATTAGTTGAGTCGCCGAGTGGCCGGTGGACGACGACATTGATCAGTGTTGTTGGTAACACGTTCCTCTCAGATGTAGGACCGCTATCTTCCCTAGTGTTGTCGCACAACTCGGCCAATACAAGCCCGAGTCATCCATCATGACCTGTCCTTCGGTTACCAATAATCACCATGTAGCTCACGTATGTGCAAAAGAAGAAAAACATGATTAATATTCTCCACTATTTAGATTCACTATGTATAAAGAATAGAATAACAACCAAAGGTGTAATAAAGAGAAAATATTCTCGTAAATCTTCACTGATTGGTTAGCGCATCGAAACAATAAATAAAATAGAATAAGAGAGTCAAGATTTTTCCCTGCTCACGCACAACTCGGACTCCTTCCTTGTGAGACGCGTAAACTTAGATTTGGCTTCCAAGTATAGTCACCATACGTGATCCAGACTCGCCGAGGATTTCATCGCTTGATACTCGCCGACTCCTCGGGCATCAATTGCAGCAAAACAATGCAACATAGCGTTGTGCATGCAGCACCGCTACTATGCATGTATGCCGCCTCGCCCGATAGAGTTGTTGCCTCCGCTTGATTGTTGTCGATGAAGATCCAACTTTTCTCAAAAACTTGCCATCGAACTCGACAAGTCGATCTTTGCGCCGCCCCTACCTGGCGCGCTTACTATCGACACAAGTATCGGCAGTGGATCATAGGGCTACCCATGATCCTTGTGTATCGATAAAGGCATGCGCAAGACCGAGAGTCGATGGACACACAAGACGCAAGGTTTAGACAGGTTCGGGCCTCCCAAAGGATAACAACCCTACGTCCTGTGTCATGTGGTGTATTATGCGGTATGATTTCTCTCCTCTATGAGGGAGCCCCTGCCCCTCCTTATATATCCGGGGGGCAGGGTTTACATGGTAAGTCTCCTAGACGGTTACAACAATATTTCCGACTAGGATTCTATCTCTAACTTTCCTTATATCTTCTTTCTAATATGGCAAATAATATCTCCATAAATTATCCCGGGTGCATACTACCGACAAGGTTGTTGTCTATTTCTGAACTAAAAAGGGTGAAATGAGGTGAAGTAATGGAGGCACTTACATGGGCCAACATAGAAAAGTTAGAAGATAACCCAGAGGGGGTTGGTACCTGGCCAGGGCCACCGCCCGGCATAATATGCCGCCTGACCTGGGTTTAGTCCCTCAGGGTGGCCGGCCCACTCAGCCCAATACGCCAACCGCATCAAAGTGAAGAAGTCGGTAGCCACCGACTCAACAACTGACGTTGGGGTGAAATCTGAGCCATCGGGGGGGAGTCGGTTAGGAAACCAACATAATCCAAGGGCCGCCCAGCCTAACCTGCCGCTCGGCATACCCGGCCGCCCGGCACACATGATCGCCAGGCCTAGCCCACCGCCCGGTGGACAGACTTTCGCCTACCGACTCTCCATCACCTATAAATGCAAGCCAGCCCATCACCACGGAAGGGAGTGAAGGATTTCAGAAGAAATAAGCATTAGCCCCAAGTTTTACCCAAAAAAAAAGAGTAGAGGTGTAGGTGGAGGAGTTCAGGATGGTGGCTCCTTCAACTTGTGCCTCAGGGATGAAGCTCCTGCGTGAGTAATCTACCTCGTCTTCGGGGCCGGGTAACATGTAGTAGAATTCTTGTCCAAGTAATAAAGTGAGTATTTCTATCCTCTTATTCTACAGGATCCTCGTGCATAACTTCTTATTGCTTCACAGCCTTATCTTGTTATGTTTACCAATTCTAGAACAGGTATGAAAGTCTATGTTTAGACGTGGTGTTTAGACTTAGCTTTCATGGGATTGCATTCGTCCCCACGGGCTGTGTGGTAGGCGGCAAGTGGTGACAGCCCTGTCCGTCCAATATTGAACTCCGCCATGTTCTGGAAGTCTCAAGCAGGGTTGTCTAGCGTTAATGTGCCTACTAGTACATGTGGTTAGTTACCGACTCTTACCTGTGGATCGTTATCATGCCCTAAAGCAGTTATTTGGAAATAGAATTCTCACTAAGTTACTTGGGGAAGGTTCATTGCATTTGATTGCTTCGCCCAGGGACTTCTTCTCCCTATAGAGTACACCTTGTTCTGCCCCCCTCATCACTAGGACTTGATAGATTAGGAGTGACACTTTACTCGTTCCCTGTGGAAGTCGATACTCTGGAATACTCCCAGGTGAAAGCTACATCGGCATCTGTACGCTTGCAGATATTCCCTGTTAGACTTAAGAACAGCCAACAATGACCTAGGGGCTTGGTCGGCTGACAAAGTCTTGAGGTGGTTCGTTCCCCCCTTCCATGTGTTGCTCCCTGATCCCTTTACCAACGTTGGTGTGCCGAGGTTCTGTGGCGGTTACTCCTGCAAACTGACCTTTGGATTCTATAAAAGAAGAGGAGTGCCTCCCACTCCAACACACACCAAGAAGAATCCATTTGATAGCATTACACTTAGGCTTCAGGTCCTAGTGGAGTTTAGGATAGAGGAGAGCTGACTAGAGGTCCTTGACCTAGTCTTGGAGTCTTGGATATAGTTCCACACTATCCCTCTCTAGTAAGACTTGTTCCTTTTATTAATAGAATTATCTTCTTTACTTCTTGTGCTTTATTTATACTAGTGTGACAGTCATGTGCCTTTTATATGGTTGTTGCCTAGTTATGTTTGTTTGCTCTATGCTTGACATACTTATACTAGTCAATCTATGCTTTTGCACTCCTTCAATGCATACAGTAGTTAGACATGCTTTAGTCTATAACATGTTAATCCGTAGGGTTAATGTTATGTGTGCTATAGTATCTAGCTTGATGATCCATAGGGTCAAGGTTATGCATGTCTTAGCCCTTGACTTGTTGACCCGTAGGGTTGGAGTTATGCATTCTCTAGTACTTGTCTCGTTAATCGTTGGGTTTGAGTTAAGTATATTCTTGCGCTCGACTTGTTTATCCAAAAGGCCAAAGTCCCATGGAAATCGAGAGTATTATTTAGCGATGTAAGCATGGTGCTTAGGTTGGTAGCTATCTTTGAGTGCTTGGTTGCCCCATGAACAGGAATAGGTGTGGCACTCCTGGACTTAATTGCCTTTTGTCATGTGTCCTAGTAAAGGATTGCCAGCAGGTGGTGACAGCCATGCTGTGCTTATTAATCCTCCCTGACGCGGCTTGGCGTAGGACTTAGGCTTATATATGTTGCATGTATCTGTTGGGTATTTTAATGATAATAGAATAAATCTGCAAGCATACGAATACTGAAGTAGTTTTCAACCAGGAGTATTCCAAGGTATCAAAGCCACAGGGAATGTGTGTGCCTAATCTTCTGTTCTAGTTTGACCAAGGACACCAAGATAAATGTGGCTTTGGGTAGAGAGGATTCCTAATGGTTATAAGGTCCTATTCAAGGTAAGAGTGCTACTAGGTTGCTTGCATTGGGCATCAGGTTTTCCCCTGCATCCACAGTGCAATTCCGGCCAAGAGACTACTGCGTAGCCGAACGTGGAGGATTTCAAAGGATAGATAGGGCTATCACCACCTACTGCCTACCTTAAGCAATACGTGGACTACGTGATAAACCAAGGTAACTTACGGCCTAGACACCACATCTATGCTTTCAATTAATCCTTTAATATTTAGCTACTATGATATATAAAACTTACTTAAAAAGGAAACTTAAATACCAAGAAAGGAATCACAAAGACTTACTAAATATGGCAAGCATCTGTCAAGTACAAGCATGGAGAAGAGGTGGACAGGCCCACTCCTCCTCTGGTCTTCCCCTCACTCTCTCCCTATTATATAAACACTTTGGCAGCATTGAGCCTTAAGGAAATGAAGCACTAAACTCTATCTTGAAGTGTGTGGAGAGTGAAGGCACTACCCTCCTTATATAGGGTTCCAAAGTCGGTAACTCCCACCAAACACGCACAACCGACCTTAGGGTGGCACCAAGAGACTCGATGTGGTAACCATGCACCAGGGGAAGACTCCCACCTTCGGCCAAACACCCATGTTCGGCCAAACATGGGTGGTGGGCCTAGGTGCCCCCCTACACTAGGTCCCTGAGTGGTTGTCTCTCGTCCCTCTTAACACAGTAAGACAGTGGGTTATGTCGGTTTCCTTCTGAAAATGGGCCAGTGGATCTGTGTGCTATGCTCTGATTGGTCGGAAGTGTGCTTTCTCCCTTGATGACATGGATTTTGGTGAGCCCATGGCTCATCGAATCATAAAACTATGTACTCTAAAAAGAAACATGATTTTACACATATTGCAGAATATGATGTATCAAAATACACCAACATTCAGTTTGGATCTTTGACAAATGTTATGAATAATGAAGAGCAATGTGAGGATATGCCAGCCAGTTATTCTATGCATGCAATGTTTTCATTGGGACCAATCTGAATGTTGAGGAAAATAAACAAGAAACAAAGGAATATGTTATGATTGGATCAATTGTTGTGCCACTGGTCAAAAGTAAGGAACATATATTGGTGTTACAGGCCTTCCCAAAGGTATGCAATACTTTACTTTCAAAGTCTACTCAGCCTCAAGTCCACCTAGTCACAATATCAGAAGATACGGAAACTCAAAATTAGTTCAGACTCGGTTCATGATCAGCCAGATAGGTGTGGAGTAAAAGTAGCATAACTGGGTCATATGGTGTCGGATTGGACTGAGTAAATATTCGTTGGAAAATAATTTGATAAGCTTTCCAATGAATTTGGCCCCATAGTCAAATAAATTCCCTAGCGGTCGCAATAATCAAAACAGTGTCGGGTTGTGTTGAGTCCGAGTCTGTTTTCTGATGTGTTCGAGTCGAACCGGGTTTTGGCTGGCTTGCGTGCCATATAGCCTAGGGCTGGTGCCCCTGTAAGCTGGGACATCATTGACTTGTGTTTTTGGCCGTGGTGTCTTCATCAGAACCCTAGAGGTGTTGCCCTCCTCTACTCGTTGCTACCGCCGATCTCTGCCGGTTGCTGAAGTGTGTGATCAGAAGATTTGCCAATTTTCCAAAAGTTTCTACTGTTCTGTCGGGGACGATCGGCACTGCCGATGACCTAGACCGGCACTGCCAGTCGGTCGGAACTCAAATCGGCTTGCCGATAGGAAGAGTCTGAACCCCGCAACAGCACTACCGATTGGGCCGACCGGCACTGCCGATCTATCTGTAGGTTCCAGAGAGTCCTATGTCCCGCACCGGCACCGTCGATGGGCGTGACTGGCACTGCCGATGGCTGTGGTCGGCACTACCGATGAGAGTCCAGAATTGATCTGTTTTGAGCGTGTTTTGTTCCTTTTTGTTTCCGCTGTGTCTCTTTGTTGTGGTTGATCATTCCTAGGGCTAGTACACCACAAGTTGGTGTGTGTAGTCTTGGTGATTAGTTCGGAGGTTGGCTTGGGTTGTTTTTGGGACATATGCCAAGTTCTCTTGGAGAATTTTGATTGGCTCCCATTCACCCCCCCTCTGGTCCTTCAATTGGTATCAGAGCCTGTTTGATCACTAGTTGACCTTCACCGGCTTTGTGATCCAAAGGCGACATGGAGAAGCGTGCTGTTAAGTTATGGATTTCGAGGGAGAGGACTTCCCCTACTGGAAGTCACGGACCGAGGTGTATCTGCTAAGTCAAGGACGTGCAATTTGGGAGATTGTTGAGCAGGAGTATGCTATACCACAAGATCTGAACACTGCATCTGCAGGTGAGTTAGTCAGGTATGAGAACAACTCCAAAGCTATCAATATGCTGCTCTCTGCACTTGGTATGAGTGAACATGATAGAGTTGCACATCTTGACACTGCTCATGTTATTTGGGTTAAGCTCTGCACGTACCATAAAGGTACCAATCAAGTCAAGTCTATGTGTAAGGATTCTTACAATAGACAGTACCAAACCTTTACACAAAAACCTGGCGAGTCACTTGATGACACTTTTCATAGGTTTGAAGCAACTGTGTGCAACTTGCGGGCTTGTGGTAACCTTGTGTACAATGACAATGATAGAGCTAAGCAACTTCTGTACTCACTTGATGAAAATGTTTGGGGGGTTAAAATTGCTTCTCTAGAAGAAACTGCTGACTTCAACACCTTGAACTATGAGCAACTGTATAGCAATCTGAAATCTCATGAACTATCGAGGAAATCTTATCCTAATCTTGCTATTCCTGCTTCTAGCATGGCTTTGCTTTCTAGAACTCAGCAGGGTAGTCACAGTGATGCTTCTTATGGAACTAACCCCTCACTTGACAAGTCTTCTTTGGAGTTTGCCTTGTGTTCTCTTGTTGCAGCTTCCGATGAACAGATGGAGTGCATTCCTGACGAAGAGATGTCCTTGCTCACAAGGAAGTTCAGGAGGTTCTACAACAACCGGAAAGAGAGAAGAGGACGTGGTTCAAGAACCTACTTCGAGTGTGGTGACCCAGGACACTTCATCGCTGATTGTCCCAAGAAGAAGAAGAAGGCCGGGTACCGCGACAACAACACTAAAGACTTCAAGTAGACGAAGAATGAGGCGTCCCTTCTCGGAGGATCGAGGTCCCGAAGGTGCTGATAACACAGACACTTGATAATACAACAGTGATCCAATTTAAGTTCAATTATTAAATCAATGTGCAGCGGAATTACAAGTACATGAAGTTTTGAAAACAGCGGAAGCGAAATAACGATAAAATCTACGAGCTCAACGATACAGCATGGTGATGATTCATGCCCGAAGAATCAACACCCTAGCAGCACTCATAATCCCTGCGGCGGCAGATCAGACTCCCAGTGGGCAGTCCAACCCTCAGGGACTTGCACGTCCCAAGGCAACACATCTACATGCAATTCTATCTCTTCAGTACCTGAAAACCATCTAAGCATAAAGCCTGAGTACTAATTACTCAGCAAGACTTACCCGTCAAAAACCTAGACATGCAATGGCTCTAATAGGCGGCTTGTTTAAAAAGGACTCACACTAAGCAACCTATTAGTTCTATCAAGTTTTTACTTTCAGATTAAAGAGGTTGTGCTGAATATAACTTTAGTTGCAACAATAAGATAATAAAACCATACATAAAATAAGTGCAACAATAGAACATTAAATTATATCAGTAATAACCAATACCAATCCATAACCATGATATCATGTGCAACTATGTGATTGGCACGGTGAACAAGCGGTACTCATTACTGTGAGGGACAACAATTGCAATTGATTTACACCAGTTGGGAAAACCCGAATAACACAACACATACGCACCAATTAAGGTCGTATATGGCAACCTTTCCACCCACATCCAGACCCGGGTGTGGTGACGTCGAGTGGGCATGCTGTCCTGCCAGCAGTACTTCGTGGTATGGACCGCCCACTCCCGCAGCCGAGGGGTCCTAAGACCAACACACCTTAACCGTCCTTGATATAAGCGGTCTTTAATGCTACATCGGTTTACTAGTGCCCATGAAACTAGCATGCATTTGGTACTGTTCAAAATTTGATCAAGGGGCCGACCACGGATGGGTCCTAGGGTGGGCAAGACAGGGCTACCGCAGCCAACACCCATGTGTTGCTGCAAACCTACACATGCGAATTCCCTGTCCGGCCATACATCAAAAATAAACTTCTTTTACATAAGTTCCATTTAGTGATCAAGTCTTTTCTATAATAAGGATAACTATCAAAACTATCAATTACTAAGCATAGCATTTTTGTATCGAGCCTACCAAGATTCTAATAAAAGCAACGTAGGTCATTTGGGAAACATGCAAGTATGGTTCCAATCAACTCCTATGACCTAATGCCACAATAAACATAAATACTAGTAGTGATATAAACTAGCAAAACTTTATAAAGAGGCTAATGCAAACCAGGGCTTGCCTAGATCCATGCAAGTGTTAGCTACTATAGTCTCTTGGTCCTTAGGCTCTTGGTCCTGCTGGACGTCGGGCTCCTGCTCCTGAGTGTCGTTACCTATTGATGAACAAGGGTTAACGATAGTGTTGAAATATCGTTACATGCAATGATAGATAAATTCAACGAAATGATGGATGCATATTGCATTAATGTTTTGATGTTAACAACCTTATTAACAAGTTTTCGAAGCCATATGCTTCAAGGAAGCAAGGTAGACTTTCATTATTTCATGTGTGTGGATCATTTAATTAGGGTTGATATAGCTTCAAAACAATTAAACAAATTAAATAGTAAACAACTGATTCTAGGCTTGAGTGATTTATCATGAACAGAGACATAGATGAAGTGCATTTTCACCAAATTATAGCCTCTGGAGAGTATTATTTTATTTACTAGCATTTATTCAAGTTAAAGTATTACTTAATTAATAGAATATTAAATACTACAGATTTGACTTAGCCAAAAAATCAGGATGATGCATTAGTATGAATTAACAGTACATGCAAAAGATTGAAATTAAATTGCTTGTACAGAATTAATAAGGTGTTAATTAGTGTTTACACAAGTTATTTAATTAACTAAAATATAATAACAGAGGCAGTTGGCTATTATTTTACTAAAATAGGGCACATTATTATGAAACTAACAAAACTGATTTGAGGTCATTTGAACTTAAAATGAATTTACTATGCATTTTTGAAGTTCCATCAGTTTTCTGGTATTTTCTGGGTTTAAACAATTGACACGTCAGCGCCATGTGGCAGTCACATCAGTGCCAACTGGATGCCAGCTCAGCTGCCAGTCAGCTTCGTTGGAGCGCGGCCGGGGCTTGCCGGAGGGCTCGCCGCAGGCGACGGTGAGCGACGAAACCTCACCGCAGGAGGGGAAAAACAATGCGCGCATCAAGGAGAGCACAAAGGAGGGGTTCGCGAAGTGGAAAACTCACCGGAGACTGGTCGTCGATGAGAGGCGGCGGAAGGCAGAAGTCCGGTAACGTCGCTGGGTGGACTCGGGGCAGCAAACTGACTGCGGTCGGCTCCTACAGCATCATGGGGGCACGGTGGGGATCGGCATCAGGTCGGCGATCGTCGGGGAAGGCCGGAAGATAGGGCTCACCGTGGGGGCGGCTCGGACACGGCAGCGCAGAAGGGGTCGGCGGGGGAAATGTTCAACACCGACGTTCTTGATCACGGAATCAAAGAAGCGAGGGTTCAGGAGTGATCGCGATGAGTTTGCGATTCGCCACAAAGAGGAAAGGGGAGATGGGGCTCACCAGAAACGCCGGAATTCCAGATTGCGTTGACGGCAGCAGTCCGGAGATTCTTCAAATTGGCCGAGCTCACCAGAATATTGTGCGAGCCAGTGCACGGGAATGCAGTGGGAAGGTAGGCACGTTCGTTGCTGCTCTCGACTTGGGTCGGGAGGGAGTGAGTGGCCGGGAGTTTGAGCTCAAAGTCGGCTCTGGCAATGGCGGAAATGGTTTGGAAGAGAAGGGAGTGAACACGGGGGTATTTAAAGGCCAAGGACTCGGGTTCTTTGTCGAGAAACTTGGGCAGGTGCGTGCGTGTAGCTTTGAGCAACGTCAGGTCTTGGGGAGCCGTTGGGAGCGCGGGGAGTAGAGCGGGTGCGGCAGCAGAGGCAGAGCACGACAGAGGGGAAAAACCGACTCATGATCTTGGCCGGTAGCAGTGTGCGGCGCGGAAGGGAGCAGGGGTGATAGGACGGAGCGATCACACATGGGCGGGAGCAGTCTACGGAGGAAATAGGGAGTTGATGGTCATCGGAAATCGAGGACGCGGCGGCAGGCCTGGCGGCATCGGACAGGGGCGAAAGAGACCGAGGCTCTCGGCGGCTAGCGGCGAGCGGGTGACCGAGCAGGCAAGTGATGCGACAGAGCGGGCACGAGGGGCTAGCTTTCGGTCAGAAAGGCGGGAGCGGTCAGGCGGGGAGAATCGAGGTGGCAGAGGAGTCGGCTTCGTGCAGGGTGAAGGTAACTCGCCTCGGCTGCAGCTAGCGGCTGGGCGGTAGCAACGACGCGACGGCGGCGAGTGAGAGCGCGGGGAAGTACGGCGGCAAGTTCCGAGGCGGCAGCTGTGGCAGAGAGAATCGTGCGGCACGCGCGCCCACGGGAGAGGCAACGGAAGGAAGAAGACAAGCAATTTTTGCAGAAAGGTCCTCGGGTTTTTGAAAAGCTTGCAAAGGAATCCCTAGTTCTGTTTTAATTGATTTAAAATACTTCTTTAAGTCCAATTAAGCTGAAATTTTGAGGGTGAGCTAATTAGAATATGGACAATTCATTAGTGAAGTCTATTTGGCCAGAAATGAAATAATTTAATTAGAATTATTAATTAAAGTTAAATCAATTCTAGGGTTAAACCATTTATTTGATTGATTTCCTATTGGAATAAAATTCTGGTTTTTGGCCCAAAATTCTATTTTATTATTACCGTAATTCTGATGTAATTATTTGACCCATGGTTTATAGAAATTTAATTTGCCTCAAATTTTTTGCTTGCAGGGTTTTATTTTGGCTTGAGGAAATTCCATTTTTCACTTGCTCCTATTATTTCATGCTCATACTTGAGTTCAAAATTTTTGGCAATTTTGTGCTAAGCAAGAAATGAGACACCTGGGTGTCACAAAGAACTACTTCTACAAGAAGGGCAAGAACTCCAAGAAGTTCGCCAAGGCCATTGCACGCGCCTGCGTTGCCGCATTGAGCAATGTCGATCTCACATCAAGCGAAGGCCTTACAAGCTCGGGGGAGGAGGCTGAAAAGCCATAAGTCAAGAGGAAGGTTGACTTCACTGGGCTTTGCTTCATGGTAAAGAATGACCATGACACCGACTCTGGATCCGACTCTGACACAAGCGAGGTACCTCCTACTCTTGATGAGCTCCCTTCTGAACTTGATCATTTGCGCAATGTTCTGCTCTTGCAAGATGATAAGCTTCGCAGTACTGTTTGTGAGAGTAGAGAGCTTAAGTCTAAGTTGGAGAGTGCTGATTTTGAAATTGATTCGCTTAGGTCTAAGCTTGCTTGTATTGATACTGTTGCTGAATGTGAGTCTTGTCAAGTTGTGATGAGTGATCTTGCACAGAGGGAGAGTGTGCATGCTCAAGTTGCGAGTCAGCTTGAGAGTGCCCTCAAGGAGCTTGATGAGTTCAAAGCTAGACCAACTCTTTTGGGTGCATGTCAGAAGTGCCCCAAGCTCACAGATGAGTTGGAAGCTCAGTCCCTCAAAGTGAAAGAGCTTGAGTCCAAGTTTCTTCATGAGACTCGCTCAAAAGTTCTCCCACATCCGTGTGAAGTATGTGTCACCCTCAAGGACAAGCTAGTAATCACTAGGGAGGAAAACAAAGTCCTAGTTCAGGAAAATGACTATCTTGTTTCTAGGCTCCAGAGAACCCTAGTGAGTGAGGAAAAGATTGAGAGTGACTTGGAAAGAGTGAAGGAGAATGCTTCTAGGTCAACCTATAACTTGGGCTTGGGATTTGAGAGGTGTGACAAGGAGAGTGAGAGTGTGGGTAAGTTTGTTCCTAGCTCCAGCTACAAGAATGAGGAAAACACCATCAAACCCACTGATACATACTATCCACCCAATCAAAAACCCTCCTTCAACCTAAAGCAAACAGACAAGCCAACCCAAGCCTACCATGCAAACCAAGCCTAATCCTAAGGGTGTCTACATTAGCATATTTTGTGGTCGCAAGGGCCACTTGGATGAATTCTGTTATAGGCGTAAGAGGATTCAGAGGAAGCAAGCTGAGTTGACTAGGGATGCTTTTTATGATGATTTTGTTGACTTTCAGCCTCGCTCTTTTTCTCGTGCCTATCATGGACAGGGTCATCCCTCATATGGCTTTGTTTCACAAAATAGAGGATTTGCGCAGCAGCGCTTTGGCACCCCACGTTTTTCCCATTGTGGTGGGCGTCATTTGCGTGGATTTGGCTTTCACACCCATGATTTCTATCCTCACAACCCAAGGTTTGAGTCGAGAAGCTTTGACAGGCCATATTTTCCCCATCGTGGTTCTCATCCTATGCGTTCGAATGATAATGTGCAAAGAACTGTGATGACTACTAGCGGTCGTATGGTTAAGTGCTGGATTTCCAAATCTCTTTTGACTAACTCGAGCACTGAGCCATCGACTTTTCCTTCTCGTTCTTTGTAGGCAGCAGGTGGAGGCTTGGAGAACAAATGGTTCATGGACTCCGGGTGTTCGCGCCACATGACTGTGGCGCCCCTCCCCGAAGGATCGAGGTCCCAACGGTGCTGATAACGCAGACACTTGATAATACAACATTGGTTCGAATTTAAATTGAATATTACATCAAATAGTTATCAGGTGCAGCGGAAATAGTACAAGTTCTTGAATTGTTTTGAAACAGCGGAAGCAAATACGATAAATCTATGAGCTCGACGATACAGCATAGTAATGGTTCATGCTCGAAGAACCATCACTCTAGCATCACACATCATCACTGCGGCGGGAAGTCGGACTCCCAGTGGGCAGTCCAACCCTCAGGGGCTTGCATGTCCCAGGACAGCACATCTACATGCAATTCTACTTCTTCATTACCTGAAAACAAAAGTGGCACAAAGGCTGAGTACTAATTACTCAGCAAGTCTTACCCGTCGGACTCCTAGACATGCAACGGCTCTAATAGGTGGTTTGTTTGAAAAGACTCGCACTAAGCAACCTATTAGTTCTATCAAGTTTTATTCTTCAATTTAAGTGAGTATAGCAGAAATGTAACTTTAGTTGCAACACTAAGATAATAAAGCAATACATAAAGTAAGTGCAACAGAGCAATAATAGTAACATCAACAATAAGCATCATAGTTAACTTCCAATCCTGGTTCAACTACGTGATGACGCATTGACCAAGTGGTACTCATTACTACGAGGGACAGCAGTTGCAATTGATTTAAACCAGCTGGGATAACCCGAGATACACGACACATACGCACCGATTAAGGCCGTGTATGGCAACTTTTCGTAAGGACGAAAAAACAACTTGGTCCGGGTCTAGTCTCAGCGAGTGGGCATGCCGTTCGGCCAACAGTACTTCGTGGTCTGAACCGCCCACTCCTGCAGCAGAAGGGTCAACGACCACTGTACTAGGTACCGTCCTCATTGCCGTGCCAATGCTACATCAGTTTACTAGTGCCCATAGACTAGCATGCATTCGGTACTGTTCAATACTTGACCAAGGGGCCGACCACGGACGGATCCTAGGTTCGACAAGGCAGGGCTACCGCAGTCAACACCCATGTATTGCTGCAACCTACACATGCATCTTCCCTGCCCGGTCATAATAGTAAAATAAACTTCTTTTTAGGTTCCCGTTGTAGTGGTCGAGTTCATTTCTTAGTAATGATATCTACTGGGTCTAGCAATTACTAAGCATAGCGACACAGTACCGATACTACCAAAGTTCTAATGACAGTGGCGTAGGTCATTTGGGTATCATGCAAGTGGGTTCCAATCAACTCCTGTGACCTAATGCAATAATCATAGACACTAGTAATATTGAAAACTAGCAACTTTATAAAATGGCGAATGAAAACCGGGGTTTGCCTGGATTGATGTTAGTGCTAGCAACTACAACATCTTGCTCTTGGGGATCAAGGTCCTTCTGTAGATCCTCTTCTTCCTGCTCTGGGTTGTTGTTGCCTATATGATAGAATTGAATTGTCGGTATTATCAAAATACCGTAGAATACAATGGTATGATGCTCAATGTCTTTCAATGTTGATTATAATTATATTCTCGAAGCCATATGCTTCAAAGAAACAAATTAGAGTTCCATTATTTTATGTGTGTTAATTATTTATTGAGAGTTGTTATAGTCTTTCAGAATAAATAAGCAATCGCAATAGTAACCAATCGATTCTCATCTTGAGTGATTTATCATGAATAGGGCCATAGATGAATTGTATTTTTTACCAATTTACAGTCTCTGGATATAATTTTTCTAATTACTAGCATTTATTAACGTAAAATAGTGGTATGAGCAATCAATTGAATTTAATTAAGTAAACTTAGGTTTCTGGACTTGTGTGAATTACTGAGCACAGAGGCTTGTGTGAGTGATTTTTGTGCCAAGTGGCAGGGGCCAATTAATTATAAAATAATTACTAAAATTAATTTAAGCAAAGACACTAAATACATTCCGAGCCAAGAATAATTCATATTTTTCTAAAATAGAGCAATTCAAAATGAGCCTAACAAAATTTCTTTGAGTTCCATTAGATTTGAATTCGATTTGATATGATTTTTCAAAGTTATTGACAATTTCTGGCAATTTCTAGGTAATTTCTGGTTTAAGGGATTGCCACGTAGGCGACACCTAGGTTACACGCAGGCTGCGAGGAGGATTGCCAGTGGGCTCGCCGGAGCGGGTAGAGCCGGCCGGAGGGCTCTCCGCCGGGCGCTATGCGGGAAGAAAGCTCGCCGCGGAAGCAAATAAATGACGTGTGCAACGAGGCGAAGGGGATGGAAGGGTTCGCTAGGTGTGGTTCTCACCAGAAGACCGTCGGCAGCGAGGAACAGTGGAGGAAGATCTTCGGCGACATCGTGATGATGGCTCGGGGCAAGAAATTGGACGGGGTCGGCTCCTACAGCTTCATGGGAGCACCACGGAGAGCGGCATCATGTCGACGTTGGATGGGGATGGCCAGAAGTAGGAGCTCGTCGTGGGGGCGGCTTGGGTTTCAGCGGAGCAGAGGCGGCGATCGGGAAATCGTGAGATGCCGGCGACTCCTCGTTGGAAAACACAGAATAAGGAGGTCAGGGAGGTGAGCCGGGAAGCTGCGCATGCGCGGAGATAAAGAATGGGTGGCGAGGCTCACCGTGATCAACAAATTGCAGTCGACGGCGGTGAAGGTTATCGGAAACGCTAACTTCGGTTTTGTTCAAAATTGTTCCATCTCGAGCGGAGGGTGGTTGAGCGGCGTGCCAGGAAGGGAGAAGAGGTGTGCGCGAAACTGCTGGTGCTCTAGCTAGGTTCGAGGAAGGCTAGGACAGTGAGAATGTGAGCTCAATCTTCGGGTTTGGTAATGGCGGGGAGAAGCAGAGCGCGGAGTGGCAGAGGGAGAATGGGAGAGAGAGAGAGCGGGGAGCAGTGGGCAGAGATGTCGCGTGATCGGGAGCTTGCGATCGTGCTTTCAAGTCACGCAGAGGGGGAAGAGAGTGAGTGGGGAAGAAAGGAGCAGAGTTGAAGTCTGACCGGGTCGCTCGGTGGCGTGCAGAGGGGAGAAGAGGAAACGAACGCCGTTGAGCGGATGCGCGGTGAGGGGACAGAGCGGAGGAGCAGAGGGCAGAGCGGACACTGTAGCGCGCGCGGGGTTCTGAGGGGGAGTGAAGGTGGCCCGGGTGGTGCGCAGGCGTCGGCAGGGGGGAAGGCTAGTGAGAGGGAGAAGAAGGGGATTTTGCACTGCGCCCCCTGATCTTTCAAGATCCTCACAAAAAGGTCCCTAGTCAACTATGGTTTTTAATAAATCGAAATAAAATAGCTAGGGACTTCCTAAATTAGTGAAAATTGGTGGAATGAATATTTAAATGGTGGAGAATACTTTGGTGAAATTTATTTGAAATTTTCATAAACATATTTTTAGAATTAATTAAATGCATTAATTAGTTACTTAAGAATCAATTAATTAATTAAGGGTCTTGCCAAGCAGATAAAATGCCCAATAATTTCATAAAATTCTATTTTATTATTAACAACATGATTATGAATTTATTTAGCATAAGTTGTATTGAAAATTTTAAGTTGCTTCAATAACTTGGTTGCAGGGTATTTATTTGCCTGAAATTAAATTAAGAGATAGGCTCTATCATTTTATGCTATAATTTCCATGATTTGTGATCTTCATATTTGCTAAGTTAAGGTGAGACACTTGGGGTGTCACAATGACCGGAGATGCAAAGTGATTCTCTAGCCTCACTCCCTTGAAGCGGTGGGAGTATGTGACCTTTGGAGATGACAAGAGATGGAGAGTGAAGGCAAGAGGCGCGGTAAAGGTAAATGAAAAATTCACTCTCAAGGATTTTGTTTGGTTGAGTATCTCAAGTACAATCTCCTCTCTGTCTCTCAGCTTCTTGATGTTGGTTTGGAAGTGCGCTTTAAGTTGAATGCTTCTTGTGTTCTTGATTTGAGTGGTTCCTTGGTTTGTGGGATTTCTCGCACTGGCAGAGTTTTTCAGGCTGATTTTGCTGGTTCTCCTGGTTCTCACAAGTGCTTGTTTGCTCAATCTTCTTCTGAGCTCTGGAAATGGCATAGGAGACTGGGTCACATGAGCTTTGACTTGTTATGTCGCTTGAGTGACCTAGGTTTGATCCGAGGATTTGGTTTGTGCTCCTTGTCATCATGGGAAAATTATTGCTGCTTCTCATCCACCACTCAATTTGGTGATGACTGAACACCCTGGAGAGTTGCTTCATATGGACACTGTTGGTCCTTCTCGAGTTCGTTCGGCAGGTGGGAAGTCGTATGTTCCTATGATTGTTGACGACTATTCTCGCTACTCTTGGGTTTACTTTCTTGAGAGCAAGGGTGAAGCGTTTCATCACTTTCGGAGCATAGCTTTGAGGTTGTCCAAGGAACTCCCTAGTGTATTACGAGCAATCCGCAGTGATAATGGCACTGAGTTCAAGAACTCCTCCTTTGATGCTTTCTATCTTGAGCATGGTATTGAGCATTAGTTTTCAGAACCTCGTGTTCACCAGTAGAATGGTGTGGTCGAAAGAAAGAACAGAACTTTGGTGGAGATGGCCCGGATGATGCTCGTTGAGCATAGGACTCCGAGGTGGTTCTTGGTTGAGGCCATTATCACTGTTGCTATGTTTCCAATCGGATTTTTTTGCGCTCAATTCTTAATGTGACTTCTTATGAGCTGTGTTGTGGGAGAAAGCCCTCGGTTTCTCATTTCCGTGCCTTTGGTTGCAAGTGCTTTATTCTCAAGCCTGGCAATCTTGATAAGTTTGATTCGAGATCTTTTAATGGCATCTTTCTTGGTTACTCTCTTCATGGTCATTCCTACAAAGTTTTGAATTTGGAGACTAACACCATCGTAGAGTCCTGTGATGTAACCTTTGATGAATCAAACTCTTGTGCAAGGAATGTGATTGAGTCTGAAGGTGACAAGGAGCTGAAGGAGAGCGTCTTTGTAGAAGAGGACCTACAAGGCTTTGATGATGCTGACGATGATTCACTTCATCTCTCATCTGAGCTTGTTCCTGTAGCTACCACTACTCTAGCAGAGGGTCCAGAAGCTTCTACATCGACTTCAGTAGCTATCGAGCGAGCTCCAGCTGTGGTTGAGGGGGAGGTACACTCTGAGAGGGAGGCTCCTCACCACATTCAGTGTCAACATCCACCTCAACAGATGATCGGTAATCTCTATGAGAGGACAACAAGGTCAAGGTCTACACATCTTGTTTGCTTTACCAATTCTCTCTTTGTTGCAACCTTTGAACCCCGAGATGTTGGACCCGTACTATCTGATGAACATTGGGTTAACGCCATGCATGAGGAGTTGGAAAACTTTGAGAGAAACAAAGTATGGACCCTTGTAGAGCCTCCCAAAAATGACAATGTCATAGGAACCATGTGGGTGTTCAAAAACAAACATGGGGACGATGGTGAGGTTGTGAGAAACAAGGCTAGGCTAGTTGCTCAAGATTTTAGCCAAGTGGAGGGCTTAGATTATGGTGAAACCTTTGCTCCTGTTGCTCGCATAGAAGCCATTAGGATCTTGCTTGCATTTGCTGCCTCTAAGGGCATTAGACTCTATCAAATGGATGTCAAGAGTGCTTTCTTAATTGGTTTCATAGAGGAAGAGGTTTATGTAAAACAACCCCTTGGCTTTGAGCACCACAAATACCCAAACCGTGTGTACAAGCTTGAGAAGGCTTTGTACGGGCTAAAGCAAGCACCTAGGACATGGTATGCTAGGCTTAAGACTTTCTTGTTAGAGCGTGGGTATGTCATGGGGTGTGTTGACAAAACCTTGTTCACTCTCAGGCATGGCAATGACTTTCTAATGGTTCAGATTTACGTGGATGATATCATATTTGGTGGTTCCTCTCATGTTCTTGTGTCTAGATTTTAGGAAGCCATGGAAAGTGAATTTCAGATGTCGATGATGGGTGAGCTCACCTTCTTCCTTGGGCTTCAAAAGAAGCAGTGCAAGCAAGGCACTTTCATACATCAAGCAAAGTACACAGTCAATATGAAGCTGTTGTCTACAACAATGTCCACAACAACGGCTCTTGACCCTGATGAAGACTGTGAAGTGATGGATCAAAGGGAGTATAGGAGCATGATTGGCTCCCTCTTGTACCTGACGGCAACAAGACCCGACATACACTTTGCGGTGTGTCTTTGTGCTTATTTTTTAGCTTCCCCAAGGGTGACTCATCGCAAGGCTATCAAGCGCATCTTCAGGTATCTCAAATACACCCATGAGTTTGGTCTTTGGTACTCTACATCTTCATCTCTTGATCTCATTGGGTATTCGGATGCGGACTTTGCTAGGTGTAGAATTGATAGGAAGAGCACTTCTGGTACTTCCTATTTCTTGGGTACTTCTTTGATCTGTTGGTCTTCTCGTAAGCAGTTGAGTGCTGCCCAATCCACCATAGAGGCTGAGTATGTAGCTGCTGCTCACAAATCCTATGGGTTGTATCTGAAGGGGAACGGTGAAGCATCTAGGCCCTTTTTAGTGTTTTGGTAATTAATGACGACCCTTATTTTTGACTAACTACGTTGTTGAGATGATTATGGTTGTAGCCAAAATAAGGGATGGAATGATGGATGAAGTGATATACATATGGATGGCTCAACGCAAAGGTATCTTGATAGGGTTTTTCTATTTTACCGGTCACAAGGAGATTAGAGATGAGTGACCGGATTATAGGTTAAATGCCGTACTATCAAGAGGGGTCAATGAAGTGACCTTGAGTATCCATGGTTGCCACAAATGCTTAATTCCTATCTTTGTGAGTGGTTCTGCGTGAGTTGAGTGTGCCCATATCTTTGAGAGAAAGCAAAGAGTAAAAGAAGGGGGGCTGGCAGGTCACTCCTGGCGGTCAGACCGCCAGGACCCGTGGTCTGACCGCCGGTGCTCTCCAGAGACGGCCAGAGGAGTGGCCTCTCTGGTTGCTCGGGTGATGGCCCGACGGTCTGACCATCGTCAACCACGGTCTGACCGTCGGTGCATGTCTGGTGTCGGCAGAGACTTTGTTCTCGGGTGAGTGTTGAAAGTGTCCCAACGGTCTGACCATGGGTGATGACGGTCTGACCGTCGGGCTCGTGCCAGAACGAGTTTGAAAGTCAAACTAGCCGTTGGGTTGTACGATGGTCCGACCGTGGGGAGTCACGGTCAGACCGTCCGGTGCGCAGAAAGCTGTAACGGCTAGTTTTTAAAGGGTGGCCTATTTATACCTCCTCTATCCCATGCATAGAGGCTCTCTTGGCCATTAGAAAGGCATTGTACACCCTTTGGATCTCATTCCCCTCTCACACAAAGCTTTAGTGGAAAGATTGCAAGTGTGTGAGTGTGAGTGCCCTAATCTTGAGTGTTTTGAGCATTGTGGCACTTGGGATCCTCAAGGAAGCGTCATCGACTTGTTACTCTTGGAGGTTGCCGCCTCCTAGACGGCTTGGAGGAGTCAAATCTGTGAGCCCTTCAAGAAGCTTGTGAAGGAGGTCCGGATTCTTGTGAGAGGTGTGGTGCTCGCCTCGTCGGAACGGTGAAGAGCAACCCTAGTGGAATCGAGGTTTGGAGAGGTTCAAGGTATTGATTGTTTTCTATCTCAAGTTGTTCTTTGTGAGCCCTTCTTGGTGGTGGAGAAGTGGATACTTGAGGAGAGAAGCACTTCATATGCTTGAATCCACCTCAACGTGGATTAGGGGTGATCGGCAAATCACCAAGACCACAGAAAAATATCCTTTGTCTCTTGACTTGTATTTTCATATGTTGTTTACATACTAGAAAGTGATTGATGTATGTCACCTAGGATTGTCAACCTACATTAGCTCAAACCTAGGTTTAGTTTTCAATTTATTGGTTTTATCCAATTATCTTTAAATTCCACAATTAGGCTATTCACCCCCCCTCTAGCCGGGGTCCTTCGATCCTACAAGTGGTATCAGAGCGGGTTCTCCCTAAATTGATTGGAATTCATCTTCTGGGAGAAGGATTATGGCTAGTAACACGGTGAATGTTGGCCACGCGCCATTCTTTGATGGTCAAGACTTTGATTATTGGAAGACATATATGTTGATTCATCTTGAGGCCGTGGGGGAGACCGTGTTGAATATTGTGGAAGAAGGTTTTGTGGTTCTTGATCCGGCACATCCCACTCCCGCCGACAAGGAAAATATCAAGGCCAATGCTCAAGCCAAGAACATTCTTATTCGGTCCCTATGCAAGGAGGAATATCATAGAGTGTGCAAGCTCAAGACCGCATATGAGATGTGGAACACTCTATTGGAAGCTCATGAGGGCACCAAGATGGTTAAGAGTGCCAAGTTGTTTATTTACAAGGGCAAATTTGAAGGATTTGCATTGTTGCCCAATGAAGAGTTGAAGGCCGCCTTTGCAAGATTGAACAACATTGTGAATGATCTCAAGGATCTTGGTCATGATGTTCCCTATGTTGATATATCTCATAAGTTTCTTAGAGCTTTGCCATCCAAGTATGAAACAATTGTCACTATGCTTGTGAGATCAAATTTGGAAGAAACAACTCCTTCGGAAATCTTGGGTGAAGTTCTCACTCATGATATCTTCAAGCAATCTCAAGTGGCTTCTAGGGATGATCAAGTTGATATGAAGAAGAAGAGTGTTGCTTCCAAGGCTAGTGGCTCTCACAATGATGATGATGAGAATGTAGCCTTGATGGTGAGGAAGTTCAAGAAATTCATGAAGAAAGGCAAGTATAGTGGATTCAACAAAAATTACAAGTCATCCAAGAAGAATCCATTTACAAACAAGAAATGCTATGAGTGTGGAGAATTTGGCCATATCTATACAAATAGCAAGAAGAAGAATCATAGTGATGATGATGATGATGAGCCAAGAAAGAACAAAAGATTTGTAAAGAAGAAGTTTCTCAAGAAGTTCTCCAATAAGAAAAATGGCAAGGCTTATTATGTTGAATGGGATTCCGATGCTAGTTCGGATTCCGATTCCAATGATGAAGATGACAAGCCTTCCAAGAAGGGTCTTGCCGGCATTGCCATCAAGGAAGCTCCATCTCTATTCGATTCACATTATTGCTTCATGGAAAAAGGTGAATCCAAGGTATGCAACGATGACTATGAGCGTTCCTATGATGAACTAGTTGAAATGCTTAGTGAACTTGATGATGTGTTGGGGGACATAAAGAGCAAGTACAAGTACTTGAAGAGAAAGCACTTTTCTCTCCAAGAAGCTTATGATGAGCTAAAGTCATCTCATGAGGATCTAAAAGAAACTCATGAGAAGCTTGAGGAAACTCATAAGACTTATGTAGCCCAACACACCAACAAGGTCCAAATTGATGCCGGTGTGTCTTGCAATTTGATTAATGATATACCTATTGCTCATGTTACTTCTTCTAGCATATCTACCTCATGTGATGATTTACTTGCTATACCATGCTCTTCTAAGATTGATGCTTGCATGAATGATGTGAATGCTTGTGATCCCTTGCTTATTGTTGAAAATCATGAATTTAGGGACACCATTGATCATCTTGTTGATGCTCTTGCTAAGTGTCACAAGGGTGAAAATGTACTTAATGAAATATGGAAGTGTCAATGATTCACTCTCAAGCATGAGGGTCTTGGATATATCCCCAAGAAGAACAAAAATGTCTTTGTTGCTAAAAAGTCCACTTTTGTTAAAGAAAGTGGCTTATATTGCTCTATGTGCAAGAATACCGGACATCTTGCAAAAGATTGCACCAGTAAGAAGATTACTAATGTTGCTATGGATCCTTCTTACATGCTTGTTAAATCATCCAACGGTGTTGTGCATGCTAAGATTGTTGGTAAAAATAATGTCATGCTAAGACCAACATGAATGGCACATTTGGCAATGGAATAAAGAAAAGGTCCATTTGGGTGCCAAAGGTGTTGGTGACTAATCTCCAAGGACCCAAGCAAATTTGGGTACCTAAGAACAACTAAATTTGTTTTGTAGGTGAACCACAAGTCCAGAGGAAGGCATTGGGTGCTTGATAGTGGATGCACTCAACATGTGACCGGAAATGGGAAAAGGTTCACCTCAATTGAAGAAGGAAATTCCGATTGTGAAAGGATCACCTTTGGGGATAATAGCAAAGGAAAAGTGAGAGGAATGGGAAAGATTGCTATCTCAAATGACCTCTCAATCTCTAATGTATTGCTAGTTGAATCTTTGAGCTACAACTTGCTATCTGTGGCTCAATTGTGTGATCTTGATCTAATTTGCAAATTCTCACCAAGTGGCGTTGTGATTACAAGTGTGAAGGATGATAGTCTTATCTTCAAGGGATTCCGTCATGGCAATCTTTATCTTGTGGATTTCTCTTCTAGTGAGGCAAGCTTGAGCACATGTCTATTCACCAAGTCATCCAAAGGTTGGTTATGGCATAGAAGGCTTGCCCATGTTGGAATGAACCAACTCAAGAAATTAGTGAAGCACAACTTGGTTGTTGGTATGAAAGATGATGTCTTGTTTGAAAAGGATAAATTATGTAGTGCTTGTCAAGTCGGGAAGAAAGTGGCTAATACTCATCCTACCAAGAGTGTCATGTCAACTTCAAGGCCTTTGGAATTGTTGCATATGGATTTATTTGGCCCTACCAAATATCAAAGCATTGGTGGAAATAGCTATTGCCTTGTCATTGTTGATGACTTCTCAAGATATACATGGGTGTACTTCCTTAGTGACAAATCAATTGTATTCGCCATTTTCAAAGGGTTTGCCAAAAGAGCCGAAAATGAGTATGAATTCAATATCAAGAAGATTAGAAGTGACAATGGCTCCGAATTCAAGAAAACAAGAATTGAAGAATATTGTGATGAAAAGGGAATCAAACATGAATTCTCAACCAAGTACACCTCGGAGCAAAATGGAGTTTTTGAGAGGAAGAATAGAACTTTGATTGAAATGGCAAGATCAATGCTCTCCGAGTACAATGTATCAGATAGTTTTTGGGCCGAGGCAATCAACACCGCTTGTCATGCATCAAATATATTATATTGCCACCGGTTGTTGAAGAAGACACCTTATGAGTTGCTCATTGGAAGAAAACCCAACATCTCCTATTTTCGTGTCTTTGGATGCAAATGCTATATCTTGAAGAAAGGAGCAAGACTATCAAAATTCCAAAGCAAGTGTGATGAAGGATTTCTCCTTGGGTACTCCTATAGCAAGGCCTATAGAGTGTACAATCAAAATTCGGGGCTAGTAGAGGAAGTATATGATGTGGAATTTGATGAAACAAATGGATCTCAAGATGAGCAAGAAAATTTGAATGATGTGGGAAATGAAGAATTGAGAAATGCTATGAAGAACATGACAATTGGTGATGTGAGGCCTAAGGATGAAGATGACTCAAATGTGAACCCTTCACCACTCTTTCAAGTGAATCAAGATTCATCAACCTCTAGTGCTCAAGCTCAAGCTAATGATGGTGGTGAGTCAAATCTTCAACCGGAAAATGGCTTAACCTCCACGCCATCACAAAATGCTAGTGGTCATCTGAAAATTCACCATGCCATTGCAAAAGATCATCCGGTAGATCAAATTGTTGGTGACGTAAGCAAAGGTGTTCAAACTAGATCAAGACTTGCTTCATTTTGTGAACACTTCTCTTTCGTGTCTTGTGGTGAACCAACTAGGGTAGAGGAAGCTTTGAGAGACCCGAATTGGGTAAATGCTATGCATGAAGAATTGAACAACTTTGGCCGAAATGAAGTTTGGGAGTTAGTCAAGAGGCCACAAGATCACAATGTTATTGGCACAAAGTAGATATACAAGAACAAGCAAGATGAGAATGGAGTAGTTGTGAGAAACAAAGCAAGATTGGTTGCACAAGGCTATACTCAAGTTGAGGGATTGGATTTTGATGAAACATTTGCTCCCGTAGCTAGACTTGAGGCAATTAGAATTTTACTTGCATATGCAACTAATCACAAGATCAAGCTATATCAAATGGATGTGAAGAGTGCCTTCTTGAATGGCAAAATTAGTGAGCTTGTCTTTGTTGAGCAACCACCAGGCTTTGAAGATCCAAAGAAGCCAAATCATGTTTACAAGTTGTCCAAGGCTCTATATGGACTCAAGCAAGCACCTCGTGCTTGGTATGAGAGATTAAGGGATTTTCTTGTCTCAAAGGGCTTCAAAATTGGAAAAGTGGACACCACCTTATTCACCAAGAAGATTGGCAATGATCTCTTTATATGCCAAATCTATGTGGATGATATCATCTTTGGATCAACCAATCAAGAATTTTGTGAAGAATTTGATGAAATGATGTCCCGGGAATTTGAAATGTCCATGATTGGTGAATTGAGTTTCTTCCTTGGTCTACAAGTGAAGCAAATCAATAATGGGACATTCATCTATCAAAGCAAATATGTGAATGATCTTCTCAAGAGATTTGGAATGGAAAGTGCAAAACCAATGTCTACTCCCATGGGAAAGAATGCACATCTTGATCTTGATGAAGAAGGTAAACCGATTGATCAAAAGCTATATCGGTTTATGATTGGAAGCTTGCTATATCTCACCACATCTAGGCTGGATATTATGTTTAGTGTTTGTATGTGTGCAAGGTTTCAAGCCGCTCCTAAAGAAAGCCACATGATTGCCGTCAAGAGAATATTGAGATATTTGAAGCAAACTCAAGATATGGGTTTGTGGTTCCCAATGGATGGTCAATTTATTCTCATTGGATATTCGAATTCGGATTATGCCGGTTGCAAAATTGATAGAAAGAGTACCTCTGGTACTTGTCAATTTCTTGGAACTTCTCTAGTCTCATGGTCCTCCAAGAAGCAAAATTCGATTGCTTTATCAACCGCCAAGGCCGAATATGTCTCCGCGGGAAATTGTTGTGCTCAATTATTGTGGATGAAGCAAACTCTAATGGACTATGGGATTAACTTTGATTGCATTCCTCTCTTGTGTGATAATGAAAGTGCCGTGAAGATTGCTACTAATCCAGTTCAACACAAGAGGACCAAGCATATTGATATTCGGCATCATTTTCTAAGGGATCATGTGAGCAAAGGTGATATTGTCATGGAAAGTGTGAGGACCGATGATCAATTGGCGGATATCTTCACCAAGCCTCTAGAAGAAGCTCGATTTTGCAAGCTACGGAGTGAGCTAAATATTCTTGACCTCTCACATATCTCCTAGAACCTTGTTTTGTTGCTTTATGTCAAACTCTTCATATATGCATGCTTACCTATTTTGTATATCTTGCCATGCCATTTATGCCATGTTGTTGCATTGAAAGTTAGTTCACACATTTAGGGGGAGCACTATACCACTCATGTGTCTTGCTACCCTCACAATGTGGACAAATCAACAAAGATGCCATACTAGTCTTGCTTTTGCTCATTTTGTTCAAAAAGTCAAATTTTTGGGTTCTATTGGTTGAAAAATGGTTGTTATTGTTCCAAAATGCTTTTATGCCTCTTGGATATGTTTTGGAAGTTTTTTTTATTCTTATCACCAAAATGAGTTTGAGCTCTTTTTGCCTTTTCTCACCTATTCTCTCAATTTCTTATTGAATCATTTTTGAGAAAAGTCCTTTTACAAAACTTGTAGAGATGGTGATCATAAACATAATTGGTATTCACAACTTGTTGAGATGATCCATCGTTTGAGAGAAATGTGGGTTTGAAATTCGTCGTGAAAACCTCTTTTGGTCGCCTTTTTAACCTAATATGGCGTCTTGTGAGTTTAGCATATTGGATCATATATCTTCATATATATTGGTTCCAAAATGCTTATGAGACTCATACATTCCAAAAAATATCAACATTCCATCATTTTGGTCATTTGTGCAAGTAATAGCAATTGTTTATGTTTATATCAATGTTTCATTCACACATGCATAATTCATGTCATGGATCATCGAGAATCGTGGATATATTTCTTGAAGAGTTGGAATTATCTTGGATATGATGGAATTCATTAAGCTATCATTTTTTGAACAAGTGTGGAATGATTGGAGAAGGTTTGAATTGATTTGGATGAGCAATTTGAAAGTAACGCAACTGTCAGCAGTCAAGAGTTCAGAAATCTCTTTCACGATCAGACCATCGGCAGTCGCGGTCAGACCGCCGGTCAGCCAACAGAGCACCGGGAGTCGTTTGTTTGTTGCTTCTTGTCCCAGCGGTCAGACCGGCCGTCCCACAGCGAGACCGTCACCCTCGACCGAGTCCAAACAGCTCTGTTCCGCGAGGGTCTCTTATGTCTCATACCCCTTCGTCCTCCTTTCGTCCCCAACTCTCCCAAAACCGAAAGTAGCTCCTCTAAAGGCTCTCCTTTGCCCTCCAAGGACCTCCATTGGAAGAACTCCATCCCTAGGCTCCTCGGTCCAACCGAGAGCGGATCCGGTCTCACCAAGGACTTCTCCGCCATGAGTGACCGGTATTTCATCGTTTTCTCCTCTCTCCCCATGGTTTCCATTGGTTCTCTCTCAAGGGGCTGTTGCTAGGGATGGAATATTTGAGACATGGATTGTTTGTTTGATGATTGGAAAGTGATTCCTAGACCTAATGACAACTTCTATGCAAAGATTTAAGGGTTGATTTGGTGTCTCTCATGAACATTGATGCTAGGGTTACATTTTGGGGATTATTGATTATGGCCATGGATTAGTGAAATTGATGGGAGGAAATGCTTCATAGTACATCTTTGAACATATATGAGAAGAATTAGTGGCACATTGAGGTTTTGGCTAGAGTTTCAAAGTGCAGTTGTTTGTCAGCCGAACCTCACCCGACGGTCTGACCGCCAGTCTCACGGTCAGACCGTCAGGAGAGGACAGAGTACAAACTCAGCTTTTCTTATGGCAATCCAATGCGTATGTCTGACCATTAATTATCGGTTGCTTATACATGATTATTGCTCGCTCATTTTTAGTAATCGTCACACCGTAAGAAAAGTGGTGGCGTCTGTGTTCAAAGCCGGTTCAAGCAAGAAGAGAAGGGCACCCCGTTCAGATGATCATTATTCTCCCTCTCAAAGTACAACTGACGATGCTTCTGAATTTGGTCAGTCCACTAATGAAGTAGAGATGGATGAGGCACATGGAGATGATCTGTTGTTTGATCCCACAGCATACACTGGAGAGAAGAAGCAGTGGGCATCACATGAGTACTACAGAGCTAGACAGGAGGTGGCTTACTCTCAGGATCCAGATTCACCCACACCTTAGTTTCACACTCGAGTGCAACATGATGCATTCTATGGTATGTTGATGGACAAAACTGTATTCACTCACAAGTACATAGACTGGTCATACCTTGCACAATTTCCAACTGTTAGTCCTCTACTTAAGAAATATCAAAACTTGGGAGTGCATGCTTTTGTGGCACATAAGCAAGATTGGAATGAAACTGTGATCCGACAATTTTATGCCACCGTTGAGGTTGATTTCCCTAACAAAACTCTGACATGGATGACTAACTCAAGGAGGTTCACTGCCACATTTGCAGAGTTTGCTAAGGCAAATGAAATTGACTATAATGTCACTCATGATCAAATTGACGTGCTTGAGCAGGAGCTACTTAAAGAGCCTGAGTGGGTTCAGTACTATGTTGATGATCCTCACATAAGGAAATTGGGCAATGTCAGTGGTCTCCTCTATATGCCCAAGGTCATCAACAAGATAGTGAGGATGACGTTTTATCCTCAAGGTGGAAATTCTGAAGCTATTCGGGACTACTATTGGAACATTATTGACTATGTCATGCAAGGACAGGTGTTTGATGTGGTGCTCCTTATTATGAAGGAGATAGAGAGCTATAGCATGGCAGTGAGGACTAGTCTTTACTATGCCCCCTACATTATGTCTCTAATTCTTAAGAAGAGCAACTTTCCAACTCGGTATCTCTTCAAGAGACATCCTCGATATCAGCCCTTTAGCTCAGTAAAGCAAGAACTCATAGCATCACCAGAGGCACCAGCTGCAGACGATGAGGAAGAAGAGGCACATGTTCAAGCAGAGGTTCCTCAGGCACCACATGCTCCCCTAGTGCCACCACCTCCACAGATGAATTGGCCACAGTATGCTCCTCCGCCTCCAGCATTCTTTGTAGGCATGACCACTTATCTCGATCAGTACTTTCAGCCTGTTATGCAGAGGTTTGATCAGATACAAGCCTCATGTATTGAGGCTCGTAATTCTTATGAGGCAGCCAGATCTTCATATGAGGCAGCTAGGACTTCTATAGATGATCTCACCACTAGGATGCAGAGTTTAGAGTCTTACTACGAGGCTCTATCTTCTCACATTTATGGCTACTTTCCTGCACCAGTGCCACCTCCAGAGTTTTTCCAGCCACCTTGGTATATGCACCTCCACCTCCTCCTCAAGATGATTGAAGTCTTGACCATTTTTGGTCAATTGATGCCAAAGGGGGAGAACATGTGAAGTGTTGTGATGTTATGATGAGATGCTAGAGTCAGGGGGAGAAAAGGAAACAAAGATGCAAGCCATGATTCTTGATCTATCTATCTTGCATTTGCATGTGCATCTCATATGTATCTTACTTTCATGCACATTTGAACTTATTTGTGTTCGTCGAACTATGTCACTATGTTGGGTGGTAATTTCTTTTGCACCTTGGACCATTTGCTCTATTATCTATGTGATGAACTATGTTGGTTCTTTTATTATCTATGTTCATCTCATCTTAATGGTTCAAATGTGTGGATGATGAGGATGTTCTTACTTGAAATGATTGATATTGCTATATATTGGTTATTCTTTGCCTCCTCGCATCCAATGGTACAAGGTAAACTCTACCAATTTTTTTTTTTAAAAATGTGCATTGCCATGTTTATGATACATCTTGATCAATGCACCAATTTAGGGGGAGTTTTACCATTTGGTGAGTTCATTAACTTTTTCACATGTTCATGTCTTGAAAATTCTATAGCATGTGATCCTTATCGTGTGACTCACCTTAGAGCCTTATTTCTTTATTAAATATCTTTATTGGCTCACTATCTTTATATCACTTCTTATGTTGTCATCAATTACCAAAAAGGGGGAGATTGAAGCATCTAGGCCCTTTTTAGTGTTTTGGTAAATAATGACGACCCTTATTTTTGACTAACTACGTTGTTGAGATGATTATGGTTGTAGTCAAAATAAGGGATGGAATGATGGATGAAGTGATATACATATGGATGGCTCAAGGCAAAGGTATCTTGATAGGGTTTTTCTATTTTGCCGGTCACAAGGAGATTAGAGATGAGTGACCGGATTATAGGTTAAATGTCGTACTATCAAGAGGGGTCGATGAAATGACCTTGAGTATCCATGGTTGCCACAAATGCTCAATTCTTTGTGAGTGGTTCTGTGTGAGTTGAGTGTGCCCATATCTCTGAGAGAAAGCAAAGAGTAAAAGAAGGGGGGCTGGCAGGTCACTCCTAGCGGTCAGACCGCAAGGACCCGTGGTCTGACCGCCGGTGCTCTCCAGAGACGGTCAGAGGAGTGGCCTCTCTGGTTGCTCGGGTGATGGCCCGACGGTCTGACCGTCGTTAACCACAGTCTGACCGTCGGTGCATGTCTGGTGTCGGCAGAGACTTTGTTCTCGGGTGAATGTTGAAAGTGTCCAAACGGTCTGACCGTGGGTGATGATGGTCTGACCGTCGGGCTCGTGCCAGAACGAGTTTGAAAGTCAAACTAGCCGTTGGGTTGTACGATGGTCCGACCGTGGGGAGTCACGGTCAGACCGTCTGGTGCGCAGAAAGCTGTAACGGCTAGTTTTCAAAGGGTGGCCTATTTATACCTCCTCTATCCCATGCATAGAGGATCTCTTGGCTATTAGAAAAGCATTGTACACCCTTTGGAGCTCATTCCCCTCTCACACAAAGCTTTAGTGGAAAGATTGCAAGTGTGTGAGTGTGAGTGCCCAAATCTTGAGTGTTTTGAGCATTGTGGCACTTGGGATCCTCAAGCAAGCATCATCGACTTGTTACTCTTGGAGGTTGCAGCCTCTAGACGGCTTGGAGGAGTCAAATCCGTGAGCCCTTCAAGAAGCTTGTGAAGGAGGTCCGGATTCTTGTGAGAGGTGCGGTGCTCGCCTCATCGGAACGATGAAGAGCAACCCTAGTGGAATCGAGGTTTGGAGAGGTTCAAGGTATTGATTGTTTTCTATCTCAAGTTGTTCTTTGTGAGCCCTTCTTGGTGGTGGAGAAGTGGATACTTGAGGAGAGAAGCACTTCATACACTTGAATCCACCTCAACGTGGATTAGGTGTGATCGGCAAATCACCTAGACCACAGGAAAATATCCTTTGTCTCTTGACTTGTATTTTCATATGTTGTTTACATACTAGAAATTGATTGATGTATGTCACCTAGGATTGTCAACCTACTTTAGCTCAAACCTAGGTTTAGTTGTCAATTTCTTGCTTTTATCCAATTGTCTTTAAATTCCGCAATTAGGCTATTCACCCCACCCCTCTAGCCGGGGTCTTTCGATCCTACAAGTGGTATCAGAGCGGGTTCTCCCTAAATTGATTGGAATTCATCTTCCGGGAGAAGGATTATGGCTAGTAACACGGTGAATGTTGGCCACGCGCCATTCTTTGATGGTCAAGACTTTGATTATTGGAAGACATGTATGTTGATTCATCTTGAGGCCGTGGGGGAGACCGTGTTGAATATTGTGGAAGAAGGTTTTGTGGTTCTTGATCCGGCACATCCCACTCCCGCTGACAAGGAAAATATCAAGGCCAATGCCAAGCCAAGAACATTCTTATTCGGTCCCTATGCAAGGAGGAATATCATAGAGTGTGCAAGCTCAAGACCGCATATGAGATGTGGAACACTCTATTGGAAGCTCATGAGGGCACCAAGATGGTCAAGAGTGCCAAGTTGTTTATTTGCAAGGGCAAATTTGAAGGATTTGCATTGTTGCCCAATGAAGAGTTGAAGGCCACCTTTGCAAGATTGAACAACATTGTGAATGATCTCAAGGATCTTGGTCATGATGTTCCCTATGTTGATATATCTCATAAGTTCTTAGAGCTTTGCCATCCAAGTATGAAACAATTGTCACTATGCTTGTGAGATCAAATTTGGAAGAAACAACTCCTTCAGAAATCTTGTGGTATTGATTGTTTTCTATCTCAAGTTGTTCTTTGTGATCCCTTCTTTGTGGTGGAGAAGTGGATACTTGAGGAGAGAAGCACTTCATACGCTTGAATCCACCTCAACATAGATTAGGGGTGATCGGCAAATCACCGAGACCACGGGAAAATATCCTTTGTCTCTTGACTTGAATTTTCATATGTTGTTTACATACTAGAAATTGATTGATGTATGTCACCTAGGATTGTCAACCTACTTTAGCTCAAACCTTAGTTTAGTTGTCAATTTCTTGCTTTTATCCAATTGTCTATAAATTCCGCAATTAGTTGGATAGTTAGCTTTTAAATTTTTAATTCGGCTATTCACCCCCCCTCTAGCCGGGGTCCTTCGATCCTACAAACGGGTAGGCTATGATAGCATATAAAATTTCTACCATTCAACCAGGAAACCTTGCAAGAGGGGATCATGGATCGTTGCCACTAGACGCGCAGGCAGAGCGGAAGCGAAGGTTGGAGCAACTCGTCCAACACAGTCGCGCGTCGATGTAGAGGAAGTAGTCGATCTCAATCGTCTCCTCCTAGTCCAGTCATCCGGCACCGTAGCAACAGCAGCGCCTCCTCGCGGTACTGAAGGGGAACGAGTAGGGACTAGACGCGGAGGTGGAGCGGAAGAGAAGGTTGGAGCAGCTCGTCCAACGTAGTCGCGCGTCGATATAGAGGAAGTAGTCGATCACAATCGTCTCCTCCTAGTCCAGTCATCCGGCACCGTAGCAACAGCAGCGCCTCCTCGCGGTACTGAAGGGGAACGAGTAGGCACTAGACGCGGAGGTGGAGTGGAAGAGAAGGTTGGAGCAGCTCGTCCAACGTAGTCGTGCGTCGATATAGAGGAAGTAGTCGATCACAATCGTCTCCTCCTAGTCCAGTCGTCCGGCACCGCAGCAACAGCAGCGCCTCCTCGCGGTATCCACATGTACGGGGTTGGAGCACTGTGCGCGGCGTGCTAGCACCGGCAACATGGCTAGGGTTTGTGGGTGAGAGAGAGGAGCACGGCCGCTAGGGTTCTAGACTGGTGGTCGCGTGCACCCCTTGCCCCGCCTCCACTTATATAGACCCTTCTAATGGGCCTCGATAAGTTGGGCCATTAGTGGACTAATCCCTCACGGATCAATATCCGTATGGCCCTCACATAAGGATCAAATCCATAATGTCTCTTGGGCATATCTCCAACAATCTCCCACCTGCACTAGAGACAATCACATAGGCAAGCAATGTTCCAACCCGTTAAGTGTGTGACCCATTAGGTTCACATGTACACGATAATGATGTGAAAACCCTTTTTCAAATCATAAATCAATAGTGGCACCTAGCAGCACATACTAATTCTTGGATACACATAAAGATCATATTGGCTGAGCCTTTGACATACGCATTCAGTGATCCCTTTGCCTCATGATATCAGTCAAGCTCAAGGCAAGATACGTGTCATTCCTGTAATAGCTCAACCATTCACTCAAACATCTAGTGGATTTATCATGACTAACTCTTAGTCATCATGATTAACTTTTAATCACATTGGCATGGCCATGCACTTCCAAATCCATCTAACTCGAGGGGCCCAGAGATATCTCTCCTGTTATTAGGAGGGGCGAATTCCATCTTGACCGCTCACACCCCATGACATGTTTCATAACATACCCGAAAGCTACCTTTATGACTACCCAGTTATGGAGTAGTGTTTGCTAACCCCTAAGTGTGCTACTATGCATTCTGGAAATCAATGATGATCTCAGGTCTAAGGATCCCAAAGGTATATCATTCAAGACAATGACTGATGGCACAAATATAACATCTTAGCGGAGTCTTCTAGTGGGTCAATCCAACACCATATTCTCCAATAGGTGTCCACATTATTGATTTGATATCTCCATATCAATGATCTGTAAAACATGATCATCAACCAATACATGTGCTAGTCCATGAATCATTATTGTCCCACATAATGATAAGGAACTAGGGATCATTTAGGATAATATTATAAAAACAATGAGTTTCACAGACAAGTCACATACTTGTTAATCAATGCAATAATTATTATCCATGGAACAGAGTAACACTTTATTCAATCACACATAAACATAGACATTACACAATCTCTCATACATTAATCATGTAGATATCTAATGCCCATGGATCTCATATGTGCCTCATGCTTGGGCTGAGAGAGAGGCTTTGTCAATGGATCAGCGATGTTTGAATCCGTGTGCACCTTGCATATCTTTAGATCACCTCGAGCGACAATGTCCCGGATGAGGTGATAACACCATAGTACGTGTTTGTTCTTTTGATGCGCTCTAGGCTCCTTGGCTTGCGCAATGGCACCACTATTGTCACAATAGAGATCCATTGGACTGGACGCACTAGGAACCACACCCAACTCAGAAATTTTTTTTTGATCCAAACAGCTTCCTTTGCAGCTTCTGAAGTGGCAAGGTACTCGGCCTTCGTTGTTGAGTCAGCAACCGTATCTTGCTTGAAACTCTTCCAGCTTACCGCGCCTCCATTGAGGCAAAACACATATCCAGATTGCGATCTCGAATCATCTTTGTCGGTTTGGAAGCTAGCATTAGTGTAATCATTTACAACGAGCTCTTTCTCACCTCCATAGACTAGGAACATACCCATAGTTCTTCTCAAGTAATTTAGGATATTCTTACTAGCCACCCAGTGAGCTTCTCCTGGGTTTGATTGGAATCTGCTTGCAGCGCTTAGAGCAAAAGCTACATCTGGGCGCGTACATATCATGGCATGCATGATGGATCCGGTAGCCGAAGCATGCGGGATCGCTCTCATCTTCTCAATCTCATTAGGTGTCGAAGGACACTGAGTCTTGCTAAGAGTAATGCCATGCGACATGGGCAAGAAACCTTTCTTGGAATCTTGCATATTGAACCATTTCAATACATTGTCGATGTACGTGTCTTGACATAATCCAATTAGCCTTTTTGATCTATCTCTATAGATCTTAATGCCCAAAATGTAAGCTGCCTCTCCTAAGTCCATCATAGAGAAACTCTTTCTCAAAGAAGTCTTAACAACTTCAAACATTGGAATATCATTACCGATCAGCAATATGTCATCCACATAAAGGACCAGAAAGACAAGCGTGCTCCCACTAGCCTTTTTGTAAACACAAGGCTCTTCTTCATTTTTAATGAAGCCAAACCCTTTGACTACCTCATCAAAGCAAAGATTCCAACTCCGAGATGCTTGCTTTTGTCCATAAATGGACTTTTGAAGCTTGCGTATCTTCCTAGCATTTTGTGGATCGACAAAACCTTCAGGCTGTGTCATGTACACATCCTCACTTAGGTTTCCATTAAGGAAAGCCGTTTTGACATCCATTTGCCATATCTCATAATCATAAAATGCGGCAATTGCTAGAAGGATCCATATAGACTTTAGCATAGCGACGGGCAAAAAGGTCTCATCATAATCAACCCCTTGAATTTGCTTAAAACCTTTTGCCACCTATCGTGCCTTATAGATGTGAACATTTCCATCCATGTCTATCTTTTTCTTAAAAACCCCTTTACACTCAATGGGTTTTACACCATCAGGCGGATCTATCAAGTTCCAAACTTGATTTTCTCTCATGGATTCTAATTCGAATCTCATGGCTTCAAGCCATTTCTCAGAGTCCAGTCCCATCATTGCTTCACTGTAAGTCTTAGGCTCATCATTGTCTAACAATAATACGTTACGCTGCCCCGTAGTTAGGAGCGTGAACTTTTTAGGAGCGTGACGTGCCCTTTCTGACCTATGCGGGACTGGTGTTTCAACAATTTGTTCATCCAATTGTGATATAGCGGAAGAAGAAATATTATCTGGAGCTTCTTGAACTTCTTCAAGTTGCACCGTTCTCCCACTTACCCTTTTGGAGAGAAACTCTTTCTCTAGAAAAACACCATTACGAGTGACAAACAGTTTGCCCTCTTCCCGGTTGTAGAAATAATAACCTTTGGTTTCCCTAGGGTATCCTAAAAAGAAGCATTTATCAGACTTGGAAGAAAGCTTATCAGACGTCATACGTTTTACATAAGCCTCACATCCCCAAATCTTAAGAAAAGACAACCCAGGACGCTTCCCAGACCATATCTCATATGGCGTCCTTTCCACGGATTTAGATGGAACCCTATTAAGTGTGAAAGTGATAGTTTCTAGAGCGTATCCCTAGAAGGACAATGGAAAATCACTTTGGCTCATCATGGACCTAACCATGTCTAAGAAGGTTCGGTTCCTCCGTTCAGATACTCCATTCCATTGGGATGTTCCTGGCGGAGTCCATTGTGGAACAATTCCACATTGCTTTAGATGTTCACCAAATTCATGGCTCAAATATTCACCACCATGATCAGATCATAGGAGTTTAATAGTCTTGCCCAATTGATTTTCTACTTCATTTTGAAATTCTTTAAACTTTTCAAAGGATTCAGACTTATGCCTCATAAAGTAGATGTAACCATATCTACTAAAGTCGTCGGTAAAAGTTATGAAGTACTGAAAACCACCTCTGGTCATGCAACTCATTGGTCCACATATATTCGTATGTACAAGTCCCAATAGTTCACTCGCCCTCTCACTATTTCCTGTGAAAGGCAACTTAGTCATTTTGCCAACTAAACAAGACTCCCATGTATCAATTGATTCAAAATCAAAAGAACTTAGAAGACCATCTGTATGGAGCTTCTTTATGCGCTTCTCATTTATATGATCTAAACGACAATGCCAAGTGTATATGGGATTCAAATCATTAGGCTTGAGACTTTTTGCATCAATGTTATAAATAGGCTTATTCTGAAGATCTAAGTAATACAATTCATTCACCAATGGGTAATTACCATAGAGAATATCATTCAAATAAATGAAACAACACTTGTTCCTTATTATGACCTCATAACCATCATGTTCCTCCAAACACTTTGAAGAAATAATGTTTTTTCCTAAGGAAGGAATGTAATAACAATTATTTAACTCCAAAACTAATATTGATGGTAATGAAAGTGGATAAGTTCCGATGGCCAATGCAACAACCTTTGCACCATTGCCGATGCGAGCATCCACCTCACCCTTTACACACTTCCTTGCTTCTTTAAGCCCCTGCAATGATTTGCATATATGAATCATTGATCCAGTATCAAATATCCATGAATCATAAGGATGTGTAGCAACATTATTAATTTCAATAACATTGATCCTTGAATTAGAAGTGTCTCCACGCTTCTTCTTCAGCTCTTCCAGACAAAGCTTACAATTCCTCTTCCAATGACCGGTTTTCTTACAGTGAAAACAAGGATCACCAGCCGTCGGTTCAGGATTAGGAGCTTGTTGGTGGCCCTTAAAACCCAATATCGGCCACCAACCGGTTGGAAAATGCAAGGTAAAGACCAAAGTTTCATGAATATTTGTTTAAACTAATAAAGTTCCACAAGCTTTGGTGAAATATGTGTTTGCAGGTTCAAAAGGGCCAAAATTATGTAAAAACATGATGAAATGCCCCGTTGGCCGATACTGCCGTAAACCAGCTGGCCGACAGGGTCGTATGAGGCTGAAATCAGGGCCCGGGCAGGGTCGTGACAGCTGAAATCAGGACCTAGCCAACAAGGTCATATCAGGCTGAAATCAGCCACCCAGCTAATCATAACAGAGTCTCATCAGGCTGAACCAATCTGACCCAGCCAACCCTGTAAGACACTCCATCATGCGGCTGTTTTCCATCCTCGAACTAAGGAGGGTAAAAAATGAAGAAGTAAAGGAGGCATCCACGTGGCACAACTTGGACAAGTGAAGACAGGACCCGGAGGGGGTCGGCACCAAAAAAGGGCCGCCGCCCGGCCTAGGTCGCCGGCCCGTATGCCAGGCCGCTCGACCTACCCCACTGCCCGGCCTAGGAATTTCCTCCCGGGGTATCCAGCCCACTTGGCCCATCATGCCAACCGACACCAAGTGGATAAGGCGGTTGAAAATTGACCCAAAACTGTCATCCGGACCAAATCTGAGCCTCCAAGGCAAGGCCGTTGGGAACCGACTTCATCCAACGGCTGCCCGACCTGGCCTGTATCCCGGCGGTGCATGCTGCCCGGCATGCTTGGCCGCCCGGCGTGGCCCGCCGCCCGGCGGGGGAAATTTTTCCCACCGACTCTCCTACACCTTGAAGTACCTGCCAAGTCTTCGCCACCTATAAATAGAGGGAAAATTCGGCAGAAGTGAAGGAATAGAGAAGAAATAAGCACTAGTCCCAAGTTTTACCCAAGTAGAAGAGTAGAGGTGTAGGAGGAGGACTTCAGGATGCTGGCTCCTTCAACTTGTGCCTCGGGGATTGAAGCTCCTGCGTGAGTAATCTCCCTCATCTTCGGGGCTGGGTAACATGTAGTAGAATTCTTGCCCAAGTAATAAATCCTTTTATTCTACGGGATCCTCGTGCATAACTTTTTATTGCTTTGTAGCATTATCTTGTTATGTTTACCAATTCTAGAACTGCTATGAAAGTCTATGTTTAGACGTGGTGTTTAGACTTAGCTTTCCTGGGATTGCATTCGTCCCCACGGGCTATGTGGTAGGCGATAGGTGGTGACAGCCCTGTCCGTCCAATATTGAATTCCACCATGTTCAGGAAGTCACAAGCAGGGTTGTCTAGCGTTAACGTGCCCACTAGTATATGAGGTTAGTTACCGACCCTTACTGTGGATCGTTATCGTGCCCCGAAGCGGATATTTAGAAACAGAATTCTCACTAAGTTACTTGGAGAAGGTTCCCTACATTAGATTGCCTCGTCCGGGGACTTCTTCTCCCTATAGAGTACACTTTGTTCTGCTCCCTTCATCACTAGGACTTGATAGATAAGGAGTGACACTCTACTCGTTCCCTGTGGAAATCGATACTTTGGAATACTCTCGGGTGAAGGCTACGCTGGCATCTATACGCTTGTAGATTTTCCCGGTTAGGCTTAGGAAGCGCCAACAAGCTTTCTAGCGCCATTGCCAGGGAACGATAGCTGTGCCATTTTGAACTCCGTCTCGTCCGTTAGTTTTTCTTTGTTTTTCACCCTACCACTAAATTAGGTTGTTTTTAGTTTCATCTTTAACCAATCAATTAGGCTATAAAAGAAAAGAATTTAAAGTTAAAATTTTGAACAAAAGATTTATTGGTGAGGGCTCAGCCAAGTTTACTGGCCGGGAGGTCAAATTTCATCAAAAACGACCACCCGGGTGATAATCTGAGGCTCCTATCTAACCAGTCAGTTTTTAGCACCCTGGAGGTCGTATTTCATGAAAACGACCACCCGGCTAGGTAATATTCAAGTATCTAGAATCCAACCCGATCTGTCAAATATTAGTACCCGGGAGGTCAAATTTCAGCAAAAACGACCCTTCGGCTGATGGTCTGACCATCCAGCCCGGCTAGTCGGATTTCAGCAAACCAGGAGGTCATATTCCATGAAAATGACCACCCGACTGGGTAAATTTTTGGGAGGTCAGATTTTATCAAATTTTAGCACCCGGAAGGTCATATTTGGCGAAATATGATCATCCGGCTAGCTAATCTTGAGCCACATAACCTGAAATAACCCAGTCCAGTTTTACCACCCTGGGGGTCATTTTTCATGAAAACGACCACCCGGCTGGGTCATTTCTGCCGCCCGGCAAGCCATGCCGCCCGATACAACTATTTCTCGGATTCTTGGCACTTCTAATGCAGAGATGATGGCCATGAGTGGTGAAGGTGTGGCCAGCCTTACCTTGAAGAAAACTGCTCATCAAAAGCCCCACCATGAGTGAAAGTGAATGAATGAGAGCCACCCGTGTCACCTCACTCTTTCACCACTCACACTCACCTACCACCCTATTCACCTAGGCCTCATGAGTGGCAGCACACTCATTACAAACATACAACTTTGTCCATCCCATCATTATACCCTTGCTCACTACACTCTTAGCAAATTTCTGCACAAATTGAGCAAGTGGATCACATGGCACTTGGACCTAGCCTTCTCCCATCACCACTAGAGCAATAATAGAGCGAATGGAGGGAAATGACCTGCCGGCCGTCATGGGCTGCCGCCTGGCATGTCCCGCCACCCGGCATAAAAATTTTTGACCCAAGGCTCCCCTTGATCCTATAAATACCAGACACACTCTCCTTTGTTTCTCCACCCTCAGCTGAAAACATTTTCTCTCCCTCTTCACCCTCTTCTCACTTCACTAGCCCTCTCTAGTAAGTGCACTTTGCACTTAGCAATAAAAGTGTGCTGCAATAAAACCAACTAAAGAGAAATTTTTGTCACCCTTGCACGTTTGAACGACTAACACTTGGACTACTAACCAGACGACTAACCGCTAACCATTATCATCATTTTGTCCTTCGGGTATTGTGTCCAAGCAACCCCTTTTGCAGGAATGGCAAATATTTGGAGAGGCCTCTACACCAAGTTCAGCAGCAGCAGCGGCTCAGCCGTGGGAGGCGTACGCCAAGTGAGCACTAAGAAGCCAAGCACTCGGGAGCTTCATATGGGACGAAGAGTTTGACAAGTTCATGGAGAATGAAGAGAATATGGTGTTCAATGACTATGGCGAATGAAGCAAACTCACCGCCATTCATGACTGGGAGTTTACATCCGTGTGAAAGTTTGACCACAACTTCCTCGAGCGAATCGATGTCCTTGCTGATTTTGAGTACGCACTAAACACAGCCGGATGAGTTGGAAGAACACATGCAATACTTGGCTACCAATGCTTATGAGACCAACGAACGAACTCAAGAAATACAAGCAGCCATAAGGGATGGACAAGAATGGCAGCAACAAATGTCAGAACAGCTTCAGACAAACCTCTACATGATGGACCAACTGTTCGGCCACTTCTACATTGAGAATCAACCGCCTCAGTGAAAGTCATCTAAGCTTAAGTCTTGCAAAGACCTAAGCTTGGGGAGGTACCCAAACCAAGGTGCGCCGCTTGTTCTATCCTCTCTCCCCCTTTCTCTAGTTGAGTTGTTTTAAGAAAACCCAAAAAGACTTTTTTTTCAGTTTTCAAAGAAAATCATAAAAATTTGCATAACCAAAAAGAATAAAAATATTTCCCTTTTCAAATAAAATTTGAGAACTTAGTCTCTACCTTGCCTATGGAAATGATGAATAGTTGCTCTGTTAACTCCCAGTGAGTCTCAAGTATACAACCTCTACTCTTCATTTTGGTGAGTAATGGTAGACCGGCATGCTGACAAGCTGGTCCCTCTATGTTTTAGTGGGTGTAAAATGGTTAATAAACACCAAGTCTAGTTGTTGGAATTCATGATATGGCATGTTTTGGATGAGTCTATGATGTCCTCATGATTAGAGTGCAATGATTTCTTTCAAACCATGCTACAATAAAAACCCCCCTACTTGGTGTATGTCTTTCCTATGATAGAAAAATTCCTACCAAGGCCAGATATTAATTGTGAACCCACTTTTATGCCATCCATGTATGCATTGAGTTTAGTTAGGATTTGATCCTTATGAGGGACTTGCACTTTCAATGCCAATCATTTTCCTTTGTGTAATCTTTGAGTTCTCATATAATCATGCTTGGTTATGCGGTTTCCACATTGAATTCAAGCATCCACTTCACCAAGCATGTTAGCCAAAAATCTCTCCTTTGCGAAAACCTTGATCCTACAAGAAAGATTTTGGTTCTCCTAAAATAAATGCTCAGAAAAAGTTTGCAAAAATATTTGAACCATTGAACTAGCTTCCCTACACTATGAGAGCTGAAAAGAAAGAAAGAAAAGAAGAAAGAAAGAAAAACAAAATGAGAAAAAATTATCAGCTCTCATAGATGTACAAATGTCAAGTTTCATGGTTCATTAAATTCATTGAGCAAAAATAAAGGACCATCCTTTCACTCTAGCACAAAAATCCAATCTTTGATAAAGATTTTTGCTATTGTGCTTGTCCACTCCTTCGCGTGAGTCCATTCTCTCCCTCTCCCCTGGACATTATTTCCAAATGGTTGGAATGAGAAAGTGCAAAGTCTTTTCGCTAGGACCATCTCTTAACCTAATGAAATATGCATACTAGATGTGCCATCCTACCAAGCTCCACATATAAAAGTCAAATTCCATAGAGTATGATGAGCAATTGGTGAGGAAATACACTTTTTGAGAGATGAGAGTCAGAGTAAAGGATTACACCAAGAGGGAAAATTTTCAATCTTATGCAGCATTACAAAAACATTCGACTCATGATCATGTAGGAGGTTGAGTGACAAAATCTAAACTAGTTGTTCTGAGTTCCAACCGCTCATGACAAGGTCATAAAATGCCTAAGAGCCCCACTTACAATGAGAACGATTTAGTGATCAACTTGTGCGGGTTTACCATTACCCCTATGTTGTAGGAGTATGTGTTTGTGCACTTGATCCTTGCAGGGCTCTAATATTGAAGCAACTCCTGGTCCATCACTTCCAAGTTTTAATTTGCTCAGGACGAGCAAAGGTTTAAGCTTGGGGAGGTGTTGGTGGCCCTTAAAACCCAATATCGGCCACCAACCAGTCGGGAAATGCAAGGTAAAGACCAAAGTTTCATGAATATTTGTTTAAACTAAGAAAATTCCACAAGCTTTGGTGAAATATGTGTTTGCAGGTTCAAAAGGGCCAAAATTATGAAAAAACATGAAGAAACGCCCCGTTGGCTGATACTGCCATAAAACAGCCGGCTGACAGGGTCGTATGAGGCTAAAATCAGGGCCCGGGCAGGGTCGTGACAGCTGAAATCAGGACATTACCGACAAGGTCATATCAGGCTGAAATTAGCCACCCGGCTAGTCAAAACAGAGTCTCATCAGTCTGAACCAATCCGACCCAGCCAACCCTGCAAAATACTCCATCCTGAGGCCGTTTTCCATCCTCGGACTAAGGAGGGTAAAAAGTGAAGAAGTAAAGGAGGCATCCACGTGGCACAACTTGAACAAGTGAAGACATGACCCGGAGGGGGTCGGCACCAAAAAGGGGTCGCCGCCTGGCCTAGACCACCGGCCGGCATGCCAGGCCACCCGGCCTACCCTGCCGCCTGGCCTGGGAATTTCCTCCACGGTTGTCCAGCCCACTTGGCCCATCATGCCAACCGACGCCAAGTGGATAAGGCGGTTGAAAACCGACCCAAAACCATCATCCGGACCAAATCTGAGCCGTCTTAGGGAAGGCGGTCGCGAACCGACTTCATCTAACGGCCGCCCGGGCTGGCCTGCCGCCCAGCGGTGCATGCCGCCCGGCATGCCCGGCCGCCCGCCGGGGGAAATTTTGCCCATCGACTCTCCTCCACCTTGAAGTACCCGCCAAGTCTTCGCCACCTATAAATAAAGGGGGAATTCGGCAGAAGTGAAGGAATAGAGAAGAAATATGCATTAGTCCCAAGTTTTACCCGAGTAGAAGAGTAGAGGTGTAGGAGGAGGAGTTGAGGATGCTAGCTCCTTCAACTTGTGCCTCAGGGATTGAAGCTCCTGCGTGAGTAATCTCCCTCATCTTCGATGTCGGGTAACATGTAGTAGAATTCTTGCCCAAGTAATAAAGTGAGTATTTCTATCCTTTTATTTTGCGGGATCCTCGTGCATAACTTTTTATTGCTTTGTAGCATTATCTTGTTATGTTTACCAATTCTAGAACTGGTATGAAAGTCTATGTTTAGACGTGGTGTTTAGACTTAGCTTTCCTGGGATTGCATTCATCCCCACCAGTTGTGTGGTAGGCTGCAGGTGCTGACAGCCCTGTCCATCCAATATTGAATTCCACCACGTTCGGGAAGTCTCAAGTATGGTGGTCTAGCGTTAACGTGCCCACTAGTATATGAGGTTAGTTACCAACCCTTACCTGTGGAACGTTATCGTGCCCCGAAGCAGATATTTGGAAATAGAATTCTCACTAAGTTACTTGGAGAAGGTTCCCTACATTAGATTGCCTGGTCCTAGGACTTCTTCTCCCTATAGAGTACACTTTGTTCTGCTCCCTTCATCACTAGGACTTGATAGATTAGGAGTGACACTCTACTCGTTCCTTGTACCTCTCAGACCTTGCTTGGTTCTCAAACATGCCACGGAGTCCCTCAATCATATTGTGGGCATCCACGTTCTCATATTACTTCTGAAGCTCAAAGGACATAGTGTCAAGCATGAGACAGCTAACATCAATGGCATCATTGGTATGCTTCTCATACTCTCTTTTCTGAGCGGCAGTAGCATTATCTAGCAGATCATCAGGATAGGGGAGGTCTAGAACATATTCCTTTATCTCTTGCTTATGAACAATTCTTAAGTTGCGATACCAATCAACAATGTTTGTTCCACTAAGCTTTTCTTTTTCAAGAATTGAACGCAAATTGAAAGTGTTACTAGCGGTTGGTGCCATGATCTACAACAGAAAATATGCGAATATAAGCACTATGTAAATGTAAAACTCTTATTAAACATTTTAACAAAAGTTTATTATTCCACTATATGCTTGGAACCATTTTCCCTCAAAACGACATATAGTGGTTCAAGATCCATATTCAACTTAGATCCTAGTGAGCTTTGGCATCACCGCTAGAAATCTAGTGACATAGGTAAGCAACACTTTGCTAATCACATACCAATGTGACTCTTGTTTGTTGGGTGGCATCACATGCCCCGGCGCCAACACCATGCCCCAAAGCCCAAAACCGTTTTGATAGTTTAGTTAATTAAACCAATACTATGCATGTAAATGTCCGACATTTACCCTAATAATTAAGATAGTTGAGGTATTCTACTTTGGCAGACCTACCATGCAACGATCATAATTTTAATAGGTCCAGCTATGGGAAGGGCATATAATTTAATTTTTCTTCAGGGAACCTATTCTAGCATGTTAATTATATCCAATATAAATAACACATGAAAGAATAGAATGACAGGAACATCATCACAGGCAATCATATTAACTGTGAAATAGCATGGCCCCTTTTAATTGGTGATCTCCATCTCCATTGTCATCGCCATGTCTCCCATCCCTTCAACCATCATGATTGAGGCCTCCATGATGTGGACAAGGGTTCCCGATCTTCCGAAATGTTCTGGATACGTTGATTTGATCGGAGGCGACACACAAATCGACCCGGCTTCAGAACAACATGTTCTAAACCCCGCAATCGCAGCACGACGTCTCCTCTGGTTATCAACAGTCCTAAAACGATTGACCTCGCCGAGAAGGCTAATCCCTGCCTACGAATCAAGAACACAAGCAAGAACAAAGAAGAAGGCAACACAATTGCAGATATATTATGAATCTCACGAAGTTAGGGTCTCACAAACCGTGATGACGGCGAAACTGTTATGAACAGAGTAATCTAAGCAAAACCCGAACCCTAATGGTGCAGTGGCAGCTGTATATGAAGACTCTAGGGTCGTGCAAGACCCTCTGGATGCGCCCCTAATTGGGCTCAACTAGATACAAAGTCCAAAGCCCAAAAACAGGTGATGCAGCACCAAAACAGATTCTGAACGCTCTCTTGTTTCGACGATTCCCAATGACTCCGGACGAATTTTGATACGAGACCAGCAGCATTGGAAAGGTCTTCTTCTTATCTTTCCGTGCATATGTAGAACATCCAAATCCGAGTCCGTATGCGTCCTGGGCCTCCATTTTAGTGTAGATTGGTCCTGAGCCCCAAAATAGACTCGAAGTCGGTTTTAGTTGGGCCTCCACCTTGGCTTCCACGTCCTTGCTGGTCCTCCATGTCTCCAAGTCCTTCTCCCATCATCTCCTGGTCCTCTCCATGGTTCCTAATTATAATATAATCATTAGGTAGAAAACCATTCTCAAAAGTGACATATAATAAAGAATGTAGGTAGCTCACCTAATTACAATATAATCATTAGGTAGCTCACCTCTAAATTTAGTCATCGTGCATGAGCTCTAGTCATTGGACCTTGCAATTCCAGAATTGGAGGAGTGTTGCATGTATCCTTAGGAGTGATGTCCTCATCATCCTCCCCCTCTTGAAGTGGAGTCGTCCACGACTCAAGCTCATTCTCTTCTCCCAAGTATGGTTTCGAGTCTGAAATGTTAAAAGTAGGACTAACCCCAAACTTAGTAGGCAACTCAAGTTTATATGCATTATCATTAATCTTCTCAATTATTTTGAAAGGACCATCAGCTCTAGGCATTAATTTAGACTTTCTCAAATCTAGAAATCTATCATTTCTCAAGTGTAACCATACTAAATTTCCTACATCAAGTTTTACTTCTTTTCTACCTTTACTATCAGCAATTTTATACTTTTCATTCATCTTTTCAATGCTAAGTCTAGTGGTCTCATGCATTTTCAAAATAAATTCAGCATTCTCCTTAGCATCAACATGAACTCTCTCATGAATAGGTAAACGAAGTATATCAAGTGGAGTACGGGGATCAAAACCATACACTACCTTGAAAGGACGTACCTTGGTAGTAGAATGTGTTGCCCGATTATATGCAAACTCAACATGAGGCAAACATTCTTTCCATTGCTTCAAATTTTTCTTCAAAATAGCTCTCAACATAGTACCCAAAGTGCGGTTCACCACCTCAGTTTGTCCATCAGTTTGTGGGTGACAAGTTATAGAAAACAACAACTTTGTACCCAACTTATTCCAAAGCGTGCGCCAAAAGTGACTCAAGAATTTTGCATCACGATCTAAAACAATAGTAGAAGGCATACCATGCAAACATACAATTTCTTTGAAAAAGAGGTCAGCAATATAACTAGCATCATCAGTCTTATGACATGGTATAAAGTATGCCATCTTAGAAAATCTATCCACAACAACAAAAATACTATCACTCCCCCTCTTAGTTTAGTCCTAGGCAGTCCTAAAACAAAGTCCATAGAAATATCCGCCCAAGGAATAGAAGGAACAGGAAGTGGCATGTATAAACCATGTGGATTCAAGCGAGACTTAGCTTTTTGACATATAGTGCAACGAGCAACAAAGTGCTCAACATCTTTCCTCATCATTGGCCGAAAGAAGTGTGTGGCTAAAATATCCTCCCTCTTCTTGGCACCAAAATGACCCATCAATCCACCTCCATGCGCCTCCTGTAACAACAAAAGACGAACGGAACCAACTGGAAAGCATAGGCGGTTAGCTCTAAACAGGAAGCCATCAGTCAACACAAATTTGTTCCATGCACGACCTTCTATACAATGCAGCAATACATCTTTAAAATCAACATCAGCAGCATATTGTTCTTTAATTGCCTCAAGTCCAAAAATTCTACAATCAAGTTGAGACAATAAAGTATAGCGCCTAGATAAAGCATCAGCGATCACATTATCCTTCCCTTTCTTAAGTTTAATAATGTAAGGAAAAGACTCAATAAACTCAATCCATTTAGCATGTCTATGATTCAAATTACATTGAGAATGAATATACTTAAGTGATTCATGATCAGAATGAATTACAAATTCTTTGGGTAACAAATAATGACACCACGTCTCTAAACAACGTACAAGTGCATACAATTCCTTATCATACGTGGAGTAATTCAAAACAGGCCCAGTAATTTTCTCACTAAAGTATGCAACAGGTTTACTATCTTGCATCAAAACACCACTAATGCCTATACCACTAGCATCACATTCAAGCTCAAAAATCTTATCAAAATTAGGTAATTGCAGCAATGGTGCATGTGTAAGTTTATCATTCAAAGCATCAAAAGACTCATGATGTACCTTACCCCAATGGAAATCAACGCCCTTCTTTGTCAACTCATGCAAAGGTGCAGCAATGGTGCTGAAATCTTTGACAAAGCGGTGGTAGAAACCTGCAAGACCAAGAAAACTCCTCACCTGTATGATAGTTTTTGGTACAGGCCAGCACTTTATGGCTTCAATCTTCACCTCATCCACCTCAATTCCCTATAGAGTCACAACATAGCCAAGAAAAGAGACTCCATCCGTGCAAAAGGTGCACTTCTCAAGGTTACCAAATAAATGTGCATCTTGTAAAGCATAAAAAACAGCACGCAAATGATTCATATGTTCATCTATGGATTTGCTATAAATCAATATATCATCAAAGTAAACTACCACAAATTTGCCAATGAAAGCTCTTAAAACCTCATTCATCAAGCGCATGAAAGTACTTGGTGCATTAGTTAAACCAAAAGGCATTACTAACCACTCATATAATCCAAATTTGGTTTTGAAAACTGTTTTCCATTCGTCTCCAAGTTTCATTCTAATTTGATGGTAGCCACTACGCAAATTAATTTTAGTGAAAATTATAGCACCACATAACTCATCAAGCATGTCGTCTAGCCTAGGAATAGGATGACGATACCTAATAGTAATATTATTAATGGCTCTGCAATCTACACACATACGCCAAGTACCATCTTTCTTAGGAACCAAAAGTACAAGAACAGCACAAGGACTAAGTGATTGACGAACATACACACGATCCAAAAGGTCTTGAACTTGTCGGTGTATCTCCTTAGTCTCCTCAGGGTTGGTCCTATAAGCAGCACGGTTTGGCAAAGTAGCACCCGGAATCAAATCAATTTGATGCTCCATCCCTCTCAAAGGTGGCAATCCCGGGGTATCTCAGCTCGAAAAACATCCTCATACTCCTGCAAAAGGTTAGTGACAGCAGGAGACAAAGCACTAGAAGCAATATCATCAAGCGAAAACAAAGCTTCTTTGCATATCAAAGCATAGCAAATATCATCATTATCAGAAATTTCAGTAAGCTCAGATTTTGTTGCAAGACATGAACGACCTTGTAATTTAATTCCAGCACCCTTAGAACATGAAGAATCATTAACATTACTAGGTGTAGAATTAGAATTAACAGGTTGTTGAATTTCAGGACCTTTATTTTTCAAACTAGTAGCTCTTTCTAAATCAGCTTGTATAATTTCAGCAGGGGTCATTGGTAACAAAGTAATTTTAGTTCCTTTATGCATAAAAGTGTACTTATTACTTCTACCATGGTGTACAGCATCATTATCAAATTCCCAAGGTCTACCCAATAAAAGTGAACATGCTTGTATGGGTATGACATCACAATCAACACAATCCACATAAGAACCAATGGAAAAAGGAACTCTGTAAGTTTGTATTACCTTAGCTTTTCCAGAGTCGTTTAACCACTGAATATAGTACGGATATGGATATGGGCGTGTGGTCAAAGCAAGCTTGTTGACCACATCAGAACTCACCAAGTTATTGCAGCTGCCTCCATCAATGATGACACATGCTCAGCGGTTCTTGATGACGAAGAAAATCGGGAACAAGTTGTGGCGTTGCATCGTCTCAGGCTGATGAACTTGTGTGCTAAAGACACATTAAACAATAATGTTCATGTATTCTTTGGTGTCTCCGCCTCCATGGAAGAGGTCACTGCGGGTGGCAGCGACGTCCTCCTCCTCATCCTCCACATCGGATGTGCTCATGTAACCGCCATCGTCTGTCGCCACATATGCCCGCCTACTTGGACAATCTTTCTGCACATGACCAAGTCCATGGCAGCAGTGGCACTAAATCTCTGTAGTGTGCCCCGTCGAAGCAACAGAGGAGGACTATTAGCTGGTACCTGCACAGAAGTTTTACCTGAGCGCATAGAAGGTGCTGGGGTTGATCTTGGGGCTGCAGAAACAACACTGGTTCCCTTGGTAGCTGCTGGTGGGGGCGGCCGGAAAGATGGCTTGGGCAGCCCTGAAGTCTCCGTCGAGAGTGGGGGGTAGGAGTTCCTTGACTTGCTGTACTCCTCAAAAGCCTGGAAAAGTCCCTGTGATTCTTTCTCTGCAAGCATAGCAAACTGGAAACACTGGGTGAGGGTATAATATTCTTTATAATCAAGGATGTCCTGAATTTCTTTTCTTAAACTAGAATAAAAGCGACAAATCTGATCCTCTACTTTTTCAACTACAGCACAACGAATCAAACCCTTCTGAAGCTCACTAAAGTACTCCTGAACAGTTTTATATCCTTGTTCTAAACGCTGCAGTTTATTATGAATCTCTCGATAAAAAGAAGGAGGAACAAAATGATCACGCATTGCTATCTTAAGTTCTTCCCAATTAGTAGGCAAATCAGTTTCAGCAGCTAGACCACTCCACCAAACAATAGCAAAGTCCTTAAACTCACTAGTAGCTTGTCTAACTCTGTTGTTCAGGAACAAGGTGGGCATTAAATTTTTGTTCTACAGTCATCTCCCAATCAAGATAAACATCACCATCATACTGACCCGAAAACGAAGGAATTGAAAACTTAATTTTAGCATACGGGTCATCTGGAGCATAGTTACCGTGTGGACGATGATTGTAGTTATGGAAACCACCCATACCTTGAGTATTATGGTGCAAACGACGTCGTAATCTTGCGGTCCTTGTAGCTGACCTATCCACGGTGCCATCAGCCTTATACACTATGTCTTCATCATGGACGTCGTCAACGTCGTGGTTATTAGTGTTCGTATCATTGGTCTTGGGGGCGGTCTCCAATGCGACAACCTGATCGGTTAACTTAGAGACACGCTTCTCTAACCGCTCGATGCTTTCTCCGATGTGAAGCTTGCTGACCGCATCAGTAACGGCTCTGGTGATCGTCTCTGCCAAATCACTCTGAGCAGCCTGCAAAGCCTTCTGGAGCTGCTCTTGGCTCACGCACTCAGCAAATTGTGAGGTGGAAACCATCTCTCCGTTGTCACTTCCTGCCATCACAAACACCAAAACAGGAAACAAACAGTGAAGGTTATCCCTACAAAACAGCTAAGCAGTGGAGCCTCTCAACACAGCAAAAGGAAACTCCTTACAAAGCTCTTGCGAATTTCTAAAAAACAAAGCAAAGGATACCAGGGAGGTGTGTTCTATGATTGCAAGGGTCACAAAAGAACCTATGTGCTGTCCAGAAGCAATATGTAGAGCTAGGAAGGCCAAATATATATATATGTGAGTGGGACACAAATCAAAAATAGATAGTAAAGCTGAATAAGTGCCCAAGTAACTTGTCCCTAGCTGCTGGTCTAAGTATGTCCTAGAACAGTAGTGATAGCAAAGTAGAAACAAGGAGACAAAGGCACGCAGGCAATAATAGGGGGCTAAGTGCAAAACAGCCAAATCCAGAAATTTCAGGGGGCTAGATGTAGCACTAGTAGAAATCTCAAATTTCTTTTTTTTTATTTTATTTTTTTGATATTTTTCTCCAACTCACTAATAATGGGGGAGAATCCACAAAAAATTTCAGCTCAAACAGAGGTAGGATGTGGCCTAGAGAGAATTTTGAAGTTGCAGAAAACGTCGGGTTTAAACTTAAATCAATTTTCTCTTTATCTTCCCGATTTTTTTTGAATTTTTTGACGAGGGCACACAGGGCATAGCCAAGTGTGGGTATGCTCAACTTTGAGTCAAGAATCTTCTGTAAAAATTTCAGCCAAAACGGACAACCGAGCAAAAAGTTATGCCCGTTTTACCGAAGGGGGGTTGGAGTCGGTTTTCCAGAAACCCGAGTCGGGTTAGGGGTCGGGTTTGGAATCGGGTAAGATTTTTTTTTAGCGGCGTGGATGCAGCGGAAAGTAGAATTTGTGGGGATTGGTCCGGGGTGTTTGAGGGTGGGTTTAGGGTGGGATTAGGGTGAGTGTATCGATCAATCAACCCTAGCACACAAAGCCAATAGAACAGAGGATGGTGAAGGGGATGACAGCTAGGGTTGCAAGGGAAACACTACTGATGACAAAAACACAAACTAAACCAGCGACTAAACAAGAACTAGGGCACAAACTCAACACTATGGACTCTGAAATTGAAATATGCAAAGGCTAAACACGTGGTTATGAGCGGAGGGGAATTTTTTTTTTGGCTTTTCTGTGGATGATAGGATGAACACAAAATGAAATTAACTAAGGGTAGTGCGAACCTAACGGTGCACCTGAAGCTCTGATTACCACTTGAAGTGGACAAGGGTTCCTGATCTTCCAAAAGGTTCTGGATACGTTGATTTGGTCGGAGGCGACACACAAATCGATCCGGCTTTAGAACAGCACGTTCTAAACCTCGTAATCGCAGCACGACGTCTCCTCTTGTTATCAACCGTCCTGAAATGATTGACCTCACCGAGAAGGCTAATCACTGCCTGCAAATCAAGAATACAAGCAAGAATAAAGAAGAAGGCAACACAATTGCAGATGTATTATGAATCTCATGAAGTTGGGGTCTCACAAACCGTGATGACGGTGAAACTGTTATGAACAAAATAATCTAAGCAAAACCCGAACGCTAATGGTGTGGTGGCAGCTTTATATGAAGACCCTAGGATCGTGCAAGACCCTCTGGACGCGCCCCTAACTGGGCTCAACTAGATATAAAGCCCAAAGGCCAAAAACAGGCGACGCAGCACCGAAACAGATTCTGGACCCTCTCTTGTTTCAACGATTCCCAATCACTCCGGACGAATTTTGATATGAGACCGGCGGCATTGGAAAGGTCTTCTTCTTATCTTTCCGTGCATATGTAGAACGTCCAAATCCGAGTCCGTATGCGTCCTGGGCCTCCATTTTAGTGTAGATTGGTCCTGAGCCCCAAAACAGACTCAAAGTCGGTTTTGGTTGGGCCTCCACCTTGGCTTCCACGTCCTTGCTGGTCCTCCATGTCTCCAAGTCCTTCTCCCATCATCTCCTGGCCCTCTCCATGGTTCCTAATTACAATATAATCATTAGGTAGCAAACCATTCTCAAAAGTGCCATATAATAAAGAATGTAGGAACGAGCTCACCTCTAAATTTATTCGTCGTGCACGAGCTCTAGTCATTGGACCTTGCAAGTCCAGAATTGGAGTAGTGTTGCACGTATCCTTAGGAGTGATATCCTCATCACTCCATGAACTAACACTTAGCTACTACAACTAATAGCTAGTAATAAATTACATAAAAATATCAAACATCACAGGTCGACACGCAGGCCGTTATACAATAATATGACAGCCTCAACCCAGCTGTAATTAATCATGACACACAGGTCATGCAAATCACATATAGACATCACATGGATCTTTTGGGCCATACCATTCACAACATTCTCTGCAAAAACAAGTTAGGCGAGAAGTGAATGCTAACGTGTGGTCAAAAGAGGTGTAACAATCTAGGCGAGAAGCGAATGTCCATACGGTGGTCCATGTGGTCAAAAAGGGGTGTAACAATCTAGGTGAGCAGCGAGAACCTCACAGGATTTTACAGATCGTATCTATGAAATCACAATGGAAATCCTATCGGGAAAATCATATTTGCCAGATTTCGAGTCATTCATAATGCCTCAGTTTCCATTAGGTTTTCATGAGTAGACTATGGTACATGATTATGATACTACTGGCTCTTCTACTGGCGCACGCAGTTAGTCCCGATGGTGATTCCAGCTAGTAGGGACAAGTCGCGCGTGCACGTAGAAAGAACACAAATAAATCAATGATGCATGTATCGCTATCCGCCCATTACCTTCTAAACCTCCCTATCACCATTGATCTAATCAACCCGTACACAAAAGCATGTAATAGATCTCATCTACTACATCAGCATATCGACTATATGCACAAGATCCAGATCACAAACTACACAAGGTCGGCTCTGATACCACTGAAGGGGAACATGTAAGCTACGATAGAAAATAAAATTTCTACCATTCAACCAGGAAACCTTGCAAGAGGGGATCATAGATCATTACCACTAGACACGCAGGCAAAGCGGAAGCGAAGGTTAGAGCAGCTCGTCCAACGTAGTTGTGTGTCGATGTAGAGGAAGTAGTCGATCACAATCGTCTCCTCCTAGTCCAGCCGTCTGGCACCGTAGCAACAACAGCGCCTCCTCGCGGTACTGAAGGGGAACGGGTAGGCACTAGACGCGCAGGTAGAGTGGAAGCAAAGGTTGGAGCAGCTTGTCCAACATAGTCACGCGTTGATGTAGAGGAAGTAGTCAATCACAATCGTCTCCTCTTAGTCTAGCCGTCCGGCACCGTAGCAACAGTAGCGCCTCCTCGCAGTATCCACACGTACGGGATTGGAGCAATGTGCGTAGCATGCTAGCACCGGCAATACGGCTAGGGTTTATAGGCGAGAGAGAGGAGCACGGTGGCTAGGGTTCTAGACTGGTGGTCGCGTGCACCCCTTGCCCCGCCTCCACTTATATAGACCCTTCTAATAGGCCTCGACAAGTTGGCCCATTAGTGGACTAATCCCTCACGGATCAATATCCATATGGTCCTCACATACGGATCAAATCCATAATGTCTCTTGGGCATATCTCCAACAGAATCTACCATGAGGGACTATGGGTTAACTTTTAAGGGTGTTCCACTCATGTGTGATAACTCTAGTGCCATATGCTTAGCCAAAATCCCAATCCAACATGGTAAGGTCAAAGACATGAATGTGCGATTCCACTTCCTGAGAGACAATGTTGAGAAGGGGGATGTTGAGGTCAAATACATTGATACCAAAAACCAACTAGCCGATATCCTCACCAAGCCCCTAGATGCTTCGAGACATGCTTTTCTTCGGGGGGAACTTGGTGTTTGTCATCCTTATGGCATCATTTGAGGGGGAGTTGGTTTTCTCTTGTATATATGTATCTTACCTTTTGTGCATTACATCTCATGTGTAATATATGCATTGGTAGATGAGCTTTGATTCTTATGCTTTCTTGCATTTCTCTTTGTTATGTTTCAGCTTGAGCTAAGTTGTGTGGATGTGATGGTAATATCTCATGCTTAGATTTCCTAGATGGCCTGTTATAGACTCATGCGAGCAACTTGCTAATCTTAAAGGTAAACTGAGCTTCTTGTGAACCTTATGATCTAATCTTGCTAAAACTTCCTCACTATGTGTATAATTGCTTTTATCCTCTTTGAAACTTGCATTGAGGCTAGTTTAGAAAATATCTTGGCTTTGGCACCTTGTGTTTACGAAATGGAAGGCTTTGCAAATGTTTAGCTCATGATGGGACATTGTGGGAACATATGTTCCTTTTTCCCGCAAAGGTATGCTCTTTTGTCTTGTGCATAAACTTGAATAATCTGCTAAGTGCCTTGATCAAGAATAATTCTGAAATGCTAATCCAAACACTATGACATGAAGCCTTGGGGTGTTTGCCGTACCCAGTCGTATGATCCTCCGCATGGAAAAGAGGACACATGAGGATAAACAATAATCACTTGATCAATTGAGTCTGTGTTGCATATGTGAGCATTTGTAGAGTTCATTTTCTGTGAATGCTTGTTGCCCTAGTTGAGATTGAAACTGGCTAGATTCTTATGATTCACTTGATGCTTGTTTTGCCTTGGATGGGAGTACTTACACATGTGGTGGCAGATTTTCTCATGATAAGCAAATTTGATTCTATCTAAGCTAGTCAATCTTTCTGCTTAGCTTGTATAGCTCTTGATGTTTATGCCTTGCTATCTATTTTTGATCTTTGCATGATTGGGAGCTATTACTTTTACACTCCATGGCTTTATGTTTATGGGTAGCAAAGTTAAATGCTTGTTTGCATAATTGTTGAAGCTCCTTATGTTTACATTTTCATGTTTTGCATGTTTGCTTGTTCTTTTGCCTCTTTGATGAGTTCATTGCCAAAGGGGGAGAAAATATTAGGTCATGCACAAATCATGCTAAGAAACTTAAAATGATCCATTTTGCACTACTTGAAACCTACCACAAGTTGAGGGGGAGCATATCATAATCTTGAGCGTTTTCTTGCACCTTTCACATTCTTTGCATCTCAAGTCGCTTTCTTTGCCAACTCTTGGTTTTGTGATCCCTACCTTGCAAGATGGCTTGCTTTCGCCTTTTCTTTTGGTTTGGCCATTTGGATGTGCTTATTCGGCTTCGCATTTCAATCTCTAATCTTTGTGCATTTGGTGTTGTCAATGTACTCATCAAGGGGGAGATTGAGAAACCATGTGGATATGTGCCATGATTTGCAATATATGTGATGAGTAATTGACTTGAGCGGATTTGGTGTTTGAGTTGAAATGCGGGAATCTGCGGATTCCATGGGTTTGCATATCATGGTTATGACTAACCGGAGTTGGTGGATGAATTGGTGATGTTGCAGGAGTTGGGAAATGTGTTTGCTTGTCTCATGATGTGTAGGTCACTGGAGTCGACTTGGCGGTCAACGGCGAGAGGATCGGGCACAAGTAGGGGACTTGGGGCCGGACGATCAAGATGCCGGGTGGAGTCAAGGATGATCCACACCATACACATGGAGAGGCGAGAAGGAGGGACGGTTTCACGGTTGAGCCTCAAAACCGTGGTGTAATGAAGACGGCGTGTTGACCAAGTCAAGGTGAGCAGGATGCCAGTGCAAGTGACAAGGGGGCTCGACAGACAGGGACTGGGAGAGACTTGCCAGTGGTCAGGATCGCGGGACAAGGTGACACGTGTCAACATCGAGAAGTCGCACTTTAAGAAGTGTGCGAGACGGTTTCCCGGTTTGGGCCTCAAAACCGGTGGCGGAGGTTGGTGATGCACATGGAACTATCATGGAGCTTGCTTTGAGGTGAAGCAAATTCGTGAAGGGCTCGATGGCATTCGGGCGATGAGGCGAAAGATGGACGATTATGCCCCCGGTGGTAGGTGGGTGTGTTATGTAGACAAAGGGTAGTATTGTCATGTGGGCAATATACCTTGGGCCTATATAAGGAGAGGTAGGGCTGGTGGAAGAGGCGCCTCTCTTCCATTAGCCTTGTGTTAGGAACTCATTACAAAGTGCTAGGAGAGGACTTCATGTTCAGAGGAGAGTAGTGGGTGTGTGAGAGACATCTCATGTTCTTCCAAATAGGGGGAGGAAGAGGGTGGCTTCCTAGCCTTGTTCCTATGGATCATGTAAGCATGTTTCCATGATATGAGAAGTATTTTCGTGCTCAAAATTTCCCTCTTGACTTGAATCCCAAAATTCCCTTTATCCTATTTTTGGAGCTATTTTCGTGGTGATTTTCGATCTCCTTTTTGGACGAATTTTTGGCCCGGATTTCTTGAGAAACTTGTTGCTAGGATGAGCTAGAACAATCCTCTATGGATCCTTGGCCGAATCAATAGCTCTAGCACCTTCGATTTGAAGGATTTCTCAAGTTTTCTCTTTTTGGTGTTCTTGGCACAAGATCTGAAATTTGTGATGATTCCTTGAGCCAATTGAGATGATCTTCTAGGATTAGGGTCGTGATGTGATGAGGATTTACTGGTCCAAAAATCGCATCATTTGGAGTTCGTTTGATTAGGTTTTGGAGAAGATTTGCCAATTTCCTATTAGTTTCTACTATTCTATCAGGGACGATCAGCACTGCCGATGACTGTGGTGGGCACTGCAAATGAGAGTCTAGAATTGATCGGTTTTGAGTGCTTCTTGTTCCCTTTTGTTTCCGTTGTGTCTCTTTACTGTGGTTGATCATTCCTAGGGCTAGTACACCACAAGTTGGTGTGTGTAGTCTTGGTGATTGGTTCGGAGGTCAGCTTGGGTTGTTTTGGGGACATATGCCAAGTTCTCTTGGAGAATTTTGATTGGCTTCCATTCACCCCCCCCCCCCCTCAGGTCGCCTTCTTGGTCCTTCAAAGAAAATGATAGGCAGGAGGAGCTTCTTGAAAAACAAGAAGAATTGCTTATTCTTGAAAAGAAAAGAAACCTTGAATTAGAAAAATGAAAATTTAATCAAGTCCCTCAATGAAACCAAAACCTCATTTGAAAGTATTAAAAGCACAAAAGATGAACTTCGAGGGAAATATGAGGATTTTGAAAAGACTCATAAGTCTCTTGAAGAACAATATAAGATACTTTCAACCTTCACATCCTCCACCAACAAATCCTCTCATGCCTCCACTAGCAATGGATGTGATAGGTGTTACAATATTGATGTTGATGCTTGTGCTACTAATGTCAAATTGATTGATGATTTGAACAAGCAAGTGAAGTCATTTGAAAGAAAAATACAACATGGAAAAAGTGTTGTTGATGATGAAAAGGCAAACTATGCAAGAGGTACATACTCATATTCTAGGCACCCGAATGACATGGATGGCATTGGGTATGTTGAGGGTGCCAAGCACAATGCTAGAGAGAACAAGAATGGGAAGGAATTCCTTAAGTTCACCAAGGAAGGATCTTACCAAAAGAAGCAAGTCAAGAACATGGATTTTGATGCTTCATATGCGCTTATGAGAAACATGTATGGTCGTGTGTTTGCCAAATATGCTGGGCCACGCAACAAGCGGCCAAAGACTTGTGTGTGGGTGCCCAAAGTGCTTGTGACTAATGTGGAAGGACCCAAGAAAATTTGGGTACCTAAAAACAAAGCTTAACTTGTTTTGTAGGACTATGTCTCTAGAGGCTCAAGTTGGGTGATTGATAGTGGATGCACCAATCATATGACCAGAGACAAAAAGATGTTCAAATCATTTGAGCCAAGTCACAACAACAATGAGTACATTACATTTGGTGACAATGGAACAGGACAAGTACTAGGTTATGGTAAAGTCCCTCTTACTCCCTCGTATTCACTTTCTAAGGTTATGCTCGTTGATCACGTTGACTTCAATCTATTGTCCATTTTGCAATTTTGTAAAATGGGCTATGATTGCTTGTTCCACGAATGTGGTGTGACCATCTACAAGAGGAGTGATGGCTCGGTTGCTTTTAAGGGTGTGCTTAAAGGAAAGCTTTATGTTGTGGATTTTTTCACGGACGAAGCTAGACTTGATAAATGCTTATTAGCAAAGTCCAACATGGGGTGGTTGTGGCATAGAAGGCTTGCCCATGTTGGTATGAGAAATCTTCACAAACTGCAAAATGGCAGCCACATCATAGGACTAACCGATGTTTGCTTTGAGAAGGATAAAATTTGTAGTGCATGCCAAGAGGGAAAAGAAGTTGGAGCATCACACCCCGCCAAGAATGTGGTGACCACCACAAGTCTATTGGAGATGCTACACATGGACCTCTGTGGCCTGGTCTCCTACATAAGTATTGGTGGTAACAAATATGGTCTCATAATAGTTGATGATTTTTCTCGCTTCATGTGGGTATTCTTTTTGTATGATAAAATGAAGTAAAGATGTGCTCAAGACATTCATGAAAAGAGCATGAAAAGAATACGAAGTCAAAATCAAGAAAATAAGGAGTGACAATGGCACCGAATTCAAGAACACTCAAGTTGAAGAGTATCTTGATGAAGAAGGCATCAAGCATAAATTTTCGGCACCCTACTCCCCTCAACAAAATGGGGTGGCTGAAAGAAAGAACCGCACGCTCATTGATATGGCAAGAACAATGCTTGATGAATATAAGACGTCCAACCATTTTTGGGCCGAAGCCATCAGCACTACATGCCATCCATCCATCCGGTTGTATCTCCATCGACTATTGAAGAAAACACCATATGAGCTACTAACTGGTAACAAGCCTAATATTTCCTACTTTTGTGTTTTTGGGAGCAAGTGTTTCATGCTAAACAAGAAACCCAAGACTTCAAAGTTTTCTCCAAAAGTTGATGAAGGTTTCTTGCTTGGTTATGGGTCAAATGTTCATGCCTATCGTGTGTTCAACAAAACCACCGGTTGTGTTGAAATTTCACATGATGTGACATTTGATGAATCTAACGGCTCTCAAGGGGAGCGAGTTGTTAATGATGATGTAGATAATGAAGCTCCTAGAAATGCAATAAAAAAGAATGGCTATTGGTGATGTGAGACCACAAGAAACATCAAGTATTGAAAATCAACCCTCTCCTGCAAGACAAGACCAACATCATGAGAATGAAGAAATTGATCATGGAAGTGGTCAAGATCAAGATATTGAGCATCATGAACAAGCATCAAGTGATGATTCTCAAAGACATGATGAAGAGGTTGATAAATATGGTGGTCAAGAAAGCTCACATCCACCACACCCAAGAGTGCATCAAAATGTACAACGTGATCACCCCGTCGAGTAAATTCTTGGGGATATTGACAAGGGGGTAATCACTAGATCTCGAGTTAGTCATTTTTGTGAATATTACTCTTTTATCTATTCTCTGGAGCCATTAAGGGTAGAACAAGCACTTGAGGATTCGAATTGGGTGATGGCCATGCAAGAAGAATTGAACAACTTCACAAGAAATGAAGTGTGGACATTGGAGGAAAGACCGAAGAACAAAAATGTTGTGGGCACAAAATGGGTGTTCCGCAACAAACAAAATGAAGATGGTGTTGCGACAAGAAACAAGGCAAGGCTCATGGCAAAGGGGTATTCACAAGTAGAAGGTTTGGATTTTGATGAAAACTATGCCCTTGTTGCAAGACTTGAATCTATTAGAATATCACTTGCTTTTGCTACTCACCATGATTTTAAGTTGTACCAAATGGACGTGAAAAGTGCATTCCTCAATGGACCAATCAAGGAAGAGGTGTATGTGGAGCATCCTCTAGGATTTGAAGACCCAAAGTATCCTAACCATGTTTTTAAACTTCAGAAGGCGCTTGTGGGATATATATACTAGGGATACCTCACCACTCGGATATATTGCCGAGTGGGCCGGGGTCCAATAAAGATAAAGCCCATGAAGATAACTACTCGAATTATTACTTGGAGTAGGCAAAAAGTCAATGCTAGAGATAGAAAGTTAGGGATAGAATCCTAGTCGGAAATCATGTTGTAACCGACTAGGAGACTTGCCATGTAACCCTGCCCCCAGGATATATAAGGAGGGGCAGGGGCTCTCTCATAAACACCCGCATAATACACCACAGAACCCAGGACGTAAGGTTGTTATCCTTCGGGTGGTCCGAACCTGTCTAAACCTTGCGTCTTGTGTGTCCATCAACTCTCGGTCTCGCGTATGCCTTTAGCGATAAACAAGGATCATGGGTAGCCCTATGATCCACTGCCGATAATAGTATCGACAGCGCTCTATGGGCTTAAGCAAGCTCCAAGAGCATGGTATGAATGCCTTAGGAATTTTCTTGTTAAAAGAGGTTTTGTCATTGGAAAAGCCGATGCATCCCTCTTCACTAAGCGTTTTGGCAATGGTATTTTTGTATGCCAAATTTATGTCGATGACATAATATTTGGTTCTATTAACCAAAACTTTTTTGATGAGTTTAGTAAGATAATGACCAAGAGATTTAATATGTCCATGAGGGGAGAATTGACATACTTTCTATGCTTCCAAGTGAAGCAACTCAAGGAGGGCACCTTCATATGTCAAGCCAAGTACACTCAAGATTTATTGAAGAAGTTTGACATGGACAAGGCCAAGCCCATCAAAACTCCCATGCCAACAAATAGACGCGTCGACCTCAGGATAAGCCCGTTGATCAAAAGGTATATCGCTCCATGATAGGATCTTTACTTTATCTTTGTGCATCTGGGACCGATATCATGCTTAGTGTGTGTATGTGTGCACATTTTCAAGCCGCTACTATGGAGTGTCACATGGTGGCCATTAAGAGAATATTGAGATATTTGGTTCACACACCCAACCTAGGGCTTTTGGTACTCCAAGCGTTCAAAGTTCAAACTATTAGGCTATTCCAATGCGGATTATGCCGGGGATAAGGTAGATAGAAAGAGCACCTCTAGGACATGCCAATTTTTGGGTAGGTCTCTAGTGTCATGGTCATTCAAGAAACAAAATTCCATTGCACTTTCCATGGCCAAAGCAGAGTATGTTGCAGCCGGTAGTTGTTGCGCACAACTACTTTGGATGAGACAAACTCTAAGGGACTACGGTTACAAGTTGAACCGTTGTAAGGATCATGACCATTGAGGTCACCCCAAGGTATGGTGTTTTGGTGATGAATGACAAACATGAAATATGACTAATATCTATACGAGTGTTGTTCGTGTAGGAAACCTTTTCTACCTTATGATGATTGTCGACGGCATCCTTGGCAATTGATGACAATGACCACAAGCATGGAGGGTTGTGAAGTTGATGGAGTCCAAGGGTTGATGGAGATGGATCAAAGCGGAGGACAATCTATGGTGCAAGTGTTTGGAACACTTGACTAGTTGTTAGGGCTTTGAGTCCATAGGAAAAACCGGACTCTCAAGGGGGTCTATGTCATTCTCTTAGGTCATGTCTAGTCGGTGATGTGCAAGGTTGCTCGGTGAAATCACAGGCACTAGGTGACAGTGGAGAAGCCAAGGAGCTTTTTAGAGAAGCAGGGAAACGAAGTCAAGCGAGGACAACAAGTTTTGTCTTCTGGACATAGAGACCGGATAGAGGGGTCAGTGGAGACCGGACTGTACGGTCACTATGAGAAGTTGTGTGGGACTTTCAGCGAGAAGCAAGGAATCTATCTGTGCTAGAGTCTGTACATACCGGATGGTCCGATCAGTAGGACTTGCACAGGGCAGAGAGGAAGCAATTGTGCAAAGGCTCCTGGACTGGAGAGAGAAAAGGACCGGACGGTCTAGTCTAGTGACTGGACAGTCCAGTCGGTTCAGGAAAGTTGTCTGGATAGTGTCGTCATTGGTTCTGGGAACCGTTCTATAGAGACCGGACGGTCTGGTCTGGGAGTGACCGGACAGTCCGGTCATTGGGTCGAGAAAGGCAACTTCATGAGACAACAGCTAGTTTGAGGTTGGGAGCCTATATAACTTTGTTGCTGGGGTCTTGGAGACCACTCTTGTCCAGTGGAATACCTGAGAGCATTTGGTAAGGTCCAAGAGAAAAAGAGGAGAGCACTAGGAGGACATATTGCATATCTTGAGAGTGCTAGTGGAGAGTAACTTGAGCATCTTGCACATCAAAGGCTAGGGTGTCCTTGACGGTGTGATCTGGATTGTTACTCTTGGTCTATGGTGAGACCTAGACCGGTTAGGTGTCGGTGATCGAGCCTATCGTGATCGGTTGTGAAGGCCATCACACGTTTGTACACGGTTTGAGCCTGTCGGTGAAAGGGGCATCGCTAGTGAGCTCCCGTGTCGGCTCGGGGAGTTCGGCAAGTTCTCGAGGGAGGCGAGCTTGTGCTTTGTGCAGCGGTGACGCACACCGTGTCTTCACTCTAGGAGTGATTGCGGGCTCATGGGCGAGAACTCCACTTGGTGGTAGGAGGGACCGGGACTCCGGCGGGAGTGGTCCAACAAGGATTAGGGGAAGACGCCATCCTTCTGAGACCTTAGGAAAAAATCATGAGCCATCCCTTACTCTACTCCTCACTATGATGCTTTACTTTCCGCATTTATATACCGTGCTATTCATGCTTGTGTGCTTACCTTGCTCTAGTTGATTGCCTTGTAGACTTTCATGAATAGGCTTCCTTACTTGCTAGTAGTACTTAGTCTTCATACTTGATCACTAGCATGTATAGGAGTTGCTTTGGCTTGTTTGATCACCCTAGTATGTATTGTGGTACTCATGCTTGTGTGCTCTAGTCCCTTATCTTGTAGCATTGTATGAGTGGATTCCTTTGCTAGCTTGTTGTTTGCTTCAGCGCATCTTTGGTAACTAGCTTGCATAGAAGTCGTATTGTCTTTGTGTGATCCACTAGCATACTTATGTTGTTGTTCCTTTTCATAGGTTCATTATCTTGTTAGTGTGATCATCACTAGGATTGTGTAGGAGTTATTTTGAGTGGTCGATTTTAGGAATTAATGAATTTGGTACATAGTACGAGTTCTCGATTCACCCCCCCCCCTCTAGTCACTCGGTCCTTTCAAGTGGTATTAGAGCCAAGTGCTCATTATAAGGCTTAACCGCCTTGAGTAGTGATCGTATTGAGTTGGGATGTCATCCTATTCGGGGCCGAGTCATGGCTCATGGAAGGATCACTTCAAAAGCTAGCTAAATGCCATGATTCTGGATGAGTTGATGGATACTCTTATGGACTTTGCCAATACCTTTTCCCATGATCATGTTTATGATGATTGTGATGATTGTGTGGATGTGCCTTGTTCTAGTGAGTGCCTAGATTCTTCTAGCAATGACTTGATAGGTTGCTCTACTAGTGTACCTAATATGATGATTGATAATGATGTGTCTCTTGATCTTGCTTGCTCTACTAGCATGACTAGTATTGATGATGTTTGTGAACCTCCTATTGATCATGCTAGTAGTTCTCTTGTTGAGGAGTTCTTTACTTTTCATCCTAATGACAATGAGGACTTACTTGACTCTCTTATTCACTTACGAGGTATTGTGGACAGGATTGGGGCAACTTCTTTCGAGCTTCCCAAGATTGTGAGAGTTGAGAAGATTCTCTCCTTGCTTCCGAGCAGCAAGCTCTTCTATGTCACACTTGACCTTCTCATGGAGAAGAGTCTCTCTGTCGAGGATGTGACTGACTTGCTCTTCAAGGATGAGGAGATCACTGCGAGCATGGCGTGGAAGAAGACATCCAAGACAAACCATGAAGCATCTTCAAGCAAAGGAAAAGAAGTAGCTTCAAGCTCAAACTTCTTTGATCCCTCCACAAGATTGTCTTGCAACAACTTCTACAACCCCTTCGGGGCAAGACATTCATCGGGCACTTCTTCAAGCTCTACCTCAAGTGCCATTCCAAGTTCTACTCCAAGCACCTCGAGTAGACTGAGCATGGGTGTAAGGGGAGCACCAACAACAATGCTCGCTCGATCATTTGAGATGATCAATCTTGCGGCCTCGGCTCTGGCGCGTCCATCTCCTCCACTCCCTCCACCACAAGATCATCTTTGGCATCTTCATCAAGCTCACCAACAGGATCTCTTCTTTGAACTCGGTGAATTTGTGAGAAATTTGAATGTTGACCTTTGTAAAAATCTATTGAGTATCTAAGATCTTTTGTGTAGGATAAACTCTTTCAGGGGATTTAAGAGGATTGCACCACATGAAGTGATTGACAAGCTCCTCCAACAAGTCACAACTCCTGAGAGGGGTTTCTTACTTGAGGAGGTAGTCAACAGGAGACATGAGCTCTGAATTGACAGAGCAATGGAGATGATACTCGTGCTCCATTCACAAGTGGGGCATGTGCTTGAGCACATCACTGGACTCTATGATCCTCGCCATTACTAGATCAATCTTGACAATGTGCACATGGGGGATGGTCATGGACATTGGAGATATCGTGCTCCTCACTACCCCATTAGGAGAAGACTACTGGATGGGATTGCAAGAATCCCTATCTATGAGGATGGTCTTATTGCTCGACACGATGAGGTTAGTGCTAGTCATTCAAGTAATGCTTTGGATACTAACCCCTCTTCCTCTAGTGCTTGTCTTATGGCTACCACCAGGGTCAACTACAAGAGTGGAGGCACTCATTGGATTCCTGAAAGTGTGTGCGCTCAACATATGACCGGGATGCCAACCATGTTCACCACCATGTTCACAACCATGTTCAAAGGGGAGAGTTAGAGGCTCGGGCAAGGTGCCCATCACAAATAACCTCCATCTCTCCAAGGTCTTTCTTGTGGAATCCCTCAACTTCAACCATCTATCTATTGGTCAACTATGTGATATGGGTTTCAAGTGCACATTTGATGAGGACAGTGCAAATATTTAGAATGCCAAGAGAGGGCTAGTATTTCATGGAGTAAGGCATGGGAACTTGTATGTCACAGACTTCAAGTCAAGCAATATGCCACCAAGCACTTGCCTATTCACTAAGGCATCGAAGGGATGGTTGTGGCATAGAAGACTAGCACATGTTGGAATGAATCAGCTCAAGAAGATTGTCAAGAGGAATCTAGTTTAAGGAATCAAGAATGTGGCCTTTGAGACGGATAGACTGTGCAGTGCTTGTCAGGCAGGAACACAAGTTGCTTCTTCACATCCCACCAAGTCATTCATGTCTACATCTTGATCTCTAGAACTCTAGCACATGGATTTGTTTGGGCCAACACACTACAAGAGTCTAGGAGGCAATCTATATTGTTTAGTGATTGTTGATGATTTCACGAGATACACTGTGGTGCCCCTTCCCGGAGGATTGAGGTCCCGACGGTGCTGATAGCGCAGACACTTGATAATACAACATTGATCCAAATTTAAGTTGAATATTACATTAATACGATGATTCAGAGTGCAGCGGAGTTAATACAAGTTCATAAATGTTTTGAGATAGCAGAAGAAAATACGTAAAGGAACTACGCTCGATGGTACAGCCTGGTGGTGATCCATGCCGGAAGGACCATCATCCAAGCATGGATCACCACCAGGCTGTACCATCAACATCAGCAAGCAACATGATCCGTTCTATAATATTAGGTGCAACTACACGATTGGCGCGGTGACTAAGTGGTACTCATTACTGCGAGAGATAGCAATTATAATCGATTTACACCAGCTGGGAAAACCCGAGATGCACGACACATACGCACCAATTAAGGTCGTGTATGGCAAACTTTCACAAGAAAAGCACCTACACCTCAGCTCGGGTGTGGTGACATCGAGTGGGCATGCTGTTCTGCCAATAGTTCTTCGTGGTCTGAACCGCCCACTCCAGCAGCAGGAGGGTCAATGACCAACGCACCTTAACCGCCCTCAATGCAAGTGACCTTTAATGCTACATCGGTTTACTAGTGCCCATAAGCTAGCATGCATTCGGTACTGTTCAACACATGATCAAGGGGCCGACCACGGACGGGTCCTAGGTTCGACAAGACAGGGCTACCACAGTCAACACGCATGTGTTGCTGCCAACCTACACATGCATTATCCCTGCCCGTTCATAACATAAAACAAACTTCTTTTAATAATTCCCATTCCAGTGGTCTAGTTCATTACTTAGCAATAATAATACCTTCTTAACGAGACTAGCAATTACTAAGCATAGCGTAACAGTATCGATTCTACAAAGTTCTAAGACAATAGCATAGGTCATTTGGATATAATGCAAGGTGGGTTTCAATCAACTCCTATGACCTAATGCAACAATAGGTATAGACACTAGTAAGATTGAAAACTAGCAAACTTTTAATAAATAGGTGAATGTAAACTGGGGCTTGCCTAGATCGATGTTAGTGCTAGCAACTACAACTCCCTGCTCTTAAGGGTCAATGTCCTTCTGAAAATCCTCTTCTTGCTCCTGGTTGTCGTTGCCTATATGATATAATTGAATTAACGGCATTATCGAAATACCATTGAATGTAATGATATGATGCATGCAAGCACATTGTGGTTTAATGTTAATAAAAATTATTATAATGTTCTCAAAGCCGCATGCTTCAGAGAAGTGAAGTTGTTATTTAAGATTTTAGGTCTATGTATTCTTTGTGCAATTAAATAAGGTAAATGGGTGTTATGAGCAATTAAATTAATTAATTAAGTAAATTTATGTTTCTGGACATGTGTGATTTACTGTGTACAGAGACTTATATGAGTGATTTTTAGGCCAAGTGGCATAGGCAGATAATTTACAGAATAATTACTAGCATTAATTTAAGCAAACACACTAAATAAATTCCAGAGCCTAATATAATTCATATTTTTACCAGCCAAAATTTGGGGATGTAGATAATCATGTTTTTACTAAGCATGCCAAAAATCAGGATTTAATTTTGTTCCTAGAATTTCTGGTGAATTATTTAGTGTTTTGATAGTTTAATATATTATTAAAAATACATGTACAGAGACAGTGATTTATCATTTTACTAAAATAGAGCACTGAAAGATGAACCTAACAAAATTTATTTGGGCCACATTGGGTTTATATTAGATTTACTATGAGTTTTCAAAGTTAATAGCAGTTTCTGGGATTTTTCTAGGTATTTTCTGGTTTAAACGATGCCACGCATGTGCCACATAGGCTGCCCGCTCAGTGATAGCTCGGCGCCATGTCAACTGACAGTGGGATGCCAGCCAGTGCGCCGGGGAATCACCGGAGAGCGGTCAAAGCTCGCCGCCGGCGTCTGAGCGCGAAGAAATCTCGTCGCAAAAGCACTCACATGACACGCATGTCGAGATGAAGAGCTGGGTGGGGTTCACGGGGATGGATTCTCACCATAAGGTGGCCGGCGACGAGAGGCGGTAGAGTAGTGGTCTTCGGCAGTGTTGCGAAGATGGCAGAGAGCACGAGGTCGAGCGCCGTCTTCTCCTACAGCTTCACGGGGACGAGGCAGTCAGCGGCACCGAGTTGGAGTGCGACGGGGAGGGCCGGAGATGGGAGCTCGTCGTGGAGCGGCTTCGGTTTCCTGCGGTGGAGAGAGAGGTCCGAGGGAAAAGCAAACCACCGGCGACTTCACGCGCAAAAACAAAGGGGAAAAAGGTCAGGCGAGGTCGGCTGGGGTTAAGTTCGCGAGAGAGCAGAAGGGAGAAGTCGAGGCTCACCAGAAACTGGGAATTTTGGCCAGCGGCAGAGAAGCTCACCGGAGTGATGTGTCTCGGTTTTCTTCAAATTGGTTTGAGCTCACGTGGAGATTGACCGAGCGATGAACGGGGAAGCAGGATGGGAGTTGTGCGCATCTGCTAATGCTTACGGCTTTGCTCGGGAGGTAGCGGGAGTAGTGGCAATGCAAGCTTGATCTTGGTTCGGTAACGGCCGGGAGGAGCAGAGCGCAGAGAGGAGAAAATGGGGAGAGCAGAGAGGAGCGGCTGGTTAAAGCGATGCGTCAGAGGCTTGTGGGTGCGCCTTGATACTGTGCGAAGGCCTGCGAGGTTGTTGGGGTCTGGGAGCGGGACGAGGGGGTGGAATTGAAGGTTGCCAGCCAATCTGGTTGATGGCGCAGAGGGAGAAGGGGTGGCCAATGGGCAGCGACCGCGGCGCGGTGATGGACGGGACAGCATAGGCGAGGTAGAGGGGTGGCAGGCACGCTGTAGCGTGAGGAGTTCCGAGGTGGGGTGGCATGTGGGGGAGAGGTGAGCGGGGCATTTGCGTTGATAGGGGGAGGAAACAATGCTGCTCCGGCCCAATGGAGAAGAAAGGAAAAAGATTTTCCTCTGAACCCCCTCGGAGATTTAGATCCTTACAAAAAGGTCCCTCGTCAATGGAAATTCTAAAACAAATAGCTAGGGGCCATCAATTTAGTTGGAATTTTGCAGAATGGTCCTCTATGATATTCCTGGTGCTCTGGTGGGACCCATTTGGTCAAAAACGTTCTGGAGATTTTTGTATTTAAATTCAAATTTGAAAGGTTCCTAGGTTTTAATTAATTATTTGTGGTATTTTAAAACATGGTAAAATACTCATTAAATTCATAAAATTCTATTTTTATATTACTAACATGATTATGAATTTATTTGGCATATGTCATATAATAAATTTTTTATTTTGCTCACAATTGGTTTGCAGGGTTTTTAATTGCCTGGAATTAAGTGAATCTGGGAGTGAGTCTTTATTATTTCATGCTATCATATTCATGATCTGTGCTCTTCATGTTTATTAAGTAGAAGTGAGATATCTAGGGTGTCACAGCCCTCCCTCCTTAAAGAAATCTTGTCCCGAGATTATGAACAAGGCAAACTAGAGGGAAGTACGGTGGTCAAGACATACCTGCGTATGACGACCAAAATTTTGGGTAATGGGTACTCAGAAATTCTTCAGATTCCCAAGTGGATTCGTCTTCTGAGTGATTACTCCATTGAACTTTGTAGAATTTGAGTGTTCTTTTATGGGTTATGTGCTCTTTCTCATCGAGGATCTTTATTGGTTGTTCGGAGTATGTGAGGTCTGGTTAAAGTTGGTCATAGTCTTCCAAGATTTTGTCGGTGAGTGGTTTGAGACACCGCTTCAACTGAGAGACATGGAAGGTTTGGTGAACTCCAGATAGATTAGTGGGTAACTCCAGCTTGTAGGCTACCTTTCCACATCGTTCCAAAATTTGGAATGGCCCAATATAACAGGGAGCTAACTTTCCTTTGACTCCAAACCGTTGGATACCCTTCATAGGTGACACTCAAAGATAGATGTAGTTACCCTTATTGAAATATAGTGGTCTACGTCATCAGTTTGCGTACTTCTCTTGGCGGCACTTGGTAGCTTTAAGATTTGCCTGAATGGTACGAACTTTTTCTTCTGCATCCTTGACAAGATCAGGACCAAAGCTTGCTCTTTCTCTAGGTTCAGACTAGTTTAACGGTGTTCTACAACTACGTCCATAGAGTGCTTCAAATTATGACATTTTCACACTCTCCTGGTAACTGTTGTTATACGAGAATTCAGCGTAGGGTAGATACTCATCCTAGTTACCACTATGTGTTAAAACACATGCCCTAAGCATATCTTCCAAAATTTGGTTGACACGCTCTATCTATCCATCGGTGGCGGCATGGTAAGCAGTACTACGAATTAGGCCGGTACCTAAAGATGCATGCAGCTATTCCCAGAAACGAGCGACAAACTGTGAACCACGATCTGAGATGATGGTCTTGGGTACTCCTTGACGACCCAGAATTCTTGCAACATATAGCTCCGCGTATTGCCGTATGCTGTATCTATTGTTGACCGGCAAGAAGTGAGCAGATTTGGTGAGTAGGTCCACAATGACCCAAACAGAATCATGCTTACGCGAAGTGAGAGGTAGGCCAACAATAAAGTCCATGCTGATGTCCTCCCATTTCCAAGCGGCAATACTCGATGGTTGAAGCAATCCGGCTTGTTTCAAATGGCCAGCCTTAACTCTCTAACAAGTATCACATTCTGCAACATATCGAGCCACTTCTCGCTTCATTCTTGTCCACCAAAAATTCTTCTTCAGATCTTGGTACATTTTATTACTACCCGGATGGATGGAGTACTTGGAGTGATGTGCTTCATCCAAGATTTTCCGTCTAAGTTCAAAGTCTTTTGGTACTACCAAACGGTTATTGAACCATAGAGTATCATCGGAGTCTTGAGTGAAGCATTTTGCTTTACCCTTCTTAATGTTTTGACGGATATGAATCATACCAATGTCATTTTTCTGTGCAGCAATGATTTCTTCGTGAATAGTAGAATGTACACTAATGTTGCTAATCACTATGGCAGGCAAAACGTGAAGGCTGGGTTCTGAAGCAGTGATGTGGATGCCGTTATTCTGATATTCCAGTAATAGGTGATGGCAGTATACCTTCCTACTCAACGCATCGGTGACCACATTGGCCTTGCCCGGATGATAGTGAATCTCCAGGTCAAAATCCTTAATCAGCTCTAGCCACCAGTGCTGTCTCATGTTCAGATCAGTCTGGGTAAAGATATATTTTAAGCTCTTATGATCCGTGTAGACGTGCACTAAGTTTCCGAGCAAATAATGGCTCCATATTTTTAGTACAAGTACAACTACAGCTAGTTCCAAATCATGAGTTGGATAGTGCTCTTCATGCTTTCATAGTTGTCGAGATGCATAGGCAACGACACGACCTTCCTGCATATGGACACATCCAAGTCCCGTCCCAGATGCATCACAATACGCGTCGAACGGCGTGGTGATGTCTTGTTGAGCCAGTACTGGGGCAGTGGTCAATAATTTCTTCAATGCTTGAAATGCTTCTTTACAGCTGTTGTTCCAATTGAATTTCTTATCCTTTTTCAACAGCTCCATGATGGGTTTGGTCAGCCGAGAAAATTTTGGAATGAACCTATGATAATATCCAGCTAGCCCGAGGAAACTGCGTACTTGATGAACCATCTTTGGTGACTTCCTATCTAACACATCTTGAACTTTGCTAGGATCCACCGAGATACCTTCCGCAGAGACTATGTGACCAAGAAATGGCACACGGTCCAACCAAAATTCACATTTGCTGAATTTTGCATACAGCTTGTGATCTCGGAGGCGTTGAAGAACAATGCGAAGATGTTCAACATGCTCTTCCTTGGACTTAGAATAGATGAGGATGTCATCAATGAATACTACACCAAATTTGTCCAACTCGGGCATGAATACCGAATTCATGAGGTACATGAAATGGGAACGGGCATTTGTCAATCCGAATGACATTACTAGATACTCAAACAATCCATATCTAGTAGAGAAGGCGGTCTTCGGAATGTCTTCGGCTCTGATCTTGATTTGATGATAGCCCGAACAGAGGTCAATCTTTGAAAAGACCTTAGCACCAACCAATTGGTCGAAGAGGATATCTATACGGGGTAATGGGTATTTGTTCTTGATGGTAACTTCATTAAGAGGCCGATAGTCAATGACAAGGCGCAAGGACTTGTCCTTCTTCTTCACAAAAATAGCAGGGCAGCCCCTAGGTGAAGTGCTTGGGCGAATGAACCCCTTTTCCAATAACTCATTCAATTGCTTTTTCAACTCAGCCAGCTCATTCGGGGCCATTTTATACGGGCGACGGGATATCGGGGAAGTTCCTGGTTGGAGCTCTATCTTAAATTCCACATCACGGTCAGGCGATAGACCAGAGATGTCCTCGGGAAACATGTCCGGATACTCACGAATGATGGGAATACCCTCGAGTGATAGCCCTTCCAAGTGATGGACAACCAAGGCCTTCGATGAATTGGTATTTAGAGAAAGTGTGTACTTTCCATGCAAGGGAGAGTTGATGTGAATGATGCGAGGCTCAATATCTAGCATGGCTCTATGGGTTTTCATCCAGATCATACCTATGATCAGGCTGATCTCTTGGTCCTTGAGCATGATGAAATCACTGGGGTAGATCTTTTGATTAATTTCTAGTGGAGCCTTACACACTACCTCGTTAGCAAAATTTTGTCCAGCAGGAGAGCGGACGGTGTAGCATCTATTTATGATGGTGGTGTGGAGTTTATGTTTTTGCACACAAGCTTTGCTAATGAAGTTATGCGTAGCACCAGTATCAAAAAGTGCAAGGACAGGCTGGTGATAGAGCGAGAGCGTACCGGTTAGCACGGGTTCGCCCTGAGGAATATCTTCAGCATTGGTGTAGTTCACTTGGGCACCACGAGATGGTGCATTCACATTCTTGCTCTGGTTCTAATGCTGGTTGCTGTTGTGGTTGTTGTTATTGTGCCTCGGTGCGGTGCAGTTCTTGGCAAAGTGGCCGGTACGATCGTAGTTGTAGCACGGATAACTACTTCCACGATTAGCAGGCTGTGGGGCACGAGCAGTCTGATTTCCTTGCTGCTGGTATGGTGCACGGTACTGAGTGTTCTGCTGTTGGTACGGTGCACGGGGTGGAAAGTTCTGCTGCTGGGGTGGCCTCGAGTAGTTCTGACCATATCGCCGCTGATACTGCTGCTGCGGAGATGCTCAGAAACGCTGTCTGGTAGGTGAAGTGTAAATCAGGCGGTGCTTCGCCTGTGGGGCAGCAGAGGCACTAGCCTTTCTTTTGCGATCTTCTTCTTCAACTTGGCGCATAGCGCCTTCCTGGGCAATAGCAGCATTGACCAAGTCATTGTATGTGCCGGTTGTTTGCCAAGTCAGACGCTCCTTAAGGGTGGCATTCAAACCACGCAGAAATGCATATCTCTTTTTATCCTCAGTATTGACATACTCAGTAGCATACTGAGCCAGATGGTTAAAAGCTTCAGAATATTGGAGGACATTCCTCCCTCCTTATTTCAGATCGATAAATTCCTAGAATTTCCTCTGCATTAGGCCGGCTGGGATGAAATGAGCACAAAATGCAGTCTTGAACTCATTCCATTTAACACAGCGTCCAGTGGGTAGAGAAGCTTCATAGTTTGCCCACCAGGCGCTAGCAGAGCCCTGGAGTTGTTGGGTGGCGAATAGCACCTTCTGGTGCTTGGTGCATTTCAGCAGACAAAACTTTGACTCGGTCTGGCACAGCCAGTGATCGGCATCCAGAGGTTCTCTGGCACGCTCGAAAGGTTGGCGGATGAGTACCTAGAAAATCTGAGTAGGTGCTCTGTCGAGGCTGATTGTTGTTGTTACAGTGGCCTCCCTGTCCAGCTAGATGGGACGTGATATCCACTAGCCGACGAAGAATCTCGAAGTCATTTTGCTGTCGATTGAGTGCAGCAGCCAATACCTCAGCTAGTGAAGGCTCAACATTAGCTCCTTGCTAAGAGCTTTCAAGATCTTCCTGATTCCGAGTACGCACCATGCTGCAATTTATACGGTTGCACATTAGTGATTCCTCAAAATAATCCATAAAAACACATGTGCAAGAATATAAATTTGCAAGAGACACGGATAAATTTCACAAGTAACAATCATCTTCATTAATTCAATTCACACTACATGGTTGTTAAAAGGACACCGTCACATGACTTCTTACACATATGTGCCAACGCCTAGCTACGGTATTGCGGACACATAATGCAAGATTCACACTCCTACATCGAACTAGGAATACTTATATTACACGACCATACACCAGGGTGTAGCGATCCAACTACTCCTAGCCTATGTCTTCCGGCTCTTCTGGTTCTTCTGGTTCCATAGGCTCTTCTGGTTCCTCTAGATCCATCATTTCCACATCATTAATACCGATCGGCGCCATCTCTACATCCTCTTGTTCTCCATACTCCATGATGATCTCGTCCCAATTTCCTTCAATAGGAAGGTGGGCAGCCTTGAATGTGTCCAAGTCATCTTGAGCCTCAATCATGTGATGCTCAAGATCTGCTGCATCCAGCAAAGCTTGGTCACGTTCTTCTATAATTGCATCCATCTCTTCATTCTTTGCTTGAATTTGTTGGTTCAGTTCTGCCATATCCTCATCCTTAGCTTGTTTTTTGACTTCAGAAAGTCAAAGTGCAGCATGAAACACATCCAGACGTCGACACAAGTTGGTGCATAAGGCGAAAGTGGATAAGCCATAATACTCTATTATGGGCAGCATAGGATCATGGTGGCGATAGTTTGGGTCAAAGATGAAATCCACACGCCTAATCCACTCAAAGTCCATCACATCATTAATGGGCAGCAAGGCGATGGGTGTTCCAGCAACATCATGCTTGTGGTCTTCATAGAACCGAGTAAGTGCCTTGAATGTAGCTACATTCCAGGTGGAAGGCAAATCTGTCCCGATGACGCTAATGGTCCAAGATTCCCATGCGGGAATGATCGAGTAATTGGCGGGAACCGCCACATGGATGACACATGAGGGGACTCCATGCTCCTGAAATTCCTTGCCAGCATAGGTGGGAGGAATGGAATATCCGAATCTACGAAGAACTCTCCAAAACAGGTGAACCATCCCTGTGAACTCCAGGTCATCGGTGATCTCCCAACCTGGTGGCGGTTGATTGGTGTTTTTGGCCATCTACAAGGAAAGTACTTCGATTGAGTCAAAGAGTACGATCAAGCTAGAATTCTTATGAAACTCTGTTGCAACAACAGTAGCGGAAAAGGGTACAACCAATACATAACATAAGTCAACATAGTCTTAAGTACATGAACTCGGGATATGTGACCATCGAGTTACAAAAGCATCTCACATAGTGATCCCCCACAATACCACAACCTCGCGTGGTCGACAAAAGCTACCTACCCAACTTGTCCTGCCTACACGATCTAGTCCGGTCTATCATGATCCCCTAAGTCCTGTCTCTGGCTGGTGCCTCGTAGTCCATGTCAGACTCCTCGTCCAGATCCTCCTCCTCGGGTGCTGCCGGTGGCGCCAGGACCGCCTCCAGCTGCTACTGTAGGCCCTGGTTCTCATGAGCCAGGGTCTCTAGATCCTCTCCCATGAGCTCCATCTCATGCTGTGCAGCCATCAACTAATGCTGCAGGTGCTCGTTGTGGTTGGCGCGCTGCTGCATAATCACGCCACATCTGTCAACCTCCTGCGTGAGGGTGTTGCGTTGTCCAGTGACCTCAGTAACGCGAGTCTCACTCGCCTCAAGAGCAGCGGTCAGCCGCTGAATCTCCCTCTGTAGTGCGTCAACGTATGTCTGCAGATCATTCCTCTACACCGAGGCCTGCTCAGCGTCAGCCAGTAAAATCTTGTTGTGGCTGCTAGCCTCGTCATCCAAGTTGAGGAGGTATTCGGAGTAGTGGGACACACGGTGGTACCCCGCGTGATACGTCGGGTAGTCATCGCGAGCGATGCGCCTCATGCACCTCTGCCAGACCGGGTTGGCCTGGTGCCAGATGGGAATCATCTCAAACGGAGTCCCAGAGAGCGCTACTGTGTGGCGCCCACAGAAGTGAGTGTGGGCCCTGTGGGCGACTCTCTCCAAGCCCTCACGGAGGCTCCCACAAGTCGTCGTGCTCTCCATCCCTACCATGTCGAGGTTGCGCGGGTGAGTGGGCACGCTGATGTGCATCTCAGCAAGAGTCACCCCATTGCGGCGGATCTTGCGGCCCTTGTAGGAGGGCGGCTCGTCGTAGCCCAACAAGTGTAGCAGATCCCATAAAAGTGTAGGAAAGCCACGATGGTGGAGACCGGTGGTGTAGCGCCACCCGTCGTGCGAGAGATCCTCAAAACCGTGGTCACCCATCTAGAACAAAAACCCAATGATGAGTACAGTGTTCCATGGGCAAAATGCACATCACTAACAACTGTCATGGTGCTGGTAATGATAGTAAAACTACATCACAACAATTTGATTGGGTCAAACTTTCCCTACAGTGCTATGAAATACAGAAACCAAGTTTTTAGTTCACATTTTCCAGCCTCAAGGGGCAATAATACGGCGATGGGTTTTTAAAACAGATTCTGTCTTGACTATACTACAGTCAGAAAAGTGGGTATTTTGATCAGAAAACAAGGTCTTAAAAATTGGGGGTTGGAACTAGGTTATACCTCACTTTCATAGCTTTCCAAATTGTATTTATATTCTCAAAAATTCCAAGGAAATCTGGACTTATGAATTTTGCAAGTTCAGGTTGACAGATTCTATTTTAGGATGACAGAAGCTGAGTGTTTTGCCTCTACTAGACAGAGGGAAAATAAAAAAATTATGAAACCTATTGGAGATGAAAATAGACTTTAAGGGCTTTCCAGATTGGGTTTAAACTCTTGCAATTTCTAAGAACAACTTTAGTTATGAAATTTTTAAGTTCAGGGTCATGCTGAAAACAGTGAGTTGACAGATTGTACTTGTTCTCTGTTTCTGAGGTTGTTACTGTTATGATCGAATTTTAATTTAAATTATAGGTGACAGGGGATGTTGAGACCTTTCTGAAAAGTATTTTTATGCTTTATTTGGTTGAGTAAATTATTAGTTATGAATAATTTTATTCAGAGGTTGGTGGGCAAGAGGAGAACAAGTTTTAGTTTAGTTATAATGGGATGCATGATGCAAAACTTCCATTTTATTAACCTATCGTTCCTCACAACACAACGCCTATCTTTGCTGATACTTAGCGGCACGGATACTTGGTGACGACCCGCACTCGACACGTAAGTCAATCTAAATGTTATACTAATAGCGTTAGTATACCTGCAGAAAATACATTCCAGAAACAATACATCAAATTCAAAAGAAACTATGAAAAGAAGCACATTTCTACTAGTAACGATCCATGGAAAAGGATTGCCCCGTGATAAGTCACGAGCCAACAGTGTCCCGTATCCGCCTGCGAGCACAGACACCGATATCACGTGTGTCGGTTAAGCACGCACGTACATTCCTTTGAAGAAGCCGTAGATGCAAGTAATATAAACAATCATAACCCTATTATCTACATGGGAAATACTAACATATCCTCACTCACAAACGTTGTAGTTTTTGAAAATACGATTAAAATGTTGTATTATCATGGACCACGGCTCTGATACCAGCTGTGGCGCCCCTTCCCGGAGGATCGAGGTCCCGACGGTGCTGATAGTGCAGACACTTGATAATACAACATTGGTCCAAATTTAAGTTAAATATTATATTAATACGATGATTCAGAGTGCAGCGGAATTAATACAAGTTTATAAATGTTTTGAGACAGCGGAAGCAAATACGTAAAGGAACTACGCTCGACGGTACAGCCTGGTGGTGATCAATGCCCGAAGGACCATCACCCTAGCAACAAGCAACATCACTACGGCGGCGAGTCGGACTCCCAGTGGGCAGTCCAACCCTCAGGGACTTGCATGTCCCAGGGCATCACATCTACAGGCAATTCTATTTCTTCATTACCTGAAAAACACAATGGTACAAAGCCTGAGTACTAATTACTCAGCAAGACTTACCCGTCGGACACCTACACATGCAGAGGCTCTAATAGGTGGCTTATTTAAAAGGACTCGCACTAAGAAACCTATTAGTTCTATCAAGTTTTAATTGTAAATTTAAATGGATTGAGCCAAAATATAACTTTAGTTGCAACAAGGATAATAAAAAAATATATAAAATTAATACAATATAAGAACAATAATAATAATAATGATCGTCAACATCAGTAAGCAACATGATACATTCCATAATATTAGGTGCAACTATGCAATTGGCGCGGTGACCAAGTGGTACTCATTACTGCGAGGGACATCAATTGCAATCAATTTGCACCAGCTGGGAAAACCCGAGATGCACGAAACATACGCACCAATTAAGGTCGTATATGGTAACATTTCACAAGAAAAGCACCTACACCTCAGCCCGGGTGTGGTGATGTCGAGTGGGCGTGCCGTTCTACCAACAGTTCTTCGTGGTCTGAACCGCCCACTCCAGCAGCAGGAGGGTCAATGACCAACGCACCTCAACCATCCTCATTGCAAGTGACCTTTAATGCTACATCGGTTTACTAGTGCCCATAAGCTAGCATGCATTCGGTACTGTTCAACACTTGATCAAGGGGCCGACCACGGACGGGTCCTAGGTTTGACAAGACAGGGCTACCACAGTCAACACCCATGTGTTGTTGCCACCCTACACATGCATTATCCCAGTCCAGTCATAACATAAAACAAACTTCTTTTAAGAATTCCCGTTCCAGTGGTCAAGTTCATTCCTTAGCACTAATAATACCTTCTTAATGAGACTAGCAATTACCAAGCATAGCATAACAGTACCGATTCTACCAAGTTCTAAGACAATAGCATAGGTCATTTGGATATCATGCAAGGTGGGTTTCAATCAACTCCTATGACACAATGCAACAATAAGTATAGACACTAGTAAGATTGAAAACTTGCAAACTTTTAATAAATAGACGAATGTAAACCGGGGCTTGCCTGGATCGATGTTAGTGCTAGCAACTACAACTTCCTGCTCTTGAGGGTCAACGTCCTTCTAAAAATCCTCTTCTTGCTCCTGGTTCTCGTTGCCTATATGATAGAATTGAATTAACGGCATTATCAAAATACAATTGAATGCAATGATATGATGCATGTAAGCACATTGTGTTTTAATGTCAATAAAAATTATTATAACGTTCTTGAAGCCATATGCTTCAGAGAAGTGAAGTTGTTATTTAAGATTTTAGGTCTATGTATTCTTTATGCAATTAAATAAGGTAAATGAGTGTTATGAGCAATTAAATTAATTAATTAAGTAAATTTATGTTTCTGGACATGTGTGATTTACTGTGTACAGAGACTTATATGAGTGATTTTTAGGCCAAGTGGCATGGGCAGATAATTTACAGAATAATTACTAGAATTAATTTAAGCAAACACACTAAATAAATTCCAGAGCCTAAAATATTTCATATTTTTACCAACCAAATTTTGGGGTTGTAGATAATCATGTTTTTATTAAGCATGTCGGAAATCAGGATTTAATTTTACCCCTAGAATTTCTAGTGAAGTATTTAGCATTTTGATAGTTTAATATATTAATAAAAATACATGTACAGAGATAGTGATTTATCATTTTACTAAAATAGAGCACTGAAAGATGAACCTTACCAAATTTGTTTGGGCCACATTGGGTTTATATTCGATTTACTATGATTTTTCAAAGTTAATAGCAGTTTCTCGGATTTTTCTGGGTATTTTCTAGTTTAAACGATGCCACACATGTGCCACATAGGCTGCCAGCTCAGCGACAGCTCGGCGCCATGTCAACTAACAGTGGGATGCCAGTGAGCGCACCGAGGACTCGTCGGAGAGCGGTCAAAGCTCGCCGCCGGCGTCTGAGCACGAAGAAAGCTCACCGCAAAAGCACTCACATGACGCGCACGTCGAGACGAAGAGTTGGTTGGGGTTTGCGGGGACGGATTCTCACCAGAAGGTGGCCGGCGATGAGAGGCGGCAGAGCAGTGGTCTTCGGCAGCGTTGCGAAGATGGCAGAGAGCACGAGGTCGAGCGCTGTCTTCTCCTACAGCTTCATGGGGACGAGGCGGTCACCGGCACCGAGTTAGAGTGCGACGGGGAGGGCCGGAGATGGGAGCTCGTCGCGGAGCGGCTTCAGTTTCCGGTGGCGGAGAGAGAGGTCCGGGGGAAAAGCAAACCGCCGACAACTTCACACGCAAAAACGAAGGGGAAAAAGGTCAGGCGAGGTCGACTGGGGTTAAGTTCGTGAGAGAACAGAAGGGAGAAGTCGAGGCTCACCAGAAACTAGGAATTTTGGCCAGTGGTGGAGAAGCTCACCGGAGTGATGTGTCTTGGTTTTCTTCAAATTGGTTCGAGCTCACGTGGAGATTGATTGAGCGATAAACGGGGAAGCGGGAGGGGAGTTGTGCGCAGCTGCTAATGCTAACGGCTTGGCTCGGGAGGTAGCGGGTGTAGTGGCAATGCAAGCTTGATCTTGCTTCGGTAATGGCAGGGAGGAGCAGAGCGCAGAGAGGAGAAAATGCGGAGAGCAGTTAGCAGCGGCTGGTTAAAGCGATGCGTGAGAGGCTTACGGGTGCGCCTTGATACCGTGTGCAGGCCTGCGAGGTTGTTGGGGTCTGGGAGCGGGAAGAGGGGGCAGAATTGAAGGTTGCCGACCGGTCTGGTTGATGGCGTAGAGGGAGAAGGGGCGGCCAATGGGCAGCGACCGCGGCGCGGTGATGGACGGGACAGCACAGGCGAGGCAGAGGGGTGGCAGGCGCGCTGTAGCGTGAGGAGTTCCGAGGTGGGGTGGTGTGTGGGGGAGAGGTGAGCAGGGCGTTGCGTCGTCTGGGGGAGGAAATAGTGCTGTGCCGGCCCAATGGAGAACAAAGGAAAAAGATTTTCCTCTAAACCCCCTCGGAGATTTAGATCCTTACAAAAATGTCCCTGGTCAATGGAAATTCCAAAACAAATAGCTAGGGGCCTTCAATTTAGTTGGGATTTTGCACAATGGTCCTATGTGTTATTCCTGGTGCTCTGGTGGGACCCATTTGGTTAGAAATGTCCTGGAGATTTTTGTATTTAAATTCAAATTTGAAAGGTGTCTATGTTTCAATTAATTATTTGGGGTATTTCCAAACATGGTAAAATACTCATTAAATTCATAAAATTCTATTTTAATATTACTAACATGATTATGAATTTATTTGGCATATGTTATATAATAAAATTTTTATTTTGCTCACAATTGGTTTGCAGGGTTTTTAATTGCCTAGAATTAAGTGAATCTAGGAGTGAGTCTTTATTATTTCATGCTATCATATTCATGATCTGTGATCTTCATGTTTGTTAAATAGAAGTGAGATATCTGGGGTGTCACATACACTTGGACCTTCTTTCTTGTGGACAAATCTCAAGCCAGTGGTATCTTTAGAAAGTTTGTCAAGAGAGCAAAGAATGAATTGAATGCTAGCATTGTAAAGATAAGGAGTGACAATGGGACGGAGTTCAAGAACACTATGTTGGAGGAATACTATGAGAAGAAAGGGATGAAACATGAATTCTCCGCTACATATACTCCCGAGCAAAATGGAGTAGTGGCGAGGAAGAACAAGATGCTCATCACTCTTGCTCGTGCCATGTTGGATGAATATGGAACTCATGAGAGGTTTTGGGCGGAGGCAATCAACACGGCTTGCTACACCTCCAACCGTGTCTATCTCCACCGATTGTTGATGAAGACGCCATATGAGCTATTGGTGGGACGGAAACCAAATGTTTCCTATTTCCGAGTCTTTGGCTACAAGTCTTAAATTCTCAAGAAGAGGAGTAAGCCCTAGAAGATTGAGAGCAGAACTTATGAAGGCATTCTTGTTGGGTACTCTAGGACTTCTAAAGCCAATAGGGTCTACAACTCAGCCACAAGATGTGTGGAAGAATCCTATGATGTGTAATTTGATGAGTCAAATGGGTCTCAAAAGGAGGATGAATTTCATGAAATGAACATTGGAGATGAGCCTACGAGGGAAGCCTTGAGAAACATGTCATGGGCGAGGTTTTACCCCACGGAGCCAATGATGGTGATATTGATGAGCCCTCTACTCCACCACCTCAACCTACCTCCTCCTCTGAGGTACAACAAACAACCCAAGATGCCACAAATACTCCCACAAGATCCTCCCAAGATTCATTGAGAGTTCACTCACCAAATGATGAGGAAACCCAAGTGAGAAGTGCGCCATAAACCTCCCCACATACTTCACCACAAACCACTTCTCCTAGCTCTTCACAAGATACCCTCCCATCCACCTCAAGCTCAAAGTCCATAACAAGAAAGCATAAGGGTGACTCTTCCACCTCTCTAAGGATCCAAGACACTCATATATCAAGAGAGCAAACAATCCATGATGCACAAGATATTTCACCTAGAGCTCCTCCCACTCAAACAAAATACCATCCTAGACCCAAAGCCATCAACAGAGATTACTCACAAGACTTGATCATTGGAAGTCCATCTCAAGGGATAAAGACAAGGATAAATCAATATAAGCCCAACTATGTGAGTGAAGAGAATGATGATGAGGCCAATGTTGAGATTGAGAACTTCTCCTTCGTCTCTATGATTGAGTCCACTACAATTGATGAAGTTATGGATGATCACAAGTGGGTTATTACCATACAAGAAGAGTTGAACAACTTCAAGAGGTGCAAAGTATGGAAATTGGTCAAGAGGCCCAAGCATCATAATGTGGTTGGCACCAAGTGGGTCTTCAAGAACAAGCAAGATGAGAAAGGAGCAATTGTCAAGAACAAGGCTCGCCTAGTGGCTAAGGGATATTCTCAAGTGGCGGGGATTGACTTTGAAGAGACCTTTGCTCCCGTGGCCCGTCTTGAAGCTATTCGGGTCTTACTTGCCTATGTATCACACAATAGTTTCAAGCTCTTTCAAATGGATGTCAAGAGTGCTTTCTTGAATGGAGAAATCAATGAGAAAGTCTATGTGGAACAACCTCCAGGGTTTGAGGACTCAAAACATCCAAGACATGTGTACAAATCGAAGAAAGCTCTCTATGGTCTCAAGCAAGCACCAAGGGCATGGTATGAACACTTGAGGAACTTCCTACTCAAAAATGGATTCACCATTGGAAGCATTGATAGCACATTGTTCACGAGGCATGTTGGGAAGGATCTCTTTGTGTGCCAAATCTATGTGGATGATATCATCTATGGGTCAACCAATGAGAAGTTTAATAAAGAATTTTGGGAGATGATGGCTAGGGAATTCCAAATGTCAATGATTGGAGAGTTGCATGTTTTCCTCGGCTTTCATGTCAAACAATTGAGAGAAGGGAACTTCATCTATCAAGAGAAATATACTAAGGACCTTCTCAAGAGATTCAACATGGAAAATTGCAAGCCTTTGCACACACCTATGGCTACTAGCAAACCCTTGAATGATGATGTGAAAGGAAAACTAGTGAACCCCAAGTTATATAGATCAATCATTGGGTCTTTGTTCTATCTCACCATTTCAATACCGGACATCATGTTTAGTGTGTGCTTGTGTGCACGCTGTCAAGCAAATCTAAAGGAGTCACACTTGAAGGCCATGAAGGGAATAATGAGATACCTCAAGTACACACCTACCATGGGCTTATGGTATCTGTCGACACTAATATCGGTAGTGGATCATACCCATGATCCTTGTATATCGGTAAAGGCATGCGCGAGACCGAGAGTCGATGGACACACAAGACGCAAAGTTTAGACAGGTTCGGGCCTCCCGAAGGATAACAACCCTATGTCCTGTGTTCTATGGTGTATTATTCAGGATGTTCATGAGAGAGCCCCTGCCCCTCCTTATATATCCGGGGGCAGGGTTACATGGCAAGTGTCCTAATCGGTTATAACATGTTTTCCGAATAGGATTCTATCTCTAACTTTCTATCTCTAGTATTGACTTGTCGTGTACTCCAAGTAATAATCCGAGTAGTTATCTTCATGGGCTTTATCTTTATTAGACCCCGGCCCACTTGGTAATATATCCGAGTGGTGAAGTATCCCGGGTATATATATCCCACAGTAGCCCCCGAGAGATTTGCAAGTTAGTTGTTGATCTTCAATTGATTGACTAATGCTTCGCCATGAATATGATTAACCTTTTTCATGTGCAGCAACAAACTTGTAAAGGTCTCCAAGAATCTTCAAAAAGGATTATGCACCAAATAATATCCATATGCGAGGAAAAAATCCACCTACTAGGTGTAGGTATAGCCCCCGACTCAGAAGGTATTTAGATCACAAAATATCTTGTGAGTCAAAAAATAATAACTTTGTATGTAAATCTGGATCTACCACTTTCCGCGACTGATTTGATAAGGAGTTTTAATACGGTAGCCCTCAAAATTGGTTCTACCACTCCCCCAACTAACAAAAGGAACCATTGGTACTAATGAATCCGAGTGATACTGGATCAGATATATCAAGCATAGCAGTCATCAAAATATCCGGATGATACTTGATCCAATATAACAAATATAAGAGCCATCAAAAATATCCAAGCAATACTTGATTAAATATAACAAGTTATAGCAGCCCCCGGGCGTGATTCTGATTGAAAAATAACAACTCTTGCAGGGCTCTCCAATATTGAGTAAAATCATAAGTAATCAATAATAGCCGAGTGATCCAATAATATAGCCGAATGATATAATGATTTGGGACAAGAAGGCTGAGTGATCCAATAATGAAGCTGAATGATCCAAGAACTCGGGATAATAAAATCGAGTGATGTCAATAAATTAGCTTCAGTTGATATAGCTATCGGATGAACATGTGAGTCAAGGTAAAAAGCCGCCTCGGTCCTCAACAAACGATATGAACTATGAAGATGCTTAATATCCATTGAGCTAAAGACGAGCGCCCGACATAACAGCTCAAAAGGTCCGAGGGATCAAAATTCCAGAAACCATGAGTAGTTGATCATGGCCGAGTGATCCAATGACTCGGTGCTCCGTGGCCGAGTGATCCAATGACTCGGCGCTCCATGACTGAGTGATATCAATGAGATAACTGTAATACAAGAATACAAATAATATAGTTATAAGTAAATTCAATATAAAGTATTAATGAAACAACGTCTTTGATATCTAAGTCTGTTGGATTTCTGTTATTCATCTAAGGCTTATGTTTGCTTAGAGTACTGATCATTCAACCAACAGACATAAAAAATAAACAAGGTTCATTAAAAGAACGATGTGCACGACGATTTCGACAAACGACATGAGCCATGGAGCTAGACTGACCAACTTGGGTAATGGGAGTCAGACGGGCAACTAAGCAAAACAGCTTAACTCCTACTAATACCAGTTATGTACTGCTAAAACTCATTCGGCCAAACATGTACGAGTCGAAATCAACCGAGAAAAATTATTGACCAATATTGTCAAGGCAAAAAGAAGATTCCAAAAGGAATTCAAAATCAGGACCGCAAGATTAAGAACCTACGGCCTTCAAAATAAAAATTATAAAAACAACTTAGCTTTGATATTTGACAATCCGTAGAGAGCCCCCGTTATGTTGTTTGATTGTCGGCTTGACTAGTCAAACCGTCGTCTTCCTTGCTGAGTGATTAGCTGAGTCGCCGAGTGACTGGTTGTCGGATCGTAGTTCGCCGAATTGTCACGCCGAGTGATTGGTCGAGTCAACGAGTGGCTTCAAATGCTTGAGTAACTCAATGCGTCACCAGTGTGCTTGTGCCTTCAACCGTGTAGACGAGCCATTGCGTCACCGAGTTGCTAACCCATCAGCTGAGTGGACAACTGGCCTCGCCATCTTGATGACCCGCCTTTTTCACAGCAACAAGCACCTGATCATGAACACCGTACGACCAACAACAGCGTAGATGATCGACTCATACATACATGCCAAAAAACAAATATCATGTAATAAGTATTCTATGAATCATATATTGATTAGCAGTAAAATAATATGGAGGAAATAAAGAATGAACAAAGCTTCCCTGTTGTAGGAGAATTAAATTGATGTGCAGCTACATAAAACCGATGCGTAGCTGCCTTGGCCATCTCACTCGCCGTTGTTGATGGTCGATCAGGTGCAATAGCATATGGCGGCCGCTACTGCATACACGTTTATCCCTATAATCATATGCGTGCACGTTGGTTGCTGCCTGGTCTGAATCGCTGCATACACGTTGATAGTTGATCATGTGTCGATTGATGCCAATGATGTGGTCCTGCCAATCTGAACTTATCATTCCCTGCAGGGTCGATCATGCCGTGGACTGATGCTTGATGTTGCAGCACTATTCGGCTCAAGCGAAGTCAAGCCGGTCTCCATGCAGCTTTACTATGACGATCTGCATGTGATGACCTCCGCGCTGAGCCAAATTAGGGCCCTAATCGCCGAGTTGTTAAACTATCGTGTTGTGCCTTTGTCTGAGCCAGGTTCCGTGCAATGGTTATTGCACTACTGATGTTTGCAGGCTCCTGTTCAGAAAGATTAAGGAAAAAATTTCCTCATCTCCAGGCATGTACGACGCGGACTCCGTTTTCTCTCATGGCCACGTGATGGCTAGTTTCCATGAAGCCGAATATTATTCAACACAGACTTGTTTCCGTGTACAAGCCAAATACATCCACACCAATCTTGACGGACGGGCCGATTAACTCGTTGACTTGCTCGGCCACATAATCATCTTGTTGCCAACCGATCTATATGATGCTTATCCTCCACAAGACGCGGCGACGAGGATCTCTGATAATTTACTCAGGAACTCATCAACGATCGAATGTATATCCATCTTGCTGCTGCGATAATAATAACATACCCCGAAACCGGGTACCGCATATGATCTGATGTCGTCTCCACATGCAGCCACCGTGCATGTTCTTGCGTGCAGATCAAACAGACAAAAAATTTGGCCATCGAACTCGACAAGCTGATCTTCGTGCTGCCCCTACCTGGCGCGCCAACTGTCGACACTAATATCGGCAGTGGATCATAGGGCTACCCATGATCCTTGTGTATCGGTAAAGGCATGCGCGAGACCGAGAGTCGATGGACACACAAGACGCAAAGTTTAGACAGGTTAGGGCCTCCCAAAGGATAACAACCCTACGTCGTGTGTTCTGTGGTGTATTATTCAGGATGTTCATGAGAGAGCCCCTGCCCCTCCTTATATATCCGGGGGCAGGGTTACACGGCAAGTGTCCTAATCGGTGATAACATGATTTCTGAATAGGATTCTATCTCTAACTTTCTATCTCTAGTATTGACTTGTCATGTAATCCAAGTAATAATCCGAGTAGTTATCTTCATGGGCTTTATCTTTATTAGACCCCAGCCCACTCGGCAATATATCTGAGTCGTGAAGTATCTCGGGTATATATATATATCCCACAGTATCCTAGAGGAACAAACATTGAGTTACTTGGGTATTCGGATTCGGACTTCGCGGGTTGCAAAGTAAATAGAAAGAGTACATCGGGAGGTTGCCAATTTCTTGGAAGATCTCTAGTATCTTGGAGCTCAAAGAAGCAAAACTCGGTGGCTCTATCTACCGCCGAAGCGGGATATATGGCGGCGGGAGCTTGTTGTGCACAACTCCTTTACATGAGGCAAACACTCTCGGACTATGGCCTCAACTATACTCAAATGCCACTATATTGTGATAGTGAGGCAGCAATCAAGATGGCCCTCAAGATGGGAGATCATGGTCATGCAAAGCACATTCAAGTGAGGCATCACTTCATAAGAGACCATGTTGAGAAGAAGGACATCGAGTTGGTCAGTGTGCGAACACATGAACAATTGGCGGACATCTTTACCAAGCCACTCGATGAGAAGACCTTCAACAAGCTAAGGGGAGAACTCGATGTTCTCGACCTCTCCAACTTCACATGAGTAACCCTTGAGCTTGTCTCTTGTAAATATGTATAGTGTTTGTTTGTTCTTGTTTGTGTCTTTGTTTGTGCTTGTTTCTCTTCTTTTGTAGGTTGACTTTGAACCTTCTTAACATAGCAATGGACATGGGTTAAGATTGGGAAGGTGGTTCATGGTGTACCCAAGGCTTTGAAGAATGGTCCATTGTGAGCAAGCTTTACAAGGGAACAACTCGTTGTTGACACTTTGGTTTGTAGTGGTTCTCTCTCTTTTCTTTAGCATCGCATCATGCATTGTATACTTCTTGCATTTGCATTCTTGCTTCCTTGCATTTTGATACCATACATGTTCCCAAGCATGTGTCTAGGGGGAGTTGCTCATTTACAATGTGAGTACATGACTCTCTAGATGATCGAATAGTGATATTTGTGCTTCATGCCCATTGAGCCATGTTCGACCGAGCTCCGAGGTTAAATCTACTCGCGTGGCTTAAAGACAAGTGGATCATACATTCCCACCTCTCTAATGGCTAACCCTTGCATATTTGAGAAAATATGTTGTTGAATCATGAGTATGGGGGGAGCTACGGTGGAACACCACTACGACCAAGGAGGAGCACTGTGAAAGGGAGAGTTATCCTAACTCTTGCCAACTATTTTATGCCTCTTGGTTTCATTACGCTTTTGTGTGGTTTTTGGTGATAGGTGACAAAGGGGGAGAAGAAACATGAAGATCCAGTAGCCAAGTCTAGATCAAAGAGGGAGAAGGAACATGAAGACGATCGATAACACAAAGGGGGAGGAGAACACAAAGAAGAAACATGAAGATTCGGGGAGATGGAATATGAAGATCACATCAAGATGAACATCTACACTGGCATGGAGAAGAACAACGATGGTGCAAGTCTATGACAACAATCTCAAGATTGAAATCCATGTGCGCAAAATGAGTGGATAGTTCTCCCTCAACATCTAGCACATCTCAAGGGGAGACTACTTCTAAGGTAAGGACCAAGGTATTCCTTTCAATATTTTCTTTTCCCTTAGTTCTTTCTTACCCGTCCTTTTTTGGATCAATATAAGTAGTGGTTGTCATCCATCACCAAAAAAGGGGGAGATTGTAAGGATCATGACCATTGAGGTCACCCCAAGGTATGGTGTTTTGGTGATGAATGACAAACAAGAAATGTGACTAATATCTACACGAGTGTTGTTCATGTAGGAAACCTTTTCTATCTTATGATGATTGTCGACGGCGTCCTTGGCGATTGATGACAATGACCACAAGCATGGAGGCTTGTGAACTTGATGGAGTCCAAGGATTGATGGAGATGGATCAAAGCGGAGGACAAGCTATGGTGCAAGTGTTTGGAATAGTTGACTAGTTGTTTGGGATTTGAGTCCATTGGAAAAACCGAACTATCAAGGGGGTCTAGGTCATTCTCTTAGGTCATGTCTAGTCGGTGATGTGCAAGGTTGCTTGGTGAAATCACAGGCACTAGGTGACAGTGGAGAAGCAAAGGAGCTATTCGGAGAAGCCGAGAAATGAAGTCAAGCGACAATGACAAGTTTTGGCTTCTGGACATAGAGACCAGATAGAGGGGTCAGTGGAGACCGTACTCTACAATCACTATGGGAAGTTGTCTGAGACTTTTAGCGAGAAACGAGGAATCTATATGTGCCAGAGTCTGCACAGACCAGACGGTCCAGTCTACTGATAGGACGGTTCGGTCAGTAGGACTTGCACAGGGTAGAGAGGAAGCAATTGTGCGAAGGCTCCTGGACTGGAGAGAGAAATGGACCAGACGGTCCGGTCTAGTGACCGGACAGTCCGGTCAGTTCAGGAAACTTGTCTGGACAGTGCAGCCAACAGTTCTGGGAACCGTTCTAGAGAGACCGGACGGTTCGGTCTGGGAGTGACCGGACAGTCCGATCATTGGGTCCAGAAAGGCAACTTTGTGAGCAACTGCTAGTTTGAGGTTGGGAGCCTATATAACTTCGTTGCTGGGGTCTTGGAGACCACTCTTGGCCAGTGGAATACCTAAGAGCATTTGGTAAGGTCCAAGAGGAAAAGAGGAGAGCACTAGGAGGAGATATTGCATATCTTGAGAGTGCTAGTGGAGAGTAACTTGAACATCTTGCACATCTAAGGCTAGGGTGTTCTTGAGGGTGTGATCTAGATTGTTACTCTTGGTCTATGGTGAGATCTAGACCGGTTAGGTGTCAGTGATCGAGCCTATCGTAATCGGCTGTGAAGGCCGTCACACGTTTGTACACCATTTGAGCCCGCCGGTGAAAGGGACATCGCTAGTGAGCGCCCGTGCCAGCTCGGGGAGTCCGGAAAGTTCTCGAGGGAGGCGAGCTTGTGCTTTGTGTAGTGGTGACGCACACCGTGTCTTCACTCTAGGAGTGATTGCGGGCTCGTGGGTTAACTTCACTTGGTGGCGGGAGGGACCGGGACTATGGCGGGAGTGGTCTAACGAGGATTAGGGGAAGGCGCCATCCTTCCGAGACCTCAGGAAAAAATCATGAGCCATCCTTTACTCTTCTCCTCACTATGATGCTTTACTTTCCGCATTTACATACCGTGCTATTCATGCTTGTGTGCTTATCTTGCTCTAGTTGATTACCTTGTAGACTTGCATGAATAGGCTTCTTTACTTGCTAGTAGTACTTAGTCTTCATACTTGATCACTAGCATGTATAGGAGTTGCTTTGGCTTGTTTGATCACCCTAGTATGTATTGTGCTACTCATGCTTGTGTGCTCTAGTCCCTTATCTTGTAGCATTGTATAAGTGGATTCCTTTGCTAGCTTGTTGTTTGCTTTCGCGCATCTTTGGTAACTAGCTTGCATAGAAGTTGTATTGCTTTTGTGTGATCCACTAGCATACATATGTTGTTGTTCCATTCCATAGGTTCATTATCTTGTTAGTGTGATCACCACTAGGATCGTGTAGTTGTTGTTTTGAGTGGTCGGTTTTAGGAATTGGCGAATTTGGTACATAGTGTGAATTCCCGATGCACCCCCCCTCCCCCCCCCCCCCCCCCTCTCGGTCACTCGTTCCTTTCAACCGTGTTCCTCTCCTATGTGACAATGAGAGTGCCATAAAGCTTGCTTATAACCCCGTTTAGCTTTTGGGCACAAAACATATAGATATTCGCCACTATTTTTTGAGATGTCATTCTATCAAGAGGGATATTGAAGTTAGTCATGTGCGAACCAAAGATCAACTCGCTGATATATTCACCAAGCCCCTAGATGAGAAGAGGTTTTGCTATCTTAGGACTGAACTAAATTTTCTTGACTCTAGCAATGTGATGTAGAGGATGGACACATCTGAATGGTGATTATTTTATCTTTGCAACAATCATTGCTTGATGTCAAAAATCTATTATTTATTGATATTGATGTTGCTTCTTGATCCCTAGATCAAATCTTGCCAAAATATGTTCATGGTTATGAATTGTTGATTGTTGGCTGACCATATGATGTCAAGATGGCCCCTTGTCGATCAAAAACTATTTTGAAAACTCCCCTTCTATCCTTTTCTGTGCTCTGCCCTATCTGATCTTCAGTGGATCGGCACTGCCGGTACCATTATCGGCACAGCCGATCAGCAGCCCAATAGAGAAGGCTTTCTGCTTGGGAATTTTTGTCCCTTGGGTTGCCCTCATCGGCACTACCGATGCCCACCATCAACACTGCCGATGAGGGATGTTTCCGTGAGAGTTCACCCACACCAGCACTACCGATGCACATCACCGGCACTGTTGGTGTGGGCCTGAAGACTTAAAATCAACTCGGTCCCCTCACGGGACCGAGTTTGTTCTTCATTTTTTTGTCTAACTCGATCCTCTCTCCTCCCTAACCCTAACTCTAGTCAATCCACCCAAAACCCTTGTAAATCTTTGTGGAATCAAGCGTGAAGTGGATCAAAACGCCTCCTAGACCTTCCCTCCTCCATCTCTCAGACTTGAAGGACTTTTGAAGGTATCTTTGAAAATCTCCATCTTTTGAATCTCGCATTGCCTCATGTCGGTACTACTGATGGACCCCACCGGCATTGCCGATCGAGAGATATCGAAACCCTAAGTGACCGTTGTAGTCTGGACTGATCGGCTCTGCTGATGGCAGTCATCGGCACTGCCGGTTGGGTCAAACAAAGAGCAATTTCACTCGGGCTGCTTTCTATTTGACCCACCGGCACTACCGATGGTTCCTACCGGCATAACCGATCTAGGCAAACCAGACAACACTTCTATACTATTTTGTTGCAATCTTTTCACACCACTTCTCCTCTCCTTTATAGATACTAGGTGCCAAGCGACAGAAGCATCCGGAGGCTCCTAGTGACTCAGATGCGGACTTTGACCCCGAAGCCTCTCCCGTTGCTCGTAGGGGAGGAGGAGGCAAGCGAGGCCGAGGTGGAGACTACGGCCAAACCACCTCATGTGGTGTTGGCCTTAGGCGTGGGAAGGGTAAAGGAAGATGAGGAAGAGGATGATGAAGAGGAAGTCGAGGGTCAGCAGGAGGATGAGGAGGCTAAGGAGGGTGATGAAGACGGGGATGAGGAGGAGGATGGGTCTAGGGATGTGGTTATCCATCAGCCTATCCATGGACCCATGCGCTCTTCCATCACATATCAGATGTTGGCCATAGGTGGATGAGCAGTTTAGAATTCCAATGGCTCCGTCCAGGGATGAGATGAGAGACTACCGCCACACTAATCCCTGGACCCAGCCAAAGCACCCAGGCATCTCAGATATCAGATTTTGGGACTTGACTCAGGTTGCCTGGTACAAGAACATTCTAAAGAAGACCACACACAGAGTTGCACCCATGAAGTGCATTGATTGGGATAGGATGGTAGCAGCAGGTGATCCTACATTTCAGCTGATCCGGGCATAGTGTGACAGGAGGAACTTGACTGATATCATGGGCTTGCACCAGCACTGGAATGATGAGATCATAGCCCAGTTTTACTCTACTCTGTGGATTGAGATTGATGAGGAGAACCACATGGACTCTAAGCTGCACTGGACTATTGAGGGTAACCGCTTCACTGTCACCTACTACAACTTCTCTCTTATTCTGGGCTTTGATGAGACTGACGGAGCAAAGCCAAAAGCAACCATCTTTGATCCTTAGGAGGAGAGTGAGTGGGCCTTTATGTATGATGCCCGTTATGCAGACCCTAAGCATGGTGTTGAGTTCGGATCTTACCATGGCATAAGGTAATATTTTCGGGTTCTCAACAACATGCTCAGAGTGACCTTGACTCCTGACGTGGGAGATCACACACATATCTTGAGTTCCACCAAGACCCTGATGTTTGCTAAGAGAGAGGGAGCAGAGCCTTTAAGTGTGTTTGACTTCATATGGACAGATATCCTCTACAACTCCTACACCAGTAAGGCCTCCTTGATTTATGCTCCTTACATCATGAAGGTGATTCTGCGTGTGGTGGGCTACCAGTTTATTTGTGATAACAAGCATCCCTCAGTCACGTCGAAGAAGTTTCCTCTCATTCACTACAACAAAAAGGCACTGTAGCGGCGGTTGGAAAGGGCCTGTAGCGGCGGGCAGGCCACCCCGCCGCTACGCAAACACAACTACAATGTCAACCGCCACTAAAGGGGCCTCTGTAGCAGTGGCTTAAACCGTGGCAGGGCTCCCAGGCTCTGTAGTGGCGGCTCACTTTGGGCCGCGCCGCTGCGGCCTTTGGGCTGCTGCCACTATAGGCCCATTTTGTGGTAGTGATTACATCTCCTCCACACGGCAGTACTCCTCCAGCAGCAGCTGATGTGCCTCAGTCTTCAGCAGCAATAGCAGCAGCAGTAGTGGGAGAGGCAGCAGGTCCTAGTTCTGCCCCTCGCCCCCGCCGTCACCCCTCTGAAGTTACCTGTGCTATCAAGTCGATGTTCTGTATGTGCCGGGACACAGCAGTGGCAGTTGGAGAGCAGCAGCAGGCTCTCTCTTAGATGCAGTCTAACATGGGGACCCTCGCTGCATCCACCAGTATTGAGCTTCCTCCACTTCAATTCACCCCTTTGCCAGACATGAGCACTTATGATGATCCCTGGGGTATCTACACTCAGGCTACACAGGTTGTCCAGCAAGAGGAAGATGATGATGAGGATGAGGATGAGGATGCCTCCATGGATGAGTGTGGCTTGAGGCAGTTCTTTTCCTCTTTTTGGTGCTGTGATGCAAAAGTGGGAGAAGTTTGGTAGCTAGCTTTCATTTTGTGAGTTGTGAGAGTGATGGACAAATTTGTATTTTCTTGCTTTGTGACTTATGGTTTGTAAAACTATTTGCTATTGTTAGTGTAAACCTCTACTTGTGTTTTATGAGTTCTTGTGCCATTCATGTCTCTTGTGATGATGTATTGTTGGTTTTCAGTTTCTAGATGCATTTGTGTGAAAATACTCATCATATGCATTGTCTTCACCTCTTATGCTTAATTGTAGCAAATTGACTCATATGCACGGTGATAGGGGGAGCTCTCACACATTAATTTAATTATGTGCATTGTTGTCATTGCTCACTATTTCTCATGTGCACACACTAAGGGGGACCTCCACATGTCTTTTATATCACAAAATGATTCTTATTGCAAATTTCTATGAAATTTACTTGTATTGTCATCAATCACCAAAAAGAGGGAGATTGAAAGTGCATCTAGGCCACTAATTTTGTTTTGGTGATTGGCGTCAATACAATTAAGAATGGACTAATGTTTTCATTGAGAATGTATGTAGCTGACCATCACAATTGATGAATGAAATGTATTGAAACAAAAAGAGAAAAGAAGATGGTTGTTCGCCTCAAGTTGAAAGTCCAAAAATATCTACTCAAGAATGAAGATCTTATTGTTTTTATTTATTATCTTGGATATAGGTTAGTCGTACTACTAAGAGGTGTATAATTTACAAAGTTGGTGAAGTCAAAATGCTCAAAATTTCCCCAAATACCACTTCTGTCACCCTCTGTTTTGCCTTCAACGGCAATGCTGGTGGTCCTCATCGGCAGTGCCGATCACATCTCCCAGAGGCGCTATGATGCCCAGACTCTTCTCTAACTTCTGTCTTGGCAGCATCGGCAGTGCTGATGGCCTCATCGGCAGTGTCGATCGCTCCTACCCGAGAAGCTTGTTCTCTCTAGCTCTCTAGCTATAGCCCATCGGCAGTGCCGATGGCCCCATCGGTAGTGCCGGCCGGCTCTTCCAAAAGGCAACTTTTTCTGTCTGGCTCAGCCTGTAGCTCATCGGCACTGCCAATCTCCTGATCGGCGATGCCGGTCCCCTCTCCACAGAGACTGTTTCATCTCGAGCTCTCTGGCTGACTATGATCGGTAGTGCCGGTCAAGGTCGCTAGAGACCACTTTTCTTCTCTGTGGCTGCCTTACCGGCAGTGCCGGTAGCCTGATTGCCAGTGCCGGTCCGAGCCGATCCCTTGCCTGCAGATCTATGACATTGTGTCAGAAACCCTATCAGCAGTGTCGATGGCTCGATCAGCAGTGCCAGTGCGGGGTGTCCAGATAGGCCAACGGCTCTTTTTTAGCCCTTTGTATAAAAGGCTCTCACCTCACCTCGTGCCCTCTCTCTCATTCTCTGCACCCTCATTTCCTCCCTCTCTATTTCTCCACCACCGAGCACCATTGCCGCTCGACGCACAAACCCGAGCCCTGCCCGCTCCACTGCCTCCTGAATCGAGCCAAACACGTAGACAGCTGCACGTAACTCCTCTCCCACTTCCATGTTCTTTGCTTGGCCATTCCTTGCCTAAATCAAACCAATCGAAGCCAAGAACCAGGAAGCCTTCCCTCGAGCTCCGGCAATGCTGCGGCCAAATTAACCCAAGCACGGTGAGTCTCGCGGCCTAACTCTTGCTCATGCAAGTTCTCACCCCCTCAACGTAACTCCCGGACCCCTAGCATTGTGTTTGATCAACCGTTTGCACGCAGTGATGTTTACCCCTCTGCCACCGATCACCGAAACCGCTCCACGATGAGCTCCTACCTCCAGCCCTCCCCGATGCAAGCTGAGGTGATGCCGCTCTTCCTCATGCCCCGGTGAAGCTCTCGGAGAAGACAGAGTCCGGGTTGCTGCCCCCTAGCCCGAACGCGACCTTGCCGAAGTTCATTTTCCACCACTCCTTGCCACTGACCGCTTTCTGGTGAGACCTCGTCCTCGCGAACCCCACCCTGCTTCCCAGACGTGCGCATCATCTTTTTGCCCTCGTGGCGAGCTTTCGCCCCACGCAGAGCCGCGGCAGCGAGCCTCCGGCCGGGCGCCACCCCGCTTCGACGAGCCTATTGGCCGTCCTTCTGGCGCCTACGTGGCCATTACGTGGCATCTATGTGGATCCTATGTGTCGCACGCGTGACACTGACATGTAATTAGATAAAACTGAAAATACCCAGGAAATGCCAGAAAAATGTTAAAACTTCCAAAACTCATAGTAAATCGATTTCAAATCCATTGTAGCTCAAACAAAATTTGTTAGGTTCATCTTGAAGAGCTCTATTTTAGTAAAATGATAAATCATAGCATCTGTTCATGCATTTTTGTTAATTCATTAAATTGTGAAAACAAAAATTAATTCACCAGAAATTCTAGGAATGGAATTAAATCTTGATTTTTGGCATGCTTAGTAAAAATATGATTATCTACCACCAGAAGCCCCTATACCTAGTAAAACACACAAGTCCAGAAACCTAAATTTACTTGATTAACTAAATTGATTTGCTCATATCACTATTTTACTTTAATAAATGCTAGTAATTAGAATAATAATATCCAGAGGCTGTAAATTGGTAAAAATGCAATTCACCTATGTCTTTGTTCATGATAAATCACTCAAGTCCAGAATCAATTGGTTACTATTTTAATTGCTTGATTGTTCTGAAAAACTATAACAAACCTAAATAAATGAATAACACACATAAAATGATGAAATTTTAAATTGTTTCTTTGAAACATATGGCTTCAAGAACATAAGAGTAATTTTAATTAACATTAAAACACGACCCAACTTCTCTGAAGCATATAGCTTCGAGAACATTATAATAATTTGAGTAATTTTAATTAACATTAAAACACGACCCAACTTCTCTGAAGCATATAGCTTCGAGAACATTATAATAATTTATTTGACATCAAAACACAATGTGCTTGCATGTATCATATCATTGCATATAATGATGTTACGACAATAAAGTTAACACATTTTTCATCATATAGGTAACAACAACCAGGAGCCCGAAGAGGATCATCAGAAGGATATTGAGTCTCAGGAACAAGAGATTGAAGTTGCTAACACTAGTGTCGATCCAGGCAAGCCCGGGTTTTCATTCGCCATTTTATAAAATTGCTAGTTATCAATATTACTAGTGTCTATGATTACTGATGCATTAGGTCATTGGAGTTGATTGGAATCCACTTGCATGATAGCCAAAGGACCTATACCACTGTCATTAGAACTTTGGTAGTATCGGTACTGTGTTGCTTCGCTTAGTAACTACTAGGCGCGATAGATATCATTACTAAGAATGAACATGACCACTGGAACGGGACTTATAAAAGAAGTTTATTTTGATGTCATGACCGGGCAGGGATGATGCATGTGTAGGTTTGCAGCAATACATGGGTGTTGACTGCGGTAGCCCTGCCTTGTCGAACCTAGGATCCGTCCGTGGTCGGCCCCTTGGTCAAATATTGAACAGTACCGAATGCATGCTAGTCTATGGGCACTAGTAAATTGATGTGGCATTAACGCGGCAATGAGGACGGTACCTAGTACAGTGGTCGTTGACCCTTCTGCTGCTGGAGTGGGCGGTTCATACGGTGAAGTACTGTTGGCAGGATGGCATGCCCACTCGTTGAGACTAGATCCAGACCGAGTTGTTTTTCGTCCTTGCAAAAGGTTGCCATATACGACCTTAATTGGTGCGTATGTGTCGTGTATCTCGGGTTATCCCAGCTGGTGAAAATCAATTGCAATTGTTGTCCCTCGTAGTAATGAGTACCACTTGGTCACTGAGTCGTCACGTAGTTGCACTTGGTACTTGGGAATTGGTTATGATGCTTGTTGTTGACGGTACTCTTATGGCTCTTATGTTGTACTTACTTTTTGTATTGCTTTATTATCTTATTGTTGCAACTAATAGGTTGCTTAGTGCGAGTCTTTTCAAACAAGCCACCTATTAGAGCCATTGCATACCTAGAAGTCCGACGGGTAAGTCTTGCTGAGTAATTAGTACTCAGGCTTTGTGCCACTGTTGTTTTCAGATAATGAAGAGGTAGAGTTGCCTGAGAATGTGCTGCCCTGGGACATGCAAGTCCCTGAGGGTTGGACTGCCCACTGGAAGTCCGACTCGCCACCGCAGTATTGATGTGTGTTGCTAGAGTGATGGTTCTTCGGGCATAAATCATTGCTATGCTGTATCGTCGAGCTCGTAGCTCCTTATCGTTAATCGCTTTTGCTGTGTTTTCAAAAACATTATGAACTTGTAATATTCCGCTACACTCTGAGGACTTATTGATGTAATATTCAACTTAATTTTGAACCAATGTTGTATTATCAAGTGTCTACGTTATCAGCAACATTGGGACCTCGATACTCCGGGAAGGGGCACCACAATTATGTTGCAAACGACATCGTAATCTTGCGGTCCTTGTAGCTGACCTATCCACGGTGCCGTCAGCCTTATACACCGTGTCTTCATCATGGACGAGCTGCTCTTGGCTCACGCACTCAGCAAATTGTGAGGGTGAAGCCATCTCTCCGTCGTCACTTCCTGCCATCACAAACACCAAAACAGGAAACAAACAGTGAAGGTTATCCCTACAAAACAGCTAAGCAGTGGTGCCTCTCAACACAGCAAAAGGAAACTCCTTACAAAGCTCTTGCAAAGTTCTGAAAAGCAAAGCAAAGGATACCAGGGAGGTGTGTTCCATGATTGCAAGGGTCACAAAAGAACCTATGTGTTGTCCAGAAGAAATATGTAGAGCTAGGAAGGCCATATATATATATATATATATATATATATGTGTGTGTGTGTGTGTGTGTGTGTGTGTGTGTGTGTGTGAGTGGCACACAAATCAAAAACAGATAGTAAAGTTGAATAAGTGCTCAAGTAACTTGTCCCTAGTTGCTGGTCTAAGTATGTCCTAGAACAGTAGTGATAGCAAAGTAGAAACAAGGAGAAAAAGGCACACAGGCGATAACTGAGGGCTAAGTGCAAAACAACCAAATCCAGAAATTTCAGGGGGCTAGATGTAGCACTAGTAGAAATCCTAAATTTCTTATTTTTTTGATATTTTTCTCCAACTCACCAACGATGGGGCAGAATCCACAGAAAATTTCAGCTCAAACAGAGGTAAGATGTGGCCTACAAAAAATCTTGAAGTCGTAGAAAACGTCGGGTTTCAACTTGAATGAATTTTTTCTTTATCTTCTCGATTTTTTTTGAATTTTTTGACGAGGGCACACAAGGCATAGCCGAGTGTGGGTATGCTCAACTTTGAGTCAAGAATCTTCTGTAAAAATTTCATCCAAAATGAACAATCAAGCAAAAAGTTATGTCCGTTTTACTGAAAGGGGGTCGGAATCGGTTTTCAAGAAACCCAAGGCGAAACCCGAGTCGGGTTAGGGGTCGGGTGTGGAATTGGGTAGGATTTTTTAATGGGGCAGCGGAAAGTGGAATATGTGGGGATTGGTCCCAAGTGTTGACGGTGGGTTTAGGGTGGGATTAGGGTGTGATTAGGCTAGGTGTGTCGATCAATCAACCCTAGCACAAAAATCCGACAAAATAGAGGATGGTGAAGGGGGTGGCGACAAACACTACTGACGATAAAAACACAAACTAAACCAGCAACTAGACAAGAACTAGGGCACCAACTCAATACTACGGACTCTGAAATTGAAATATGCAAAGGCTAAACACATGGTTATGGGTGAGGGGGAAATTTTTTTGTGGCCTTTTCTATGGACGATAGGCTGAACACAAAACAAAATTAACTAAGGGTAGTGCGAACCTGACGGTGCACCTGAAGCTCAGATTATCACTTGATGTGGACAAGGGTTCTCGATCTTCTGAAATGTTCTGGATACGTTGATTTGGTCAGAGGCGACACACAAATCGATCCGGCTTCAGAACAGCATGTTCTAAACCCCGCAATCGCAGCACAACGTCAACTCTGGTTATCAACCGTCCTAAAATAATTAACCTCACTGAAAAGGCTAATCCCTGTCTGTGAATCAAGAACACAGATAAGAACAAAGAAGAATACAACATAATTGCAGATGTATTATGAATCTCACAAAGTTGGAGTATCATAAACCGTGATGATGACAAAACTATTATGAACAGAATAATTTAAGCAAAACCCAAACCCTAATGGTGCAGCGGAGGCTGTATATGAAGACTCTAGGGTTGTGCAAGACCCTCTGGACGCGCCCCTAATTGGGCTCAACTAGATACAAAGCCCAAAGGCCAAAAACAGGTGACGCAGCACCGAAACAGATTCTGGACCCTCTCTTGTTTCGGTGATTCTCGATGACTCCGGATGAATTTTGATATGAGACCGGTGGCATTGGAAAGGACTTCGTCTTATCTTTTCGTGCATATGTAGAACGTCCAAATCCGAGTCCGTATGCGTCCTGGGCATCCGTTTTAGTGCAGACTGGTCCTGAGCCCCAAAACAGACTCGAAGTCGGTTTTGGTTGGGCCTCCACCTTGGCTTGCACGTCCTTGCTGGTCCTCCATGTCTCCAAGTCCTTCTCCCGTTATCTCCTGGTCCTCTCCATAGTTCCTAATTATAATATAATCATTATGTAGAAAACCATTCTCAAAAGTGACATATAATAAAGAACGTAGAAACGAGCTCACCTTTAAATTTAGTCATCATGCACGAGCTCTAGTCATTAGACCTTGCAAGTACAGAATTGGTGAAGTGTTGCATGTATCCTTAGGAGTGATGTCCTCATCACACGTTGCAACAAATATATATTATCATTACTAGTGCTTCTATGTGTTGCAAAAGAGTCAACGTTATTACAACGAACATTTTTTGTTGCTGTAAATATGATAAAGATATCGCCATATTTTTTGACATTGTTGCAAGAGGGTCGTGTCACAATGAATATATATTTTTGTTATTACTACATCAATGATTGCAATGCAAAGTGCGATTGTTGCAAAGACATCTCAGAAAATAGAGCAGTATAATTAACTCTAATATCTTTATTTCCTTAATATAGTTAAAATAACCCAAAGTTGCACGTAAAGAGAGAGAGACGTGCATCCTTAGATTAGAAAAAAAAATATCGGGAGAGAGGGAGTACAAGTCGTTTCTTGATTAGGAGTCCACAATGCAGGAATTTTTTTTTCCTGATTTGATTGGGAGACGGAGTCCACAGCGCAGGATATTTTCTTTCCTAATCAACATGCAAAGTACGTTAGGCGGGGGTGATGTGGGGGAAAAACAACTCCGACTCGGCCAGAGGTGCACGCTTGCCCTAATCTCTTAGTACTTGACTCGCCGGTGAGAAATCAAGGCAGCGCACGGCGGCGCCAAATTCATGGTGTGCGGCTTCAGTGTGCTCTGTCCACGGTGCGCCATCCGAGAACTTTGCGCGCGTGCGCTGTCCAGGGTGGTCAGGATCGCTCCTGCATGTCAGCAGCTGTGCGGCTTCTTCGTGCTCTCTAATTATTCATATCTACTAGCTAGCTAGGTAAGCAATTTCTCAATTGTTATAATCTAGCCGTTTGCCTACACGTCTAAGTAATTTCTACTAGTACCAAGTTACACCAGATATTATTTAAGGCGGTTTGGAGTGCTTGCGAGTCCATCTAGTGTGTAATTAAATTGTTTCCTTAATAAATTGGCAGGTTCGTGTCCAACTTTTTCTTTTTCTATAGGTTTGAATTGAATCATTATTGTTGATTTTTCATATATTTCTATGATATCTGCATTAAGTGCTCTTAAATTTCTGTCATAAGTTGGCACTTCGAATGACACTTACAATTTATTTTGTTAGGAAAAAAATGACGATTCAAATTTATTGGTAGTCATATTCAAATAAATTACCACTGGTAATGCTATGAAGGTTCTAATTAAGTTCCTTTTTTCTTAATTAATAAAAAATGTATCTACGTATGATTTTGTTTACTCATTTGACAACTATTCTATGAAATTGCTTATAGAGCACAAAACACTCCAGTTTTTTTAACTTCAGATTTTAGATTTTAGTTTGTTTTTGGTTTTATAGTTTTTGGAGAGATGACAATTTTTCCTTGATGTAACTCACATGTAATTTAATTGTTAGTTAACCATTATCATTACAATTTTGGTAGGCGAAGTGTCCCTGTTACTCGCCTATATATCTCAGTCAGCATCACGCTTTCATAGGGAGAATTGTTGATCAAGGTATGTATGGTCGCTCATGTGCAAAAAAATTGAGCATATCTGTTTATACATTTATTTATATTAGTTACTAAATATTGGCCGATTTTAGTACTAATCGAGCACCCTTTTGCCATTGTTAGGAGTTATAAAAATTTGGTGTCCAGCAGCGCCTGGTGTTTTGGTTGATTTTGTCCAATGGATGATGGTGTATATGATAGTTGGCTGTTGTTGCCTCAGTCTCATGATAAATGGCAGGAAGGATTTGAGAAATTCATGGAGGAAACTTTTGAAGGAAAGTATACCAGAGACAGTGCATCATGTCCATGTCGCGACTGTCGTTGCATGGCACATAAAACAAGAGATGAGTTTGCATTGCACTTGCTTCGTAGAGGTATTGATCGGCAATTCAAAAATAACAGACGTCAGCGTCAAGCACGAACACAACCTATGGCTGCGGATGACGTTGATCATGATTTTGGTGAAGGTAATGCTGCTGATGATGGCTCCATGAAGAATTTAGTTTCATCGCTTATTCGTGAGGCTATACACGGAGAAATTACTGGTACTGATGATGAGCAGCTAAATGAGCCAGCGAAGAATTTTTTCAAGTAAATGGAAGAAGCACGGAAGGAATTGTATCCTTGATGCAAGGAGGCTACAAAAGTTTCTTTCATTGTGAGGTTGTTTCAAATTAAAGTCATGTGTGGTATTAGAAATAATGGCATGAAGCAAATACTTCAGTTGTTTAGTTTGTTGCTCCTTAAAGGACATTGTGTCCCAGATATCATGGTACAAGTTTGAAAGGTAGTAAGAGACCTTGGCCTGGACTATCAAAAGATCCATGCTTGGGTGAACGATTGTGTGTTATTTCGTGGAAATTATGAGAATATGAACTATTGTCCAACATGTGGGGAGAGTAGGTGGAAAAACTCAGATTCTGAGGGGCTTGGTCAGTAGACGACTGACAATGGTAAGAAGTTATTTCCTAAAAAAATACTAAGGTATTTTCCACTTATTCCTCGACTGCAAAGATGGCAAAGCGCGGCACCCAACCAACTCGTTGGCATGGAAGCACCTAGATGAGAAGTTTCATGAATACTTTGCATATGATCCACGAAATGTACGCCTGGGACTTGCATCAGATGGTTTCAATCCCTTTGGAATATTGAATGTTAATTACACTACATGGCCAGTCATCCTAATTCCTTACAACTTGCCTCCTTGGTTGTGCATGAAACAATCTTATTGGATGATGTCGATGCTAATTCTAGGGAAAAAATCTCTAGAACAGAACATTGATGTGTATTTGCAGCCTCTGATCGATGAACTAAAGGATCTCAGGATTAATGGAGTTGTAACATGGGATGCAAAGGTGAAACAGAATTTTACACTACGTGCAATTCTGATGTGGACAATAAATGATTTTCCTGCATATGCTATGTTATCTGGTTAGAGTACAAAAGGCAAGTTTGCTTGTCCTTATTGTCACAAGGATACAGATTACTTGTGATTAAAACATAGTAAAAAGCATTGCTACATGGGGCATCACTGTTTTCTATCTTCGGACCATAGGTGGTGAAGAAACAAGGACAGCTTCAATAACATGGTTGAAACGAGGGAGGCTCCAGTGCCCCTCACTGGAGAAAAAGTATTGCAGCAGTACCAAAGTTTTGAGCAAGTCACTTTTGGGAAGACTACTTTAGGAAAGGGAAGCAGCATGATGAAGATACCAGATGGCACTACTAGAGGAAGAAGAGTATTTTTTTTTAGCTTCCTTACTAGGAATCATTGCTTATACGTCATAATCTAGATGTGATGCATATTGAGAAGAATATATGTGAGAGCTTGCTGGCTACTCTACTTGGTTTAGCAAGTAAATCTAAGGACAGCGAGAAGGTGTGATTAGATCTACAAGAACTTGGGATAAGGAAGGATCAACATCTAGTTAAAGAGAAAGGTAAATACGCATTGCCACCAGCATTGTACATGTTAGGGAAAAATGAGAAGGAACTTTTGTGCAACCTTTTACAAGATGTTAAGATGCCAGATGGTTATGCCTCAAATATCAGGAGATGTGTTGATGTGGTTGGTTGCATGCATACAGGACTTAAAAGTCATGACTATCATGTTATATTACAAAAGCTTTCACCCTTGGTTGTACGCCACATTTTGCCAGAAGAGATAGCAAGCCCTTTGATTGAGCTCAGTAGGTTTTTTAACTCAATATGTTCAAAAGAGCTTCAGGTTACCAAAATTGAGAAACTCAACAAATCAATTAGACAAACCCTTTGTCGCATTGAGATGATATTCCCTCTAGCATTTTCTGATATTATGATGCACTTTGATGAGGACATCACTCCTAAGGATATATGCAACACTCCTCCAATTCTTTATTATATGTCACTTTTGAGAATGGTTTGCTACCTAATGATTATATTGTAATTAGGAACCATGGAGAGGACCAGGAGATGATGGGAGAAGGACTTGGAGACGTGGAGGACCAGCAAGGACGTGGAAGCCAAGGTGGAGGCCCAACCAAAACCGACTTCGAGTCTGTTTTGGGGCTCAGGACCAGTCTGCACTAAAACGGATGCCCAGGACACATACAGACTCGGATTTGTACGTTATACATACACACGGAAACATAAGAAGAAGACCTTTCCAATGCCGCTAGTCTCATATCAAAATTCATCCAGAGTTATCGGGAATCACCGAAACAAGAGAGGGTCCAGAATCTGTTTCGGTGCTGCATCGCCTGTTTTTGGCCTTTGGGCTTTGTATAAAGTTGAGCCCAATTAGGGACGCGTCCAGAGGGTCTTGCATGACCCTAGGGTCTTCATATACAGCCGTCACTGCACCATTAGGGTTTGGGGTTTTACTTAGATTATTTTGTTCATAACAGTTTCGCCATCATCACGGTTTGTGAGACCCCAACTTCGTGAGATTCATAATGCATCTGCAGTTGTGTTGCATTCTTCTTTGTTCTTGCTTGTGTTCTTGATTCACAGGCAGGGATTAGCCTTCTCGGTGAGGTCAATCATTTTAGGACTGTTGATAACCAGAGGAGACGTTGTGCTGCGATTGCAGGGTTTAGAACGTGCTGTTCTGAAGCTGGATCGATTTGTGTGTCGCCTCCGACCAAATCAACGTATCCAGAACCTTTTGGAAGATCGGGAACCCTTGTCCACATCAAGTGGTAATCAGAGCTTCAGGTGCACCATCAGGTTCGCACTACCCTTAGTTAATTTTGTTTTGTGTTCATCCTATCGTCCACAGAAAAGCCCAAAAAAATTTTCCCTCCGCCCATAACCACGTGTTTAGCCTTTGCATATTTCAATTTCAGAGTCCATAGTGTTGAGTTTGTACCCTAGTTCTTGTTTAGTCACTGGTTTAGTTTGTGTTTTTGTCGTCAGTAGTGTTTCCCTTGCAACCCTAGCCGCCATCCCCTTCACCATCCTCTGTTTTGTTGCCTTTTTGTGCTAGGGTTGATTGATCGACACACCTAGCTTAGTCCCACACTAATCCCACCCTAAACACATCGTCAACACCCCGGACCAATCCCCACAAATTCCACTTTCCGCTGCCTCCACGCTGCCAAAAAAAATCCTACCCGATTCCAAACCCGACCCCAAACCCGACTCGGGTTTCTGGAAAACCGACTCCGACCCCCCTTCGGTAAAACAGGCATAACTTTTCGCTCGGTTGTCTGTTTTGGCTGAAATATTTACAGGAGATTCTTGACTCAAAGGTGGGTATACCCACACTGAGCTATGCCCTGTGTGCCCTCGTCAAAAAATTCAAAAAAAATCGGGAAGTTAAAGAAAAAATTGATTTAAGTTTAAACCCGACATTTTCTGCAACTTCAAGATTTTTTGTAGGCCACATCCTACCTCTATTTGAGCTGAAATTTTCTATGGATTCTCCCACATTTTTAGTGAGTTGGAGAAAAATATCATAAAAATAAAATAAAAAAAAAGAAATTTGGGATTTCTACTAGTGCTACATCTAGCCCTCTGAAATTTTTGGATTTGGCTGTTTTGCACTTAGCCCCCTGTTAGCGCCTGTGTGCCTTTGTCTCCTTGTTTCTACTTTGCTATCACTACTGTTCTAGGACATACTTAGACCAGCAACTAGGGACAAGTTACTTGGGCACTTATTCAGCTTTACTATCTGTTTTTGATTTGTGTGCCACTCACATATATGTATTTGGCCTTTCCTAGCTCTACATATTTCTTCTGGACAGCACATAGGTTATTTTGTGACCCTTGCAATCATGGAACACATCTTCTGTTATCCTTTGCTTTGCTTTTCATAACTTTGTATTTGGCTTTGCTGTGTTGAGAGACACCACTGCTTAGCTATTTTGTAGGGATAACCTTCACTGTTTGTTTCCTGTTTTGGTGTTTGTGATGGCAGGAAGTGATGACGGAGATATGGCTTCACCCTCACAATTTGCTGAGTGCATGAGCCAAGAGCAGCTCCATAAGGCTTTGCAGGCTGCTCAAAGTGATTTGGCAGAGACGATCACCAGAGCCGTTACTGATGTAGTCAGCAAGCTTCACATTGGAGAAAGCATCGAGCGGTTGGAGAAGCGGGTCTCTAAGTTAACCGATCAGGTTGTCGTGTTGGATAGCGCTCCCAAAACCAATGATACGAACACTAATAACAACAACAACGATGTTGAAGATGTCCATGATGAAGACACGGTGTATAAGGCTGATGGCACCATGGATAGGTCAACTACAAGGACCGCACAATTACGACGTCGTTTGCAACATAATACTCAAGGTATGGGTGGTTTCCATAACTACAATCGTCGTCCACATGGTAACTATGCTCCAGATGACCCGTATGCTAAAATAAAGTTTTCAATTTCTTCGTTTTCGGGTTAGTATGATGGTGATGTTTATCTTGATTGGGAGATGACTGTAGAACAAAAATTTAATGTCCACCTTGTTCCTGAACAACATAGAGTTAGACAAGCTACTAGTGAGTTTAAGGACTTTGCTATTATTTGGTGGAGTGGTCTAGCTGCTGAAACTGATTTGCCTACTACTTGGGAAGAACTTAAGGTAGTAATGCGTGATCGTTTTGTTCCTCCTTCTTTTTATAGAGAGATTCATAATAAACTGTAGCGTTTGATTCATTGTGCTGTAGTGAGCTTCAGAAGGGTTTGATTCATTGTGCTGTAGTTGAAAAAGTAGAGGATCAGATTTGTCGCTTTTATTCTAGTTAAAGAAAAGAAATTTTGGACATCCTTGATTATAAAAAATATTATACCCTCACCCAGTGTTTCCAGTATGCTATGCTTGCAGAGAAAGAATCACAGGGACTATTCTAGGCTTTTGAGGAGTACAGCAAGTCAAGAAACTCCTACCCCCCACGCTCGACGGGGACTTCGGGGCTGCCCAGGCCATCTTTCCGGCCGCCCCCACCAGCAGCTACCAAGGGAACCAGTGTTGTTTCTGCAGCCCCAAGATCAGACCCTGCACCTTCTACACGCTCAGGTAAAACTTCTGTGCAGGTACCAGATAGTAGTGCCTCCTCTGTTGCTTCAAAGGGGCGCACTACAGGGATTCAGTGCCACCGCTGCCATGGACTTTGTCATGTGCAGAAAGATTGTCCAAGTAGGCGGGCATATGTGATGACAGACGATGGCGGTTACATGAGCACCTCCAATGTGGAGGATGAGGAGGAGGACGTCGCTACCACCAGCAGTGACCTCGTCCTTGGAGGCGGAGACACCACGGGATGCATGAACATTATTGTTCAACGTGTCCTTAGCACACAAGTTCATCAGCCCGAGACGATGCAGCGCCACAACTTGTTCCAGATTTTCTTCGTCATCAAGAACCACCGAGCACGTATCATCATTGATGGAGGGAGCTGCAATAACTTGGTGAGTTCTGATGTGGTCAACAAGATTGCTTTGACCACATGTCCACATCCACATCCGTACTACATTCAGTGGTTAAACGACTCTGGCAAAGCTAAGGTAATACAAACTTACAGAGTTCCTTTTTCCATTGGTTCTTATGTGTATTCTGTTGATTGTGATGTTGTACCCATGCAAGCATGTTCACTTTTATTGGGTAGACCTTGGGAATTTGATAATGATGTTGTACACCATGGTAAAAGTAATAAGTACACTTTTATACATAAAGGAACCCCTGCTAAAATTGTACAAGCTGATTTAGAAAGAGCTGCTAGTTTGAAAAATAAAGGTCCTAAAATTCAACAACCTGTTAATTCTAATTCTACACCTAGTAATGTTAATGATTCTTCAAGTTCTAAGGGTGATGGAATTAAATTACAAGGTCGTTCATGTCTTGCAACAAAATCTGAGCTTGCTGAAATTTCTGATAATGATGATATTTGCTCTGCTTTGATATGCAAAGAAGCTTTGCTTTCGCTTGATGATATTGCTTCTAGTGCTTTGCCTCCTGCTGTCACTAACCTTTTGCAGGAGTATGAGGATGTTTTTCCAGCTGAGATACCCCCGGGATTGCCACCTTTGAGAGAGATTGAGCATCAAATTGATTTGATTCTGGGTGCTACTTTGCCAAACCATGCTGCTTATAGGACCAACCCTGAGGAGACTAAGGAGATATAACGACAAGTTCAAGACCTTTTGGATCGTGGGTATGTTCATCAATCACTTAGTCCTTGTGCTGTTCCTGTACTTTTGGTTCCTAAGAAAGATGGTACTTGGCGTATGTGTGTAGATTATAGAGCCATTAATAATATTACTATTAGGTATCGTCATCGTATTCCTAGGCTAGACGACATGCTTGATGAGTTATGTGGTGCTATAATTTTCACTAAAATTGATTTGCGTAGTGGCTACCATCAAATTAGAATGAAACTTGGAGACGAATGGAAAACAGCTTTCAAAACTAAATTTGGATTATATGAGTGGTTGGTAATGCCTTTTGGATTAACTAATGCACCTAGTACTTCATGCGCTTGATGAATGAGGTTTTAAGAGCTTTCATTGGTAAATTTGTGGTAGTTTACTTTGATGATATCTTGATTTATAGCAAATCCATAGATGAACATATGAATCATTTGCATGCTATTTTTGATGCTTTATGAGATGCACATTTATTTGGTAACCTTGAGAAGTGCACCTTTTGCACGGATCGAGTCTCTTTTCTTGGCTATGTTGTGACTCCACAGGGAATTGAGGTGGATGAGGCGAAGATTGAAGCCATAAAGAGCTGGCTTGTACCAAAAACTATCACATAGGTGAGGAGTTTTCTTGGTCTTGCAGGTTTCTACCGCCGCTTTTTCAAAGATTTTAGCACCATTGCTGCACCTTTGCATGAGTTGACAAAGAAGGATGTTGATTTCCATTGGGGTAAGGTACATCATGAGTCTTTTGATGCTTTGAAGGATAAACTTACACATGCACCATTGCTGCAATTACCTAATTTTGATAAGATTTTTGAGCTTGAATGTGATGCTAGTGGTATAGGCATTGGTGGTATTTTGATGCAAGATAGTAAACCTGTTGCATACTTTAGTCAAAAAATTACTGGGCCTGTTTTGAATTACTCCACGTATGATAAGGAATTGTATGCACTTGTACGTTGTTTAGAGACATGGCGCTATTATTTATTGCCCAAAGAATTTGTTATTCATTCTGATCATGAATCACTTAAGTATATTCGTTCTCAATGTAATTTGAACCGTAGACATGCTAAATGGATTGAGTTTATTGAGTCTTTTCCTTACATTATTAAACATAAGAAAGGGAAGGATAATGTGATTGCTGATGCTTTATCTAGGCGCTACACTTTATTGTTTCAACTTGATTGTAGAATTTTTGGACTTGAGGCAATTAAAGAACAATATGCTGCTGATGTTGATTTTAAGGATGTATTGCTGCATTGTAAAGAAGGTTGTGCATGGAACAAATTTGTGTTGACTGATGGCTTCTTGTTTAGAGCTAACCGCCTATGCATTCCAGTTGGTTCTATTCGTCTTTTGTTGTTACAGGAGGCGCATGGAGGTGGATTGATGGGTCATTTTGGTGCCAAGATTACGGAGGATATTTTGGCCACACACTTGTTTTGGCCAAGGATGAGGAAAGATATTGAGCGCTTTGTTGCTCGCTGTACTACATGTCAAAAAGCTAAGTCTCGCTTGAATTCACATGGTTTATACATGCCACTTCCTGTTCCTTCTATTCCTTGGGCGGAGATTTCTATGGACTTTGTTTTAGGACTGCCTAGAACTAAGAGGGGGAGTGATAGTATTTTTGTTGTTGTGGATAGATTTTCTAAGATGGCACACTTTATATCATGTCATAAGACTGATGATGCTAGTTATATTGCTAATCTCTTTTTCAAAGAAATTGTACGTTTGCATTGTATGCCTTCTACTATTATTTCAGATCGTGATGCAAAATTCTTGAGTCACTTTTGGCGCACGCTTTGGAATAAGTTGGGTACAAAGTTGTTGTTTTCTACAACTTGTCACCCACAAACTGATGGATAAACTGAGGTGGTGAACCGCACTTTGGGTACTATGTTGAGAGCTATTTTGAAGAAAAATCTGAAGCAATAGGAAGAATGTTTGCCTCATGTTGAGTTTGCATACAATCGGGCAACACATTCTACTACCAAGGTAAGTCCTTTCAAGGTAGTGTATGGTTTTGATCCCCGTACTCCACTTGATATACTTCCTCTACCTATTCATGAGAGAGTTCATGTTGATGCTAAGGAGCGTGCTGAATTTATTTTGAAAATGCATGAGACCACTAGACTTAGCATTGAAAAGATGAATGAAAAGTATAAAATTGCTGGTAGTAAAGGTAGAAAAGAAGTAAAACTTGATGTAGGAGATTTAGTATGGTTACACTTGAGAAAGGATAGATTTCCAGAATTGAGAAAGTCTAAATTAATGCCTAGAGCTGATGGTCCTTTCAAAATAATTGAGAAGATTAATGATAATGTATTCACACTTGAGTTGCCTCCCGAGTTCGAGGTTAGTCCTACTTTTAACATTTCATATTGGAAACCATACTTGGGAGAAGAGAATGAGCTTGAGTCGAGGACGACTCCACTTCAAGAGGGGGAGGATGATGAGGACATCACTCCTAAGGATACATGCAACACTCCTTTAATTCTGGACTTGCAAGGTCCAATGACTAGAGCTCGTGCACGATGACTAAATTTAGAGGTGAGCTTGTTCTTACGTTCTTCATTATATGTCACTTTTGAGAATGGTTTGCTACCTAATAATTATATTGTAATTAGGAACCATGGAGAGGACCAGGAGATGATGGGAGAAGTACTTGGAGATGTGGAGGACCAGCAAGGACGTGGAAGCCAAGGTGGAGGTCCAACCAAAACCGACTTTGAATCTATTTTGGGGCTCAGGACCAGTCTGCACTAAAATGGATGCCCATGATGCATACGGACTCGGATTTGGACGTTCTACATATACACGGAAAGATAAGAAGAAGACCTTTCTAATGCCGCTGGTCTCATATCAAAATTCATCAGGAATCGTCGAAATAAGAGAGGGTCCAGAATCTGTTTCGGTGCTGCATCGCCTGTTTTTGGCCTTTGGGCTTTGTATCTAGTTGAGCCCAATTAGGGGCGTGTCCAGAGGGTCTTGCATGATCCTAGGGTCTTCATATACAGCCCCCGCCGTACCATTAGGGTTCGGAGTTTTGCTTAGATTATTCTGTTCATAACAGTTTCACCGTCATCACGGTTTGTGAGACCCCAACTTTGTGAGATTCATAATACATCTGCAATTGTGTTGTATTCTTCTTTGTTCTTGCTTGTGTTCTTGATTCCCAGGTAGAGATTAGTCTTCTTGGCAAGGTCAATCATTTTAGGACAGTTGATAACCAGAGGAGACGTCATGCTGCGATTGCGGGGTTTAGAACGTGCTGTTCTGAAGCCGGATCGATTTGTATCGCCTCCGACCAAATCAATGTATCTAGAACCTTTTGGAAGATTGGGAACCCTTGTCCACATCACACTTACCAGTTCATATTGCTTGGGAGGCTAAACTTGGAGGCCCTGTTTCATACAGATGGATGTATCCAGTTGAGAGATACCTATGTACACTAAAAGGCTATGTAAGGAACAAAGCATGCCCAGAAGGTTCAATAGCAGAGGGGTATATCTCAGAGGAATGTCTTACATTCTGTTCTCGGTTCTTTGATAATATTAATACAAAGCTTAATCAGCCAGAGCGTCAAGAGTCGAGCGCTGCTAGTGAGCCACCTTCTAGTCTAAGTATATTTGCTAGCACGTACTTTGATAAAGAAAGGAAACCTACCAAAATTGATACTGCACCTCCTTTTGACTTGAGAAGGATGAGGCACTACATAGTGTCAAACTGTGATAAGGCAATTCCATGGAAAGAGTAAGCTATAAATTTTAAATCTACTATTTTATATTTAATTATGTCCTAATTAGATATTGATAAGGTGGTATGTATTTTTCGTTGCAGTGAGCATGTGGAGGAATTGAAGAGAAGCAGCGTGCGAAATATTGAAAAAAGACACAAGGAACACTTTGTATCGTGGTTTCAGAGTAAAGTGATCTACACTTATTATGAAAAGTGTATTTATAATATAGAAATATATAGCTAACATTTGTTTTGCAAATAATTATGCATGCAGGAGGGAAAAACAAATGATATGTTATATTCTCTAGCTCGCGGTCCAGATCCTTGACATCGTGTCTATAACAGGTGCTCCATCAATGGATTTCACTTCCAGACAGCAAGTGTAGAGAAAAATTTAACCACAAGGAATAGTGATGTCGTTGTGGAGGGCGATGGCATGGAATGGTACGGCATGATTAAAAAAATAATTGTTCTTAATTTTCCAAATACAAAGGAAGTGACGTTGTTTGAGTGTGATTGGTATGATGTGCCGGCACCAACTAGGAACAAATCCAGAGGGTACATTAAAGATCAGTATGGGATTGTTGATATTGATACTACACAATTTTGCTATTCAGATGAGCCTTACATCATGGCGACATAGGCTAAGCAAGTATGTTATGTGAAATGTGCAAAGAAAAGTAATTGGAGTAGTGTCCTCAGAATGAAGCCAAGAAACTTATTTGCCATGCCTAAAGAAGAGGTCTGTGATGATATTGTAGCTGTTGATACGGATGTGGACTCTGTTATAGTAGGAGTCGAACATATGAACGTTGATGACCAACCCTCGGATTTGATAACTTGGAGTAGGAATGACGTGGAAGGAGTAAGCTGCGATGCTTCCGTACTAGAAGAGACACGTGCTGCAGCCATGCCAGAACCTGGTGATGACGACATTCTAGATGAGGATGACGAGGAATCTGAAGACACCTACACTGCCGACGGAGTCGTTGCTCCCGCAACGATGGACTATGACGAAGATGACGATTTTTTTGTGTAATTTTTACTATTTGAACTAGTGTGTTTCAAATGAAATCTTTTTGTACTTGTTCTTTTGGTGCGCAATGAGATTAAAGTTGTGGGGCTAGGAGACTATAACTTTGTTGTTCAAAATATTTGCTTATGATTATTATGCTTATTTCGTCAGAAAAAACTTGATTATTATGACTTTTGTTCTTGTGTTATTGAAAATGAACCACTCTTTCCTTGTGGAAATTTGTAAATGTCAAGTGAAGAATAACAGGATGTCTGAGACTATGCAAATTCTTCTTCCCATGAACATTACCAGACATAGTGCAACCTCATCTTTTGTAAGTGAAATACAGGAAGTGATGTCAAACCAATGAAGCAATGACGTTCATTTCATTGCAAAACAATCAAAAGACCACATGTTAAGCCAGAAACACAAAATAAGCATATTTCATGTCCACCGCAGATAAGGTGATTTGAAGTCCATCATATATAACTTAATAGATAGATATAGGTCAACTGACTACATAACTTCATAGACAGATCCATACATGACAGGTCCTTAACAGGTCCAGTGACTACATACAGTACTTGTCAAACCAAATCATCACCCAGAACCAAAATGACAGGCTGCACTTTATCACCCTACAACCTAAGCAACTACTACATACTTAACGAACCACTTCATCACCCTAAGACTTAAGCAATGTCTCAGGCATCACTGTCATCAGAACCAGTGACATACTTGGACCACCACTTGAGAGCAACCCGCAACTCCTCTGCTTTTGCAATCAGCTGAAATGAGACGACGGGGTTATACAGGTTGGGTAATGGAATCAGTGAGTACGAGCTAAGTTTATAGAGACTACCTTGTTTTTGGTCAGAACCTTCGCCTTGGTTTCGTCATCAGATTCATCCGTGTACCTCATAGTTACTACTATTTTGTGGAACCGGAAGGTCACTTGTGTTTCCTGTAAAGTGCGTTAAATATTAACACAGCAGCCATGCAAAGTGGGTTATAAATATTAATCCAGAATGTGTGCAGTGGGAAAAAGATTCTTATATGATGATCCAGAATGTGTGCTAATTTGTTTTCTGATCAGCCGAACAAAAATAAATGAGAATGGCCCCCACTAATGTATTCCATTATTTAACTCTTGCAATTAGTCAAGAATGTGTGCAGTGGAAAAAAGTTTATAGTTAAATGCAGAGGGAGTATGAAAGATACCTTGTTCATGTTTGGGCTTCTCGGCCCCGTGGACGACGAGGGACCATGGCCCCTGATGGAGGCCAGATGGCTCGGTCCCATGTCCATGGTGCAGGTCCTAGGGCTCCCACGGCGGCTCTTGCCGGAGGAGGGGCCTTTCTCACTGCTTGCACATTGTTTTCCTTTGTCCCTGCCTGCTGCTTCCTTCGAGTTCTCCCTCGCCCGCCACTCATGCAAGGTGCAACAATGTCCTGAAGCTTGCTAGAACTTAACAAAATAGGAATATAAATTAGGAAGCTGAAAATAGGAACATGTTAACAAAATACATAGAATTAGGCTTATGTATAAATGAACCCAACTGCACCGTTTCATCCAATACGTCAAAGACATGCACTAAAGCCAACCAACAACTCTTTCCCAGATTGAGACGTCAGTTGAAGAAAAGCATGTGGAGATTCAGGTCAAACAAGAATGCCTGAAAAATTGCAGAAGTTTAGTGCTTCATTTGGTTCGGCGTCCAGCATGCTGGGAAAAAGAATCAACTAGGGCTGCCACTGTGAATAAAGCACCACAGAAGGAGAAACCTCTGAAACTTGCACTGCTGGAGTACATGCGAGATGATTGTAATGTAAAATCTAAACAATCTGATTTTGCAGGTAGCTGTGGATATGACATTAAGAAGGTAATTTTGTTGCTCCATTCATTATAAAATTAAGTGAAATGGTCTAGCATCAAGGCTTCAGAGTTGATTACATTTTATTCTTCATCTCCTAACAAATCTGTGCTATTGTATTCAGAGCATGGAAGAGCTGATGTCATGTTCTAAAAAAGATTAAGACAAAAAGGCAGAAACAAATGTAACATGATACAAGTTAGAAGACTTCTAACATCTTCATCTGTAACTTCAGAAATGTGCTTCTGTATCTCTACAACTTGTTCATCATATATGGATGTGCCTCTACATTTTGTTTGGTATTTCATTGTGATATAAAAATAGATTAAATAATGTGCACTTTGTATCTTTTTTTACACACAAAGTATCACTATAATAGTTCTAATCCAAACCATATATAACTAAAAATGTTTCAGCGCCAAAAATCATTTGCTCAGGCAAGCTTAAACACTGACATATCTACATTTAGCACAATCAGACTCATGCTTAGGTAGTCACTGAACTTTGCTTTGTTGCATTTGCTAGATGATTTCAGTACAATAAAATGGAATCCAGCATTCATAAAACTAACATGCATTTCTTAAAGATTTCAAACGACAATTTCACGAGAGGATATGGTATAATTCCAGTGTTCAGGAAACAAACAGCGCGCTGCATTGGGGGAAAAAATTTTCTCTTCCTGTCAGGGAACTAAATCATGGTGTTCCTTATGGTGTCGGGGTCGCTGTCGGAGTATGAGAGTTATCTTGTTCATGTCGTCGGAGTCGTTGTCGACGAAGATGACCCCTCTGGGCCGGGTTGGGCTTATCGGCACCTTGGATGACGAGGGGCCATGGGCCCTCATGGAGGCTCAGCGGCTGGTCCTGTGCCCATGGCGGAGGTCCTAGGGTTGCAGAGGAGGCGCTTACTGGAGGAGTGGCCTTCGAGGCCGGCGGTGCTCCCATGGCGCCGCTTGCCGGAGGAGGAGCCTGCCACTGCGGTGCGGCCGGGAGAAGAGTTTGCGGCAAAGCGGCCAAATGCGTCGTGCGCCTACCGCCGGGAGGATGTTTTGGTTAGTAAGGAGAAGGGACCTTGATTGGGTTTTTGCATGACACGTATTAGCAATGTGAGGTGTTACCAGTTTGACCCCAGGGCAATGAGCACTGGGGCCGCAGAGTGGTGCAGGCCCACGTTTATTTTTTCATTCCCATCAAGCGCAGGATCTGCTCTGATCCAGTTCTTCCTTCATCTTGTTTTTTTTAATTATGATTTCCAATGAAATTTTAAACACGTAGTACTTTTTCATATTTTGACAGAATTAAGTGGGTTTTTTTCAACAATCTAAGAACTTGTGTTTCTATCAATTTATGTGATTTCCATCATGTCACATGAATATGGCTTAGTATTTATTCATTCAAGGATTTATTATCATTTTTTCATATTTACTGGGAGACCATGTGGCGTCGCCCAATGAAGCTTCAATCAATTGACCAGAGAACATCAACACCAACAAAACAGCTTAATAAGAAGGAAACTTAATACACTGGTAACTGAGTGCATTATTACTTAATAGACAGATATCTGAGGGAACACATTACAGGTCTATCTAATCCCACATAACAGATATCAAAGAGGGTCCAACAAAGTACTAAAGCTATACATAGAGGATCCATTATAAGTGGCAGCACTATACTGGGTTCTTGCACTTGTCAAAGCACTTCATCACCCAGCTCCAAAATGAGAGACAACATTACTACATATGTTAAGCAACTACCACTATATTGCAGTACTACTTAAGCAATGTCTCTGAAAGCACTGCCTCAGACTTCAGTGTGTTCGGAATCACTGCCACACTTGGACCTCCACTTGAGAGCAACCTGAAGCTCCTCTGCCTTTTCAGCCAACTGACACGACACAATGGGGCCAGGTATAGGTTGGATTATGAAAATCAGTGACTATAAGCCAAGTTTATGGACATCACCTGGCGTTTGCTCAAAACCACCGCAGGTGTTTCACTATCGCTGTCACTTGTGTACCTCATAGTTGCTTTTATTTTTTTGAACCGGAAGGTCACTTCTGTCTATATTTTCATTTCCTGCATAACAATCACATCAGCAGCAAATTGAATACAACATCACTCCTATCGTTACTGGAGGTAGAAAAATTTGTATAACACATTGAGATATCCATGAGAGGGCAAGGAAACGGAAGAAAATTTTCTTTCCTTAAGCTAATCACGTTGCTGGTATTCTATGATCTATACAATAATACAGTAATTAAATCAGCATATAAGTACTTGTTAGAATCAACTACGAAGAACCAGAATCAGCTTTCATCCACTTAGCACAAAACAGCAGGGAGGAGGAGGACTTGTTGCTCACTAGAGTGGCAAGCATGGAGGAAGCAACTTGCTTCCGTTTGTGCTAGCCTGCAGCTTGAGTCCCTTTCTCCCTAGCCCTGGACTCATGCAAGATGCTACAATGTCCTGTAGCTTTCTTCCCTTTTTCCCTGTCAGAAGCTTGCTTTCCTTCCACCGTGGCAGATTCCTTTGTTTTCTTCCTAACTGGAGCTTGCTGCAATGTAAAATTATTCCACATTATTGACTAAAAGGAATAATCAGGGGCTAGTAGGGCCATGCCACATTATTGACTAAAAGGAATAATCAGAGGCTAGTAGGGCCATCCCAGCCACCATGACAACTACAGGTGTTACTAGAGGTATCAGATCCACTAATGAATACAAACAGTTCAAAGAAAAGTCAATTATGAAAATAATGTCAAAATCACGATCACGTAACACACACACCCACGTCACATAACACATACCATCAGGCTGTTGTGCTTGACAGTGGGCAAGGAGGAGCCAAGCATTTACAGGTGGTTGAGGAATAATATCTTCAATAAGCTTCTGGTTATGTTAATTTTACATTATGTCAAAACAAGATTTCATACTAAGATATTATTCCTTAATTACTTTTTTTTTCTCGAATACGCAGGAGAGCTGCGTATCATTATATTAAGATAGAGAATTTCGGACACTTACAAATTATACCACCTCACTCCGGACCGAGCTGTGAGGGGGTAGAGTTACATAGCAGGCTTTGTACTTAATAAGAAAACTGAAGGAGGTGAGGCCTGGCCAAAAAGAAAAACCACACACACACACTAACTAACCGTGGGACCTGTGCCGAGGGCTCGAAGGCCACGAGCTCCTGCAAGGCACCAAAGATGAAACTCATCATCAAATTGCCGCACCAAAGCACTGATATTTGGGCTACTCTGCTCAAAGACACCTGCGTTGCGGTGTTTCCATAACAGCCATGACCCAAGACTACCACTGAGTTGAATCCTTTCCTCTTTTCCTTTGGATTTCGCCTGTCAGCCTTTTTGCATGCTAGTGGCAAAGCCAAGTGGAGCCAATATTCTGTACCAGAACTCTCGAGCAAAGACACAAGAGGTCAGTATGTGTTGTGTTGTCTCATCCTCTTGGTCACAGAGCACACAATTATCAGGGTGGTCTAGCCCACACTTTGCCAAGCGGTCAACTGTCCAACACCTATTTCCGATTGCTATCGAGAGGAAAATTTTGCATTTGCCCGGCACCCAAGATTTCCAAATGAGACGCCAAGGTTCAAAAGTGATTGATCCATTGAAGAATGCTTGGTAGGCAGACTAGGATGAGAATATACCAGAGGCCTCAAACTTCCATGTGTGCTTATCTTCCTCCAGGGACAAGGCAATCTCCTGAATGGTATCTGACAAGAGGAAATATTCATACTGCCCGATCAAAGATAGTCCACCCTGAATGTCAGTCGGCCACCTGTTGTTTGTGAATGCTTCAGCAACTGTTCGGGTCAGACGAATTTTTTGGGGCACCGCTGCCACCACTTCTGGCGCTAGGTCAGTTATGCACGAACCCATGATCCACCTGTCTGACCAAAACAAGGTAGTAGCACCATTCCCAACCCGAGAGCTCACGGCAATATCAAACATGGCCACCACATTTGGGTGGATTTTGAACTGGAGCCCTTGCCATGGTCGAGACTGATCTGTTTTCTAAAACCACAGTCACCTTAGTTGTAGTGACCAACCCATGATTTCAAGATTAAGCACCCCGAGGCCCCTGAGTTCAAGGGGACGCTGCACCTTGTCCCAAGCAACTTGGCATGAACCACCACTAACTTGAGAGCGGCCTTTCCAAATGAATCACGGCGCAGTTTATTCACCGCTTTGTTGAACCACTTTGGCATGTTGATCGCTATCATTGCATAAATCGGGATAGCTGAGAGAACGAAGCGGACCCATGTTGCTCTTCCTGCCATGTTCATAAGAGATGCTTGCCAGCCCGGTAGCTTGTCTCCTACTTTCTCTACCCAAGGTAAAAGGTCCGATTTTCTCAATTTCCTATCGGAGATTGGAAGTCCCAAGTAGGTAGTAGGGAATTCAGACCTGGCGCATGGAAGAGCATTATCAATTCTCTCCAAATCTTGCTGTTCACATCTAATAGGGATGGCACAGCTTTTCTGAAGATTGGTTAGGAGTCCTGAAGCTGCTCCAAATTTCTCAAGGACCGCAAGAGTCAGGTTTATCTCTTCCTCTAAATAAAACCACATCCAGAGCACACAAGCAACCAGCTAGATAGATTAATGTTTAACTAAGCAGAGCACAAAAGCAACCAGCTAGATTGATTAATGTTTAACTAAGCAGAGCACACAAGCACCCAAGGCTAAATAAAAATAAGATTGACTCTAAATAAAATATGCATCACAATTAACTCAAATAAAAAGGCAATCATCCCTTCTAAGAATCACATGGCTCTTTGAACGAGGACAACAAAAAATCTACAATTTTAAATGATCTATTTCATTAAAATGTAATATGTTAGTTTAAACATCTTTCAAAATTTTGTGCATGTTTAAATTAAAAAATTAAAAAATGGATGAACAAGGCCAACATTCTTTTATTTTTTTTGTATATTAAAGTGAACTGATGTCTCAAAAGATGTATTTTACACAAACGATTAGCATGCTACACACAATGAGAACCAATCTCTACCTCATTCATATTATCAACAACAGCCATGCAAATACAAATTCCAACAGACAACGCACATTTATTTAGCCAGCTATTAGCTACATTTTTAAGGATAAAACTAAAATACGCATCTACAAGTAGAGTTACCTTGTTTTTGTTGGCAGAGTCGCTATCGGTTTCACTGTCCGTGAAGATGATTTCTCTGGGCATGTTTGGGCTTTTATGGGCCCTCACAAAGGCCTGGCAGTTCAGTCCCGTGCTCGAGGTGAGGCGGAGCTGGCCCATGGCGGAGGTCAGAGGGCTCTGGTGCTTGCCGGAGGAGGAACCTAGGATGCCAGAGGAGGGGCCTTCGAGCCCGGCGGAGGTTCGAAGGGGCCGCTTGCCAGAGGAGTGGTCTTGGAGCCCGGAGGAGGTCAGAAGGGGGCGCTTGCCGGAGGAGGGACCATGCAGCTCGGCAAAGGTCTAACGGGGGCTCTTGCCGGAGGAGGACCTCTCTGTGGAGGACGAGCCAGTGCCCACGGCGAAGGTCCAGCGCCTTGGCTGTAGGGTTGAGGACGAATCGCTGTCACTGGGAGTGGAGGGGGTTACGGCGAAATGCCCAAGCGTGTTGCGCGCCTACCGGCGGGCGTAGTAGCTATGGCAACCTCGGCACCCCATGCTCGCACTTCTCTCCTTTGGAATGAATGGCCGATAAAGAGATGGGAGAAGGGAGATCAATTTCGCTGTGAGGGGAGGGGAGGAGACAAGATCGAGATTTTGATGGGACATTTTGGTAAGGATCACGCCGGTTTAGTTTTTGCATGGGTGAAAATAGCGATTCGAGGGGTTACCACTTTGACACATGGCCAATGACTGGTGGGGCTGCAGAGGGAGGCAACAATCCACGTTTATGCTTTCCTGCCCTTCTGGTGGTGCGACTATCATGCGGGTCCCATGAATTTGTTGTCCTGTTCTTTCTTCAATTTCTTTATTTCAATTTGTCTATCAATTCATTTGAATTAATTAATCTCTAATAAGGTAGGAGTAAAAGTATAGTATAAGGATGTGGTTGTAAGATAGGCCTTGCATCACATCGGCACTCATTACAAAAGATTCAAATCACACTCATCACACAAATCAAACTAGCAAACCAACCAAAGGACGTGCAAACACTAAAATTCTCTCTCGCTACGCTATTACATTTATTCGACTCGATATGACTACTCGATGCCTATGAAGCCACTCGAGGATAAACTTCCTAATCCTCGTCCTGGTTGGGGATGACGTAAGCTGGTGGGGCACGACTAGCCATTCTGCGAGGTGGTGAGGAAGGAGTCGCATCCTTTAGCTCTTCCTGCGAAGGTAGGTCCACATCATCCGACAAACGTCGCTTGAGCTGGCGAACTGTCTTCATTACCTCCTCATATTTCTCCTGCCAAAACCCTAGTTCCTCCGTGGTTGAATCCAACTCCCTAGAAATCACCGTGGTAAGAGTGACTTGCTTCTTAAACTTCGCGTGTCCTTGTCCAGGTACAGGCTCTGCGTGAATGTAGGTGGATCCACTTGCGCATTGAGGGAAATAAGCATACTTTGTATCTTCAAAATATTGGCGATAACGGGAGCGAATGACCATGCAAGCTTGACGAGCGGCATCACGAATCCCGACGGAGAAAGTCTTCCATGGAGCAATGGCCTCATGAATCCTTTCCACCTCAAAAGTTCCTCTAAGTGGCCTTGGAGCAAAGATGTGAACTTGAACCTTCCATACAGGCTCAGAACCTTCATAGGTCACTTGGGTACCACAATAGTCTGGTTGCTTCTCGTAACCTAACTGTTGTAGCATCTCCCAAAGCATGTGAGGTAACCTTCCAGCATTATTTCCCGCATCCTTGAAGAGTCGAGTGTCACAATAAGGTGGTGGACTCAGTGGTGGCACCATCTCTTGTTCAGCCTCTTCTATCCCAAACTTTTCATCAGATCCGAGTGGGACAAGCGCTGGTGAAGGCCAAACACGTGGGTACTGATCACACCTGTGGCAAGTCTTCTTGGTACGGGCCATCTAAGCAATTTTGAATAGGAGAGATGAATTAGTAAAAGGGTTTTGCAAGCCAAACGGTAAAATAAGACCAACAACAGAAGTGAATAAACAAGACTATAATTTTAAGCCAAAGAGTTTTGAAAATAGTTTGTAGTTTGCAAAATAGACCTTAGAACACGACCACTCTATCTAAGCTAGCGTCCTATGGTCGACACGGCTCTGATACCACTTCTGTCACACCCGGTTTTAAGAACAAAACCAAGTGCTTATCATATATGTGCCCAGGAACAAGTTTCACACATATCGACAGTAAAGTGAATGACAGTATAACCAATATCATTAATAAAGCATACCATTATTATATAAATAATTGTCTTTGAATACTAAATTGACTCTCTCGATAAATAACAGCGGAAGACACCAAAACACCACAGGCAATCGACTAGGGGCACACACGCCTAGTAGTAGTCGTCATCAGTGTAGTCCATTTCTCCTTCTTCTGAGCAGCAGTTTATAGTACAACAACATAGGGAAATAGCAAGGGTAAGCACATGCCGTACTCAGCAAGTGGGGGAAAATATGACATGCAAGCTTAATAGAAGGAAGGCTAACACAATGGTTTATTTGCATAAATGAGCACCTACACCTAGTAGAAAAGCCATCCTATTTACTAGGTGAAAAGTTCCCACCAGTTATCTCATCTGTCCAATACTACAGGTTAAACCACCTGTAACCAACCATGGGTTAAACCGCCCATAGGAAACCACACTATAGGTTACACCGTCTGTAGCAAACCATGGGTTAAACCGCCCATATAAAACCACACTACAGGTTACACCGCCCAAACCAAACTTGGCTACCCACCAAGTCCACCCATAAATCACCTTCCTAAATGTGTGAGGATCCAGGCTGCTCATGACCGTGAGCATGGCTATTATAACAGTTTGACACTCTTGTAGAGGTTGCACAACTTTACCCACAGGTTGGTGATTTCATCACTATGCAGTGACTAGAGAGTCTCTATGTTGCCCAAATCACACTACCATAGGTGTGAGCCAAGAGATCACCACAAGGTCTTTCAGAGCGCTTCCCAGCTTGCAAACAATCCATGCTAAGGTTTCACCACTGCGGAATTAAACCATTCCTACAGAAGCCCCCTCTGGTGCCGTGGCTAGGAGTAAACCATCCATCGCCTGAGTCCGAGATTAAACCGTCCCGTCCTCCTTCCTCGACTGCTCACAGAACAGGGAAGACATCTCGATACTAAACCAAGCCTACCCATATCAGCCCTATGCTTTGCGCTGTTTTCTTGGGTGGCCACTCCACAAACTACTCTTGTGATCCCAAGCAGGTATCACCACAATCCCACAGTACTATACCGAGTACACGTGCATACCCGCACCATTCTTGCCATCCTCCTGCTTGGATCACCTAGGTTCCATGTTGCTAAAAAGGATTAACCATCTCTCATGATCATTATGTTAAAGTGAATCATTAGTCAAGATTAACATTAGACACTTCCATTCCCGACATAGCAAACTAAGCATGACGTACCCATAATAATAAGCTACACCAGAACCTAGGCGACAAGGAATAATATGGAACATGATATGACACATGGGATTCAATATTAACAAGCATGCATAGAGATAGAGAGAATGTAAAACATAGGTTCAATATGCATCAAGGACACTTGCCTGGTTCCCTTTGCTGCTGCTCAAAGTCTTCAAGATGGAGATCCCGAAAGTTCTCTAACAGCGGTTCGTCTACTCAATGTCACACCAGAAACACAAGCATACAAACAAACTAAGAAACAACACACCACACAGTAATAAACTACAATTAAAGCTATACTGCGAAAAAGTACGCATTGCTACGATCGCGAGAGCACAAGAATCGCCTCAATCGGAGTTATGAGTAAAAAGTTACGAACGTTTAAAGTTCTAGGGTTAAAATAATAAATTAGTAAAATAATATAAAATAATATGAAAAATTAATATTAAACACTACGGTCGCTTTGGTGAAAGAATGTCTCATTTCTGAGCTACGGTTGAAAAGTTATGGTATTTGAAGTTTCAGTGGTTAAAACGTAAAAATAGGCAAGTTAAAGGACATAAAAGTAATTTTAGACAAATAAGGACTAAACTGTAAAATATACATGTAAAATATAATTTATGAAAATTTTAAGGACCAAAATGTAATTTATAGAAAGTACAAGGACTAACTTGTAAAATATCATGGTGAAAATATATTTTGTGTAAAATTTAGGGACTAGAAAGTGATTTTGGAAAAGTTTAGGGGCTTAGGTGTAAAAAGATAGGACTAAAACATAATTAGAAATAAATACAGGGGCCTAAGTGTAAAATGCCCAACCTAAATTATTACTTAGAAAAATTTAGGGCTAAAATAAAGTTACTAAAAGATATAGGGTTGTTTTTGTAAAATTATAAGATTAAAATGTAATTAAAACATGTACAGGGGTGTTTTTATAAAATCTAGGGGCTAAAATATAATTAAATAAAGGTACTGTAAAAAAATTAGGCTTAAAATCCTATTTTAACAAACTTTAGGGGCCTAAGTATAATTTTGTAAAGGTTCTACAAAAACTTAAGATTAAATGAAATTAAGACAAAGGGCAGGGGTCTATGCCCAAAACCGGCCTGAACTGAATTAAACAGCAATAAATAAATAAAATTTAATATCCATGGACCAGGTCCACGGGGCTTGTGGACTAGGGTTGACCCCGTGGTCCATGGTCCACGGTGGACGGCCGGACCTCCGCCAGGGAGGGCACTCCTGCGCGTGGTGGCCGGTGGGGAGGGGCGCGGGGAGGCGGCAGTGGAAGGCGAGCTCACCTGCGGCTCGGGCGGGCGCGGGGAGGCGGCGAGGCTACCGGCGATGGCGACGGGCTTCGGCGACAGCGACGGCAGCTCGAGCGGTGGTGGGCGAGAGGCGGCGGCGGCGCGTGGCTAGGGAGAGGCGAAGGCGCCGCGCGGCTGTGGGGTCCCTCTATTTATAGGGGCGCAGGCCCCTAGGCTGGCCGTGGCACGCACGCCAAGGCAGCAGCAGCGCTGGCAGCTAGGGTTTGCGGGGGTGGGCGCGGGGCGACGCGGGCAGGCCGGCGCGAGGTGGGTCGGGTAGGCCGGGTGCGCAGTGGGCCGGGGTGGCTACGGTGCGGTTGGGTTTGGCCCATGCGGGGGAAGAAGGGGGAGGAGAGGGGCGGCTGGGCCTAACAGGCCGAAAGAGAGGGAGAACGGGGGGAGAAGAGAGGAGGGAGAACTAGGCCTCGAGGGATTTGGCCCATGGCCGGGAGAGAGGGAAAATGAGGGAGAGGAGGAGGCTGGGCCGGAAGGAGGGAGAGGCCCAAAGCTAAGAGGGTTTTTCTTTTCTCTTTTTCTTTTCTTCTTCCCATTCTATTTCTATTTTCATAACAAATCCGAACCAATTTCTAATCGAATTTTAAAATAGGTTTTTACACACAATAAAATCCTACAATTATTAATCAACATAACTGCAACAAACGATTTTTTTAAGAAATAACCTATATTTAGTTATTTTCTTTAGGATATAGTTCTTTTTCTTAGCAAAATATTAATAACTTAATTACTTATAGAAAATTTTAAAATATTCCAATTTTTAAAAAATCAGGGTGTTACATATAAAGACCAAATGCATGGGTTCGTTTGCATTGCAAGTTGACTTGAAGGAGCGTATGACTCATGTCCTACACTCAAATTTCAACTCTGATGTATAGAAAACCTTCACCGAAACAAATAAAATAATTTAGTTCATGTAATTATAGTGTCATGATAACTAAGAAAATACAAATAATTTTAGAATGACAGTTAGTTTCGAATTAAACATGGTTAAAAATGTTGCTCCAAGTTTGACTTGTATCATAAGCAGATTCAACATCTGCAGTACAAGATTTTTATCATGCACATGTATTCAATTCTCTTCTTGTTCCATCATCAAGATCGTTTGATTCAGTCAGCATTCGAGACTCGATAACTCGGGAACGCCATCACTGCCAGCAACTTGGTCACCGTGCTGTGTGCAGAGCTACTTGGGAACACTTTGTTGCCATTTGAAAATATGTGATGTAGGTGCCAAGGTCTATTTCAACACACTTCGTTTCAGATTAAAGATGTTGTAATATGTCGCTCCACGTTTGACTTGTGTTTGACTTGTGTCATAACCAGAGTCAACATCTGCGCTCCATGATTTTTTCGTTACCATGTATCCCATTCTAATCTTGTTCCATCATCAACATCACTTGATCTTCCTTGCGTGTTTTGATTTGGTCTGCATTTGAGACTCGAGACCTCAGGAACGCATTCGCTGCCAACGACCTGGTCACCATGCTGCGTGAAAGGTAGTTCATGAACAAAAACTATATCATGTGCTGGCTCGTTATTGTTGAGAAGTTGGATCCCTATCATGTGCCGGAACTCAAGAACACTTTGTTGGCGTTGGATGTAACTTCACTTCTACAAGTTGTTGCAGTTCATTGGCACGATGAGCATCGCCTTCTCTCAATTTTCACAAGGTCATTTCACCTTGAACTATAGATGATATAGGTTTTCAAAGTCTATTTCAAAATACTTCAATGGTTCATTATTAAGAAGACACGAGTGTTGTTATGTTCGTTTAGACTAAAATGTTAGCTCATAAAAAAAGCATGTTTCTAGTTGATTGCTATTTCCTCTTCACATGTACGTGCCATGAATATTTTACCTGACTCCATGTCACGTGAGAAGCTCCCTCCAAAATTTTCACAAGGAATTGGCAAGCCCGCCAATTTTAGATGGAAAAAAGGAACCCATGATGGAAAGACAACTCCAAGATTTTCGCAGCAGCAGCCCCCCACATACGCCGCCAGCACAGAAGCCTCCCTGCACGCCACGGCGTCCTAACCGCGCACCCCACACGCCGCCTGCTCCCAGACTCCTAGGGATTTCTGTTATTGCGATCATAGGCGACGGCGGCAACGAACATCATGAGTTCAACACGGTGACGGCTGCGGCTCCGATGATCGAAAGGGGAACAAGGCGGGGCTGGCTGCGTCCATCTTCAAGGTGCTGACTTAAACAATCATCCGCACTGCATCCATGTCCCAATCCAGCAGCCGAGCAGGGCGAGATCGGGATCCATTCGACGACAAGACCACTAATGACGTAGAAGATTTTCTTGATCCATCAATCATTAGGTTCGTGTCCTCTGTGCCTTCTCTCATCCAAACAAAAACACTAGGTTACTGTTTTCTTCGATATGGCAGGCCGTATTATATCTCCTATGTTTCTAATCCGATGTATTGTTGTTTAGTAACTCCGTTACATCAGCATGTATTGTTCTTTAGTTCTTGCTAAAGGCACCAGCACCTTCATGGGATTTTCCCTTATCTCGATTTACCGATAGGTCCTGTCATACTTGTAGGTTTGCTAACATAATCTGTCACATGATACATTTAGGCCTCATAACTGAATATTTCCCAATCAGTTATGACATACTATGTGATTATCTGAAAATTATTGTGTATGAGCTACACTGCTTTCTTGTCTGATCGGACCTCATTATGCTTGGTTCAATTACTGTTTTCTTCACCAATGTAATGGCTTGAAGCTTGATTCAATCAGAGATTTCCAGTCCTTGAAAAATACACTGTCGTTAAATTTATTAGTTCTGATTCTTTTTTTTTTTGCTATAGAACAAAGCATTTTATTCATCATATGGAAGCTTGTCTGATTGAGATAATGTTAAAAGTAGTGGGCATTGAATTATTTTTGTCATATATAGAATACTAGGTGAATGTCATCTGCAATAGGAAGTGAAGTTGTAGGCTTGATGTAATGCTGGGTACCAATTATGTGGCGGTCATAGATTTAGCTGTACAATGAAGCCTTTTCAAGTTATTGTTTTGTTTGTGGTATGCCATTCAGTTCAATAACTAGGACGGATACACATTTTATATAAGTCCCTGAATGAACTATAGTGCCACCCATATTGTTGGGAAGAGTTATCTATAAGAAAAGCATGATTAGTTGTTGTCATTTTGCAACACACAAGCTATTTAATTAATTGATCAGCTTGTACCAGTTTGCATTCTCAAATCATTCCAAAATATGAAAGCTGAATATTTCAAGTAAGTTTCCAACATAATTATGATCCAGAAACCATTTGCTCATTTTTGCTATTTTCAAGTGACTAGCCAAATAGGTCCTGTCATACGTGTCGGCCTGCTAACTTAATAGCTCTTGTCATACGTGTAGGACTGCTAACTGAATATTTGCCATTCACTTAGCAGTTACTATGTGATTATCCACAAAATTATTTTGTATGAAGTACACTTCTTTCTTGTCTGATCGAATGTCATTATGCAAGGTTTCTTTACAGTTTTCTTCACCAATGTAATGAGTAATTAGAAGCTTTATTCAATCAGAGGTTGCATTTTCCCCCTTATTTTACAGCAACACAAACATTGATAACATGGGCATATGATGATTTTCAATTTAAATTATGTGATACATTATGCAACTGATTAGCAAGAGATTTTCTCAGAAATTATTACATTTCTATCGTACTAAGTAAACTCTGACCACTTAAACATTATTGGATGATGATTTCAGGCCTGAGATGTCATTTTGCCTGGAAAATAACCTTTCACAACCTACATTTCAACCCTTTTATATAGTGGTAAATAATATGATTGTAAATTACCTGCCTTTGGAGAATATTTTTGGTGAAGTGCTCCCCTGTTATTACACAACAAAAAAAGTTGTGAAATATTATTAGTTTTGATTGATGGTTTGTATAGTTTTATATGCACATGCAAGCAACCATTTGTTATGCTCTGTTTTCCCTTAATCCTATGATTTTTAGGTATTTTATCAGTCCATCTGTTACACTATTACAGCACTCCGCATATAGGTGAGAGGTGGAGTATAGCAGTCCAATGCAACGGAGCTGATGGAGAGTTCCAACACATGGTTCATGCTACTATTGTGAGAGCTCACATATCATATATGGCCTTGACAAGTTTCAAAGATCAGCTAGGGTATAATATGCGGGACTACATGTACTACATCAAGAGAAATGACTTTGATATTGCAACTCTTGAGGAAATTGATAGCAGCAAAGATGCAGAGAATATTATTGAAACCATGGGTTGTGAAAGAAAGTTGAGGTTCATACTGACCAAGAAGCAAGAAACCGAACAACATCTCAACATTACACCCCTCAAAAAACTAAGGATTAGTGAGCACGAGTTGGGTGATGATGATGATGATGATGATGATGATGGTGGTGGTGATGACAATGCTGGTGATGATGGTATGGGTGAACCCATTGATGCCTACAAATATTGGCTTGCAGCAAAAGGCCCAAAAACAGGTTGATATGCTATTTCTACTACACTATGATATACTATAGCAGTACTCTTTATTGACATTATTTTATTTCTAACTCGCAGACCTATGCGATGTTAGTAGGGAAGAAACAGTTACAACTTATACAGAATGGTTAAAAGAGAAAGGCTATTTGAATGAAATAAGTAATTCCTTTATACCTTTCAATTCTTCTTTCCCCTATATGTCATGAAAATTATGAATATATTAAGTGCATGTGTTTTCCATTTTGATCAGTGTATTATAGAAAGGAGTCTGAGCGTATGCCACGACCTGATGAGAGCAATGGTAGCACTGTTTTGGAAGATATACAATGGCTGGCACATACTAGAAAACAAAAGAAGAAGACAACAGGTTTGCAAAGCTCTATAAAGTTTGAAATTTCACTACGTATTGCACATATTTAATGTAGGTTTTTATTACTATGATTGAAACTAGCTGGAAAGAAGGGTGGTCGTGGTACAATGAAAGCGCTTGTAGCAATGGCCAAGAGATTGAAACTGCTACATTCAACTCGCACAGAGAAACTAAAAATTGAATTTTCAGAAAATTATGGTGGTCCCTGTGGAGATAATAGACGTATATTTGCAGATGAAATTGTTCCGATGACAAGGTTGTATGCGCCCCTCATTGGAGTTAAATATTGGAAACAAGTCGCTCAGGAAGTGAAGAAAATGATTGCAGATTCTATATTGGTATGTTAATGAGTAGGGCATATTTTATAGTTGCAACCTGCTATGCAATAGTAATCTCTTACTCACATTACACTTATATGTTTTTATTTCCAACAGGGTGGATGGGAAATGGAGGACAATGATGCTTCCAGGGAATTGATATGGAAGATTGCCAAAGAACGCTACAAAGGGTGGCCGTCAGGTTTTAGTGCTACCTACAGGGCATAGGATAGTTACGATGCGAGAATGAGAAATAAGCCAGAAGAGCTAGACCTTGTGGAGTAGCACTACCTGTGTGAGTACTTTGGAACCCAGAAGTTCAAGGTATGCCACTGTTCTAAAAATTTTAACAACTGAAGCTCTCTCATTATTAATTATTAATATACATTAATTAATAAGCTTTTTTTGGTCACTAACTGTAGAAGTCTATTACTTAATAATAATGTTTTATTTTCTCCAATAACTATCACACATACAAGATACATGCTGGTGTCATTCTGCGATATATTATTAATCATGATTTATTAGCTCATGTCATATAATCACTTTTAACTACAAGTTACAATGCAAATATAATCATTCATAACCTATTCAGATATGAACATGCATGATAAATGTATTTGAGAAATTTGGCCATGCATGCAGCATAATGGTTTTTGCCAGAACTAACTTAGCATGTTAAATGATATGTAACAGGTACATAGTTCCTCATTGTTTTGATCAATATATTGCTAAATCTTGGCCACTTGAGTATTTATGCAAACTTTAACAATCAATATCTTATCTTGCCCTTTTAAAAAAAATTAGCATCATTGTTTTGGATTTATGCCTGCACTATAGTTACTTATTAACAATCATTAATTAATAAATTTTTCTTGATCATAAATTGTAGAAGATTAGCAGTCAGAACTCCAGCAATCGTCACCAGATGAAAACCATGCATTGCATGGGTTCTAAACCTTTCTCTCAGTGTAGCTGGGAAAAGGTGAGTATTTGTTGCATTATTTTGTCACCTCCTCATACATTAGTCAATAACACATTGTTGACATTCACTATTGCAATCGTAGAGGGACATAGAAACTAGAGCAGAACTAGGACCAATGGAACTGTTCAAGATTAGTCACACCAAACAGGGAAAATGGTCAAATGAGATGTCCCGGAGTATCTACGTGAGTATTTTCATTTTAAATTGGCTTCCATGTTATAGGTCCTTTTTTGGTCGCAATATAAGTACTTTACTGATTTATACTATTCATTTTGTCACTCAGCTGAGTGCTGCCAAAAAATTGTCAATGACAAATTTAGATGAGGTGGGTGATGAAGGCTCACCAAGCATAACATCTGGAGCTGCTAAGGAAAACACTATTTTCCAGGCAACATACAAGGAAATAATGGGAGCCAAGTCAACCAAGTCACCTAGGCATGGTTATTTGTCAAATCCAAATAAGAACCAACTACTGCAAGAGAGAGTCGAGGAACAGGCATGTGAAATTCGGAGATAAAAAGAACTACTTGCAAAGAGAGCTGCTGAAAACAAACAAGAGAAAAAACAACTTGAAGCATCAATTACACAATTAGTGATGCAGAATGTCAAAGCAATGTTAGCACAGAACCAAAACAGTGCACCCGTTCATGAGGTAATAATATCAAAAAGTTTTGCAAGTTTAACTATTTGATAATGATGGACATTAGTATTGTTCTAAATAATCTATTCTTCATGAGTACACTGCTGTTAGCATTATGTTATAAAATATTACTATTCTAATGTTTCGGATTCTAGTAACAATATAGGATTGCTCATTTAGGTTCTTCTTTTGGTATACATGCACAGCCTAGCATTGAAACTGTTGAAACACCACAAGATGACCTTGTGAGCCCTCTAATCAACAACAATACAACATTGAATGAGGACAGGACCAATGAGCTCAACAATACAACAAAACGTCAAGTTGCTAGCACCAAAGATAACAATGATGCAACACCAATGCAGAGGGAAGATACACCGAATCAGGTAACCAACTTGATCAACCATTCTGGAACTTTATGATTGGTTTGAGCAAAAAAATTGAAGCTAACATTGTACAAATAACTCTATAATCCAGATTGAGCCAAGAAGCATTATCACTGTAGAGAAACGAAATATTTTGTTCAGTGATAAAGCAGGAAATGGCGGTGCAGCACCAACATACATAAGTAGACAACAACTTTTAGCGGTTGCTAAAACGAGAAGATGGAAGAAAAAACAACAGGTACAAACAGTTACATATTGAATTTGAGCTGTTGCTGGACCAATAGATTGTAAGTCTTGTAAAACTGGTAGAATGATGTCACGCCCATAAGGCTTGTACATAAGCCCTCTATGTTCATGATTTCAAAACTATTTTAGGTGCAAACAAACTCAGGTTTTGGTTCAAATCCTGAATTGCTACTTTTAGAATATAGAGCTTCACTGCGAAGTTGAGCATTACACATTTTTATGGATTTTTAGACCAATTATCTGGTTCACAAGTCAGTCATAGACCTAGGCTTGAATGATTACATGCGTCCGAATAACTGTCACAAGTGCTGCTGCTGTTGTTGTTCTCCATCTGATATGGCGCTAGTGATGATCATTTTGAGAAGATGTTGACCCCTGGTTCTAAAAACTCTGGTGATGTCATGTGTAGTTTTAAGTTGTCCATAAATTAAACTAAGATGTATGTGAACAGATAGCCAAAAACTACGGAGTTTTGATTAAGTTTTGATTAGATTATTAGTTTATCTCACTTGACTAATGAGAGGAACACAACAAGTATCATAATAAAGATATGAGTAATTCTTATCACGGTTTTTTTAAACATGATATTTTTGTAATGAATAATACTTATTTGTTTGATTGTGAACTGAAGTTTATATACATTGTACATTAGATGTATGGTAACTATTTATATATACATATATGTCAGTAAGCTTTTTATGCCAATACATAAGACTGATGAGTCCACATGGGTTTTGGACCTTCTATGGGATAATTGTTTCGTTTAGTGTTCAGATCAAAAATATAAGAAGAATACATAGATTCTCTTTTGTAGGTTGAAATTAATTTTACATTGATATATACATGCTTAAATTTTATTATAATTTTGAAAACCGGTAGCAATGCACATGCACTTTTCTAATAAGTAACTGTAATTATCTCTTGTCACTACAAACATTATTTTTGATCATGTGCAGGAAATGGAAGCTCCAGGGGTGAACTGAGGCGCCCCTTCCCGGAGGATCGAGGTCCCGAAGGTGCTGATAACGTAGACACTTAATAATACAACAATGATCCAATTTAAGTTCAATTATTACATCAAAGTGCAGCGGAATTACAAGTTCATGAAGTTTTGAAAACAGCGGAAGCGAAATAACGCTAAAATCTATGAGCTCAACGATACAGCATGGTGATGATTCATGCCTGAAGAATCAACACCCTAGCAGCACTCACAATCACTGCGGCGGCAGATCAGACTCCCAGTGGGCAGTCCAACCCTCAGGGACTTGCACGTCCCAAGGCAACACATCTACAGGCAATTCTATCTCTTCAGTACCTGAAAACAACATAAGCATAAAGCCTGAGTACTAATTACTCAGCAAGACTTACCCGTCAAAAACCTAGACATGCAATGGCTCTAATAGGTGGCTTGTTTAAAAAGGACTCGCACTAAGCAACCTATTAGTTCTATCAAGTTTTTACTTTCAGATTAAAGGGGTTGTGCTGAATATAACTTTAGTTGCAATAATAAGATAATAAAACCATACATAAAATAAGTGCAACAATAGAACATTAAATTATATCAGTAATAACCAATACCAATCCATAACCATGATATCATATGCAACTACGTGATTGGCGCGGTGAACAAGCGGTACTCATTACTGCGAGGGACAAAAATTGCAATTGATTTGCACCAGCTGGGAAAACCCGAATAACATGACACATACGCACCAATTAAGGTCGTATATGGCAACCTTTCACAAGAAAAATAACCCACATCCGGACCCGGGTGTGGTGACGTCGAGTGGGCATGCCGTCCTGCTAGCAGTACTTCGTGGTATGGACCGCCCACTCCCGCAGCCGAGGGGTCCTAAGACCAATGCACCTTAACCGTCCTTGATATAAGTGGTATTTAATGCTACATCGGTTTACTAGTGCCCATGAAACTAGCATGCATTCGGTACTGTTTAAAACTTGATCAAGGGGCCGACCACGGACGGGTCTGGTGGGTAAGACAGGGCTACCGTAGCCAACACCCATGTGTTGTTGTAAACCTACACATGCAAATTCCCTGTCCGGCCATACATCAAAAATAAACTTCTTTTACATAAGTTCCATTTAGTGATCAAGTCTTATTCCATAGTAAGGATAACTATCGAAACTATCAATTACTAAGCATAGCATTTTTGTATCGAGCCTACCAAGTTTCTAATAAAAGCAACATAGGTCATTTGGGAAACATGCAAGTAGGGTTCCAATCAACTCCTATGACCTAATGCCACAATAAACATATATACTAGTAGTGATGTAAACTAGCAAAACTTTATAAAGAGGCTAATGCAAACCGGGGCTTGCCTGGATCCACGCAAGTGTTAGCTACTATAGTCTCTTGGTCCTCAGGCTCTTGGTCCTGCTGGACGTCGCGCTCCTGCTCCTGAGTGTCGTTACCTATTGATGAACAAGGGTTAACGGTAGTGTTGAAATACCGTTACATGCAATGATGGGATAAATGCAACGAAATGATGGATGCATATTGCATTAGTGTTTTGATGTTAACAACCTTATTAACAAGTTCTCGAAGCCTTATGCTTCAAGGAAGCAATTTAGACTTTCATTATTTCATGTGTGTGAATCATTTAATTAGGGTTGATATAGCTTGAAAACAATGAAACAAATTAAATAGTAAACAACTGATTCTGGGCTTGAGTGATTTATCATGAACAGAGACATAGATGAAGTGCATTTTCACCAAGTTATAGCCTCTAGAAAGTATTATTTTATTTACTAGCATTTATTCAAGTTAAAGAATTACTTAATTAATAGAATATTAAATACTGCAGATTTGACTTAGCCAAAAATCAGGATGATGCATTAGTATGAATTAACAGTAGATGCAAAAGATTGGAATTAAATTGCTTGTATAGAATTAATAAGGAATTAATTAGTGTTTATACAAGTTATTTAATTTACTAAATTATATTAACAGGGGTAGTTGGTTATTATTTTACTAACATAGAGCTCATTATTATGAAACTAACAAAATTGAATTGAGGTCATTTGGACTTAAAATGAATTTACTATGCATTTTTGAAGTTCCATCAGTTTTCTGGTATTTTTTGGGTTTAAACAATGGACACGTCAGCGCCATGTGGCAGCCACATCAGTGCCAACTGGATGCCAGCTCAGCTGCTAGTCAGCTTTGCTGGAGCGCGGCGGCGCGCGGCCGGGGCTTGCCGGAGGGCTCGCCGCAGGCGACGGTGAGTGACGAAACCTCACCGCGGGAGGGGAAAAACAATGCGCGCATCAAGGAGAGCACAAAGGAGGGGTTTGCGAAGTGGAAAACTCACCGGAGAGTGGTCGTTGACGAGAGGCGATGGAAGGCAGAAGTCCGGTGACGTCGCGTGGTGGACTCGGGGCAGCAAACCGACTACGGCCGGCTCCTACAGCATCACGGGGGCACGACGGGGATCAGCATCAGGTCGACGATCGTCGGGGAAGGCCGAAAGATAGGGCTCACCGTGGGGGCGGCTCGGACAAGGCAGTGCAGAAGGGGTCGGCGAGGGAAAAGTTCAGAGCTGGCGTTCTTGATCATGGAATCAAAGAAGCGAGGGGTCAGGAGTGATCGCGATGAGTTTGCGATTTGCTACGAAGAGGATAGGGGAGACGGGGCTCACCAGAATCGCTGGAATTCCAGATTGCGTTGATGGCGGCCGACGGGGAGCAGAGTCTGGAGATCCTTCAAATTGGCCGAGCTCACCGGAAGATTGTGCGAGCCAGTGCGCGGGAATGCAGCGGGAAGGTAGGCGCGTTTGTTGCTGCTCTCGACTTGGCTCGGGAGGGAGTGAGTGGCCGGGAGTTTGAGCTCGAAGTCGGCTCTGGCAATGGCGGAAATGGTTTGGAAGAGAAGAGAGTGAATAGGGGGGTATTTAAAGGCCAAGGACTCCGGTTCTTTGTCGAGAAACTAGGGAAGGTGCGCGCGCGTAGCTTTGAGCAACATCGGGTCTCAGGGAGACGTTGGAAGCACGGGGAGCAGAGCGGGCGCGGCAGTAGAGGCAGAGTGCGGCAGAGGGGAAAAAGCGACTCATGATCTTGGCCGGTAGCAGCGTGCGTCGCGGAAGGGAGCAGGGGTGACAGGACGGAGCGATCACGCGCGGGCGGGAGCAGTCTGCGGAGGAAACAGGGAGTTGCTTGTCGTCGGAAATCGAGGACACGGCGGCAGGCCTGGCGGCATCGGGCAGGGGCGAAAGAGACCGAGGCTCTCGGCGGCTAGCGGCTAGCGGGTGACCGAGCAGGCAAGTGACACGATGGAGCGGGCACGAGGGGCTGGCTTTCGGTCGGAAAGGCGGGAGCATTCAGGCGGGGAGAATCGAGGCGGCAGAGGAGTCGGCTTCGTGCAGGGCGAAGGTAACTCGCCTCGATGGCAGCTAGCGGCTTCGCGGCAGCAACGACGCGACGACAGCGAGTGAGAGCGCGGGGAAGTGCGGCGGCGAGTTCCGTGGTGGCAGCGGCGGCAGAGGAATCGCGCGGCGCGCGCGTGCGGGAGAGGCGACAGAAGGAAGAAGACAAGCAATTTTTGCAGAAAGGTCCTCGGGTTTTTGAAAAGCTTGCAAAGGAATCCCTAGTTCTATTTTAATTGATTTAAAATACTTCCTTAAGTCCAATTAAGCTGAAATTTTGAGGGTGAGCTAACTAGAATATGGACAATTCACCAGTGAAGTCTATTTGGCCAGAAAAGAAATAATTTAATTAGAATTATTAATTAAAGTTAAATCAATTCTAGGGTTAAACCATTTATTTGATTGATTTCCTATTGGAATAAAATTCTGGTTTTTGGCCCAAAATTCTATTTTATTATTACCATAATTCTGATGTAATTATTTGGCCCATGATTTATAGAAATTTAATTTGCTTCAAAGTTTTTGCTTGCAGGGTTTTATTTTGGCTTGACAAAATTCCATTTTTAACTTGCTCCCATTATTTCATGCTCATACTTGAGTTCAAAATTTTTGGCAATTTGTGCTAAGCATGAAATGAGACACGTGGGTGTCACAGCCCTCCCTCCTTAAAGAAATCTCGTCCCGAGATTAAGAACGGAGTAGACTAGAGAGGGGCAAAAATTTACCTGTGAATGAAGACCAGAATTCCGGGTAATGAGTACTTAGAAATTCTTTCGATTCCCAGGTGGATTCATCTTCTGAGTGATTACTCCATTGCACTTTATAGAATTTAATGGTTCTTTTGCGGGTTGTGCGTTCTTTTTCATCTAGGATTTGTATTCGGTGCTCGGAGTATGTGAGGTCCGGTTGAAGATGATCATACTCTTCCAAGACAACATCAATTGGAGGTTTGAGACATCGTTTCAGTTGAGACACATGAAACGTGTTATGTACTCCAGACAGATTTGGTGGTAACTCCAGCTTGTAGGCGACTTGACCACATCTGTCCAAGATTCTAAATGGGAAAATATAGCGGGGTGCTAATTTTCCTTTGATTCCAAATCGCTGAATGCCCTTCATTGGTGACACTCGGAGATAGACAAAATCATTTCTTGTTGAAAAACAATGGCCTGCGTCGTTGGTTTGCATACTTTTCTTGAAGACATTTAGCAGCCTTGAGATTTGCTTGAATCGTCCGAACCTTTTCTTCTGCATCCTTGACGAGGTCAGGACCTAAAGTTACTCGTTCTCCTGATTCAGACCAATTCAACGGTGTTCTACAACTCCGACCGTAGAGTGCTTCAAAAGAGGACATTTTTACACTCTCTTGGTAACTGTTGTTGTATGAGAATTCTGCATACGATAAATACTCATCCCAGTTACCACCATGTGTTAAGACACATGCTCTGAGCATATCTTCCAAGATTTGGTTGACACGCTCAGTTTGTCCATCAGTAGCGGCATGATAAGCAGAACTTCAGATCAACTTAGTACCCAGAGATGCATGCAGTTGCTCCCAGAAACGAGCAACAAACTGTGAGCCACGATCTGTAACAATGGTCTTGGGTACTCCATGGAGACACAGAATTCTTGCTATGTATAGTTCTGCATACTGCCGTACGCTATATCTGGTGTTTACTGGTAGAAAGTGAGCAGACTTTGTGAGTCTGTCAACAACAACCCAAATCAAATCATGCTTCCGAGATGTGAGAGGGAGGCCAACAATGAAATCCATACTTATATCTTCCCATTTCCAGGCGGGGATACTCAATGGCTGAAGTAGTCCGGCCCGTTTCAAATGGTCGGCCTTAACTCTCTGATAGGTATCACACTCTATGACATATCGAGCAACTTCTCGCTTCATTCTGGTCCACCAGAAATTTTTCTTCAGGTCCTGGTACATCTTGTTACTTCCAGGATGAATGGAATACTTAAAGTGATGTGCTTCATCCAAGATTTTGCGACGAAGCTCAAAATCCTTGGGTACTACTAGACGGTTATTGAACCACAGAGTACCATCCGAATCTTGTGTGAAGCATTTTGCCTTGCCATTCTTAAGGTTCTCCCGAATGTACTTCATTCCAACATCTCTTTTCTGTGCAGCAATGACCTCATCACGAATGATGGAATGAATACTGAGATTGTTGATCACTAGGGCAGGCAATATATGTAGGCTGGGTTCTGTGGTACTCGCTTCAATGCTGCGGTCTATCACTAGATTATTGCAGTGTATCTTTCGACTCAGAGCGTCGGCGACCACATTAGCCTTGCCTAGGTGGTAATGAATCTCTAGATTATAGTCCTTAATTAATTCTAGCCATCGACGTTGTCTCATGTTCAGATCAGTCTAAGTAAATATGTACTTCAAGCTCTTGTGATCTGTATAGATGTGTACTAAATTACCGAGCAAATAATGCCTCCAAATTTTTAGAGCAAGGACAACGGCAGCTAGTTCCAAATCATGAGTAGGATAGTGCTCTTCGTGCTTCCGCAGTTGTCGAGATGCATAGGCAATAACACAACCATCCTGCATAAGCACACATCCAAGTCCTATCCCAGATGCATCACAATATACGTCAAACGGCTTGGTGATGTCTGGTTGAGCCAATACTAGGGCTGTAGTCAACAATGTCTTCAATTTCTGAAAAGCTTCATCACAATTGTTGCTCCAATTGAACTTCCTATCTTTTGTCAGCTGCTCGGTGATGGGTTTGGTCAAGTGAGAGAAATTAGGAATGAACCTCCGATAGTATCCAGCTAGTCCGAGGAAACTATGAACTTGGTGGACAGTTTTCGGTGGCTTCCAATCTAGCACATCTTGGACCTTGCTTGGGTCTACAGAGATACCTTTGACTGAAACTATGTGACCAAGGAAGGGCACACGGTCCAACCAAAATTCACACTTACTGAATTTCGCAAACAGCTTGTGATCTCGTAGACGCTGAAGAACAATACGAAGATGTTCGGCATGTTCTTCCTTGGACTTTGAATAGATAAGAATGTCATCAATGAATACTACCACGAATTTGTCTAGCTCTGGCATGAAGACTGAATTCATGAGATACATGAAATAGGCAGACGCATTTGTCAATCCAAAGAACATCACTAGATATTTGAATAATCCGTATCTAGTGGAGAATGCAGTCTTTGGAATATCTTCTGCTCTGATCTTGATCTGATGATAACCTGACCGAAGGTCAATTTTGGAAAAGACCTTGGCACCAACCAATTGATCAAAAAGAATATCAATACGGGGCAACGGGTATTTATTCTTGATGGTGACTTCATTAAGAGGCCGGTAATCAACAACAAGACGCAGAGACTTGTCCTTCTTCTTCACAAAAATGGTGGGACAGCCCCAAGGTGAAGTACTTGGGCGAATAAATCCTTTTTCCAGCAACTCATTCAACTGTTTCTTCAATTCAGCTAGCTCATTTGGAGCCATTTTATAGGGACGTCGGGATATGGGAGAAGTTCCTGGTGGAGCTCAATCTTGAATTCTACTTTGCGATCAGGTGGAAGTCCAGAGATATCTTCCGAGAATACGTCGGGATACGCATAGACAATAGGGATGTTCTCAAGTGATGGTCCTTCCAAATGATAGACAACCAGATCCCTCGAGGAGATGGTGCTAAGAGAAAGGGTGTCTGGACCATGTAGGGGAGAGTTCAAATGGACCACACGGGGCTCTATATCCAACATGGCTCTATGGCTTTTCATCCACTCCATGCCAATCATTAGGTCAATCTCTTGGTTATGGAGCATGATAAAATCGGTGGGGTAGATTTTCTGATTGATTTCTAGTGGAGCTTTGCTTACTATTTCATTAGCTAGAATTTGTCCAGCTGGGGAACGGACAGTAAAGCACTGATTTATAGTGGTGGTGTGGAGATTATGTTTTTGCACACAAGTTCTGCTAATAAAATTATGAGTAGCACCAAAATCGAAAAGAGTGAGAACAGGCTGGCGGTAGAGTAAGAGCATACCGGTCAGCACGGGATCACCCTGGGGAATATCGTCAGCGCTGGTGTAGTTCACTTGGGCACCCGAGATGGTGCATTCACAGTCTTGTTCTACAGAGAGCGCTGATTGTTGTTGTTGTTGCGCCTAGGTGTTCTACATTCTCTGGCGAAGTGGCCGGTGCGACCACAGTTGTAGCACGGGTAGTTACCTCCACGACTGACAGGCTGGGGAGCACGTGCATTCTGACTTCCCTGCTGCTAGTTGGGAGCACGATACTGATTGTGCTGTTGCTGCTGCTGTGGGGCTCAGGGCGGAAAGTACTACTGCTGCTGTGGCCTTGGGCACTGAAACTGCTGCTGCGGGGACGTCCGGTACCGCTGTCCAGACGGTGAAGTATACACCAGGCAATGCTTCGCCTATGGGGTAGCAGAGGCACTAGCAGGGGCCTTCCTCTTGCGCTCATCTTCCTCAACTTGGCGCATGGCACCCTCCTGGACAATAGCAGCATTGACCAGGTCGTTGAAGGTGCCGGTTGTCTGCCAGGTCAGACGCTCCTTCAGTGCGGCATTCATGCCACGCAGGAAAGCATACCTCTTCTTCTCCTCAGTGTTGACATACTCAGTGGCATACTGAACAAGATGGTTGAACGCCTCAAAATACTGGAGGACATTCCTCCCTCCTTGTTTCAGGTCCATGAACTCCTGAAACTTCCTCTGCAGAAGACCGGCTGGTATGAAATGAGCTCAAAAGGCAGTTTGAAACTCATTCCACTCGACACGGGTCCCAGTGGGTAGTGAAGCGACGTGGTTCGCCCACTAGGCACTAGCAGGGCCCTGGAGTTGCTGGGTGGCGAATAGCACCTTCTGGTGCTCAGTGCAGTCAAGCAGACCGAACTTAGACTCGGTCTGACGCAGCCAGTGGTCGGCGTCCAGGGGCTCTCTAGCACGCTCGAAGTTTGGCGGGTGCATACTCAGAAAGTCTTAATAAGTGCACTGTCAGGGCTGGTTGTTGTTGCGATTGCCCCCATGTCCAGCCAGGTGGGACGTGATATCAACTAACCGGTAGAGCAACTCGGAGTCGTTCTGCTGTCGGCTGAGTGCTGTAGCCAGAACATCTGCTAGCGAAGGCTGAGCATTAGCTCCCTGCTGGGAGCTCTCAGGATCATCCTGATTCCGAGTTCGCACCATGCTGCAAATTACACCCTACACATTAGTTATTCTTCCAAGTGTTCCATAAGACATAGGTGTAAAAACTTGCAAGGGTGCTCTAAGGGTTTAAGAAATGACAACCATTTTCATAAATCAAAGTTGGGTACATGGTTATTAAAAGTATAATCATGACACTAACTCATCATACGTGCATCGACGCCTAACTATGGTATTGCGGACGCACTATGGCTCATATACGACCAACTCATCTACTCCTGGTCTATGACTATCAGCTCGTCGGGTTCTGGTGGTCCCAATGGCTCTTCTGGCGATCCTGGTTCCATCAGCTCTACACCAACATTTTCGGCTTGCTCCATCTCTTCATCCACTTGTTTTCCATACTCCATAGGGATCTCATCCCAATTATCTATTATGGGAAGGTGGGTAGCCTTGAAGGCGTCAAATTCGACTTGAAGCTCCTGCAGTTCAGATTCCATGATGTCAGCATCTCCAATAGCTTGGTCACGCTCTTTGATTATCATATCCATCTCTTTATTCTTTGCTTGTACTTGCTGGTTTAATTCTGCAATTTCTAGAATCTTGGCTTGCTTTTTGGCTTCGGAAAGCCGAAGTGCGGCCCGAAACATGTCCAGTTGATGGTACAAGTTCTTGCATATGCCAAATAGGGAGAGTCCATAACACTCTGCCACATGTAGCGCTAGGCGATACAGTGGGTGGTTTGGATCGAAGACAAAATCCAGACGGCGGTTCCACTCAGGATCTTCCATGTTGTTAATGGGTATCAAGGTTACCGGTGTTCTAGTGACCTCATGCTTGTGGAGTTCGCAAAACAGAGTGGGGGGTTTGAGGGCAGCAACACTCCAAGTAGTGAGTAGGTCCACGCCAGTGACACTGATTGTCCATGACTCCCATGCCGGTAAGAAGGAATAGTTGGTGGGAACTGTGACATGGACTACACAGGAAGTGATTCCATTCTCCTCAATGGTCTTTCCAACGTAGGTGGGAGGGATATCATGTCCATAACCCTGAAGGACACTCCAAAAGAGTTGAGTCATCCCAGGGATCTCCAGACCGTCGGTGATTTCCCAACCTGGTGGAGCTTGGAAATTGTTTTCAGCCATCTACAAGGGCGAAATCTGAATGAGTCAGAATCTTCCTTAAAGTGAAGTGCATTTCATGTCCAACTTCATAAAATACAGAAACAAATTTTTAGTTTCCATTTTCCAGCCTCAAGGGGTATTAATATGGAGATGGATTTTTAATAGATTCGGTCTTGACTGTGCGACAGTTAGAAATCAAGTATTGTGCCCAAAAAACAAAATCTATAGAACTGGTTCTTGGTACCATGTTACAGTAGACTTTCATAGCTTTTCAGATGGTGTTTGTATTCCCAAAAATTCCAAGTAGAACTGGACTTATGGTTTTTTGCAAGTTCAGGGATGTGTTGAAAATAGAGAGTTGATAGATTGTTGTTAATTTAATAATTCAAACGTGTATTTCGAATTTTGTACTTATCAAACTTGCAAACTTTTATTTTAGAGATGGGTAAGTAAGGAGAGAACAAAATTTTAGTTAAGTTATAAGGAATGCATGATGCAAAATTCAATTTATTTACCTATCGTTCCTCACAACACACACCTATATTGCTGGTACTTAGCGGCACGAAAATTGGTGACGACCCGCACTCATCACGTAGTCACTAAGTGTTGTACTAACGGTGTTAGTGTACCTACAGAAAAACTCATTGCAGAAACATTATTTTAAATTAAGAGAAACTATAAAAATAAGAGTAATTCTACAACGATTCATGGAGCAAACCGCCTTACGAAACCATGGTTCTCGCAAGCGAACCAATGCACGTAACCCTATCATTATGAGCATTACTAAGAAAAAGTTTGGCATAGTTTATGGAAGAAACCGTCTCGTGAAACCATAGCCCTCGCGAGTGAACTCTATGCTCCAACACTTGTCAAGGAGCTAAAAATGAAAAATGTGGGCAACGATTCATGGAAAGAATCGTCCCGCAAAGCCACAGTCCTTGCGAGCAAACTTTAAATGCTAAAAGATGAACCAATTAAAAGCCAACTCAAGCATAACCATTAGCATTGTCACCAACCCTAATAACTACTAGGGGCAATACTAACGTATCCTCACACGTAACATCGTAGTTTTTGAAAATACGTTTTAATTATTGTATTATCATGGACCACGGCTCTGATACCAGCTGAGGCACCCCTTCCCGGAGGATCGAGGTCCCGAAGGTGCTGATAACGTAGACACTTAATAATACAACAATGATCCAATTTAAGTTCAATTATTACATCAAAGTGCAGCGGAATTACAAGTTCATGAAGTTTTGAAAACAGCGGAAGCGAAATAACGATAAAATCTACGAGCTCAACGATACAGCATGGTGATGATTCATGCCTGAAGAATCAACACCCTAGCAGCACTCACAATCACTGCGGCGGCAGATCAGACTCCCAGTGGGCAGTCCAACCCTCAGGGACTTGCACGTCCCAAGGCAACACATCTACAGGCAATTCTATCTCTTCAGTACCTGAAAACCACATAAGCATAAAGCCTGAGTACTAATTACTCAGCAAGACTTACCCGTCAAAAACCTAGACATGCAATGGCTCTAATAGGTGGCTTGTTTAAAAAGGACTCGCACTAAGCAACCTCTTAGTTCTATCAAGTTTTTACTTTCAGATTAAAGGGGTTGTGCTGAATATAACTTTAGTTGCAACAATAAGATAATAAAACCATACATAAAATAAGTGCAACAATAGAACATTAAATTATATCAGTAATAACCAATACCAATCCATAACCATGATATCATGTGCAACTACGTGATTGGCACGGTGAACCAGCGGTACTCATTACTGCGAGGGACAACAATTGTAATTGATTTACACCAGCTGGGAAAACCCGAATAACACGACACATACGCACCAATTAAGGTCGTATATGGCAATCTTTCACAAGAAAAACCACCCACATCCGGACCCGGGTGTGGTGACATCGAGTGGGCATGCCGTCCTGCCAGCAGTACTGCGCGGTATGGACCACCCACTCCCGCAGCCGAGGGGTCCTAAGACCAACGCACCTTAAGCGTCCTTGATATAAGCGGTCTTTAATGCTACATCGGTTTACTAGTGCCCATGAAACTAGCATGCATTCGGTACTGTTCAAAACTTGATCAAGGCGCCGACCACGGACGGGTCCTAGGGTGGGTAAGACAGGGCTACCGCAGCCAACACCCATGTGTTGCTGCAAACCTACACATGCAAATTCCCTGTTCGACCATACATCAAAAATAAACTTCTTTTACGTAAGTTCCATTTAGTGATCAAGTCTTATTCTATAGTCAGGATAACTATCGAAACTATCAATTACTAAGCATAGCATTTTTGTATCGAGCCTACCAAGTTTCTAATAAAAGCAACATAGGTCATTTGGGAAACATGCAAGACGGGGCTCACCAGAATCGCCGGAATTCCAGATTGCGTTGACAGCGGCCGACGGGGAGCAGAATCCGGAGATTCTTCAAATTGGTCGAGCTCATCGGAAGATTGTGCGAGCCAGTGCACGGGAATGCAGCGGGAAGGTAGGCATGTTCGTTGCTGCTCTCGACTTGGCACGGGAGGGAGTGAGTGGCCGGGAGTTTGAGCTTGAAGTCGGCTCTGGCAATGGCGGAAATGGTTTGGAAGAGAAGGCAGTGAACAGGGGGGTATTTAAAGGCCAAGGACTCGGGTTCTTTGTCGAGAAGCTGGGGCAGGAGCGAGCACGTAGCTTTGAGCAACGTCGGGTCTCGGGGAGCCGTCGGGAGCGCGGGGAGCAGAGCGGGCGCAGCAGCAGAGGCAGAGCGTGGCCGAGGGGAAAAAGCGACTCATGATCTTGTCCGGTAGCAGCGTGCGGTGCGGAAGGGAGCAGGGGTGACAGGACGAAGCGATCATGCGCGGGCGGGAGCAGTCTGTGGAGGAAACAGGGAGTTGCTGGTCGTCGGAAATCGAGGACGCAGCAGCAGGCCTGGCGGCATCGGGCAGGGGCGAAAGAGATCGAGGCTCTCAGCGGCTAGCGGCAAGCGAGTGACCGAGCAGGCAAGTGACGCGACGCAACGGGCACGAGGGGCTGGCTTTCGGTCGGAAAGGCGGGAGCGGTTAGGCAGGGAGAATCGAGGTGGCAGAGGAGTCGGCTTCGTGCAGGGCGAAGGTAACTCGCCTCGGCGGCAGCTAGCGGCTGGGTGGCAGCGACGATGCGACGGTGGCGAGTGAGAGCGCGAGGAAGTGCGGCGACGAGTTCCGAGGTGGCAGCGGTGGCAGAGGAATCGCGCGGCACGCACGCGCGAGGGAGAGGCGATAGAAGGAAGAAGACAAGCAATTTTTGCAGAAAGATCCTCGGGTTTTTGAAAAGCTTGCAAATGAATCCCTAGTTCTGTTTTAATTGATTTAAAATACTTCCTTAAGTCCAATTAAGCTGAAATTTTGTGGGTGAGCTAATTAGAATATGGACAATTCATCAGTGAAGCCTATTTGGCCAGAAAGGAAATAATTTAATTAGAATTATTAATTAAAGTTAAATCAATTCTACGGTTAAACCATTTATTTGATTGATTTCCTATTGGAATAAAATTCTGGTTTTTGGCCCAAAATTCTATTTTATTATTACCATAATTCTGATGTAATTATTTGGCCATGGTTTGTAGAAATTTAATTTGCTTCAAAGTTTTTACTTTCAGGGTTTTATTTTGGCTTAAGGAAATTCCATTTTTAACTTGCTCCCATTATTTCATGCTCATACTTGAGTTCAAAATTTTTGGCAATTTGTGCTAAGCAAGAAATGAGACACCTGGGTGTCACACGAACTAATACTAAAGATATCTTAGTAGTCCCTAAAGGTTATGATGTAAATGACATGATTGTTTGTTTATGGCCTCCTAATTAAATCACAAAAGCCTTGTCAATTTACAATCTTTCTACTACATGTGCAGAACTATATTCTTTTGGTGATACAAGAGAGGTCTCCAACATTCTGCTGTCATAACGATTAAGATCAAGTGATTCAGTTTTTCTAGGTTGTCTAGAATTTTTATTTTTGTGAGTGATGGAACATTCTGGTGTGGCAACAATAATGTTTGGTTGTAAGCATGAATGATGGATTTGATATTAGTAGTACTATCTATAATATTGGATCAGTTTCTATTTTGGAATATATTCTTTTGTTGCATTAGCAATATAATATGGTTGCAAAAACCACAAATTAATTGTGTTGCAATTACCTTTTCCCCATTGCGTAGGCCATAATCTGATGCTACACCTTGCTGTTACAACAAATTACAATTAATGCAATATAATCATATAGCAACCACAATTATTGTGTTGCAATTACCTGATACAAAAATTGCAACCACTCTAACTCTGTTGCGATTTCCTGTAAGAATATAGCCATGACTAACAATTTGTTGCCATATGTTTTTGGTATGTGTTAATGACTCGTACATTGTTGCGAAATCTGTTGCTATATCTTCTAGGTATATAGCGATGATTCGTAATCCGTTGCTATATCTTCTAGGTATATAGTGACGATTCGTATGTCATTGCGATATCCTATGCTCATATTCCAACAACCTCCATTGTGTTGCAATACTCTTTAAGTGTATAGCAACAACACAAAATTGGTTGGGATTTCTCTGAGTATATTGCAACATCATAAATGAAATTGCCACTATCATATATCATTGCATTATGATGTATTTGCAACAGTACCCATGCACTGCAATCATGCTTGCTTGCAACTACTGTGTCTTGTTGCGTTATAATGTATTTGCTAAAGTACCTATGCGTTGCAATCATGGGTGCTTGCAACTACCATATGGTGTTACAATAAAGACAAATAGCAATAATGACCATGGTTGCCAGCACCAACCACGCAACACTCATGGTCGTTGCATTTACATCCTTTCTCAACACAGCTCCTCGTTGCAACCGACGACATTAATTGCAGCTCCTTATAATGGTGATGTAATAGGCTATTGCATCGGAGGATTTAGCAACGCCTCCTAATGATTGAAAAAGGTTGCCAACAACAACAACAACAACAACAACAACAACAAAGCCTTTTTATCCCAAGCAAGTTAGGGTAGGCTAGAGATGAAACCCATGGGAACCCAAAAAAGAAGACACAAAGAAACGAAAGCCAAAAGAAAGAGAAGAGAAAAAAAAGAAAGAAAGAAAAGAGAGAGAGAAAAAAGGGCAAAAACAAAAAGAACAAAAGCTAAAAACGAGTAAGCAAGAAGGAAGGAAAAAAGATCACGGTTCCGGCACGTCTATTGCTAGTCTCCAAGCGCTCCTATCCATAGCTAGCTCCTTAGGGATATCCCACACCTTCAGGTCTCTCTTAACCGACTCGTCCCAAGTCAAGTTAGATCGGCCTCTACCTCTCTTAACATTAGCATCTCTCTTTAGAACCCCACTACGTACCGGCGCCTCCGGAGGTCTCCGTTGGACATGTCCGAACCATCTCAACCGATGTTGAACCAATTTCTCCTCGATAGGTGCCACTCCTATCCTGTCTCGGATATCTTCATTCCGTATTCGGTCTCTTCTTGTATGCCCGCAAAACCAACGCAACATACGCATCTCTGCTATACTTAGTTGTTGAAAATGTCATCTTTTTGTAGGCCAGCACTCAGCACCGTATAACATCGCCAGACGAATTGCCATCCTATAGAATTTACCTTTTAGCTTTTGTGGCACCCTCTTGTCGCATAAGACGCCGGATGCTTGACGCCATTTCAACCAGCCGGCTGAAATTCTATGACTAACATCTTCATCAATGTCACCGTCCTTTTGCAACATCGATCCTAAATAACAAAATGTATCCTTTTTGCCATCTATTAATATTGCAACACAAATGACCTTTTTGCAACATTTTTGGGGCGTTGCGCTAAGGTGATTTTCTTGTATCGACTTCTCAACGCAGACGTAGGGTTCTTTGTGAGCCTGAACTTCGGTAAACAAATCTTGTGTCTCCGTGTGCTTCCTTTATTTACTTGTTCCTTTCATTGTTTTAGGTTTCATACTTGTATTAGCTTTAATTCAACTGTTCTACTTGTGTAGGCTTGTCTAGTTGTTGCTAATACTTTGTAGTGCCTTATTCATCTGTTGTTGTTCTACTCATCAACTTAGTAACTGCGAAATCAGCTTAGTTTTAATTTGAGCGACTTTCTGCCCTCTCATCAGCACTGCTGATCCAGCACCGGCAATGGCCATCGGCACTGCCAATCCTAGCCACCGGCACTGCCGGTCCATTTCGTAGGATTTTTAGATTTGCCTATTCACCCCCCCCCCCCTCTAGGCAACTTTCACTATTGCACATCTTGGGCAGCAATGAAGTCGAAATTACGACACCAATCTGGTCCCCCACTTGAGTCAAAGAAGAATATTGTTGAATGTGAGTCATTTGATGTTCCAAAGCTAGATTATGATACAATTCATCATTGTGTCAAGGAGGCTGTTAGTGCTATTTTTTCCAAACACAAGCAACCTGAGGTGTGTTCGAATGTGGACAAATCAAACGTAGGGCTGGAAGTTCTTGAGTCTTCTTGTGCTGATCAGGTTGAACCATTAATTAAAGCTGCAAATGATCATGTGGGTATATCTTTGATGTCTCAAAAAGTAAATTCAGATGGCGTCATTGCGGATGTCATGGGGCAGCGCTGTAATATTTTTCATTCAGAGTGCAAGATTAAAAAGAATGTATGCAAATTAATTGTTGATGGTGGAAGTTTCAATAATATGATTAGTTCAGATTTGGTACATGCATTATGTTTATCTACATGGTGGCTTCCTACACCTCGTTACATGCAATGGATGAATAAAAGTGGCACGCTACAAATTACCCATAGGGCAAGACTAAAATTTGCAGTGGGAGATTATGTTGACACTATGGATTGTGATGTGGCACCGTGCATGCCATTTATTGTTAGGAAGACCATGGCAGTTTGATCTTGATGCAACACATGGTGGTCATTCAAACAATTATTATTTCATGCATAAAGGTGTTCATCACATTCTAAAGCCAATGAAGGAATGTGATATTAAGGCTGAGGTTTTTATTGCTGCAACAAAGAAGAAACATGGTGCAGATATTACCTCAAAGCCAAGGACGGCTTTGTTTCAAGGGGGACAGAATGATGTGGTAGTTCCTGCTGTAACAAGTGCACCTAGTATTTCTAAAATTCTTTTAGTTGTTGCTCTTGAACATTGTACCATTCATTGTGATTTGATCAAAGCTGAATTACATGAAGGGAAAAATAATAGTGATGCAAAGAATTGTCTAAATAGCACTATTGGTGTTGATCTGAACATGAAAGGAGCTCATCAAATTAGGTCAGCTGAGGACGGCTTTGATTCAAGGAAGGGAGGATTATGAGCCCATGGCTCATCGGGTCATTAAAACTACATATTCTAAAAACAAGCATGATTTTACACATTGCAGAACATGATGTATCAAAATACTCCAACATTCAGTTTGGATCTTTGAAAAATGTTATGAATAATGAAGAGCAAAGTGAGGATATGCCAGCCAATTATTCTATGCCATGCAATGCTTTCATTGGGACCAATCTGAAGGTTGAGGAAAAGAAACGAGGAACGAAGGAATATGTTATGATTGGATCAATAGTTGTGCCACTTGTTAAAAGTAAGGGACATATATTGGTGTTATAGGCCTTCCCAAAGGTATGCAATACTTTACTTTCAAAGTCTACATGGCCTCAAGTCCACCCAGTCACGAAATCAGAAGATATGGAAACTGAAAATCAGTTCGGACTCGGTTCAGGATCAGCCAGACAGGTGTAGAGTAAAAGTAGCATAACTGGGTCATACGGAATCTGATTGGACTGAGTAAATACTCGTTTGAGAGATAATTTTATAACCTTTCCAACGGATCCAGATCCATAGTCAAATAAATTCCCTAGAGGTCTCAATAATGAAAATAGTACTGGGTTGTGTTGAGTACGAGTCTGTTTTTAGATATGTTCGAGTCGAACCGGGTTTTTGGCTGGCTTGCATGCCATATAGCCTACGGCCGGCACCCCTATAAGGTTGGACGTCATTGTATTATGTTTTTGGCCATGGTGTCCTCCTATGAACCTAGAGGTGTTGCCCTCCTCTACCAGCTGCCGCCGCCGATCTCTACCGGTTGCTGAAGCGCGTGATCAGGTGGTTGTTTCCCTGGGTGCGTGCTAGAACATTGTAGTTCCTCATCTCTAGATCATGCTTGTCCATGTTACGGGTTGGAGAGTTTACATTATAGTTCCTCATCTCCAGAACATTATAGTATTGGTTGACATCTATATCAAGTTCTTGTAAGCTGGTTTTATTATCCATTGTGTTCTACATTGTTGCTAGTTTGTGGTTGATAGTCAATTATCAGTTTGTGGGGTTTGCTTTATTATCATTGCTAGATAATTCATTGTCGGATTGCTCTATCAACAATTGATTGCTGAGATAAACAAGTTTCAATAGCTCAATATACTTTCTACTACTTGTTGTACCATGAGAGATTGGGACAAATCTCAGACACGTTGTCGTGTTTTTATTAAATTTTCTATTAATTCTATGGAATAGTCACCTACAGCAAATATTTACCAACACTTGTGGAATTTGTTAGTAATAAACTCCCACCACTATATATGTTGGTTATCCATTTTATTGCTTTTATGCAAGTATTTGATAGTCGGATTTGGTACTTAGTAACCATCAACAAACTCCCCCACACATAGCCTTTGCTCATCCTCGATTAAAGGAAAAAGACTGAGGTGTATCATAATCTCCAAACGGTATGATGCTAACATGCAAGTTATTCCAAAACGTACCTGTAGCAATGGACTTTGGAGTGTCTACCATGTAACCTTGGGCGGTTGAAGAGTGGAACGGTATAGATTCCGATCATCTTCTATCCTTGTGCTAAGTAATTTGGGGTTTTGAAGAATTTTAATAGATAAAACAAAGCTATACTCCTCAAATGATTCTCAAGTCACTCATATATGTGTGTGGATCCTCACCGAGGCTTTTGTTGTTGCCTCTTTTTGTTCCTACCTTTACAGATAAGCTTGTGTGGAGCTCAGGGTAGGGAAGAAGGCATACTTGTGCTTCATGTATTACCAAGTCAAAAACCGGTTCCAAAGAGAAAACAAGTCATGAGTCACCAATCAATTATGTGCACATATGATGAGTACATCACTCCTATGGATGCACACAACACTCCTCCAATTCTGGACTTCCAAGGTCCAATGACTAGAGCTCATGCACGACGATTAAATTTAGAGGTGAGCTCGTTCATACGTCCTTCATTATATGTCACTTTTGAGAATGGTTTGCTACCTAATGATTATATTGTAATTAGGAACCATGGAGAGGACCAGGAGATGATGGGAGAAAGACTTGGAGACGTGGAGAACCAGCAAGGACGTGGAAGCCAAGGTGGAGGCCCAACCAAAACCGACTTCGAGTCTATTTTAGGGCCCAGTACTAGTCTAAACTAAAACGGATGCCCAGGATGCATATAGACTCAGATTTGTATGTTCTATGTATGGACGGAAAGATAAGAAGAAAAACTTTCAAATGCTGCTGGTCTCATGTCAAAATTCATCCGGAGTCATCAGCAATCGTCGAAACAAAAGAGTGTCCAGAATCTGTTCCGGTGCTGCGTCGCCTGTTTTTGGCCTTTGGGCTTTGTATCCAGTTGAGCCCAATTAGGGGTGCATCCAGAGGGTCTTGCAGGACCCTAGGGTCTTCATATACAGCCGCCACCACACCATTAGGATTCAGGTTTTGCTTAGATTATTCTGTTCATAACAATTTCGCTGTCGTCACGGTTTGTGAGACCCCAACTTCGTGAGATTTATAATACATCTACAATTATGTTGGTTTCTTCTTTGTTCTTGCTTGTGTTCTTGAGCCGTAGGTAGAGATTAGCCTTCTCGGCGAGATTAATTGTTTTAGGACGATTGATAACCAGAGGAGACGTTGTGCTGCAATTGCGGGGTTTAGAACGTGTTGTTCTGAAGCCAGATCGATTTGTCTATGGCCTCCGACCAAATCAACTTATCTAGAACCTTTTGGAAGATCGGGAACCCTTGTTCACATCAAGTGGTAATCAGAGCTTCAGGTGCACTGTTAGGTTCGCACTATCCTTAGTTAATTTTGTTTTGTGTTCATCCTATCATCCACAGAAAAGCCCCAAAAAAATTTCCCCCTCCCACCCATAACCACGTGTTTAGCCTTTGCATATTTCAATTTTAGAGTCCGTAGTGTTGAGTTTGTGCCCTAGTTCTTGTTTAGTCGCTGGTTTAGTTTGTCCTTTTGTCGTCTGAAAGACCAAGAAGGCGACCAGAGGGGGGTGAATGGGAGCCATTCAAAAATTCTCCGAGAGAACTTGGCCTATATCCCAAGAACAACCCAAGCCAACCTCTGAACCAATCACCAAGACTACACACGCCAACTTGTGGTGTATTAGTCTTAGGAGTGATCAACTATAGCAAAGAAACAGAGCGAAAACAACAGGAAACAACAGAGACTCGAGATAGTCAAAAACCTCACAAACTGTACCTTACTGAACCACCACCGGCAGTGCCGATCAGGACCATCGGCAGAGCCGATCTAGCCCATCGGCAGTGCCAGTGCGGGGTTCTAAGACCCACCAGCAGTGCCGGTCCTAGTCGTCGGCAGTGCCGATCGACCCTGACAGAACAGCAAAAACTTTCGGGAATTTGGCAAATCTTCTCCAAAATCTAACCAAACGAAATCCAAATGATGCAATTTTTGGACCAGTGAATCCTCATCACATCACGACCCTAATCCTAGAAAATCATCTAAATTGGCTCAAAGAATCATCACAAATTTCAGATCATGTGCCAAGAACACCAAAAAGGGGAAACTTGAGAAATCTTTCAAATCGAAGGTGCTAGAGCTATTGATTCGGTCAAGGATCCATAGAGGATTGTTCTAGCTCATCCTAGTGAAAAGTTTCTCAAGAAATCCGAGCCCATAACTCGTCCAAAAATGAGATCGAAAATCACCATGAAAATAGCTCCGAAAATAGGAAAAAGGGAATTTCGGGATTCAAGTGAAGAGGGAAATCTTGAGCTCGAAAATACTTCTCATATCATAGAAAGGTGCTTACAAGATCCATGATAGGAAAGCGACTTGAGATGCAAAGAATGTGAAAAGCGCAACAAAACGCTCAAGATCATGATATGCTCCCCCTCAAGTTGTGGTAGGTCTCATGTTGTGCAAAATGGATCATTTAAAGTTTCTTAGCATTATTTGTGCATGACCCAAAATTTTCTCCCCCTTTGGCAATGAACTCATCAAAGAGGCAAAAGGACAAGCAAACATGCAATGCAAGAAAATGCAAACCTAAGGAGCTTCAACAATTATGCAAACAAGCATTTAACTTTGCTAACCATAACCATAGTGCCATAAAGTGTAAAAGCAATAGCTCCCAATCATGCAAAGATAAAAAATGGATAGGAAGGCATAAACACCATGAGCTATACAAGCTAAGCAGAAAGATTGACTAGCTTAGATAGAATCAAAGTTGCTTATCATGAGCAAAACTGCCACCACATGTGTAAGTACTCCCATCCAAGGAAAAACAAGCACCAAGTCAATCAAAAGGATACTAGCCAGTCTTAATCTCAACTAGGGCAACAAGCATTCGCAAAAAATGAGCTCTACAAACGCTCACATATGGAACAGAGACTCAGTTGATCAAGTGATTATTATTTATCCTCATGTGTCCTCTTATCCATGCGGAGGGTCGCACGACTGGGTACGGCAAACACCCCGAGGCTTCAAGTCACAATGTTTGGATTTAGAATTTTAGAATTATTCTTGGTCAAAGCACTTAGCAGATTATTCAAGCTTATGCACAAGACAAAAGAGCATGCCTTTGTGGCAAAAGGAACACACGTTCCCACAATGTTTCATCATGAGCTAAACATTTGCAAAGCCTTCCATTTTGCAAACACAAGGTGCCAAAGCCAAGACATCCTCTAGACTAGCCTCAATGCAAGTTCCCACATGGATGAAAGCAATTATACACATGGTGAGCAAGTTTTAGCAAGATTATATCATAAGGTTCACAAGAAGCTCAGTTTACCTTTAAGATTAGCAAGTTGCTCACATGAGTCTATAACAGGACATCTAGAAAATCTAAGCATGAGAAATTACCATCACATTCACACAACTTAGCTCAAGCTCAATCAAAGCAGAGAGAAATGCAGGAAAGCATAAGAATCAAAGCTCATCTGCCGATGCATATATTACATATGAGATGCAATGCGAAAATGGTAAGATACATATATACAAGTGAACACCAACTCCCCCTCAAATGATGCCATAAGGATGACACACACCAAGTTCCCCCCGAAGAAAAGCATGTCTAGAAGCATCTAGGGGCTTGGTGAGGATATCAGCTAATTGGTTTTTGGTATCAATGTATTTGAGCTCAACATCCCCCTTGTCAACATTGTCTCGAATCGCACATTGATGTGTTTGACCTTACCATGTTGGACTGGGTTTTTGGCTAAGCATATGGCACTGGAGTTATCACACATGAGTGGAACACCCTTAAAAGTTAACCCATAGTCTCTCATGGTAGACACAATCCATAGGATTTGTGGGCAGCAACTAGCAACAGCAACATACTCAGCCTCTGTGGTGGATTGGGCAACACTCGATTGCTTACGAGAAGACCAATACATCAAAGAAGTACCCAAGAAATGGCAAGTACCAGAAGTGCTCTTCCTATCAATTCTACACCCCGCAAAGTCTGCATCCAAATACCCAATAAGATCAAGAGATGAACATGCAGAGTACCAAAGATTGAACTCAAGGGTGTATTCGAGATACCTGAAGATGCTTGACAGCCTTGCGATGACTCACCCTTGGGGAAGCTTGAAAACGAGCACAAAGTCATACCGCAAAGTGTATGTCGGGTCTTGCCACTGTCAGGTACAAGAGGGAGCCAATCATGCTCCTGCACTCCCTTTGATCCACCACTTCACAGTCTTCATCAGGGTCAAGAGCCGTTGTAGTGGACATTGGTGTAGACAACGGCTTCACATTGACCATGTTGAACTTCTTCAGGAGATCCTTCGTGTACTTGGCTTGATCTATGAAAGTGCCTTGCTTGCACTGCTTGATTTGAAGCCCAAGAAAGAAGGTGAGCTCTCCCATCATCGACATCTAAAATTCACTTTCCATAGCTTCCTGAAATCTGGATACAAGAGCATGAGAGGAACCACCAAAGATGATATCATCCACGTAAATTTGAACCATTAGAAAGTCATTGCCATGCTTTAGAGTGAACAAGGTTTTATCAACACACCCCATGACATACCCATGCTCTAGCAAGAAGGTCTTAAGACTAGCATACCATGCCCTAGGTGCTTGCTTTAGCCCGTACAAAGCCTTCTGAAGCTTGTACGCACGGTTTGGGTATTTGTGGTGCTCAAAGCCAGGGGGTTGCCTCACATACACTTCTTCCTCTATGAAACCATTTAGAAAAGCACTCTTGACATCCATTTGATAAAGTCTAATGCCCTTGGAGGCAGCAAATGCAAGAAAGATCCTAATGGCTTCTATGTGAGCAATAGGAGCAAAGGTTTCACCATAATCTAAGCCCTCCACTTGGCTAAAACCTTGAGCAACTAGCCTAGCCTTGTTTCTCACAACCTCACCATCCTCCCCATGTTTGTTTTTGTACACCCACATTTTTGGGAGGCTCTACAAGGGTCCAGACTTTGTTTCTCTCAATGTTTTCCAACTCCTCATGCATGGCATTAACCCAATGTTCATCAGATAGTGCGTGTCCAACATCTCGGGGTTCAAAGGTTGCAACAAAGAGAGAGAGCAATGGTAAAGCAAGCAAGATGTGCAGACCTTGACCTTGTTGTTCTCTCATAGAGATTACCGATCATCTGTTGAGGTGGATGTTGGTGCTGAATGTGGTCAGGAGCCTCTCTCTCAGAGTGTACATCCCCCTTAACCATAGCTGGAGCTCGCTCGATAGCCGCTGAAGTTGATGTAGAAGCTTCTGGACCCTCTGCTGGAGTAGTGGTAGCAGCAGGAACAAGCTCAGATGAGAGATGAAGTGATTCATCGTCGTCATCATCAAAGCCCTGTGGGTTCTCTTCTACAAAGATGCTTTTCTTCAGCTCCTTGTCACCTACAGACTCAATCACATTCCTTGCACAAGAGTTTAATTCATCAAAGGTTACATCGCAGGACTCTACGATGGTGTTAGTCTCCAAATCCAAAACTCTGTAGGAATGACCATGAAGAGAGTAACCAAGAAAGATGCCATCGGAAGATCTCGACTCAAACTTATCAAGATTGCCACGCTAGAGAATAAAGCACTTGCAGCCAAAAGCATGCAAATGAGAAACCGAGGGCTTTCTCCCAAAACGTAGCTCATAAGAAGTCACATTAAGAATTGAGCACAAGAAAATCCGATTGGAAACATAGCAAGTAGTGCTAATGGCCTCAGCCCAGAACCACCTCGGAATCCTATGCTCATCGAGCATCGTCCGGGCCATCTCCACCATGGTTCTTTCTTTCTTTCGACCACTCCATTCTGCTGGAGAACATGAGGTGCTGAAAACTGATGCTCAATACCATGCTCAAGACAGAAAGCATCAAAGAAGGAGTTCTTGAACTCGGTGCCATTATCACTGCGGATTGCTCATAATTAACCAGGGAGTTCCTTGAACAACCTCAAAGCTAAGCTCCGAAAGTGATGAAAAACTTCATCTTTGATCTAAAGAAAGTAAACCCAAGAGTAGCGAGAATAATCGTCAACAATCACAAGAACATACCACTTCCCACCTACCGAACAAACCAAAGAAGGACCAACAGTGTCCATGTGAAGCAACTCTCCAGGGTGTTCAGTCATCACCAAATTGATTGGTGGTTGAGAAGCGGCAATCATTTCCCTTGATGACAAGGAGCACAAACCAAATCCTTATCAAATTTGAGCTTAGGCAATCCTCAGATCAAACCTAGGCCACTTAAGCGACATAACAAGTCAAAGCTCATGTGACCTAGTCTCCTATGCCATTTCCAGTGCTCAGAAGATGATTGAGCAAACAAGCACTTGTGAGACCCAGGAGAACCAGCAAAATCAGCCTGAAAAACTCTGCCAATGCAAGAAATCCCACAAATGAAGGAACACAAGAAGCATTTGACTTAAAGCGCACTTCCAAACCAACATCAAAAAGCTGAGAAACATAGAGAAGATTGTACTTGAGATACTCAACCAACCCAACATCCTTGAGAGTGAATTTTTCATTTACCTTTACCGCGCCTCTTACTTTCACTCTCCCTCTCTTGTCATCTCCAAATGTCACATACTCCCGCCGCTTCAAGGGAGTGAGGCTGGAGAACCACTTTGCATCTCCGGTCATGTGGCGTGAACACCCGGAGTCCATCAACCATTTGTTCTCCAAGCCTCCACCTACTGCCTACAAAGAACGAGAAGGAAAAGTCAATGGCTCAGTGTTGGGGTCAGTCAAAAGAGATTTGGGAATCCAACACTTAACCATACGACCGATAGCAGTCATCATAGTTCTTTGCACATTAACATTTGAATGCATAGGACGAGAACCACGACGGGGAAAACATGGCCTGTCAAAGCGTCGCGACTCAAACCTTTGGTTGTGATGACAGAAATCATCAATGTGAAGGCCAAATCCACGCGAATGACGCTCACCACGATGGGGAAAACATGGCGCACCAAAGTGCTGCTGCACAAAGCCTCTGTTTTGTGAATCAAAGCCATATGAGGAATGACCCTGTCCATGATAGGCACGAGAAAAAGCGCGAGGCTGAAAGTCAACAAAAGCATCATAAAAAAGCATCCCTAGTCAACTCAGCTTGCTTCCTCTCAATCCTCTTATGCCTATAACAGAATTCATCCAAATGGCCCTTGCGACCACAAAACAGGCAAATGTAGACACCCTTAGGATTAAGCTTGGTTTGCATTGCAGGTTGGGGTTTTGGCTTCTCTGTTTGCTTTGGGTTGAAGGAGGGTTTGGGATTGGGTGGACAGTATGTGCCAGTGGGTTTGATGGTGTTTTCCCCATCCTTGTAGCTGGAGCTAGGTACAAACTTACCCACATTCTCACTCTCCTTGTCACACCTCTCAAATCCCAAGCCCCAATTATAGGTTGACCTAGAAGCACTCTCCTTCACCCTTACCAAGTCACTCTCAATCTTTTCCTCACTCACTAGGGTTCTCTGGAGCCTAGAAACAAGATAGTCATTTTCCTGAACTAGGACTTTGTTTTCCTCCCTAGTGATTACTAGCTTGTTCTTGAGGGTGACACACACTTCACACGGATGTGGGAAAACTTTCGAGTGAGTCTCATGAAGCAAATTGGACTCAAGCTCTTTGACTTTGAGGGACTGAGCTTCCAACTTATCTGTGAGCTTGGGGCACTTTTGACATGCACCCAAAAGAGTTGGTCTAGCTTTGAACTTATCAAGCTCCTTGAGGGCACTCTCAAGCTGACTGGCAACTTGAGCATGCACACTCTCCCTCTGTGCAAGATCACTTATCACAACTTGACAAGACTCACACTCAGCAGCAGTATGAACACAAGCAAGCTTAGACCTAAGCGAAGCAATTTCAAAATTAGCACTCTCCAACTTAAACTTAAGCTCTCTACTCTCACGAACAGCACTGCGAAGCTTATCATCTTGCAAGAGCAGAACATCACGCAAATGATCAAGTTCAGAAGAGGGCTCATCAAGAGTAGGAGGTACCTCGCTTGTGTCGGAGTCGGATAAAGAGTCAGTGTCGTGGTAGTTCTTTGCCATGAAGCAAAGCCCGGTGAAGTCATCCTTCCTCTTGACTCGTGGCTTCTCAACCTCCTCCTCCGAGCTTGAAAGGCCTTCGCTTGATGTGAGGTCGACATCGCTCAAGGCGGCAACGCAGGCGCGTGCAATGTCCTTGGCAAACTTCTTGGAGTTCTTGCCCATCTTATAGAAGCGGTTCTTCTTACGCTTGAAGTCTTCAGTGTTGTTGTCACGGTACCTGGTCTTCTTCTTCTTCTTGGGACAATCAGCAATGAAGTGTCCTGGGTCACTGCACTTAAAGCAGGTTCTTAAACCACCTCCTCTTCTCTCCTTGTAGTTGTTGTAGAACTTCCTAAACTTCCTTGTGAGCAAGGACAGCTCCTCATCAGGAATGCACTCCATCTGTTCATCGGAAGCTGCAACAAGAGAAGACAAAGCAAACTCCAAAGAAGACTTGTCAACTGAGGGGTTAGTTCTATAAGAAGCGCAACTGTGATTACCCTTCTGAGAACTACAAAGCAAAGCCATGCTAGAAGCAGGAATACCAAGATTAGGACGAGATTTCCTAGACAGTTCATGAGATTTCAGCTTGCTATACAGTTGCTCATAGTTTAAGGTATTGAATTCAGCAGTTTCTTCTAGAGCATCAATTTTAACCCCCAAACATTTTCATCAAGTGAGTACAACAGTTGCTTAGCTCTATCATTGTTATTGTACATAAGGTTACCACAAGCCCGCAAGTTGCACACAATTGCCTCAAACCTACGAAAGGTGTCATCTAGTGACTCGCTAGGTTTTTGTGCAAAGGTTTGGTACTGTCTATTGTAAGAATCCTTATGCATAGACTTGACTTGGTTGGTACCCTCATGGTAAGTATAGAGCTTAACCCACATAGCATGAGCAGTGTCACGGTGTGCAACCCTATCATATTCACTCCTACCTAGTGTAGAGAGCAGACTATTGACAGCTTTGGAGTTGTTCTCATACCTGACTAACTCACCAGCAGATGCAGTGTTCAGGTCCTATGGTACAACATACTCCTACTGAACAATCTCCTAAATTGCACGTCCTTGACTCTGCAGATTCGCCTTGGTCCGTGACTTCCAGTATGAGAAGTCCTCTCCATCGAACATCCACAGCTTAACAGCATGCTTTTCCATGTCATCTTTGGATCACAAAGCCAGTGAAGGTCAACTAGTGATCAAACCAGCTCTGATACCAATTGAAGGACCGAGAAGGCGACCAGAGGGGGGGGGGGGGGGTGAATGGGAGCCAATCAAAAATTCTCCGAGAGAATTTGGCCTATATCCCAAGAACAACCCAAGCCAACCTCCGAGCCAATCACCAAGACTACACACATCAACTCATGGTGTACTAGTCTTAGGAGTGATCAACTATAGCAAAGAAACACAGCAGAAACAATAGGAAAGAGCAGAGACTTGAGATAGTCAAAAACCTCACAAACTACACCTTACTGAACCACCACCGTCAGTCCCGATCAGGACCATCAGCAGTGCCGGTTGGTCCCATCGGCAGTGCCAATCTGGCCCATCGGCCGTGCTGGTGTGGGGTTCTGAGACCCATCGGTAGTGCTGGTCCTAGTCGTCGGCAGTGCTGATCGACCCCGTCAGAACAGCAAAAACTTTCGGGAATTTGGCAAATCTTCTCCAAAACCTAACCAAACAAACTCCAAATGATGCGATTTTTGGACCAGTGAATCCTTATTACATAATGACCCTAATCCTAGAAAATCATCTCAATTGGCTCAAGGAATCATCATAAATTTCAGATCTTGTGCCAAGGACACCAAAAAGGGGAAACTTGAGAAATCTTTCAAATCGAAGGTGCTAGAGCTATTGATTCGGTCAAGGATCCATAGAGGATTGTTCTAGCTCATCCTAGCAACAAGTTTCTCAAGAAATCCGAGCCCAAAACTCATCCAAAAATGAGATCAAAAATCATCACAAAAATTGCTCCAAAAATAGGAAAATGGGAATTTCGGGATTCAAGTGAAGAGGGAAATCTTGAGCACGAAAATACTTCTCATGTCATAGAAAGGTGCTTACAAGATCCATAGGTAAAAGGCTAGGAAGCCACCCTCTTCCTCCCACTATTTGGAAGAGCAAGAGATGTCTCTCACACACCCTTTCCTCTCCTCTCAAACATGAAGTCCTCTCCTAGCACTTTGAATAGAGTCCTAACACAAGTGTAATGGAAAAAGAGGCACCTCTCCCACTAGCCACACCTCTCCTTATATAGGCCTAGGGTCTATTGTCCTCATGACCACTCTACCCTTGACCTACATAACACACCCACCTACCACTGGGGGCATAACCGTCCATCTTTTTCTTCATCGCCCGAATGCCATCAGACGCTTCATTTCTTTGCTTCATCTCGAAGCAAGGTCCATGATGGTGCCACATGCACCACCAACCACCGCCACCTATTTTGAGGCCCAAACCGGGAAACCGCCTTGCATGCTTCTCCAAGCATGACTTCTCGATGTTGACGCGTGTCACCTTGTCCCGCGATCCTGACCACCGGCAAGTCTCTCCCAGTCTTTGTCCATCGGGCCCCCTTGTCACTTGCACCGGCATCCCATTCACCTTGACTTGGTCACCACTCCATCTTCATCATCACCACGGTTTTGAGGCTCAACCGCGAAACCGTCCATGCTTCTTGCCTCTCCACGTGTATGGTGTGGATGACCCTTGACTTCACCCGGCATCCCAATCGTCTGGCCCCAAGTCCCCTACTTGTGACCGATCCTCTCGCTGTTGACCGCCAAGTTGACTCCAGTGACCTACACATCATGAGACAAGCAAACACATTTCCCAACTCATGCAACATCACCAATTCCTCCACCAACTGCGGTTAGTCGAAATCATAATCATGCACACACACATGCAATCCCCGGATTCCTGCATTTCAACTCAAACACCAAATCCGCTCAAGTCAATTACTCATCACATATATTGTAAACCATGGCACATATCCACATGGTTTCTCATCATCAGTAGTGTTTCCCTTGCAACCCTAGCCACCATCCCCTTCACCATCCTCTGTTTTGTCAGTTTTTTGTGCTAGGGTTGATTGATCACACACCCAGCCTAATCCCACCCAAAACCCACCGTCAACACCTCGGACCAATCCCCACAAATTCCACTTTCCGCTGCCTCCATGCCGCCAAACAAAAGAAATCCTACCTGATTCCAAATCTGACCCCAAAACCGACCCCTAACCCGACTATCCATTTTGATATCCTCCCTTTCTTCTATTTGAGAACATGGACTATCCCTTTTCTGCTTCTTTTTTTTGAATACTTGATAGCCCATGTCCTTTTTTCCTTGCAAGGATAATTGGAGAAGGAGTTTCACAAAGTAGTGGAGTACTTTATTTTGTGGGTGGATGATGGATATGTGTGATGCTATCTTCCGGAGTGGAAGAGTAGCATATGGATGGTGATGGATGATGGAGGTGGACGAATACTGCTTTATGTGTTGAGTCTCTCTTTCCTTGAAATAATATTGGGCATGGCTATTTCTTTTCTCTCTTTTTTTCAAGCTCAAGGATTGAGAGAATTTTTTTTTAATAGCCATGCCTTTTGTGGGACCAATTGAGTGAGAGTCATAACACGATAATCATTGAGTAATTTTTTTGTTGGATGAATCGATGATGATGATGATGGTTATGCTAACTTCCAATGTAGAAGATTAACATATCGGGGGGAATGTGCACATGAATTTGATCAGCAATACATGACAAGAATCTCACTAAGGTCACAACAATTTGTCAAGGTTCAATGAAGACACAAGCAGCATATGCTTAATGTTTATCAAATGAATCTATCATATAACTCTAGTGGGATATTTCAAATCATTGAGGAGTAGGCTTATACATTTTTAATTTTCAAAAAGAATTCCCATGTACTTTATGCAATAGAGAGCAAGAATCACGTAAGCCATATCACACTAATCAACAACCTAGATAGCATGTGGTCCCTATGAATATAGTCCACTAGTATTGGCATAAGAGCAAGGAATAAAGAGCATGCAGGCCAACCATGGAAAGCTATGAATAATTGGGAAGTCATCAAGGCCATCACGGAGCTTGCTTCGAGATGAAGCGAAGACGTGAAGCGTCCGATGGCATTCGGGCAATGAGGAAAAAGATGGACGGTTATGCCCCCGGTGGTAGGTGGGTGTGTTATGTAGGTCAAGGGTAGAGTGGTCATGTGGACAATAGACCCTAGGCCTATATAAGGAGAGGCGTGGCTAGTGGGAGAGGTGCCTCTCTTTCTATTAGCCTTATGTTAGGATTCTATTAAAAGTGTTTGGAGAGGACTTCATGCTTTAGAGGAGAGGAAAGGGTGTGTGAGAGACATCTCTTGCTCTTCCAAATAGTGGGAGGAAGAGGGTGGCTTCCTAGCCTTGTATCTATGGATCTTGTAAGCACCTTTCTATGATATGAGATGTATTTTCGTGCTCAAGATTTCCCTCTTCACTTGAATCCTGAAATTCCCTTTTTCCTATTTTCGGAGCTATTTTCGTGGTGATTTTCGATCTCACTTTTGGACGAATTTTTGGCTCGGATTTCTTGAGAATCTTGTTGCTAGGATGAGCTAAAACAATCCTCTATGGATCCTTGAACGATGCAATAGCTCTAGCACCTTCGATTTGAAGGATTTCTCAAGTTTCCCCTTTTTGGTGTTCTTGGCACAAGATCTGAAATTCGTGATGATTTCTTGAGCCACTTGAGTTGATCTTCTAGGATTAGGGTCGTGATGTGATGAGGATTCACTGGTCCAAAAATTGCATCATTTGGAGTTCGTTTGGTTCGGTTTGTGAGAAGATTTGCCAAATTCCCGAAAGTTTCAGCTGTTCTGTCGGGGTCGATCAGCACTGCTGACGACCAGGACCGGCACTGCCGGTGGGTCTCAGAACCCCGCACTAGCACTGCCGACGGGCCAGATCGGCACTGCCCATGGGGTCAACCGGCACTGCCGATGGTCCTGATCGGCACTGCCGGTGGTGGTTCAGTAAGGTGCAGTTTGTGAGGTTTTGACTATCTCGAGTCTCTGTTGTTTCCTTTTTGTTTCCGCTGTGTTTTTTGCTGTGGTTGATCACTCCTAGGGCTAGTACACCACTAGTTGGTGTGTGTAGTCTTGGTGATCGGTTCAGAGGTTGGCTTGGGTTGCTTTTGGGATATAGGCCAAGTTCTCTTGGAGAATTTTGATTGGCTCCCATTCACCCCCCCCTCTGGTCACCTTCTTGGTCCTTCAATTGGTATCAGAGCCGGTTTGATCACTAGTTGACATTCACTGGCTATGTGATCCGAAGGCGACATGGAGAAGTATGCTGTTAAGCTGTGGATGTTTGATGAAGAGGATTTCCCCTACTGGAAGTCATGGACTAAGGTGTATCTGCTGAGTCAAGGATGTGCAATTTAGGAGATTGTTGATCAAGAGTATGCTATACCACAAGACCTGAACACTGCTTCTACAGGTGAGTTAGTCAGGTATGAGAACAACTCCAAAGTTGTCAATATTCTGCTCTCTACACTTGGTAGAAGTGAACATGATAGGGTTACACACCTTGACATTGCTCATGCTATTTGGGTTAAGCTCTGCTCTTACCATGAGGGTACCAACCAGGTCAAGTCAATACATAAGGATTCTTACAATAGACAGTACCAAACCTTTGCTCAAAAACCGGGCAAGTCACTAGATGACACTTTTCGTAGGTTTGAGACAATTGTGTGCAACTTGCGGGCTTATGGTACCCTTGTGTACAATGACAATGATATAGCTAAGCAACTGCTGTATTCACTTGATGAAAATGTTTAGGGGGTTAAAATTGCTGCTCTAGAAGAAACTGCTGACTTCAACACCTTAAACAGTGAGCAACTGTATAGCAAGCTAAAATCTCATGAACTGTCTAGGAAATCTTATCCTAATCTTGCTATTCCTGCTTCTAGCATGGCTTTGCTTTCTAGCTCTCAGAAGGTTAGTTACAGTGATGCTTCTTATGGAACTAACCCCTCACTTGACAAGTCTTCCTTGGAGTTTGCTTTGTCTTCTCTTATTGCAGCTTCCGATGAACAGATGGAGTGCATTCCTGACGAGGAGCTGTCCTTGCTCACAAGAAAGTTTAGGAGGTTCTACAACAACTAGAAGGAGAGAAAAGGAGGTGGTTCAAGAACCTGCTTCGAGTGCGGTGACCCGGGACACTTCATCACTGATTGACCCAAGAAGAAGAAGAAGGATGGGTACCGCGACAACAACACTGAAGACTTCAAGCAGAAGAAGAACCGCTTCTACAAGAAGGGCAAGAACTCCAAGAAGTTCGCCAAGGCCATTGCACGCACCTGTGTTGCCGCCTTGAGCGATATCGACCTCACATCAAGCGAAGGCCTTACAAGCTCGGAGGAGGAGGTTGAAAAGCCACGAGTCAAGAGGAAGGATGACTTCACCGGGCTTTGCTTCATGGCAAAGAACGACCATGACACCGACTCTGGATCCGACTCCGACACAAGCGAGGTACCTCCCACTCTTGATGAGCTCTCTTCTGAACTTGATCATTTGCGTGATGTTCTGCTTTTGCAAGATGATAAGCTTCGCAGTGTTGTTCGTGAGAATAGAGAGCTTAAGTCTAAGTTGGAGAGTGCTGATTTTGAAATTGCTTCGCTTAGGTCTAAGCTTTCTAAGGATGACATGGTTGTAGAGTGTGAGTCTTGTCAAGTTGTGATGAGTGATCTTACACAGAGGGAGAGTGTGCATACTCAAGTTGCCAGTCAGCTTGAGAGTACCCTCAACGAGCTTGACGAGTTCAAAGATATACCAACTCTTTTGGGTGCATGTCAGAAGTGCCCCAAGCTCACAGATGAGTTGGAAGCTCAGTCCCTCAAAGTCAAAGAGCTTGAGTCCAGACTTCTACATGAGACTCGCTCAAAAGTTCTCCCACATCCGTGTGAAGTGTGTGTCACCCTCAAGGACAAGTTAGTAATCACTAGGGAAGAAAACTGATGAGGACATCACCATGCTGGATACGTGCATATCATGGCCTTCCCCAAGTTACAAGTCGTCACCAACTCGGTCGCCTCGTTTGTCTCGGATTCAGCTGACACCCCTTCACGATTTTGATGATATCTCCCACATCCGACGTCCAAACGAGGCGTTCTTTGATGCGTTAGAAAGGGGACGACGATGCCGTCATTTTGATTCTAGTCCTAGCTCCAGAAGGGTCGTGAGTCATAATATATGACCATGACAAGGTGCTGTGCCACCTATTTTGGGCCAACTTGGCCATGTATCGTGTCAGGCCTTAAGCCCATGTTGTGGGCGCCCCCCTTGGTCGCCCCCAACCCCAGGACCTCTTTGTTTCCTAAATAAACTCAGTAGCCGCCGTCTTTTAGTTTCGGGTTTTGTTTAGTTCAGTTTTCCAGAGAGAAACTTGATCGAATTATTGTAACTGTGGCGACAAGTCCTTTTACAGTAATCCAGGGCCCCTGTTCTTGTTCTACACCACTGTGGCGATTAGTCCTTTTGTGTTCAGAGCTTGAACCTTTTCTTGTGATTCACTTCATCCATATTTGCAATTTCAGATTGCGTATTTATCCTCTCTTGCTTGTGTTCTCGATTTCGCTTGCAGGAACAATCAAGTTGTGCTTGGTGTAACGGTTGCAGGGTTGGATCATGTCTGATTCAAGCCGGGTCGTCGACGCTGAGCTCCCCAAATTCGAGTTTATCCCCTTACCTCTTGGAAGATCGGGCCATATCTACATCAAAAACAAAGTCCTAGTTTAGGAAAATGACTATCTTGTTTCTAGGCTCCAGAGAACCCTAGTGAGTGAGGAAAAGATTGAGAGTGATTTGGCAAGAGTGAAGGAGAGTGATTCTAGGTCAACCTATAACTTGGACTGGGAATTTGAGAGTTGTGACAAGGAGAGTGAGAATGTGGGTAAGTTTGTACCTAGCTCCAGCTACAAGGATGAGGAAAACACCATCAAATCCACTGACACATACTATCCACCCAATCCCAAACCCTCCTTCAACCCAAAGCAAACAGAGAAGCCAAAACCCAAACCAGCAATGCAAACCAAGCCTAATCCTAAGGGTGTCTACATTTGCATGTTTTGTGGTCGCAAGGGCCATTTGGATGAATTCTGTTATAGGCATAAGAGGATTGAGAGAAAGCAAGCTGAGTTGACTAGGGATGCTTTTTATGATGATTTTGTTGACTTTTAGCCTCGCTCTTTTTCTCGTGCCTATCGTGGACAGGGTCATTCCTCATATGGCTTTGATTCACGAAATAGAGGCCTTGCACAGCAGCGCTTTGGTGCCCCACATTTTCGCCATCGTGGTGAGCGTCATTCGCGTGGATTTGGCTTTCACATTGATGATTTCTATCCTCACAACCCAAGGATTGAGTCGAGACGCTTTGACAGGCCACATTTTCCCCGTCGTGGTTCTCATCCTATGCATTCAATTGCTAATGTGCAAAGAACTGTGATGACTACTACCGGTCGTATGGTTAAGTGCTGGATTCCCAAATCTCTTTTGACTAACCCTAGCACTGAGCCATCGACTATTCCTTCTCGTTCTTTGTAGGCAGCAGGTGGAGGCTTGGAGAACAAATGGTTGATGGACTCCGGGTGTTCGTGCCACATGACCGAAGATGCAAAGTGGTTCTCCATCCTCACTCCCCTGAAGCGCCACCCAAAGATGGACGGTTATGCCCCCGGTGGTAGGTGGGTGTGTTATGTATGTTAAGGGTACAGTGGTCATATGGACAATAGACCCTAGGCCTATATAAGGAGAGGTGTGGCTAGTGGAAGAAGTGCCTCTCTTTCCATTAGCCTTGTGTTAGGATTCTATTAAAAGTGCTAGGAGAGGACTTCATGCTTTAGTGGAGAGGAAAGGGTGTGTGAGAGACATCTCTTGCTCTTTCAAATAGTGGGAGGAAGAGAGTGGCTTCCTAGTCTTGTATCTATGGATCTTGTAAGCACCTTTTTATGATATGAGAAGTATTTTCGTGCTCAAGATTTCCCTCTTCACTTGAATCCCGAAATTCCCTTTTTCCTATTTTCGGAGCTATTTTCATGGTGATTTTTTATCTCACTTTTGGATGAATTTTTGGCTCGGATTTCTTCAGAAACTTGTTGCTAGGATGAGCTAGAACAATCCTCTATAGATCCTTGAATGATGCAATAGCTCTAGCACCTTCGATTTGAAGGATTTCTCAAGTTTCCCCTTTTTGGTGTTCTTGGCACAAGATCTGAAATTCGTGATGATTTCTTGAGCCACTTGACTAGGATTAGGGTTGTGATGTGGTGAGGATTCACTGGTCCAAAAATCGCATCATTTGGAGTTTGTTTGGTTAGGTTTTGGAGAAGATTTGCCAAATTCCCAAAAGTTTCTGCTATTCTGTCGGGGTCGATCGGCACTGCCAATGACCAGGACTGGCACTGCCGATGGGTCTCATAACCCCGCACCGGCACTGCCGATGGGCCAGATCGGCACTGCCGATGGTCCTGATCGGCACTACCAGTGGTGGTTCAGTAAGGTGCAGTTTGTGAGGTTTTGACTATCTCGAGTCTCTACTGTTTCCTTTTTGTTTCCGTTGTGTTTCTTGCTGTGGTTGATCACTCCTAGGGCTAGTACACCACTAGTTGGTGTGTGTAGTCTTGGTGATCGGTTCGGAGGTTGGCTTCGGTTGTTTTTGGGTTATAGGCCAAGTTCTCTTGGAGAATTTTGATTGGCTCCTATTCAGCCCCCCCCCCCCTCTGGTCGCCTTCTCGGTCCTTCACTACAAGACATGGTGGTTTCGTTCACCCCGGCTGTTACTACAGAGGTTATTAGCTCTCCACTGGTTTCTTGCACTATGAAATGGGCAAAAGTGTATTGGCCTATACACTAATGAAAGGGATAAATGGATGCGCAATTAAGTTCATCACATAGATTAAATTCATCAAGAGGGTGTCAATAAGTATGAGAGTTACATGACCAAATCCCTGCACCAGAGAAGAGAATATGAGACTACTCACTTATCCTCCCGCTAAACATAATAGAAGGATGAGAAATGCACTGGAACGCGCATGAGCCGATCGGCGCAAGCATCGCGCCGATCACCGCGACCTCCCTTCTGGTGGTTCTCATCGATGTTGACCAACCGCCGCTGCCAATATCCTGGAACCCTAGTTCTCACAACTCAATATGGCGATTGTCGTCTCTTTGTTGCCCCCTTGGCTCTTGATAGTTATCTTCCTTTTATACTCGACGGGATTAGGTCAACTTCCACCGACTCTGACTAATATTGGGCTGGGCCTTCGTCTTTGCTGGACTTTGGCTTGTCTTCATCATCTTTTCTTCCGACGCCGATCGGCGCAGCCAAGTATCTGGCCCATCTCCGTTGCTCTTTAGTCCTTTATCCATAATTGCCCTGTTTTACACCTATTTCCTACGATTACATCCAAAACAGAATAACTACAAATATATGAAAATATGGGGTTAATTGTTAGTCTAATCCACCAAATTAAGACGCAAAACATCCCTTTTTGGTAGATAAAATGGGTAGCTAGAAACCATCAACAGTTCCCCCACACTCAAATCATTGCTAGTCCTCGAGCAATACAAAATCAAATATGTAGCAAGAATCTTCACATCATCTCTCATGTAATCAATCTCAATTATCATTTTTTTACTTGCCTCCACAAAGATTTTCTCTCATCTTCTTTTTAACCAATCGGCATTTCATACTTGAACTTAATCGTATCACCACAAAACCCTTTCCAAAACAATTTTAATTTTCTTCAACTCATCTTTAGCATCAAACATCAAGAATTCGGTCTTCTCTAAATCTGTCAAGTGTATTTCCTTCCCTCTCCTATCTAATCAAGGATTGTATATGGATCTTGGAGGGCTATATAACTAAATCTCTACAATCTATTAATTGAGATGCGGCCATCCACTTCGTGTCCACAAAGTTAGAGATTGAATCCAAATCAGTTTCGTACCTTTCATATCAAGTACCAAATTTTAAAAATCATAACTGCCTCATACAGAGCTCAAATTAAGCAAACTCGGACTCTATATTGTAGCTCTCGAAAAGTTCTACAACTTTTGTATTCAATGGAAGTAGAGATCCTGCCGTTTAGGTTTTCAAATATGCGATGCAAAATTATTTGTTCTGATTCGGACTTCTCTACGCAGGTCTCTGTGCAGGGCCCATATCTTCTAGCTCTGAAGTCCAAATAATATGATCCACATATTTTTTGAAAAGGTATCAACTAGATTTACAATTTTTGTGTTTTAACGTTTTTCATTGGAGCAAGGTTTCAAGTTCAAAATTGCGTTGCAATACAGTGCTATTTTGTAGACTACGTAAATTGATTTTTTCTTTTAGATAACACTTCTAGAATATGGTAAAAAATGGTGAAAAAATGTTATTTTTGATATATAAAATGGTATATTAAGAAGCACCAATAATATTATAAATATGATCTTTCATGTAAGAAATGTAAATAATATTGTATATATCTAATAATTCTATTATGTAAATAATTCATATTTAAGTTATAAAGAGTGTTTTGTTTTTTAAGTCCGTAGCAACGCACGGACACTTTGCTAGTTAAACAATAAGATTAACCATGTCAACAATGTGCTCAATCATGCCCACTAAGAAAAGATTTTCTTGGAAAAGGATTTTTAATGGAGAAGAGGAACATAGGAGATCTAAAGGATAATGTTTCAATGAGAACAATGGCAAAGAATTAGAAATAATCAGAAAGCTGCTTTCCTTGATAACCTTGCTGCCTCTAGGGAATATTTTTTCTCTCTCTCTTATATATATATATATATATATATATATATATATATATATATATATATATATATATTCTCTTTCTTGCAACAGCGCCGATCGGCGCAACCGTCGTGCCGGTCGGCGCGGTTTATATTTTTCTCTTTTTTTTCTTTTCACTCTTTTTCTATTCCCGATATGATCAGCAATTTCTGTCTTGTACCAGCAGCAGAAATTTTCTGAATTCCCTTTCATTGAGAATATAGGTTGTATCAAGGAGGAGGTAGAAGCAAAGACGTATGGTTTTCATGATAGCAAGGAGTTTAAATGGATAAGAATGGCAAGAAATACAGAGATAAACAAATAGATCATCCTTTCCTAATTTGGTTGAAATTATGAGCAAAAAGTTGACAAAGTTACTTACAATCCAACTAGTTCAAATATGGAGCTTGTTCTCATTCACTCGGCTATGTAGCCATATTTAGACCTTGCTTTTGCTTTTAGCTTATGATGAGTCAAAAGAAATTTATACAAATACAAAGATCAAAAGTTAAGCGGTAACCAACTAATTCAAGTACTCAACCAATCAGTCCTCAAAAAGACAAGATAAATAGTATGGGGCACTTTCAATTTGACAATCGACACTAACATTATTAAAGACAATGCAATGATTTAAACTACATAAAAGACTTTGAAGCAACTCTCAACAATACTCATGACTCTCTTAAGCACCCACACAAACTTAGATAAACACTAATAAGAAAAACAAGCAAGGAACTAGACTCAAAAACACTTAAAAACTATGACTAATAGCAAAGCCCTTCCCCCACACTCAAAATTTACAATGTCCTCATTGCAAGAGAAGAAACTCAACACACTAATCATGTAGACCATGCCTGTTCAAGACTCGGAAAATTCGTCTTATATTCCGTATGAGAAAAGTGTAGTCTGCTTCATTCATCTCGATTGTATCCTGGATTCTCTAATCCACATCCCTTTGATGCATGTAGGCACGATCCCAGTCTAGATACAAGCGCTCAATATTCCTTCGGTAGACAGGACAGCAAACGGGTGGTTGCAGATTATGATTTTCAACAATGTAGGGAGAGACACTATTCAGACTCCTCTGAGCCGATCGGCGTAGTGGCTGAGCCGATCGGCGCGGTGGTGTTCTTTCACTACTGCGACTGCCTCCACTTCCCTCTGCATTAGCATTAACTCTTGTTGAAGTTCATGCTGCCCTATCATCACTACATGCTACAGGTGTTCCCCAATTTTCAAACTTAGGACTACCAAAGCTTCTTCGAATATCAGAATCATCACCCAAATATCTAGTCATACTAGGGTCACCACTTTCCAAAGTTTCCAAATAGTATAATGAATCAAAGTCGCTATCCCATTCAGAATACTTTTTAATTGGCTTACCCAATAGTCTAGCGGATCTTCAAACCTCTGATGTAGTCTTACACTTGTTTGCAGTGGGTTCTTCATCGTCACTTGGCAGAGCTGTTAGATCGATAAATTCAGCCATCTTCAGGTCGTGCAGATCGGCTCTAGTGTTGCGCCGATTGGTGCAGCTGGCGGTTTCCTTCATATACTCAGCCAACTGTTCCAAATTACGCTGACGGATCACCTTGTTCTGCTACCTTCATAAAATCTCATCATTAATCTACTTAGGCGTCTTCCCTTCAGGAACTGCGCAATAGCCATCATCATATAAAACATCTCTAGGTATGAAGGTTGGATCTTCCGCTAATTGGAGTTCAATCATATGTTCAAGATCTTTAGCACAAAAGAAACACTTGCAACCTTCGATGCAACTGTTCCTATGAATCTTGTTTTCTTGAAATCCCTCCCAATCGGTAAGAACCCTGGGAGAGGCTCCATCCTTTCTAGCCTGACGATCCTTTTCCGCATCCAGCTGGTTCATGGCTTCTTCGGCTTCCTCTTGTAGCTTGAGTTCATACTTGGCGGCAATATCATGTTCGCTATAAAGCTGGCACTTGTGGATTGTGAGAGCGCTCTCTTCATCTAGTTCCTCCTTCTCTTGCTTAGTCAATGATCTTTCAAAAGATAGGAAATCCTCATATGACAAAGGTTTAGCAAGATCAAGAAGACCTTCCATGATGTACTTTTGAGAAACAGCTTCACTTCCAATAGGTGCTATAGATTTTCCCTTGCGCACCAATACTCTCTTCATCATCTACCGAAGTTCATTGTCCATCTTCACCTTGTCTGCGTTCCACGCGTCAGCTTTACTTTTCTTCATGAATTTCTTCCTCAGATTTGACTAGACGACAGGATCATCTTGTGTTGGCGTCAACACCTCCTCTATTTTGTCCCAGGGCCAACCGGCGGAGAGCTGCGGAAATCCATCATCGAGTCGATCGATGCCAGAGTCGCGCCGATTGGCGCCGCCTTCCATTGCTTCTGTCCTTAGGGTTTTATTCTGGTGACAACGTAATGCGAGATGATCCATGGGGTTGTTGCACTCTCATATTTATATCCCTTGATTTCCAATTGGACTAGGTCTCTATCTCTTATTTGCGGAATTCAATGAGTCTTAACAAGGCAAGGTCCAAAACCAACTCAAAGACCAAAAAGACTCTGCCACGTCGATCAGTGCAGGACTGCGCCGATCGATGCAGCATCGTGTCGATCGACATGGTACACTAATTTACCCAATCAGAAATAGAAAAATCACAAAATCAAAAACACATACAGGGCTTTTGTTTTACGTCATTAAGCTCGACCACACAAGGCACTAAGCAGTGAAGTACACATCAAAAGATTTTAATTCAAATGTGTCGGGTTCTAGATATACCTTTAGACGTTATCCATTCAACGTGTACTTGTTTCTCTTTCCATCCATTATGATTATAGCTCCCGAAGGTAACACCGTGTTCACAAGATAAGGCCCTTCCCATTTACTTTGTAGTTTGCCTTTACCAAATAATCTAAATCGTGAATTAAATAGGAGTACTTGATCTCCTTCCTTGAATTCCTTCTTCAAAAGCTTCTTATCATACCACTTCTTTGTCTTTTCCTAGTATATTGCTGCATTTTCATATGCACGCAATCGCATCTCTTCTAATTCACTTATTTGTATCTTCCTTTTCACACCGGTGGCATCAAGATCCACATTCATTTCCTTTATTGCCCAATAAGCCTCATGTTCCAATTCTATCGGTAGGTGACATGATTTCCCATAGACAAATTGATATGGTGTCATGCCAATTGGTGTCTTGAATGCCATCCTATATACCCATAATGCCCCATTAAGCTTTGTGGCCAAATCCTTTCCTTCCTTTGTAACAGTCTTCTGCAGAATCCCTTTTAATTGCTTATTTGACATTCCTGCTTGTCTATTTGTCTGTGGGTGATAGGTTGTTCCAATTCTATGTTCAACCCCAGGTTTAGCCAAAAACCTAGTAAATTCTCCTCCTGTAAAATGGGATCCTCCATCTGTAATTATTATCCTTGGTACTCCATACCTAGGGAATATCTGCTCTTGAAGTATATTCCTTGATTCTCTTGTAGTATTGGCCTTGCATGTCAATGCTTCGACCCACTTGGAGACATAATCAATGGCAACCAATATATACTCGCAACCATAAGAATTCACAAATGGTCCTATAAAATCCATACCCCAAACATCAAAGATATCAACTTGAAGATTATACTTAAGAGGCATTGCATTCCTACTGTTAACATTCCCTATTCGTTGGCATTGAGCACATGTTGCAACATACCTTTTTGCATCTTCATGTATAGTAGGCCAATAGAAACCACTCACCCATACTTTTGCCTATGTTATGAAGTAGGCATAATGTCCCCCATAATCTGAAGAATGATGTTTTGCCAAAATGCTCGCTCTTTCTTCTCGGGGTACGCATCTTCGCACAGCTCCATCCTGGCAATACCTACACAAGTATGGGTCGGCCCATATAAATTTTCTCATTTCACTCTTAACTCTTCTCCTCATGTTCTTGTTCATCATATCAGTTTGTCCCTTGAAACCCTTGATAATATCCATCATCCAACTTTCTCTACGATCAAATGTGGCAAACAATCTTATTGCATTTCATCTTTTATTGGCTCAGTTGATGATGATTCAAGACGAGACAAATGATCTACTACAGAATTTTCTACTCCTTTCTTATCTCTTATCTCTAAATCAAATTCTGGTAGCATCAGTACCCATCGCATTAACCGAGGCTTAGACTCTTTCTTTGAAACCAAGTATCTTATAGCAGCATGATCAGTATATACAATCACCTTAGAATTTAGAATGTAGGATCTAAACTTCTCAAAAGCAAATATAACAGCTGACATCTCTTTCTCAGTTGCTATATAATTGATCTGTGCTTCATTCAAAGTTTTGCTAGCATAATAAATAGCATGCACTTTACCTCCCTTCCGTTGTCCAAGAACAGCTCCAACTGCATAATCACTTGCATCACACATAATTTCAAAAGGTAAACTCCAATAAGGTGGCTGCATAATGGGTGCAGAGCACAGAGCTTCTTTCAATCTTCTGAAGGCAAAGAGTCTTTCATCATCCATGACAAATTATGTATCTTGCTTCAACAATTCTATCAGGGGCTTAGCAATCTTTCAATAATTCTTAACAAATCTACGATAGAAGTTGGCATGTCCAAGAAAACTCCTCAAAGTTGTAAGATCAGTAGGGGGAGGTAATTTCTCAACTGTAGATACCTTTGCTTTATCCACCTCTATCCCTCTGTTAGATATGACATGATCAAGTACTATCCCTTCTGTTACCATGAAGTAACACTTCTCCCAATAAAGAACTAAGTCGCATTCAACACACCTTTTCAGAACCTTCTCCAAATTCTCCAAGCAACTATCAAAATCAGTACCATGCACGGAGAAGTCATCCATAAATACCTCCATAATGTCTTCTATGAATTCAGCAAATATTGCATTCATGCATCTTTGAAACATGGCAGGCGCATTGCAAAGACCAAGTGGCATCCTTCTATATGCATATGTCCTGAAAGAGCAAGTAAAAGTAGTTTTCTGCTGATCCTCTGGTCTTACCGGTATTTGAAAGAAACCACTATATCCATCCAAATAACAAAAGTATGAATTCTTTGCTAGCCTTTCAAGCATCTCGTCAATGAATGGAAGGGGATAGTGATCTTTCCTCGTCACCTTGTTTAGACTTCTGTAATATATGGACATTCTCCATCCAGTTATAGTCCTTTGAGGGATCAACTCATTGTTCTCATTAGGCACTACTGTCAACCTTCCTTTCTTGGGCACACAGTGTACTGGACTAACCCATTCACTACCAGCAACAGGGTAGATCATACCTGCATTAAGCAGCTTCAAAATTTCCTTTTTAACCATTGCTTTCATTGATTCCTTCAACCATCGCATCCCTACAACCACTGGTCTAGCATTCTCTTCCAAGTTAATCTTGTGGGTGCAGAATGCGAGGCTGATTTCCTTGATGTCATCCAATGTGTAACTAATAGCCTTCTTATACCTTTTGAGCATAGTAAGCAGCTTCTCTATTTCTTCCTTCGTTAGGGCATTGTTCACGATAACTGGATATGTTTTATTCTTCCCTAGATATTGATAGTGTAGCTCCTTTAAAAGTTCCTTTTGTTCCACTTCTGGTGCTTCATCTGGGTCCAGCTCCCCCAGAGGTTCAAAATCAGGATTTTCCTGGTTGAGCCAATCGGCGCAAGAATTGCGCTGATTGGCGCTGGCAGTATCCTTATTAGTTCCATGCATGATGTGGTCAAGTGGGTCTCCTATATCCATCCCTATCATCTCGTCTTCCTCTGGGTAGAATTCGTGATAGCAAAAAGGGTCTTGATGAGATGGATCGTTAAGTTGAAATTGCACTTCTTAACCTCCTAGGTGTAGCGTAATTTGACCTTTCTCAGCATCCAGAACAGCTTGTCCTAATCTTAAGAATGACCTTCCCAGAATAATGTCTTCAACCCAAGTTTCTTCATTATTTAAAATGAAGAAATCCACCAGCATTGTTTTCGAGCTGATCTCAATTTCAACATTTTTCATCACCCCCAGTGGCTTGGTCTTTCTTCCATCCGCCATGATGAGCTCCAGTTCGGTCCCTATCAGCTGCTGTTGAGCTGCAAGGCATGCTCATAAATGCATCATAAGTCATCAAGCTGACACGGGAACCAAAGTCACACAAAGCCCTTGGAAATTTCTTCCTTGATATCTCGCATAGTATGTATGGTTCATCTTCTTCTTCATCAGTGACACCAACAGCATACACACCACACAATCCTTCGTAGGGGGATGGCTCAAAGCAGCTGTCTAGTAATCTCTTTGCTTGTTTCACCTCTGTTCCATCAAGCTCTATATCATCCTTGTAAAGCTTCCCTAAAACTTTCCCAATAATCTCTTGGTCAAAAACTTCCGACTTAAGGCGATTACTCAGGAAATTGTACTCAATTCTGGTTTTGGAAGCATCTTGCGGGCTGAAGGATCTTCTCATATTGAGCAACTCTTGCGAAAAATCAATAGGAATCCAGTCCATTGGTTCAAATTCGTCGAGTGGTTTAGCATTCGCCAATGTCCTATCCCCCTTTGGTTTAGCAAAGTTACCTTCAAATTCCTTCAGGTGGCTGTCCAGAATCGTAGCTTCTATCTTGGTATATTCCTTGCAACTTGACGGAGTCGTCAGTGTGATCAGTTCTCCAGTTGTTGCAATTGTGCCGATTGGTTTAGAGACTGCACCGATCGAAGCGCACGTCAGATCCATAGAGGCGGGTCTGACGGGCTCTATCTCTTCGAATTCATGCTCTGAAGTGATCATCGCTCTACTATCAGATATAAAGATCTGTTCAGCCGGCGACTCTTCCTTCTACATAACTTCTGGGCATAGCCGGTTTGGTTCTAGGTATTCTTCCCAATGCTTGTGCAAAGCTTCATTCTCGGCAATTTTGCCTAACAATTCGATCCCTGCCTTGGCTGTCAAACTCAGAAAACTTCCTCTAGCCGATCCATCCAAATGCATCCTCGATGCCTTGTTTATGGCATGTAGAAGGTTTAAGCAGACAAATTCTCATCAATGCCTAGGTCAAGTCCTTGTTTCAACAATGTTTAGAAACGCGTCCAAGCTTCCGCCAGAGATTCTTCATCTTCTTGTAAGAAGTTCACCACTTCTCTTCTCAACTTCTGCAGCTTTGGCAAAGGAAAATAGTGGAGACAAAAATTTCCAACTAATTCACTCCACTTACCTTTCGCTTCTCGAGATGCTACCTTGTGCCACTCTTTGGCTCTTCCTCCCAAAGAGAATGGGAAAAGCAACCATGTGTAAAGATCCCGAGGCACTATGGGTTCTCCTCTTTTGCTCCAAAGAACTTGTTTGCTTCAACCATGCTAATGATAATGGGGTTCAACACATACGAGGGGGTTGTGGCTTTCTCGTCTGAGGATTGAGGCGCTAGCACATTTGGAGATGGCAAACAAAGCTCCCTGAGTGTCGGAGAAGGTCCTGTCATACTCATCCTGAAAATTCACACAAAACACAAAAACAAAAAAAACTAGAAAAGAAAGGATTAGATGTTAGTAAAATATTAATAGTAAAAGAACTGGCTTGTTCCCTGGCAACGGCGCCAGAAAATGAGCTTGTTGGTCGTAGTTACGCACCCACTTATATACCGCAAGAGGACGGTGTACAATTGTAGCTCTTTTTTCCTCAGAGTATTCCAAGGTTATCGAATCCACAGGGAACGAGCGGAACTATTACTATTAAAGGATTACTAACAGATTGCAATGGTTGGGTTGGTGTGAATGATGACGGTGAGAGAGTAGTGGACGAATGTTATCAGAGATATAATAGGATAATGAAGGATTCTCTTCTTAGGATTGGTTCACTAGCATGCAACCTTATTCTTATCAACTCGAGTGATGACTCTAATATTCTACAAGACATGGTGGTTTCATTCACCGGCTGTTACTACAGAGGTTATTAGCTCCCCACTAGTTTCTTGCACTATGCAGTGGGCAAAAGTGTATTGACTTATACACTAATGAAAGGGATAAATGGATGCGCAATTAAGTTCATCACATATATTAAATTAATCAAGAGAGTGTCAATAAGTATGAGAGTTACATGACCTGATCCCAGCACCAAAGAAGAGAATATGAGACTACTCGCTCATCCTCCCGCTAAACATACCAGAGGGATGAGAAATAGCGCTGGAACGCGCACGAGCCGATCGGCGAAAATGTCGCGCCGATCGGCGCGACCTCCCTTCTAGTGGTTCTCGTCGATGTTGACTAACCGCCGCCGCCAATATCCTGGAACCCTAGTTCTAACAACTCAATATGGTGATTGTCGTCTCTCTGTTGCCCCTTGGCTCTTAATAGTTATCTTCCTTTTATACTCGACGGGATTAGGTCAACTTCCACCGACTCTGACTCATATTGTGCTGGGCCTTCGTCTTTGCCGGACTTGGGCTTGTCTTTGTCATCTTTTCCTCCTGCGCCGATCGGCGCGGCATTGGAGTCAATCGGCGTGGCAAAGTATTTGGCCCATCTCCGTTGCTCTTTGGTCCATTATCCATAATTGCCATGTTTTACACCTGTTTCCTGCGATTACATAAAAAATAGAACAACTACAAATATATGCAAATATGGGTTTAATTATTAGTCTAAACCACCAAATTAAGATGCAAAACATCCCTTTTTGGTAGATAAAATGGGTAGCTAGAAACCACCAAGAGAGGCCTGGGACGCGACCGCGACCATGAGGATTGACGATGATCGCATGAAGAAATCATCAGCAAAATTCAACCTCACCACGTTCAGTGATAGCGAGACCATTGAGGACTACGCGAATCATCTGGAGGGTATGGCGGCGCATGTCAACACACTAGGTGAGGAGATGAAGGATCCTGAGATCATGGCGAAGATCTTATGGAGCCTGCCGCCTCAATTCAAGGAAATCACAATCGCTACCAAGACACTTCTCGTTGTGTCGACGATGTTGGTCGCTGATCTGACAGGGTGGCTAAAGGAGGCCTCGCTTTCGAGGAAGCTCTGGCGTCACTGCAGCATGAGGGAAAGTTGTACCTCACAAAGGAGGAGTGGAACTCGCGGAGGAAGAAGCATGTGGAAGAACACGGCGGTGGCACGAGCAACAGCTCGGCGCATCACGTTGGTTGCAGCGGCAGGCGCAGGCGTGGGCGTGGATGTGGTGATCCACCAAGCGAGACGCCAACTTCAAACTGGCCCACCGGTGATGAATGCCGGCACTGTGGCAAGATGCGCCACTAGGCCTGAGAGTGCAGGTCGAAGCCCAAGAAGGAGCAGGCTCATGTTGTGCAAGATGAAGAGGAGGCCTCGCTCTGACTCGTGATGACATCACCAACACTCTCACCGGTGGTCGACATGCCTGCCAGTGATGATTTGGCGCTGCGAGAGGCAGGCCGAGAGCATGGTGTTGGCGGGTCTAGGGCAGCATCGACAGGATCCATTTCCCAATTCGAGATCAAGGAGGAGAAGGTGTTCGCCCACCTCGGAGAAGTGAAGGATCGGAAGGCGGAGACCTGGGTCCTAGACACCAGCACCACCAACCATATGACCGAATCCAGGTCTGCCTTCACCAAGCTGGAGATGGCGCTGCTTGGTACTGTGCAGTTGGTCCATGACTCGATGGCACGCATCGTAAGGCTAGGGCACCATTGTCTTCGAGTGCAAGAACGAGGAGGTCGAGTCGCTCCCTGGAGTCTCCTTCGTCCCATGACTGATGGCAAACATCATCAGCATCGGCCAGCTCGATGAGGGTGGCTACAAGACCGAGATCGACGATGGGGTGATGACAGCTTGCAAGCTTGGTGGCAAGCAGCTGGCGAAAGTGGCATGTGCAGGCAACCGGTTGTACAAGATCTAGTTGAAGGTGGCATAACCGTCGTGCCTAGCGGTGTGCAGGCACGGTGACGAGGAGGCATGGCGCTGGCATGAGCGTGTCGTCCATGTCAACATGGCGGCGCTGAGGAAGCTAGCTTGAGAAGAGCTAGTGCATGGCTTGCAGGTGATCAGGCAAGTCGATCACCTGTGCGAGGCGTGCCAAGCCGAGAAGCAGAAGCAACTTCATTTCCAGCACAAGCAGAGTACCGGGCACGACATCGACTCGAGCTGGTGCACGGTGATCTCTGTGGGCCCATATCACCGGTGACGCCTGCAGGTAACAAGTACCTTTTACTTTTTGGTGGATGACCTTAGCAGGTACATGTGTTCAGCGGCTGCCATCAAGGAGATCTAGGTGCGAGCTGAGGGCGAGTCCGGTGTCAAGCAAAAGGCACTCCAAACTAATCGTGGTGGCGAGTTCACCACAAGGGAGTTCACGGAGTATTGTGCGGGCGAGATTGTGCATCGCTAGCACACTGCGCCCTACAGCTCGTAGCAAAATGGCATCGTCAAGCGTCAGAATGCCACGGTGGTGGCCACAGCGAGGAGCATGCTAAAGCCGAAGGGGCTCCCAGGCTAGTTCTCGGGTGGGGCGGTTAACACCATCGTATATGTGCTGAACCGTTGCCCAACGAAGAGCATGGACGAGATGACCTTGTTTGAGGCGTGGCACAGAAAGAAGCTGATGATGCACCACTTTTGGACGTTTGGTTGCATCGTCTACATTCAGAACACGACGTTGCACCTGAAGAAGCTCGACGTTCATGGCCGGAAGATGATCTTCGTCGGCTATGAGCGTGGCTCCACGGTGTATCGCGCCTATGACCCCATCATGAAGCGTGTCCATGTGACATGTGATGTGGTGTTCGATGAACAAGCCTAGTGGGACTAGGGCACCAACGGCGGCGATGGCGAGCCAGATGGTGTCGACGACGTGTTCACAGTGGAGTACACCACATGGGGACAAGCCACATCGGCTATTGATGAGGTGGTCGAGGCGCCGGCAGGAGATGCACTAGGGGAGCAGTCACCACCCCCGAGTGATGGATCTGGCGAGTCGGAGCCTGGCTTGCCGGACGGGGTCGATGATGACAACCTCGATGCCGACCATGACATTGACGTGCCTCTTCAGTTCCGCAACATCAACAACATCATTGGGCAGGCCTCGCCATGTGGGCTCGCACCATGTGCTATAGTGATGGAGGAGCTTCATGCGGTCAGCGTCGACGAGCATGCCTCATTGACCGAGGCAAAGGGCAACCCAAGCTGGAGGAAGGCGATGATGGAGGATATGGACTCTATCGAGGAGAATGGCACATGGTGTCTCGCTAACCTCCCACCTGGTCGCAAGGCGATCGGCGTGAAGTTGGTCTTTAAGGTGAAGCGGGACGAGCACGAGGTGGTGTCCAAGCACAAGGCACGTCTCGTGGTAAAGAGCTACACGCAACGGCACAACATCGACTATGACGAGGAGTTCGTGCTAGTGGCCCGACTCCACTCGGTGCGCCTGCTCATCGCCCTTACAGCGCACGATAGGTGGGAGGTGCACCACATGGATGTCAAATCTGCATTCCTATAGGAAGAGGTCTACGTCGAGCAGGCAGCCAATTTTGTCATCACCGACAAAGAGCACAAGGTGCTCAAGTTGTTGAAGGCATTGTACGACCTACATCACGTGTCGCGTGCTTGGAACGTGAAGCTTGACCGTACCTTGTTGTCTCTCAGTTACAGGAGGAGCCCTACAGAGCACACCATCTATGTCACATAGGGTTGTGATGCTCGACTAGTGGTCAGGGTCTATGTCGATGACCTCGTGATCACTGGCTCGAGCGCCGGCGACATCAAGACCTTAAAGGAGGAGATGGCGGCTGCATTCAAGACGAGTGACCACGGCATGCTTCACTACTACCTTGGCATTGAAGTAAAGTAGAGCGTGAGGGGTATCTAGCTGAGCCAAGGCGCCTTGTTGGTGGCCCTTAAAACCCAATATCGGCCACCGACCGGTCGGCAAATGCAAGGTAAAGACCAAAGTTTCATGAATATTTGTTTAAACTAATAAAGTTTCACAAGCTTTGATGAAATATATGTTTGCAGGTTCAAAAGGGCCAAAATTATATAAAAACATGAAGAAACGCCCCGTTGGCCGATACTGCTGTAAAACAGCCGGCTGACAGGGTCGTATGAGGCTGAAATCAGGGCCCGGGCAGGGTCGTGACAGCTGAAATCAGGACCTAACCGACAAGGTCATATCAAGCTGAAATTAGCCACCCGGCTAGTCAAAACAGAGTCTCATCAGGCTGAACCAATCCGACCCAGCCGACCCTACAAAACACTCCATCATGAGGCCGTTTTCCATCCTCGGACTAAGGAGGGTAAAAGTTAAGAAGTAAAGGAGGCATCCACGTGGCACAACTTGGAGAAGTGAAGAAATGACCCGAAGGAGGTCGGCACCAAAAAGGGGCCACCGCCCGGCCTGGGAATTTCCTCCCGGGGTGTCTAGCCCACTTGGCCCATCATGCCAACCGACGCCAAGTGGATAAGGCGGTTGAAAACCGACCCAAAACCATCATCCAGAGCAAATCTGAGTCGTCCGAGGGAAGGCGGTCAGGAAACAACTTCATCCAATGGCCACCCTGCCTGGCCTGCCGCTCGGCGGTGCATGCCGCCCGGCATGCCCGGCCGCCCGGCGTGGCCCGCTGCCCGACGGGGGAAATTTTGCCCACCGACTCTCCTCCACCTTGAAGTACCTGCCAAGTCTTCGCCACCTATAAATAGAGGGGGAATTCAGCATAAGTGAAGGAATAGAGAAGAAATATGCATTAGTACCAAGTTTTACCCAAGTAGAAGAGTAGAGGCGTAGGAGGAGGAGTTTAGAATGCTGGCTCCTTCAACTTATGCCTCAGGGATTGAAGCTCCTGCGTGAGTAATCTCCCTCATCTTCGGGGCCGGGTTACATGTAGTAGAATTCTTGCCCAAGTAATAAAGTGAGTATTTCTATCCTTTTATTCTGCGGGATCCTCGTGCATAACTTTTTACTGCTTTGTAGCATTATCTTGTTATGTTTACCAATTCTAGAACTGGTATGAAAGTCTATGTTTAGACGTGGTGTTTATACTTAGCTTTCCTGGGTTTGCATTCGTCCCCACGGGCTGTGATGAAAACATCACACCTATGGATACACGCAACACTCCTCCAACTAGATGAAAGTTCATGTGCATCACCTGAATTTACAGGTGACTTCGTTTCTAATGTTTTGTTTATGTGATTTTGACAATAGATTGCTACCTAATGATTTAATTATTGTTAGGAACCATGGAGATGATGATGATATAGCTGAGGAGGTGATTGGAGGCGTGATGGGCCAGCAAGGACGTCCAAGCCAAGGTGGAAGCCCAATCCAAAACCGACTTTGAGTCTGTTTCGGAGCCCAGGACCAGTCTGCACTAAAACGGACGCTCAGGATACATACGGACTCGGATTTGGACGTTCTACATATGCCTGGAAACATAACGAAAAGATCTTTCCAACCCAACTGGTCCCATATCAAAATACATCGCGAGCCGCCGGGAATCGTCGAAACAAGTTGATGTACAGAATCTGTCCTGGTGCTGCGATACCGTAATCGGTCTTTGGGCCATGTATCGAGTTGAGCCCACTTAGGGCTGCGTCCAGGGGGTCTTGCACGACCCTAGGGTCCTCATATACAGCCGCTGCCTCTTCATTAGGATTTGGGTGGTGCATGTCCTTGTTCATAGAGAATCAAGAGAAAAAAAATTCAGTTTGTTGCACACATTGAGAGTTTTGGAATAATATATTATCTATCTCTGTGACTATCATATTCAGATCATAATATTGCTTATGCTAAAATATATTTTCCTTTTTCTTTCTAGTACTAATACCTTGCTGCAGTTCTGATTCACAAGAAAAGAAAAGAAAAAGGCAAAAGTGCACAAGAGGAAAAAGCCGCATAAAAAAGAGAAGTAGAAAAAGGCAAAGATAAAAATTCAGAATTGCTTGCAGCCTTTGCATTCTTTGTTAAGTCATTCGCTTGCTTGCTTGAACTAGGTCCGAGACAAGTTTAGGCCGGTGACATAGACTAGCTTGGGACTATTATTCAGTTTTGCAATTTCTGAATTGAGATCTTGCTAATCCTTGTTACCTAATATTGCCTATCCAAGCTCCATATATATCCTTCTGAACAGGCACAAATTTTTTACTCTTGCAATTGTCAGTTCACACTCTCCAAGGTATCCTTTGCTTGTTGTAATTAAGAACTTTGTAAGGGCTTGGTGAGATGCTTCCATTTTCTTGTTGAGAGTTTCCACCGTTATTACATAGTAGTGATAGGAAAATATACTCTTGTGTGTTTTCTTGTTTGCTACTAACAATGACAGGTTCCAATACTCATGGGAATGAATTGATGGCATCTCATGATGATAAGAGTGTTGTAGCACAACGAGTGTTCAGTTCTCAAATGGAGAAGGTAGAGCAAAATCAATTGAACAATTTATTCCAGACTCACTTTATTGTGAAGGATCGACGTTGTCGTGTCATCATTGATGGAGAGAGTAGCCACAACATTGCAAGCTTGGAGTTGGTTGAGAAGCTTGGCTTGACCACACAACCACACCCATGTCCATACTACATCCAATGGGTAAATTTTTGTGGTAAGATAAAGGTAGATCAAATTGCACGCATTGAATTTTTTATTGGTTCTTACAAGGATAGTGCAGAATTTGATATAGTACCTATGCAAGCATGTCATGTGTTATTAGGTAAACCTTGGATATCTACAAATAATATTTCACATAATGCCATTGCTAATAGCTACTCATTTAAATACAATGGTAGAAGGGTTACTCTTAAACCTATGACTGCTGCTGAAATTTTAGAAGAGGACCAACAAAGATTTGAGAGAAGAAAGAATGAACCATTTAGGATAGAAAGGGCTATTTCAAATGTTGCAACACTTCCATCTAAATCTGAATTACTAGAGGATGAACATATTTCTTTGCCTCTTGTTGCAACTAATACATTTGAACATCTACATAAAGAAGATGATAGTGGGAAAGATAAAGAACAGGTTGTTGCTTCAGGTAAAAGCTTTCTTGATGTGATGAATTGTTCCAATAATCTTGCTGTATTAGAACCTTATGATGATGTTTCTTTGTTACAAGTTGATTTATCTATTGGTCCTTGTGATAAAGAGGAGTTGTGTGCCAATGCTTCACTTATACCTTTGCCACAACAAATGAATGAGCTTGATGCTTTTGCTTATGATTCACCTAATGGTGCTGAAATAAAACATTCGATTTTAGTTACATGGGAAAAGGATGAGCAGAATTGTTGACTTCTCTAAACACTTTGGGTTATATTGAATTTGATGTTCTTTGTGATCTAAATGCCATTGAGAAGAAAATCTTTTCTCAAACTGAATTTCCTTTATTGACAAGAAATAATTTTCATGCTATTGGCTATTATGATTATAGAGGTTTGTTTATGGTGCATAGAGTTTATATTTCTTCAACATTGAAACCTCCTTGTGTTGTTCAACTCAATGAGACACTAGAAAACTGTAATAAAAATTGTCATGTCATGTCAAGTTTTTCTACTGTTTCTAAGATCACACATTTTCTAACTTGTCATAAGAGTGAGGATGATGTTCATACTACTGGCCAGTTTTTCAAAGATGTTGTTCAGTTGTGTGACATGCCTTCTACTGTAGTTTCACATTCTAATGATAATTTTTATAACGCATATAAACATGAGGTGCATCCCAAGTTTGGGAATAGTTCTATATTTCATATTTCAGATTTGAGACAAATATTCAGAGAAAGAGATGGGATCGAGTCGAGGACGAATCTAATTCAAAAGGGGGAGAATGATGAGAACATCACACCTATGGATACACGCAACACTCCTCCAACTAAGATGAAAGTTCATGTGCATCACCTGAATTTACAGGTGACTTCGTTTCTAATGTTTTGTTTATGTGATTTTGACAATAGATTGCTACCTAATGATTTAATTATTGTTAGGAACCATGGAGATGATGATGATATAGCTGAGGAGGTGATTGGAGGCGTGATGGGCCAGCAAGGACGTCCAAGCCAAGGTGGAAGCCCAATCCAAAACCGACTTTGAGTCTGTTTCGGAGCCCAGGACCAGTCTGCACTAAAACGGACGCTCAGGATACATACGGACTCGGATTTGGACGTTCTACATATGCCTGGAAACATAACGAAAAGATCTTTCCAACCCAACTGGTCCCATATCAAAATACATCGCGAGCCGCCGGGAATCGTCGAAACAAGTTGATGTACAGAATCTGTCCTGGTGCTGCGATACCGTAATCGGTCTTTGGGCCATGTATCGAGTTGAGCCCACTTAGGGCTGCGTCCAGGGGGTCTTGCACGACCCTAGGGTCCTCATATACAGCCGCTGCCTCTTCATTAGGATTTGGGTTTTGCTTAGATTATTCTGTTGATAACAGTTTCACCGTTTGATCGGTTTGTGAGACCCCAACTTGTGAGATTTATCGTATACTTTAAATTTGGTTGCATTCTTCTGTGTTCTTGCTTATGTTCTTGATTTGCAGGCAAGGATAAGCCTTCTCGGTGAGGTCAATCGTTCTTGAGCGGTTGATAACCAGAGGAGACGTTGTGCTGCGATTGCGGGGTTCAGAACGTGTCGTTCGGAAGCCGGATCGATTTGTGTATCGCCTCCGCCTTAATCAAGATTATAAAAACCTATCGGAAGATCGGGAACCCTTGTCCACATAAGGCTGTGTGGTAGGCGGCAGGTGGTGACAGCCCTGTCCGTCCAATATTGAATTCCACCACGTTCGGGAAGTCTCAAGCAGGGTTGTCTAGCGTTAACGTGCCCACTAGTACACGAGGTTAGTTACCGACCCTTACCTGTGGATCATTATCGTGCCCCGAAGTAGATATTTGGAAATAGAATTCTCACTAAGTTACTTGGAGAAGGTTCACTACATTAGATTGCCTGGCCCTGGGACTTCTTCTCCCTATAGTATATACTTTGTTCTGCTCCCTTCATCACTAGGACTTGATAGATTAGGAGTGACACTCTACTCGTTCCCTGTGGAAATCGATATTCTGGAATACTCCCATGTGAATGCTATGTCGGCATCTGTACGCTTGCAGATTTTCCCTATTAGGCTTAAGAACCGCCAACAAGATTTCTAGCGCCGTTGCTAAGGACGGTAGCAGTGTCATTTCGAACTCATTCTCGTCCGCTAGTTTTTCTTTGTTTTTTACCATACCACTAAATTATGTTGTTTTTAGTTTCATCTTTAACTATTAAATTAGGCTATAAAAGAAAAATTTTATTGGTGATGGCTCGGCCAAGTTTACTGGCCGGGAGGTCAAATTTCATCAAAAACAACCACCCGGGTGATAATCTGAGGCTCCTGTCCAACCAGTCAGTTTTCAGCACCCTGGAGGTCGTATTTCATGAAAACGACCACCCAGCTAGGTAATATTCAAGTACCCAGAATCCAACCCGACCAGTCAAATATTAGTACCCGGGAGGTCAAATTTCAGCAAAAATGACCCTTTGGGTGATGGTCTGATCATCCAACCCGGCTAGTTGGATTTTAGCAAACCGGGAGGTCATATTCCATGAAAATGACCACCTAGCTGGGTAAAATTTTTGGAGGTCAGATTTTATCAAATTTTAGCACCCGGGAGGTTATATTTGGCGAAATATGATCACCCGGCTAGCTAATCTTGAGCCACCTAACCTAAAATAACCTAGTCCAGTTTTACCACCCTCGGGGTCATTTTCATGAAAACGACCACCTGGCTAGGTCATTTCTGCTATCCGGCAAGCCATGTCGCCCAGCACAACTTTTTCTCGGATTCTTGGCACTTTTAATGCAGAGATGATGGCCATGAGTAGTGAAGGTGTGGCCAGCCTTACCTTGAAGAAAAATGCTCATCAAAAGCCCCACCATAAGTGAAAGTGAATGAATGAGAGCCACCCATGTCACCTCACTCTTTCACCACTCACACTCACCTACCACCCTACTCACCTTGGCCTCATGAGTGGCAGCACACTCATTGCAAACATACAGCTTTGGCCATCCCATCACTCTATCCTTGCTCCCTACACTCTTAGCAAATTTCTGGACAAATTGAGCAAGTGGATCACAGGGCACTTGGACCTAGCCTTCTCCCATCACCACTGGAGCAATAATAGAGCAATTGGACAGAAATGACCTGTCGGGCGGCATTGGCTGCCGCCTGGCGTGTCCCGCCACCCGGCATAAAAATTTTTGCCCCAAGGCTCCCCTCGAGCCTATAAATACCAGGCACACTCTCCTTTGTTTCTCCACCCTCAGCTAAAAACATTTTCTCTCACTCTTCACCCTCTTCTCACTTCACTAGCCCTCTCTAGTAAGTGCACTTTGCACTTAGCAATAAAAGTGTGCTGCAATAAAACCAACTAGAGAGAAATTATTGTCACCCTTGCATGTTTGAATGACTAACACTTGGACTACTAACTGGACGACTAACCGCTAACCATTATCATCATTTTGTCCTTCGGGTATTGTTTCCAAGTAACCCCTTTTGCAGGAATGGCAAATATTTTGAGAGGCCTCTACACCAAGTTCAGTAGCAGCAGTGGCTCGAACCCTGGGAGGCGTACGCCGAGTGAGCACTAAGAAGCTGAGCACTCGGGAGCTTCACATAGGACGAAAAGTTTGACAAGTTCATGGAGAGTGAAGAGAATATGGTGTTCAATGACTATGACGAACGAAGCAAACTCACCGCCATTCGGGACCGGGAGTTCACATCCGTGTGCAAGTTCGACCACAACTTCCTCGAGCGAATTGGTGTCCTTGCTGATTTTCAGTACGCACTCAACACAGCCAGATGAGTTGGAAGAAAACATGCAATACTTGGCTGCCAATGCTTATGAAACTAACGAACGAACTCAAGAAATACAAGCAGACATAAGGGATGGACAAGAATGGCAGAGACAAACGTCAGAACAGCTTCTGACGAACCTCTCCATGATGGACCAACTGTTCGGCCACTTCAACATTGAGTATCAACTGCCACAGTGAAAGTCATCTAAGCTTAAGTCTTGCAAAGACCTAAGCTTGGGGAGGTACCCAAACCAAGGTGCGCCGCTTGTTCTATCCTCTCTCCCCCTTTCTCTATTTGAGTTGTTTTAAGAAAACCCAAAAAGAATTTTTTTTTCAGTTTTTGAAGAAAATCATAAAAATTTGCATAACCAAAAAGAATAAAAATATTTCTCTTTCCAAATAAAATTTGAGAACTTAGTCTCTACCTTGCCTATGAAAATGATGAATAGTTGCTCTGTTAGCTCCCAGTGAGTCTCAAGTATACAACCTCTACTCTTCATTTTGGTGGGTAATGGTAGACCGGCATGATGACAAGCTGGTCCCTCTATGTTTTAGTGGGTGTAAAATGGCTAATAAACACCAAGTTTAGTTGTTGGAATTCATGATATGGCATGTTTTGGATGAGTCTATGATCTCCTCATGATTAGAGTCCAATGATTTCTTTCAAACCATGCTACCATAAAAACCCCCCTACTTGGTGTATGTCTTTCCTATGATAGAAAAATTCCTACCAAGGCCAGATATTAATTGTGAACCCACTTTGATGCCATCCATAAATGCATTGAGTTTGGTTAGGATTTGATCCTTATGAGGGACTTGCACTTTCAAAGCCAATCATTTTCCTTTGCGTAATCTTTGAGTTCTCATATAATCAAGCTTGGTTATGCGGTTTCCACATTGGATTCAAGCATCCAATTCACCAAACATGTTAGCCAAAAATCTCTCCTTTGCGAAAGCCTTGATCCTACAAGAAAGATTTTGGTTCAACCAAAATAAATGCCCAGAAAAAGTTTACAAAAATATTTGAACCATTGAACTAGCTTTCCTACACTATGAGAGCTGAAAAAGAAAGAAAGAAAAGAAGAAAGAATGAAAAACAAAATGAGAAAAAATTATCAGCTCTCATAGATGAAACATTTGTCAAGTTTCAAGGTTCATTAAATTCATTGAGCAAAAATAAAGGACCATCCTTTCACTCTAGCACAAAAATCCAATCTTTGATAAAGATTTTTGCTATTGTGCTTGTCCACTCCTTCGCGTGAGTCCATTCTCTCCCTCTCCCCTGGACATTATTTCCAAATGGTTGGAATGAGAAAGTGTAAAGTCTTTTCGCTAGGACCATCTCTTAACTTAATGAAATATGCATACTAGATGTGCCATCCTACCAAGCTCCATATATAAAGTCAAATTCCATAGAGTATGATGAGCAATTGGTGAGGAAATACACTTTTTGAGAGATGAGAGTCATAGTGAAGGATTACACCAAGAGGGAAAATTTTCAATCTTATGCAGCATTACAAAAACTTTGGACTCATGATCATGTAGGAGGTTGAGTGACAAAATCTAAACTAGTTGTTCTGAGTTCAAACCGCTCATGACAAGGTCATAAAATGCCTAAGAGCCCCACTTACAATGAGAACGACTTAGTGATCAACTTGTGCTGGTTTACTGTTACCCCTATGTTGTAGGAGTATGTGTTTGTGCACTTGATCCTTGCAGGGCTCTAATATTGAAGCAACTCCTGGTCCATCACTTCCAAGTTTTAATTTGCTCAGGACGAGCAAAGGTTTAAGCTTGGGGAGGTGTTGGTGGCCCTTAAAACCCAATATCGGCCACCAACCGGTCAGGAAATGCAAGGTAAAGACCAAAGTTTCATGAATATTTGTTTAAACTAATAAAGTTCCACAAGCTTTGGTGAAATATGTGCTTGCAGGTTCAAAAGGGCCAAAATTATGTAAAAACATGAAGAAACGCCCCGATGGCCGATACTGCCGTAAAACAGACGGCCGACAGAGTCGTATGAGGCTAAAATTAGGGTCCGGGCAGGGTCGTGATAGCTGAAATCAGGACCTAGCCGACAAGGTCATATCAGGCTGAAATCAGCCACCCGGCTAGTCAAAACAGAGTCTCATCAGGCTGAACCAATCCGACCCAGCCGACCCTGCAAAACACTCCATCATGAGGCCGTTTTCCATCCTCGGACTAAGGAGGGTAAAAAGTGAAGAAGTAAAGGAGGCATCCACGTGGCACAACTTGGATAAGTGAAGACATGACCCGGAGAGGGTCAGAACCAAAAAGGGGCCGTCGCTCGACACAGGCCGCCCGGCCTACCCCACCGCCCGGCCTGGGAATTTCCTCCTGGGGTGTCCAGCCCACTTGGCCCATCATGCCAACCGACACCAAGTGGATAAGGTGGTTGAAAACCGACCCAAAACTATCATCCGGACCAAATCTGAGCCGTCCGAGGGAAGGCGGTCGGGAACCAACTTCATCCAACGGCCGCTCGGCCTGGCCTGCCGCCCGGCATGCCTGGCCGCACGGAGTGGCCCGCCGCCCAGTGGGGGAAATTTTGCCCACCGACTCTCCTCCACCTTTAAGTACCCGCCAAGTCTTCGTCACCTATAAATAGAGGGGGAATTCGGCAGAAGTGAAGGAATAGAGAAGAAATAACCATTAGTCCCAAGTTTTACCCAAGTATAAGAGTAGAGGTGTAGGAGGAGGAGTTTAGAATGTTGGCTCCTTCAACTTGTGCCTCGGGGATTGAAGCTCCTGCGTGAGTAATCTCCCTCATCTTTGGGGCAAGGTAACATGTAGTAGAATTATTGTCCAAGTAATAAAGTGAGTATTTCTATCATTTTATTCTGCGGGATCCTCGTGCATAACTTTTTATTGCTTTGTAGCATTATCTTGTTATGTTTACCAATTCTAGAACTGGTATGAAAGTCTATGTTTAGACGTGGTGTTTAGACTTAGCTTTCCTGGGTTTGCATTCGTCCCCACTGGCTGTGTGGTAGGCGGTAGGTGGTGACAGTCCTGTCCGTCCAATATTGAATTCCACTATGTTCGGGAAGTCTCAAGCAGGGTTGTCTAGCGTTAACGTGCCCACTAGTACACGAGGTTAGTTACCGACCCTTACCTGTGGATCGTTATCATGTCCTGAAGTAGATATTTGGAAATAGAATTCTCACTAAGTTACTTGGAGAAGGTTCACTACATTAGATTGACTAGCCCAGGGACTTCTTCTCCCTATAGTATATACTTTGTTCTGCTCCCTTCATCACTAGGACTTGATAGATTAGGAGTGACACTCTACTCGTTCCCTATGGATATCAATACTCTGGAATACTCCCGGGTGAAGGCTACGTGGGCATCTGTACGCTTGCAGATTTTCCCTGTTAGGCTTAAGAACTACCAACACGCCTACGCCGGCAAGATCCTGGAGAGATGCGGCATGGCCAGGTGCAACCCTTGCCAAACACCCATGGAGACGCGGCTAAATCTGAGTAAGCTTAGCAAGAGACCGCCGGTCAAAGCGACGATGTATAGGAGCATCATCGGGAGCTTGAGATACTTGGTCAACACTCACCCTAATCTCCTATTTGCTGTCGGGTTTGTTAGCCGGTTCCTGGAGGATCCGCGGGAGGACCACCTCGCCACTGTGAAGCGCATCCTATGCTATGTGGCCGAATTGGGGACTCTGGTTCAGCCAGAAGGAGAAGGGTTAAGCCAAGCTCACTGGCTTCAGTGATAGTGATTACATCGGCGATGTCGATGCTAGGAAGAGCACAACGGGCGCGATCTTCTTCCTCAGCAGCAGCCCGATCACCTGGCAGTCGATGAAGCCGAAGGTGGTGGCGCAATCAAGCTGCAAGGCAGAGTATATAGCAGCTGCCAATGCTGCTAGTCAGGCATTGTGCCTAGCTTGGGTGCTTGCAAAAGTGCAAGGATCAGCACCGAGAGCACCAATGTTGCGGGTGGACAACAAGTCCGCCATTGCTTTAATCAAGAATCCAGTGCTCTATGGAAAAAGTAAGAATATTTAGGTGAAGTATCACCTAGTCCGGGAGTCTACGGAAGATGGCTTGCTCCGTGTTGAGTTCATCAGGAGCGAGGAATAGCTTGGCGACATTCTTATGAAGCCGCTTGGCAAGACCAAGTTTCATGAGCTGCATACCAAGATCGGCCTGATAAATGTTGAGCAGCGCAAGGTTTAGGAGAAGATTGTAGAAAATAATCCTTGCCTGCTATAATTAGTAGTTTACTTTCTATAGTTAGCAGCTTAGTTTAGGAAGTTGATTATTCGTATCGGCTGATGGAAAGCCATCATTACTTTCCCTTGTATTAGTCTATATAAACAAAGCAATAGAAGGAGAAATGTTGTACATTGCAGCACCAAGCCAGATCGTGTACAAGGGGTTCACGTGAGTTGTGAGTGCATCTGTGTGCCTGGTAATCTCGCCGGCAACAGATTGTTGTCTCTCTGGCGTGGTTCTAACAAATTTTACATAACCTCTATTGAATCTTGAAGGGAGCAGTTCGGACTGTTGCTCATTATCTTGCCACAGCCATAGAATTTTGGTAGGAAGCCATGTCGTCTCAACAAGATAGACAAGTTACAAGAAAATTAAAGAAAACTTCATTCAAGGATATTTCAAATATTGTTGATGGGGATAAGTTGAGCAATCAAAAATGTTATGTGCATTGTTCTGATGAACCAATTAATTTTAATGGAATATTTTAACTCAATTAATTTTAATAGACTATTCCTATCCTAATTAAGAGAATGAAGAACATGCTAGTGTAGCGGCAATTGCAAAGAGACGTGAACAGGATAGGCAATGGGCAAAGAGGTACTGTGATCAAAAGAAGGCCATGACTCAACCGGTATTAAATGAAGGTACGGATAATTTTCTTCCCAGATACTCTAGAAGTTTTAGAGCAAATTGTTCATTTTGGGTCGCTGATATTTGTTCTGCATGGTTCAGCTGCCCAAAAGAATATATCACCTGGTGAAAATGTGATAGTAATAAATACAAAAAGGCGTAAATCATTCGGGTCAGTTGAAAGTATTCGAAATATTGGTAATGCTCAGGTCAAATCTTTTATATGTTGCAACTTTGAAATGATCAGGTGATTAAATAATATAAAGTTTTTGTAGGTGGTAAAAAGAATCTGAAACCAGTGGACTGTGCGACAGTAGATAGAAAACAATGCGGATCATTGGCGTCTGATCCAATTATCGGTAACAACCTTCAGTTGGTCATCTCTTTGAGCATGTTGCGGACAGTGAACTTATACTTATATATGTACATTACATATATGACACAACAATCACGGTTGTCTACCGTTACATTCAAGGATGGATGTCGCGTTTTTTATCATGGTCATTCTGACAGTGATGATGATAGCTAGCTACATAGAGGAAATGTACCCATGGAGCAAAGTTGACCTCCTTTGCTAGGAGAGAATCCAACTGGTTGTCTTACCCAGTTAGATGACGTGCTTGCCCGCGGGCGAAAGTATTAGAGAGAATACCAGCGAGAATACTGGAAGCGGAAAAGTGTACAACAAAATATCTTCACTCTGGGTGAAGGTCAGAATTCAAAACTTCATTCTAACAACGTACCACTTATACCTTAATTAGTGTGTCAATTGTAACATTTTAATAGTGGCATCAACAGCCTGCACACAACTACGAGGGGTTGAGTGGACACCAATTGAAAAAGATAGCGAAGGTGTGAAACTCAACTGTTAGTCTCATTAGAGTTTCATTTAAAATCATTCATAAAAGAAATCATATAGTATAATTATTTACTATCCATTTTTTATAATTTACTCCTGCAACCACGTCGGCCAAAACAAAGGAAGAAATATGTAAAGATGCCAGATCATGAAAAGAGTACTTTGCTCGAAAAAAGCCATATATATCAACAAGCATACCGTGTTCAGCTCCAATAAAATAAAGCACATGGTGATTTCAAATTCATTTGGTTCTAATTGTTCATCTCAACAACCACATATATTTTTTTTTAAATATCCATCTACATTTTACTTTGTCTAAATTACCCTGTTGTTTGCCATTTATAAACAAATTTGTTTGGACATTCATGCAGTTGAGGGCACATTGTTTGATTCTAGCATTTGGGAGCCTGATGATCCTAACGAGATGAATGACGGTGGGTATCAGTCTACTTAACTAATTTTATAGTGTACATTTTTTTGGTGTCATTTCAGATATGAATTCACCTGATCAGAAGAGGAGTTAGAATGCTTGAACCCCTCCTGCGCATGTTGCACCACTGTTAGATGATGAAAATGGAGAACAAAGATTATTTAATGGCGGAGGTATATCATGTTTATACTAAAACTTTTCAGTATTCCAACTATCATTTGTTTCAGTGATCTATTGTTTACAATGTTCTCATTTGGTTCAATGCAGAAAAGCGCAACACCTCGTATAGAGTCTTAGATGTATATGTATTCTTATAGTTTCCCTATTGTATAACGGATTTTATGCATATTTACCAATACTTGTACATATATATATTTGGGCCTAGTGCCCTCATTATGAATACAAATGCTATTCATAACATGGTACCGAGCCAAAAATTAGGTTTTATCCTACGTTGCACTTATTCGGTTTTTTCGCTTTTTTTTTCTTCCATCGCCGCCATTGTTTCTTTTCTTGGAACGACAATCTGATTTCTTCACCGTGAATCTCGCTATCACGGACCTTCGTCTTGGTCTTCGTGTTGCCCTTCCGAGTCCTCAAATCTGTCTGTCGCCTCTTGTCTTGGTCAAGTAGGCAGCAGCCTGCGCTACTCTTCCCTGCCCACGTGATCTACAGGAGGCTGAAGCTATCTTCCTGCCCACGTGCTCTCCTGAGGCTGCTGCTTTGTCTGCCCACGTGATCTCCAGGAGCCTGCTGCTGCTTTTCCTGCACATGTGTGGCTGCTGCTTCTGGACGGTGCGCACCAGTGTCTGCTGATCCTATCCTTTAAGGATCAGACCATTGTCAAGGTAAAAAAAAAAAGACTACTTTTTTATCTATCGGTTCCTTGTGATTTATTCTGGTCATTTTTCCTTTCCTCTGATCAGATGGGTAGGATACTTCAAAAAAAAAACTGCAGCTTGCGCCGCTTTACTCTGCGCTCTTGCCGTCACTCACCGCTACTCCTTTTGCGCTCTCGCCGTCGACATGGCTCCTCCATTGTCTAGTGGGGTTGCTATTCTTCATTGTCCGGTGCTTTTCAATGGCACCAACTATCGGGACTGGGTTCCTTGTCTTCGGATTCATATGCGTGGTTTGTGTCTTTGGGAGTTTCTTACTAACGAGCTTTCCTGTCCGCCTCGTCCTACAGCTCCAACATCACCTATGCTTCCAGTTGCGCCTGTTCTTTCGCCGATGGCCACTGATGTTGAGAAGACGGTGTATAACAAGACGCTTGCTAGTTTTGATGCTGCAGTAGAGAAGCTACATGGTGATTATGAGGATCGTATGGCACCTTATGAGTCTCAATATGCTGCATACATGACATGGGTTGATGCGGATGCTCGAGCTGCTGCTATTCGTGTTGCTAGCATGGAGGATCAGTTCTCTGCAGATATTGTCGAGTTTGATTATACACATCAGATGTGGGCTTTTCTTCATGAGAGAAATGAGCCCTCTGGATAGTCTACCTTTCTTGCTGCCATTCGTCAGGAGCAGCTTCTTCGACAGGGAGACTCCATAGTTGATGAGTTCTATAGTCAGATATCTGTGATTTGGCGTCAGCTTGACAATCTTGGTCCTCAGTTGTCTCCTAGCATGTGTGTGTCCTGCCTGAGTCAGAAGAAGGCACTGGAGCTTCATCGTACTTATGACTTCTTGACTCGCATTCGTGATGAGTATGAGTCATGCCGTGCTCATGTCGTGCTCAGTTGCTTGCTCGTCACCGTTGTCTCTCTTTGATGGATGCTCTTGCTGATATTCGTAATGAGGAGATTCGTCTTCGTGAGGCTGGACTGCTACCATCTCCTTCAGTGTTGGTTGCTTGTTCTTTAGCCACTACCCCTTCTTTAGTTGCTCCTCCCGTGGTGCCTTCTTCCGGGAGTCGAGGTGGCTCTAGTTCTTTTCAGTATGACTATTGTGGTAAGGAGGGACATGTGAAGTCTTATTGCTTCAGGAAGAAGAAGGCTCAAACTCATCGTTCTTCATAGGGTACTTCATAGGGTACTGGTAGTGTTAGTGCTGGAGGCTCTCAGAGGGGTTCTGTTGGTTTGGACAGATAGGAGATCCTCATGTTACTATGTCGTCTTGCACCCTCTGCACCATCAGGAGCTGCTGGTTATGTGACTCAGTCTTCTACATTTATGGGTTCTGCTACTGCTTCTCAGTCATGCACTGAGGGACCACGTTCCTCTTCTACTTCAGGTACTTGTCCATGGATTCTTGACTCTGGTGCTTCTTTCCATATGACTCCATACCGCACTTGTCTTTCTTCCATGGTTTCTCCACCTCCTTCTTCTTTTGTTCATACAGCTGATGGTTCTCCTCTTCTTTTATAGGACAGGGCGCTCTTTTATCTTATTCTTTCTATGTTCCTAATGTTTCTTATGTACCTGATCTCACCATGCAGCTTATGTCAGCTGGTCAACTTACTGATCATGACTGTCGTGTGGTTCTTGACCCTGATTTTTGCTATGTTCAGGATCGTTGCACGGGTCAGGTAGTTGGTTCTGGCCCCCGGTGCCATGATTCATAGCGTCTTTGGGAGTTGGACTGGCTTCATCTTCCTTCTGCTGCGTCTACTAGTTTGGTTGGCTCCAGTTTTGCTGCATCGTCAACCTCGTATTTTGCTCAGTGGCATCATCGTTTAGGTCATATTTGTGGCTCTCGTTTGTCCACTATGATTCATCGTGGTCTTTTAGGATCTGTTTCAGTCATGAGTCTTTACATCAGTGTCACGGATGTCGGTTAGGAAAGCAGATACAGCTTCCCTACCATTCGAGTGAGTCTGTGTCTCAGCGTCCTTTTGATCTTGTTCATTCAGATGTATGGGGTCTAGCTCCCTTTGTTTTTATAGGGGGCATAGATATTATATACTTTTTATAGATGATTTTTCTCGCCACACATGGATTTATTTTATGAAACATCATAGTAAGGCTTTATCCATCTATAAGACTTTTACTCCTATGATTCGCACTCATTTTGACACGTCCATTCATGTTTGTCGTGCTGACTCTATAGGAGAGTATCTTTCTAGAGCTCTTCGCCAGGTTCTTTCTGAGCATGGCACTCTTGCTTAGTTTTCATGTCCTGGTGCTCATGCTCAAAATGGAGTCGCTTAGCGCAAGCATTGTCATCTTCTTGAGACTGCTCGTGCTCTTATGCTTGCTTCTTGTGTCCCGCCTCATTTTGGGCTGAGGCTGTCTCTACTGCCAACTATTTGGTTAATATTCAGCCTTTGTTAGCTCTTCATGGAGGGATTCCTTATGAGCATCTTTTTTTCCACTTGTCAGACTACTCCGACCTTCATCTTTTTGGTTGTGTGTGCTTTGTGCTTCTTGCTCCTCGTGGGCGCACTAAATTGACTGCCTAGTTTGTTCAGTGTTTTTTCCTAGGCTATAGTGCTGAACATAAGGGATATCATTGTTAGGATCATGTAGGTCGTCGGATGCGAGTTACCCGAGATGTTGTTTTTGACGAGACATGTCCTTACTTTCCTCGTCCATCTTCAGACACCATCCCTGCATCTTTAGTTGACCCACTTTCATTCTTGATTTTGCCTGATGCCTCTACTGTCAGCACACGTCTGGTGCCTTCTTCCATGGTACCGTCCTTATTGGTGCCGACCTCTTCTTGTGAGATGCCTTCTTTATCGGAGTCTTCTTCTAGAGAGTCTTCTTCTGGTCCTTTTATGGACCTGGACTATTCTGTGAAGCCACCAGTGACACAGGTCTATACTCGATGGGTTAATTCATCCTTTGTTGAGCCCTCTTCTTCTGATGTGTCATTCTCACCTGATGAGCCATCCTTTATGCTGGATGCATCTTCTTTGGAGGATTCTTCGTCCTGATGTTTATTCGCCTTCTGCTTATTCTACTACAGTTCTTTCTGAATCCACCACTTATCATGATGCTATTCTTCATCAGGAATGGTTGCATGCTATGGCTGAGGAGATTGCTGCTATTCAGCATACTGGTACGTGGGATCTTGTTCCCCTTCCAGCACATGTTTGTCCTATTACATGTAAGTGGGTCTACAAGGTGAAGACACGCTCTGATGGTTCTCTTGAGCACTATAAGGCTCGTCTTGTGGCTTGTGGCTTTCAACAGGAGTATGGTCGTGACTATGATGAGACTTTTGCGCCTGTAGCTCACATGACTACTATTTGCACTCTTCTTGTTGTGGCCTCTGTTCGTGAGTGGTCCATATCTCAACTTGATGTCAGGAATGCCTTTCTTAATGGTGACTTACGTGAGGAGGTCTATATGCGTCCACCACCTGGGTATTTTGTTCCCGAGGGTATGGTTTGTCATCTTCATCGCTCACTTTATGGCCTAAAGCAAGCTCCTCATGCTTGGTTTCAGCGCTTTGCTTCTGTTGTCACTGCTGCTGGTTTTTCTGCCAGTAATCATGATCCAGCCCTTTTTTGATGAGAACATCACTCCTAAGGATACATGCAACACTCCTCCAATTCTGGACTTGCAAGGTCCAATGACTAGAGCTCATGCACGACGACTAAATTTAGAGGTGAGCTCGTTCCTACGTTCTTCATTATATATCACTTTTGAGAATGGTTTGCTACCTAATGATTATATTCTAATTAGGAACCATGAAGAGGACCAGAAGATGATGGGAGAAGGACTTGGAGACGTGGAGGACCTGCAAGGACGTGAAAGCCAAGGTGGAGGCCCAACCAAAACCGACTTCGAGTCTGTTTTGGGGCTCAGGACCAGTCTTCACTAAAACGGATGCCCAGGACGCATACGGACTCGGATTTGGACGTTCTACATATGCATGGAAAGATAAGAAGAAGACCTTTCCAATGCCGCTGGTCTCATATCAAAATTCATCTGGATTCATCGGGAATCGTCGAAATAATAGAGCATCCAGAATTTGTTTCGATGCTATATCGCCTGCTTTTGGCCTTTGGGCTTTGTATCTAGTTGAGCCCAATTAGGGGCGCATCCAGAGGGTCTTGCATGACCCTAGGGTCTTCATATACAGCCACCACCGCACCATTAGGGTTTGGGTTTTTCTTAGTTTATTCTATTCATAACAGTTTCGCCATCATCACGGTTTGTGAGACCCCAACTTCGTGAGATTCATAATACATTTGCAATTGTATTGAATTCTTCTTTGTTCTTGCTTATGTTCTTGATTTGTAGGCAGGGATTAACCTTCTTGGCGAGGTCAATCATTTTAGGATAGTTGATAACCAGAGGAGACGTCGTGCTGCGATTGCGGGGTTTAGAACGTGTTGTTCTGAGGCCGGATCAATTTATGTGTCACCTCCGACCAAATCAACGTATCCAGAACCTTTCGGAAGATCAGGAACCCTTGTCTACATCAAGTGGTATCAGAGCTTCAGGTGCACCGTCAGGTTCGCACTACCCTTAGTTAATTTTGTTTTGTGTTCATCCTATCATCCACAGAAAAGCCCAAAAAAATTTTTTCTCCGCCCATAACCACGTGTTTAGCCTCTGCATATTTCAATTTCAGAGTCCATAGTATTGAATTTGTGCCCTAGTTCTTTTTTAGTCACTTGTTTAGTTTGTGTTTTTGTCATCAGTAGTGTTTCCCTTGCAACCCTAGCCGCCATCCCCTTCACCATCCTCTATTTTGTTGGCTTTTTGTGCTTGGGTTGATTGATCGACACACCTAGCCTAGTCCCATCCTAAACACACCGTCAACACCCCGAACCAATCCCCATAAATTCCACTTCCCGCTGCCTCCACACCGCAAAAAAAATCCAACCCGATTCCAAACCCGACCCCAAACCCGACTCGGGTTTCTGGAAAACCGACTCCGACCCCCCTTCGATAAAATGGGCATAACTTTTCGCTCGGTTGTCCATTTTGGCTGAAATTTTTACAGGAGATTCTTGATCCAAAGTTGAGCATACCCACACTTGGCTACGTCCTGTGTGCCCTCGTCAAAAAATTCAAAAAAATCAGGAAGATAAAGAAAAAATTGATTTAAGTTTAAACCCGACATTTTCTGCAACTTCAAGATTTTCTGTAGGCCACATCCTACCTCTGTTTGAGTTGAAATTTTCTGTGGATTCTGTGAGTTGGAGAAAAATATCAAAAAAAAAGAAATTTGGGATTTCTACTAGTGCTACATCTAGCCCCCTGAAATTTCTGGATTTGGCTATTTTGCACTTAGCCCCCTGTTATCGCCAGTGTGCCTTTGTCTCCTTGTTTCTACTTTGCTATCACTACTGTTTTAGGACATATTTAGACCAGCAACTAGGGACAAGTTACTTGGGCACTTATTCAGCTTTACTATCTGTTTTTGATTTGTGTGCCACTCACATATATATATTTGGCCTTCCTAGCTCTACATATTTCTTCTGGACAGCACATAGGTTCTTTTGTGACCCTTGTAATCATAGAACACACCTCCCTGGTATCCTTTGTTTTACTTTTTAGAACTTTGTAAGAACTTTGTAAGGAGTTTCCTTTTGTTGTGTTGAGAGGCACCACTGCTTAGCTGTTTTATAGGGATAACCTTCACTATTTGTTTCCTGTTTTGGTGTTTGTGATGGCAGGAAGTGATGACAGAGAGATGGCTTCACCCTCACAATTTGCTGAGTGCATGAGCCAAGAGCAGCTCTAGAAGGCTTTACAGGCTACTCAGAGTGATTTGGTAGAGACGATCACCAGAGGCGTTACTGATGCGGTCAGCAAGCTTCACATTGGAGAAAGCATCGAGCGGTTGGAGAAGCGGGTCTCTAAGTTAACCGATTAGGTTGTCACGTTGGAGACCGCTCCCAAAACCAACAATACGAACACCAATAACAACAACAACAATGTTGAAGACGTCCATGATGAAGACACGGTGTATAAGGCTGATGGCACCGTGGATAGGTCAGCTACAAGGACCGCATGATTACGACGTTGTTTGCAACATAATACTCAAGGTATAGGTGGTTTCCATAACTACAATCGTCGTCCACACGATAAATATGCTCCAGATGACCCGTATGCTAAAATTAAGTTTTCAATTCCTTCATTTTCGGGTCAGTATGATGGTGATGTTTATCTTGATTGGGAGATGACTGTAGAAAAAAAATTTAATGCCCACCTTGTTCCTGAACAACATAGAGTTAGACAAGCCACTAGTGAGTTTAAGGACTTTGCAATTGTTTGGTGGAGTGGTCTAGCTGCTGAAACTGATTTGTCTACTACTTGGGAAGAACTTAAGGTAGCAATGCGTGATCGTTTTGTTCCTCCTTTTTATAGAGAGATTCGTAATAAACTGTAGTGTTTAGAATAAGGAGATAAAACTGTTCAGGAGTACTTTAGTGAGCTTCAGAAGGGTTTGATTCGTTGTGTTGTAGTTGAAAAAGTAGAGGATCAGATTTATTGCTTTTATTCTGGTTTAAGAAAAGAAATTCAGGACATCCTTGATTATAAAGAATATTATACCCTCACCTAGTGTTTCCAGTATGCTATGCTTGTAGAGAAAGAATCACAAGGACTTTTCCAGGCTTTTGAGGAGTACAGCAAGTCAAGGAACACCTACCTCCCACGCTCGACGGGGACTTCAGGGCTGCTCAGGCCATCTTTCCGGCTGCCCCCACTAGTAGCTATGAAGGGAACCGGTGTTATTTCTGCAGCCCCAAGATCAGCCCTTGCATCTTCTACACGCTCAGGTAAAACTTCTGTGCAGGTACCAGCTAGTGGTGCCTCCTCTATTGCTTTGATGGGGCGCACTATAGGGATTCAGTGCCACCGCTGCCATGGACTTGGTCATGTGCAGAAAGATTGTCCAAGTAGGCGGGCATATGTGGCGACAGACGATGACGGTTACATGAGCACCTCCGATGTGGAGGAGGAGGAGGACGTCGCTGCCACCAGCAGTAACCTCATCCTTGGAGGCAGAGACACCACAGGATACATGAACATTATTGTTCAACGTGTCCTTAGCACACAAGTTCATCAGCCGAGACGATGTAGCGCCACAACTTGTTCTAGATTTTTTTCATCATCAAGAACCGCCGAGCACGTGTCATCATTGATGGAGGGAGCTGCAATAACTTAGTGAGTTCTGATGTGGTCAACAAGCTTGCTTTGACCACACGTCCACATCCACATCCGTACTACATTCAGTGGTTAAACAACTCTGGAAAAGCTAAGGTAACACAAACTTGCAAAGTTCCTTTTTCCATTGGTTCTTATGTGGATTTTGTTGATTGTGATGTCATACCCATGCAAGCATGTTCACTTTTATTGATTTAAGTTTGGGAATTTGATAATGATGTTGTACACCATGATAGAAGTAATAAGTACACTTTTATGCATAAAGGAACTAAAATTACTTTGTTACCAATGACCCTGCTGAAATTGTACAAGCTGATTTAGAAAGAGCTGCTAGTTTGAAAAATAAAGGTCCTGAAATTCAACAACATGTTAATTCTAATTCTACACCAGTAACGTTAATGATTCTTCAAGTTCTAAGGGTGCTGGAATTAAATTACAAGGTCGTTCATGTCTTGCAACAAAATCTGAGCTTGCTGAAATTTCTGATAATGATGATATTTGCTATGCTTTGATATGCAAAGAAGCTTTGTTTTCGCTTGATGATATTGCTTCTAGTGTTTTGCCTCCTGCTGTCACTAACCTTTTGCAGGAGTATAAGGATGTTTTTCCAGCTGAGATACCCCCGGGATTGCCACCTTTGAGAGAGATTGAGCATCAAATTGATTTGATTCCGGGTGCTATATTGCCAAACCGTGCTGCTTATAGGACTAACCCTGAGGAGACTAAGGAGATACAATGACAAGTTCAAGACCTTTTGGATCGTGGGTATGTTCGTCAATCACTTAGTCCATGTGTTGTTCCTGTACTTTTGGTTCCTAAGAAAGATGGTACTTGACGTATGTGTGTAGATTGTAGAGCCATTAATAATATTACTATTAGGTATTGTCATCCTATTCCTAGGCTAGACGACATGCTTGATTAGTAATGTGATGCTATAATTTTTACTAAAATTGATTTGCGTAGTGGCTACCATCAAATTAGAATGAAACTTGGAGATGAATGGAAAACAGCTTTCAAAACCAAATTCGGATTATATGAGTGGTTAGTAATGCCTTTCGGTTTAACTAATGCACCTAGTACTTTCATGCACTTGATGAATGAGGTTTTAAGAGCTTTCACTAACAAATTTGTGGTAGTTTACTTTGATGATATCTTGATTTATAGCAAATCCATAGATGAATATATGAATCATTTGCATGCTGTTCTTTATGCTTTACGAGATGCACGTTTATTTGGTAACCTTGAGAAGTGCACCTTTTGCACGGATCGAGTCTCTTTTCTTGGCTATGTTGTGACTCTACAGGGAATTGAGGTGGATGAGGCAAAGATTGAAGCCATAAAGAGCTGTCCTATACGAAAAACTATCACACAGGTGAGCAGTTTTCTTGGTCTTGCAGATTTCTAGCACCGCTTTGTCAAAGATTTCAGCACCATTGCTACACCTTTGCATGAGTTGACAAAGAAGGGTGTTGTTTTCCATTAGGATAAGGTACATCATGAGTCTTTTGATGCTTTGAAGGATAAACTTACACATGCACCATTGCTGCAATTACCTAATTTTGATAAAATTTTTGAGCTTGAATGTGATGCTAGTGGTATAGGCATTGGTGGTCTTTTGATGCAAGATAATAAACCTGTTGCTTACTTTAGTGAGAAAATTACTGGCCCTGTTTTGAATTACTCCATGTATGATAAGGAATTGTATGCACTTGTACGTTGTTTAGAGACGTGGCATCATTATTTGTTGCCCAAAGAATTTGTTATTCATTCTGATCATGAATCACTTAAGTATATTCGTTCTCAATGTAATTTGAACCATAGACATGCTAAATGGATTGAGTTTATTGAGTCTTTTTCTTACATTATTAAACATAAGAAAGGGAAGGATAATGTGATCACTGATGCTTTATCTAGGCGCTATACTTTATTGTTCAACTTGATTGTAGAATTTTTGGACTTGAGGCAATTAAAGAACAATATGCTGCTGATGTTGATTTTAAGGATGTATTGCTGCATTGTAAAGAAGGTCGTGTATGGAATAAATTTGCGTTGAATGATGGATTGTTATTTAGATCTAACCGCCTGTGCATTCCAGTTGGTTCTGTTCGTCTTTTATTGTTACAGGAGGCGCATGGAGGTGGATTGATGGGTCATTTTGGTGTCAAGAAGACGGTGGATATTTTGGCCACACACTTCTTTTGGCCAAGGATGAGGAAAGATGTTGAGCGCTTTGTTGCTCGCTGCACTACATGTCAAAAAGCTAAGTCTCACTTGAATCCACATAGTTTATACATGCCACTTCTTGTTCCTTCTATTCCTTGGGTGGATATTTCTATGGACTTTGTTTTAGGACTGCCTAGGACTAAGAGGGGGAGTGATAGTATTTTTGTTGTTGTGGATAGATTTTCTAAGATGACACACTTTATACCATGTCATAAGACTGATGATGCTAGTTATATTGCTGATCTCTTTTTCAAAGAAATTGTACGTTTGCATGGTATGCCTTCTACTATTGTTTCAGATCGTGATGCAAAATTCTTGAGTCACTTTTGGCGCACGCTTTTGGAATAAGTTGGGTACAAAGTTGTTGTTTTCTACAACTTGTCACCCACAAACTGATGGACAAACTGAGGTGGTGAACCGCACTTTGGGTACTATGTTAAGAGCTATTTTAAAGAAAAATTTAAAGCAATGGGAAGAATGTTTGACTCATGTTGAGTTTGCATATAATCGGGCAACACATTCTACTACCAAGGTAAGTCCTTTCAAGGTAGTGTATGGTTTTGATCCCCGTACTCCACTTGATATACTTCCTCTACCTATTCATGAGAGAGTTCATGTTGATGCTAAGGAACATGCTGAATTTATTTTGAAAATGCATGAGACCACTAGACTTAGCATTGAAAAGATGAATGATAAGTATAAAATTGCTGGTAGTAAAGGTAGAAAAGAAGTAAAACTTGATGTAGGAGATTTAGTATGGTTACACTTGAGAAAAGATAGATTTCCAGATTTGAGAAAGTCTAAATTAATGCCTAGAGCTGATGGTCCTTTCAAAATAATTGAGCAAATTAATGATAATGCATACAAACTTGAGTTGTCTCCCGAGTTCGGGGTTAGTCCTACTTTTAACATTTCAGATTTGAAACCATACTTGGGAGAAGAGAATGATCTTGAGTCGAGGACGACTCCACTTCAAGAGGGGGAGGATGATGAGGACATCACTCCTAAGGATACATGCAACACTCCTCCAATTCTGGACTTGCAAGGTCCAATGACTAGATCTCGTGCATGACGACTAAATTTAGAGGTGAGCTCGTTCCTATGTTCTTTATTATATGTCACTTTTGAGAATGGTTTGCTACCTAATGATTATATTGTAATTAGGAACCATGGAGAGGACCAGGAGATGATGAGAGAAGGACTTGGAGACGTGGACGACCAGCAAGGACATGGAAGCCAAGGTGGAGGCCCAACCAGAACCGACTTCGAGTCTGTTTCGGGGCTCAGGACCAGTCTGCACTAAAACGGATGCCCAGGACGCATACGGACTCAGATTTGGACGTTCTATATATGCACGGAAAGATAAGAAGAAGAACTTTCCAATACCGCCGGTCTCATATCAAAATTCATCCGGAGTCATCGGGAATCGTCGAAACAAGAGAGGGTCCAGAATCTGTTTTGGTGCTGCATCGCCTATTTTTGGCCTCTGGGCTTTGTATCTAGTTGAGCCCAATTAGGGGCGCGTCCAGAGGGTCTTGCACGATCCTAGGGTCTTCATATACAGCCGCCACCGCACCATTAGGGTTCAGGTTTTGCTTAGATTACTCTGTTCATTACAGTTTCGCGCGTCATCACGGTTTGTGAGACCCCAACTTTGTGAGATTTATAATACATCTGCAATTGTGTTACATTCTTCTTTGTTCTTGCTTGTGTTCTTGATTCGCAGGCAGGGATTAGCCTTCTCGGTGAGGTTAATCATTTTAGGACGGTTGATAACCAGAGGAGACGTCTGAAGCCGGATCGATTTGTGTGTCGCCTTCGACCAAATCAACGTATCCAGAACCTTTCAGAAGATCGGGAACCCTTGTCCACATCATTTTTGTTCACACATCTGCTCGTGGTTGGACTCTTCTCCTTCTTTATGTTGATGATATGATCATTACTGGAGATGATTCTGAGTATATAGCCTTTGTGAAGGCGCGTCTCAGTGAGCAGTTTTTGATGTCTGATCTTGGTCCTTTTCGTTATTTTCTTGGGATTGAGATTTACATTAGTGACCTTCTTGATCATGCTTCTCTCACTGATCATCGCACTGTTGAGACTCCTATGGAGCTCAATGTTCACCTTCATGCCACTGATGGTGAACTTCTCCCTGATCCTACTCGCTATCGTCATATTGTGGGGAGTCTTGTTTATCTTGGTGTTACTCGTCCTGATATCTCGCATGCTATACATATACTGAGTCAGTTTGTTTCCGCTCCTATCGAGCTCCACTATACTCACTTGCTTCGAGTCCTACGTTATCTTCGTGGGACTATATCTCGTCGCTTGTTCTTTCCACGCTCTAGGTATTTACAGCTCCAGGCATATTGTGATGCTACCTAGACTAGTGATTCCTCTGACCGTCGTTCTCTTTCTGCTTTTTGTGTTTTTCTTGGTGGTTCTCTTATTGCTTGGAAAACTAAGAAGCAGACAGCAGTTTCTCGTTCGAGTGCAGAGGCTGAGTTACATGCTATGGCTCTTGTGACAGCAGAGGTTACGGTGGTTGCTTGAGGATTTTGGTGTTTCTGTTTCTATGCCGACTTCTCTTTTTTGTGACAGTACAGGTGCTATTAGTATGGCTCTTGATCCTATGAAACATGAACTAAGTAAACATGTTGGTGTTGATGCTTTTTATACATGATCTCAGGTACAGGATGGTATTGTTGCTCCTCAGTATGTGCCTTTAGAGATTCAGTTGGCTGATTTGTTCACCAAGTCACAGACTGGAGCTAGACACAAGTTTTATCTCTCCAAACTCAGTGTTCTTGATCCACCCTAAGTTTGAGGGGGGTGTTAGATGTATATGCATATTTACCAACACCTGTACATGTATATATTCGGTCCTAGTGCCCTCATTATGAATACAAGTGCTATTCATAACATAGAGAGGATAGGCTACGAAAGGTGAAGCCTTGCCGTTTTTGTGGTGCTAAGCGCTTCCCAGGTGAAGGCAAGTCCTTTTGTTCCAGGCAGGACAGGGTGAAGATTCACATTCCAGGTCTTCCAGAGGGGTTACACGTTTATTCACCAGCCAGACTGATAGTGACACAAAGTATTTTCAAAAGAATATACGCTACTTCAACTCACATTTTTCATTTACCAGTTTGGGTGCTAAACTCGACCAACAATATAGTACGCCAGCTGGTTCAGAGGTATATACTTTTAGGATGCATGGTAGTGTGTATCATTGTCTTGATCATTTGGTCCCTTTGGAGAGAGGCCCACACCATATGCAACTATATTTTTATGACACTGATGAGACCAATACATAGACTTGTGCGGTCTCCACACCTAGATCAAGACCTAATTGAAAAGATCCTTGATATACTGTAAATTAATCCTTATGTGAGGGTTTTCAAGAGCTTGGGATCTGTCCAAAACAGCGTATAGGATAGAGCTGAACACTGATCTGTCCAAAATGTCAATCAGAGGAGGTATAATGCACCAACTGTATCACATGCTGCAACTATTTGGGAGAGCAGAACTGATCCAAGGAAAATGTTTCAGAGTAGCATCATGGTTTGTGGTTTGTCCGAAAAGCCACAGTATATTAAGGCATACTTTGTCTGCTATGATCTTTTCTCTTATCCCTTGTTCTATCCACGTGGGGTGGCAGGTTGGAATGAGAGGATTCTTTATGATGTAGTTGCTGATGATATCACTGATCCTATTGGAATTGATACTACGTGTGAGTTACAATTGTTCCCTATTTTGATTCTACTTTTTAACATCAGCAACTATTGTTTGGGCAGTAAATTAATTTCTTTGAGTGATAGGGAACATTGATCACGGAACATTGATCTAAAGGCGGGTAATGATGATAAGCAGGAATATGAACTTTATGGTATGTTCCAATCATTCCCCTCACAATAAGCTAATAATTAAAATTTATTTAACTCATATGTATGTATCTTGAAGGTGATGATGTACCAACTCACGATACTGCCATTGATGATGACGAGGAAAACGGTGAGTAAGAGAAATCTGGTTCATGCTTATCCCTGCCCAAAAAGTAAAACAGTTGTGTCATTGTTCCATAAATGATAATAATGCTGAGATTTATAGGTACAGGTGGAACTAGAAAGTTTGTTGCAGTGAGAGAGTATTATTGTTACAAACTCCGAATTCGGCCCAATGAATTTAATGTTTTGTTCTGTGGTGGAAGATTGTTTCAATAATTCCTTGTTGACACACATGTCAAAATCAAATCAGTGAGTCTATATTGGTACTCATTGCAAAAGCATCAAAAATTATACACACTGACCTCTATCAGATATTAAATTTATGTAATTGAAATTAAAAAGGGGTATGGCTCATGTATTGCCGAAACAACTAACATGTTTTATTGGCTGGGTCACAGGGGATTGTTGACACTCTTACAGCAGGAGAGACGCGTGCTTCAAAGGCCGGTAAAAGAATTGTTCTACAAGATTGAATGAGATAGATTGACAGGTCGAATGAATGAGATGGTGTGACCTAACCAATGCGCATTCATCAAAGGTCATTTCATACAAGATAACTTCATGCTTGTACAACAAACGGCAAGATTTTTGCACCATCATAAGCTGCCTCGGATTTCCTCAAACTTGACATTTCTAAAGCCTTTGATTCGGTGGCCTGGCCATTCTTATTCGAAGTTCTTCAATGTTTGGGCTTTGGGCAAATTTGGAGAGAATTTGATCGGTGGCCTTTTAACTACTTCATCAACCCAAGTACTTATGAATGGGATTCCCGGGGAAAACATTATCCACCGGCGAGGATTGAGGCAAGGTCATCCATTGTCACCTATGCTCTTTATTTTGTTCATGGATGTTCTAAATCACTTGGTAACTAAGGTTGCTGCCGAAGGACTCTTGCAACCGCTCTCCCGACATGCATTGCAGCTAGGGATGGCAACGGGGCGGGTTCGGGGCGGGTGTAGCAAAAGCCCACCCACGATGAGAGATGTTGCGGGTGGAAATCTTCACCCGCACCCGCACCCACGGGAAAAATTTCACACCCGCGCCCACACCCGCCGGGTTTCCGGCAGGTGATGGGTCCCCCATGGGTTTTTATTTTGCATGACAAAATACATCTTTAGTTAAATTTTATATAATTTTCACATATTTTACATAATAAAAAAATATTAACTCATTCATAATTTGATAATTAACACAACATGACAATATATATACATGCAAGAATTATTAGACTCATATGATTCTCACTCTTACAAAAAAAATATTAGACTAAAATTATTTGTGCGCCTTTTATTTTGGCCCCGTGGGGCACCCGCGGATGGAAGGAAAAACCCGCACCTGCCTCGCGACTGTGCGGGGTGGGTGCAGGTGAGCCCCATGGGTGAGAAAGTGCACCCACACCCATCAGGTGCCAAACCCAGTGGGGCCCTGCACCCGGGACCTGAATTGCCATCTCTAATTGCAGCATTGGATATTTCTCTATGCGGACAATGTGGCACTGTTCCTCCAACTGGTAGCTGAGGATATTGAGATCACCATGGACATACTCCATATTTTTGGTGACGCTTCTGAACTGAAAACCAACCTCCAAAAGAGCAATATACTCCCAATTCGATATGAGGAGCAGGACTTGGAAATAGTGCAGCAGCGCCTTCCTTGCGAGGTAGTGGACTTCCCTTGCAAATATTTGGGTTTCCCTCTTTCTCTAAAGAAGTTATCAAGGGAACACATTCAGTCGATCATTGATCGTATTGCGGATCAGCTCGCGATCTCTAACTTGAGAAACCTGGGATGGGCGCTACAGGTTCAGTGGCTCTGGTTACAAAAAACAGAACCACAAAAACCGTGATCAGCTCTACCAGTTCAAGTTCCTGACCAAGTACGCACTTTCTTCTCAAATGCTATGGCAACAGAGGTAGGCAATGGAGCAAGCACTCATTTGTGGACAGACCGTTGGTTGCATGGCAAAAGTATTGTGGAACTTGCTCCTCGTCTCTTTGCTGCGGTATTAAGGAGGCATAGTAAGAATGACACGATGTTGGAAGCCCTCACAAACCGTGTGTGGGTATCTGACATCACGGGAGCTCTAATAATAGGCGTCATTGGGGAATATCTACAACTATGGGGACATTGTGGAGGAAATCAACCTACAGCCAGAAGTTCATGACTCCCACTTTTAGAAACTCTCTGCTGATGGTCGATATTCTGCTAAGTCAGCGTATAGGAGCATGTTCGAAGGCTCCACTTTGTTTGGACCATGGGAAAGGATCTTGCGCACATGGGCACCTCCAAAATGCCACATCTTTCTCTGGCTCGTGATGCATAAGCGCAGCTGGACAGCATATAGATTAGCAAGACATGGTCTACCTCATCATAGTTATTGCTCGCTTTGCAACCAAGAAGAGGAAACAATCGATCACCTGCTGCTGTCCTGTGTCTTCACCTGGCAGTTTTGGTTTATTCTCCTTCGGCAGGTTGGGCTGCAAGCTTTCACGCCTCAAACCGGTGATGTGTCCTTTGATGTCTGGTGGGAAAGATTCAATGCGGCAGCAACTGGCATCGTTCAGGAAGGGACTAACTCTCTCATTGTGCTGGGCGCTTGGACTTTATGGACACATCAAAATCGTTATGATTTTTATGGCATTGCTCCTAGCTTAACAAGCACTTTGATAGTTGCAGGAGAGGAAAGGTTTTTGTGGATGTTGGCAAGGGCTAGAGGTCTTTCCCTCCTTTCTGTCCCCACCCCAGAAAGTTAGGAGTGTTGTAGGTCGGGTTGTTTCTTGTAAAAGGCTCGTGTGTGTGTCATAAGAAAGGGATATGGATGTGTGTTCGTGTGTTGTACCAGGTTATTACCCTTTTTTCTTCTTAATATAATAAAGCATAACTCTCCTGTGTTTTTGAGAAAAAAAATATTCTACCAAGGTCTTTTCCAAGTGGTGATGTTGATGCCCAAGCAAGGTTTCTTGATGCTATGATGTTGGTGCAGTGATTTGGTAAACCAGATTTTTTTGTTACTATGAATTGCAACCCCTACTAGCCATGGATTTTGGATGAGCTATTACCCGGCCAGACCCCCCATGATCTTCTAGAAGTTGTGGCCAGGGTATATAGGGCAAAGCTCCATGATTTGCATGATCGTCTTATAAAGAAGAAGCACCGTGGGGAAGTCACTTGCATATGTTACCGAGTTCCAGAAGCGAGGCTTCCCTCACGAACACTATTGGTGATGGTTGAGAAAAGTAAACTGAGTAAAGCCGATGAGTATGACAAATATATATCAGCTGAAATCTCTGATAAGAAGAAATATCACACATTGCATGACTTGGTATGCAAGCATATGATGCACAATCTATGTGGAGTTTAGGAAATGTCGTCAATGTATGATTGATGGCAACTGCTGCTTTTGATATCCCCGTTAGTTTTGCAATTCTACGGAACAGGGGAAAGACTCATACCCTATATATAGGAGGAACGACGGTCAGGTTGTAGAAACTAGAAAGTCTAAATTGGATAACATATGGGTAGTCCCCTACAACCCTGCCCCACTCATGATATACAACTGTCATATTAATGTGGAAATTTGTTCAAGTATAAAGGCAGTCAAATACTTGTACAAATATATTTACAAAGGTCCTGATGGTGGCTCTTATGCTCTTGACCATTTGGATACACAAGAAAACATGAGGGACAACCGTGTTTCCGATAATATAGACAAGTCAGATAATGAGCCCAAAGTTATTAATGAGATTAAACATTATAGGGATGCAAGAGTTGTCAGACCATCCCGAGTCTGCCTACACGCTATATGCTTTTCCCTTGTATCATGTATCTCTCTTTAAAAAAAATTGTTTATATATTAAAATAGATTATTATAGTAGATGAATAGAAATACCATATATTGGGTCAACAAACTGGGACACTTTTTCTATTATAACAGATTTAATCATCATTAATTTTGTTCAATTTTTTTTGTTTTACAAATTGTCTCACAGGTTTCACCATCTGTCTTACAACTTTCTCTGCACCTTCCTGGCATGCATATGGTTGCTTTTAATGAAAAGGAAGATTTGTGAGATCTTCTAGCCCATGAGAAATCACAGAAACCTATGCTGATCGAATATTTCAGGATGAATATTATCGATCTGAATGCTAGAAAGTTACTGTATATACAATTCCCAAAGGTGTATCTATGGGACAAACCAGATAAATTATGGCTTGCACAAAAGAATTCAAGAAAACAAATAGGACGGATCATGTATGCCAATCCTGCTGAGGGAGAAAGATATTACTTGTGTGTACTCCTGAATCATGTTAGGGGTGCAACTTCTTTTACTAATGTTAGAACAATTCATGGTCTCACTTGTGCCACATTTAGAGAGGCATGCGAGGTGGTTAGAGTAGTCGATACAGATAAGTCTCTACACAGTGCTTAGAGGAGGCTGCAAATTGGCAAATGCCATATTCTCTTGCATGACTATTTGCAATAATCATTGTGTTCTGTGAGGCAACAAATGTCCGGGAATTGTGGGATAAGCATTATCCTTCACTTTTTGAGGAGTTTTCAAGGACCATGAACAATGATAAGGTTGTAGAGCAAAAGGTTCTCAGGCACATTTATTCAATTGTTTGTGTGATGGGAAAGGACATACGACATTTAGGATTGCCTGAAATTATACTTGATGGTATGCTCTTAATCCATCTATTACACACACAGTTAGTGTTCCTAGTAAAGCATTCTATCTTGTTTGTTTGCTGAAGCAGTAATATGATTTCATTAAAAATACTTATCGTCGCCTTGTGTTTCAACCTTCATACAGTAGATTGCACCTGTGCAATTTGTAACAATTTTTCTTTACAAGTATTTTTTCAAACTGCTAACGCTTAACTATCACTCTTCCATTGCACTCACTCTGTGCAATCTTTTCATCTACATTGTTCTAATGGTGAAATTAACAAAGAGATTAACGAGCAGTATGAGCGCGTGGGGGGAGGGGGGTATTGAGGAAGATCTCAGAATTGTTGACAAGCTTAACATTGAACAATGAGTCAGGTATGATTTAATTATGGAACATGTAAGGCAAAGAATGGGAAAGTATTTTTTGTGGATGGTTCTGGAGGCAGTAGTAAAACATTTCTATACAAGGCGCTAAGTGCAACTGGTCATATTGCTAATGCAACCACGACGTCTGGAATTACGGCGTCTATAATGCTAGGAGGTCGCACAGCTCATTCTGTATTTGAAATTCCCATCAAGATAACAAACAGTAGCATATGTAATTTCACTAAAGGGAGTGATGAAGCTGAACTACTTTGTGAGGCTGCCTTGATTATCTAGGACGAGGTAGCCATGACAAAAATACAGACTGTTGAAACTCTTGACCGATCGCTCCAAGATGTTATGGATTGTTCGCTTCTATTTTGTGGCAAGGTTATGGTTTTTAGTGGGGACTTCAGGCAAGTTCTCCCAGTAGTTCTCCTAGTTGTGGCTTGAGGCACGAGGGAAAAATAATGGATGCTACTTTCCTAAGATTATATTTGTGGCATGATGTTGTTGACGGTCGTCAAATACCAATTTTTTACCATTAATATACCTATAAAAGTAGGAAGACTTAACATTTCATACTTGCATGTTAGTTAGGAATAATAAGATTCCACTTGTCCTTGGAGATCTATGTGCATGTAGGGATTTGATACAATATAAGTGGAGAAATAGAGCATAATCCAGGGAAATACCATTCCAGACAATGGGATGGTGCCAACTGGACTTCCTTCAGATTGCATACATGGTTGCATAGGATTCCTCCAGAGAACACCACCTCAAAATAGAAGAGAACCCACCGACCAGCCACCCCGAGGAAGCACACCCCGAGGAGGCCCACCTGCAAGTCGGTCGACCTAGGGACTTGATCGGTCGACCTGGTCCTAAGCCTTTTTTGGCCGAGCTTCCACATGCCGACTCCTTAACCCTTTGGGAATGTCGGGGCATGGTGGTTCTATGGCGGTTACTCCTCAGTACCGACTTATGGACCCTATAAATAAAGGGGGGGCTTCACTCCAACACACACAATCAAGAGTTATTCATTTCCCTCTTTCATTTAATAGTTTTCTGGTCCTAGTGGAGTTTAGTGTAGGAGGAGCCTTGCTCAAGTCTCCAAGTCATAGGAGTGTTGGTATGCCTCTTGTATCTTTACCTTTATTCTATTTTATTATGACTTTGATCTACTTAATTCATATAGTTCTTCCATATAGATATGCTTATGATATGTGCTCCTTGTTTGGTTATATATGATATTTAAGTTATAGGATTGTATTATGCTTTTATGATGATATAGACTTGCTACCTTGTTGTCATGATTGGCATATACCTTGACTATAGTCTAAATGTTATAATGCTTGTTGTACTTTAGTCTAGTTGTTGTGCCTCAATGTGGGTTTGATACCCAATTAGGATTGCAATTGCTTAGCTCATGACTTGTTAATCCATAGGGTTAGAGTTATGTGTGCTTTAGTGCTTGTTAATCCAATCGATGATTCTAGTGTTTGATCGATGCTAGAATTCTACTTAAATGTGTAAGCGCGGTGCTTAGACATCTAGGTAATATTGATCACCTTGTAATCAACAGTTTGTAGAGGTAGGCAGTAGGCGGTTGACAACCCTATCTGTCCATTGTACTCCTCCATGTTCGGTTATGACATGTGTCCAAGACGGAGTTACCTTGTGGATGTTGTGCATGAATTCATACATAAAGCATTGAGTGCATTAGACTATGACTAGTATAAACTTGCTTGTAATTGTTTGACTATGTGACTATATAGGTAGACTAACATTAGAGATATGGCTTTGCTCTCCTAACTAAAACTCCCTCGTGACTTAGGACTTCTATTTATCCTTAGGAATGATTGCTCTGTGTGTCACACTACCCCTACCCTTTATTATACTTACCCCTATATAAACTCTAAATACTCATACCAATCTTTTTGTCTACGTTGCTGTTAACAATCATATATTCATGCTAAAGCATTCCTTTGGTAGAACTATAAATGACAAGCTATTGGAGTAATCCAATAGTGAAATTCTACAATGGTATTATCCGTGCGCTTGTGGATTTTACTATTATAACACTGAAGTTCATCTTTACAATTATGTCTAGCACCATTGTCGGGGATGGTCATATTTATGTAACTTAGTAGTTGTTAGCAAGTGTCAATAGACATTTCTAGTGTCGTTGCCGGGGATAGTAATATTTCTGGTGCGAGGTTAAAAAATGTCAATAGATGTAAGGAAGATAAGTCTGACACAAAACATGAGAGCACAGTCTGATCCTTGGTTTCAAGAGTTCTTTCTTAGAATTGGTAATGGCACTGAGCAGACTATCGTTGATGATTATGTTGCTCTCCCCAAGGACATTCTCATAGAGTATAATGATGAAAACTATGTCAACCAATTTATAGAACATGTATTTCCAGATCTTTTAGGAAATGCCATATTTGCTGATTATATGAGCAGTCAAGGAATCTTTTGCACACGTAATGATTACATGGATGATATTAATGCATGATGATTGGCAAATTCCCTGTTCAAAAAAAGGTTTTTTATAGCTTTAATTCTGTGGATGATGACTCATGAAACAACTATCCCCAAGACTTCCTCAATTCAGCAACCCCAAATGGTTTGCCACCACATGAGTTGAAGATAAGAACAATTGCCCTCTTATTCTTTTACGGAATCTTGACCCACGTAGTGGTCTGTGCAATGGTACAAGACTGATAGTTGGGTGATATGATAACCATGTTATTGATGCTGAGATGGTCAATGGAACACATGCAGGGGATACAGTGTTTATACCTCAGATACCCATGTCACCTTCTGAATATCTCTCCCTGCCCTTCAAGTTTAAGAGAAAGTAGTTTCCAGTGCGGCCTAGCTTTGCTATGACAATGAACAAAGTGCAAGGACAGAATGTGCCTCACGTGGGTATTTACCTACCGGAGCTGGTGTTCGCCCATGGTCAGCTATATGTTGCACCATCGAGGGGTGTATCTTGACAGACGACTTGGGTTCTTGCCAAACCAAACAAAGAGATTGATTCAGAGGGGACTAGCACCAAAAATATTATCTATAGAGATGTACTGGAGGCTTAATTAGTGTGCCATATATATTTTCATAATTTTGCTTCGTTGTTGATAGATACATGTTATCCTTCCACTATTGTGTACTGCATGAGTCCTACCCAATATAGTGTCATCATAAAGTAAATGTGGTAACATTACTGGCATGTGTAGTGCATGAGTACGCCTGCCTGCATGCCTTATCCACATTCAAATATTGATTCCCAGTTACTGTGCATACTACTTTCTCTTTCAATAACTCACAAAGGAACTGGCTCCAGCATATGTCTACAAATTTTTTGCAGCTTTTGGTTCTCCAAAGTATACATTCTCAGTTACCGTCAAAAATAAATAATTGTAGATTCCCAGTTCAGGTAATCCTGTCATGCTTTAGTTTGTAATGGGATTCTTACACTAAGTGCTACTATATTTTTTAAAGTGAGAATAACAAATTGTGTAATGGAATAATTGATATCACATACAAATTACATGTGTTTTAGTTTGTAATTGGATTCTTACACTAAGTGCTACTATATTTTTCAAATGAGAATAATAAATTGTGTCACTAAATATTCAGGCGACAAGGACAGCGTGTGCGTGTCACACTTGCAAAGTACTAGTAAGTTATAATGGCACACAGTTATTAACCACTTAATATAATTTATTACCTCTTTTCCTAATAAATATTTTTGTTTATTTTTTCTTGTTGATAGAACTTGTGTCCTTATCAGAATCCATCTGATAGACGTGTACCGCTTGATGAGATCAGTTTGATGGATACCTTCAAAGCCAAAAATGGGACAAGTGCCGATGTATCCCAATGCACCTCTGTAATGTGTTGTTTCTCTAAATGTCATATTATTATGTTATGTTTATTTTTTATGGTCATGATGCACAATGTTTTGCAGGTTGTTTTGCCCATTCACCATGGTGGGAAATATTCTTTGTTCATTTTCCAATGGGTGAGTAACAAAAGATCCTAATCCGTTATCATTATGGAGTCAAAAGGTACCATTCAAACGATGGATACAAAAACTAAATGCTATATTCTCAAAATACAGATATACTATGTCTAAGTTATCTGGGAAGTACGTGAAATATTATTGGTTCTGGGATACTCAAGTTATGGATGACCGATGGGAAACAAGATATAGGTAAATCTAAGTTCTCCAAACCAGTTTTAAGTTAGATGTATTATTTATGTTTAGAAATATCACTAATCATCTAGTCCAACATCAGGGTACCAAGTATGGTTTGTTGTTGATGGATGGAATGGTGAAGATGAACTTGTCCATACAAAGGTACATACAACAATTTAAAAATCAATTATTTTTAACTTAACAAAAAAGGATCATGATCCCATACTGGTAATAAAGTTAACATTATATTAAATATGTTTTGCAGGATGCTTTAATGTTACAACGAGAATTCTTAGTTAATGTTTTGGCATCAGACCTCAATGAGGCACAAGAGGTCCGCCCTTGTGATGTTAAGAATTGGCTTTCTCACATAATCACAATGGAGAATTAATCCTTCTTGCTATGATCAGTAGAAGCTGTTGGATATGTTTATATGATTAAAGACCAATTGTTGATCTTGTGATGAAACTGAAGATAGAATTAATGTTTTGATGATGCTACAATTATGAAGACCAATTAGTTTAGATTATTAAAACCATTTGTGCATGTTATATTGTTTTCTTGGAACTAGATTTTATGGAGTTTATTTTGATTCTTCTATACATTTTTTTGTTTATGCCCCTAGCAACGAACAGCCACTCCCCTAGTACATTATTATACGTGGAGAATATTCGTGCCTTATTCAGATCAAGAATGAGCTTCTGACGATTAGGCGTGTGCTAGAGAAAGCAAATTAGTGGATGGAGATAAAAAGGCAACAATCGTTCAGTAACAAAATTGTTAGTTTATTAATTGTAGGATAGCATCTTAGATCTCTTTAGATGTAACCTGAGTAAGTGCATGGATCTTTCTAATACAAAGATATGTAGCTCTCCTACATATTCAAAAAAAAAGTAAAGTGCATGTAGTACTTGCAGAGGTATAAAATATCACTCACATGGGCATCCAAAAGCTAATTAATGCAAAACTGAGAAACAAAATAACACTTGCGGCAAGATACTGTGATGCTATGAGACACCAGTGTAATTTGACTGTCAACATCAAGGAAACACATGATGCTATGAGATACTGATGTAATTAATCCAAAGTTGACTTCAATCCAGTAGCCAAATGATCATACCTCAAGTCCTTATCCATTGAGAAACACAATACATCAGAAATATATGCGAAACAAATGTAAATTAAAAGTAAGAACAATAGATTCATGGAAAATGAGAAACTATGCATATGTAAATGTAAGAAACTACACAAATAATACAACTCCTATCGAAGAATAGATTTCTCATTAAACATTTCTACCCCACACTCTCTAGTTGTAACGCAAAATGGAGTTAGACAGAGAGAATAAAGTAAAAAAGGCATTGAAGAGATCAATCAATCAGATTATTGTAGCGGCGCACCAAGAAAATAAGACTGCAGGAAGAAATATACCTTGAGGCGTTGCGTTGGGGGGAGCACCAGACTTCCGACCACCAGCATGTACTCCATATGGTGGGTAACAAATAATTGCATTGAACATCTTATCGATACTATTATCGACAGTTGATCATAGGGTAGTTCATGATCCTTATTTATCGGTAAAGTCATGCATGAGATCGAGAGTCGATGGACATACAAGACGCAAGGTTTAGACAGGTTCGGGCCTCCCGAAGGATAACAACCCAACGTCCTGTGTTCTGTGGTGTATTATACGGTATGCTATGGTGTCTATGAAAGAGCCCCTGCCCCTCCTTATATATCCGGGGGACAGGGTTACATGGCAAGTCTTCCTAGTCGGTTATGACATGATTTCCAACTAGGATTCTATCTCTAACTTTTTATCTCTAGTATTGACTTGTCATCTACTCTAAGTAATAATCTGAGTAGTTATCTTTATGGGTTTTATCTTTATTGGACCCCGGCCCACTCGGCAATATATCCGAGTGGTGAGGTATCCCTGGTATATATATCCCACAGTAGCCCCCGAGAGCTTTGCAAGTTAGTTATTGATCTTCGATTGATTGACTAATGCTTCACCATGAATATGATTAAGCTTTTTCATGTACAACAACAAACTTGTAAAGGTCTCCAAGAATCTTTAAAAATGATTATGCGCTAAAAGTCCTCAAAAAAAAAGAATTGTGCACCAAATAATATCCAGATGCAGGGAAAAAATCCACCTACTACGTGTAGGTATAGCCCCTGACTCAGAAGGTATTTAGATCACAAAATATCTTATGAGTCAAAAATAATAGTACCATCTGTAAATCTAGATCTACCACTTTTCCTGACTGATTCGATGAGGAGTTTTAATACGGTAGCCTCCAAGATTGGTTCTATCACTCCCCCCAACTAACAAAAGGAACCATCGGTACTAATGAATCCAAATGATACTTGATCAAATATATCAAGCATAGCAGTCATCAAAAAATATCCAAGTAATACTTTATTAAATATAACAAGTATAACAGCCCCGGGCATGATTCCGAGTGAAAAATAACAACTCTTGCAGGGCTCTTTAATATGGAGTAAGATCATAAGTATCAATAATGGCCGAGTGATCCAGTAATATAGTCGAATGATATAATGACTAGGGACAAGAAGGCCGAGTGATCCAATAGTGATGTTGTATGATCCAATAACTCGGGATAACAAAACCGAGTGATGTCAATAAAGTAGCTCCAGTTGATATAGCTACTATAATTCATGAAAGTAATGTATTTAATAAATAATACATTAATAAAACAAATAATATATTCAATAAATAATACATATATAAAACAAACAATATATTCAATAGGTAATACATATATAAAACGAACAATGTATTCAGTAGGTAATACATTGATAAAACAAACTTGATCCATTATAAGAAATGCAATAGATGCTTGGGTTGTATTGGGTGATTAAGTACTATATGAACTCGAGTCTAACTCTCACAACCAGTAAATATCAGGTACCAATACTACTAAACGACTTCCTTAACATTTAACATGATGCATGGAGACTAAGAACTTCCTCGATCAAACATGTGAGTTAAGGTAAAGCCGCCTCGGTTCTCAACAAACGACATGAACCATGGAGACTAAGAACTCACTCGGTCAAGCATATGCGAGTTAAGATAATACCAAGAGTCTAATGCATCAAGATTATGCAAAAAGAAATCATCCCTAAATTAAAGAATCTACGGCCTTTAATTAGATGAATAAAACTGAAATTATAAAATACTTAGTTGCTTACTAGCCATCAAGCTAAAGACGAGCCCCCGAGATAACAGCTCAAAAGGTCCAAGGGATAAAAACTCCAGAAATCCCAATATATTCCAAAGATAATCAATAAAATATAAACAAAACTGGAAAAACTAATTAAGCAAAGGTGTATGCAAATACATATCAGCACCTAAAGTTAATATAGAAATAATGAGACATAAAAGAGTAACATAGCTCTTAAATAGTTGACGAGTCAACAACGAGCCCCCGGGCATGTTGCAAGTCGCGGTGGAGCTGGCAAAGTGAAAAATTAATTAACATAGTTGAACAACTCACCGCGTCACCGAATTGCTTGAGCCACTGGCCGTGTAGATAAATCATTGCATCGTCTCAGCCTAGTAACGACTTGGCTCACCATCTTTATCATCAGCCTCCTCACAGCAACAAACACTCGAACGCCATACAGGGCCGAGTCATCAGCTCACATTGCACCGAGTTAGTAGCAGCTTTGACTTGTGCTGATTGAATCTGCACTTAAACAATCGTGGCCTCCTCCTAATCATCATTATGACGGAGAGCTAGGCAACACGGGGGAACAACCAAGCCCTGCACAAAATCAACACATATAGCAATGACTGGTATTGACGAATAGCTCCTGTGAAAATATAGGAGTTGACTTGTCTAGTCTGACAAGCAAAATAAGATAGAGTAAATAATAATGCAGAGATAAAGAGGGAAATCTTCTCTGTTTGCATGAGCAATCGAGACGCGTGCGTCCATGAATGTTCATCATATCCGCCACCTCAACGCTGAATCTATTGGAATTATATGGGCCAAGCCCATTAATAATAATAATAATTTCTAAAAATCTCAAATGCCCATTTATAAGTAGTGGGAGTGCAAAGGTTTAGTCCCACATTACTAGGGGAGGTGGATGGAGTCCAACTTATAAGGTTGGTTGCTCTAGCATCTCTTGCAAGTGTGTAGATGGGAGGAAGGAAGAACACATGCGCATGCTCGCTCGCCTCGCCTTGCCTCGCCTCGCTGGGCTGGGCCGGGCCGGACCGAGCCGGGTGGGGCGGGGCGGGGCGTGGGCAATGGACGCGGACAGAGGGGTCAGTGGAGACCGGATTGTACGGTCACTATAGGAGTCTTCTAGGACTTAGCGCGAGGAGCAAGAACTCTATCAGCAGGAGACTCCGTACAGACCAGACGGTCCGGTCTGCTGATCGGACGGTCCGGTCAGTAGGAGTGCAGGAAAGACAGGAGAGGTGCATTTCATGGAGGATCCTAGAATGGAGAGAGAAAGTGGATTGGACGGTCCGGTCCATTGACCGGACAGTCCGGTCAGTACAGGATTTTGCCTGGATAGAGGCTGAGGAGAGCCGTTACAGAGTGACAGGACGGTCCGATCAGGCAGTGACCGGACAGTCCGGTTAGTGTGTCCAAAAAGGCAATTTCGTGGAGCAACGGCAAGTTTGAGGTTGGGAGCCTATATAACTTCATTGTTGGGGTCTTGGAGACCTCTCTTGGCCAGTGGATTACCTGAGAGCATTTGGTAAAGTTCAAGAGGAAAAGAGGAGAGCACTAGGAGGAAGATATTGCATATCTTGAGAGTGCTAGAGAAGAGTAGCTTGAGCATCTTGCACATCTAAGGCTAGAGTGTCCTTGAGGGTGTGATCTATATTATTACTCTTGGTCTATGATGAGACCTAGACCGGTTAGGTGTCAGTGATCGAGCCTATCATGATCGGTTGTGAAGGCCATCACACGTTTGTACACGGTTTGAGCCCGCCGTTGAAAGGGGCATCGCTAGTGAGCGCCCGTGTCGGCTCGGGGAGTCCGGCAAGTTCTTGAGGGAGGCGAGCATGTGCTTTGTGCAGTGGTGACGCATATCATGTCTTCACTCGAGGAGTGATTGCGGGCTCATGGGTGAGAACTCCACTTGGTGGCGGGAGGGACCGGGACTCCGGCGGAAGTGGTCCAACGAGGATTAGGGGAAGGCGCCATCCTTCCGAGACCTCGGGAAAAATCATGAGCATTCCTTGACCCTCTCCTTACTATTCTGTATTTGTGTGCTCTAGTAAGTAGGGTGACTTGTGGCTTGCATAGGCTAGTGTGATTGGCTTCCGCACTTTATCTTTATCTTATCATGAACACTAGCATGTGTAGGGTCTTGGCCTACTAGACTTGTTTAGGTTGCTTATCTTGTTAGACGTGAGTAGCGGAATTGAAGTATTTGTATTCGTGAGCGGCCTACCGATTCACACCCCCCCCCCCTCGGTACGCCTTCGGTCCTTACAAGTGGTATCAGAGCCAAGTGCTCATCTTTGAGCCTTCACCGTCTTGAGTAAGGATACCGGGACTAGCGGGGAGTGTTCCCATATTCAATGGTGAGGACTATGCTTATTGGAAGGCTCGCATGCAAGCCTACCTTCAGTCTCTTGATCCGGAGATATGGTCGGTCACTCACGAGTCCGATGTGAATGTGAACCTACTTGAGCCCGACTACATTAAGTGTAATGCTAAGGCCAAGAATGCTTTGTTTGCTTGCATCTCTAAGGATGTTTTTTCTCAGCTTGATGCTAGTTCCTCAGCATGTGGTATCTGGACTGAGATTCAGGGGCTCTATGTGGGCACTAGTGATGTCAAAGAGGAAAGATACTATGTGCTGAAGAACAAGTATGATAACTTCACTAGATTGCCACATAAGAGAGCTAACACTGTTCATTCTCGTTTTCATGTACTAGTGGAGGAGATCAATGCACTTGGGAATGATTATAAGATGAAGCCCATCAAAGTGATAAGAAGATTCTTGAGGCTATTCAAAGACCCCAAGTATGAGTCCATCATCACCTTCATCTTGCAAGGTGACCTCAAGACCAAGACTATGAAGGATGTAGTTGGCAAGATCACCGCCTTCGAGAGCTACCAATTGGGGATGGATGATCCTCAACCATCCAACCTTGCTCTACCGGCTGACAAGCAAGAATCTAGCAAGAGCAAGAAGTACATAAAGAAGGTGATCATTGAGGACGATGAAGAAGATGATGATGATGAGGGTGACTACATCGAAGACTTGGCTCTTCTCATAAGGAAGATGAAGAACTTCAAGAACAAGTTTGCTTCCAAGTCAAGAGGCAAGTGCTTCAACTGTGGCTCAAAGAATCACTTTGTCCGAGAGTGCCCAAAGCCCAAGAAAGAAGCATTCAAGTCACAAGATTCAAGTAAAGAAGAAGAAGAAGAAGACCCCAAGGCCAAACACAAGAAGAAGAGGTACTTCAACAAGGACAAGAGCAATGGCAAAGGCAAAGCTCAAGACTACTAGAAGAAGTCTTCTTGCAAGGTCCTTGTTGGAGAGTGGATAAGTGACAACTCATGTGATGAGTCCTCTTCCTCAAGTGATGAAGAAGTGGCCGGTCTAGCCATGATCAAGACCACACTTACACGAGCTCTTCCTCCACCTCCCACATGGCTCATGACCGCAAGCCAACTTAGGGAGAGTGAGGATGAGAGCAGCGATGATAGCGATGATGAGGAGCTCTCATGTGCCGAGCTATGTAGTATGCTAGAGCAAGCGCGCGACATCGCCATCAAGAAATCCAAAATGTTGGATGTGGTAAGAAAAGAGTTAAGTTGGCTAAGGACCGTGTTGGTGAGCTTGAGAGTGAGCTCAAGGACCTTGTCACATCTCATGAGGCCCTAAACAAGAGTTATGACAAACTCAAGGGTGATCATGTAGAGCTTCATGAGAAGTACAAGGTCCTTGAGATTACTTATGAGGCCATCAATGTTGAGAACCTTGCCTCTCCCTCCTCTAGTTCATCCAAGAGTGATGCTTCTACTATGTGTGATGAACTAACCACCTTGGTTAGGGTTTCTTCTCTTGAGCCACTTGTTTTTAAGGAACTTCACAAGCTCAAGGAAAAGAGGGAGCTGATGATGAAGGGATATGAGAGACTCAAAACCACTCATAGGGAGATACTTGGGAAGAACCTCGTAAATGAAGTCTCCAAGACCTCTTCTCTTGAGCCATTCATGTTGGAAGAATATCACAAGCTCAAGGAAGAGAGAAAGACGGTGATGGACGACTTTGAGAGGCTCACACAAGGTAGAGCCATCCACAAGGAGATTCTTGGGAGGAACCTTGTGAACAATGTCTCCCACCGGAGACTTGGCTCATATCCCGCCGCCATCGACATCATAGGGATGAGTGATTCCATCCCCACATGGATAAAACCCCTTCTCGCCGATGACTACTATTGTGAGAGGTGTTGTAAGGATGGTCACACCACCAAGGATTTTCCCATGGTGAGAAGTTCCATTGTTTTACCTAACGCTAACTTGTTCCATGAGAACACACATTTCAAGCTTTTTAGGAACAAGGATGGCAAGGTGAAAGCTAAGGCCTTGGGACCACCAAACAAGAAGAGGAAGGTCAAGAGCATATGGGTGCCTAAGTGCATTGTTGATCTTGAGAGATCGGCTACGTACAAGTGTGTGCCCAAGAACAAGACCTAGATGGTGGTGGTGGTGGACCGAGCGCCTTCATGAAGATCATGTGAAGTCTACCACAAGTGACATGGACCTCAATGACCTATCTACTCATGAGGGAGGTAACCGTGTTAGTTCTTGGTAGTTGTAGTGTGTTTTTCTTTCTCTTGTATTGCATGGTAATTAGGACTCCTTTGTGACTAGTATGCTTTGCATCTATGCATGTTAAATAACTAAAAGAAAAACACATAAAATTAGTCAATGTCTAACCCATCCAAGATAGCTATAAGCAAGGGGGAGAGCTTGAGATGGTGGTTTGACTTCTCTCAAGGCAAGGGCATGGCTTATAGTGAGTAAGCTTGGGAGGGGTTCAAACTTGACATTGTTAGGTTTCCTTTGTGTCTTGTTCTTAATATTGCTTGCATTTACATGGCATGTTTACTTTCATTGCATATGTAGATTGCTTGTTGCATGTATCATATAGGAAACACAAAGGAGGCTTGTCACATTTGGAGATATTTGTGCCTCATGCTCTATATGAGATTACATCTCTGTAAGTGTGACCAAAGGAAAGGATTGTGCTTCATGCCCATTGAGCAAGCTCTTATGAACTCCGAGGTTAAATCTACTCGCGCGGTTCATGGACTAAGGCTCATACATATCCCTTAGGTTCTTATTTGCTCGATCTTTCATTTGACATTTGCGAAAACTATGAGGCCATAGAGTGCCACTATTTGAAAAAGAGTGTTTGAGAGTTCCCTCTATATTCCAAGTGCAGTGTTTATTTGTGTGTTTAGCAAGGGCACTTGGAAAATGGAGAAAGTCCTTGACTCAGCAAATACTAGAGGTGACCGTACAGTCCGGTCACAGGACCGTACAGTCCGGTCTGTGTAGCAATACACAGTGCTTTGGAAACTGAAAATGGAGACCAGATAGTCTCTCGGTAAAGATCGGACAGTCTGGTATGCACGCTGTTCTGTTGTCCAGAACCCCGATTTCCAGGTTTCCCGAAGTGACCGGACAGTCCGGTCTAATGAGCGGACCATTCGGTCAGTTCATTTGATCGCGTGAAGCGAATCCTGATTCGAGCCATTGATTGATTCCTTGTTCAATCTCAGTCGTCTGTGTGACTTTTGACTTAGGTCAAAATCACGTCAGAGACCTTTGGTCTCTTCTTCGTTCGACTCTCACTGCCGAGTTCACGTTCCCGACTCTCTCTCTCCCTCGCCGTCGTGCGCCTCGCCACCTCACCCTCCAGCGCCGCCGCCCCTGCGCAGAACCACCGCAAGCCATCGACCGCCTCGCCGCGCTCGCACAACCCCTACGTGCGCTACTGCCTCGCTCGCACCCGCGCACAGCACCGCCGCCTCCACTCGCGCCAGCCATCGCCGTCTAGTGCCTCCGCCACCCCCTCGTCACTGTGCATCTCCGCCGGCAGCAGCTCCACCTTGTGCATGTGCACGCCCAGAGAGAGACCAGAGGTGAGCCTTCCCCTTCCACCTCCATTGCCGGCGCCAAGAAGCCAAAAGTCCGAGTTTTTCGGTGATCGGAGAGTTCTCTCGGTGTTTCTTTGTTCTCGGCATGTCGACACTTCCTCAGGGCATCATACTAATCTTCCATTCATTGAATTATGCCCTGATTTCGAGTATTTAGTTAATTGATGCATCTAGTACTAATTCCCATTGTTAGTTGCATTAATTAATTAATTAGCTCAACCTAGTCTGCAATTAATTCTATGATTATCTGTTAATTACAATTCTAGGGTTTGTCTCATGTCTAGTCTACAGTTAGATCTTAATGCCTATTATTTGACTGTACACTAGATGACTCGCACCAGCCACATATAGTCGATGATCACTATTGTTACTTTGCATAATTGTCTAGTCATCATATCCTTTATTCAGTGCTAGGATTTCAGTTGCGCATTCTTTCCTAGCGGTGCTTTGCTTGTAGATGTATTAGGACTCTATGCTTATCCCATCTACACCTATGTGCGTGCAGTGACAGCAGCAGCAGTCAGATGGCAGGATCAGGACAGGACAATGGAAAGGGGAAGATGCCTGAGAAGCCCAAGACCAAGAAGAGACAGAGACTAGATCCAGAGTCAGAGAGAGCCAAGAGAGTGGTCAGGCACCTGGATGCCATGGAGCAGTCACGGAGGACTCCGGGGACATGACTGATCTTAGAGTAGCCCCGTGAGACACAGGGTCTGAGGCAGAGCACCAGGCAGAGGACAACACCTCTAGCTGTTGGAGTTGTACCACCGTCGTGGCCACAGCGTACTCTAGTTTCCTGTCAGGGGAGATTATCAAGCGGATCAGGGATTCTCTGGGCAGCAGTAGGAGGAGTCTGAGGAGGAGAAGACTGGAGAGGAGGAGAACTCAGAGTCAGAGTCTGAGGAGCTGGTTGAGGAGGAGGAGTCAGAGGAGAAGGCAGAGCAGATTGTTCCCCAGAGGACAGCTCACCAGGCAGGAGACCCGAGGTGCACTTGTGAGGTGTGCACGAGGAGGCTACAGAGACTTGTTCAGGCAGCCGGGGAGCTGGATATCCTTAAGGTTCTTGCAAAGGACCTTAAGGTACTTTGGTTCGTGTCCTTCAAGTAGTGGGTGCCAGTTCCTCGAGACCCCGCTGCTGGAGAGAGGTACTGGACGGTGCTCTAGAGGAGCATAGGAGAGAGCTTGAGATGTTGTGTAGCCTTGAGAATGAGAGACATGGTGCTTGTACCACAGCAGTACACCACCTACCAGGCCATGAGGAGGGCCACAGGCACAGACATGGAGCAGTACTTCTCGTACCTGCCAGGACTAGCTGAGCTAGTCACTGCTCCACACAGGTTTAGGGAGGACGTGGTCCTTGACTTCTATGTGACGTTGTGGGTTGCTAGAGACCGCTCAGAGTTCTGGTTCCTGTTCAGAGGGCAGCCACACCGTGTCACCATGGAGGACCTAATCTCCCACCTAGGACTCCTGGCCTCAGACTTCTAGCTTTACAGGAGTGCCTACGGTACACTGGAGCCACCCCGCAGACCTCAGGGAGGGAAGTTGCCTTCAGACGACCTCGTGTTGATTGCTTTTCCACCTCCCCACACTCCAGGTTTTGAGAGAGGCCCTGCGAGACTCACTGCAGAGGCCAAGGTGGTGAGAGCGATAGTCATCAGGACTATCATTCCCAGGTCTGGCTACAAAGAGGAGTTCACACTCTTACACTAGTGGGTTGTAGTAGCTATCTTGAGGAGGTAGACTTTCAACTTGGCGGACCTTCTCATTGGAGAGATGGAGGAGGTCATTTTTGAGAGGGTTGGAGAATGTCACTTGGTCTACGGTCCCTATATCTGTTTGAGGAGGATGGGCCTAGTGACGGAGGAGCAGTACGACGCTTTCCCTGAGGTGACCACCAGCTAGTCACCTAGAGTCCCTAGAGGATCCTAGTCTACCTCCAGCTAGTACACAGGAGAGGAGGAGCAGGAGTCACCGGTACTACACAAGTAGGTAGCTCAGCCAGAGACGGTGATTCCTGAGTCAGCCAGCACAGGAGCACCTCCCCAGCCGATGGGTTCGCAGTCTGAGGACATTGTCATAGTGACAGCACTAGCAGGATGGTTGGGAGAGTTTATGCAGAGTATGTCAGAGGACAGACGTCAGATGATGGAGCTCATCAGAGGACATGTAGATCTTTAGCGTCAGCAGATAACTCTTATCTCCATTCTGGTGACTCAGATGATGGAGCTTACTCAGAGACAGGCCGGTTAGTAGCCAGGACCTTCAATGTTTCCTCAGTTTTAGCAGCTGCAGACTTAGCCAGGACCCTTCACAGCTTTGATGATAGCACAGTCCAGCGGACTGTCACTCTCAGAGGTCTTACTGACAGGGGGAGCAGGACAGACTTTCTCTTTAGCATAGCTCTCTCCCGTGTCAGCCTTCTCTGTGTCTGCGTTGTTCGTCTCACCGTCACACTCTTCAAGCTCGCAGATGGTAGGACACTCCAACTTATAGCACGTACCGGTTAGGAGTCTATTCTCAGACATTGTGCACACTACTTGTGCAGACTCTCAGACCACCCCAGAGACAGCTACAACTTCAGCTCCACCTTTTACTGCCACTGTTACCACACTTACTCCTCAGGCAGCAGAGGATCTTGTCCGTGGAGGCTTCTCTCAACAGGACGTGGCAGACCTCGTACTACTCCAGACTTCAGCTCAGGAGACTACCACGGTCACTACCGTAGCACAGGACAGTGGGTCTGAGTCACCTGTAGACCTTGGTTTCTTTGAGGAGCTAGATGCTCAGGCGGCACAGGCTCTGGGAGCACAGTAGGATCCACCTCAAGAGCAGCCAGGAGCAGAACCCACAGAGGACGTTGTTGCACAACTTCCTTTGACCACGAGCGCTTAAATGTTCATCTTTTCTCGCCTTTTTGGCTTTTTGGTGCTTGTTTCTAAAGGGAGAGAAGATACTAGTTCTAGGGGGAGTGGGAGTGTGATCTTGTTACGATCGAGAGTAGCTTGTATCTAGGGGGAGCTACAAGGTTTTTGGGAGATAGATCATTTGGTTCTTCTTTTTGAGGAGTTATTCGATGTTCGTGGATTGTGATGAGTCATGGATTTCATTCGCTTGTGTTTGACTCATTTTGATCTCACTTGGTTTATTTCCTTTTCAAATGCAGTGTTTGTATTTACTGATTATCCTATATGCCTATGTATGATATCATAATGATGATGCCTGTTCTTAATTCTTATGCTTTGCCATGCTAAATTGTTGCATCTCATCATTTATGTCGTGCATTGCATGTCCCTATGCTTTCATTTATTATACTGCCATGACATGCATGCATGTTTCATCTAGAGTATGCTCTTCACTCTTTTCCTGATATCTCTAGATGAAACTTGTTTGAGTAGGACCTTAAGCGTTTCTCTCATATGTTGTTATGGTTCCTCTCGATCTTTGTGTAGCTTGTTTAGCCCGGTTATTCATTGAAGTTTTTCAATTAAGTAGTGGTTATCATCAATCACCAAAAAGGGGGAGATTGTAAGCTTCATGACCATTGATGATTGGATCCCCAAGGTATGGATGTTTTGGTGATAGATGACAACTATGAAATTGTGGGCTAATATCTACATGAGTGTTGTCTATGTAGGAATCATCTGAAACTCTATTATAAATCATATGGATGATGGTTGCCTTGGCGATTGATGACGATGACCACAGGCATGGAGGCTTGTGAACTTGATGGAGTCCAAGGGTTGATGAAGATGGATCAAAGCGGAGAACAAGCTATGGTGCAAGTGTTTGGTACACTTGTCTAGTTGTTAGGGCTTTGAGTCCATAGGAAAAACCAGATTATCAAGGGGGTCTACGTCATTCTCTTAGGTCATGTCTAGTCGGTGATGTGCAAGGTTGCTCGGTGAAATCATGGGCACTAGGTGATAGTGGAGAAGCCAAGGAGCTATTCGGAGAAGCCGAGAAATGAAGCCAAGCGAGGACGACAAGTTTCAGCTTCTGGACATAGAGACCGGATAGAGGGGTCAGTGAAGATCAGACTATACGGTCATTATGGGGAGTTGTCTGGGACTTATAGCGAGGAGTGAGGAATCTGCCTGTGGCAGATCCTATATAGATCAGACGGTCCGGTCTGCTGACCGAACGGTCCGGTCAATAGGGATTGCACAGGGCAGAGAGAAGGCTTTGGCGCACGATTGGATCCCCATGGTATGGATGTTTTGGTGATAGATGACAACTATGAAATTGTGGGCTAACATCTATACGAGTGTTGTCTTTGTAGGAATCATCTCTTAACTCTATTGCAAATCATATGAATGATAATGTCCTTGGCGATTGATGACAATGATCACAAGCATGGAGGCTTGTGAACTTTATGGAGTCCAAGGGTTGATGGAGATGGATCAAAGCGGAGAACAAACTATGGTGCAAGTGTTTGAAACACTTGAGTAGTTGTTAGGGCTTTGAGTCCATAGGAAAAATCGGACTATCAAGCGGGTCTAGGTCATTCTCTTAGGTCATGTCTAGTCGGTGATGTGCAAGGTTGCTCGGTGAAATCACGGGCACTAGGTGACAGCGGAGAAGCCAAGATGCGAGGACGACAAGTTTCAGCTTCTAGACATAGAGACCGGACAGAGGGGTCAGTGGAGACTGGACTATACGGTCACTATAAGAGTTTTCCAGAACTTAGCACGAGGAGCAAGAACTCTGTTAGCAGGAGACTCCGTACAGACCGGATCGTACGGTCTGCAGACCGGACGGTCCGGTCAGTAGGAGTGCAGGAAAGACAGGAGAGGTGCATTTCACGGAGGCTCCTAGAATGGAGAGAGAAAGTGGACCGGACGGTCCGGTCCAGTGACTGGACAGTCCGATCAGTATAGGATTTTGCCTAGACTGAGGCTGAAGAGAGACGTTACAGAGTGACCGAACGGTCTGGTCAGGCAGTGACCAGATAGTTTGGTCAATGTGTGTAGAAAGGCAATTTCGTGGAGCAATGACTAGTTTGAGGTTGGGAGCCTATATAACTTCGTTACTGGGGTCTTGGAGACCTCTCTTGGCCAGTGGATTACCTGAGAGCATTTGGTAAAGTCCAAGAGGAAAAGAGGAGAGCACTAGAAGGAGATATTGCATATCTTAAGAGTGCTAGAGAAATGTAGCTTGAGCATCTTGCACATCTAAGGCTAGGGTGTCCTTGAGTGTGTGATCTAGATTGTTACTCTTGGTCTATGGTGAGACCTAGATCGGTTAGGTGTCGGTGATCGAGCCTATCATGATCGGTTGTGAAGGCCATCACATGTTTGTACACGGTTTGAGCCCGTCATTGAAAGGGGCATCGCTAGTGAGCGCCCGTGTCAGCTCGGGGAGTCCGGCAAGTTCTAGAGAGAGGCGAGCTTGTGCTTTGTGCAGCGGTGGTGCACACCATGACTTCACTCGAGGAGTGATTGCGGGCTCGTGGGCGAGAACTCCACTTGGTGGCGGGAGGGACCGGGACTCCGACAGGAGTGGTCCAACGAGGATTAGGGGAAGGCATCATCCTTCCGAGACCTCGGAAAAAATCTTGAGCATTCCTTGACCCTCTCCTTATTATTCCGCATTTGTGTGCTCTAGTGAGTAGGGTGACTTGTGGCTTGCATAGGCTAGTGTGATTGGCTTCCACTCTTTATCTTTATCTTATCATGAACACTAGCATGTGTAGGGTCTTGGCCTACTAGAATTGTTTAGGTTGCTTATTTTGTTAGACTTGAGTAGCAGAATTGAAGTATTTGGATTCGTGAACGGTCTACCGATTCAACCCCCCCCCCCCCTCTCGGTATGCCTTCGGTCCTTACACAATGTCAAGGTGTGCAACACGATCATGTTCACTCCTACCAAGTGCAGAGAGCAGAATGTTGACAGCTTTAGAGTTGTGTTCATACCTGTTCAACTCACCTATTGGAGCGGTATTGAGGTTGGCAGGTATGTTGTATTTTTGCTCGACGATATCCCAAATAGCACGTCCTTGACTCAGGAGATAAGCCTTGGTCCACAACTTCCAGTAGGGGAAATCCTCTCCATCGAACATCTAGAGCTTGACCACCCGCTTCTCCATGCCGCCTTCGGATCACAAAGCCGATGAAGGTCAACTAGTGATCAAACCGGCTCTAATACCAATTAAAGGACCAAGAAGGTGACCAGAGGGGGGTGAATGGGAGCCAATAAAAATTCTTCAAGAGAACTTAGCCTATATCCCAAAAACAACCCAAGCCAACCTCCGAACCAATCACCAAGACTACACACACCAACTTGTGATGTACTAGCCCTAGGAGTGATCAACCTTAGCAAAGAAACACAGCGGAAACAACAATAAATAGCAAGGACTCAAAATAGTCAAGAGACTAAAAAACCTGACCTCACTGGACCACCACCGGTAGTGCCGATCAGGGCCATCGACAGTGCCGCTTGGCCCTATCGGCAGTGCCAGTGAGACCCATCAGCAGTGCCGGTGCGGGGTTTTGCAACCCACCAGCAGTGCTGGTCCTGGTCGTCGGCAGTGCCGATCGACCCCGACGAAACAATAGAAACTTTTAGGATTTTGGCAAATCTTCTCCAAAACCTAATCAAACAAACTCCAAATGATGCGATTATTGGACCAGTAAATCCTTAGCACATCATGACCCTAATCCTAGAATATCAACTCAATTGGCTCAAGAAATCATCATGAATTTTAGATCTTGTGCCAAGAACACCAAAAAAGAGAAACTTGTGAAATCCTTCAAATCGAAGGTGCTAGAGCTATGGATTTGGTCAAGGAACTATGAAGGATTGTTCTAGCTTATCATAGCAAGAAGTTCCTCAAGAAATCCGCCCCAAAAACTCGTCCAAAAAGGAGATAAAAAATTCCCACAAAAATAGCTCCAAAAATAGGGAAAAAGAGAAATTCGGGATTTAGGGAGAGAGGAAGATCTTGAGCACAAAAATAAATCTCACGTCATGGAAACATGCTTACAAGATCCATATATACAAGGCTAGGAAGCCACTTGAATGAAGTCCTAACACAAGGCTAATGGGGAGAGAGGCTCCTCTTCCACTAGCCTTACCTCTCCTTATATAGACCTATGGTCTATTATTCACATGACCAATCTACCCTTGACCTACATAACACACCCACCTACCACCGGGGGCATAATCCTCCATCGTTCGCTTCATCGCCCGAATACCATCGAGCCCTTCATGACTTTGCTTCCCCTCGAAGCAAGCTCCATGATGGTGCCACGTGCACCACCAACCACCGCCACCAGTTTTGAGACCCAAACCGGGAAACCGCCTTGCACGCTTCTCAAAGCGTGACTTCTCGATGTCGATGTGTGTCACCTTGTCCCGCGATCCTGACCACCGACAAGTCTCTCCCAGTCCCTGTCCATTGGGCCTCCTTGTCACTTATACTGGCATCCCGTTCACCTTGACTTGGTCAACACGCCGTCTTCATCACCACCATGGTTTTGAGGCTCAACCACGAAACCGTCTGTGCTTCTTGCCTCTCCACGTGTACGATGTGGATCACCCTTGACTTCACCCGGCATCCCGATCGTCCGGCCCCAAGTCCCCTACTTGTGCCCGATCCTCTCGCCGTTGACCGCCAAGTTGACTCCAGTGACCTACACATCATGAGACAAGCAAACATATTTCTTAACTCCTGCAACTTTACCAATACTTCCACCAACTTTAATTAGTCAAGATCATGACATACACAAACTCATGCAATCCCAAGATTCCCATATTTCAACTCAAACATAAGGTCCGCTCAAGTCAATTACTCATCACATATATTGCAAACCATGGCACATATCCACATGGTTTCTCACATCTGACTGAGAACAAACAATAACGGTTTATCCTATATTATGGATAATGGAGCGAAGCAAGTTCAACATTTCCGCATTAACTGTATGACGTAGCTTACAACATAAAAGTAGAAAGTAATAACTCTCTAGTAACTACTACAGGTTAAAACAAAGCTAAAAAAATATGGGCTTAATCAAATTTTATGCAGTGATTCAACTATTTCTGTTTCACAACAGATCTATATCAGATAAAGCATGTCATATGTTACCATTAGTTTTAAAAATGTCAATTCCGATAAGAAAGAAAATTATATTGAATTAATCTTGCGTGCTTCCAACTTTGTAGGCTTCAATAAATAGATATATGTACTTCTGGTTCTTTATGAGGACAATATATTGTTGTGTTTCTTTATTATTATGTAAAATATTATGTGTGTTAGTGGACAGCAAAATAAAAAAACATCTACACGATCAAACATTTGTTAATTACCATATAATGATATATACCGGTACATTTCACACTGCTTTAGTTCCAACACATGTCTAAACAAAAAAGCATGTGAGAATGTAACTATTAGGCTAATCTCAATGTATAGTTTCATTTTGATGTTTCCAAGAGTGCCATATCATCTTTATTAATTTGAAACCATGAATGAAACCATCTCCAATGTGTAGTTTCATTTTGGTGTTTCATAGCACTTACTTCTATATGGTTTTATTGGTTGTCTAAAAAATGAAATGAAATCACTTCTCTCTAATGCTAGTTTCATGGTGTTTCAATTTTACGAAATCGTGTAAACTCAGTTTCATCTAGATGGAACTCTTCTCATCTCTCTCTTTATAAATTTCTTGCCATGTCATCAAATTCGCTTATGTGGCACCTCATTTAATGAAAATGAAACTCTCATTTGGAGTAGCCTTATGTGCAACACTGCTACGTGTACAATATTGTTTCAGAACTATCATAAAATTATCAATACATATTTTATAGAAAGGGACATAGTTGCTCAAAACTTTGGTTCGTTAAAAACTGACACTTATAATCTAGAATGCAAGATGATTACCTCCTTCAATCCTGGACACAAAGGTGAAATATTATTATTCGCTCTTATCAGACATAATGGCTCTAGCAACTTGCACTAAAGAACAAAACAATGTAATCAATACCAGCAGTAAATTCAGGATCAGAGCCCAATGCCAAGTAACTAGTGAATGACCAATACCTGCACAATTCATGAGATATAAGATAACACAACTTCTGATGATATCAAAAAAGCTAATAGAAGGCTGCTGTTATTTCTGAACCTAATAACACAGAACAATTTTATTTTGTTTCTAGTTATCCAAAGATACATACCTCACAATGTGTAACAAAATTTATAATGTGACATAATGGTTTAGGTCTGCAACTCGAGCAATAGCAACTACACAAAAGTGATGGCAAATAATCATGTCTACTCACTCAAAAGATGACATGGTTGGAAATAGTGGGCCAAAGAAGTCATACTTCATTGGAAAGAACATATAACTCAATAATTCAGACTCAAAACAGGATAATTTGGTCTTTACTTTTCCTTGTTAATAATCAATGCAAATCATCAGTGAAACTAACAGTGAAAAAATTGAGACATTAAAATAAAACATCTCATGCTGTATTTCTAAGCATCTCATGCTGTACTGGTCGTCATGACTTCGGCTTGCACGGAGTAGAAACATAGTCATGGCAAAGGGGTTTTCATTGCCTATTTGATACCCTTATCTAGGCGCCTCACGACATGCATGGGGCAGGCGATGGCCATGCTTTCCTGCAAGGGAAAGACCTCCATTGTGTGTGTGTGGTGTGTGGGGGGGGGGGGGGGGGGGGTCCATGGTGAAGGGTCCTCCTCGTCTGCATCTTTGTGAAAATTCAATGTTAATTCGAAGGATTTTGATCTAACTTTAAAAATCACAGAGGTCAGCAAGCTTACTCTCCGCCACTTGTCAGGCACTCGAGGAGGCAAACAAAAACGCAGGAAGCATTGGCAGTTGTGGCAGGCGTTGACATTCACCTCGGATCCATCCTCTTCTTATGCCGCATAATTACCTTAGTTGTTGCAAATAATGCACTGAGGGAACGAGGAAAATCAGTAAATTAGGTTAAGAGGCTAGCATCGTATAACATCGCTAAATGATCAATACACTAGGGTTTAATGGCTAGGCATATTGATGAAAACTGAAAAATGTTTGATCACAAGAAGTGCATCACAAGAGGCACTCGCAGCTGCGTACCTGCGGTCTTTTGATTACAGGCCATCCGTCCAAGGAGGCACTAGGCCGTCACAAGGAGTTCAACAATGGGTGGACAGGGTGGGCTAGGGCCCATCCTGAGAATTGGCCATCCGTCCACACCCCTTGGCCCAAGCCCGTCCAGTCTGTTGTAGTTGCAGCTCTGTAGCGCTAGACAACACTGGACCACTGGTACACAAATACATAATCCATGGAGCCTTCTGCTAGCGCGCTATTATTTCCTCTTCGCATGCATTGCCTGTGCGCTGATTGGGATACACTATAAAGTTAATATCAACGCATCCTATGTAAAAAAGGATAAAAAATATGACACCTTAATTAGTGATACTTTTAAAAAAAACATCACTAATCTCATAATAGTGACACGGTAAAACTAGACGTGTCACTAAACTGAGTCTCCACATCAAGACACGTCATTAATAACATCATAATAATGACGCTTCTATTCTGGACGCGTCACTAATATCTAACATCTTCAATAGGTGACGCTATTCAAAATCACGCGTCACCTATTATCAAGATCCGGACTCGAAATTTTTATTAACTATCACTCGGAATCGGCTTGCGTCTGAGCCCAAGGCCGCCCGCCTCCTTCCTCTCGCGCCCATCCTCTCTCTCTCTCTCTCTTCCTCTCGCTCGGGACGCGTGCTATGCCGCCCTCTTTCTCGCAAGCACGCACTGCCGCCATCGCCGCCACCTTCTCATCCCGGCGCGCGATGGTGCCTTCCCCAACATGCGACGCTCAACCTCTCACCCGGTCTCATGCTGCGCCTCTCTCTCTCGTCCGGTCTCACGCGTCTTCCTCCCTCTCATCCCCAATCATCATCCCTTTACCGTGGTCGGAGTTGGAGCCGCCTCAGGCCTACCACCCCCGCACGCCAGGAGGCCGGATCCGTCGCCTCCGACCTCGAGGCGGCCGGATCCACGCGTCAGGAGGGCGGATCTGGGCGACAAAAGCAGGGAGGGGAGGGAGGCGGCTGTCGGCGCGCGTGGGGAGGAGGCGGAGGTAGACAACAGGCGGGCGCATGTGGGGAATAGGTGTCGCCCATCGGCGCGGGCGAGGACAAGGCAAAAACCACCAATTCAGACCGCAATCAAGGTCCCATTTAGGCCTTATTTGTTTTGGGCTGGAACGAGCTAGAATGACGCCCAAATTAGGCCTTGTTTGTTTAGGCTCGGAATGATATGGATCAGAATCTAAACCACATGGATTGATTATATGTGGTTTAAAATTCGGTCTAGCATGAAATCTTGGCATGGTATAAAACTGAGTCTAAACCAACCTTTTTCATGCCTCCTAACAAAACTTAACCTTCCGAGTTCGGGAATGAAACCACGACATGAATTTGTTATTTCACATGGATTAAGTGACATATATGATTCTACTCAATCCATGTCTTATAATTAATATATGTGGATTTATCTATAACAACTAAATAAGCCCTCACATGAAACAATGAGATGTGGAATCAATCCTAGTCCAATAAAAACAGTTGTTCGGTTGGGTTTGGTTCGAAGCCCGGCATGTTTTGGTCTGTTCGAGGCTCCCCGAGGCCCAGAACCAAACCAGCACTTAACCTCATGGAATGAGTCTCGTCTACGCTGCGAGCTTGCGACGCACGAGTCGCATGACTCTTCCTTCCTCCATAGCAAAGAACAAAGCCAAGGCGGCGGCGGCGCGGACAGTGGGTGGCGAGTAGCGACGCGATGGCGTGACTGAACCTCCACCGCGACGGCAAGCGCTTCCACCTCTTCGTGGCCTTCTCTCTGGTAAGCCGCCACCAACCTTCTCTTCCTCCTCTCTTCACGGACTAGGGTTCCTTGGTTATTGTGACGCATCTGGTGGCCGAGGTGGTTCGTGAGCTCGACGAATGGTTCGGGGCTGAGGAGGTCACGGCGTGGCGGCACTTGCAGATGGCGTGGAGGAGCTCGGCGCCCTGACTGGGGCAATCAATCGGCAGTTGCATATGGTGGTCCGTCGGTGGGTCAACGACGGGGAGGCGGAGGAAGCGGACGGCTTCGAGCTTGGGCGTGAGGTGGCCGGCGTCTCAGACCGGCAGTAGGACCACGGTCGGGGTCACTATGGATGATGGATCAGCAGGATGGAGGCGAGTGTTCTTGGAGCAGGAAGGAGGATGGGTGCGAGCATTCTTGGAGCAGGAAGGTGTAACACGATGTGAATTTCTCTTCCTAATCTATAGCGGCAGAAGGAGCGTTCAATTTCTTACATATGCGAGCGTGGCAATTGGAGCTTTGCAGTTGTCCAGTAATAATTTGTTACATTTTTCTATTATAGAAGTCCCACCCCTGGGTGATTAGTGTAAACCAAATAAATTATTGAAACTGTATACTGCAAATCCCATCATCGTCCAGCATATGCATATGCCTAGTAGAATGATTCAGAGTTTCAGACTTATGTGCATCAGACTTGGAGGTCGAGCGGCTGGCCATCAGACTTTTTCTCTGTTGTCGTCTGCAGTGTCGTTGCAAATTCAGAGTTTGTGCTCGTTTAGAATACATGAGTATTGGTATTCCATTTAGAATATAGGATCATTTAGCTAGCAAATTTGTGTGCGGGGGGTCATTTAGCTAGCAAATATGTGTGCGTCTGTGTTGACTCGTGAGTGTTGAGCAGCTGCTCATATGCAACTTATTGACACAAATTTTCCATTTTCAGTTTGGTTAGAACTTTATATGCATGCTTGCATGCATGTTACTATTTTTTATTGTAGGACTCGATATCTTAGTTGCATTGTTGGATCCTTACCTGCTATCGAGAAATTCTAGAATACTTTGCATATTTCCATGTTTTATCCATTAGCAACATTCAGTTGTATGCAATGAATTAACTCTGTTAAATTTTTTTATCTAACATCCACATTCACATTGAGATTAGTCACTTGATGATTCACATAATCTGCCACTAACCAGCCTCAAAATGTTTACCTTGCTGTTGAAACTAACCTTTTATGAAGATCATTAGTAAAACACAGTAGCTAGTGACTAATGACTAAAAACATAGTAGCTAGCTAGCCCTTTATGACTATGTAGGTTTCCGACGATGATTTTGTCAAATGGTTGTCTCATGTTATTATTTGTTCCCCTTGTGAATTTCAGGTGAAGCAGCGTTGTGGTATGTGAATGTTAATGCAGAGTACAGACATATGAGGGCACCACTTCACAAGCCATCTCTACAGAAATCAAAAGTATCATTGCTTCGGATACAACAAAAGAATTGTGTTTTTCATTTTGATAGTTTCATAGAACTTTGATAATTAGGTTCAGTGCATTCTCCTAATAGGAAGAAGTTGGTTTGGACTTTTTGGATTCAGAACCTACAAATTATTGAAAGCATTTGATGGATGTTTGAATGATTTTGTGCTGTGACGATATTGGTTGTAGTTAGCCATAATCTTCTCTGTTGGATGACAATAAGTAGATCTCTATTCGGTGGAAAGGCATTATAATCTTCTATTTGTTGAATTTCTGCATAAAATTTATCTGCACAGATTTTTTTAATTGTTTCCTTGTTGAAAATGAATATTTGTTGAAAATAGTCATGTAGTCTATATAGATACATGATGTGATGACTGGTTTATTTTCTGTTTATCCCCTGTTTTCATTCCATGCCAGCCGAACATTAGTTTGAAACTCTGGTTTGAATTCCTGCCCAAAAATGATTAATCACCTGGATGGAGTGAAGGGTCTGGTTTCACTCAAACCAGGCCTCGGTGCTAATCCATTCAGGAGCCATTCCAGGCTCCCGAACAAGCCCTTATTCACATTCCATTCCAGTCCTCGCCGCAACATCTCTGCCAGTGTCCCCGCTTGCCTCCTACTTCCCTTCCCCTCCCAGCTCCTCATCTCCTTCCCGTCAGCAGCCAGCGACCCATGGCTCCAGCGTCGGCGACAGCCTCCCCAACGGCCAGCTTGGGTGGTTCGACGAGAACAACCAGCTGCAGCGGGTCTCCATCCACTCACTTGCCGCGGCAAGAAGGTCATCCTCTTCAGCGTCCCTAGCGCCTTCACCCCCACCTGCAGGTCTGACCCTATCTCTCACCCTATCCCACTTTATTGGAGATCTTTTGGGATTTTGCCGCTAGTTGATGCGATTTTAGTTAGTGGAAACGGGATAGTGGGTTCTGGCCGTGTATTTGGGGGAAACTGTTTCCATTTCTAGTGCTTGGTTGGATGAGCGGCTACTCTAGATTCTTGTAGAGGATTCCGCTCGAGTTCGATTGAATTAGAATTTTGACTTTAAGCCCCTACCCCTTCAACAAATAGATCGAAAAATAAGTGGATTTCGAGACCCAACCGGACTAGCAGTTCTACAGTTCTAGTGCTGATTGGAGTCGAAGTACTAGTTCTGGTCCTGATGGAAATCAGGTAGCAATTCCCCTATACGTCTGGGTATGCTTCCATACTCCGTGCAACTAAGTTACTGTGTGTACTACTACTACTGCTAGTACCAGCGGGACAGGGTTATCTTGACTTCATCCTGTGGTGCAAATTGAAGGAGAACAATATTGTTAAGGTCTGGGCCTCCAAGAAGCACCTTTTTTCACCACTTTGGAAAGAAAATGTGTGATGAAAACCTTCTGCATGTACTACTAATTTTTAAGGACACTGTCAAAAAAAATTAAGGACCATTAGTGCGGGTGCGGCAGTGCCACTACTGCCTCTCGTACAGTGAATGAATCCTTATGGTGTTTTCGTGTCCTTTTGTCTTGTCTCCATCAGTATGCATCTGATATAATAGCCTTATAATTTGTTTAAGAGCTGTTGCACTCTGATATTTTGGAAGTTTGATCTGAGTAATGTCTCATGTTTGAATTTTCTGTTCCATTTCCCCAGAACTGAAGAATAGAAATAGTGCTGCAAAACCAGGACAATCAGTTGGCTGCAGATGAGCTCCAGAAAATGCCTGCAGCAATTGACAAAATCAGTAAGTTTAGTTCTTTTGTTCCTTGTATGTATACAATTTTTTTTTTTTGCAATCAATTTCAACTAGTGTTGGCTTTGTAGTGCTTTGTGTGCATACCGGAGGAAATGACGAGAGGCTCTAGCAAGAAGAAGCTAACATCAGGGCTTACTGGTTCGGGTTGGGCATCAATGAAGAGCACACACATACAGCAGCACATACAGGTATGTGGTGTACTTCTCGAGCAGCAAGTAAATTGTATATCAAGGGGCTAGTGGTGGGCTTATCAATCTCTTAGGCAATGCATGACGCTTTAAAAGAGTATATTGTAGATTGTCCAATAACCTGAATACTTTGCCCTGTAACCTCTCTACCTATATGCCATTAGTAGCTTCTTGCATGTTTGTTGTACAGGTTGCATATCTAGTTTATTTTCTCACTTTTAGTATTGATTAGTAGTTGGGCTTTGTTCCTGTAGCTGCAGGCTCTCCTATTCATGTACTTGCTTTAGTACCATTGCTACTCCTTGCCTTGCCTCGGCTAGCAGTATCATCATTTGACCTGTTATTTTTTTATAGACAAATAAGCCAGTTAGTTGTTCTACTGCTGGCCATGCTCATGTTCGTCTAGAATAGGACATGACTGATATTGCTAGTTGACCAAAACATGAGCATGTCAATTGTCATATAATTGTTGTTATTTTGCTTGTCAGTGCACCTCCAGATCCGAGCTGCTGCTGCCCTGCTTCTGCCACAAGGAGAAACTATTCCTGATCTCCCGAAGCATGGTACATGTGAGTGTTCCCTTATTCCCACTTGCGGTCTCATCTTGGTGGGTGCAGGTATTATTGGCCTTTGATCCAGGATTGTCGTTTCTGCTCCCGCTCCTTTTACTAGTGATTTTACTAAACATTTTTACCTGTTGGTGCTCAACGGCAGCTGGACAGTGATGCCAAGTTCGAGAACAAGCTGAACTCTGTTGATTCCAGAGGCACTTACCGGATCTACAATCAACTGCAAGGTTTTGTATTTTGATTTACCTCACCATCTAGCTGTATGCCTATGCTAAGATCCATTGTGGACATGTTCAGTTATATGATATGCGTACTTCAATAGTGTATAGCATTCTACGCAAGTCTCAGCAGTAGTGTTATTCTGTTGTCTTTTGTATACCTGTCCATATGCCTTGTTGCCAGGGTTGTTAGAGTTGTAAACTGTGATATGTTATCATTCACCAAGTATATATGCTGGTATAGTTTTAGTAGTTTTAGGACAACCAAGTATATACACTCCAATGCTATAATCTGTTTTGCTTCTGTTCATTTCTTCAACACTTGAAAATGTAGAAGAAATCTGAAACAAACATGTGTTTTATTGGGAAAAGTCTACACGTACCAAGAATAACCATACGAAGAGAGTACGAAGGCACCCATCGGGCTGATCTGGACCCGTTCCCTCCCCAGCTCCCCCTAATTCAGTTAATTAGGCCCAACACTAAACCCATCAGTTATTTACTCCCGCCAAACCCATCTGCGGTTCCCTCCAAAACCCATTTGTGGTTGCCTGTTAACTCTTTTCACGATCTGATCTCAAAAAAAAGATCTTGGCTTCCATTGACGGGTGTCAATTTGTTTGAGGTCTACTGCTGGAAGACAAGGAGGTATTTATTTGTTAAATTTTAATTTTCTAAGTTTACATCTAGAATGTTGCTTTAATTTTTGATCGAAGCAGCAGTTGCGCTACATTATAATCATCCAGTAGAAAATGTGAGATCTCACTCGATCAGCCTAGCCAACTAAGATCCTCAGTTTTCCTAACAAAATAGTTTTATATTAGACAATAATTTGAATGTTTATGATAGATCGATGGCACTTATACTGTTTGTAGGTTATCTGAACTTCTTAATCTTAATAGGAAATGGATAGTGACGAACAACAAGATAACATCAGTCAATACACAACATTGGATGATTATTTTGTTATGGCTGAACATGAAGACCATTCAATTGATGAGGTTGTAGGGGAAGAGTTACAGATTAATGAACCTACAAAAGGAATGATTTTTGATGACATAGATGATGCTTTTCACTTCTGTAAGAGATATGCTCGAACAAAAGGATTCGCTATCACCAAAAGGAGTTCCAGGATTGGTGAAGATAAAGAAGTGGTGCAGTACTTCACCCTCGCTTGCAGCAGACAAGGCAAGGCTTTATGCTCTTCAAAAAATGCATTCAAGCCCAATCCATCTGTAAGAATTGACTGTCCAGTTAAATTAAATTTTGCTCTTCATGGTCCTGACAAGAAGTACCGCTTGTCTTCACTTACACTTGAGCACAATCACGATTTGAGTCCAGGCAAAGCAAGGTTCTTGAGATGTCATAAGCACCTTGATTTTATCTGCAAAGAGAAGACTACAGTTAAATGACCAAGGTAGGAATTTGGGTGAATAAGAACTTCAATTCACTAGTTGTGCAAGCTGGGGGTTATGAAAACCTTCAATTTGAAGAAAAGGAGTGTAGAAACTATTTGTAGGAGGAAAGAAGGATGAGGCTTGGTGTTGGGGATGCAGATGCAATTTATCAATACTTTATTCGCATGCAATCCAAGAATTCTAACTTTTTTTATGTCATGGACTTGGATGAGGAGTCTCGGCTACGAAATGTTTTCTGGGCTGATGCAAGAAGTAGAGCTGCATATGAATCTTTTTCAGATGTTGTGACATTTGACACTATATACTTGACAAATAAGTATGACATGCCTTTTGCTCCTTTTGTTGGTGTAAATTATCACGGGGGATCAATTCTTCTGGGATGTGCTCTTCTGTCAAATGAAGAGACAAAGACTTTTGAGTGGTGGTTTGAATCATGGTTAGTTTGCATGTCAAATAAATCACCAAGGGCCATTATTACTGATTAGTGTAGGGCAATGCAGAATGCTATTGAGAAAATATTTCCTGACACTCAACACAGATGGTGTTTATGGCATATCATGGAGAAGATACCAAAGAAATTGTCTGGATACTCGGACTATAAGGATATTAAAAGCACTCTATCAAATATAGTGTATGATTCATTGACAAAGAGTGACTTTGAAAGAGATTGGACAACTATGATCAATATATATGGGCTCCTGGAGAATGAATGGCTCAGTGCACTATATATTAACCGATATAAGTGGGTGCCAGTTTTTGTAAAGGACACATTTTGGGTAGGAATGTCAACCACACAGAGAAGTGAGAGTGTGAACGCTTTCTTTGATGGATATGTTAATTCCAAAACAACATTAATGATGTTTGCAGAACAATATGACAATGCCTTGAGAGACAAAGTTGAGAAAGAAAATAAGGCTGATGCTAAATCCTTCCATGAGACGATAGCATGCATATCTTATTATGAAATTGAGAAGCAGTTTCAGAGAGCATATACAAATGCAAAGTTTAAAGAATTTCAAGACCAACTAAGAGGTAAACTTTATTGTTATCCAATTCTTCTCAAGGAAGAAAATTCTGTTTTCACATTCAAGGTCACCCAAGATGTTAAAAAAGGAGAGAAAGATGTTAGTTTGGATTTTATAGTGTGTTTTAATAAAAAGGAGTCTGATATGAAGTGCATATGCCGCTTATTTGAGTTTCGGGGAATTCTTTATAGCCACATTCTTTCTATACTACCTATAATAAAGATCAAAGAAGTGCCCTCCAAATATATATTGCAGCGGTGGAGAAAAGACATCAAGCGAAAGCACACTTTTATCAAATCTTCATATGATGATTGTATTGACACACCAGTTGCAAGACGTTATGATGAGTTATGCAAATCATTCTTAGAAGTTGCAGAGGACGGGGCAGAGTCTGGTGCATTGTTCGAGTTTGTGATTGGTGGCATTAAAGACTTGAAGATAAAGACAATTGTTGCACGCCAAAATATTCATCATGCTCAAGAATCTACTCCTAATTGTTTAGATGAGGGGACACACAACAATGGTAAAGCTATACTTAATCCTATACCAGCTCGAAGAGTTGGACGCCCCCCTTTAGTTAGAAAAGAATAAAAAATAGATAATAAAATGCGAAATATGAGGGGAAAGAAACAAGGATCATCAACCAAATCAATTGATTCACAAAACAGGAGAGGAAAGAAGGCGAAAAAAATATCTCAAGACACACAGGTAAAAGGAATAGAACTCATATAAAAATGCTTGTTTCTGGATGAACTTTCTGTCAAGTGAAATAGTTATGATTTATAGCAGGTCACTTCTGCTGAGCATGAGCTAATTAACATGCCATACAATTGTGACTGCATAAATTTACAAAGCTCACAACAAGTACCTACTGCAAATGAACCAGTATTGCCATTTGGAATCAGCTCATATGTCAATTTACTGTAGGTTTGCTTTTTAACTACTACTTCATTTGTGCAATAAGATCTTTGACGACTATTACTTATTCAGATTTTTTACAGGGTGATGGAGATGTGACACAACTCTTTTCCTCCAACACTAAAATTTGATATGGTTGTTTACGTAAGATATTATTTCTTCTATAACTGTAAAATATTTCTTAAGATATATAGCTTCTCATGTTTATTGTACTGTTTATAGTAGGATACTCAATGGCACAAGCTTACAAGAATGGCGTAAAGCAATAGAGGATTAATCTTTTGATATTGGTTCAAATTGGTACCATTTAGTTGATTAGCAGTAAACTTCTTTTTAACCAAGGATTACTAGTAAACTTATTAGGTGTGTAAGTCAAATATTGTTACTGAAGTATTTACTTTGTAGCTTTTAGTATATCTCATGTTCATATCACCATGGTTCATTACATATTCATATCACAAACTAAAAAAGAAAATTAAGTTACAACCTTGCCTCAATACCTCACGTATGGCACAAACTCGTAGTGGTAGAGAGGTCCATCCAGATGGGAGAGGCCTTGCTATGTCCGCAGTTGCTCTTCTGGCCAGGCTAGCTTGCTTTTCTCTTCACTTCCAACTGAAGAAATCAGAGCACTACCCAAACAATATAATCCTTCCGTTGTTCATCCAGTTAGAGTCTAACTCAACATAGGCGAAGTACAGGTCCTTAACCCACACTCGATCTTGCCGGCATTCAGATCGAGAGTAAAATCGTCCAACAAATGTCCTCCGTGACTGGCACTGTTGACCTCAACGACGACAGACTCAGGCTCTCTATGGGATGGGCTTCAGTGGCGGCAGCAAAGGAGGATGGTAAGACAAGCTGGGGAGAAATTGCATGGCTAGTAATCAAAAATGCGATTAGCCATGGGAAAGTTCCCGGAGACTCTTGGATTTTACAGATGAGAAAACAAGGAAGAAGGGGAAGCAACGGCTCACCTGCTCTAGGAAGTTTGGTTGGATAAGGAAGACTGGGCCCAACACCGATGTTGACCGCTTCGTACTCGCTTCGTACAGGAATCCTTCGTACATGTAGCATGGCCCGTTTTATTTTTTTATTTTTTATTTATCAATAGTGACGTGTTTTCTTGTGTGACATTAAAACGTATTCATAACACCCAGTAGGAATTAAATATTTAGATGAAGTCGACTTTACTCCCTTCAAGTATAGGCGAAGTCCAGATAACCCCCTAAAGTGTTCTTTGGTTTGTTTTACCCCCATTGTTTGTTAAACTAGACCATTTTACGCCTTTATCTAGTATTCTAATCTTGAATTGCTGATAGAGATTAAGATTATATTGAGATTGTCGTACACGTCTTGTCTAACGTGACAAATGAATTAATGTGATATATAACCCTATCTTGGCTCAATTATAATATGTGTACCCTTGTTTCTAGCGGCGCATGAGAAGAGAGAAAATGGACCAAACACAACAAAGTATGGACACAAATTGGATTATATGACTTGTTTTGTCCTTTGTCACATTGTACGACACTTGTGTGAAGTTTGAGAGGACAATTCCAACTCAAATATTAACAAGTTGTAATTAAAATACCAATTAAAGGTGTAAAATAATTTAATTTAACAAATTATGAGGATTAAATAAACTAAATAATAGTTCAGGTGGTTATCCGTACTTCGGTTATACTTGGAGGGAGTAAATTAGATTTTACTTGACCTTTGGCATTTCTCTCTATTCCCTTAAAGGAGAAGGTGAACTCCAAGATGGAGGCGTGGCTACTACTGGACACCAGAAAATAGAACGAGAACAGCCAAGGGGGAAGAGGAGGAGAAGGAAAGAAGAGGGAGGAGGAAGGAAAGAAGGGGTTTATTCTAGTAAGGAAAATGAATCCATGGCTTCTCTCGCCATGATTGGAGATCAAGTTAGGATCTTGATGTTACCCTCTCTGATTTTGAATTGATTAGAATATATGTTTAGTGATAATCATGTTGGGTTTTGATTAGACACTTAGATCTCCCTCGTGCTTCCTCCATATAGCAGACTTCGAGCAAGTTTAAAGATCTCTCTATTTACCCATGTTTCTGACTTTAAAAAAATATGAAACCTTTCTAAGATCTGTAGAGAATTCGATGATCTTTTCAATGGTGTATGATAGAGTTTCACCAGATCTGAGTTGTGCTATTTCTAATCAAGCTAATTTCCAGTCTCATAGTTGTGATACCTTTCTGTTCAAGTCTGAATCTACCCTATTTAACTTCTGAATTAGGACCTAGAATGACTAAGGAAAGTGTTGCATATTTCATAATCTTTTTGGATTAGGGTCATTTGTCACCATAGTTGGTCGGTAACTCCAGCTATGATGTTTATAGTACAACTTTTTTGCTTTCGTTGTCGAATTGTTCGTCTATTATAAAACCTCGAGTTAGTCCACCATAATGATTTTTCTAGAGGATGGTTTTAAGTACAAAATTAACTTAAATGAAATTTACACTCTTTGACGAGATATGGGAACTTTAGAACAAAAGGGTATAGAGATATATGTATTTTATTATAACTCTGTCAATTCTGAACAGTAAGTCTTGAAGTGCAATTCAGTCTATGTTTTCAACATGATCAAGTTTAGATTATTTCATATTGGTGTATCTTACTTCATGTAGTATCCAAATAATCTAGTTCAAGTATTATTGCTTTTATAATGGATGGTTATGAGGAAAACAAGTAACAATACTTATGTCCTGTTTGTAATACTTAAGTAGTTTAGTAAGCGACGGATTTGGACAACATAGAAGTGTTTTACTTGTTTGATTTATATAGGCATGGTTGTTTTGGTTCTATGAAATGCTTGGTGAAGGCAAGTAATTGTAGTGTTGTGGTCTACTTGCTTTAACTTTGTTATTTTGATTGTGTGACGCCCCTTGCCGGAGGATCGAGGTTTCAACAGTGCTGATAACGCACATACTTGATAATACAACATTTGTTCAATTTAAATTGTTACATCAATAGAGTATTGAAGTGCAGTAGAATATTACAAATTTAAGATAATTTGAAAATACAGCGGAAGCAAATACGAATACTAATACGATCACTCGACGATATAACGGTGATAATGACTCATTGAAAGGATCGAGTGACCGAGGAGGGGGGGGGGGTGTTGAATCAGGAACTCGCACTATGTACCAAATTCGCCAATTTCTAAAATTGATCACTCAAACAACTTCTATAACAATTCTAGTGGTGATCACACTAGCAAGATAAAAACCCTATGAAAGGAACAACAACCTAAACATACTAGTGGATCAGTCAAGTCAATACAACTCTTATGCAAGCTAGTAATAAAGCAACGCGGAAGCACACCACAAGTTAGCCTAATCATGCAATTTTACTAGATAAGGAACTAGAACAAGACAAGCACCCAAGCATGAATAGCACGGTATATAAATATGAAATGTAATGCATCAAAATAAGGAGTAGAGTAAGAAATAGCTCATGATTTTTTTTGAGGTCTCGGAAGGATGGTGCCTTCCCCTACTCCTCGTTGGACCACTCTCGCAAGAGTCCCGGTCCCTCTAGCTACCGATGTGGAGTTCTCGCCCATGAGCCCGCAATCACTCCCGGAGTGAATACACGGTGCGCGTTACCGCTGCTATTATGACACAAGCTCGTCTCCCTCGAGAACTTGCTAGATTCCTCGAGTCGACACAAGAGCTCACTAGTGTTACCCCTTTCAATGGCGGGCTCAAACCGTGTACAAACATGTGACGGCTTTCACAACCAATGATGATAGGCTCGATCACTGACACCTAACCGGTCTAGCTCTCACCATAGACCAAGAGTAACAATCTAGATCACACCCTCAAGGATACCCTAGCCTTAGATATGTAAGATGCTCAAGTTACTCTCTACTAGCACTCTCAAGATATGCAATACCTCCTTCTAGTGCTCTCCTCTCTTCCTCTTGGACCTTACCAAATGCTCTCAAGTATTCCACTGGCCAAGAGAGGTTACAAAGACCCCAGCAACGAAGTTATATAGGCTCCCAACCTCAAACTAGTCATTGCTCCACGAAATCAGCTTTTTGGGCCTACTGACCAGACTGTCCGGTCATTGCAACATCGAGCTCCAACGGCTCTGACCCCTCTGCTGACTCCTGCTGACCAGACCGTCCGGTCCATTTCTCTCTCCAGTCCAGAAATATTGCGCTTGCTGCTTCCTTGTTGCCTGAGTCACACTCCTACTGACCGGACCGGACCGTCTGGTCACTAAAGCATTCCGGACTTGGCAGTTTCCTCGCTGCTCGCTGTAGTCTCCGGATAAAGCCACTTAGTGACCGTACAGTCCGGTCACCTCTGACCCCTCTGTCCGGTTACTTTGTCCAGAAGCTGAAACTCCTCGTCCTCGCTTTACTTTGTTTCCCGGCTTCTCCGAACAGCTCCTTGGCTTTTCCACTGTTAACTAGTGCCTGTGATTTCACCGAGCAACCTTGCACATCACCGACTAGACATGACCTAAGAGTATGACCTAGACCTCCTTGATAGTCCGGTTTTTCCTATGCACTCAAAGACCTAACACCTAGAGAAGTGTTCCCAACACTTGCTCCATAGCTTGTTCTTAGCTTTAATCTATCTTCATCAACCTTTGGACTTCATCAAGCTCACAAGTCTCCATGCTTGCGGTCATTGTCATCAATCATCAAGGCCGTCGTCAACAATTATCATAGAGTAGAAAGGTTTCCTACACGGACAACACTCGTGTAAACATTAGTCATATTTTATGTTTGTCATTCATCACCAAAACATTACCATGGGATTACCTCAATGGTCATGAACCTTACAATCTCCCCTTTTTGGTGATGAATGACAACCACTACTTATGATGATCCAAAACAGATGAACAAGAAAGAATCAAAGGAAAAGAAAGGATTGGAAGACATACCTTGGTCCTTACCTTAGAAGTAGTCTCCCCTTGAGATGTGCTAGGTGTTGAGGGAGAACTACCCACTTATTTAGCGCACTTGGATATCAATCTTGAGCTGAATTTTGCGCCCGTCTTGGTGTAGATCTTGTTAAAGTAGACACGCACCAAGGACGTAGATGCTCATGTCGGTGAAGATGTACATTGTCGCCGTAGACATGCAACGTTATTGTTCTTTTCCATGTTGGTGCAGTACGATCTTTATGTGAACTTCTCCCCCTTGTCATTTTCATTTGTTCTTCATGTTCTTCTCTCCCTCTTCGTGTCCTCAACTTAAGCTTGGCTTTTGGATCTTCATGTTCCTTCTCCGTCTTTGTCACCTATCACCAAAAACCACACCAAAACATAACAAAACCAAGAGGTAAAAGATAATTGGTAAGAGATAGGATAACTCCCACTTTCAGGTGCTCCTCCTTGGTCGTAATGGTGCTCCACCATAGCCCCCTACACTTATGACTCAACAAAATATTTTCTCAAATATGCAAGGGTTAGCCATTTGAGAGGTGGGAATGTATGAGCCACTTGTCTTTGTGCCGCGTGAGTGTTTTAAGCTCGGAGCTCGGTTGAACATGGTTCAATGGGCATGAAGCACAATTATCACTGTTTGATCATCTAGAGAGTCATGTAGTCACATTATAAATGAGCAACTCCCCCTAGATGCATGCTTGGGAGTATGTATGGTATTACAATGCAAAGATGCATGAATGTAAAGAATACAAATAAAACAAGATAAATAAAATTATTTTAGAATATTAATTTAATTGTTAATAGTTTCTTGGCCTTAATTAAATAATTGTGGCATTTCTAAATGGAATAAAATTCTCATTCTTAGCCTAAAATCCTATTTCACTATTCCCATAATGTTGATGCAATTATCTGGTATGGGTTGCATATAAGAAATAAAAGTTGTTTCACAACTTGGTTCACAGGGTTTTATTTGACCTAGCAATTTAAATTGAGTTGGGACTTTATTATTTCATTTGTTGCTTTAATTATACTTTTGTGCTTAATGCATTTTATAATTAAGGATTTATACTTGTTAATTAGAATTAAGGCATGGGGTGTCACAACCCTTCCCCCTTAAAGAAATCTCATCCCGAGATTTAGAACAAAGCATACTAGAGGGGAGTGCGGTAACTAAGATATACCTGAGAATGATGAACAGAATTCCGGGTAATGAGTATTCAGAAACTTCTTAGATTCCTAAGTAGATTTATCTTCTGAATGGTTATTCCATTGAACTTTATAGAATTTGAGTGTTCATTTGCGGATTTTGCGTTCCTTTGTATTGAGGATTTTTACCGGGTGTTTGGAGTAAGTGAGATCCGGTTGAAGATTGTCAAACTTTTCCAGGACAACATCAATCGGTGGTTTGAGACACCGTTTCAATTGCAAAACATGGAAAATGTTGTGAACTCCGGATAATTTAGCATGTAGCTCTAGAGTGTATGCTATGGGGCCACATCTCTCTAAAATTTTGAATGGACCGATATAATGAGGCACTAATTTTCCTTTGACTCCAAAATGTTGAATGCCTTTCATAGGTGACACACGGAGGTAGACAAAATCATCCTTATCAAAATAGAGTGGCCTGCGATGTCGGTTTGCATATTATTCTTGACAACATTTAGCAGCCTTAAGATTTGCCTGAATGGCACAAACTTTTTCCTCGGCGTCCTTCACTAGATCAGGACCAAAAGTCACTCTTTTCTCTGGATTCGGACTAGTTTAGCAGGGTTCGGCAACTTCGTCTGTAGAGTGCCTCAAACGGTGACATATTCACACTTTCTTGATAACTGTTGTTGTATGAAAATTTCGCATAAGGCAGGTATCCGTCCCAGTTACCGCTATGTGCTAAAACACACGCTCTGAGCATATCTTCTAATATTTGGTTGACACGATCTGTTTGTCCATTAGTAGCGGGATGATAAGCAGAACTACAAATTAAGTGCGTACCTAGAGATGCATGTAGTTTTTCCAGAAACGAGCAACAAACTGCGAGCCTCTGTTCGAAATGATAGTTTTGGGTACTCCATGAAGATATAAGATTCTTGATATGTATAGCTCTGCATATTGCCTTATATTATATCTGTTGTTGACTGGTAAGAAATGAGCACACTTTGTGAGTCTATCCATAAATGACCCAAATCGAGTCATGCTTACGCAAAGTGAGAGGAAGGCCAACAATAAAATCTATACTGATATCTTCCCATTTCCAGGCAGGAATACTTAATGGTTGAAGCCATCATGTCAATTTCAAATGGCCAGCTTTGATTCTCTGACAGGTGTCGCATTCTACAATGTACCGGACAACTTCTCTCTTCATTCTTGACCACCGAAAGTTTTTTTTTAGATCTTGATACATTTTATTACTACCCATGTGTATGGAATATTTTGACTAATGCACTTCATCCATAATTTTTTGATGAAGTTTAAAGTTCTTTGATACTACAAAACGGTTATTGAACCACAGAGTCCCACCCGGGTCTTGTGTAAAACATTTACCTTTACCTTCCTTAATGTTTTGGCAAATCTGTTCCATACCCTTGTGTAAGGTTCATGACCATTGAGATCACCCGAAGGTATGATGTTTTGGTGATGAATGACGAACATGAAATGTGACTAATGTCTACATGAGTGTTGTTCGTGTAGGAAACCTCTTCATCTTATGATGATTGTCAACAGTGTCCTTGGTGATTGATGACAATGACCATAAGCATAGAGTCTTGTGAACTTGATGGAGTCCAAGGGTTGATGAAGATGGATCAAAGCGAAGAACATGCTATGGTGCAAGTGTTTGGTACACTTGACTAGTTGTTAGGACTTTGAGTCCATAAGAAAAACCGGACTATCAAGGGGGTCTAGGTCATTCTCTTAGGTCATGTCTAGTCGGTGATGTGCAAGGTTGCTCGGTGAAATCACAGGCACTAGGTGACAGTGGAGAAGCCAAGGAGCTATTCGGAGAAGCCGAGAAATGAAGTCAAGCGAGTACGACAAGTTTCAGCCTCTCGACATAGAGACCGGACAGAGGGGTCAGTGAAGACCGGACTGTACGTTCACTATGTGGTTTTGTCCGGAGACTATAGTAAGGAAGCGAGGAGTCTGTCTATGGCAGATCCTATATAGACCGGACGGCCCGGTCTGCTGATCGAACGGTCCGGTCAGTAGGGATTGCACAGGGCAGAGAGGAAGCTTCAGCGTGAAATGTTTCTGGACTGGAGAGAGAAACAGACCGAACGGTCCGATCAGGTGATCGTACGGTCTGGTCAGCAGGAGAATCAGCAGGGGTCAGAGCCGTTGGTGCACTGTGTTGCAGTGACCGGAAAAAATCATGAGCTATCTCTTACCCTACTCCTTACTTTGATGCACTACTTTCCGCATTTATATACCGTGCTATTTATGTTTATGTGCTTGCCTTGTTCTAGTTGATTACCTTGTAAACATGCATGAATAGGCTCTTTACTTGCTAGTAGTGTTTGAGCTTCCGTATTTGATCACTAGCATCTATAGGAGTTGCATTGGCTTGATTGCTTACCCTTGTATGTGTTGTACTACTCATGCTCGTGTGCACTAGTTACTTACCTTGTAGAATTGCATGAGTAGGCTCCCTTGCTAACTTGTGGTGTGCTTCCGTATTTCTTTATTACTAGCTTGCATAGGAGTTGTATTGTCTTTGTGTGATCCACTAGTATGCTTAGGTTGTTGTTCCTTTCATAGGTTCATTATCTTGCTAGTATGATCATCACTAGGATTATGTAGGAGTTGCTTTGAGTGGTCGGTTTTAGAAATTGGCAAATTTGGTACATAGTGCGAGTTCCCGATTCACTCCCCCTCCCCTCCGGTCACTCGGTCCTTTCACCTTGTCAGTTTTTTGTGCAGCAATAATTTCTTCATGAATGGTGAAATGTATACTAAGGTTGTTGATCATTGGGGCGGGCATAACGTGAAGGCTTGGTTCTGAAATAACCTTTTCAGTGCTGCTGTCCTGAAATTCCAGCACCAAATTATTGTAATGAGCTTTTTTACTTAGTGCGCCGGCGGCTACATTGGCCTTACCCGGATGATAATGAATCTCCAGGTTGCGTAGTCCTTGATTAATTCCAGCCACCGATGTTGTCTCGTGTTCAGATCAGTTTGAGTATAGAATGTCTTTCAAACTCTTATGATCCGTGTAGGTATGCACTAAATTCCCGAGTAAGTAATGCCTCCAAATTTTTAGTGCAAGCACAACTGCACCTAGTTCTAAATCATAAGTTGGGTAATGCTCTTTATGCTTTCATAGTTATCGTGATGCGTGGGCAATAATGTGACCACATTGCATAAGCACACATCCAAGTCTTAACCCAGATGCATCACAATACACATAAAACGGTTTAGTGATGTCGGATTGAGCCAATACTGGGGCAGTGGTTAATAGTTCCTTCAATTTCTAGAATGCCTTTTCACACTTATCGTCTCATTCAAACTTCACATCATTCTTCAATAATCTTGTGATAGGCTTGGATAGCTGGGAAAAATTAGGGATAAACCTATAGTAATATCCGGCTAGTCCGAGGAAACTATGAACTTGATGCATTGTCTTAGGTGGCTTCCAATCTAGCACATCTTGAACTTTGCTGGGATCTATCGAGATACCTTCAGCTGAGACTATGTGATCGAGAAATGGTACATGGTCGAACCAAAATTCACACTTGCTGAATTTTGCAAACAGCTTGTGATCTCATAGACATTGAAGAACAATATGAAGATGCTCGAGGTGTTCTTCCTTGGACTTAGAATAGATGAGGATGTCATCAATAAATACTACCACAAACTTGTCCAATTCTGGCATAAATACTGAATTCATGAGATACATGAAATGTGCAAGGGCATTGGTTAAATCCAAATGACATTACTAGGTACTCGAATAACCCGTATCTAGTAGCGAAGGCGGTCTTTGGAATATCTTCAACTCTAATCTTGGTTTTATGATAACTCGAGCGAAGGTCAATTTTTGAAAAGACCTTGGCACCAACCAATTGATAAAAAAGAATATCAATACGGGGCAGCGGGTATTTATTTTTTATCGTGACTTCATTCAGACGTCAATAATCGATGACAAGGCACAGAGACTTGTCCTTCTTCTTCACAAAAATGGTGGGACATTCCCAAGGTGACGTGCTTGGGCGATTCATTCAGTTGTTTTTTCAATTCAGACAACTCGTTCGGGCCATTTTATATGGATGACGGGATACAAGAGACGTTCCTGGCTGTAGCTCGATCTTAAATTTCACTTCCCGGTCAGGTGGGAGGCCTGATATATCCTCAGAAAATACGTCCAGATACTCACAGATGACAGGAATATTTTCTAATGATTTCTCTTGCAAGTTATAGACAACCAGATTGCTCGGTGAATTAGTATTTAGTGAAAATGTGTCTCGGCCATGCAGGGGAGAGTTTAAATGGACGATTTGGAACTCAATATCTAGCATGGCTCTATGGGCTTTCATCGAAAACATGCCCAAAATCAGATCGATCTCTTGGTTGTTAAGCATGATAAAATTTGTGGGATATGCTTTTTGATTTATTTCCAATGGAGCTTTGTACACTATTTGATTAGCAATGATTTGCCCAGCGGGGGAACGAATTGTATAACACTTTTCTATAGCAGTGGTTTGAAGATTATGCTTTTGTACACATGCTTTGCTGATAAAATTATGTGTAGCACCAGAATAAAAAAGTGTAATAACAAGCTGACGATATTGTGAAAGTGTACCGGTCAGCACAGGTTCGCCATGAGGGATATCTTCAACATCGGTGTAGTGGACTTGAGCACCACGAGACGGTGTATTCTTAGACACGTCCTGGTTTTGACGCTGGTTATGATTACCATTATTGTTGTTGCGCTTGGGCACAGTACACTCCTTAGCAAAATGGCCGACACGACCATAGTTGTAGCACGTGTAGGGGCCACAATTAGCGGGCTGTGGAGCACATCCATTTTGATTTCCTTGCTGCTGGTATGATGCACGATTTTGATTATTTTTCTGCTGGTATGGTGCATGAGGCGGGAAGTTCTGTTGCTGCGGTGGCCTCGCGTAGTTTTGAGCGTACGGGCGCTGAAATTTCTGTTGTGGAGATGCCTGGAAATGTTGTCCACTGGGAGATGTATAAATTGGACAATGCTTAGCTTGTGGAACAGCAACAGCACTAGTAGGGGCCTTTCTTTTGTGGACCTCTCAACTTGACGCATGGCACCTTCCTGGACAATAGCAACATTGATCAGATCATTGAATGTGCCTGTTGTCTGCCAAGTTAGACGATCCCTCAGCGTGGCATTCATACCACGCAAGAATGCATACCTTTTCTTATCCTTAGTGTTGACATAGTCAGTAGCATACTGGGCCAGATGGTTGAAAGCATCAGAATACTGGAGGACATTCCTTCCTCCTTATTTCACATCCATGAATTCCTGAAATTTCCTCTGGATGAGACCAACGGGAATGAAATGTGCGTGGAATGCCGTCTTGAACTCATTCCACTCAACATGGTAGCCAGCAGTCAGAGAAGCTTCATAATTTGCCCACTAGGAACTAGCAGAGCCCTAGAGTTGTTGGACAACGAACATCACCTTCTGTTACTCAGTGCAATCCAGCAGACCGAACTTGGACTCGGTCTGATGCAGCCAGTGGTCCGCGTCTAGAGGCTCTCTGGTACGCTCAAAGGTTGGCGGATGAGTAGCCAAAAAAATCCGAGTACATGCACTAACGAGGCTGATTGTTGTTGCGCTTGCCTCCACGTTCGACCAAATGGGATGTATGCTCCACCAATTGGCGAACCATCTTGGAATCACCCCGCTGATGGGTGAGAACAGCAGCCAGTATTTACGGAAGTGTGGGATGTGCAGCACATTCCTGTTGCGAGCTCTCAGGCTCATCCAGGGTCCGAGTACGTGCCATGCTGCAATTTATATTGTTGCATATTATCATCTCTTAAAAATAATCCATAAAGACATATATGTGCATAAGATGTAAACTTGCAAGAGGGCACAAACAAAATTTTGGAAGTAACAACAACCATTTCCTTTAATTCAAGCTCGATTAAATGGTTGTAAAAAAAGACAACATCACACTACTCTTGCATACGGGTGCCAACGCCTAACTATAGTATTGCGAACACACTATGCAAGATACATGATCCTACATCTAAACTCGAGATACATATGTTACATGACTCAACACATGGTGTTGCAACCCATCTACTCCATATCCATGTCAGGGTCCTCATCATCCGCGTCAGAGTCATTCGAACCTGGGTCAGTGGGATCATCTTCATCCATGTCTGGGTCGTCGAAACTCGAATCCGAGGAGTCATCCTCATTGGTTTCCTCCTCGAGGTCTATATCTTTTGGCACTTCCGGTTCAGCTATGTCTACATCCTCAATTTCAGCATGTGGCATTTCTTCATCCACTTGTTCTCCATAGTCTAAATTAATTTCATCCCCACCATCAATGTGTGATAGATGAGCTTCCATGAAAGCTACCAATTCATATTGAGCCTCGATCATTCATGCTCAAAATTCCCTGTGTCTTGTAAGGCTTGGTCATGCTCTTCTATAATTTCATCCATCTCTACATCCTTGGCTTGGATTTGGTTTAAATCTGAAATTTCCAAAATCTTAGCTTCTTTTTCCACTTCCGAAAGCCGAAGTGTGGCTTGATACATGTCCAGCTGTCGGTACAAGTCTGAGCATATGACAAATACTGAAAGTCCATAATACTCTATGACCTGTAGCACTGGGTTATAGAGCGGATGGTTTTGGTCCAAGATAAAATCCAAACGCCGGTTCCACTCGAAATCCTCCAAATTACTAATAGGCAGTAAATCTACTGGTGTGATGTGGACAAGGATTCCCGATCTTCTGAAAGGTTTTGGATACGTTGATTTGGTCGGAGGTGACACACAAATTGATCCGGCTTCAGAATAGCACGTTCTAAACCCCGTAATCGCAGCACGGCGTCTCCTCTGGTTATCAACCGTCCTAAAATGATTGACCTCGCCGAGAAGACTAATCCCTACCTACGAATCAAGAACACAAGCAAGAACAAAGAAGAATGCAACACAATTGCAAATGTATTATGAATCTCACGAAGTTGGGGTCTCACAAACCGTGATGACGGCGAAACTGTTATGAACAGAATAATCTAAGCAAAACCTGAACCCTAATGGTGCAGTGGCGGCTGTATATGAAGACCCTAGGGTCGTGCAAGACCCTCTGGACGCATCCCTAATTGGGCTCAACTAGATACAAAGCCCAAAGACCAAAAATAGGCGACGCAACACCGAAACAGATCCTGGGCCCTCTCTTATTTCGATGATTCCCAATGACCCTGGATGAATTTTGACATGAGACCAGCGGCATTGGAAATGTCTTCTTCTTATCTTTCCGTGCATATATAGAACGTCCAAATCCGAGTTCGTATGCGTCCTGGGCATCCGTTTTAGTGCAGACTGGTCCTGAGCCCCGAAACAGACTCGAAGTCGGTTTTGGTTCGGCCTCCACCTTGGCTTCCACGTCCTTGCTGGTCCTCCACGTCTCCAAGTCCTTCTCTCATCATCTCCTGGTCCTCTCCATGGTTCCTAATTACAATATAATCATTAGGTAGCAAACCATTCTCAAAAGTGACATATAATAAAGAACATAGGAACGAGCTCACCTCTAAATTTAGTCGTCATGCACGAGATCTAGTCATTGGACCTTGCAAGTCCAGAATTGGAGGAGTGTTGCATGTATCCTTAGGAGTGATGTCCTCATCATCCTCCCCCTCTTGAAGTGGAGTCGTCCTCGACTTAAGCTCATCCTCTTCTCCCAAGTATGGTTTCAAATCTGAAATGTTAAAAGTAGGACTAACCCCGAACTCGGGAGGCAACTCAAGTTTGTATGCATTATCATTAATCTTCTCAATTATTTTGAAAGGACCATCAGCTCTAGGCATTAATTTAGACTTTCTCAAATCTGGAAATCTATCCTTTCTCAAGTGTAACCATACTAAATCTCCTACATCAAGTTTTACTTCTTTTCTACCTTTACTACCAGCAATTTTATATTTTTCATTCATCTTTTCAATGCTAAGTCTAGTGGTCTCATGCATTTGCAAAATAAATTCAGCACGCTCCTTAGCATCAACATGAACTCTCTCATTAATAAGTAGAGGAAGTATATTAAGTGGAGTACGGGGATCAAAACCATACACTACCTTGAAAGGACTTACCTTGGTAGTAGAATGTGTTGCCTGATTATATGCAAACTCAACATGAGACAAACATTCTTCCCATTGCTTCAAATTTTTCTTCAAAATAGCTCTCAACATAGTACCCAAAGTGCGGTTCACCATCTCAGTTTGTCCATCAGTTTGTGGGTGACAAGTTGTAGAAAACAACGACTTTGTACCCAACTTATTCCAAAGCGTGCGCCAAAAGTGACAAAAGAATTTTGCATCACGATCTGAAACAATAGTAGAAGGCATACCATGCAAACGTACAATTTCTTTAAAAAAGAGCAGCAATATAACTAGCATCATCAGTCTTATGACATGGTATAAAGTGTGCCATCTTAGAAAATCTATCCACAACAATAAAAATACTATCACTCCCCCTCTTAGTCCTAGGCAGTCCTAAAACAATGTTCATTGAAATATCCGCCTAAGTAATAGAAGGATCAGGAAGTGGCATGTATAAACCATGTGGATTCAAGCGAGACTTAGCTTTTTGACATGTAGTGTAGCGAGCAACAAAGCGCTCAACATCTTTCCTCATCCTTGACCAAAAGAAGTGTGTGGACAAAATATCCTTCGTCTTCTTGGCACCAAAATGACCCATCAGTCCACCTCCATGCGCCTACTGTAACAACAAAAGACGAACGGAACCAACTAGAATGCATAGGCGGTTAGCTCTAAACAAGAATCCATCAGTCAACACAAATTTGTTCCATGCACGACCTTCTTTACAATGCAGCAATACATCCTTAAAATCAACATCAGCAACATATTGTTCTTTAATTGCCTCAAGTCCAAAAATTCTACAATCAAGTTGAGACAATAAAGTATAGCGCCTAGATAAAGCATCAGCGATCACATTATCTTTCCCTTTCTTATGTTTAATAATGTAAGGAAAAGACTAAATAAACTCAATCCATTTAGCATGTCTACGGTTCAAATTACATTGAGAACGAATATACTTAAGTGATTCATGATCAGAATGAATAACAAATTCTTTGGGCAACAAATAATGATGCCACGTCTCTAAACAACGTACAAGTGCATACAATTCCTTATCATACGTGGAGTAATTTAAAACAGGCCTAGTAATTTTCTCACTAAAGTATGCAATAGGTTTACTATCTTGCTTCAAAACACCACCAATGCCTATACCACTAGCATCACATTCAAGCTCAAAAATCTTATCAAAATTAGGTAATTGCAGCAATGCTGCATGAGTAAGTTTATCCTTCAAAGCATCAAAAGACTCATGATGTACCTTACCCCAATGGAAATCAACGCCCTTCTTTGTCAACTCATGCAAAGGTGCAGCAATGGTGCTGAAATCTTTGACAAAGCGGCGGTAGAAACCTGCAAGACCAAGAAAACTCCTCACCTGTGTGATAGTTTTTGGTACAGGCCAGCTCTTTATGGCTTCAATCTTCGCCTCATCCACCTCAATTCCCTGTGGAGTCACAACATAGCCAAGAAAAGAGACTCGATCCATGCAAAAGGTGCACTTCTCAAGGTTACCAAATAAACATGCATCTCATAAAGCATAAAAAACAGCACGCAAATGATTCATATGTTCATCTATGGATTTGCTATAAATCAAGATATCATCAAAGTAAACTACCAAAATTTGCCAATAAAAGCTCTTAAAACCTCATTCATCAAGCGCATGAAAGTACTAGGTGCATTAGTTAAACCGAAAGGCATTACTAATCACTTATATAATCTGAATTTGGTTTTGAAAGCTGTTTTTTCATTCATCTCCAAGTTTCATTCTAATTTGATGGTAGCCACTACGCAAATCAATTTTAGTGAAAATTACAGCACCACATAACTCATCAAGCATGTCGTCTAGCCTAGGAATAGGATGACGATACCTAATAGTAATATTATTAATGGCTCTACAATCTACACACATACACCAAGTACCATCTTTCTTAGGAACCAAAAGTATAGGAATAACACAAGGACTAAGTGATTGACGAACATACCCATTATCCAAAAGGTCTTGAACTTGTCGTTGTATCTCCTTAGTCTCCTCAGGGTTGGTCCTATAAGCAGCACGGTTTGGCAAAGTAGCACCCGGAATCAAATCAATTTGATGCTCAATTCCTCTCAAAGGTGGCAATCCCGGGGGTATCTCAGCTGGAAAAACATCCTCATCCTCCTGCAAAAGGTTAGTGACAGCAGGAGGCAAAGCACTAGAAGCAATATCATCAAGCGAAAACAAAGCTTCTTTACATATCAAAGCATAGCAAATATCATAATTATCAGAAATTTCAGCAAGCTCAGATTTTGTTGCAAGACATGAACGATCTTGTAATTTAATTCCAGCACCCTTAGAACTTGAAGAATCATGTTGTTGAATTTTAGGACCTTTATTTTTCAAACTAGCAGCTCTTTCTAAATCAGCTTGTACAATTTCAGCAGGGGTTATTGGTAACAAAGTAATTTTAGTTCCTTTATGCATAAAAGTGTACTTATTACTTCTACCATGGTGTACAGCATCAATATCAAATTCCCAAACTTAAATCAATAAAAGTGAACATGCTTGCATGGGTACGACATCACAATCAACAGAATCCACATAAGAACCAATGGAAAAAGGAACTTTGCAAGTTTGTGTTACCTTAGCTTTTCCAGAGTTGTTTAACCATTGAATGTAGTACGGATATGGATGTGGACGTGTGGTCAAAGCAAGCTTGTTGACCACATCAGAACTCACTAAGTTATTGCAGCTCCCTCCATCAATGATGACACGTGCTCGGCGGTTCTTGATTGCGAAAAAAATCTGGAAGAAGTTGTGGCGCTGCATCGTCTCAGGCTGATGAACTTGTGTGCTAAGGACACGTTAAACAATAATGTTCATGTATCCTGTGGTGTCTCCGCCTCCAAGGACGAGGTCACTGCTGGTGGCAGCGACGTCCTCCTCCTCCTCCACATCGGAGGTGCTCATGTAACCGCCATCGTCTATCGCCACATATGCCCGCCTACTTGGACAATCTTTCTGCACATGACCAAGTCCATGGCAGCGGTGGCACTGAATCCCTGTAGTGCGCCCTGTCGAAGCAACAGAGGAGATACTACCAGCTGGTACCTGCACAGAAGTTTTACCTGAGCGCGTAGAAGATGCAGGGGCTGATCTTGGGTCTGCAGAAACAACACCGGTTCCCTTCATAGCTACTGGTGGGGGCGTCCGGAAAGATGGCCTGGGCAGCCCCGAAGTCCCCGTCGAGCGTGGGGGGTAGGTGTTCCTTGACTTGCTGTACTCCTCAAAAGCCTAGAAAAGTCCCTGTGATTCTTTCTCTGCAAGCATAGCATACTGGAAACACTAGGTGAGGGTATAATATTCTTTATAATCAAGGATGTCCTGAATTTCTTTTCTTCAACCAGAATAAAAGCGACAAATCTGATCCTCTACTTTTTCAACTACAACACAACGAATCAAACCCTTCTGAAGCTCACTAAAGTACTCCTGAATAGTTTTATCTCCTTGTTCTAAACGCTGCAGTTTATTATGAATCTCTCTATAAAAAGAAGGAGGAACAAAATGATCACGCATTGCTACCTTAAGTTCTTCCCAAGTAGTAGGCAAATCAGTTTCAGCAGCTAGACCACTCCACCAAACAATAGCAAAGTCCTTAAACTCACTAGTGGCTTGTCTAACTCTATGTTGTTCAGGAACAAGGTGGGCATTAAATTTTTGTTCTACAGTCATCTCCCAATCAAGATAAACATCACCATCATACTGACCCGAAAACGAAGGAATTGAAAACTTAATTTTAGCATACGGGTCATTTGGATCATATTTACCGTGTGGACGATGATTGTAGTTATGGAAACCACCTATACCTTGAGTATTATGTTGCAAATGATATCGTAATCGTGCGGTCCTTGTAGCTGACCTATCCACGGTGCCATCAACCTTATACACCGTGTCTTCATCATGGACGTCTTCAACATCATTGTTGTTGTTATTGGTGTTCGTATTATTGGTTTTGGGAGCGGTCTCCAACGTGACAACCTGATCGGTTAACTTAGAGACCCGCTTCTCCAACCGCTCGTTGCTTTCTCCAATGTGAAGCTTGCTGACCGCATCAGTAACGCCTCTGGTGATCGTGTCTGCCAAATCACCCTGAGCAGCCTGTAAAGCCTTCTAGAGCTGCTCTTGGCTCATGCACTCAGCAAATTGTGAGGGTGAAGCCATCTCTCTGTCGTCACTTCCTGCCATCACAAACACCAAAACAGGAAACAAATAGTGAAGGTTATCCCTACAAAACAGCTAAGTAGTGGTGCCTCTCAATGCAACAAAAGGAAACTCCTTACAAAGTTCTTACAAAGTTTTGAAAAGCAAAATAAAGGATACCAGGGAGGTGTGTTCTATAATTGCAAGGGTCACAAAAGAACCTATGTGCTGTCCAGAAGAAATATGTAGAGCTAGGAAGGCCAAATATATATATGTGAGTGACACACAAATCAAAAATAGATAGTAAAGCTGAATAAGTGCCCAAGTAACTTGTCCCTAGTTGCTGGTCTAAATATGTCCTAGAACAGTAGTGATAGCAAAGTAGAAACAAGGAGACAAAGGCACACTGGCGATAACAGGGGGCTAAGTGCAAAATAGCCAAATCCAGAAATTTCAGGGGCCTAGATGTAGCACTAGTAGAAATCCCAAATTTCTTTTTTTTGATTTTATTTTTTGATATTTTTCTCCAACTCACCAATAATAGGGGAGAATCCACAGAAAATTTCAGCTCAAATAGAGGTAGGATGTGGCCTACAGAAAATCTTGCAGTTTCAGAAAACGTCGGGTTTCAACTTGAATCAATTTTTTCTTTATCTTCCCATTTTTTTTGAATTTTTTAACAAGGGCACACAGGGCATAGCCAAGTGTGGGTATGCTCAACTTTGGGTCAAGAATCTTCTGTAAAAAATTCAGCCAAAACAGACAACCAAGCGAAAAGTTATGCCCGTTTTATCGAAGGGGGGGTCGGTGTCGGTTTTCTAGAAACCCGAGTCAGGTTTGGGGTCGTGTTTCGAACCGGGTAGGATTTTTTTTGGCGGCGTGGAGGCAGCAGAAAGTGGAATTTATGGGGATTGGTCCGGGGTGTTGACGGTGTGTTTAGGGTACAATTAGGGTGGGACTAGGCTAGGTGTGTCGATCTATCAACCCTAGCACAAAAAGCCAACAAAACAGATGATGGTGAAGGAGATGGCGGCTCGGGTTGCAAGGGAAACACTACTGACGACAAAAACACAAACTAAAGCAGCGACTAAACAAGAACTAGGGCACAAACTCAACACTACGGACTCTAAAATTGAAATATGCAGAGGCTAAACACGTGGTTATGGGCGGAGGGAAAATTTTTTGGGCTTCTCTGTGGACGATAGGATGAACACAAAACAAAATTAACTAAGGGTAGTGTGAACATGATGGTGCACCTGAAGCTCTGACTACCACTTGATGTGGACAAGGGTTTCCGATCTTCCGAAAGGTTCTGGATACGTTGATTTCGTCGGAGGCAACACACAAATCGATCCGGCTTCAGAACAGCACGTTCTAAACCCCGCAATCGTAGCACGACGTCTCCTCTGGTTATCAACCGTCCTAAAATGATTGACCTCGCCGAGAAGGCTAATCCATGCCTGCGAATCAAGAACACAAGCAAGAACAAATAAGGATGCAACACAATTGCAGATGTATTATGAATCTCATGAAGTTGGGGTCTCACAAACCGTAATGACGGCAAAACTGTTCTGAACAGAATAATCTAAGCAAAACCCGAACCCTAATGGTGTGGCGGCAGCCGTATATGAAGACCCTAGGGTCGTGCATGACCCTCTGGATACGCCCCTAATTGGGCTCAACTAGCTACAAAGCCCAAATACCAAAAACAGGCGATACAGCACCAAAATAGATTCTGGACCCTCTCTTATTTTGATGATTCCCGATGACTCCGGATGAATTTTGACATAAGACCGGTGGCATTGGAAAGGTACTCTTCTTATATTTTCGTGCATATATAGAATGTCCAAATCTGAGTCCGTATGTGTTCTGGGCATCCGTTTTAGTGCAGACTGGTCCTGAGCCCCGTAACAGACTCAAAGTTGGTTTTGGTTGGGCCTCCACCTTGGCTTCCACGTCCTTGCTGGTCCTTCACATCTCCAAGTCCTTCTCCCATCATCTCCTGGTCCTCTCCATGGTTCCTAATTAAAATATAATCATTAGGTAGCAAACCATTCTCAAAAGTGATATATGATGAAGAACGTAGGAACGAGCCCACCTCTAAATTTAGTCATTGTGCACGAGCTCTAGTCATTGGACCTTGCAATTCTAGAATTGGAGGAGTGTTGCATGTATCCTTAGGAGTGATGTCCTCATCACGGTGTTCCAGCAACTTCATGCTTGTGAACCTCACAAAATCAGTGAGGGCCATGAAGGCAGCAACACCCCAAGTAGTGAGTAAATCTACTCCACGGACACTGACAGTCCAAGATTCTCATTTTGGACCGACCGAGTAGTTGGCGGAAACTGTATCATGAACCACACATGAAGTGTTTCCATGCTCCTAAAATTCCTTGCCAACGTAAGTGGAAGGTGTATAATATCCAAAGCCTTGGAGAACTCTCCAAAATGGCTGAGTCATCCCGGGGGTTCCCAGTCCATCGGCGATCTCCCAACTGGGCAAAATTTGGTTATTGTTTTCAGCTATCTACAAGGAAAATGATTTCAGTGAGTCAAACCTTCCTTACAGTAAAAATTCATTTCATATGAAGTATTATGAATTACAGAGACAAAGTTTTAGTTCACATTTTCCAACCTCAAGGGGCAACAAAACAGGAAAGAGTTTTTAGAACGGGTTCTATCTTGACTGTACAACAGTCAGAAAGTTAAAATTCTAGAACTGACACATTGCACCTGGTTATAGAAGACTTTCATAGCTTTTCAGAATTTATTTATAATCCCAAAAATTCCAAGTAGATCTGGACTTACAATTTTTACAAGTTCAGGTTGACAGATTTTGTTTCTGGATGACAGGAGTTTACTGTTTTAACTCTATTGGGCAGAACAAAATTTATTAGATGTTGAGACCTATTGGTACTGGAAATAGACTATGAAACCTTTCCAGATTGCGCTTATACAACTAAAAATTTGAAGTAAAACTCCAGTTATGAAATTTTTATGTTCAGGGTTGCTACTGAAAAATAGTGGCTGACAGATTGTGTTTGTTGCTGTTTTGGGGGCTGTTCCTTTTATGATAAAAATTTGATATAAACAATAGATCACAAAGAATATTATGATCTTTCCGACAAGTATTTATATGCTCCATTTGGTTGAGTAAATTAATTACAAATTTTTTAAGTTGATGGTTAAAACAGGATAGATTATGGTGAACTTAACAATTGGATTTGCAATTTGAAATTTATGTACTCAACATAGTTGGAATTTTATTCAGAGGTGGGTGAACAAGATGAGGGCAATATTTTAGTGGATTTATACAGAGATGCATGATGCAAAATTTTCCCTTTTATTAATCTATCATTCCTCACAATACAACACAATATTTTGTCGGTACTTAGTGACGTGAAAATTTGGTGACGATCCGCACTCAACATGTAAGCCAACCTAAATTTTGTACTAGCGATGTTAGTGTACCTGCAGAAAGTCTATTACAGAAATAATACATCAAATTCAAAACAAACTACAAAAATAAGCACAATTCTACTAGTAATGATCCATGGAAAAGGATCGCCTCGTCATAAATCATGAGCCAACTGTGTCTCGTATTCATCTATGAGCACAGACACCGATATCACGCGTGTCGGTTAACCATGCATGTACCTTCGTTTGAAGAAGCCATAGATGCAATATTTAAACAATCATAACCCAGGTAAGCTTTATCACCACTCCTAATATTCTAATATAGGTAATACTAATGTATCCTCACTCACATACATCGTAGTTTTAAAAAATGATTTATTTGTTGTATTATCATGAACTACGGCTCTGATACCATCTGTGATGCCCCTTCCCGGAGGATCGAGGTCCCAACGATACTAATAACGCAGACACTTGATAATATATCATTTGTCCAATTTGAGTTAAGTTATTACATCAATAGAGTATTGAAGTGTAGCAGAATATTACAAATTTAAGATAGTTCAAAAACACAGTAGAAGCAAATACGAATACTAATATGATCACTCGATAATACAACGGTGGTAATGACTCATGCCCGAGAATCACTACCCTAGCAGCACACAATTTACTGAGGCGGTTGGCTTAGACTCCTAGTGGGCAGTCTAGCCTTCCGGGACTTGCATGTCCCAAGGAAGCACATCAACAGGCAGTTCTATTTCTGGATTACCTGAAAATAACAGTGGCACAACGCTTGAGTACTAATTACTCAGCAAGGCTTACCCGTCAAAAGATCTAGACATGTATTGGCTCTAATAGGATGGCTGTTAAAAAAGACTTGAACTAAGCATCCTATTAGTTCTATCAATTTTTATTTAGCCAAGTTTAATTGGGTGGAGCAGAAATATAACTTTAGTGGAACAGTGCTAGAATAATTTAGCATGACATAAAGTAGATACAATATAACAACAACAGTAATAATAATCATTAGGAATCAATATATGCAATAATCCAATTCTTAATTTCATGCGAGCTACGTGATGACTCAGTGAACAAGCGTACTCATTTCTGCGAGCGACAACAATTGTAATTGATTTACACCAGCTAGGAAAATCCAAAATACACGACGTATATGCACCAATTAAGGTTGTATATGGCAACCTTTCACAAGAACAACAAACAACTTGGTCCGGGTCCAGTCTCATCGAGTGGGCAAGCCGTTCTGCCAGCAATACTTCACGGTATGGACCGCCCACTCTAACAGCAGAAAGGTCAAAGACCAATATACTGGGTATCGTTCTCATTGCCGTGTTAATGTTACATCGGTTTACTAGTGTACATAAACTAGTATGCATTCGATACTATTCAATACTTTATCAAGGGGCCAACGATGGACGGGTCCTAGGTTCAACAAGGCACGACTACTACAGTCAACACCCATGTGTTAGTGTAAACCTACACATGCATCATCCCTATCTAGTCATAACATCAAAGTAAATTTATTCCATTAAGTTCAACTTTAGTGATCAAGTTATTCTCTTAGCAATAGTAGCAGGAATACCAATATTATTCTATTACTAAGCATAGAAATTTAGTACCAAATCCAACCATGACTCATATAACATTAACATGGGACATTTGGGTAATGTGCAAGTGGATTTCCAACCAACTCCTATTAACCTAATGCATCAATCGACATATACACTAGCATTGATATATTGAAACTAGCAAAACTTTATAAAATGGCGTATGTAAACCGGTGCTTGCCTTGGTCAACACAAGTGTTAGCTACAACAACTTCTTGCTCCTTGGTATTTTGATCCTGCTGAAAATCCGGTTCTGGCTCCGGATTCTCGTTACCTACGTATGAGCAAAGTGTCAACGACACCAAAATAATATTATAGATGCAATAATATAGCAAATGCAAAAATGCAGTGGTGTTAAGGTGACAACATTGTTATTAATATGTTCTCAAAGTTATATGCTTCAAAGAAACAAGTTCTGTTTTTATCATTTTATGTGCAAAAAGGCATTTTAATAGGATTATATAGTTTTATGAATAATTAATTCATTTAATATAGTAAAAATATGTTTCTGGACATGAGCGATTTATCATGAACAGGGGTGTGTATGAACATCATTTTCACCAAGTGGAAGCTCCTGGATATTAATAGTTTATTTACTAGCATTTTTATTAACAAAAGTACTAAATAAATCCTAAGGCATGAATTAATAAATATTTTGCCTAACTAAAAAACAGGGTGGTGGATTAATATAAAATAACGGAGCATTAAAAAAGTTTAGAATTAAATTGTATTTGTAGAATTTATAGTGATTTATTTGATGTTTGAACAAGATAAATAATTATTAATTGTACACTTACGAGGCATCATTTTATTATTTTTGTTTAATAGAGCACATCAAAATGAATCAGACACACTTAGTTTTAGCTCCATTGGATTTATAGTTTAATTACTATGGTGTTTCAAAATTATCAACATTTTCTTGTTATTTTCCGGGGTTTTTTGGCTTTTGTTTATACTGGCATGCCACGTGTGTGACAGCTCGGCGCCATGTGGGCCACGTGGGCTGCCATGCTATATGGCAGGAGGCACGCCAGTCAGCCGTTCGCTGGAGTGCGGGACAGGCTCGCCGGTGTTGCCATCGCTGACGTCTACACGCGATGAAAGCTCGCCACGGTTGTAGGAAAATGACGTGCACAATGAGACGCGTCGGTCTGAGGGTTTCGCGGGGACGGGGCTCACCAGAACAGGCTGTCGGCGAGAGGCGGTGGAAGGCAGATGTTTGGCGGGGTCGCGTTTTATGCAGAGGGCAAGAAACGTTGCGCAGCTTTGTCCTATAGCTTTACGGCTGCATGGCGAGGGCCAGCATCGTGGTGGGCTGCGTCGGGGAGGGCCAGTCATATAGCTCGTCGTGGAGGTGGCGATGGCTGGAACTTGTCGTCGGAGAAACAATGGGACTGCTCTCTACTCATGCAGAGAAAGACAGGGCATTTGATTAGGATAGGTTCGTTCATTAGTGAATCATGTGTGTGCGCGCTTACTTTGGAATTAGCTTATGGTGGGTGAAGAATTGCCGTGAGCAACACTGGTGGTGGCAGAGGGGATCCGTTGGGAAGAATTCAAATTCCCAGTGATTCGCCTAATGGTCATCTATCAGATATTTCAAGGCAATAAAGGAGTTGTGAGTGCAACTAATTGTCTACTCGGTCTGGGCGGAAGGGTGTTGGGACAGCAGGGAGCCAAGCTCGAGCTTACGACAACAATGGCGGAACGGGGCAGGGGAGAAGAAAATGGCCCGAGGGGGTCAATTTTATACGGCGAGCGAAACCGGACTAGGGTGGTCGAAACCGGGGGCTTGCACGCGAGTGGTTCTGGTCTTTGGTCGAGGCCGGGAACCGTCTCGGGCGCGCAGGACATTGAGCGGCCATGCTGGCCGTGGCAGGGGCAACGTGGGTGAAATGGGGCTCCTGGATGCCAATGCAAGCGGCAGCGGCGGAATAGAGGGGAGTTGACACGGCGGGCAGGTGCAATACGACGCGGCGCGGCGAACGTGGGTGCAAAGCAGTGGAACGACGGGAAAGGCGGTGCGCGCGCGTGCAGTTCAGGCCGGCATCAGAGGCGGGAGGAAGAAGACAAGGCCATTTTACATGGAGGCCCTTCGTGTTTTCAAAAGCCTGCGAATAAATCCCTCATTCTGTTTTAATTGATCTAAAATACTTCCCTAGGTCCAATTGAAGTGGGATTTTAAACTTAGGTCCGTCAAGATATTTATAGGGTTCTTGTGGGGTTCAAATGTCTAGGATAAATAAAATTATTTTAGAATATTAATTTAAGTGTTAATGGTTTCTTGGCCTTAATTAATTAATTGGAGCATTTATAAATGGGATACAATTCTCATTCTTGGCCTAAAATTATATTTTACTATTCCCATAATGTTGATTCAATTATTTGGTATGGGTTGCATATAAGAATTCAAAGTTGTTTGACAACTTGGTTCACAAGGTTTTATTTGACCTAGCAATTTAAATTGAGTTGGGACTTTATTATTTCATATGTTGCTTTAATTATACTTTTGTGCTTAATACACTTGCTAATTAAGGATTTATAATTGTTAATTAGAATTAAGGCACGGGGTGTCACAGATTGCCTCTATTAAATTCAGTACTTTACACTAGCCAGATAATTTGATAATTTGAAGATATTTGTTTATATTTTAATATGATTATATCATGTTATAAAATTCCTCTTTACATTTAAAGTTTGAAGCACTTGAGCACCATACATTACAAATCTTGCATTTTTGCACTATCCATTAGATGCAAAAGAAGACACCATCATCTAATGTTCGCGTGGTAAGTACCAGTACAACAACACATGTTGAGATAAGAAAAGTGGTTGCGGCCCTTACTTCCTTTTGTTTGGATTTGAGGGTAGAAGTGAAGTCATACATTGTAACGGCCCAAATGTTAAGACATTAAATTACATGAAGAAAATTGCTACGAATTTAAATTTTTAGAAATTATAATATGCTCTCAAGAATTTTAATTTTCTTTTGAAAGAATATCCTCCATAAATAATTAAACTAGAGAGATAGGATAAATGAAAATTTATAAATAATTAAAAGCAACCTTGTCAAGTGGTTGTTAGATTAGTTTGCTTTTGTTTGGGTTTGCTTTGTGTGTTACTCCAAATTAAAAACTCCAAAGCCATTTAAAATCTTCCCAAGTCTTTTAACCAAAGTCCTAGAGAAAATAAATAAACCTTTATTTTCCTTCTTGTCTCCACGTGCCGCTCCCCTCTTCCGCGGCCCAGCCAGCCTGCTTTTTCTCCCCCCTTCACTTTTGGGCCACGACCACCCGCCACCCAAGCCTAGGCCGCGTGTCTCCGGCCAGCCCAGCTCATCCCCACCAGCCACTGGGCCATGCGCCTCCCTCCGGCCCTGCGCGTCCTTCCCTCCTCCTCTTCCCATTGGGCTGCACCACCACCCGCCAGCCCACGTAGGCCGCCCCTTCCCTGGCTCCCTCGACCCATTTCGTGAGCCGACCCAGCCAAAGCCGCAAGCAACCCATCTCCACGCGTCGTCTTCCTTGCGTAAGCGTGCCCGGTTGGCCACCTACCGTCGGACGCCGCCATCGATTACCTGCCCCGGCCCCGTCGGTCCCAGCGCCATAGTCAGTACCACCATTAACCTCGTCATGCCAGCACCCTGGCCCCGACGCGACCGCACGCTGCCTGCACCGCGACAAGGCACCATCACCATAGCATCACGCCACTGGCCCCGCTTGCCCTGCACCCATGAAAGGACCGAGTGACTGAGAGGGGGGGGGGTGGTGAATCGAGAACTCACACTATGTACCAAAATCACCAATTCCTAAAAATGACCACTCAAAACAACTCCTACACAATTCTAGTGGTGAGCGCACTAGTAAGATAATGAATCTATGAACAGAACAACAACTTAAGCATACTAGTGGATCACATAAGACAATGCAACTCCTATGCAAGCTAGTGATAAAGACACGTGAAAGCAAATAGTTAGCTTAGCAAAGAAGCCTACTCATGCAGATCTGCTAGATCATCAAGTACAAGATAAGCACACAAGCATGAGTAGCATTATACATACTAGGGTGATCGATCAAGCCAAAGCAACTCCTATACATGCTAGTGATCAAGTGAAAGCTAAGCACAACTAGCAAGTAAAAAAGCCTATTCATGCAAGTGTACAAGTAATCAACTAAAGCAAGGTAAGCATACAAGCATGAATAGAATGGTATGTAAATGTGGAAAGTAATGCATCAAAGTAAGGAGTAGAGTAAAAGATGACTCATGATTTTTTCTGAGGTCTTGGAAGGATGGCGCCTTCCCCTACTCCTCGTTGGACCACTCCGCTGTAGTCCTGGTCCCTCTTGTCACCGATGTGGAGTTCTCGCCCATGAGCCCACAATCACTCCTAGAATGAAGACATGGTGCATGTCACCGCTGCCATCATGGCACAAACTCGCCTCCCTCGAGAACTTGCCACACTCCCCGAGCCGACATGAGCGCTCAGTATTGGTGCCCCTTTCATTAGCAGGCTTAAATCGTGTACAAAGGTGTGACCACCTTCACAACCAATCACGATAGGCTCGATCACTGATACCTAACTGGTCTAGGTCTCACCATAGACCAAGAGTAACAACCTAGATCACACCCTCAAGTACACCCTACCCTTAGATATGCAAGATGCTCTAGTTACTCTCCTCTAGCACTCTCAAGATATGCAATATCTCCTCCTAGTGCTCTCCTCTCTTCCTCTTGGACCTTACCAAATGCTCTCAGATATTCCACTGTCCAAGAGAGGTCTCCAAGACCCTAGCAACAAAGTTATATAGGCTTCCAACCTCCAACTAGTCGTTGCTCCATGAAATCAGCTTTTTGGGTCTACTGATTAGACTGTCTGGTGACTGCCTGACCAGACCGTCCGGTCACTGCAAACCAGACCACCAACGGCTCTGCTCCTATGCTGATTTCCACTGACCGGACTGTCCGGTCCATTTCTCTCTCTAGTCCAAAAACATTTCAGTGCTGCTTCTTCTCTGTCCTGTTCCTCAGCTGTACTGACCGTACGGTCCGGTCACCTGACTGTACCGTCCAATCTCTATAGCTCCTGCATGGACAAATTCCTTGCTTCTTCGTTGTAAGTCCCAGACAACTTCACCTAGTGACCATACAGTCCGGTCCCCATTGACCCCTCTGTCCGGTCACCATTGATCCTTCTGTCCGGTTACCTAGCTAAAACTTGTCATCTTCGCTTGACTTCGTTTCGTAGGCTACTCCGAACAGCTCCTTGGCTTCTCCACTGTCACCTAGTGCCTATGATTTCACCGAGCAACCTTGCACATCACCGACTAGACATGACCTAAGAGAAATGACCTAGACCCCCTTGATAGTCCAGTTTTTCCTATAGACTCAATGCCCTACCAACTAGACAAGTGTTCTGAACACTTACTCCATAGCTTGTCCTTTGTTTTGGTCCATCTCCATCAACCCTTGGACTCCATCAAGCTCACAAGCCTCTATGCTTGCGGTGATTGTCATCAATCGCCAAGGCCGCCATCGACAATCATCATAAGGTAGAAAAGGTTTCCTACACTGACAACACTCCTGTAGATATTAGTCATATTTCATGTTTATCATTCATGACCAAAACATCATACCTTGGGTGTGACCTCAATGGTCATGATCCTTACAATCTCCCCCTTTTTGGTGATGGATGACAACCACTACTTATGATGATCCAAAATGGACGAGCAATAAGGAACCAAAGGAAAAGAAAGGAATGAGAGGATTACCTTGATCCTTACCTTTGAAGTAGTCTCCCCCTCGGAATGTGCTAGGTGTTGAGGGAGAACTACCCAATCACGTAGGGCATTCACTTGATATCTATCTTGAGTTGAGTTTTGCGGCCATCTTGGTGTCATGGTTGATGATCTTGTTGGTGTAGGTGTTCATTTTTGTTGTAGATATGCACCATTGTTGTTCTTATCCATGTTGGTGTAGATATTCATCTTGTCATGATCTTCATATGTTCTCCAAGTGAACATGCACCATTGTCTTCATTTGATCTTCTTGTTCTTCTCCATCTTTCCTTCTCCTCTTGACTTGGCTTTCAGATCTTTATGTTCTTCTCCCCTTTTGTGTTATCGATCTAGACTTGGCTTTTGGATCTTCAGGTCCTTCTCCCCCTTTGTCACCTATCACCAAAAACCAAAGGCAAAAACACAAGACAACCAATGAGCGAATAATAAATGGCAAGAGTTAGGCAAACTCCCCTTTTCATGGTGCTCCTTCTTTGTTATGATAGTGTTTCACCATAGCTCCCCCTACACATATGACTCAACAAAATATTTTCTCAAGTATGAAATGATTAGTCATTTGTGTGATGGGAATGTATGAGTCACTTATCTTTGAGCCGCTCGAGTAGATCTAACCTTGGAGCTCGTTTGAACATGACTCAATGGGCATGAAGCACACAGATCACTATGTGATCATCTAGAGGGTCATATACTTACATTGTAAATAAGCAACTCCCCCAAGAAACATGCTTGAAACCATGTAAGGTATCACAATGCAAAATGCATGAATGCAAAGAATGCAAATGCATATGCCACAAGTATACAAATGCATGATATGATGCTAAAGGAAAGAGAGATAAAGGCTACAAACCAAAATGCCAACGATGAAATCATAAACCAGCATCCCAAGCTTAATCCATGTCCATTGCTATCTCAAGGAGGTCTTGAGTTTACCTATATGCAAAGAGAAACAAGCACAAAACAAAGACACAAACAACAAACAACACAAACAAGGCTATACATATTTACAAGAGATAAGCTTTAGGGTTACTCATGTGAAGTTTGAAATGTCAAGAACATTGAGTTCTCCCCTTAGCTTGTTGAAGGCCTTCTCGTCGAGTGGCTTGGTGAAGATATCCGCCAATTGTTCATGAGTCCGCACACTCACCAACTCGATATCCTTCTTCTCAACATGATCCCTTATGAAGTTATGCTTGACTTGAATATGCTTTGCATGACCATGATATCCAGTTTTGAGAGCCATTTTGATTGTCGCTTCACTATCACAATATAATGGAATTTGAGTGAAGTTGAGGCCATAATCTGAGAGAGTTTGCCTCATGTAGAGAAGTTGTGCACAACAAGCTTCCGCTGCCATGTACTTTGTTTTAGCTACGGATAAAGCCATCGAGTTTTGCTTCTTTGAGTTCCAAGATATTAGAGATCTTCCAAGAAATTAGCAACCTCCTGATATACTTTTCCTATTCACTTTGCATCCTACAAAGTCTGAGTTCGAACACCCAAGTAACTTAAAGCTTGTTCCTCTAGGATACCATAGTCCAATTGTAGGTGTGTACTTGAGGTATTTAAGAATCTTCTTCATGGCCTTCAAGTGAGACTCCTTTAGACTTGCTTGGTAGCATGCACACAAGCACATACTAAACATGATGTCCGGTCTTGAGGCGGTGAGATAGAGCAAGGACTCAATCTTTGATCTATAGAGCTTGGGGTTCACCGGTTTACCCTTTGCATCATCATCCAAGGATTTGCTTGTCGCCACAGGTGTATGCAAAGGCTTGCAATTCTCCATATTGAATCTCTTGAGAAAAACCTTGGTATACTTCTCTTGATTGATGAAGTACCCTTCTCTCAATTGTTTGACTTGAAAACCAAGGAACACATGCAACTCTCCAATCATTGACATTTGAAATTCCCTTGCCATCATTTACCGAAACTCTTCATTGAACTTCTCATTGGTTGACCCATAGATGATATCATCCACATAGATTTGGCACACAGAGATATCCTTCCCAACATGTCTTGTGGACAAAGTGCTATCAATGCTTCCAGTCTTGAAACCATTCTTGAGAAGGAAGTTCCTCAAGTGTTCATACCATGCCTTGGTGCTTGCTTGAGGCCGAGCTTTCTTCAATTTGTACACATGTCTTGGATGTTTAGGGTCCTCAAACCCGGAGGTTGTTCCATATAGACTTTCTCATTGATTTCTCCTTTCAAGAAGGCACTTTTGACATCCATTTGAAAGAGCTTGAAGCCATTGTGTGATGCATAGCACTTTTGACATCCATTTGAAAGAGCTTGAAGCCATTGTGTGATGCATAGGCAAGTAAGATCCGAATAGCTTCAAGGCAGCCCACGGGAACAAAGGTTTCATTAAAGTCCATGCCTGCTACTTGAGAATATCCCTTATCCACTAGGCCAACCTTGTTCTTGACAATTGCTCCTTTCTCATCTTGCTTGTTCTTGAAGACCCACTTGGTGCCAACCACATTATGATTCTTGGGCCTCTCAACCAATTTCCATACTTTGCACCTCTTGAAGTTGTTCAACTCTTCTTGCATAGCTATTACCCATTTGTGATCATCCATAGCTTCGTCAATGGTAGTGGGCTCAATCATAGAGACGAAAGAGAAGTTCTCAATTGTAATATTTGTCTCATCATCATTTTCTTCACTCGCATAGTTGGGCTTATATTGATTTCTCCTTGTCTTTACTCCTTGAGATGGACTCCCAATGATCAAGTGATGTGAGTGATCCTTGTTGATGGCCTTGGGTTTAGGATGGTTTTTTTAGTAGGAGGAGCTCTAGGTAAAGTATCTTGTACATCATGGATTGCTCACTCTTTTGACATATGAGTATCTTGAATTCTTAGTGAGGTGGGAGAGTCACTCATATGCTTTGTTGTTTTGGAGCTAGAGCTTGGTGAGGATGTGGGGCTGTCGTGTGAAGATCTTGGAGAAGTGACTGGATGTGAAATATGTGGGGAGGATTGGGGCTCACTTCTCTCTTGGGTTCCCTCACGGGTAGGTGTATGCACTCTTAATGAATCTTGAAGGAGCTAGTGGGAGAGGCAATGGCATCTTGGTTCGGTTCCTGCACCTTGAAAGAAGAGGTTGGTTGAGGTGGTGGAGTTGAGGACTCATCAATGTTTACATCATTGGCCTCGTGGGGTAAAACCTTGCCCACGGGCATGTTTCTCAAAGCTTCCCTCATAGGCTCATCTCCAATGGTCACTTCATGAAACTCGTCTCCTTTCTGAGAACTGTTTGACTCATCAAATTGCATATCATAAGATTCTTCAACACATCCTATAGCTGAGTTGTAGACTCGATATGCTTTGGAAGTCCCTGAATACCCAACAAGAATGCCTTCATCAGTTCTGCTTTCAAACTTCCTAGGCTTTCTCCTCTTCTTGAGAATGTAGCAAGTGCAGCCAAATACCTGAAAATAGGAAACATTTGGTTTCCGTCCAACCAATAGCTCATAGGGTTTCTTTTTCAACAACTGGTGGAGATAGACATGGTTTGAGGTGTAGCATGTAGTGTGTATTGCTTCAGCCCAAAACCTCTCATGAGTTCCATACTCATCCAACATGGCACGAGTAAGGGTGATTAGTATCTTGTTCTTCCTTATCCACTACTCCATTTTGCTCGAGAGTATATGTAGCGGAGAATTCATGCTTGATCCCTTTTTGTCATAGTATTCCTCTATTATTGTGTTCATGAACTCAATCCCATTGTCACTCCTTATCTTCACAATGCTAGCCTTGAATCATTCTTTGCCCTCCTTGCAAACTTCCTGAAGATGTCACTTGCTTGAGACTTGTCCACAAGAAAGAAGGTCCAAGTGTATCTCGTGAAGTCATCCATAATCACCAAGCAATATAGATTCGCCCCCCCCCCCTTTTCTGAGATTTGTCTTGACCACTTTTCTGAGTTGATTCATTCCAACATGTTCCAGTCTTCTATGCCACAACCATCCTTTAGTTCCTTGGTGAATAGGCAAGTACTTGGTAGCATGTTGCTTGATTTGAAGTCCGTGACATACAAGTTATCATGCCTCACTCCATGAAATACTAGCCCTTTTTTTGAATTTTCAATCATTACACCATCCTCATCAAATGTGCACTTGAAACCCATGTCACAGAGTTGACCAATAGACAGGAGATTGAAGTTGAGAGTTTCCACAAGAAAGACCTTGGAGAGATGGAGGTCCTCAATAATGGCCACCTTGCCGGATCCTCTGACTCTTCCTTTTAAGTTATCCCCAAATCCACCTTCTCACTGTCTTCGTCTTCATCAATGCTTGTGAACATAGTTGGCTTCCCGGTCATATGTTGAGTGCACCCACTGTCAAGAATCTAATGAGTACCTCCACCCTTGTAGTTGACCCTGGTGGTAGCCATAAGACAAGCACTAGAGGAAGAAGTGATGTAGATATGGCCCGATCTTCTGAGAGGTAAGGGGATAAACTCGAATTTGGGGAACTTGGAGTCGATAACCCGGCTTGAATCAGACACGATCCAACCCCGCAACCGTTACACCAAGCACAACTTGATTGTTCCTGCAAGCGAAATCGAGAACACAAGCAAGAAAGGATAAACATGCAATCTGAAATTGCAAATATGGATGAAGCGAATCACAAAAAAAGGTTCAAGCTCTGAACACAAAAGGACTAATCACCACAATGGTGTAGAACAAGAACAGGGGCCCTAGATTACTGTAAAAGGACTTGTCACATCAGTTATAATAATTCAATCAAGTTTCTCTCAAGAAAACTAAACTAAACAAAACCTGAAACTAAAAGATGGTGGCTACTGAGTTTATGTAGGAACCAGGGGCGTTCTAGGGTTGGGGGTGACCAGGGGGGCGCCCACAACATGGGCTTAAGGCCTGACACGATACATGGCCAAGTTGGCCGAAAATAGGTGGCGCAGCACCTTGTCATGGTCACAGAGCATGACTCACGACCCTTCTGGAGCTAGGACCAGAAACAAAACGACGGCGTCATCGTTCCCTTTCCAACGCATCAAAGAACGCCTCATTTGGACGTCGGATGTAGGAGATATCATCAAAATTATGAAGGGGTGTCGGCTGAACCCGAGACGAACGCGGCGACCGAGTTGGTGACGACTTGTAACTTGGGGAAGGCCATGATATGCACGTATCCAGCATGGTGATGTCCTCATCAAGAAGGGTTAGTATCCAAAACATTACTTGATTGACTTGAACTAACCTCATCACGTCGAGCGATAAGTCCATCCTCATAGATAGGGATCCTTGCAATCCCTTCCTGAAGTCTCCTCATGATGGGATAGTGAGGAGCACGATACCTCCAATTTCCATGATCATCACCCATGTGTACATTGTCAAGGTCTATGTAGTAATGGGAAGGATCATAGAGACCAGTGATATGCTCAAGCACATGTCCCACTTATGAGTGAAGCACAAGTATCATCTCCATTGCTCTCTCAATTGATAGCTCATGTCTTCTGTTGGTCGTAGTTACGCATCCACTTATCTACTGCAAAAGGACGGTGTATAGTTGTAGCTCTTTTTCCCTCAGAGTATTCCAAGGTTATCGAATCCACAAGCAACAAGTAGAACTATTACAATTAAAGGATTACTCACAAATTGCAATGTGTTGGTTGGTGGGAATGGTGACGGTGAGAGAGTGAAGGGTGAATGTAATTGAAGAGGTAATAGGATAATGAAGGATTCTCTCCTTAGGATTGGTTCACTAGCATGCAACCTTACTCTTATCAACTCAAGTTATGACTTTAATATTCTACAAGACATGGTGGTTTCGTTCACCCCGGCTATCACTACAGAGGCTATTAGCTCCCCATTGGTTTCTTGCACTATGTAATGGGCAAAAGTGTATTGGCCAACACACTAATGAGAAGGATAAATAAATATGCAATTAAGTTGATCACATAGATTAAATTCATCGAGAGAGTATCAATAAGCAAGAGAATTACATGACCAGATCCCCGCTCCAGAGAAGAGAATATGAGACTACTCACTCATACTTCCGCTAGACATAGCAGAGGGATGAGAAATAGTGCTGGAACGTGCACGAGCCGATCGGCGCAAGCGTCGTGCTGATCGATGTGACCTCCCTTCTGGTGGATCTCGTCGGTGTTAACCGACCTTACGCTGCCAATATCCTGGAACCCTAGTTCTAATAACTGGTTCTCATGATTACCATCATCTGCCGTCCGTCCCTGGCTCTTGATAATTATCTTCCTTTTATATCTGACGGGATTAGGTCAATCTCCACCAACTCTAACTCATACTGGGTTGGGCCTTCGTCCTTCTCGGACTGGGTTGTGTTTTTGCCATCTTTTCCTTCTACGCCGATTGGCACAGGCCCGCGCCGATCGGCGTGGCCTCCATATCTGGCCCATCTTCGTTGCTCTTTAGTCCTTTATCCATAATTGCCCTGTTTTACACCTGTTTCCTGCAATTACATCCAAAACAGAACAACTACAAATATATGCAAATATGGGGTTAATTGTTAGTCCAAACTACCAAATTAAGACGTAAAACATCCCTTTTTGGTAGATAAAATGGGCATCTAGAAACCACCAACAGTTTCCCCGCACTCAAATCATTGCTAGTCCTCGAGCAATATAAAATCAAATATGTAACAAGAATCTTTACACCATCTCTCATGCAATCAATCTCAATCATCATTTTTACTCATTATCCCTCCACAAAGATTTTCACTCATCTCCTTTTAACCAATCGGCACATCGTACTTGAACTTAATCAAATCACTACAAAACCTTTTCAAAAATAATTTAAGTTCTCCTCAACTCATCTTTAGCATTAAACATCAAGCATTTGGTCTTCTCTAGATCTCTCAAGTGTATTTCCTTCCCTCTCTTATCTAATCAAGGATTGTATATGGATCTAGGAGGGCTTATATAACTCAATTAAACCATAAGATTAACCATGTCAACAATCTGCTCAATCATGCCCACTAAGAAAGGATTTTCTTGGAAAAGGAACCTTGATGGAGAAGAGGAATCTAGAAGATCTAAAGAAAGAAAAATATTTCAATGAGAACGATGGCAAAGAATTGGAAATAATCAGAAAGCTACTTTCTTTGATGACCTTGTTGCCTCTCTGGGAATACATTTTCTCTTAATCTCCTTATATATATATATATATATATATATATATATATATATATATATATATATATATATATATATATATATGTTCTTTCTTTTGCAACAGTGCCGATCAGCGCAACACTATGCCGATCGGTGCGAACCATATATTTTTTTCTTTTCCTTTAACTCTTTTTCTGTTCTCGATATAATCAGCAATTTCTGTCTTGTATCAGCAGCGGAAATTTTCTGAATTCCCTTTTATTGAGAATATAGGTTGTATCAAGGAGGAGGGAGAAACAAAGATGTATGGGCTCCATGATAGCGAGGAATTTGAATGGATATAAATGGTTAGAAATACAAAGATAAACAAATAGATCATCCTTTCCTAACTTAGTCAAAATCATGAGCAAAAAGTTGACAAAGTTACTTACAATCCAATTAGTTCAAAAATGTAGCTTGCTCTTATTCACTCGGCTATGTAGGCATATTTAGACCTTGCTTTTGCTTTAGCTTATGATGAGCCAAAAGAAATTTTCACAAATACAAAGATCAAAAGTTAAGTGGTGACCAACTAATTCAAGTAATCAACCAATCGATCATCAGAAAGACAAGATAAATAATATGGGGCACTTTCAATTTGACAATCGACACTAACTTTATTAAAGGCAATGCAATAATTCAAACTACATAGAAGACCTTGAAGCAACTCTCAACATAATTCATGACTCTCTTAAGCACACACATAAACTTAAATAAACACTCATAAGAAAAACAAACAAGAAACTAGACTCAAAAACACAAAGCACTTAAAGACTATGACTAATGGCAAAGCCCTTCCCCCGCACTCAAAATTTGCAATATCCTCATTGCAAGAGAAGAAACTCAACACACTAATCATGCAGACCATGCCTGTTCAAGACTCGGAAAATTCATCTTATATTCCTTGTGAGAAAAGTGTAGTCCGCTTCATTCATCTCAATTGTATCCTGCATTCTGTGATCCACATCCCTTTGATGCCGGTAAGCACGATCTCTGTCTAGATACAGACGCTCAATGTTTCTTTGGCAAACAGGACAACAAGCAGGCCGTTGTAGGTTATGATTTTCAAAACTGTAAGGGGAGACACTGTTCAAACTCCTCTGAGCCGATCGACGCAGAGGATGCGCCGATCGGCGCGGTGGTGTTCTTTCACCATTGTGACTTCCTCCACCTCCCACTGCATTACCATTAACTCTTGAAGTCCCTGCTGCCCTACCATTACTATATTCTGCAGGTGTTCCCCAATTTTCAAACTTAGGGCTATCAAAGCTTCTTCACATATCAGAATCATCACCAAAATATCCGGACATACTAGGATCACCACTCTCCAAAGTTCCGAACAATATAATGGATCAAAGTCGCTATCCCATTTAGAATACTTTTGAATTGGCTTACCCGATAGTCTAGCGGATCTGCGAACCTCTGGTGTAGCCTTACACTTCTTTGCAATAGACTCTTCATCTTCACTTGGCAGAGCCATCAGATCAACAAATTCAGCCATCTTCAGGTCGCACCGATCGGCTCCAGTGTCACGCCGATCGGCACAGCTGGCATCTTCCTTCATATACTCAACTAACTGCTCTAGATTACGCTCACGGATCGCCTTATTCTACTGTCTTCGTAAAATCTCATCGTTAATCTCCTTAGGCATCTACCCTCCAAGAACTGCGCGATAGCCATCATCATATATTACATCTCTAGATATGAAAGTTGGATCTTCTGCCAATTGGAGGTCAACCTTGTGTTGAATATTTTTAGCACAAAAGAAACACTTGCAACCCTTAATACAACTATCCTTATGAATCTTATTTTCTTGAAAACATTCCCAGTCGTTAAGAACCCTCGAAGAGGATTCATCCCGTTTAGCTTGAATATCCTTTTATGCATCCAGCTCATACATGGCTTCTTCAGCTTCCTCTCGTAGCTTGAGTTCATACTTGGCGGCAATGTCATGTTCACTATAAAGTCGGCTCCTATGGATCATGAGAAAGCTCTCCTCATCTAGCTCTTCCTTCTCTTGCTCAGTCAATGATTTTTTGAAAGATAGGAAATCCTCATACGACAAGGGCTTAGCAAGATCAAGAAGACTTTCCATGGTATACCTTTGAGAAATAGCTTCACCTTTAGCAGGCGCTACATATTTTCCTTTGCGCACCAATACTCTCTTCGTCATCTGCCAGAGTTCATTATCCATCTTCACCTTATCGGCGTTCCACGCATCTGCTTCGCGTTTCTTCATGAATTTCTTCCATAGGTTTGACCAGACAAGAGAATCATCTGGTGTTGGCGTCAGCACTTTGTCGACTTCTTCCCAGGACCAATTTGTAGAGGACTGCGGAAATCCGCCGCCAAGCCGATCGGCTCAGGGCTGCGCCGATTGGTGTAGAAATGCGCCGATCGGCGTGGTACACTGAATTACCAAATCAGAAATAGAAAATCACGGAAATCAAAATACATACAGAGCTTTTGTTTTACGTCGTTAAGCTTGACCACATGGGGCACTAAGCAGTGAAATACACATCAAAATATTTCAATTCAAATGTGTCGGATTCTAGATATACCTTTAGATGTTGTCCATTCACCGTATACTTGTTTCTCTTGCCATCCATTATGATTACAGCTTGCCATCCATTCCCCGTGTATGGTGTTACAGCTTGCCATCCATTATCACTGGTAACACCGTATTCACAAGATAAGGTCCCTTCCATTTGCTTCGCAGTTTGCCTTTGCCAAATAATCTGAATCAGAAATTAAATAGGAGCACCCGATCCCCTTCCTTGAATTCCTTCTTCAAAAGCTTCTTATCATACCACTTCTTTGTCTTTTCTTTGTATATGGCCGTATTTTCATATGCACGCAATCGCATCTCTTCCAATTCACTTTTTGCATCTTTCTTTTCACTCCGTCAGCATCAAGATCCAAATTCATTTCCTTTATAGCCCAATAAGCCTTATGTTCCAATTCCACCGGTAGGTGACACGATTTCCCATAGATGAACTGATATGATGTCATACCAATTGGTGTCTTGAACGCTGTCCTATATGCCCATAACGCTCCATTAAGCTTCATGGCCCAATCTTTTCCTTCTTTTATAACAATCTTCTGTAGAATTCCCTTTAATTGCTTATTTGACGTTTATGCTTATCCATTTGTCTGGGGATGGTAGGTCGTTCCAATTCTATGTTCAACTCCAGATTTAGCTAAAAACCTAGTAAATTCTCCTCCTGTAAAATGTGATGAGGACATCACTCCTAAGGATATATGCAACACTCCTCCAATTTTGGACTTGCAAGGTCCAATGACTAGAGCTCGTGCATGACGACTAAATTTAGAGGTGAGCTCGTTCCTACATTCTTTATTATATGTCACTTTTGAGAATGGTTTGCTACCTAATGATTATATTATAATTAGGAACCATGGAGAGGACCATGAGATGATGGGAGAAGGACTTGGAGACGTGGAGGACCAACAAGGACGTGGAAGCCAAGGTGGAGGCCCAACCAAAACCGACTTCGAGTCTGTTTTGGGGCTCAGGACTAGTCTGCACTAAAATGGATGCCCAAGACACATACAGACTCGGATTTGGACGTTCTACATATGCACGGAAAGATAAGAAGAATACCTTTCTAATGCCGCCGGTCTCATATCAAAATTCGTCCAGAATTATCGGGAATCGTCAAAACAAGAGAGAGTCCAGAATCTGTTTCGGTGCTGTGTCGCCTGTTTTTGGCCTTTGGGCTTTGTATCTAGTTGAGCCCAAGTAGGGGTGCGTCCAGAGGGTCTTGCACGATCCTAGGGTCTTCATATACAGCCGCCGTCGCACCATTAGGGTTTGGATTTTGCTTAGATTATTCTGTTCATAACAGTTTCGCCGTCATCACAGTTTGTGAGACCCCAACTTCGTGAGATTCATAATACATCTGCAATTGTGTTGCTTTCTTCTTTGTTCTTGCTTGTGTTCTTGATTCGCAGACAGGGAGTAGCCTTCTCGGTGAGAATCATTTTAGGACGGTTGATAACCAGAGGAGACGTCGTGCTGCGATTGCGGGGTTTAGAACGTGCTATTCTGAAGCCGGATCGATTTGTGTGTCGCCTCCGATCAAATCAACGTATCCAGAACCTTTCGGAAGATCGGGAACCCTTGTCCACATCAAGTGGTAATCAGAGCTTCAGGTGCACCGTCAGGTTCATACTACCCTTAGTTAATTTCGTTTTGTGTTCATCCTATCGTCCACAGAAAAGCCCAAAATTTTTTTCCCTCCGCCCATAACCACGTGTTTAGCCTTTGCATGTTTCAATTTCAGAGTCCGTAGTGTTGAGTTTGTGCCCTAGTTCTTGTTTAGTCGCTGGTTTAGTTTGTGTTTTTGTCGTCAGTAGTGTTTCCCTTGCAACCCTAGCCGCCATCCCCTTCACCATCCTCTGCTTTGTTGGCTTTTTGTGCTAGGGTTGATTGATCGACACACCTAGCCTAGTCCCACCCTAATCCCACTCTGAACACACCATCAATACCCCGAACTAATCCCCACAATTTCCACTTTCCGCTGCATCCACGCCGCCAAAAAAAATCTTACCCGATTCCAAACTCGACCCCTAACCGACTCGGGTTTCTAGAAAACCGACTCCGACCCCCCTTCGGTAAAACGGGCATAACTTTTGGCTGAAATTTTTAGAGGAGATTCTTGACTCAAAGTTGAGGTGACCCACACTCGGCTACGCCCTGTGTGCCCTCGTCAAAAAATTCAAAAAAAATCGGGAAGATAAAGAAAAAATTAATTTAAGTTTACACCCGACGCTTCCTGCAACTTCAAGATTTTCTGTAGGCCACATCCTACCTCTGTTTGAGCTGAAATTTTTTGTGGATTCTCCTCCATTGTTAGTGAGTTGGAGAAAATTATCAAAAAAATAAAATCAAAAAAAAGAAATTTAGGATTTCTACTAGTGCTTCTGATGGTGTTTCCTGTTTGTTTCCTGTTTTGGTGTTTGTGATGGCTGGAAGTGACGATGGAGAGATGGCTTCACCCTCACAATTTGCTGAGTGCGTGAGCCAAGAGCAGATCCAGAAGGCTTTGCAGGCTGCTCAGAGTGATTTGACAGAGACGATCACCAGAGCCATTACTGATGCGGTCAGCAAGCTTCACATTGGAGAAAGCATCGAGCGGTTAGAGAAGCGGGTCTCTAAGTTAACCGATCAGGTTGTTGCATTAGAGACCGCTCCTAAACCCAATAATACGAACACCAATAACAACAACAACGATGTTGAAGACGTCCATGATGAAGACACGGTGTATAAGGCTGATGGCACCGTGGATAGGTCAGCTACAAGGACCGCATGATTACGATGTCGTTTGCAACATAATACTCAAGGTATGGGTGTTTTCCATAACTACAACCGTCGTCCACACGGTAACAATGCTCCAGATGACCCGTATGCTAAAATTAAGTTTTCAATTCCTTCATTTTCGGGTCAGTATGATGGTGATGTTTATCTTGATTGGGAGATGACTGTAGAACAAAAATTTAATGCCCACCTTGTTTCTGAACAACATAGAGTTAGACAAGCTACTAGTGAGTTTAAGGACTTTGCTATTGTTTGGTGGAGTGGTCTAGTTGCTGAAACTGATTTGCCTACTACTTGGGAAGAACTTAAGGTAGCAATGCGTGATCGTTTTGTTCCCCCTTCTTTTTATAGAGAGATTCGTAATAAATTGCAACGTTCAGACCAAGGAGATAAAACTGTTCAGGAGTATTTTAGTGAGCTTCAGAAGGGTTTGATTCATTGTGCTGTAGTTGAAAAAGTAGAGGATCAAATTTGTCGCTTTTATTCTGGTTTAAGAAAAGAAATTCAGGACATCCTTGATTATAAAGAATATTATACCCTCACCCAGTGTTTCCAGTATGCTATGCTTGCAGAGAAAGAATCACAGGGACTTTTCCAGGCTTTTGAGGAGTACAGCAAGTCAAGGAACTCCTACCCCCCACGCTCGACGGGGACTTCGGGGCTGCCCAGGCCATCTTTCCGGCCGCCCCCACCAGCAGCTACCAAGGGAACCAGTGTTGTTTCTGCAGCCCCAAGATCAGCCCCTGCACCTTCTACGCGCTCAGGTAAACTTTCTGTGCAGGTACCAGCTAGTAGTGCCTCCTCTGTTGCTTCGACAGGGCGCACTACAGGGATTCAGTGCCACTGCTGCCATGGACTTGGTCATGTGCAGAAAGATTGTCCAAGTAGGCGGGCATATGTGGCGACGGACGATGGCGGTTACATGAGCACCTCCGATGTGGAGGATGAGGAGGAGGACATCACTGCCACCGGCAGTGACCTCGTCCTTGGAGGCGGAGACACCACAGGATACATGAACATTATTGTTCAACGTGTCCTTAGCACACAAGTTCATCAGCCCGAGACAATGCAGCACCACAACTTATTCCAGATTTTCTTCGTCATCAAGAACCGCCGAGCACGTGTCATCACTGATGGAGGGAGCTGCAATAACTTGGTGAGTTCTGATGTGGTCAACAAGCTTGCTTTGACCACACGTCCACATCCACATCCGTACTACATTCAGTGGTTAAACGACTCTGGCAAAGCTAAGGTAATACAAATTTTGGTTCTTATGTGGATTCTGTTGATTGTGATGTCGTACCCATGCAAGCATGTTCACTTTTATTGGGTAGACCTTGGGAATTTGATAATGATGTTGTACACCATGGTAGAAGTAATAAGTACACTTTTATGCATAAAGGAACTAAAATTACTTTGTTACCAATGACCCCTGCTGAAATTGTACAAGCTGATTTAGAAAGAGCTGCTAGTTTGAAAAATAAAGGTCCTGAAATTCAGCATCCTGTTAATTCTAATTCTACACCTAGTAATGTTAATGATTCTTCAAGTTCTAAGGATGCTGGAATTAAATTACAAGGTCATTCATGTCTTGCAACAAAATTTGAGCTTGCTGAAATTTCTGATAATGATGATATTTGTTATGCTTTGATATGCAAAGAAGCTTTGCTTTCGCTTGATGATATTGCTTCTAGTGCCGTGTCTCCTACTGTCACTAACCTTTTGCAGGAGTATGAGGATGTTTTTCCAGCTGAGATACCCCCGGGATTGCCACCTTTGAGAGGGATTGAGCATCAAATTGATTTGATTCCGGGTGCTACTTTGCCAAACCGTACTCCACTTAATATACTTCCTCTACTTATTAATGAGAGAGTTCATGTTGATGCTAAGGAGCGTGCTGAATTTATTTTGCAAATGCATGAGACCACTAGACTTAGCATTGAAAAGATGAATGAAAAATATAAAATTGCTGGTAGTAAAGGTAGAAAAGAAGTAAAACTTGATGTAGGAGATTTAGTATGGTTACACTTGAGAAAAGATAGATTTCCAGATTTGAGAAAGTCTAAATTAATGCCTAGAGCTGATGGTCCTTTCAAAATAATTGAGAAGATTAATGCTAATGCATACAAACTTGAGTTGCCTCCCGAGTTCGGGGTTAGTCCTACTTTTAACATTTCAGATTTGAAACCATACTTGGGAGAAGAGAATGATCTTGAGTTGAGAACGACTCCATTTCAAGAGGGGGAGGATGATGAGGACATCACTCCTAAGGATATATGCAACACTCCTCCAATTTTGGACTTGCAAGGTCCAATGACTAGAGCTCGTGCACGACGACTAAATTTAGAGGTGAGCTTGTTCCTACATTCTTCATTATATGTCACTTTTGAGAATGGTTTGCTACCTAATGATTATATTATAATTAGGAACCATGGAGAGGACCATGAGATGATGGGAGAAGGACTTGGAGACGTGGAGGACCAACAAGGACATGGAAGCCAAGGTGGAGGCCCAACCAAAACCGACTTCGAGTCTGTTTTGGGGCTCAGGACGCATACGGACTCGGATTTGGACGTTCTATATATGCACGGAAAGATAAGAAGAAGAACTTTCCAATACCGCCGGTCTCATATCAAAATTCATCCGGAATCATCGGGAATCGTCGAAACAAGAGAGAGTCCAGAATCTATTTCGGTGCTGTGTCGCCTGTTTTTGGCCTTTGGGCTTTGTATCTAGTTGAGCCCAATTAGGGGCACGTCCAGAGGGTCTTGCACGATCCTAGGGTCTTCATATACAGCCGCCGTCGTACCATTAGGGTTCAGGTTTTGCTTAGATTACTCTGTTCATTACAGTTTCGCGCGTCATCACGGTTTGTGAGACCCCAACTTCGTGAGATTCATAATACATCTGCAATTGTGTTGCTTTCTTCTTTCTTCTTGCTTGTGTTCTTAATTCGCAGGCAGGGATTAGCCTTCTCAGCGAGGTCAATCGTTTTAGGACGGTTGATAACCAGAGGAGACGTCGTGCTGCGATTGCGGGGTTTAGAACGTGCTGTTCTAAAGCTGGATCGATTTGTGTGTTGCCTCCAATCAAATCAACGTATCCAGAACCTTTCGGAAGATCGGGAACCCTTGTCCACATCAAAATGGGATCCTCCATCTGTAATTATTATACTTGGTACTCCATACCTATGAAATATCTGCTCCTGAAGTATACTCCTTGATTCTCTTGTAGTATTGGCCTTGCATGCCATATTTCGACCCACTTGGAGACATAATCAACAGCGACCAATATGTACTCAAAACCATGAGAATTCACAAAGGGTCCCATAAAATCCATACTCTAAACAACAAAGATGTCGACTTGAAGATTGTACTTAAGAGGCATTGCATTCCTACTGTTAACATTCCTAATTTGTTGGCATTGAGCACATGTTGCAACATACCTCTTTGCATCTTGATGCATAGTAGGCCAGTAGAATCCACTTGCCTATACCTTTGCCTGTGTTCTAAAGTAGCCATAATGTCCCCCATAATCCAAAGAATGACACTTTGCCAAAATGCTCGCTCTTTCCTCTCTGGGTACACATCTCCGTACTGCTCCATCCTCGCAATACCTATACAAGTATGGGTGTAAGGATCATGACCATTGAGGTCACCCTAAGGTATGATGTTTTGGTGATGCATGACAAACATGAAATGTGACTAATATCTACACGAGTGTTTGTGTAGGAAACTTTTTCTATCTTATGATGATTGTCTACGGTGTCCTTGGCGATTGATGACAATGACCACAAGCATGAGGCTTGTGAACTTGATGGAGTCCAAGGGTTGATGGAGATGGATCAAAGCGGAGAACAAGCTATGGTGCAAGTGTTTGGAACACTTGACTAGTTGTTAGGGCTTTGAGTCCATAGAAAAAACCGGACTATCAAGGGGGTCTAGGTCATTCTCTTAGATCATGTCTAGTCGATGATGTGCAAGGTTGCTCGGTGAAATCACAGGCACTAGGTGATAGTGAAGAAGTCAAGGAGCTGTTTGGAGAAGCCGGGAAACGAAGTCAAGCGAGGACGACAAGTTTTAGCTTCTGGACATAGAGACCGGACAGAGGGGTCTATAGAGACCGGACTGTACGGTCACTATGGGGAGTTGTCCAGGACTTAGCGCGAGGAGCAGGACTCTATCAACAGGAGACTCTATACAGACCGGACGGTCTAGTCTGCTGACCGGACGGTCCGGACAGTAGGAGTGCAGGAAAGGCAGAATAGGTGCATTTTGTGGAAGCTCCTGGAATGGAGAGAGAAAGTGGACTGGACGGTCCGATCCAGTGACCAGACAGTCCGGTCAGTACAGGAATTTGCCTGGACAGAGGAGGCCAAAGGCTAAGGAGAGCCGTTACAGAGTGATCGGACGGCCCGGTCAGGCAGTGATCGGACAGTCTGGTCAGTGCGTCCAGAAAGGCAATTTCGTGGAGCAACGGCTAGTTTGAGGTTGGGAGCCTATATAACTTTGTTCTTAGGGTCTTGGAGACCTCTCTTGGCCAGTGTAATACCTGAGAGCATTTGGTAAGGTCCAAGAGGAAAAGAGGAGAGCATTAGGAGGAGATATTGCATATCTTGAGACTGCTAGAGAAGAGTAGCTTGAGCATCTTGCACATCTAAGGCTAGGGTGTCCTCGAGGGTGTGGTCTAGATTGTTACTCTTGGTCTATGGTGAAAACCAGACAGGTTAGGTGTCGGTGATAGAGGCTATCATGATCGGTTGTGAAGGTCGTCACACGTTTGTACATGATTTCAGCCCGCCGTTGAAAGGGGCACCGCTAGTGAGCGCCCGTGTTGACTCAGGGAGTCCAGCAAGTTCTCGAGGGAGGCGAGCTTGTGCTTTGTGCAGCGGTGACGCACACCGTGTCTTCACTTGAGGAGTGATTGCAGGCTCGCGGGCGAGAACTCCACTTGGTGGCGGGAGGGACCAGGACTCAAGCGGGAGTGGTCCAACAAGGATTAGGGGAAGGCTCCATCCTTTCGAGACCTCGGGAAAAAATCATGAGTCATCCCTTACTCTACTTCTCACTATGATGCTTTACTTTCAGCATTTACATACCGTGCTACTCATGCTTGTGTGCTTACCTTTCTTTAGTTGATTACCTTGTAGACTTGCATGAATACGCTTCTTTACTTGCTAGAAGTACTTAGTCTTCATACTTGATCACTAGCATGTATAGGAGTTACTTGGGCTTGATTAATCACCTTAGTATGTATTGTGCTACTCATACTTGTGTGCTCTAGTGCCTTATCATGTAGCATTGCATGAGTAGGTTCCTTTGTTAGCTTGTTGTTTGCTTCCACGTATCTTTGATAACTAGATTGCATAGGAGTTGTATTGCTTTTGTGTGATCCACTAGTATGCATAAGATGCCTTTCCTTTCATAGGATTATATTGTTAGTGTGATCACCACTAGATTTGAGTAGGAGTTTGTCACACCCGGTTTTAAGGACAAAACCAAGTGCTTATCATATGTGTGCCCAGGAACAAGTTTCGCACATATCGACAGTAAAAGTGAATAACAGTATAACCAATGTCATTATTATAATGTATCGGTATTACATAAATAATTATCTTTAAAGACTGAAACAACTCTCAAACTAAATAGCAGCGGAAGACACCATAACACCACAGGCTATCGACCCGGGGCACGCACGCCTAGTAGTAGTCTTCATCAATGTAGTCCATATATCCATCTTCTAAGCAGCAGTTTATAGTACAACAACAAAGGGAAATAGCAAGGGTGAGCACATGCCGTACTCAGCAAGTGGGGGAAAATGTGACATGTAAGTTTAATAGAAGAAAGGCTAACACAAGGGTTCATTTGCATAAATGAGCACTACACCTAAGACCATTTGAAAAGCACTCCAACTTACTAGGTGAAAAGTTCTCCCAAGTTATCTCATCTATCCAACACTACAGGTTAAACCACCTGTAACCAACCATGGGTTAAACCGCCCATAGGAAACCACACTACAGGTTACACCACCTGTAGCAAACCATAGGTTAAACCACCCATATGAATCCACACTACAGGTTATACCGCCTGTAGCAAACCAAGGGTTACACCGCCCAAACCAAACTTGGCTACCCACCATGTCCACCCATAAACCACCTTCCTAAATGTGTGAGGGTCTAGGCCACTCATGACCGTGAGCACGACTGTTATAATAGTTTGACACTCTGTAGAGGTTGCACAACTTTACCCCACAGGTTGGTGATTCCATCACCCGTCAGTGACTAAAGTCTCCCTGTTTCCTAAATCACACTACCGTAGGTGTGAGGCCAAGAGATCACCACAAGGTCGTTCAGAGCGCTTCCCAGCTTGCAAACAATCCACGCTAAGGTTTCACCGCTGCGGAATTAAACCGTTCCTACAGAAGCCCCCTCTGGCGCTGTGGCTAGGACTAAACCGTCCATCGCCTGAGTCTGAGAGTAAACCGTCCCGTCCTCCTTCCTCAACTGCTCACAGAACTGGGAAGACATCTTGATACTAAACCAAGCCTACCCATATCAGCCCTGTGCTTTGCGCGGTTTTCCTAGGTGGCCGCTCCAAACTACTCTTGTGATCCCAAGCAGGTACCACCACAATCCCACAGTACTATACCGAGTACATGTGCATACCCGCACCATCCTTGCCATCCTCCTGCTTGGATCACCTAGGTTCCATGTTGCTACGAAGGATTACCCATCCCTCATGATCATTATGTTAAAGTGAATCATTAGTCAAGATTAACAATAGACACTTCCATTCCTGACATAGCAAACTAAGCATGACGTACCCTTACCTATAGGCTACTCCAGAACCCAGGCAACAAGGAATAATATGGAACAGGATATGACACATGGGATTCAATATTAACAAGCATGCATAGAGACAGAGAGAATATAAAGCATAGGTTCAAAATGCATCAAGGACACTTGCATGGTTCCCCTTGTTGCTGCTGCTCAAAGTCTTCTGGCTGGAGGTCTTGAAAGTTCTCCAACTGCTGGTCGTCTACTAACGTCACACCGGAAAGACAAGCATACAAACATACTAAGACACAACACACCACACAGTAACAACTTTAATAAAAACTATACTAAGAAAAAGTACGCGTTTCTACGATCGCGTGAGCGCAAGAATCGCCTTAATCTGAGTTACGAGTAAAAAGTTATGAGCATTTGAAGTTCTAGGGGCTTAACTGCAAAAATAACCTAAATAGCACGGTCAAGGACTTATTTGTAATTATGAAAAAGTTTAGGGACTAAAGTGTAAAAAGTTAAGGACTAAATTGTAATGAATAAAAAGTTGAGGGGTGTAAGTGAAAAATTACAGGACCAAAATATAATTAAAAATAAGTTCAGGGGTTAAAAAGGTAAAATAATAGAAAGGTATATTCTTTATAAAATATAAAATATAAAATGAAATAAGTTCAGGGGTTAAAATGTAAAATAACAGAAAGGTATATGCTTTATAAAATATAAAATATAAAATGAAAGAAGTTTAGGGGGATCTGAAAAATTATTAGGACCTAAACCTAATTTCCACAAAGATTGGGGGCCTAATCATAAAATAAATAGAACATACTAATATTCAAAAATTAAACCCGTGGACTAGGTCCACGGGGCCGTGGACCGACCGTTGACCCGTGGTCCACGGGTCCACCGTGGACCACCGACGGCGGCGGCCATGGCCGGCTCCCAGAGCTCGTGGCAGTTGCGCGCGAGGCGGTGCGGAGGCGGGGCAACGGGGCGGCGAGGGGAGGGGAGCTCACCGGAGCAAGCACGGCGCAGCGAAGTGGCCGGAGGCGGCACGACGGCAGCGGCGGCGAGGCTTGGTGGCGGTGCGGCACGGCGGCGAGGCCCGGCGAGGCGGTGGGGTGGGGAAAAGCCGTGCGGGGTGCGGTCCTGCCTTTATATAGGTGCGGGGCCCTAGTGGGCCTTGGCGCACACGCCAAGGTTCGGCGACGGCGGCTGGCGGCTGGGCCCGACGGCGGCTAGGGTTTGGGGCGGCGCGCGGGCAGGCTGGCGCTCGGGTGGGCCGAGCTGGGCCGGCGTGGCGCGTGATGGCCGAGAGGGAGAGAGGGGCGAGCTGGGCCGCGGGGAGGCTGGCCCAGGCGGGGAAGAGAGAGGAGGGGGAGGGGAAGAAAAGAGAGTGGGCCAAGGGAGAGGGAGATTCGGCCTAAGAGCCAAGCCTGGTTCTCTTTTCTCTTTTTTTTTATTTTCTTTCTCTTTTCCTAAATTCCTAAAATCAAACCAACATGAGTGCAACATTCGAAATTTTAAAATACCTAAAAATTAAAAAAAAACAGGGTGTTACAAACCTACCCCCCTTAGGATGAATCTCGTCCTCGAGATTCGGTTGGATCAGAGAAAAGATTGGGAAACTCCTTCTTCATGTCTTCTTCCCTTTCCCATGTGGCTTCTTCTTGTGAGTGATTGCTCCATTGCACTTTGCATGTACGGTACTTCTTATTCCGTGTCATTTTCTCTACCGTCTCAAGAATCTTCACTGGATATTCTTAATAGGCGAGATCTTCTCCAACCTCCAAATCCTCTATGGGTACCTGTTCCTCTGGAACTCGTAGGCACTTCTTCAATTGAGAGACATGGAAGACATCATGCACCTCGGACAACTGTGGAGGTAGCTCCAACTAATACGCCACTTCACCTCTTCGTTCCAAGATCTTGAAAGGACCAATATATCGGGGTGCTAGCTTGCCCCTAACATTGAAATGACGAAGTCCTCTCATAGGAGACACCTTCAGATACACAAAGTCACCAACCTCAAAACTCAAATCCCTTCTTCTGTGGTCGGCATAGCTCTTTTGCCTAGTCTGCGCGAGCTTGAGGTTCTCCCTCATGATATGGACTTGTCTCTGTGCCTCTTGGAGAATTTCTGGTCCGAACACTTGATTTTCTCCGGTCTCGTTCCAAAACAAGAGAGTCCTACACTTCCGACCATACAAAACCTCAAATGGGGACATCTTCAAGCTTTCTTGGTAGCTATTGTTGTAAGAGAACTCCGTATAAGGAAGGCTCTTGTCCTAGCTATTACCATACTGTAACGCACAGGCTCTCAACATGTCCTCAAGAATTTGATTCACCCTTTCAGTCTGTCCATCCGTCTGTGGGTGATATGCTGAACTAAAGTTGAGCCTAGTATCCATCGACTCATGTAGCTTCTCCAAAGAACCTTAAAGTGAATTGAGTTCCCCTATCGAAAACTATCTTCTTAGGCACACCATGTATACACACGATCCTAGACATATACAGTTCTGCCAACCTTGGTCCACTATAGGTAGTTTTGACGGGGATGAAATGCGCTACCTTGGACAAACGGTCCACTACTACCCATATGGAGTCATAGACACTTTGCGTCCTTGGTAACCCCACAATGAAATCCATACTAATCTCTTCCCATTTCCACTCTGGTATCTTCAAGGGTTGCAAAAGTCCTGCTGGTCGTTGACGTTCTACCTTGACTCGTTGGCAAACATCGCATATAGCAACATATTCAGCAACAACTCTCTTCATACCATACCACCAATACCGACTCTTAAGGTCATGATACATCTTAGTACTTCCTGGATGAATTGAGTATGCTGACTCATGTGCCTCCCGTAGTATTACTTCCTTGATCTCCTTTACGTCTAGCACACAAAGCCTTTCCTCGTACCATAAGGTTCCCAAATCATGTATGGTGAAGCATGGAGCCTTGCCCTCTGCAATTTGGAGCTTGATCTCCTGTACCTTAGGATCTTCAAGTTGTCTCTTTCAGATGTCATGCTCCAGGGTTGAGTCGAGTTCCATAGTCACTACCTCGGTATTAGCAACCCATCCCAAGTTAAGCTTCTCAAACTCTTCGCACAATCCTGGCTGCATGTCTCTCGCTACGAGCATACTCAAATGTGACCTCCTACTCAAAGCATCCGCGACAACATTGGCCTTTCCTGGGTGATAGTTGATATTTAGGTCATAATCCTTGATGAGTTCCAACCACCGGTGTTGCCTATGATTGAGGTCCAATTGAGTGAATATGTACTTTAAACTCTTGTGGTCCGAATAGATCTCGCACCGCTTTCCAATGAGGTAGTGCCTCCACATCTTGAGAGCATGAACCACTGCTGCTAACTCCAGGTCATGAGTGGGGTACTTCTCCTCGTGCTTTCTCAATTGCCTCGAAGCATACGCGACCACATGACCTTCTTGCATGAGCACACATCCTAGGCCTTGTCCAGAAGCATCACAATAAATGGAGAAAGGTTTCTCCACATCGGGCATTGTCAGAATTAGTGCCGTCGTGAGTCTCTTCTTCAACTCTTGGAAACTCGCCTCACGCTTAAGCGTCCACACAAAATCCTTTCCCTTTTCCAACAATTCCATCATAAGCTTGGCTATCTTGGAGAACCCTTCTATGAATCGCCTATAATATCCTGCTAATCCAAGGAAACTCCGGATGTCGGTGACATTCTGGGGCGTATTCCAACTTAACACATGTTCTACTTTGCTAGGATCCACAGACACTCCTCCAGCGGAGATGATATGGCCAAGAAAAGACACCTCCTTGAGCCAAAACTCACACTTGTTTAGCTTTGCGTACAACTGGTTCTCCCGAAGCTTTTGCAATACCAAACGAAGGTGCTCCTCATGCTCTTCTTCATTCTTTGAGAACACCAAAATATCATCAATAAACACCACCACAAACTTGTCCAAGTACTCCATGAATACCTTGTTCATCAGATACATGAAGTAGGCAGGGGCATTAGTCAATCCAAAGGACATGACAGTATACCCATAAAGTCCATACCGAGTGGTGAAGGCAGTCTCGGGTATATCAGATGCCCGAATCTTCAACTAATGATACCCAGAACGTAAATCAATCTTGGAGAAGACGCATGCTCCTCTCAACTGATCAAACAAGTCATCTATCCTAGGCAGTGGATACTTGTTCTTGATGGTGACAGCATTAAGGGCTCGATAATCTACACACATCCTCTGGGTACCATCCTTCTTAGGGACGAAGATAACTAGGGCTCCCCATGGGGATGCACTAGGTCGGATAAATCCCTTATCTAACAATTCTTGTATTTGCTCCTTAAGTATAGCTAGTTGGGTAGTGTCCATCCTATAGGGTCGCTTAAATATAGGTGCAGTACCGGGAATCAACTCAATAACAAACTCGATGTCTTGATCAGGTGGCATACCTGGCAACACCTCTGGGAAAACATCAGGAAACTCGTTTACCACCTAGATATCTTGGGTCGAGGCCACACCCAATTGATTCAACTTCACCCAGTTGACTGCTCCCTTGTTAGTGAGCAATGCATCAGCCACATACTCCAATTCCTTCCCGGTATAGACGTGAGCTTTACCGCTTTCTTGGAACAATGTATTAGTCCCTTTTGCCTGCTCAACCAATCCATCCCAAGAATCACATCGATCCCCTTTGACTCAAGCACAATGAGGTTGGCGGAGAAGTCTACCCCCTTATCTTAAGGTTTACCTTAGGACAAACATGCCTTGCCTCCATCTCTCCCCCAGGAGAGCTAACAATCATCCTATTCTTTAGCATGGATATGGGTAGGTTGTGTTTTTGAACAAAAGCAGCAGATATGAAGGAATGTGATGCTCCAGAATCAAATAAGACAACGGCATGATTATCATTTGTGAGGAACGTACTGAGGACGACATCTGGAGATTCTTGAGCATCATCAATAGCCACATGATTGACACGAGCGCGAGCTTGGTTCTATCTGGCTTGTGTTGGTGCAGAGTTCACATTGCGGTTAGGAGCAGTGTTCCCACCTGGGGCTGGGGTCTGGTCTGGGCGTTTCTGGGGACATTTATTGGTGAAATGTCTTGGGTCACCACAATGATAGCACGCTCCATTTGCAGGGCTCGATCCGTTGTTGGTCTTGGGCGGGGCGGTCATAGCAGAACGAGGGGTCTAGTAAGCGGGACGCTGAACCTGATGCTGAGGAGTGAAGAACCCTTGGCCCGTAGGTTGGGTCCTCTGCTGTCCACTATGTTGTCCAGAGCGGAATACAGGCCCACCAGAAGATGATCCAATGTGAGGCCGAGTGTTGCTGCCTCCTTGCTGACCCGGATGCTCCATCTTGCGCTTGCTATCCATCTTCGCCCTTCAATTCTCTAGGACTAGAGCTTTATCCACCATCTCCTAAAAGTTCGCATAGTCACGAGCCTCTAGAGCATAGGCAAGCCATTATTCAACCCATCCAGAAAACACTCACACTTCTTCTGATCTGTGTCCACTTCTCCTGGGGCATACCTAGATAGCTGGGTAAAGCGTGCAACATACTCACTCACTGTCATGGAGCCCTGCTTCAGATCCGGGAACTCCTTCTTCTTCAGTCTCATCACTCCCTGAGGCACATGGTGAGACCTAAAGCTGTTTTGGAACTCTTGCTAGTTAATACTGTCTGGCTCCTCATGAGCTGCAACATAAGCATCCCACCAATCAGCAGCGGGTCCCACAAGCTGGTGTGCAGCAAACAACACCCTCTCCCTGTTATTGCATTGCGCAACTTGTAGCTTCTTGTCAATGGTCTTTAGCCAGTCATCCGCATCCATGGGTTCCACAGAGTGAGAGAAAGTTGGAGGCTTGGTTCGCTGGAAGTCTCCAAGCTTGTCTCTAGGTTGCGGTGCAGCTCCTCCGACATTGTTGTTCTGCTGCTGCACTAAAGTTTGGTGCATGGTCTGGAGAAGTTGTGTCTGCATAGCCATGAGTTGCTCCATAGAGATCTGCGGAGGTGGCTGCTCCGGTTCCTCCTGGTTGTTGTTTGCGTTACGGTTTCCTCTTACCATCTAGTGTAGATTGATAATACGGTCAGACAAAAATGGGATGCAAAGGTATGATGAAGCAGAGCCCTAAGATAAAGGTGCAGGATAAAAGAGGTAGACAAAGAGATATCCCCAGACTACTATTCTTTATTAAAAGTATAAAAGATAAGTGTGTCGCAACACAAGCACACTCATGCAAAAATCCAAATCACACTAATCACACCAATCACACTAGCAAACCAAACATGAGGACGTTCTAATCCTAAATCTCTCTCTCGCTATACTATTACATAGATAAGACTCGACTCTAACCGATAACTAACGACCAATCCTCATGACTCAAAAGACTTCCCTAACGAAGGCTACTCCTCGCCATTCTCATCTTGGTCATCCTGCTTGTCGGCTTCATCCATCCAAAGATCAATACGAAGAGGGGAACTCGGTGGCACAGGGGCTGGCGCCTCCTCTGGGTCGTCATCATCAGAAACTCCATCATTCTCCAGCAACCTGATCCTCTCCTCCTGCTCCTCGTACAGCATGCAGAGGTCATCGATCTCATCAAGGGCCTCGTAATAGTCCTCGTCCATGGCTGAAGAGAGGTGGACTTGTCTGGCAGCCATGTCAAGTTGTTGTTGCTCCCCACAGACATCATACGATTGTCCAAGCTGCCACTGGGCCTCTGCGGAAAGTGAGCGTACTGAGTGTCACGAAGATCCTCATCCTCCACGTGACGAAGAACCTCCAAAGCACGACGAGCTGCATCATGAATCCTAGCGTCAAAAGTGGACCTAGGTGACGAAGCGTGGTGTACGCGCCAAGTGTGCTGGTGTCCGTCATCTGTAGCCTTCTCGTAAAGCACCACTCGCACTTCCCACTTGTAGCGGTCTCCCTGAATGGGCGTCCTGGTGCTGATGTAAAGCGGTGGGGTGTTGTAGCCGAGTCCCTGAAGTATGCTCTGTAGTGTCCTCGGGTAATAGCCACAGTGTCGTCCATCTGAGTGCTGCTCCACCACTGGCTGCGTCATCCAATGGGCGCCTGGTGGAAACTGAGGAGCTGGGACGACAACGCGCTTGCGAGCCGTAAGCCTATGACGAGCCATCTATGAAATTTTAAAAAGAGTGAAAAAAGGAAAAGTTAGCAAAACTTTTGTAAACTAAAAGATAATAGAGCAGCAAAAATCGAGTGAAAAACAAAGATAGAAGCCAAAAGTTTTGGAAATAGTTTTATGGTAATATAGGTAAAATAATCCCTAATATATGACCACTCTATCTAAGCTAGCGTCCTACGGTCAACACGGATCTGATACCACTTCTGTCACACCCGGTTTTAAGGACAAAACCAAGTGCTTATCATATGTGTGCCCAGGAACTAGTTTCACACATATCGATAGTAAAAGTGAATAACAGTATAACCAATGTCATTATTACAATGTACCGTTATTACATAAATAATTATCTTTAAAGGCTGAAACGACTCTCAAACTAAATAGCAGCGAAAGACACCATAATACCACAGGCAATCGACCGGGGGCACGCACGCCTAGTAGTAGTCTTCATCAATGTAGTCCATATCTCCATCTTCTGAGCAGCAGTTTATAGTACAACAACAAAGGGAAATAGCAAGGGTGAGCACATGCCATACTCAGCAAGTGGGGGAAAATGTGACATGTAAGTTTAATAGAAGAAAGGCTAACACAAGGGTTCATTTGCATAAATGAGCACTACACCTAAGACCATTTGAAAAGCACTCCTACTTACTAGGTGAAAAGTTCTCCCAAGTTATCTAATCTATCCAACACTACAGGTTAAACCACCTGTAACCAACCATGGGTTAAACCGCCCATAGGAAACCACACTACAGGTTACACCACCTGTAGCAAACCATGGGTTAAACCGCCCATATGAATCCACACTACAGGCTACACCGCCTGTAGCAAACCAAGGGTTACACCGTCCAAACCAAACTTGGCTACCCACCATGTACACCCATAAACCACCTTCCTAAATGTGTGAGGGTCCAGGCCGCTCATGACCGTGAGCATGGCTGTTATAACAGCTTGACACTCTGCAGAGGTTGCAGAACTTTACCCATAGGTTGGTGATTCCATCACCCGTCAGTGACTAAAGTCCCCCTGTTGCCTAAATCACACTACCGTAGGTGTGAGGCCAAGAGATCACCACAAGGTCGTTCAGAGCGCTTCCCAGCTTGCAAACAATCCACGCTAAGGTTTCACCGCTGCGGAATTAAACCGTTCCTACAAAAGCCCCCTCTGGCGCTGTGGCTAGGACTAAACCGTCCATCGCCTGAGTCTGAGAGTAAACCGTCCCGTCCTCCTTCCTCAACTGCTCACAGAACTGGGAAGACATCTTGATACTAAACCAAGCCTACCCATATCAGCCCTGTGCTTTGCGTGGTTTTCCTAGGTGGCCGCTCCAAACTACTCTTGTGATCCCAAGCAGGTACCACCACAATCCCACAGTACTATACCGAGTACATGTGCATACCCGCACCATCCTTGCCATCCTCCTGCTTGGATCACCTAGGTTCCATGTTGCTACGAAAGATTACCCATCCCTCATGATCATTATGTTAAAGTGAATCATTAGTCAAGATTAACAATAGACACTTCCATTCCTGACATAGCAAACTAAGCATGACGTACCCTTACCTATAGGCTACTCCAGAACCCAGGCGACAAGGAATAATATGGAACAGGATATGACACATGGGATTCAATATTAACAAGCATGCATAGAGACAGAGAGAATATAAAGCATAGGTTCAAAATGCATCAAGGACACTTGCATGGTTCCCCTTGTTGCTGCTGCTCAAAGTCTTCTGGCTGGAGGTCTTGAAAGTTCTCCCACTGTTGGTCGTCTACTAACGTCACACCGGAAAGACAAGCATACAAACATACTAAGACACAACACACCACACAGTAAAAACTTTAATAAAAACTATACTAAGAAAAAGTACGCGTTTCTACGATCGCGTGAGCACAAGAATCGCCTTAATCTGAGTTACGAGTAAAAAGTTATGAGCATTTGAAGTTCTAGGGGCTTAACTGCAAAAATAACCTAAATAGCACGGTCAAGGACTTATTTGTAATTATGAAAAAGTTTAGGGACTAAAGTGTAAAAAGTTAAGGACTAAATTGTAATGAATAAAAAGTTGAGGGGTGTAAGTGAAAAATTACAGGACCAAAATATAATTAAAAATAAGTTCAGGGGTTAAAAAGGTAAAATAATAGAAAGGTATATTCTTTATAAAATATAAAATATAAAATGAAATAAGTTCAGGGGTTAAAATGTAAAATAACAGAAAGGTATATGCTTTATAAAATATAAAATATAAAATGAAAGAAGTTTAGGGGGATCTGAAAAATTATTAGGACCTAAACCTAATTTCCACAAAGATTGGGGGCCTAATCATAAAATAAACAGAACATACTATTATTGAAAAATTAATTAATTTATTTATTAACTATTTAACTAAAAAAACCCGTGGACTAGGTCCACGGGGCCGTGGACCGGCCATTGACCCATGGTCCACGGGTCCACCGTGGACCACCGACGGCGGCGGCCATGGCCGGCTCCCGGAGCTCGCGGCAGAGGCGCGCGGGGCGGTGCAGAGGCGGGGCAACGGGGCGGCGAGGGGAGGGGAGCTCACCGGAGCAAGCACGGCGCGGCGAGGTGGCCGGAGGCGGCACGGCGGCGGCGGCATCGGAGCTCGGTGGCGGCGCGGCACGGCGGTGAGGAGCGGCGAGGCGGTGGGGTGGGGAAAAGTCGTGTGGGGTGCGATCCTGCCTTTATATAGGCGCGGGGCCCTAGGGGGCCTTGGCGCGCACGCTAAGGTTCGGCGGCGGCGGTTGGCGACTGGGCCCGGCGACGGCTAGGGTTCGGGCCACGCGCGCGGGCGGGCTGGTGCGCGGGTGGGCCGAGCTGGGCCGGCGTGGCGCGCAAAGGCCGAGAGGGAGAGAGGGGCGAGCTGGGCCGCGGGGAGGCTGGCCCAGGCGGGGAATAGAAAGGAGGGGGAGGGGAAGAAAAGAGAGTGGGCCAAGGGAGAGGGAGATTCGGCCCTAGAGCCAAGCCTGGTTCTCTTTTCTCTTTTTTTTGTTTTCTTTCTCTTTTCCTAAATTCCTAAAATCAAACCAACACGATTCCTACTCGGGATTTTAAATAGATTTTTCGAGCAATAAAACCCTAGTGCGGCTAACCAGCATGAGTGCAACATTCAAAATTTTAAAATACCAAAAAATTAAAAAAAACAAGGTGTTATAGAGTTGCTTTGAGTGCTATCGGTGTTATGTATTTGGTAAAATTGGTTCATAGAGGTAGTTCCCGATCCACCCCCCCCCCCTCTCAGTCACTACAATCTTTTCAATGGGTCGGCCCATATAAATTTTCTCATTTCACTCTTAACTCTTCTCCTCGTGTTCTTGTTCATCATATCTATTTGTCCCTTGAAACCTTTGATAATATCCATCATCCAATTCTCTTTGTGATCAAAGGCGGCAAACAACTGCTCTTGTTGCATTTCATCTCTTATTGGCTCAGTTGATGATGATTCAAGGCGAGATATATGATCTGCTATAGAATTTTCTACTTATTTCTTATCTCTTATCTCCAAATCAAATTCTTGCAGCATCAATACCCATCGCATTAACCGAGGCTTAGACTCCTTCTTTGAAACCAAGTATCATATAGCAGCATGATCAGTATATACAATCACCTTAGAATTTAGAATGTAGGATCTAAACTTCTCAAAAGCAAATATAACAACTAACATCTCTTTCTCAGTTGTTGTATAATTGATCTGTGCCTCATTCAAAGTTTTGCTAGCATAATAAATAGCATGCACTTTACCTTCCTTTCATTGTCCAAGAACAGCTCCAACTGCATAGTCACTTACATCACACATAATTTCAAAAGGTAAACTCCAATCAGGTGGCTGCATAATGGGTGCAGAGCATAGAGCTTCCTTCAAACTTCTAAAAGCAAAGAGTCTTTCATCGTTCATGACAAATTCTATATCTTGCTTCAGCAATTCTATCAGGGGCTTAACAATCTTCGAATAATTCTTAACAAATCTGTGATAGAAGTTGGCATGTCCAAGAAAACTCCTCAAAGTTGTTAGATCAGTAGGGGGAGGTAATTTCTCAACTGTAGATACCTTCGCTTTATCAACCTCTATACCTCTATTAGATATGACATGACCAAGTACTATCCTTTCTGTCACCATGAAGTGACACTTCTCCCAATTAAGAACTAAGTCGCATTTAGCACATCTTTTTAAAACCTTCTCCAAATTCTCCAAACAACTATCAAAATCAGCACCATGCACGGAAAAACCATCCATAAATACCTCCATAATATCTTCTATGAATTCGGTGAACATTGCATTCATGCATCTTTGAAATATGGCGGGCACGTTGCAAAGACCAAACGACATCCTTCTATATGCACATGTCCGTGAAAGTAGTTTTTTGCTGATCTTCTAGTCTTACTAGTATTTCAAAGAAACTACTATATCCATCCAAATAACAAAAGTATGAATTCCTTGCTAACCTTTCAAGCATCTCGTTAATGAATGGAAGCGGATAGTGATCTTTCTTCGTCACCTTGTTCAAACTTCTGTAATCTATGCACATTCTCCATCAAGTTACAGTCCTTTGAGGGATCAACTCATTGTTCTCATTAGGCACTACTATCAACCCTCCTTTCTTGGGCACACAATGTACTAGACTAACCCATTCACTATCAGCGACAGGGTAGATCATACCTGCATTAAGCAGCTTCAAAATATCCTTTTTAACCATTGGCTTCATTGATTCCTTCAAGCTCCGCATCTCTTCAACCACTGGTTTAGCATTTTCCTCCAAGTTAATCTTGTGGGTGCAAAATGCAGGGCTGATTCCCTTGATGTCATCCAACGTGTAACCAATGGCTTTCTTATACCTTTTGAGCACAACAAGCAGCTTTTTTGTTTCTTCTTTTGTTAGGGTGTTGTTCACAATAACTGGATATGTTCTATTCTTCCCTAGATACTCATAGCGTAGCTCCTTTGGAAGTTCCTTCTGTTCCACTTCTGGTGCTTCATCTGGATCCAACTCCCTGAGAGGTTCAAAATCAGGATTTCCCTGGTTGTGCCGATCGGCGCAAGCGTCACACCGATCGGCGGGATTTTCCTAGTTGAGATGATCGGTGCTGGCAGTATGCTTCTAAGCTCCGCGCAGGATGTGGTCTAGTGGGTCTCCCATATCCATCCCTATCTTCTTGTCTTCCTCTGGTTAGAATTCCTGACTGTGAGAAGGGTCTTGACGAGATGGATCATTAAATTGAAACTGCACTTCTTCCTCTCCTTGGAGTAGCGTAATTTGACCTTTCCTAACATCTAGAACAACTTGTATTAATCTTAAGAATGGCCTTCCCAGAATGATATCTTCAACACCAGTTTCTTTATTGTCTAGAACAAAGAAATCTACCGGTATTGTTTTTGAGTTGATCTCAATTTCAACATTCTTGATCACTCCTAGCGGCTTGGTCTTCCCTCCATTCGCCATGATGAGCTCAAGTTTAGTCTCCATCAGCCGATGTTGAGTTTCATAAGGCATGCTCATGAATGCATCATAAGTCATCAAGTTGACACGGGAACCAAAGTCACACAAGGCTTTCGGAAATTTCTTCCCCGATATCTCACATGGTATGTATGGTTCTTCTTCTTCCTCTTCAGCGAGACCTACAACATACACACCACATAATCCTTCGTAGGGAGATGGCTCAAAGCAAGTGTCTAGCAATCTCTTCGCTTGTTTCACCTCCGTTCCATCAAGCTCTATATCATCCTTGTAAAGCTTCCCTAAAACTCTCCCAATAATCTCTTGATAAAAAATTTCTGACTTGAGGCGATTACTTGGGAAATTATACTCAATTCTGGCTTCGGAAGCATCTCGCGGGTTGAAGGACTTCTCATATTGAGCAACTCGCGCGAAAAATCAATAGGAATCCAGTCCATCGGCTCAAATTCATCAAGTGGTTTAGCATTCGCCAATGTTCTATCCCCCTTGGGTTTAGCAAAATTGCCTTTAAATTCCTTCAGGTGGTTGTCCAGAATGGTAGCCTCTATCTTGGTATATTCCTTGCAACTCGACAAAGTCGTCACGGTGATCGGTTCTCCTGTTGTCGCGACTGCGTCGATTGGCTCAGAGACTACGCCGATCGACACACACATCAGATCCATAGAAGCGGGTCTGATGGGCTCTATTTCTTTGAATTTATGCTCTGAAGTAATCATTGCTCTACTCTCGGACATCAAGTTCTGTTCGACCGACGACTCTTCCTTCTGCATAACTTTTGGGTATTGCCGATTTGGTTCTAGATATTCTTCCCAATGCTTGTGCAAAGCTTCATTCTCGACAATTCTACCTAACAATTTGATCCCTGCCTTGGGTATCAATCTTAAAAAACTTCCTCCGGCCGATCCGTCCAAATGCATCCTCGATGCCTTGTTTATGGCCATGTAGAAGGTTTGAGCACACATATTCTCATCAATGGTGAGGTCAGGTCCTTGTTTCAATTATGTTTGAAAACGCGTCCAGGCTTCCGCGAGAGATTCTTTATCTTTTTGTAAGAAATTCACCACCTCTCTTCTCAACTTCTGCACCTTTGGCAAAGGAAAATAGTAGAGACAAAAATTTCCAACTAACTCACTCCACTTACTTTTTGCTTCTCGAGATGCTACTTTGTGCCATTCTTTGGCTTTTCCTCCCAAAGAGAATGGGAAAAGTAGCCACCTGTAAAGATCCTGAGGCACTCCTTCATGATGGAATGTTTGGTAAAGTGCCTCCAAATCTTGTAAGTGAATATACGGGTTCTCCTCCTTCGCTCCAAAGAACTTGTTTGCTTCAACCATGCTAATGATAATGAGGCTCAACACATACGAGGAGGCCGTGGCCTTCTCATCTGAGGATTGAGGCACCAGCACATCTGGAGATGGTAGAGAAAGCTCTCTGAGCATCGGAGAAGGTCCTGTCATACTCATCCTGAAAATTCACACAAAACACAAAAACAAAAACAACTAGAAAATAGAGGATTAGACGTTAGTAAAGTATTAATAGTAAAAGAACTGGCTTGTTCCCTAGCAACGGCGCTAGAAAAAGGTAGCTTGTTGGTCGTAGGTACGCACCCACTTATATACCACAAGAGGACAATGTACAGTTGTAGCTCTTTTTCCCTCAGAGTATTCCAAGGTTATCGAATCCACAAGGAACGAGCGAAACTATTACTATTAAAGGATTACTGACAAATTGCAATGTGTTGGCTAGTGTGAATGGTGACAGTGAGAGAGTGAAGGGTAAATGTTATTGAAGAGGTAATAGGATAATGAAGGATTCTCTCCTTAGGATTGGTTCACTAGCATGCAACCTTATTCTTATCAACTCAAGTGATGACTTTAATATTCTACAAGACATGGTGGTTTCGTTCAGCCCGGCTGTCACTACACAGGCTATTAGCTCCCCAATGGTTTCTTGCACTATGTAATGGGCAAAAGTGTATTGGCGGACATACTAATGAGAAGGATAAATAGATATGCAATTAAGTTCATCACATAGATTAAATTCATCGAGAGAGTATCAATAAGCATGAGAATTACATGACCAAATCCCCGCTCCAGAGAAGAGAATATGAGACTACTCAGTCATCCTTCCGCTAGACATAGCAGAGGGATGAGACATAGCGATGGAACAAGCACGAGCCAATTGGCGCAAGCGTCGCACCGATCAGTGTTAACCGACCTTCCGCCGCCAATATCCTAGAACCCTAGTTCTAATAATTGGTTCTCGCGATTGCCATCGTCTGCAGTCCGTCCCTAGCTCTTGATAATTATCTTGCTTTTATATCCAACGGGATTAGGTCAACTTCCACCGACTCTAACTCATACTGGGCTGGGCCTTCGTCCTTCTCGGACTGGGTTGTGTTTTCGCCATCTTTTCCTTCTGCGTCGATCGGCGCAGGCCCGCGCCAATCGGCGCGGCCTCCATATCTGTCCCATCTGCGTTGCTCTTTAGTCCTTTATCCATAATTGCCCTGTTTTACACCTGTTTCCTGCAATTACATCCAAAATAGAACAACTACAAATATATACAAATATAGAGTTAATTGTTAGTCCAAACCACCAAATAAGATGCAAAACATCCCTTTTCGGTAGATAAAATGGGCATCTAGAAACCACCAATATCTTCCGTTCATCAGCTCCTCAAGTAAGAAACCCCTCTCAGGGGCTGTGATTTGTCGAAGGAGCTTGTAAATCACTTCAAGTAGAGCAATCCTCCGAAGACCCCTGAAGGAGTTTATCCTGCACACAAGATCATTAATCCTCAAGAAAGTATCACAAAGGTCATCATTCAGATTTCTCAGAACTTCATCAAATTGAAAGAAGAACTCCTGTTGTTAAGCTCGACGAATGCTCCAGAGTCGATCTTGTGGAGGAGGTGGGGGAGCTGGAATGGTAGAATCGATTATCTGAAATGATCGCATGAGCAATGTAGATGGCTCTCCCCCTACACCAATGTGTGTGTTGGCACTTCTTAACATCACACCAAAATATTATCTGGTAACAACGCTCGAAGTGTTGATTGATGTTTGTTATGCTTTAAGAGAAGAGTGAACCAATCCGCAAGCGCACGGAACATCTATTGTAGCATTTCACCCGGGAGTATTCCAAGGTATCATATTTATTTTCCTTGGGGAAGCTAGGCGTAAGAGTGTCTTGGTTTAACAAAGATATGACTATAAGAGTTATACCAACTAACCAAAGATAGGGGTAAAGATATTCAATGATAAACAGGGGAGCAGTGATACATGAGAGATCCACACTAAGATAGATAAAAGAGATCGATTAAGCTAGCCGGGAGGACAGCAAGTCTAAGTCTAGAATTCCTAAGATAAACTTTCCTAAATCTAGTCAAACGTCAAAATTCCTAGTTACTCGGGATGAGTGCTTACACCAAATCCATGGTACAACCTCGAGTCTTTCACCAATAAGCTTACTTTAGGGCACGACAATGATCCACTAATAGGGTCGATAACTAACCTCGTGCACTAGTGGGCACGTTACCACTAGACAACCCTGCTTGAGACTTCCCGAACGTGGTGGAATACTAAATGGACGGACAGGGCTGTCACCACCTGCCGCCTACCACACAGCCCATGGGAACGAATGCAAATCCAGCTAGTGTTAACTTAGGCACCGCGCCTATGCCTTCACTAGATAATCTTCCGTTGGCCTAGCGGAAGAATAGCCGAGAAATAACCAAATCTAAGTTGTATTTGAGAACTAAACTTAATTAAATCCTAGCTGGGAATCTTGTAAACTATACTTCAAGGTTCTTTCTTGATAATTGTAACGTGAGGAAATTGACTAAGTAAAGATAAATACCTGACAAGATAAATAAGGAAAAGATAATTTATATTTAATAAAAGATAAGTCTCACAAACGGAGAAAAGATACAAGAGAGCTCATACCAAGACTCCGAGACGATTTCCGGAATCCCGAGCTATGCTCTCGACTAGACTCTAACTCCCGACTAACTAACCTACTCTACTAATAAGAAAAGAAGTGGGAAATGGACTTCAATGTGCTTCACTTGCTTTACTTCTTTTCTTTCTGCCGAATTTCCCCTCTATTTATAGGTGGCGAAGGGTTGGCGGGTATTTGTAGGTGAAGGAGAGTCAGTGGGCAAAATTTCCCCCGCTGGGTATTTATAGGCGGCATGCACCATCGGGCGGCAGGCCAGGCCAGGCGGCCATTGGATGGAGTCAGTTCCCGACCGACTTGTCTTTGGTTGGCTCAGATCTTTTCTTGATGACGGTTCCTGGGTCGGTTTGCGCCGGATTTCCTGTTTTGGAGTCGGTAGGCCTCATGGGCCTCATGGGCTAGCTACCCTGGGAGGCCACGGGGCGGCAGGCCAGGTCAGGCGGCAGCCTAGGCCGGGTGCTGACCCCCTCCGAGTTGTCCCATGACTTGTCCCGGTTAGGCCACTCGTGGACCGTTTTCCCTTAGCCATATTTCATTGTTTTTTGTCCGGGAGGAGAAAATAGCTTCACGGTGGAGCGTTTTGCATAATTGGCCGGGTCGGATGATCAGCCCGATGAGACTCTGTTTTGACTAGCCAAGTGGCTGATTTCAGCCTGATATGGCCCTGTCGGCTAGGTTCTGATTTCAGACATCATGACCCTGTCCAGGCCCTGATTTCAGCCTCATACGACCCTGTCGGCCGGTTGTTTTACGGCAGGATCGGCCGACAGGGCGTTTCTTTATGTTTTTACATAATTTTGGCCCTTTTGAACCTGCAAACACATATTTCACCAAAACTTGTGGAACTTTATTAGTTTAAACAAATATTCATGAAGCTTTGTTCTTTACCTTGCATTTCTCGACCGGTTGGTGGCCGATATTGGGTTTTAAGGGCCAGCAACACCTCCCCATGCTTAAACCTTTGCTCGTCCCGAGCAAATTAAAACTTGGAAGTGATGGATCAGGAGTTGCTTCAATATTAGAGCCCTGCAAGGATCAAGTGCACAAACACATACTCCTACAACATAGGGGTAATAGTAAACCAGCACAAGTTGATCACTAAGTCTTTCTCATTGTAAGTGGGGCTCTTAGGCATTTTATGACCTTGTCATGAGCGGTTGGAACTCAGAACAACTAGTTTAGATTTTGTCACTTAACCTCCTATATGATCATGAGTCCAAAGGTTTTGTAATGCTGCATAAGATTGAAAATTTTCCCTCTTGGTGCAAGTTTTTACTATGACTCTCATCTCTCAAAAGGTGTATTTCCTCACCAAGTGCTCATCATACTCTATGAAATTTGGATTTATATGTGGATATTGGTAGGATGGCACATCTTGTATGCATATTCTGTTAATTTAAGAGATGGTCCTAGCAAAAAGACTTTGCACTTTCTCATTCCAACCATTTAGAAATAAAGTCCAGGGGAGAGGGAGAGAATGGACTCACGCGAAGGAGTGGACTAGCACAATAGCAAAAATCTTTATCAAAGACACGATTTTTGTGCTAGAGTGAAAGGATGGTCCTTTATTTTGCTCAATGAATTTAGTGAATCTTGAAACTTGACATTTGTACATCTATGAGAGCTGATTTTTTTTCTCATTTTTCTCTCTCTTTTTTTTCTTTTCTTTTCTTTCTTTCTTTTTCAGATCTCATAGTGTAGGGAAGCTAGTTCAATGGCTCAAATATTTTTGCAAACTTTTTCTGAGCATTTATTTTGTGAGGACCAAAAATCTTTCTTGTAGGATCAAGGTTTTCGCAAAGGAGAGATTTTTGGCTAACATGCTTGGTGAAGTGGATGCTTAAATCCAATGTGGAAACCACATAACCAAGCATGATTATTTGAGAACTCAAAGATTACGCGAAGGAAAATAATTGGCTTTGAAAGTGCAAGTCCTTCATAAGGATCAAATCCTAACCAAACTCAATGCATACATGGATGGCATAAGTGGGTTCATAATTAATATCTGGCCTTGGTAGGAATTTTTCTATCATAGGAAAGATATACAGCAAGTAGGGGGTTTTTATTGTAGCATGGTTTTGAAAGAAATCATTGGACTCTAATCATGAGGAGATCATAGACTCATCCAAAACATGCTATATCATTTCCATAGGCAAGGTAGAGACTAAGTTCTCAAATTTTATTAGCCATTTTGCACCCACTAAAACATAGAGAGACTAGCTTTGTCATCTTGTCGGTGTACCATTACCCACCAAAATGAAGAGTAGAGGTTGTATACTTGAGACTCACAAGGAGCTAATAGAGCAACTATTCATCATTTCCATAGGCAAGGTAGAGACTAAGTTCTCAAATTTTATTTGAAAAGGGAAATATTTTTGTTCTTTTTGGTTATGCAAATTTTTATGGTTTTTCTTCGAAAAATGAAAAATATTTTTGGGTTTTCTTAAATTTTCCTAAAATTAAAACAACTCAACTAGAGAAAGGGGGAGAGAGGGTAGAACAAGCGGCGCACCTTGGTTGCTCCCAATGGTATTGTGAGCTTCCCGAAGCACCTATTCGAGGTGGTCTTGTCCCAGGCCTATCCCCTAAAACACTATGTCATGCACGCTGCACGAGAGCTTGCCAATTGTATAGGAAGTTATTTCTACTGATGATGGTGAGCTTGGGGTTAGGCAATTCTATCTCTGTGCTGCACGCTGGATAAAGCATGTAGAACCTATTGTTCTCCTCCTTCAAAAGGTGGGCTTGCCAAAAGTGATCTTTCCCTAGCAAAGGAGCACTAGGGAGGCGATCTGTTCTATCTCTATGGAGCGTGCCAACCTTTCTAGCAATTCTAGTGACAAAATTTGTGAAAGTGATAGGTCCATGCTGCTTGAATGCTAGGGTGAGCCAATGGTTGATGAGGAAGAAAGTGGGATTTGTTTTAATTTTCTTTATCATAGCATAGAGATAGGCTTTATCCAAACTATTCACTGAGCGTACATCACCCCGAAGGGTGAGGTAGTGAGTGATAAAGCCATGAATTATATGGAGCGAAGGGTTATGAATGTTGCTAGTGCGCTCCTGCCCCGTGATGGGATTTCCTATCTTAGCCCAAAGTCCTTGCAGGGTGAAACCTTTAAGTTTATCAATGTCTATGGTGGCTTTACGGTCAAAACCAAAGTAAGTAAATTATGACCGATATTGTAGCGGCAGACCGAGCTCCGAGCTCTTTATATTTGTCCTAAGTATCCTATGGTAGATCGATCCGGTTGCTAACGCGCGAATACGCTGCTATGCGCCAGTCGATCTACCTATTGGAGAAAAATGGATACATACTTGACTTTTCAGTTGACTGATTTGTTTGGCTTATAAAAATAAGTTTTCAAGCAAACAATGTTAATTATAACTAATTATCCTAATTTCATTTATTTTCAGGAACATTTTTTATGGATAGGCGGATACACCACTCGATATAGAGTGATTTCCTCGTCTTCATCGGTCAACAATGCCAGCTCCGACCGCTTTCATCGGTCGGCCATGCTAACATGGACTGTCTTCATCGGTCGGCTTACAGTTCTGACTATTTTCGTCGGTCGGCTACACCAGCTCCAACTGCCACCATTGGTCTGCCACATCATATCTGACCACCATCATTGGTCGGCCACATGTCAGACTGTCGGCTTCACTCGGTCATTGCGACTTCGAGTGATGTCTACTTCAGCAGCGGTTGGCAGCTACAACAACCTTGACTGTTTTCTTCACTCAACCTTATCGTATGAGTTAAGTACCGTTGCCACTCAGACATGATATTCTGAGTTGAGCGTGACCGACACTCATAGTGACGATTGTCTCGGGGGCTTCTTTGAAGAGAAGCACTTTATATCAAATTTATGGTTGATACCTATCACACCCGGTTCCAACAATCAAAACCAAATGCATCTGTATACGTGCCCAGGAACAAGTTTTCACGCACACAGGACAATTATTGTAATAAAAGAACAATATCTTTATTTAATCGATAACATTATTACAAAGGTGACCCGTAGGTCAAAGAAAAAGATTACATTGCAGCAGAATAACTATGCGTTGGCGTCCTTCAGCTCCCACAGGAAGTCGACTGGAAGACCGCAGGCCTAGAGCTCTTCTACACTATCTTCATAGTTATACCTTCATTCTCCTGTAGCTGAGCAGCAATATGGTATAGCAAGGGTGAGTACGTGTCGTACTCAGCAAGTGGGGGAAAAGATGACATGGGGCTAAGTCAAGGAAGGCTTAATGGGGATTATTGCATGAGCTTTTAATTTCCTAAGCATCCTAATTACTAGGTGGGGTCATCCCAACCCTCAATCCACAAGGTACTATCCAAGCCAAGTCCAAACCATCCAACCATCCCAACCATTCCAAACCACACCCAATTAATCTTGTGAGGATCCATGCCGCTCTTCACCGTGAGCACGACTGTCATGATAGTTTTCACTCTGCAGAGGTTGTACACATTCCCCACGAGAAGCGATTTCATCCCCTGTTTCCAGGTGACTAACTCTCCATCCTGCCGTGCCAGCCAAGCACATGCACACTTCCTATGGTGTGTGGCCAGGAGATCACTTCAAGGCTTTTCAACGGCTTCCTCCAGCTTGTACGTGCCCATTGAGGTTTCACCAATCGGGAAGTAAACCCTTTACGCGAGAGGCCCCCTCTTGAGCCAGATGGTTCTAGGACCTCATCCCTTAACCACACCTCCCCTTGGGACTACCGGTGAACCCCTACATAGTCCCTCCATCTTCACACGCACCAGCTGGTCTCCACCGTATACTATGCCAAGCCGCGCCCATAACTTGGCTCGTGGTTGTACGGTTCACATGGGCTGCCGCTCCAAAAACTAGTTATTAATGTGATTTAGGTGATAAACAAACCAGGGGACTATCGGTGCACCCCTGCATAGTCCCCGGACTGCCGATAAACCCCTGCACAGTCCCCATACCGATCACCCAAATCTTAAGTCCTAGGCCATGTTGCTAACATAGTTTATCATTCCAATCACGAAGTGACATAATTTCATTGATCATGATTTATTTAACCCAACATCCCACAAAGCAACCTAAGCATTACCTACCCATAATGAACCCACCAACTAGTCCAAGGCGACAAGGAAAAAGGAGAAAACAATACTAGGAAAATCCTAACAATAAGTTCCCAATCAATTGACACAAGCATGCAGTTCTACGATAATTATTATAATAGGTACAAGATGCATCAAGGACACTTGCCTTATATTAGATGTTGTTGCTCAGTGATAACATAACTTGATCTTCATCCTCGTACGATTCCCGTGCATAAAATTCCTATTTACGCAAGACATACAAAGCATACACACAATAAATACACAATGAAGGTATGGGACAATTGGATATGGTTGGACAAAGGTTGCAATTAGATAGTTTATTTGGATATAAGAATGTAGGTTGAAGAATCATCTAGATCGGGGTTGTGGATCACAACATACACAAGGTTAAAGCTACAAGGATTGCAGCTGCGCACAGATAGTGCAAAACATATGTGCACGTTCCTAATGATTGGCTCTGGTTATAAAGGAATTATTTGAATATAAATCTTCCTAGTGGCGTGGGACATGTCAAATGCAAGGTGAATTGGATCATAAATTACCTATACTGGAGACCGATTGGCTGCATCATGAGGAGGTCATCCAGCAGCAGATGACGCACAGATCACGTTCCTGGTCGCACCAGGTTTGTTCTAGGAGAACCCTTTGGTGGAGATGATCACAAGACCCTGGGAACACAATTAGGAGTGGCGGTGGTATCAAGAACATCTCTGAATTGGGAGAAAAGGTGATGGTTTTACCGTCACGCATGCTAGATTCGCCCAGATCAAGGAGCTGCTGACATTGCGATGCAGATCCTGGAGGCATATGACGTCCAATGGTGCTGAATTTTGGATATGTTGTAGAGGACATCTGGGCGCACCGCCATGTAAAATTTGGCAGCATTTGGATGGGTGGATCACTGGGAACGTCAAAGCCAACCGGCAGAACTATTGCTGGACGCGAGGGCAGGGTGGCGTGACGGCAGCCTTGCGGCGTGGTGAGGGTTTGAAGGGGGTGGGGAGGACGTGGGAGGGGTTCTAGTATATATAGGAGGGGTGGGGGCAGGTGGGGGAAGAATATGGAAGGAGATTTATGAGGAATAAATGCATTATTGATGGCAATTTATTCTCTTGTTCCTTCCTTTTAAGTGTTTATGGTAGGTAGAGTTTCTTTCCATATTAGTGTTTATGGAAAGAGGGATTTCTTTCTATAGAGATGATTGTGTAAGGTGGGTTTATTTCCATAGAAGGTTTTATGGAATGCTGTATAAATATGGAAGGTATTATGTCTAGGTACATCGATGTAGTAGGTGAAATAAATGAGGATGAAAATGAGTATAGATACACCAACGACGTGTAGGGTGAAACATTTGAGGAACAAAGATACAATGTGATGAAATAGATTTGGATGTTGGTGTTCGACAATGCATATACGTGAGTCAAGGAGACATAGATAGTTGAGCCCCATTTTAAAACAGAATGTACATTTATAAAATTTGATTGAAAGGATTTCAATTTTCTTAAATTGTCATAGAATAAAAAAATGACAAAATATTGAAATCAAATAAAATAAAAAGATTTTACTTATCTAACAAGGTTTTGGTTCAAAACTGAAAACTTTTGTGATATAGAACAATTTCTTAAACCTAATATAATCTTTGTTAATTTGCAAGGTTTCCTATAAATGTTTCAAAATTTGAGAAATCCAAATAAATTGTTTGAAAGTGGTTCACATTCCAAAATGGGAAATTTTGGGATGTGACAATCTACCCCCCTTAACAGGAATCTCGCCCCGAGATTTGAAGAGATTAGGTTAAGATGCTTGGATCGGAGAGCAATGATAGATGAATCATATATGGGTTAATGGATCACACTATATGCATCAAGGATGATAGATACATTTCAAGGATGAAATGATGGTCAAGGAAGATAGGCACAAAGAACCTATATCACACAAAGCAAACAAAACATGGCTCAATAAATTATGACTCATGACGATGCCTTAGCTTCATCTTCAACTTCCATATTAAGAGCTTCACTTCTTCATGTAGAGGTACTTTGCTGGTATATCTTGTTACTTGACTTGTTGCTGATAATGACGTCCCTCTTTGACTTGGCCATCTCATCAAACTGAAAGGTAGTATTGGAGTCGACAAACAAAATAGGATCAATGTGGCCATGGACAAGGGTAAGACTTAAAGAAAGGTGTTTGAAACAAGAAAATGATCACACAAGCACATCACAATAAAACAACCAATCATAATTGCACGTAGAATTAATACAATCTATGGCACCTTCCTAATATCAAGTAATGGTAGGCCTCGGAGAAGTGAACCTAAACTAAAATTATATACAACCTATTGGCTGGGCAACTCGATAAAACATTTTATCTCAAAACACAAGGAGAAAATGAAATAGCCAAGGAAGTAGGGGAAAGAAGTGGAGTTTGCAAAATTGTACTTTAAAAACCGACCATTTCTAACTAGGCTTGCGTCCAGCGGTTGATATAGCTCTGATACCAATTGTCACACCCGGTTCCAATGATCGAAACCGAATGCATCTGTATGTGTGCCCAGGAACAAATTTTCACGCACACAGGACAATTATTGTGATAAAAGAACAATATCTTTATTTAATCGATAACATTATTACAAAGGTGACCCATAGGTCAAAAAAAAAAGATTACATTACAGCGGAATAAATATGCGTTGGCGTCCTTCAGCTCCCACAGGAAGTCGACCGGAAGACCGCAGGCCTGGAGCTCTTCTCCACTGTCTTCATAGTTATACCTTTATTCTCCTGTAGCTGAGCAGCAATATGGTATAGCAAGGGTGAGTATGTGTCGTACTCAGCAAGTGGGGGAAAAGATGACATGGGGCTAAGTCAAGGAAGGCTTAATGGGGATTATTGCATGAGCTTTTAATTTCCTAAGCATCCTAATTACTAGGTGGGGTCATCCCAACCCTCAATCCACAAGGTACTATCCAAGCCAAGTCCGAACCATCCAACCATCCCAACCATTCCAAACCACACCCAATTAATCTTGTGAGGATCCTTGCCGCTCTTGACCGTGAGCACAACTGTCATGACAGTTTTCACTCTGCAGAGGTTGTACACATTCCCCATGAGAAGCGATTTCATCCCTTGTTTCCAGGTGACTAACTCTCCATCCTGCCGTGCCAGCCAAGCACATGCACACTTCCTATGGTGTGTGGCCAGGAGATCACTTCAAGGCTTTTCAACGGCTTCCTCCAGCTTGTACGTGCCCACTGAGGTTTCACCCATCGGGAAGTAAACCCTTTACCCGAGAGGCCCCCTCTTGAGCCAGATGGTTCTAGGACCTCGTCCCTTAACCACACCTCCCCTTGGGACTACCGGTGAACCCTTGCATAGTCCCTCCATCTTCACACGCACCAGCTGGTCTCCACCGTATACTATGCCAAGCCGCGCCCATAACTTGGCTCGTGGTTGTACGGTTCACATGGGTTGCCGCTCCAAGAACCGGTTATTAATATGATTTAGGTGATAAACAAACCAGGGGACTACCGGTGAACCCCTGCATAGTCCCCGGACTGCCGGTAAACCCCTGCACAGTCCCCATACCCAGATCACTCAAATCTTAAGTCCTAGGCCATGTTGCTAACATAGTTTATCATTCCAATCACGAAGTGACATAATTCATTGATCATGATTTATTTAACCCAACATCCCACAAAGCAACCTAAGCATTACCTACCCATAATGAACCCACCAACTAGTCCAAGGTGACAAGAAAAAAGGGTAAAACAATACTAGGAAAACCCTAACAATAGGTTCCCAATCAATTGACACAAGCATGCAGTTCTACGATAATTATTGTAATAGGTACAAGATGCATCAAGGACACTTGCCTTATATTAGATGTTGCTGCTCAGTGATAACATAACTTGATCTTCATCCTCGTACGATTCCCGTGCGTAAAATTCCTATTTGCGCAAGACATACAAAGCATACACACAATAAATACACAATGCAAGGTATGGGACAATTGGATATGGTTGGACAAAGGTTGCAATTAGATATTTTATTTGGATATAAGAATATAGGTGGAAGAATCATCTAGATCGGGGTTGTGGATCACAAGATACACAAGGTTAAAGCTGCAAGGATTGCGGCTGTGCACAGATAGTGTAAAACATATGTGCGCGTTTCTAATGATTGGCTCTGGTTATAAAGGAATTATTTGAATATAAATCTTCCTAGTGGCATGGGACATGTCAAATGCAAGGTGAATTGGATCATAAATTACCTATACTGGAGATCGATTGGCTTCATCATGAGGAGGTCATCCAGCAGCAGATGACGCACAGATCACATTCCTGGTCGCACCAGGGCTGTTCTAGGAGAACCCTTTGGTGGAGGTGATCACAAGACCCTGGAACACAATTAGGAGTGGTGGTGGTATCAAGAACATCTATGAATTGAGAAAAAAGGTGATGGTTTTACCGTCGTGCGTGCTGGATTCGCCCAGATCAGGGAGCAGCTGACATTGTGATGCAGATCCTAGAGGCATATGACGTCCAATGGTGCTGAATTTTGGATATGTTGTAGAGGACATCTGGGCGCACCGCCATGTAAAATTTGGCAGCATTTGGATGGGTGGATCACCGGGAATGGCAAAGCCAACCGGCAGAACTATTGCTGGACACAAGGGCAGGGTGGCGTGGCGGCAGCCTTGCGGCGTGGTGAGGGTTTGAGGGGGGTGGGGAGGACGTGGGAGGGGTTCTAGTATATATAGGAGGGGTGGGGGCAGGTGGGGGAATAATATGGAAGGAGATTTATGAGGAATAAATGCATTATTGATGATAATTTATTCTCTTGTTCCTTCCTTTTAAGTGTTTATGGTAGGTGGAGTTTCTTTCCATATTAGTGTTTATGGAAGGAGGGATTTCTTTCCATAGAGATGATTATGGAAGGTGGGTTTATTCTCATAGAAGGTTTTATGGAATGTTGTGCAAATATGGAAGGTATTATGTCTAGGTACATCGATACGGTAGGTGAAATGAATGAGGATGAAAATGAGTATAGATACACCAATGGCGTGTAGGGTGAAACATTTGAGGAACAAAGATACAATGTGATGAAATAGGTTTGGAAGTCGGTGTTCGACAATGCATATACGTGAATCAAGGAGACATAGATAGTTGAGCCCCATTTTAAAACAGATTGTACATTTATAAAATTTGATTGAAAGGATTTCAATTTTCTTAAATTATCATGGAATCAAAAAAAATGACAAAATATTGAAATCAAATAAAATAAAAAGATTTTACTTATCTAAAAAGGTTTTGGTTCAAAACTGAAAACTTTTGTGATATAGAACAATTTCTTAAACCTAATATAATCTTTGTTAATTTGCAAGGTTTCCTATAAATAGTTTCAAAATTTGAGAAGTCCAAATAAATTGTTTGAAAGCGGTTCACATTCCAAAATATGGGAAATTTTGGGATGTGACAATACCATAATATATAAATATATGATTTGATGATCTTATGATAGTGGCTTGATGGTCACTCTATCAAATGTGCTTTTTTTATGAGAAGTGCATTATCAAAAATGGTTGAGGCCATAATCATTCAAAGCATGATTTGATGATCATGTCGCTATGACTTGATGGTCATATACGCGAAATATCGAGCATCACTGGACTGATTAAAGTCAGTCTATAATTGTGAAAATAAAGCTCCAAGATATGAGTGATTACAATTCTTAAGGAAAGGTTACTTAATCATGATTGAAGTCATGGTAACTTAATACTTGGCTGTAATTGATGTCATAAAGCCTCGTTCATTCAGTTGTGATTGAAGTCACCCGATTAGAACATAATCATTCGACTGTGATTGAAGTCACCCGTTTGATTCATAAATCACTCATAGGCCACTCGGCCAAATACTATGTCATTTGGCTATGATTGATGTCATAAACTTACGTTCACTCGGCTGTGATTGATGTCACCCGAATAAATAATATAGCACTCGGCAATGATTGAAGTCATTGGTTTGAGTCATCAACCACTCAGCGGTGATTGAAGTCACTCACTTGAATTATATATCACTCGGTAGTGATTGACGTCACTCTACTGAGTTATTTATCACTCGGATTTGATTATTTGAGTGATTTTTCCTTAAGAAGAGCCAACACGACTATTCTTGATTCAGACTCTTGCATTATTTGCAGTTTCCAAATGATACAAGAGTCGGGGGCTACACCTAATTAGGTGCACCTAATCGGTGCACCAGTTGATTTCTTGAAGACATTTTTTGATCTTTGAGATTCTCACAAGCTTGCTGATACAAAGCTGAAGCATTCTACATGGCATAAACCAGTCGGGAAGCTACTTAAGACTATCATCAAGCTTGCAAGACTCTTGGGGGCTTCTTTCGATGACCTATACCCGGGGTACCTCACATAGAAGGAAAGTGGAGGTAGACTCCTACTAGAATAAGAGCAGTAGACCGACTAGGACTCCACCATGTAACCTTGTCCCCCCGGATATATAAGGAGGGGCTGGGGTCCTCCTCAAGGGACAATTAGACAAACAATGGATAAGCTGAATTAGATAGATCCCACACGGGACATAGATTAGACACAACTAGACATCATCGTCTAGGTTTACCCTTCTCGTCTAGATCTTTAGATTTAGACATATCAATACAAATACCCACAGCACAAGACGTAGGGTTATTATCCTTCGGGAGACTCGAACCTGTCTACATCGGCGTCTTGTGTTACCATCGTCTCTCGATCTCGCGCATACCCCTGTCCTACCTATAAATCCACATAGATGAACTACCCTATGTCTAATGCCGAGATTAAGTCTCGACAAAGACTGTTCATAGGTTTCACCAAAAAGATGAAATTCATAGAGAGTGCCTAATTTGTTGGATGGAGTGGTGTGGACTTTTAAGGTGCAAAGGAAGTCAATGGTAAGCCATTTAGAACCATAATTATCGAGGTGGTAGAAATCCATACCATCCGGCCATGTTGAGCGCGTACTCAAAATCAGCGAGGACGCCATATCTGCTCGAGGAAGTTGTGGTCGAACTTGCGCACGAATGTGAACTCCTGGTCCCGAATGGCGGTGAGTTTGCTTCGCTCGTCGTAGTCATTGATCATCATATTCTCTTCACTCTCCATGAACTTGTCAAACTCTTCATCTTGCATGGTTTGCTCCATTGGAGCTTCGGATATGGACATTGTGTCTGAGAGATAACTTGGAGCATGCCCATGTGAAGCTCCAGAGTGCTCGGCTTCTGAGCGCTCACTTGGCGTGCGCCTCCCATGGCTTGATCCGCTGCTACTGCTGAACTTGGTATAGAGGCCTCTCCAAATATTTTCCATTCCTGCAAAAGGGTTACTTGGACACAATACCCGATGGACAAAATGATGATAATGATTAGCGGTTAGTCGTTCAGTTAGTAGTCCAAGTGTTACTCGTTCAAACGTGCGAGGGTGACAACAAATTCTCTCTAGTTGGTTTTATTGCAGCACACTTTTTTTTTTGCTAAGTGCAAAGTGCACTTACTAGAGAGAGCTAGTGGAGTGAGAAAAGGAGTGCAAAGGGAGAGAGTTTGTGAGGGAGAGAAGTGTTTTCAGCTGAGGGTGGAGAAGCAAAGGAGAGTGAGCCCTCTATTTATAGGCTCAAGAGGAGCCTTGGGGGGAGGAATGGCTAGGCCGGGCGGTGCTCCATGCCGGCCAGCAGGCTAGGCCGGGCAGTGCCCCATGCCGGCCGGCACTCCCTTTTCTTCCCACTCGGGTGCATTATTGGTGGCCAAGTTGCCATGTGAAATGCATGCCTCCATTATTCCAAAAAAAAAAGGAGAGAGGATAGGGAGCAAGGAGGGATTGATGGGATGGCTAAAGTTAGCATTTTGCAATGAGTGTTCTGCCCTCTATGGTGCCTAGGTGAATAGGGTGGCAGGTGAGAGTGGATGATCAAATGATGGGGTGATTTGAGTAGCTCTCATGCACTTGTTTTTACTCATGGTGGGCCTTTTTATGAGCATTTTGCCTAAAGGGATAGCTGGCCACACCTCCACCACTCATGGACATCATTTCTATATTAAAAGTGCCAAGAATCCGAGAAAAAGTTGTGTCGGGCGGCATGGCTTGCCGGGCGGCAGAACTGACCCAGTCGGGTGGTCGTTTTCATGAAAAATGACCTCCAGGGTGCTAAAACTGGACTGGGTTATTTCAGGTTAGGTGGCTCAAGATTAGCTAGCCGGGTGATCATATTTTGCCAAATATAACCTCCCGGGTGCTAAAATTTGATAAAATCTGACCTCCCAAAATTTTACCCAGCCAGGTGATCATATTTTGCCAAATATGACCTCCTGGGTGCTAAAATTTGATAAAATCTGACCTCCCAAAATTTTACCCAGCCGGGTGGTTATTTTCATGGAATATGTCCTCCCAGGTGCTGAAATCTGACTAGCCGGGTTGGATGATCAAACCATCACCCGGAGGGTCGTTTTTGCTGAAATTTGACCTCCCGGGTGCTAAAATTTGACTGGTCGGGTTGAATTCTGGGTACTTGAATATTACCTAGCCGGGTGGTCGTTTTCATGAAATACGACCTCCAGGGTACTGAAAACTGACTGGTTGGATAGGAGCCTCAGATTATCACCCGGGGGTCATTTTTGATGAAATTAGACCTCCCGGTCAGTAAATTTGGCCGAGCCATCACAAAAAAAAAATTAACATTAAATTCTTTTCTTTTATAGCCTAATTTAATGGTTAAGGATGAAACCAAAAACAACCTAATTTGATGGTAGTGAAAATAAAACTAATTTAATGAGAGGTAAGGAAAAGAAGGGGAATAAATATCGGTTTACCTCCCGACGAGGGTCCGGATTTTACGTCTCGAACAAGACGTTCTCCGCGTTTAATTCTTCGTGGTGCCCGTTGTGGATGGAGAATTTTACATGATCGGTGCAACTTCTTTCTTCTGCCATACTTGTTTGATTTTCTTTGGCTTGGCGGCGACCTTTCTCTTCATTTCCTGCGGCTCGTTTTTCTTCTTGAGCAGCAGTGGTGCACTCTCAACTTTTAGCACTGGTGCACACGATTTTGGTGTAATTGGGTATACTTCTATTTTCTGCATCGTTTTAGGATTTTTGCTATAAAAGATGCGTACCTGATTGCATTGTTTTGTTCGGGGCTTGAAGGCGAACTTTTCGTCGTATCCATTAATGTTAAGGTGGATTTCTCCAGCCCCAACATCAATGTTGGTGATTGTGGTGCTAAGGAACGACCTTCCTAGTATAAGAGGTGTCTTTGCATCGGCCTCCATGTCTAGCACCACAAAGTCGATGGGAACAAGAGAGTTCCTTATCCTTACGGGTACGTCCTCCGCAATGCCCGCCGGGTAGCGGACTGATTGGTCGGCGAGCTGCAAGCACATTGCCGTAGGGGATAATGAATTCACATCGAGTTTGTCATACACTACCTTTGACATGACGCTCACGCTCGCCCCCAAGTCACAAAGGGCATTCTTGAATTGTTGCAGCCCGATGGAACAAGGGATGGTTGGGCACCCCGGATCTCGCTTCTTTTCTGGAAGAGAGTTCAAGATAGCAGTGTTGCACTCCTCCATCAATTTGACAACCTCCATGGATGGCATTGGGCGTTTGTTGTTGAGGATGTCCTTTAGGTACTTGGAGTATGTAGGAACCTACATAGCATCAAGTAGTGGTATGTTGACATATAATTTCTTTATTACCTCAACAAACTTCCCGAATTGCTCGTCCACCGTTGGCTTCCTCTATCGAAGGGGAAATAGTAGCACAGGGGTATCATAGAACTCGTGCAGTGCTTTCTTGAGGGGTGCTTTTGCCTCCTCAACCTCAATTTCTTCCTCCTCTTCTGACTCTTCATCAGTTTCCCTGGTCTTTCCTGCAGTGTTAGGATTTGGTGGATCATATGTAGATTTTCCGCCTCTAGTTGTGACGGCATTTACATTTTCCTTGGGGCTAGCTTCCGACTGACCGGGGAGTTTGCCCGAGTTAGGCTTAACAACAGAAGCGGCCAGCTGAGCAATTTGTGTTTCTAGCATTTTGTTATGGCTAAGCTGGTTTTGTAGAGAAGTATTATATGCTTCCATACGAGAATCTATGCTTTCTAGGACTTTATCAGTAGCAATAAATTTCCTACTGATACTTTTATTAATTTTAGATTGTCCTAGAACAAGATCATGGAAGGAAGGTTCATTACGAGTAAAGTTGCTAGAGTTATCCATGTTCTTGTCGAAGGAGAGGTTTGGCTTGGACTCCCATCAGAAGTTGTTCGTATGGGGCCTAAACCCGTTGTTATTGTTGTTGTTGTTGTTGTTGTTAATGTTGTTGTTGTTGTTGAGGTAGTTCACTTCTTCTTCTTGAGTCTCTGGGCAGCGGCTTCCCATATGTCCAACATTCCCACAAACTTTGCAAGTCATGCGAGAGTCTAAGGATTGGGCAGTTTGTGGCGAATCCATTTTATTCAAAAGTTGATCCATCTTGATTGCTAGCATGTCAATACCATCAACTTGGTGGACTCCTCTTGTCTTTGGTTGCAACTGATTCTGCCTCTCATCATAGCCACTATAGTTGGCAACCATCTTTTCTATGAGAGTTTGAGCTTCTTTGACCTTCAGAAAGAAGAAGGAACCTCCAACGGCTGCATCTAGGTGCTCACGAGCGGGACGGTTGAGCCCATGGTAGAAGCTTTGGATTAGCAACCAATTTTGCATTCAATGATGTGGTCATGCCAGAGTATACTCTTGGAAACGCTCCCATGCCTCAGGGATGCTTTCATCAGTTAGCTATTGGAAACTTGAAATCTTATTCTGCATGGCGTTGGTTTTGCCTAGCGGGAAGAACTTGGCAAGGAAGGCATTGGAGCACTTGTCCCATGTGGTGAGCTCTTCTTGATTGCTGTAGAACCACTGCTTTGCCTTCCCGATTAGTGAAAATGGAAAAAGGCGAAGGCGGATAGCTTCAGGAGTCGCTTCCCTCATGGTGAAGGTGCTGCACACCACCAAAAACTGTTGGAGGTGGGCGTTTGCACCTTCCGATGCCTTGCCACAGAAAGGACTGGCCAAAACCATGTTGATTAGGGCCGATTTCAGCTCATAACCTCCGTTCCCCATGTTCGGGTTCGGACCGGTACGGATGTTGTCTGCAGACGGGGCGGAGTAGTCACGGATTATCTTCTCAGCCATGCTTGGTTGAGTGCACATGGAAGGGTCCTACGATTGAGCTGGTGGGATCGAAGGTGCTTCAAGAGCAAGTCTGGGTCGAGGAGGGGTGAGTCGTTGATGCACTCTCCTCAACAGATCCTCCGGATTGTTGTGGTAGTTGTTTGGTAGGTCAAAACCAGTCATAAAACATCTTGTTTACACCACAAATAAATAGAACAAGGGTAAGCCCGCTAAGGAAAGCTGTAACTCTTTATTAGAAATATCAATGTTAAAATTCTGATATCTTAGCCTATTTCTTCCCCGGCAACGGCGCCAGAAATGCTTGTTGGCACTTCTTAATGTTGCACCAAAATATTATCTGGTAACAACGCTCGAAGTGTTGATTCATGTTTGTTATGCTTTAAGAGAAGAGTGAACCAATCCGCAAGCGCATAGAACATCTATTGTAGCATTTCACCCAGGAGTATCCCAAGGTATCGTATTTATTTTCCTCAGGGAAGCTTGAAAGGACCGAGTGATTGAGAGGGGGGGTGAATCGGGAACTCACACTATGTACCAAATTCGTCAATTCCTAAAACCGACCACTCAAAACAACTCCTACACAATCCTAGTGGTGATCACACTAGCAAGCTAATGAACCTCTAAAAGAAACAACAACCTAAGCATACTAGTGGATCACACAAACGCAATACAACTCCTATGCAAGCTAGTTACCAAAGATACGTGGAAACAAACAACTAGCTAGCAAGGAGTTCTACTATATCAAAGCTACTCGATCAACAAGCTTATAGAAAGCATACAAGCATGAGTAGCACAATATATACTAGGGTGATCAATCAAGCCAAAGCAACTCCTATACGTGCTAGTGATCAAGTATGAAGGCTAAGCACTACTAGCAAGTAAAGAAGCCTATCCATGCAAGTCTACAAGGTAGTCAACTAGAGCAAGGTAAGCACACAAGCATGAATAGCATGATATGTAAATGTGGAAAGTAAAGCATCATAGTAAGGAGTAGAGTAAGGGTTGGCTCATGATTTTTTTTCCCAAGGTCTCAGAAGGATGTGGTCTTCCCCTAATCCTCATTGGACCACTCCCGCCGGAGTCCCGGACCCTCCTGCCACCAAGTGGAGTTCTCGCCCACGAGCCCCCAATCACTCCTCGAGTGAAGACATGGTGTGCGTCACCGCTGCACAAAGCACAAGCTCGCCTCCCTCGAGAACTTGTCGTACTCTCTGAGCCGGCACGGGCACTCACAAGCGATGCCCATTCCAACGGCAGGCTCAAACCGTGTACAAACGTGTGACGGCCTTCACAACCGATCATGATAGGCTCGATCACCGACACCTAACCGGTCTAGGTCTCACTATAGACCAAGAGTAGCAATCTAGGTCACACCCTCAAGGACGCCCTAGCCTCAGATGTGCAAGATGCTCAAACTACTCTTCTCTAGCACTCTCAAGATATGCAATATCTCCTCCTAGTGCTCTCCTCTTTTCCTGTTGGACCTTACCAATTGCTCTCAGGTATTCCACTGGCCAAGAGAGGTCTCCAAGACCCCAGCAAAAAAGTTATATAGGCTCCCAACCTCAAACTAGTCCTTGCTCCATGAAATCAGCTTCCTGGGTAAACTGACCAGACAGTCCGGTCACTGCCTGACCGGACAGTCCGGTCAGTGCAACTCGATGCACAACTGGCTCTGCCCCTGCTGAAACTCCAACTGACCGGACAGTCCGGTCACTAGACCGGACCGTCCGGTCCACTTTCTCTCTCCATTCCAGGAGCCTCCGTGAAATGCACCTCTTCTGCCTCCTATCACTCCTACTGACCGAACTGTCTGGTCAACAGACCGGACCATCCGGTCTGTATGGAGTCTCCTGCTGATAGAGTCCTTCTCCTCGTGCTCAGTCCTGGAAAACTCCCTATAGTGACTGTACAGTCCGGACTCCACTGACCCCTCTATCCGGTCTTTATGTCCAGAAGCTGAAACTTGTCATCCTCGCTTGACTTGGTTTCCCGGCTTTTCCAAACAGCTCATTGGCTTCTCTATTGTCACCTAGTGCCTGTGATTACAACGAGCAACCTTGCACATCACTGACTAGACATGACCTAAGAGAATGACCTAGACCCCCTTGATAGTCTGGTTTTTCCTATGGACTCAAAGCCCTAACAACTACTCAAGTGTTCCAAACACTTGCACCATAGCTTGTTCTCCGCTTTGATCCATCTCCATCAACCCTTGGACTCCATCAAGTTTAGAAGCCTCCATGCTTGCGGTCATTGTCATCCATTGCCAAGGACGTCGTAGACAATCATCATAAGATAGAAAGGGTTTCCTACACGAACAACACTTGTGTAGATATTAGTCACATTTCATATTTGTCATGCATCACCAAAACTCCATACCTCGGGGTGACCTCAATGGTCATGATCCTTACAATCTCCCCCTTTTTGGTGATAGATGACAACCATTACTTATGATGATCCAAAAATGGACGAGCAAGAAAGAACCAAAGGAAAAGAAAAGATTGAAGGGCATACCTTGGTCCTTACCTTGGAAGTAGTCTCCCCTTGAGATGTGCTAGGTGTTGAGGGAGGACTACCCAATTATGTAGCGCACTAGATATTGAGCTTGAGCCAAATTTGTGCCTGTCTTGGTGTCGTGGTAGTCGATCTTGTTGATGTAGATGCTCATGTCGGTGAAGGTGTTCATGTAGACACATACCAAGACGTAGATGCCCATGTCGGTGAAGGTGTTCATTGTCACCGTAGACATGCACCGTTGTTCTTCTTCTTCATGTTGGTGTAAATGTTCATCTTGGTGTGATCTTCATATTCCATCTCCCTATCTTCATATTTCTTCTTTATCTTTGACCTTGACAACTTGGCTTTTGAATCTTCATGTTTTCTCTCCCCCTTTGTCACCTATCACCAAAAACGACACAAAACATAACGAAACCAAGAGGCATAAAATAATTAGCAAGAGTTAGGATAACTCCCCCTTTCATGGTGCTCCTCCTTGGTTGTAGTGATGTTGCATCGTCTCTCCCCCTACATTCATGACTCAACAAAAGATTTTCTCCACTTGGCAAGTGTTAGTCATTAGGGAGGTGGGAATGTATGAGCCACTTGTCTATGAGCCGTGCAAGTAGATTTAACCTTGGAGCTCGGTTGAACATGGCTCAATGGACATGAAGCACAAATATCACTATTCCATCATCTAGAGAGTCATGTACTCACATTGTAAATGAGCAACTCCCCCTAGACACATGCTTGGGAGCATGTATGGTATCATAATGCAAGGATGCACAAAGGCAAAGGATGCAAATGAAACAAGTATACAATGCATGATGTGATGCTAAAGAAAAGAGAGAGAACCGCTACAAACCAAAGTGTCAACAACGAGTTGTTCTCTTCTCAAGCTTGCTCACAATGGACCAATCTTCAAAGCCTTGGGTACACCATGAACCACCTTCCCAAGCTTAACCCATGTCAATTGCTATCTCAAGAAGGTCTGAAGTCAACCTACAAAAGAAGAGAAACAAGCACAAACAAAGACTCAAACAAGAACAAACACAACACTATACATATTTACAAAGGACAAGCTCAAGGGTTACTCATGTGAAGTTGGAGAGGTCGAGAACATTGAGTTCTCCCCTTAGCTTGTTGAAGGTCTTCTCATCAAGTGGCTTGGTGAAGATGTCCGCCAATTCTTCATGAGTTCTCACGCTCACCAACTCGATGTCCTTCTTCTCAGCATGGTCTCTTATGAAGTGATGCCTCACTTGAATATGCTTTGCATGCCCATGATCTCCCGTCCTGAGGGCCATCTTGATTGCCGCCTCACTATCACAATATAGTGGCATTTGAGTATAGTTGAGGCCATAGTCCGAGAGAGTTTGCCTCATGTAAAGGAGTTGTGCACAACATGCTCCCGCCGCCATATATTCCGCTTCGGCGGTAGATAGAGCCACGGAGTTTTGCTTCTTTGAGCTCCAAGATACTAGAGATCTTCCAAGAAATTGATAACCTCCCGATGTACTCTTTCTATTCACTTTGCAACCCGCGAAGTCGGAATCCGAATACCCAAGTAACTCAAAGTTTGATCATCTAGGATACCATAAGCCCATGGTAGGTGTGTACTTGAGGTATCTCATTATTCTCTTCACGGCCTTCAAGTGTGACTCCTTTGGATTTGCTTGATAGCATGCACACAAGCACACACTAAACATAATGTCCGGTCTCGAAGCGGTGAGATAGAGCAAAAACCCAATGATTGATCTATATAGCTTGGGGTTCACCGGTTTTCCTTTCACATCATCATCCAAGGGTTTGCTTGTATCCATAGGTGTGTGCAAGGGCTTGCAATTCTCCATGTTGAATCTTTTGAGAAAGTCCTTAGTATATTTTTCTTGATAAATGAAGTTTCCCTCTCTCAATTGCTTGACTTGGAATCCAAGGAACATGTGCAACTCTCCAATCATTGACATTTGGAATTCTCTAGCCATCATCTCCCGAAACTCTTCATTAAACTTCTCATTGGTTGACCCATAGATGATATCATCCACATAGATTTGGCACACAAAGAGATCCTTCCCAACATGCCTTGTGAACAAGGTGTTATCAATGCTTCCAATGGTGAATCCATTCTTGAGTACGAAGTTCCCCAAGTGTTCATACCATGTCCTTGGTGCTTGCTTGAGATCATAGAGAGCTTTCTTCAATTTGTATACCTGTCTTGGATGTTTTGGGTCCTCAAACCCCATAGGTTGTTCCACATAGACTTTCTCATTGATTTCTCCATTCAAGAAAGCACTCTTGACATCCATTTGAAAGAGCGTGAAGCCATTATGTGATGCATAGGCAAGTAAGATCCGAATAGTTTCGAGACAGGCCATGGGAGCAAAAGTCTCTTCAAAGTCAATCCCCATCACTTGAGAATATCCCTTAGCCACTAGGCGAGCCTTGTTTTTGACAATTGCTCCTTTCTCATCTTGCTTGTTCTTGAAGACCCACTTGGTGCCAACCACATTATGATTCTTGGGTCTTTCAATCAATTTCCATACTTTGCACCTCTTGAAGTTGTTCAACTCTTCTTGCATGGCAATTACCCACTTGTGATCATCCATAGCTTCATCAATGGTAGTGGGCTCAATCATAGAGACAAAAGAGAAGTTCTCAATCTCAACATTGGCCTCATCATTATTCTCTTCACTCACATAGTTGGGCTTGTATTGATTCCTCCTTGTCTTTATTCCTTGAGATGGGTTCCCAATGATCAAGTCTTGTGAATGATCTTTGTTGATGCCCTTGGGTCTAGGATGGTGTTTTCTTTGTGTGGGAGAGGCTATTGGTGAAGTGTCATGTGTGAATTGTTTGCTCTCTTGATATATGAGTGTCTTGTATCCTAAGAGAGGTGGTGGAGTCACTCTTATGCTTTCTTGTTTTGGACTTTGGGCTTGAGGTGGATGGGAGATTATCGTGTGAAGAACTAGGAGAAGTGATTTGTGATGAAGTATGTGGGGAGGTTTGTGGCTCACTTATCACTTGAGATTCCTCATCATTTGGTGGGTGTACTCTCAATGAGTCTTGGGAGGAGCTTGTGGGAGTATTTGTGGCATCTTCGGTTGTTTGTTGTGCCTCGGAGGAGGAGGTAGGTTGAGATGGTGGAGTAGAGGGCTCATCAACATCACCATCATTGGCCTCGTGGGGTAAAACCTCGCCCATGGGCATGTTTCTCAAGGCTTTCCTCATAGGCTCATCTCCAATGTTCACTTCATGAAATTCATCCTCCCTTTGGGACCTATTTGACTCATCAAATTGCACATCATAGGATTCTTCCACATATCCTATGGTCAAGTTGTAGACCCTATATGCTTTATAAGTCCCAGAGTTCCCAACAAGAATGCTGTCATAAGTTCTACTCTCAAACTTTCCTGGCTTTCTCCTCTTCTTGAGAATGTAGCACTTGCATCCAAAGACTCGAAAATAGGAAACATTTGGTTTCCGTCCCACCAATATCTCATATGGAGTCTTCTTCAACAATCGGTGGAGATAGACACGGTTGGAGGTGTAACAAGCCGTGTTGATTGCCTCAGCCCAAAACCTCTCATGAGTTCCATACTCATCCAACATGGCACGAGCAAGAGTGATGAGCATCTTGTTTTTCCTCTCCACAACTCCATTTTTCTCGGGAGTATATGTAGCGGAGAATTCATGTTTGATCCCCTTCTTGTCACAATATTCCTCCACTATGGTGTTTTTGAATTCCGTTCCATTGTCACTCCTTATCTTCACAATGCTAGCATTGAACTCATTCTTTGCCCTCTTGGCAAATTTTCTAAAGATACCACTGGCTTGAGATTTTTCCACAAGAAAGAAGGTCCAAGTGTATCTCATGAAATCGTCAACAATCACCAAGCAATATAGATTGCCTCCTAGACTCTTGTAGTGTGTTAGCCCAAACAAGTCCATGTGCAAGAGCTCTAGAGGACGAGATGTAGACATGAATGACTTGGTGGAATGTGAGGATGCAACTTGATTCCCCGCTTGACAAGCGCTGCACAATCTGTCCTTCTCAAAGGTCACATCCTTGATTCCTTCAACTAGATTCCTCTTGACAATCTTCTTGAGCTGATTCATTCTAACATGTGCTAGCTTTCTATACCACAACCATCCTTTGGATGCCTTAGTGAATAGGCAAGTGTTTGGTGGCATGTTGCTTGACTTGAAGTCCATAACATACAAGTTCCCATGTCTCACTCTATGAAATACTATCCCTCTCTTGGCATTCTCAATGGTTGCACCATCCTCATCAAACGTGCACTTGAAACCCATGTCACAAAGTTGACCAATAGATAGAAGGTTGAAGTTGAGGGTTTCCACAAGGAAGACATTGGAGAGATGGAGGTCATGTGTGATGGCCACCTTGCCCGAGCCTCTAACTCTCCCTTTTGAGTTATCCCCAAAAGTCACCTTCTCACTCTCTTCGTCTTCATCAATGGTGGTGAACATGGTTGGCTTCCCGGTCATGTGTTGAGTGCACCCACTATCAAGAATCCAATGAGTGCCTCCACTCTTGTAGTTGACCCTAGTAGTAGCCATAAGACAAGCACTAGAGGAAGAGGAGTTAGTATCCAAAGCATTACTTGATTGACTAGCACTAACCTCATGATGTCGAGCAATGAGACCATCCTCATAGATAGGGATTCTTGCAATCCTATCCAATAGTCTCCTCCTAATGGGATAGTGAGGAGCATGATATCTCCAATGTCCATGATCATCCCCCATGTGCACATTATCAAGGTTGATGTAGTAGTGGGGAGGATCATAGAGTCTAGTGATGTGCTCAAGCACATGTCCCACTTGAGAGTAGAGCACAAGTATCATCTCCATTGCTCTCTCAATTGAGAGCTCATGTCTCCTATTGACTACCTCCTCAAGTAAGAAACTCCTCTCAGGAGTTGTGATTTATTGGAGGAGCGTGTCAATCACTTCATGTGGTGCAATCTTCCGAAGTCCCCTAAAAGAGTTAATCCTACACAAAAGATCATAGATGCTTAATAGATTCTCACAAAGATCATCATTCGGATTTCTCACAAATTCACCGAGTTCAAAGAGGAGATCTTGTTGGTGAGCTCGACAAAGATGCCAAAGATGATCTTGTGGTGGAGGGAGTGGAGGAGGTGGAGGCGCCGGAGCCGAAGCCGTAAGATTGATCATCTCAAATGATCGAGCGAGCATTGTTGTTGGCGCTCCCCCTACGCCAATGCTCGGTCCACTCAAAGTGCTTGGAGTAGGACTTGGAATGACACTTGAGGTAGAGCTTGACGAAGCGCCCGATGTATGTCTTGCTCCAAAGGGGTTGTAGAAGTTGTTGCAAGACAATCTTGTGGAGGGATCAAAGAAATTTGAGCTCGAAGCTACTTCTTTCCCTTTGCTCGAGGATGCTTCACGAGTTGCCTTGAATGTCCTCTTCCATGCCATGCTCGCGGTAATCTCCTCATCCTTAAAGAGCAGCTCAATCACATCTTCTACGGAGAGACTCTTCTCCATGAGAAGGTCAAGTGTGACGTAGAAGAGCTTGCTACTCGGAACCAAGGAGAGGATCTTCTCCACTATCACGATCTTGGGAAGCTCGAAAGAAGTTGCCCCAATCCTGTCCACAATACCTCACAAGCGAATAAGAGAGTCAAGTAAATCCTCATTATCAATAGCATGAAAAGCAAAGAACTCCTCAACAATAGAACTACTAGCATGATCAATAGGACACTCACAAACATCATCAATGCTAGTAGAGCAAGCAAGATCAAGAGACAAATCATTATCAATCATCATGTTAGGCGTACTAGTAGAGAAACCTATCAAGTCATTGCTAGAAGAATCTAGGCACTCACTAGTACAAGGCACATCCGCACCATCATCACAATCATCATAAAAGTATTGGCAAAGTCCACAAGAGTGTCTATCAACTCATCCGGAATCATGGCATTTAGTTAGCTCTTAAAGCGATCCTTCCATGAGCCCTGACCCGGCCCCGAATGGGATGACATCCCAACTCAATACGGTCACTACTCAATGCGGTTAAGCCTTATAATGAGCACTTGGCTCTAATACCACTTGAAAGGGCCGAGTGACCAAGAGGGGGGGTGAATCGAGAACTCATACTATGTACCAAACTCGCCAATTCCTATAACCGACCACTCAAAACAACTCCTACACAATCCTAGTGGTGATCACACTAGCAAGATAATGAACCTATGAAAGGAACAACATCCTAAACATACTAGCGGATCACACAAACGCAATACAACTCCTATGCAAGCTAGTTACCAAAGATACGTGGAAACAAACAACTAGCTAGCAAGGAGTTCTACTATATCAAAGCTACTCGATCAACAAGCTTATAGAAAGCATACAAGCATGAGTAGCACAATATATACTAGGGTGATCAATCAAGCCAAAGCAACTCCAATACGTGCTAGTGATCAAGTATGAAGGCTAAGCACTACTAGCAAGTAAAGAAGCCTATCCATGCAAGTCTACAAGGTAGTCAACTAGAGCAAGGTAAGCACACAAGCATGAATAGCATGATATGTAAATGTGGAAAGTAAAGCATCATAGTAAGGAGTAGAGTAAGGGTTGTATTTTTTTTCCCAAGGTCTCAGAAGGATGTGGTCTTCCCCTAATCCTCATTGGACCACTCCCGCCGGAGTCCCAGACCCTCCTGCCACCAAGTGGAGTTCTCGTCCACGAGCCCCCAATCACTCCTCGAGTGAAGACATGGTGTGCGTCACCGCTGCACAAAGCACAAGCTCGCCTCCCTCGAGAACTTGTCGTACTCTCCGAGCCGGCACGGGCACTCACAAGCGATGCCCATTCCAACGGCAGGCTCAAACCGTGTACAAACGTGTGACGGCCTTCACAACCGATCATGATAGGCTCGATCACCGACACCTAACCGGTCTAGGTCTCACTATAGACCAAGAGTAGCAATCTAGATCACACCCTCAAGGATACCCTAGCCTCAGATGTGCAAGATGCTCAAACTACTCTTCTCTAGCACTCTCAAGATATGCAATATCTCCTCCTAGTGCTCTCCTCTTTTCCTGTTGGACCTTACCAATTGCTCTCAGGTATTCCACTGGCCAAGAGAGGTCTCCAAGACCCCAGCAACAAAGTTATATAGGCTCCCAACCTCAAACTAGTCCTTGCTCCATGAAATCAGCTTCCTGGGTAAACTGACCAGACAGTCCGGTCACTGCCTGACCGGACAGTCCGGTCAGTGCAACTCGATGCACAACTGGCTCTGCCCCTGCTGAAACTCCAACTGACCGGACAGTCCGGTCACTAGACCGGACCGTCCGGTCCACTTTCTCTCTCCATTCCAGGAGCCTCCGTGAAATACACCTCTTCTGCCTCCTATCACTCCTACTGACCGAACTGTCTGGTCAACAGACCGGACCATCCGGTCTGTATGGAGTCTCCTGCTGATAGAGTCCTGCTCCTCGCGCTAAATCCTGGAAAACTCCCCATAGTGACCGTACAGTCCGGTCTCCACTGACCCTTCTGTCCGGTCTCTATGTCCAGAAGCTGAAACTTGTCATCCTCGCTTGACTTAGTTTCCCGGCTTCTCCGAATAGCTCCTTGGCTTCTCCACTGTCACCTAGTGCCTGTGATTTCACCGAGCAACCTTGCACATCACCGACTAGACATGACCTAAGAGAATGACCTAGACCCTTCTTGATAGTCCGGTTTTTCCTATGGACTCAAAGCCCTAACAACTACTCAAGTGTTTCAAACACTTGCACCATAGCTTGTTCTCCGCTTTGATCCATCTCCATCAACCCTTGGACTCCATCAAGTTCACAAGCCTCTATGCTTGCAGTCATTGTCATCCATTGCCAAGGACGTCGTAGACAATCATCATAAGATAGAAAGGGTTTCCTACACGAACAACACTCGTGTAGATATTAGTCACATTTCATGTTTATCATGCATCACCAAAACTCCATACCTCGGGGTGACCTCAATGGTCATGATCCTTACAAAGCTAGGCATAAGAGTATCTTGGTTTAACAAAGATATGACTATAAGAGTTATACCAACTCACCAAAGACGGGGGTAAAGATATTCAATGATAAATAGGGGAGCAGTGATACATGAGAGATCCACACTAAGATAGATAAAAGAGATCGATTAAGCTAGCCGGGAGGATAACGAGTCTAAGTCTAGAATTCCTAAGATAAACTTTCCTAAATCTAGTCAAGTGTCAAAATTCCTAGTTACTCAGGTTGAGTGCTTGCACCAAATCCATGGTACAGCCTCGAGTCTTTAACCAATAAGCTTACTTTGGGGCACGACAACGATCCACTAATAGGATCGGTAACTAACCTCGTGCACTAGTGGGCACGTTACCGCTAGACAACCCTGCTTGAGACTTCCCGAACATGGTGGAATACTAAATGGACGGATAGGGCTGTCACCACCTACCGCCTACCACATAGCCCGTGGGGACGAATGCAAATCTAGCTAGTGTTAACTTAGGCACCGCGCCTACGCCTTCACTAGATATCCTTTCGTTGGCCTAGCGGAAGAATAGCCGGAAAATAACCAAGTCTAAGTTCTATTTGAGAACTAAAGTTAATTAAATCCTAGCCGGGAACCTAGTAGACTATGCTTCAAAGTTCTTTCCCGATAATTGTAACTTGAGGAAATTGACTAAGTAAAGATAAATACTTGACAAGATAAATAAGGTAAAGATATTTATATTTAATAAAAGATAAGTCTCACAAAAAGGAGAAAAGATACAAGAGAGCTCATACCAAGACTCCGAGATGACATCCGGAATCCTGAGCTATGCTCTCGACTACACTCTAACTCCCGACTAACTAACCTACTCTGCTAGTAAGAAAAGTAGTGGGAAATGGACTTCAATGTGCTTCACTTGCTTTTCTTCTTTTCTTTCTGCCAAATTTCCCCTCTATTTATAGGTGGCGAAGGGTTGGCGGGTATTTGTAGGTGAAGGAGAGTCGGTGGGCAAAATTTCCCCCGCCGAGCGGTGGGCCACACCGGGCGGCCGGGCATGTCGGGCGGCATGCACCGCCGAACGGTAGGCCAGGCCGGGCGGCCGTTGGATGGAGTTGGTTCCCGACCGACTTGTCTTTGGTTGGCTCAGATCTTGTCTTGATGATGGTTCCTAGGTTGGTTTGCGCCGGATTTCCTATTTTGGAGTCAGTAGGCCTCATGGGCCTCATGGGCTGGCAATCCTGGGAGGCCAACCCAGGCCGGGCGGCAGGATAGGCCGGGCGGTAGGCCAGGCCGAGTGCAACCCAGGCCAGGTGGTAGGCTAGGCCGAGCGGTAGGCCAGGCCGGGCGGCGGCCTAGGCCGGGTGCCGACCCCCTCCGGGTCGTCCCATGACTTGTCTCGGTTAGGCCACTCGTGGACCCTTTTCCCTTAGCCATATTTTATTGCTTTTTATCCGGGAGGAGAAAATAGCTTCATGGTGGAACGTTTTACAGAATCAGCCGGATCGAATGATCAGCCTGATGAGACTCTATTTTGACTAGCCGGGTGGCTGATTTTAGCCTGATATGACCCTGTCGTCTAGGTTCTGATTTCAGCCATCACGACCCTGCCCGGGCCCTGATTTCAGTCTCATACGACCCTGTAGGCCAGCTGTTTTAAGGCAGGATCGGCCGACGGGGTATTTTTATGATTGGAATCAAGGGTGATGTAGAGGATCTTGCTACTAGGGAGCAAGGTGAGGATCTTTTCAACTATCACAATCTTGGGAAGCTCGAAAGTAGTTGCTCCAATCCTATCCACAATACCTTGCAAGCGAATAAGAGAGTCAAGTAAGTGCTCATTCTCAATAGCACGAAAAGCAAAGAACTCCTCAACAAGTGTATCACTAGCATGACCAATAAAAGATTCATAAACATCATCATCACTAGTCCTACTAGAAGAGCAAGTAAGATCAAGAGAGCCAACATCATCAATCATCACATTAGGCACACTAGTAGATCAACCTATCAAATTATCACTAGTAGAATCTAGGCACTCACTAGAACTAGGCACATCCACACAATCATCATCATATACATGATCATCAGTAAAGGTATTGTCAAAGTCCACAAGTGTGTCCATTAACTCATCCGAAATCATGGCATTTAGATAGCTTTCCAAGCGATCTTTCCATGAGCCATGACCCGGCCCCGAATAGGATGACATCCCAACTCAATACGATCGCTACTCAAGACGATTAAACCCTATGATGAGCACTTGGCTATAATACCACTTGAAAGGACTGAGTGACCGTGATGGGGGGGTGAATCGGGAACTTGCACTATGTACCAAAATTGCCAATTCCTAAAACCGACCACTCAAAACAACTCCTATACAATTCTAGTGGTGAGCACACTAGTAAGATAATGAACCTACGAATGGAACAACAACCAAAGCATATTAGTGGATCACACAAGGCAATGCAACTCCTATGCAAGCTAGTGATAAAGACACACGAAAGCAAACTGTTAGCTTAGCAAAGAAGCCTACTCATGCAAATCTACTAGATCATCAAGTATAAGATAAGCACACAAGCATGAGTAGCACTATACATACTAGGGTGATCGATCAAGCCAAAGCAACTCCTATACATGCTAGTGATCAAGTCAAAGCTAAGCACAACTAGCAAGTAGAGAAGCCTATTCATCCAAGTCTACAAGTAATCAACTAAAGCAAGGTAAGCATACAAGCATGAATAGAATGGTATGTAAATGTAGAAAGTAATGCATCAAAGTAAGGAGTAGATTAAGAGATGGCTCATGATTTTTTCTCGATGTCTCGAAAGGATGGCGCCTTCCCTACTCCTCGTTGGACCACTCCCGCTGGAGTCCCGATCCCTCCCGCCACCAATGTGGAGTTCTCGCCCACGAGCCCGCAGTCACTCCCGGAGTGAAAACACGGTGTGCATCACCGCTGCCATCATGACACAAGCTCGCCTTCCTTGAGAACTTGCTGGACTCCCCGAGCTGACATGGTCGCTCACTATTGATGCCCCATTCACCGGTGGGCTCAAACTATATACAAACATGTGACGGCCTTCACAACCAATCATGATAGGCTCGATCATCGGCACCTAACCGGTCTAGGTCTCATCATAGACCAAGAGTAACAACATAGATCACATCCTCAAGGACACCCTAGCCATAGATGTGCAAGATGGTCTAGTTACTCTCCTCTAGCACACTCAAGATATGCAATATCTCCTTCTATTGCTCTCCTCTCTTCCTCTTGGACCTTATGAAATGCTCTCAGGTATTCCGCTATCCAACAGAGGTCTCCAAGACCCCAACAACGAAGTTATATAGGCTTCCAACCTCCAACTAGTTGTTGCTCCATGAAATTAGCTTTCTGGGCCTACTGATCGGACTGTCCAGTCACTACCTAACCGGACCTTCCGGTCACTGCAATCCTGAGCACCAACGGCTCTGCCCCTCTGCTAACTTCCACTAATCCGACCATCTGGTCCATTTCTCTCTCTAGTCTAGAAATATTTCTGTGACACCTCTGGTGTCAAGATATTAGCGGGGTGACTGTAAGAACAATATGAGACCATGGATAAGCCCACCCATGAAAAATTTAGAAACATTTGAATAGCATTTGAATGAAATTTCATCAAATTTGAAACCCATTTGAACAACAAGTCAAACATTTTGAATATAACATAGTGCCACCAAAAATATATGTTGTAGGTATTCATTCAAAATAATTCTTAGCAAAATCCCAGATTTTTATTCCAGAATTAAGTTCCCCAAATAAATGCTAAATAGTTGAAAACATACCATATTTAAAACTTTCTCATTTAAATTTGATTGCAACTCGTTGAACATACTTATTTTCTAAATTTAGATCACATCATGACAAACATGCTCATATTTTTAGTTTTGCAAGTTGAACTCTAGAATAAAAGATATTAAAATATGAATTAAATGCTCATGCACTGTTGTAAAATCTATAGTTGTGCATTTATCTATGTTCAAAGCTATTTAAATGCTAAAAGAGTAAATATGCATGCTATGATAGTAATTTCAGTCCTGAGGATCTTATATTACATTGTACTATGCTTGCATGCCATATAGTACTTCGCATATGCACGAAACAAATTGTTTAGCTCTAAGCATGCCTTTAGTTGTTATTTTTCTAGCATTTGATTGATGCATGCTCTTTTTGCGAAATCCCTGCTAAAAGATTATATTCGGTGCATGTAACAGCTCTTGAAATTTTCATGCTTGTATCACCTACATAAGTTTACGTTTCACATTAATCCTTTTTATAGCTTGCAACTTGTGATTTTCAATAATAAATAAAATGCTAGGAAGTTTTGAGAATAACAAATTTGTATAGGTTCCTCTAGTCATGCACCATTTTAATAAAATGCCAAACCACCTTGCATATTAATACGCTGAACAGATCTAAAATAAATAGAGAAGATCCTAATATAATCATATATTAGTCTTTGTTATAGATCAATTCATGCCCTTTGCTCTCTGACATACTTTAGTCATTCCTAGCCATACTGCAAGGTCTCCTATATTAATTTGCATTATTTTAGTCTGTATAAATCATTTTGGCTCCTACACTAATTTAATTATTTAAATTAATTGGCTCCATGCATGTTACTAAAATATGGTCCAAAAATCACCCTTGATATGTTCTACCTGTAGTAAATTTTTTAAGATAATATTCAAATAATTAACTTGACTTATAAGCTTAAATAACACACTTAACTATATAGCCACTTGGTTTAGGTTTACGTTACATAGAGGCATTTCATGCTTGTGGCATGCATATGCACATTAAGATCATATTTACTTTATTTAACCATTGCCCATGTTCATATACACTTACATTACTCCAACCTACATGCGTGTACTTTATTTGAATGCACAATCATCAACTAAACCAAATTGATGAAGCAAATATGCAAAGTGAACTAACACTAATATACAGAACTTCATTTGTTATATATCATAACAACATATTAAACTTCTGTTAAGAAAGTTTTGTGAATTATTTCTCATGCACAACATCACATTTGCATCATATAGATGACGAGGTGAACCACGTGAAGGTTGGAACGGAGCAGGAGCCAGAAGGGCAAGGAGGTGATCCCCGCTAACCAGGAACCCGCTCAAGGCAAGCCCCGGTGCATCCTACCAAATTTTACTCTTTTTATCTTATCACTAGTTAGTGTGTTGTAGTCTTGCCTGTGCATTAGGTTTGTAGGAGTTGTTTGAAAACCTAGAATTATAGTAAGTTCTGCATACCTGATAATAGCCTCAGGACGGTAGTCGCTCTGCTTAATTTAGGACAATCATTCGTCGAGTGGTATGAAGACCACTCGTAGATCAGGAAATATTATCACTTGGGAATGATGTCAGATGAAGGAAAGTTGGAATGGGATAACAGATGAAGATCGGACGGGCAACTAGGTGGAAAGGGAAGGACAACTTGTCTTCAAGGAGATAGCCCCGTCCGTGTCACCTAAGGCTACGCCTCGTGTCCGGCCCATGGGATCAAGTTTAAACGTACTGTTTGCATGCTTGAGATATGGGTCCCGTAAATCGATATAGCTACGACTATTGCATGGTTGGAAGATACCCTACTTCTTAAGGCGGCACTCAGGATGAGAGGAGGGAGGAATCTACCCACGGATGGCAGCACGGGGCGCATCGTGTGGGGGACCCTTCTTGAAGGAGCCAGGCTCGGAAGACCCTGCAGTACCGTATGCGAAAGGTTGCTCCATGCGGCTTCCATGAAGCACGTATGGATCGTACAAGTAGGTTTCTCCTGCAGGATATAAATCGATTCGAGTCGCTGCCCCTCACAGTAACGAGTACCACTTGATAACTCCGTCGGAACAGTGTCGGAAGCCATTAATTTGTTGAAAGGGTTTAATGTTGCTGTTTGGAAATTATTATTAATTGTATTGCAACCATGATTGTGGTAGTCATAGTGCAAACTAAATTTATTACTTCGTCTATTAACTTAACTTGATGCTAAAACTTGAAAAGTAAGGACCCACTCTTAGGCTGGCTTTTTGGCAACATAAACCCCACTCATAGCCTGTGCATGTGTAGGAGTCGACTGTAGTCGGTCACCTTGATAGGTTAGTCTTGCTGAGTAAACTAGTTACTCATGGCGACGTTCTATATGGTTTTCAGATGACCAAGGTGGAGACTGCCACTGTGGTGGGAGGTTCCACTGGGAAGGCCAATGACCAGACTGCTGGAACATCGAGTGGGAGCGGTGCATCGATGATGAGGAGGGGTAGACCATTGATTGCCGGCACGGTGTTCGGGCAAACACCTACAAGCCGGATGTTCTGTGTGAATCATCGTGAGAGGGCAAATGTATCTTACTTATCCCATTGGACCATTTTATTTCTGATGAACTATTCGCTTCCGCACTTTTAAAGACCCTGGTTTGTAATCTAAATTCAGATTTATGTAAAACTCTGTACTATATCTATGTTCTCTTTGCAATTATATTCGTCTGTTATATGTTGTATTATTGGACGTCACAACGCGTGATGTCACCCGAGAATGATCCTGGAATGGAGCCGGCTCCGTGGTAAGCCGGTTCTATGATAGCGTGGTATCAGAGCTATCTCAGAAATAGTGCAATATTCAAAAACATATTTCCGAAAACCACGTTACAAACGTGTGAGGACGTGCCCATTAGGTCTATAATAGTTATGAACAGGTGGCAAGCTAACTTCTGACTCCAACATAGGCCTAGATTTATATTACTGCAAAACTTACTATTCCGTAACGACGCACCTACGATCAGGTAAGAAAGTAAGTTGCAAAATGCTCATACTCTCCGGTTTCCAGATTGTCACGAGGTGTCCCTACCTAAGTGGGTTAAAGGGAGTCCCTGTTCTTTAGAACATAAGGGGCCGTCCAGGTCATCGATACCATGGTGAACGTCCTGCCACGTGATGTAGATCATGGCGGCTTTTCTCCAGAAAGCGACCTACCTGGGGTGCAGCCCGTATGGAATGATACGGGGTGTATTTAAATTTCTGTCAAAATATTATCTATCTATCTATCAATTGCCTGAAATATGGATGGTTGAATGGAATTTTCTGCAGGTACGCTAACCACGATTCGCGTAAGAAACGTGTAGAATACGACTAACTTGAGAGATTGACTGCCACCGACTATACGTATGGTCCTATTCGTGATCAAATTTTTATTTTGTGAGGACGTGTAGGCCGAAAGCATATACATTCATGAAAAAGATTAAATCATCAAGTCACTTTGACGAAACTGAAATTTCAGCTAGCATATCATGCACATAAAAATCGATATCTTCTCATTCAAAAATCAAAAGTATGCAAATAAATACTTGTTGAACTCATGAACAAACTCTCTGTATATCCAGCAAGAAATTTTTGTTTAGAGATTACCGAACAATACCGTTATGGTTCGTTCGAGCCGGCACACCACTTTGGTATCAATCGGAAAATTCAGATTTGTCACCTATCTTGTAAAATTCATAACTTTTTGCTTAGACCACTTCTAAGGTTGTATGAGTACCCCTTGAAAAGTTTAGGAATTTTTCTACAACTTTGGTAGTTTAAGCTTTCGGTTTTGGGGCATGGAAGGGAAAGTTATGAGCAAATCTTCAGAGTAACCCAGTTCTGTCGAGAAGATTGGTTCAGAAAAGTTATCGGTAGTATAAATTGCATATCTTGAATTCTAAAAATTTATTGAAGGCGCGTAAATATGCGTTAGAAGGGTGTTAAAACTCTCCACAAAATTGATAGTTTACTTCTATGGTTAAATGAAAGAAAGACTGGACTTCAGCCCCTTTTTCAGACCAAACACAGCGCTGCCCATAAAGGATTTTCAGATTCTGAACTATGACTTAGAAAACTTGTAACTCCTAAATCGCTTATCCGTTTAGGGTATGCAGATATGCGTTGGAAAGGTGAGAGAGTCCTCTACGACTTCGGTATGAGCCTAGATAACTAGTTTTGCCCATATTGGGAGCAGATTCTGTTTTCGTGTTACCGGTTAATAAGGTGACAGAATGGGCAGGGAGCAGAATTTCAGAAACTGAGAGTCAACTTAGAAAAATTATAGCTCTGAACAAATTATCAGATGAGGGTGTATAAATACTCGTTGGAAAGATATTGAAATTTTCTGCAAGTTTGGTATTCATTGGTCCCACTGATTCTGCACTTAAGTTGGTCGTTTTGCCGTTTTAGTAGCTGCTGTATAGTTATGGCAGAACTGAACATGTTATAAAACTTTTGGGCAAGTATGCTTTTTGATATTGTAACAGCATGAATAGCTACCCACCATCATACATTTGTTTTTCCTTGCTGAGCTACATTTTTCTATTCTAGGAGCACGTTGAATATCTTTTCAACTTCCTTGTTTTGTTGTATGTTCTTCTCAATATCATTATAACTTCTCTTACCATCAAAACTTTGATGATCCTCCATTTCTTGTCAGGCATTCCAATAATGTCTTCCCTATATATTGCCATATTCTTGCTCCAATAAAAATCGGAGGTTTGAATTATGAGCATCTTTACAGCTCTATAATGTGCATCACGAATATGCACGAAGCATCATGTATGCACTATATCCTGTGCACCATAATGCAACCCTTCATATGTGCACCATGTAATCATTTGCGTCATGACATGAGCATTTTGCATGTGCACCATGCATAACTCATCATGTTATATGCATCATGACGTGTGCACCATTTTATATGCATACATCGATGCATCATATGACATACGCATCATCAAGCATCATCTTCATGTGCAACATATGTCATTATGCAAGGGCATCATTGCATATGCACTACCATTCATGTGCATTACATCACACAAGCATGCCCTGAATATAAAGTGCACCATAACATTTGGGTAATCATTGGGGTGCATTTGGGTACTTATTAACGATCAATAAGCATGAATAACTAATTATAATGAGCAAGAATATAAAATCTTTGATTATCCATATTGTTGAACCAAATTTTGTTGTTTCCTCCCCACAACCATTGTCATTGAGGAGCAACCAAGAGATCTAATACCTTGATAATCTATTTTATTTGATTGCCCACTTGATTCAAACCTCACCTTGAATTATCAATCTTCTATATGCTAGAATAACTATTCTGCAAGATTGATTCCCTTGTTTGTTCGGTTTTGTAGAGAAGCAAGTAATAATTTCTTTTTGCTAGATTATTGATCACAATCAATTTTGAAATCTTTCCCCATCTCTATCCTTGACACCTAAAGTTATCGAACTTTTGTTGTCCTAAGCTATTAATGAAAATGTTGTTTGACGTTATACAACTAAATCATGGTGCTGACCTCCATCAGAAAGATTATAGCATTTAATAAATGTGACTCAATTATGCTAATCTTGTAATAACTCGTTGCCCTTATGATGTCTTTCCTCCTAGTTGCGTTTGCGGTCAAAAGCACCCAACATAAGCCTCTTCAAATCACTCGCAAATCAATTGTTATGTGGGTTTACTTCTTCGGCAAGCTAATAGAACCTATAGTGGTAATAATCGTGTGTCGGTGGCTTGGTAAGCAGTGAGTGAAGCTCCAGGCCCATGGGAGTTCTTACCAACCTTTTTCCTTGTGATTTGCAAAAATTACCTCAACCCCTATGTGACTGCCCAGATACTTGGCAACTCGTCACTCGGTTCGATCTCGGTCGAAATTTCTGGTTGTATCTTCTGCTGGCCCTCTTAAACTTCTTTATCATGTCGAGAACCATTTATCCACTACCTTCCAAACCTTAAGGCATTCCAAAGGGTTCAAACTACAAATCTCGATGTTAACATCTACTTCAATTGCAACCAACACAGTAATTGTTTTAGGCACAACCTTCTCCGAGGTATGAGGTACCCGTCGCTGTTGTGAATCCATCATCACGTGCACACATCCACCCTATGCGGCCACCGCAATAGTAACTCTAGTGCCCAACATCACAAAGCTAACCCTACAAATGTCATGCAAGAATTCGATAGACGGGAATAGATAGATCGAGACACTAGAAAGATCAAATTCCTCAAGACGCAATGGACTAGAACTAGTACAGCAAGCAGGGGAGAAAGTACTGGAAATCCAATCAAATCTACGAGCTGTGAGATCCAGGTAAAAGAGCTATGCGGATAAAAGGTGTCGCCCGTTAGAATTCAGAGCGGTTGATTTGGTCTATCTCCATGTGTCATTCATCAAAGGTGTGCAATGATTTGGAAATTGTGGAGAACTTAGCACAACATTACAATGGTCCCTACCTAATCACTACAAGATATGGACTCATAGCTTAGAAGCTCCAACCATCCGCCACAACAGCAGAACAACATGATAGCACCGAACCCTTGCTACTACTATGGCCGCGCTGGACACTCCTCTAGAGAGTGTGGTTAACCCAAGAAGAAAGCTGGTTTTAATCCCTAGAACAATAACAACAAGTGCGCGCTGCATAGGACTAGCAATGTGAACACCATCACCATGGAGACAATTCCGACAAAACAGCCTGCCATAACTTGCACGTTTCATACTTGAGACCACCTCGCACCAACTCCCTTCGGTTTTAAGCAGCATGTTGAGAACCATTTCCCCCACCTTTGAATCTCGGGACGAGATTTCTTTAAGGAGAGAGGGTTATGACACCTTTGGTGTCAAGATATTAGCGGGGTGACTGTAAGAACAATATGAGACCATGGATAAGCCCACCCATGAAAAATTTGAAAACATTTGAATAGCATTTGAATGAAATTTCATCAAATTTGAAACCCATTTTAACAACAAGTCAAACATTTTGAATATAACATAGTATCACCAAAAATATATATTGTAGGTATTGATTCAAAATAATTTTTAGCAAAATCCCAGATTTTTATTCCAGAATTAAGTTCTCCAAATAAATACTAAATAGTTGAAAACATACCATATTTAAAACCTTTCCATTTGAATTTGATTGCAACTTGTTGAACATACTTATTTTCTAAATTTAGAGCACATCATAATAAACATGCTCATATTTTTATTTTTGCAAGTTGAGCTCTCGAATTAAAGATATTAAAATAAATAGAGAAGGATTTTTGAAACAACTAACAAAATAATTAAAACTAAAAGCCTTGCTGCCCCATCTGTCAGCCACTGAAGTGCCTTCTTCCTCGCTGGTTGGCCGCCGCGGGCGGCACTTCGCCGCGTGGCCGGCGCCGAGGCGCCCTCTCCTCATCTGGTCCAAAAACCGGGTGCCCAAAACCGTGGCCGCCCCTGGTTTCCTCCCACCCCACCCTCACTTCTCTCTTTCTTCCTCTCTGCTCACGCACCCGTGCTCCCCCGCCATTGACGCCTCCCTCTCTGTGCTTGCCTGCTCCTGCGTGTGCAAGCCATCTATGTGAGCTCCAAGCTGCTGGGACCTGAGCCCAGTCACCCCGGAGCTTCTTGGACCGGCGCCCTGCTCTCCCCCGCCCTCTACATCCTGGCCGACTGTTTCCTTCCCCGAGCCGAGCTGCCATGGCCACCCGAGCTTGCGCGAGCTCACCTGGCCACCCTGGACTCTCCCCGTCCCGGCCGAGCTTCCCCACAGCGTCGCCTACTCCCCATCTCCTTCCCTGAGAGCCCGCTCCTCCTCGAGTGCAGTGTCGCCGACGGATTTGGCCTCGTCTCCCCCAACTCCGACCGTCGCCGTTCTTCCTCTCCCACGCCGCACGCCGCTCGACTCCGCCCGGCGTCTGCCTCCTCACATCATCGTGCAGCCCCTCCAGCGAACCTTCCCGCCCTTCTGGTCACGCCTCTCCTCCGCCTGGGTCGCCTTCTGCCGCCTGCACTGGCGGGAGCCCCATCAGGCTCACCCTGCGCGGCCGTAGCCATGCCGCCGTCAAGCGCCGAGGGCACGCGCGCACTGGCCCTTGTCTGGCGTGGCCAGCAACTACTGGGTCTAGTTCTTTTTGGCCCAGTTGTCAGGTATTGCCTCTGCAATTTAAGATAAACCAACCAACTGTTTTCCATCTTTAAAAATCAACATAGGAAAATTCACTGCATTCTATGGATTCAGGAAATCAAGATCTATCCACTAGAATTGGTTACATGTCATGAGAAGCCATGAATATTTATAGGGATTTATCTCTTCGATATGCATGGTTGGTTTATAGCTCACGATATATTACCATGTAAATGAAATGGCCTTGCATCCATTCTACCTATGTTGCATGTAACTTAAATATGAATTAAATGCTCATGCACTGTTGTAAAATCTAAGGTTGTACATTTATCTATGTTCAAAGCTACTTAAATGCTAAAAGAGTAAATATAAATATGCATGCTATGATAGTAATTTCTATCCTGAGGATCTTATATTACATTGTACTATGCTTGCATGCCATATAGTACTTCGCATATGCACGAAACAAATTGTTTAGCTCTAAGCATGCCTTTAGTTGTTATTTTTCTAGCATTTGATTGATGCATGCTCTTTTTGCGAAATCCCTGCTAAAAGATTATATTCGGTGCATGTAACGGCTCTTGAAATTTTCATGCTCACCTACATAAGTTTATGTTTCACATTAATCCTTTTTATAGCTTGCAACTTGTGATTTTCAATAATAAATAAATGCTAGGAAGTTTTGAGAATAACAAATTTGTATAGGTTCCTCTAGTCATGCACCATTTTAATAAAATGCCAAACCATCTTGCATATTAATACGCTGAACAGATCTAAAATAAATAGAGAAGATCCTAATATAATCATATATTAGTCTTTGTTATAGATCAATTCATGTCCTTTGCTATCTGACATACTTTAGTCATTCCTAGCCATACTGCAAAGGTCTCCTATATTAATTTGCATTATTTTAGCCTGTATAAATCATTTTTGCTCCTACACAAATTTAATTATTTAAATTAATTGGCTCCATACATGTTACTAAAATATGGTCCAAAAATCACCTTGATATGTTCTACCTTTAGTAAATTTCTTAAGATAATATTCAAATAATTAACTTGACTTATAAGCTTAAATAACACACTTAACTAGATAGCCATTTGGTTTAGGTTTATGTCACATAGAGGCATTTCATGCTTGCAGCATGCATATGCACATTAAGATCATATTTACTTTATTTAACCATTGCCCATGCTCATATACACTTGCATTACTCTGACCTACATACGTGTACTTTATTTGAATGCACAATCATCAACTAAACGAAATTGATGAAGCAAAAACGCAAAGTGAACTAACACTAATATACAGACTAAACTTCATCTGTTATACATCATAACAACATATTAAGGAGCCAGAAGGGCAAGGAGGTGATCCCCGCTAACCAGGAACCCGCTCAAGGCAAGTCCCGGTGCATCCTACCAAGTTTTACTTTTTTTATCTTATCACTAGTTAGTGTGTTATAGTCTTGCCTGTGCATTAGGTTTGTAGGAGTTGTTTGAAAACCTAGAATTATAGTAGGTTCCGCATACCTGATAATAGCCTTAGGACGGTAGTCGCTCTGCTTAATTTAGAACGATCATTCGTCGAGTGGTATGGAGACCACTCGTAGATCAGGAAATATTATCACTTGGGAATGATGTTAGATGAAGGAAAGTTGGAATGGGATAACAGATGAAGACCGGACGGCCAACTAGGTGGAAAGGGAAGGACAGCTTGTCTTCAAGGAGGTAGCCCCGTCCGAGTCACCAAGGCTACGCCTCGTGTCCGGCCCATGGGATCAAGTTTGAACGTACTGTTTGCATGCTGGAGATATGGGCCCAGTAAACCAATGTAGCTACGACTACTGCATGGTTGGAAGATACCCTACTTCTTAAGGCGGCACTCGGGATGAGAGGAGGGAAGAATCTACCCACAGATGACGGCACGGGGCGCATCGCATGGGGGACCCTTCTCGAAGGAGCCAGGCTCGGAAGACCTTGAAGTACTGTATGCGAAAGGTTACTCCATGCAGCTTCCATGAAGCACGTATGGATCGTGCAAGCAGGTTTCTCCTGCAGGATGTAAATCGATTCGAGTCGTTGCCCCTCACAGTAATGAGTACCACTTGATAACTCCACCGGAACAGTGTTGAAAACCATTAATTTGTTGAAAGGGTTTAATGTTGCTATTTGGGAATTATTATTAATTGTATTGCAACCATGATTGTGGTAGTCATAGTGCAAACTAAATTTATTACTTTGTCTATTAACTTGATGCTAAAACTTGAAAAGTAAGGACCCACTCTTAGGCTGGCTTTTTGGCAACATAAATCCCGCCCATAGTCTGTGCATGTCTAGGAGTCGGCTGTAGTTGGCCACCTTGACGGGTCAGTCTTGCTGAGTAAACTAGTTACTCAGGGCGATATTCTATGTGGTTTTCAGATGACCAGGGTGGAGACTGCCACTGTGGTGGGAGGTTCCACTGGGAAGGCCAGCGACCAGACTGCTGGAACATCGAGTGGGAGCGATGCACCGATGATGAGGAGGAGTAGACCATTGATTGCCGGCATGGTGTTCGGGCAAACACCTACAAGCCGGATATTCTGTGTGAATCGTAGTGAGAGGGCGAATGTATCTTACTTATCCTGTTGGACCATTTTATTTCTGATGAACTATTCGCTTCCGCACTTTTAAAGACTCTGGTTTATAATCTAAATTCAGATTTATGTAAAATTATGTACTTTATCTATGTTTTCTTTGCAATTATATTCATCTGTCATGTGTTGTACTATTGGACATCGCAGCGCGTGACGTCACCCGAGAATGATCCTGGAATGGAGCCGGCCCTGTGGTAAGCCGGTTCTGTGACAATTTCAGCGTTGCTTCTTCTCTGTCCTGTTCCTTTGCTGTACTGACCGTATGGTTCGGTCACCTGACCGTGTCGTCCGGTCTCTATAGCTCCTACATAGATAGATTCCTTGCTTCATCATTGTAAGTCCTAGACAACTTTACCTAGTGACCGTACAGTCCAATCACCATTCACCCCTCTGTCTGGTCACTATGTCCAGAAGCTGAAACTTGTCGTCTTTGCTTGACTTTGTTTCCTGGCTTCTTCGAACGGCTTCTTGGCTTCTCCACTGTCACCTAGTGTATGTGATTTCACCGAGCAACCTTGCATATCACCGACTATACATGACCTAAGAAAAATGACTTACACCCCCTTGATAGTCTAGTTTTTCCTATGGACTCAATGCCCTAACAACTAGACAAGTGTTCTCAACACTTGCTCCATAGCTTGTCCTTTATTTTGATCCATCTCCATCAACCCTTGGACTCCATCAAGCTCACAAGCCTCCATGCTTGTGGTCATTGTCATCAATCGCCAAGGCCGCCATCGACAATCATCATAAGGTAGAAAAGAATTCCTATACGAACAACACTCGTGTAGAGATTAGTCACATTTTATATTTGTCATTCATCACCAAAACATCATACCACTACTCCCCCTATCGGGCGGCTGCAATTCGACATCGCCGACTCCCTGTCACGCGCACGCTAATGTAAAGAGACGAGCCACACCCGCTTTTCATGCACAACTTTGCCATTAATGGTGAAGTGAAGGTCCGTCGCATTTAAGCATGTAACGCCGCTCCATGTCGCCCACTGTGCTACACCGGCTCGATCGCTATTGATGGCACCCGCAGCTCGCTCCTCTAACCCCCAACCACCTCAGCGCCATCATGTACTCGGAGCGAAGCGCAAACAGGAAGGTGAGGACCCTGCCGCTTGCTCCCTGCCAAGGACACACTGCCACAGCCATTGACGCGCAGAGTCGCCATTGATGGCACTCCTACCCGATAGTCTGAGCACCCCCGGTGGTTCACCCCCATTCCAAGCTGCCTGCGCCTATAACTAGATGCGCCCGCGCCTCCTCTCCGCAACAACCCCAATGTTGCCTCCCCTTTCCCCTTCGAGCAGCCCAATTGCCATTTTCCCTCCACCCTCGAGCTCACGGACATGGCCAGGGATCTCCAAATTTCACCGCAACCCGGGCGCTTCTCCCCTAGATTCCTCCTCCCATGACCGCGCGAGGATCGTTGCCGTCGATTCCCCTTTCCCCGATCATCCTCCTCCCTTTCCCAGGAGCGAGACTGAGCACAGACACTCGGTCATGGCCAACACCCAACGAGAAACAAGATGCCCACATGAGTTCTGGCTACTTTGTAAAAGAGCCCCTCTTCTTATTCAAAATAAACCACCTTCTTAGTTAACTCACCCTTTTACATTTTGGCCCTCGAGTCCACCATGAACCCATAGACAACCCCTATCGACTCGATCCACTGAACCATACACCCGGTCCACAGATTTTCCTATACCAAAATAATTCTGGAATTTCCAAAACACCTAGGATTATGTCCTCTTGCACCTAGCCCCCTGAGCTCTAGCCTAATCCTATTTTATCCCAATATTTTTATAGAAAAGTACCTCAAATTTTCTATAATAATATTTTAGCCCCTTCCATTTTACAACCAAGCCCCTGATATGTTTTGTAATTACAATTAGGTCCTTGCGACCTTATGAAAATTACAAATAAGCCCCTAGACCTTCCAAAAATCATATCTTTTCAATCGTAGCTCTGATGAGAACGATTCTCGCACCCATGCGGTCGTCTCGGCACAAGGAACCTTTTGCCACCTACCATAGTTCTATTTCCATCACGATATTTTCCCCTTGTCCCCCTAAACACCATATCTTCACTGCCCGACCTCTGTTTCACCAATTCTTCCGCCGCTAGCCCTCTAAAGACCCAACCTACCTATAATCCCACTGGTAAACACCAAACCACCTAAATATTCTATCCAAAGTTTTAATTGGAGTATTGATTGTTTCTTATTTATTTTATTTTCTTCGCACTAGTGTGATGTACCGTAGCATGTGAAGAACCTGAGGAGGCCGATGCTGGAGATGAAGCTCGAAGGCCCAACTCTTGAGACGGACTCCGACACCATTACACAAAGCAACGTAAACCACGATGTTGAAGGATTAGCGTTACCAGGCAAGCTCTAACATCCCCTTGATCATATTAATCCTATCACAGTAATTTAGAAACCTACTTAGAACCTACTCTATATTGCATGCTCTCTTGAGTGCTATTGTGTGACTTACTTGCATGATTACTACCTACTTGAGTATCGGTAATTCCATTGTTGTTACCACAACACCTACCTGTATGTCTTACCCTACCACCCCGTAAGCTCCACATACACCGGCATTAGATGCCTAATGTATGAAACACTTCTATGCTTAGAAGCGCTTAGGAACCCCGTGATGAGGTTCATCGCAACATCCTATCACATAGTTCTATTTTGAAAATGGGTGAAGACGTGTTTGGTGGTATGCGTGTAAGTATGGTGTGGATGGGTGTTAAACCAACTGTGTGATGGTGAAGCTGGGTGGGATGTACTTGGTTGAGGGCGAGACTCCTTAGTACTGGTGCAGAGTACTTGGTGATGGTGTCTTCGGTGTAGATCCACCTACCATGGATGAGTGCTTGCCCGACCACTTAGAAATCGATAGCGAGACCTTAAACTTGGTGATATTCTCAATACGACCACAAAACCTGTATGGGCAGGACTAACACGGATCTTGGGTGACGCAACAAGGAAGTATCACCCAGCGAAGTAGAAATGGACTCAGGGATCAATGCGGTGAAATGATGATAAGTCCAGTACTTGGCAAAATTGTTGGTTGTGTGCCTTTGTTATGGTGATATGACTGTGTATCATCAATGGTAATATGACTATATGTCATGGTGAAATGCCTAAGCTCCGTGGTGGACTTGTGGGCATGCCTGGGTGAAGTGGGCGCGTTATGTGATCCGTAGCTAAGAGCACATAGCCTGTGGGTACAACATATTAAGCTCTGCAGAGTTAACCTTAAATCATTCGGATGTCCGTTGCCACCGTCATGGCACACCAATCATTGGGCTCTTGTTGACTAGCCAATCTCCTTGATGTGTGAGTGGTTGATGTGATACTCGTGTTTTGGAAGTGCAAGGTTTGGATATGGAGATCCATTCCTCTTAAAATATGAGAACTGTTGGGATTGATTGTAATCTCCCTCAGGTCCAACCTACTAAAATGTTGACAGGTCCCCTCTTTCCTTGAAATCTATTCTTAGTGAACCCCGCCTGCTTAGTTGCTAGTGCAGATATTAAACCCCTGTCCTACATCCTTGCTACAGCCATCAATGCATGATTTTACCCCTGAGTAGTGTTAGTGCCTGTTGAGTACCTTATGTCCTCACGGTTTTCTATTTGTGGTTTTAGTGAACGAACCCCCGAAGAGTAAAAGCAGTAGGGTTTCATCGTATGCTCAAGTCTACCTGTGGATAGAAGTGATGTGATGAATTGAAGAGAACTAGTCTTTCGTGCCTAATTTCTGCTGCCTCGTCTGGATTGTAACTTAGCCATGTTTGGTAAGTCATTCGTATTTTCTCATATTTTAGTACTGTATGGATTTGAGATAATCTCATTGTGCATACCAACTACTGATCCAGGGATTGGTACAGGATGCACAGGACACCCCGAAGAGTGGGGTGTCACATGCATTGCATTGCATCATTTGTATTTGCATTTGCATTGAGGTTCGCATTCATGAAGTGTTGAAGTTTCATCTTACAATTTGGAGTTATATTTTAGTTGTTGCAATACTATTATGTTGTAATTTAAATATGTCGCTTAATCAAACTATCCTTTGAATAACCTTGTCAAAACAATTTACTTATTGGGGTTTTCCATAAATCTCATATGCTTCTTTTATCATCTCAGGTACTTGAGCTTTGGAAGATATAAATGTGAGATGAGAGTAGCAACACGTGTATATGATTTACCATCATCTCACTGTTCGAACACTTGAGTTTTCATAATAACGCTTGGTCGTTTGAGTCTTTCTTTTTGTGGAATAATCTCTTGGAGTTGCAATGTCTTGTGTTGTCAATTCATACTAATTTTTTGATGCTTCCGCGTACTTTGTTGTTGATGGTAGTGTACTGTGGTAATGTTCTAGAATTTCTAGGGTTATGCTCTAGAATTTTCTGGGGTGTTACAATATCATGTGTTTTGAATCCCTATGGGATTTCGTATGATGGTGCACTCTAAGGGTCTCTTTAGAACAAAAGAACCCTATAGGAATGAAAATGCAATACAGGATTGGAAAACACTAAAGAAGTAGGCCTTTGGATAGGGTGTAGGAAATTCACAGGAAAATGAATCGCTAAGTGCACAATCCTTCTCATGTTAGATTAGTGAACGACAACATGACTTCCTTTCATTAGCAGGTGCATGCATACATACAACAGACAAGCTCTTTTGTTAGCAGTTGCAAACCATTGTTTTGCCTGGATCCTATGCAATAGGTATTGTAAAAGAGCTCGGACCCAATGTTTCATTTCCTCCAATTTTTCTGCAAAATTGCTTTCATAGGAAACTTTCCTTTGTTTTTCCTTAGCTCCATTCCTCCATTCCAGATGCATGAACAAGAATATTTCCCATTGGAATTTGAATCCTTTATTTTTTTCTCCAAAATTCCTTCAATCCAAAGGGAAACTAATACAGTGTTTTTTTTTCTATTCTTACATTTTGAGAACTGTACGTTTCAAAGGATGACTGGATTTTCCATGGAATTGATGTGAATGAAAATTTTCTTTAATTTCCTTGTAAGCCATTCCTACAAACCAAAGGTTGTTGCAAGAACTAAATTCATTTTTGCCTCAAATCCAAAGGAGACCTCTAGTCTTATCATGCATACAAGGAGTGTGAGTTCAAAACAATGAGTTGGCAATTCCTTACCAACATAAGGTTCTATAACTAGAACCTCTAACCAGAGGCTCCCTAGTGTGAGGTGGAAGTCTTTGGTAAGGGATTTTCTAGGAAGTATGGTGACATTCACCAAAGAGCACATCAACCACCTCTCAAGCCAAAACAAATTAAACTCATTGGTGTTCGGTATATAGCCAAAGTGTTAGGTAATAAAGTAGTTTTTTGAGGCAAGTAATAAACTAGGTTTTTAGGCTCGGGTATACACACCTCCACCACTAACTTTTTTGGTGTTATTCATTGAAACAAAATGTCCCTCAAGAGCTTCCACTCCTCTCCCTAATCTTATCAAAGGCTAAATTCGTGAGATTGGGTTCCAATGGCAACTTGGAGCTCCTTTCTCCTCAATGATGGAAACTGACAAGCACAACTTCAGTTACAACTTCTTAATGGAATGTTTATTATTATTGCAGCTTGGCTCATATGGAAACAAAGAAATGGAATTATCTTTGATAATTGCCCACCTACAATTGATGCCTAGAAAGGAAGGTTCAAAGATGAATGCTATCTACAAGCACACAGGATGAAAGAATCCCTAAGGACTCATTTCATAAACTAGGCAAATTACCCACACTAGCTCCTATTTTAGTTCTTTTTGTACACAATTTGATAGATCTTTCAAAAGATTCTATATCTACTAGAAAGGGTAATACAAACTTCCTGACGCATCATATCACACGATTTGAGAGATCTATAAAAACACCTAACAAATGTAATCACCTGATTGGTGATGTCAACAATGTTCAAGATGTGGAATGGTTGTTCTCGCTGAAATTATCTCTCTCTCTCTCTCTCTCTCTCTCTCTCTCTCTTCTTGCTCGAATCTCATGTAACTTTTTTATGCAAAAACAACAGGGGATGCCCCACTATAACTTTATTTAAGTAAAAAAGTAATACTTACAGAGCAAACGGAAAGAACTAGCTCCTATACACGATTTGAAAGAAATCAGATCCTTTAAAGAAAATTCAATGGAGACAAATGATCTTTTATAAACCTAAACTTCTGGAACAAATTAATAGTTTTTATGTGCGCTTTTTCTGCTTGTTCTTTGCCCTATTTTCACTAATTTGCTTCTATCTACTTACATACTTGTTTCTAGCTAAAACTAGTCACTAGAATTACTTACTACTATCTATTGTCATCTTTTGCTAGAATAGTATTTAGACTTCTAGTTTGTAGCCTAACCATTATCCCTCATCAGTAACATGCAACTTTGGTGATGGCAATTGGCAACAAGGTGTTGTGGGGGTTGTTGTTTGGCTTAGTAGCAAAAGGGCTCAATGCGAACACTCGTCATGAAAAGGTTTGATAATACTTACTCTATTGGCGAGATAGGGTTTCAATAATGAGGTGATTTGATAATGCGAAACATGGTTATAGGAGGTCTATGCAATATATGTTGGTGTAGTGGGATGGTGACACGACTTTGCTCAACATCCAAACTCTCGGTATGCCTCCGATTAGTTATACGTCAAAAACTACGGGAGAGGCTGGCATGAAGGATAGCATTAGGAAAGGGATGAAGTGGTCTTATAGAGTAGACTTTGTGGGTTTTAGTGGAAAAGGATGGATTTTTCTCAATATACCAAATATGCTCTTAGTTTCTCAAAATTAAAATCCTTGACAATATCCATGTGGTAAAAGAAATAAAATCCACCTGAAGAATTTTGGACAATATGACAACACAATCCTTCAATTTTAGACATAAATATCTAACATATCCAACATGTTCTCAATGTGTGGCATCTGTTGCCGCCCCTTTTGCAACCCAATTTTTAGAAAACAAGTATATCAGATCTTTGGAGATAGCATTTATTTATTGTTCCATATCTCCAAAATAGGCTCCTCTATTTATTAGGAATTGATTGTATCATCTACACGTAAAGTAAAAATTTACGAAATCACACCACTCTACCTTATTTAAGCATATTCGAGTTCAACCTATCACTACATCTTCATAAAAGACTATCCCTAATTTTACTGTTATTCTCTTTTGATCATCTAGAAGGTTTCATATATCTAATCTAAGTTGGTATATATCTGTCAATTTGTCATTGTGGCCACAAACACCGTCATCTGTCAAACTTGAGTGTCGTTGTGGCGTGGTTTGTCCTCACCCTCCCACTACTATGAAGTCTTTGTAGCTGTCAACCTATCCACTGATGTTCATCTGTCAAACATAAATCTTGAATGGGGTATTTGGTTTTCAATTACTCCTTAAGGTTGGAATTGTTTCCAACACAGCAAAATCACAGCCCCTGTTGGCTGCTCTTTCTATTTTGGGGCTATAATTTCAAAAAAAAAAAGAAATTAGAAATCCATTTTTGCCCCTTGAAGGAAAAAAAAGAGCAAATCTCCATCCCCTCCCGTCCGTCTTCCCTGTCTCTCTCTCTTTCTCTCTCATCCCAGTCCCCATTTCTCTCGTTCTCTCACCACTCCCAAAGCGGCAGCGCCAGCAGCAACAGGGCAGCGGCAGCGGCAGCACTGCAAGCGAGAAGCTAGCAGGCGGAGTCAATTCCTCAAATCGCCCCTCTCAAATGCGACCCCCTACCTGAGGATTCCCTTCCCGACCGCCGCCTCCTGCGCGCCGCCGCCATGTCCCGACCAGCAGTGGACCTACCGGAGTGGCTGCGCAACCTGCCCGAGGCGCCGGAGTACCACCCCACCGCCGCCGAGTTCGCGGACCCCATCGCCTACATCCTCAAGATCGAGCCCGAGGCCTCCCGCTACGGCATCTGCAAGATCGTTCCCCCGCTCCCGGCCCCGCCCTTCAACGCGACGCTCGGGCGCCTCCGGTCCTCCTTCGCAGCCAATGCCGCCGCCGCCGGGGACGCGGCCCAGGGCCCTACCTTCCCGACGCGGCTCCAGCAGGTGGGCCTCTCCGCCCGGAACCGCCGCGCCGCCAGCCGCCGCGTCTGGGAGAGCGGCGAGCGCTACACCCTGGAGGCCTTCCGCGCCAAGGCCCGCGACTTCGAGTTCCCAAGGCACGCCGCGCCGCCCAAGAACGCGACGCCGCTGCAGCTGGAGGCGCTCTTCTGGGGCGCCTGCGCCGCCAAGCCGTTTAACGTCGAGTACGGCAATGACATGCCGGGCTCCGGCTTCGCCCCGCCCGAGGAGATGGGCGGTGGTGATGCAGATAGGGACGTCGGGGAGACGGAGTGGAACATGCGGCTGGCCCCGCGTGCCAGGGGGTCGCTGCTGGCGGCGATGGGTCGGGACGTCGCCGGCGTCACCACGCCGATGCTCTACGTGGCCATGCTCTACAGCTGGTTCGCATGGCACGTGGAGGACCACGAGCTGCACAGCCTCAACTACCTCCACTTCGGCCAGCCCAAGACCTGGTACGGGGTGCCGCGCGACGCAATGCTCGCCTTCGAGGACGCTGTCCGCGTGCACGGCTACGCCGACGATGTCAATGCCATCAGTGAGTGTTGTCCTCCTGTTTCCTATCTGCTCCTTTTACTGTAGTTTGGTTTCTCGCTTGGATATTTCACATGGCTAGTCGTGGAAATGTCTTTTTTGTTTTATTCTTTTTTGGGAAACCCAAAACTTTTTCACCAGGGTGGCGTTGTATATATAGTACTTTGCCAAAAATGGAATTTCAAAAGGAAAAAAGGTGAACTGATGGTTAGGATGCCGGGGAACTAAAACTGAGGCATTCTGCCTTTACAATACCATGGATGTGCAGTACGATAAATCAATACCCTTTAGTAAGCAAATTTATGGCATAGGTAGCATAGAAAAGTGAGTTGTCAACCATCAAGAAATCACTTAGGTTACTGAAGCTTCTGATTGGAATATCAGTTTAACTTGAAATTTGAAACTAAATTGCTCTAGGGAGGCAGGGAAGGGTTGCTGCAGTGAGGACTTTGGGTTGGGAGAAAAAAACATAGGAGCCGGGTTGTTTTAAGAATGGTGTTTCATAAAGCAACTATAAAGCTAATATCTGAGGTTGAGGAAGTTAGGCCAAACTTAGTATGTTTGGCTAAATGAGCTGCATGAATCTTGAACTTGTGTCTGAGCATGCTGCATTTACAAGCATGCGACCATCATTGTCTTTGGTTTCTTACTTGTCGTGAAGGAATTATACATGACTAGCCTTCAAATGTCTTTTGAGTTTTCCTCTTGACGAACAAAGTCAAATTGCAAATTTTCCTTTTAAATTACAGTTCTGTATAACACTATTACATAAGAGACTTGAATAGGAGAAAGGCTAACTGATTGTTAGCATGTCAGGAACTCCAAGTGACCCATTCTAGTGTTACACTGGCATATAAATCAAGAAGGAATAAATTGCCTTTAGCTATTTAGTACATGCTTGTTGTGCAATGTTAAGGCTTACAGTAGACAGGCTACTATCCTGGCCTCAAACCTTGGTTCTCACAATATAAAAGAAAAGGCCCTTTCTGAGTTACCTGCTTCCAGTGTGTTTAGTTCCTATGCAGCTAGACTTCAGGTCCTGTCTTGGTTTCTCAATCTCTTTGACTGGCAAAAGCTAGAAGTCAAACATTTTCTTCAGGTTACAGTTCTTCAAGTGGTAAGTGCCGAAGTAGGTGTGAGTTCGCTGAAACATCGAGTCAGTGTAGTGATGCAAAATTAACACAGCACACTATGTTGAGGTCCCTTAAGTTAGTTTCTGTTATGCTGTTAGTTCCCTGAATGTCTAACTGTTCTGTGGACAAAGGCACAGGGAGCAGCAGATGCTCGGCAATTTATGATTGCTGTTGCTGAAATGCATGAAAGTGTAAGCAGTTCATTAGCGCTAAAATTCCAATCTTTTCTGACAAGGGAACTTGTAAAATGTTACACACTATCGTCAAGGAAAATGAGTGGGCCTTTTTTCAACCCAATAATTTCAAATCCAATCCACAGTTGAGATCTCTCTCCAATGCCCTGATCCATTATATTTGGCCCTCTTTCATGTTGTTAACTGCCATTCTTTCACCTGGACCTAGGCTGAGCATAACACAAAAAAACTGAAATTCAGAGCAGATGGCTAAGTTTGGCTACAAACATGTTTGAGAACCAATGAGCATTTTTCTCTTCCCTTTAGACACAAGCACCTGTGTACTTCTGCCTTAGGCATGTGTTTTTTCTTAACAACATTACTGGTTACTAACAGTCTTGATATCTATAATTCTTAAGTCCTTTTTTCAGAAAATTGGATTATGTTAGGAAACATCATGACTGTTTGATAGTCTTGAAAGTTTTGACTTTCAAGTATGAATGTTTCAATGTTATTGACTTTGAAGTATCGTGCTAATGAACTGCTTATATTATCTCACACAGTGGCCTTTCAAACACTAAATCAGAAGACAACTGTCTTGTCTCCTGAAGTGCTTCTTTCTGCTGGAGTTCCTTGCTGCAGGTGTCTATACACTTTTTAATGTTCCTTTCTCCAACATTCAATTTTGGCCAATATTTTTAGTATTGGGTATAATGATTGATAGATACTTCTCCAAAGCAGATTGGTTCAAAACCCTGGAGAATTCGTCATCACATTCCCTGGAGCTTATCATTCTGGATTTAGCCATGGTAAGCCATCTAACATGTCCATATTTTTTCTAGGTATATAATTCACTTATTGAGTTTGCAAGATTTTCTCTGAGAAACTATCTGCTTGCTCTCTATCCATATTTATACAGTATTGTTTTTGTTTGTTCTGCACAGGATTCAACTGTGGCGAAGCAACAAACATTGCAACACCTCGCTGGTTGCAAGTGGCTAAAGAAGCTGCAATCAGGAGGGCTTCCACAAATTGTGGTCCAATGGTGTCTCATTATCAACTGCTTTATGAGTTAGCACTATCATTACGTCCAAGGTGAGCTGCTGTGATCTCCACTTTTGTTGTTACAGATCTTTTGGGTTATGCAAGAAATTTGCAGGATGCAATTCTCTGCGAATTTTATTGTATATAAAATTAGTCGATATCTTCTCCTGCTTCAAACAATTGATGTTGTATGCATTGTAATTCTATATAGTTGTTAAACTAGTCTTATCAATTTATCAATGTCAATCTATTTGTGTAATTCACAGACTTATCATATTAATTGATTGAGATGAATTTCGTTTTAAACAATATGTGCCTTTATAGGGATCCCAAGAATTTCCATGATGTGCCAAGAAGCTCTCGTTTGAGGGACAAGAAGAAGAATGAAGGTGAAATAATAATCAAAGAAACATTCGTTGGAAGTGTGATTGAAAACAATAATTTTCTTAGCATCCTTCTCGGTAAGGGTTCGTGTATAGTTATACCAGAGATTGAATTTCCCCTTCCATCGATGGTACCTGAAGTCACTGTTAAGCAAGGCCTGGTTGCTGGTGTCTGCAATATTAGCCAGCCAAAAAGTGAAGATATGCTTGATGATGCAATATATAGAATCAAAGGGGTGGAGAATATGAGTGAGTCTCAACCGGCTAGCGCAACCAGTTCCTCTGTATGCAACAGAAGAAAAATCTATGAAACAAAATTTGGAACAGTTACTAGCACTGCTCTCTGCTTATCAACTCCAGAAATCCAGAGTGGAGTAAGTGGAAAGAGTAGATCACATCAAGGAGTTGGTCTCTTAGATCAAGGGCGGTTGCCATGTGTTCAGTGTGGCATATTAAGCTTTGCTTGTGTGGCCATTGTTCAACCCAAAGAAGCAGCAGTCCAGTTTGTCATTTCTAGGGAGTGTAGTTCGTCAGGTGTTACACATGGAGAAAATATTAAATCAGAAGATATCTCAAATTGGATAGCAGATCCTCCACAAGGTTAAGAAGAAAGACTTGGATCTTATTCGTGCTATTAATCCCTTGTGCTAAATACGAGTACATTATATTATTCTCTAGCCTCAATTGTTTCATATATTGGTATTTATTTTTGATCCGGTATATATCATCCTAATAAATGCTTCCATCCAAATGGTAGGTAAAAATAGACATGTTGCACACAAGTAGCTCTTGCTATCAAGTACATTGATCAAACTGCCAATTTTTCTAGTTCCCGCCACTAGTCACAACTGTAGCTCAGTAGTCCAATATTGCCAGTCTTGCATGAATTTGGCCACCACTTTCTATTGTTATATATTCATGAAATCTTATAAATTACAGTATTGTTAAATCAGTTTTCAGGCAAATTGTCATTTCATATGTCTGATCTAAAAATACTCATAAATATTGATTATCATAATCGTTTGTTAGAAAAAAAATAGTTTGTTAAATCTGGCGCTCGAGGCCTCAAAGTCAAAGGTCTAGGATTAAGGAGGGTGCTAGGACTGAACTGAGCACCGTAGTTTGTGGTCGCTCTCTAATGTGTATGTTATTATAGTTTCAGTTTCTAACTTGCTTAAACCCTCATGCTTCAGCCCGGGCTTGAGGGCTCTTCTATGGACCATTTTTCTTCCCTATAATACAAAAATACACAGCTCTCCTGTATATTCGAGAAAAATATTATATTTTGAGTAAATGATGAAAAAAAACAACATATCATTACTTGATGATGTAGCAGATTGTAGGGTGAAAGTTTCAGTAAACTGTGATACTATTTTAAGACTTATTTATCCATTTCAGTAAGTATAATTTGGTTGCCACATCAATTTGCTCTCAGCTGCTCCAGACTCAATTGTTATATATCTAGTATATTTTTTACCTTGATGTTTTGATGACTTCTTTTATGCTGAATGTTTTAATGTTGTGAATTAACAATAGTCATGTCCTGAATGTGAATAAAAAGTGAAGTCCTTCTCTTTCTGTAAACTTCCGGGGCATGGTGTAATATTGTTCCCTTTCAACAGGACATGCTTCCTGGACAGATGATAACATAATAAATAGCATAACTTCAGCCCAAGCATCTGATCGGTGTGGCGAGTTATACAGCAGCACCCATGGAGGTGCTTCTGCTCTTGGGCTTCTGGCTTCTGCATATGACTCATCAGATTCAGATGAGGAGGCACCAGAGAATATTTCAATCGATACTGAAAACAATGATGCTGCAGATGGATTTGCAAATATTCAGTCCTCAGGAAAATCACCACAGAAGTCAAATGTGCAATTGTGTCGGGAGGAATGTGAAGAGAGAACTACACCTTTTCTGACAAAACCAGCAGAAAATAAGAGTATGTTAATGACTCGGACTAGTGGGGAAACAAATATCAACCATTTTGCACAGCTGGGGGAGCCACCAACTTCCTTTGAGCAGTGGTCTGCATATCTTGATTTGGATGATGATCTAACTGCATCATGTGTGAACACCTCTTCAGATGCTACATTGAGCAAAGGTAAAGGCACAACGGTACCAGATGCACTTGCCATGCTCAAGCTTAAGTACAACAAAGATTCTTGCAAAATGCATGTATTCTGTCTAGAACATGCTTTGGAGACATGGACACAACTTCAACAAATTGGTGGTGCTAATATCATGATTCTCTGTCATCCAGGTATTTACACCATTTCCTGAATTCCAGGCATTGCCTGTTTTATTTATCCTTCAGTTTGCCTCTTGTTTACTTTTTAGACTGATGGGTGATATCTATGATTATATTATGTGATGGTAAACATTGGTTTAAGCATAGTATGGATCAAAACAAATTAGAAACTATAAGTATCATCTAGATGATACTTCTTTGAAATAAAATTTGACTACTTATTTTTTATTTTGTTTTGATCATTCCGAAAGATACATATGTAATATTACACCTCCATTTTTTTATTGATGACGTGTAGACAACATTTTTATTTCATTTTTAGCTCAACAATTAAAAAGAACAAATGCATACAGAGGGAGCATAAAATTTTTATGCTTTCAGTTCATATGTAATATTACACCTCCATTTTTTTACTGATAACATGTAGACAACATTTTTATTTCATTTTTAGCTCAACAGTTAAAAAGAACAAATACATACAGAGGGTGCATAAAATTTTTATGCTTTCAATTCATTTTTGTTGAAAAATAAGGTGCTTGCTAATTTTCAGCTAACTGAAAGTTGGCGTTTCTTTCAATCAACTTCTTGAGTCATTGGATCTAAATCCAATGGTTTATAATTATTATACAGAAAACCGTAACAACAACAACAATAATAAAGCCTTTTTATCCCAAGCAAGTTGGGGTAGGCTAGAGATGAAACCCATGAGAACCCAAAAAAGAAGAGACAAAGGAACAAAAGCCAAAAGAAAGAGAAGAAAAAGGAAAAAAAAAGAAAAGAGAGACAAAAACAAAAGGAACAAAAGCCAAAAGAAAGAAAAAAACGAGTAAGCAAGAAGGAAGAAAAAAAAAGATCACGGTTCCGACACGTCTATTGCTAGTCTCCAAGCGCTCCTATCCATAGCTAGCTCCTTAGGGATATTCCACGCCTTCAGGTCTCTCTTAACCGACTCGTCCCAAGTCAAGTTAGGTCGGCGTCTACCTCTCTTAACATTAGCATCTCTCTTTAGAATCCCACTACGCACCGGCGCCTCCGGACCTCTGTGGAACATGTCCGAACCATCTCAACCGATGTTGAACCAATTTCTCCTCGATAGGTGCCACTCCTATCCTGTCCCTGATATCTTCATTCCGTATTCGGTTTCTTCTTATATGCCCGCAAAATCAACGCAACATACGCATCTCTGCTACACTCAATTGTTGAACATATCGTCTTTTCATAGGCCAGCATTCAACACCGTATAACATCGCTGGACGAATTGCCGTCCTATAGAATTTACCTTTTAGCTTTTGTGGCACCCTCTTATCGCATAAAATGCCGGAAGCTTGACAGTCATTTCAACCAGTCGGCTGAAATTCTATGCCTAACATCTTCATCGATGTCACCGTCCTTTTGTAACATCGATCCTAAATAACGAAACGTATCCTTCTTGGCCACCAATTGTCCATCAAGGCTAACGTCTTCATCCTCATGTCTAGTCGCGCTAAACTCGCGCATCATATACTCGGTCTTGGCCCTACTAAGTTTGAATCCCTTGCACTCTAATGTGTGCCTCCACAACTCCAACGTCCTATTAACCCCAGCCCTACTCTCGTCAACTAACACCACATCGTCAACAAAGAGCATACACTAAGGGACATCACTTTGTATTTCTCGTGTGACCTCGTCCATCACCAGAGCAAATAAATAAGGGCTCAATGCTGATCCTTGGTGTAGTCCTATTTTAATCGGAAAGTCATTGGTGTCGCCATCACATGTCTGAATGCACGTCCTCGTGTCCCCGTACATATCCTTGATGACGGTAATGTACTTAGTTGGGACTTTGTGCTTCTCCAAGGCCCACCATATGACATTTCTTCGCACTTTGTCATACGCCTTCTTGAGGTCAATAAAGACCATGTGTAAGTCCTTCTTTTGCTCCCGATATCTCTCCATCAATTGTCGCATTAAGAAAATCGCCTCCATGGTCGATCTTCCAGGCATGAACCCAAACTGATTTTGCGTCACACTTGTCACTCTTCTTAGGCGATGCTCGATAACTCTCTCCCAGAGCTTCATCGTATGGCTCATCAACTTAATTCCACGATAGTTAGTACAACTTTGAACATCTTCCTTTTTCTTGAAGATCGGTACTACTATACTCCTTCATTTTTCCGGCATCTTGTTTGACCGAAAGATGAGGTTAAAAAGCTTAGTTAACCATACTATAGCTCTGGCACCCAAACATCTCCACACTTCGATGGGGATACCATCAGGGCCCATCGCTTTACCACTCTTCATCTTCTTCAAAGCTTCCTCTCTCTGCCTCCTGAATTCTCCTCACAAAGCGTCTGTTGTTATCATCAAATGAGTCATCCAACTCAAGTATAGGACCCTCCTCCTCTCCGTTAAACAACTTATCGAAGTACTCTCGCCATCTGTCCTTGATCTCCTCATCTCTCACCAGGAGTCGGTCTACCCCGTCCTTGATACATTTGATTTGGTTGACGACCCGTCCTTGATACATTTGATTTGGTTGATGTCCCTCGTCTTCCGCTCATGGATCCTAGCCATCCGATAGATGTCCTTCTCCTCTTCCTTCGTGCCTAGTCGTTGATAAAGGTTATCATATGCCTGACCCTTTGCTACACTCACTGCTCGCTTTGCAGCCTCTTGGCTATTTTATAGCCAATTATGTTGGCTGCACTCTTGTCAAGATGTAGGCGCTTGAAACACTCCTTTTTCTGATATGGCTCAGATGGAATGGCTAGTTTATTGATGGAAGAATGAATTACTACAGAGGATAATCCCTACTCGCCCTCACGTAGGAGGCTCTGAGTTTAGGTCTATTCTCTGTTTACTCTCCTAACTCCCGAGGGCTCCTTCTATAGAATCCTCCTTTACTAAATCTAAACAAACAATGGATAGGACTAACCGACTAACAAGAAATACCTATCTGACAAACTAATATCCAACTGATAATATCTTAGCCACTATCCGACTGCTTTGGTTTGTTGCGGCGCTGGTACGGTTTCCTGAAGAACAAGTCCACAACACTTCCCCCCTCCTGACCAAAAAACTCATCCTCGAGCTTAAATTCTGGATAATGCTCCTTGAACTGCTCCAATGGTTCCCATGTTGCTTAAGCTGCAGCTCTGCTAGTCCACTGCACTAACAAGTCCCAATCAGTCCTACTTGGCTTGGCGCGCACCACCCGAGCCGGAGTAGGTACTGCTCGCCCATGAACAAGATGTGGTAATGCCGGCACCTCTACTGGGGGGTCTCCCTGAAATTTCTTGAGAAAAGCCACATGGAACACATCGTGAATCTTTGCTTTAGCTGGAAGACGCAGTCTATAGGCCACCGTTCCGCTGTGCTCAATCACCTGAAAAGGCCCATAAAATTTCGGAGCGAGCTTGGCCTTGGTCCGGTCAGTAATGCCAGCAGCGGAGCGATGATGCAGACGCAGCCATACCCAGTCATCCACCTGAAACTCCAGCATCCGGTGGGCTCGATCATACGATGCCTTCATGTAATCTTGGGCCTGAAGGAAACGCTCACGCACATCAACCAGAAACTGATCGCGCTGTATCAGCTGGTGATCGACTGCATTCACCTTGGCGAGGCTCGGCTGATACTCCATCAGTGTAGGTGGTTCACGGCCAAACACCACCTGGAACGGCGTGGTCTTGAGGGCGGATTGGAAGGAGGTGTTGTAGCTGTATTCCGCCCAAGGCAACCACCAAAGCCAGCTGCGCGGCCGATCCCCTGCCAAACATCGAAGATACACCCCAAGAACTCGATTTGTGACCTCCGATTGTCCATCGGTCTGTGGCCGAAAGGCTGAGCTCATGCGCAACTTGCTTGTGAAGACCGGATCCCGATCGCTAACAATGGAGCAAGGAAGACCATGGAGCTTGACGATGTTGTCGAAGAATGCTTGGGCCACCGTGAGCGCCGTGTATGGATGACCGAGGGGAATGAAATACGCCATCTTAGAGAAACGATCCACCACCGTGAGTACTACGGACTTGCCACCAACCTTGGGAAATCCCTCAACGAAATCCATGGCGATGTCGCTCCACACTGACTGTGGAACATCAAGCGGTTGTAGCAGACCCGTGGGATGAAGATGTTCCGTCTTGTTCCGTTGACAAACTAGGCAACTCTTCACATGATCCCGGACAAGTTTGGTGGCATGCGGACTGTAGAAGGAGGCACGCAAACGTTGTAGCGTCTTCTGCACGCCTTCATGGCCGACACCATGAGCTGAGTCGAGGATCTGGGGCCATAACTTGGAAGTGGCTGGGACAAAGACCCGGCCAACAAACATGACAAGGTCGTCCACCAGGGACCACGCTGCGTCAGCTGTGCCCTACGTAATTTCCTTCTTCTTGGCGATGATCTCTGGAGATTGAGCAGCCTCGACGCGTAATTCAGTGAATAGCTCCAACCAACTCAGGACGGGACAGAGTGTGGGTGCACATCCCTGACTCGTGCTCGTCGCGTCGTGACAAGGCGTCCGCTGCTGTGTTCAACTTACCCGGCTTGTACTCCACCTGGAAACTGTAGCCAAATAGCTTGCTCACCCAAGTGTGCTGCGGAATGGTGGACAGCCGTTGGTCGAGGAGGTGTTTCAGGCTGCAATGATCAGTGCGGATGATGAACGCGCTAGTCCACAAGTACGGCCTCCAATGCCGAACTGCTTGCACCAGGCCGATCAATTCCCGTTCGTACGCCGCCAACTTGGCATGCTAAGCCGCCATCGTGCGGCTGAAGAAGGCAGTCGGGCCTTGTCCTTGATGCAAGACTGCGCCAAAGCCAGTTTCAGATGCGTCATAGTCCACGATGAAGGGCTTCTCGAAGTCGGGTAGTTGTAGTACCGGCCCAGACGTGAGCGCAATCTTGAGGGCGTCAAAATTATCGGTTGTGTCCTGTGACCAGCGGAATGCTTTCTTCTTGAGTAACGCTGTGAGCGGAGCAACAATGATGCCATAGTCGCGGATAAAACACCGGTAGTAGCCGGTGAGTCCCAAGAAGCCGCACAGTGCCTTGACGGATTTCGGTAGGGGCCAAGCGCGAACTGCAGAAATCTTGTCTTCGTCCATCGCCACGACGCCGTTGGCGATGACATGGCCAAGGTACTGCATTCGTTGTTCGCCGAAGACACACTTAGATTGCTTGAGCACGAGGCCATGGTCGCGCAGTACCGTAAACACCGCCCGCACGTGGAGATGTTCAGCCCATGACTTGCTATAGATCAATATGTCGTCGAAGAAGACCAGGACTGAACGGCGAAGGAAGGGGCGCAACACCTCGTTCATCAATGCTTGGAACGTCGCGGGGGCGTTGGTCAAGCCGAAAGGCATAACCAAAAACTCGAAATGGCCGTGGTGCGTGCGGAAACCTGTCTTCTCCACATCGTCCGAATGCATGCGCACTTGGTGGTAACTGCTTCGAAGATTGAGCTTGGTGAAGAACAGTGCCCCCTTAAGTTTATCCAGCAGCTCCTCCACCACGGGAATGAGGAACTTGTCGCGCACCGTCTTCAAGTTCAGTGCGCGATAATCGACACAGAAGCGCCATGATCCGTCCTTGCGCACCAAGAGGACTAGAGAAGAGGTAGCCGCCGTGCTGGGTCGGATGATGCCTTGGTTCAGCATAGCAGTGCATTGTCCTCATGTTCGTCCTTCTGAAGCTGGGCATATCTGTATGGCCGAACAGCTACTGGCTCTGTGCCCGGTAAGAGGTGTATGCGGTGATCAAATGGCAGTGGAGGAGGTAGTCCCGTAGGGTCGAGGAAGAGGTCCCCGAACTCGACCAATAGCAGTCGCATGTAGTGGCCCATGTCCGTGGCTGCGAGACGAGGTGCTTGGCCCGCCTAGACGCCGTGCCACTTGACCAGGTGGTCATCGCGCCAGCACGCCATGGACAGTCGGTCGAAGTCCCAGATGATCGGTCCAAGGGTACAATGCCAGTCACAGCCAAGCACCAGCTCGAACCCACCCAGTGGGATGGCGTAGATGTCGAGTTGGAACACTTCCCTATCGAGGGTCACTGTTGCGCCCTTGCAGACGCCATCGGCGGGCACGTGATCGCCATTGGCCACGCCTACCGTGAGGTTAGGGCACGGCTCAAGGACTAGGCCCATGTGGCGCGCCGTGTCGGTGTTGATGAAGGAGTGCGTGAAGCCGGAATCTACTAGGACGATGAGTATGTTTTGTGGACAGTCGCTCGGAGCTGCAGCGTGGAGCTAGATTGGATGCCCGTGACTGCGCACATGGAGACTTGCATTCCGTCCTCGGACAGACTGTCCTCTTCCTCCGCATCCTAGAGCTCGAGGTAGTAGATGCCCTTGCGTGTACAGGTCTTGGCGTGCTCGCGGGAGAACTTCAATGGGCACTTGAAGCATAGGCCTTCGAGACGACGTTGTGCCATCTCTTTTGGGGATAGCCGAAGGAACCGGCTGTCACGAGGTGGGCCGGCCTTTTCCTTGCCGGCAACTGGAGCGGTAGTCGGCGAGGTGACGCTTGGTGAGGATGTAGCCGGGCTCGGCGCGGAGGAGGACGCCAGTGGCCACGATGCGGAGCACGCGGCCGGTCGTGCGCGCGGCGTGTCTTCGTCCAACGTTGGTGGTTTTTGCAGTTCGACATTGGCCGCCAGCGGGTTCATGAGCCTGGTCGTGAAGAAATCAATCTGCTGTGGTTCGGAGACACCATCGCAGCGGGCCAAGAGTTTGAGGAATTCCTCCTGGTAGGCCTCCACAGATCCGGTGCGGCGGCAGTGAGCTAGGCCTCCATGCGCATGGGTGGACCAAAACGCTTGTTGACGCCGTCGACGAAGTCCAGCCAGGAGGGTGCGCCGCCGCGGTTCATCTCGAGACGGTAGTACCATTGGCTGGCCGCCCCTTCGAGGTAGAAGGAAGTCGTCCAAACCTTCTGGTCCTCGGGGGTGCCCTACGAGCGGAAGTACTGCTCGCACTTGTGGAGCCAACTGAGGGGGTCATCGGTGCCGTCGTACTTGGGGAAACGCAGCTTGTGGACGATGGCTAGCGGCGGAGGATGACCGTGCGAGGAGGACGACGAGGAGTCGAAGCGGCCGTTCTTCTCAAGCACCTGGGTTTGCACGTTGTTGATGCAGGTTGACAAGCGGGCAGTCTCCTGCTTGGCGACTACAGATTCAGCGTCGATCTTGGCCCCGAGTTCATGCATCTTTGCGATGATTTTCTCACAACCGTATCTAGCTGTTTCGCCATGACATATGCTGGGTTGGACATGGCGGCGGCTAGGGGTTGGCGTGGCAGGGTGAATCCCCAGGATGGAGGATCGGTGAATCTGATACCAAGATGATATGGCTCAGATCGAATGGCTAGTTTATTGATGGAAGAATGAATTACTGCAGAGGATAATCCCTACTCGCCCTCACGCATGAGGCTCTGAGTTTAGGTCTATTCTCTGCTTTCTCTCCTAACTCCCGAGGGCTCCTTCTGTAGAACCCTCCTTTACTAAATCTAAACAATCAATGGATAGGACTAACCGACTAACAAGAAATACCTATCTGACAAACTAATATCCAACTGATAATATCTTAGCCACTATCTGACTGCTTTGGTTTGTTGCGGCGCTGGTATTGTTTCTTGAAGAACAAGTCCACAACACTTCCTTGATAGCCCTTTACACCTCATCATTCCACCACCAGGTGTCTTTTGCTTCTTGTTTGCCTCCCCTACTCACGCTAAACACTTCTGAAGCTACCTTCTGAACACATGTTGCCATCTTTAGCCACATGTCATCTGGTCCTCCATCCTCCAAGGGTCCCTCTCCTAGCATCCTCTCCTTAAAGGTTTACGCCAGCTCCCCTCTAAACTTCCACCACTTCGTTCTCATGGTCTTGGTACGTTTGTTCCTGTATACACGTACCCGAAAGCGAAAATCCGGCACCACAAGTTTATGTTGAGTGACGACACACTTCCCAGGTATCACCCTACAGTCCAAGCAAGCACATTTGTCCTCCCTCCTTGCAAAGATAAAGTCAATTTGGCTCGAGTGTTGTGCACTTCTAAAGGTCACTAGATGGGATTCCCTCTTCCTAAAGAGGGTATTCGCTATCAACAAGTCATAAGCTAATGCCCAATTAAGGTTGCGATGACCCGACCCTTGTGAAAGTTGCCTAGAGGGGGGGGGGGGGGGGAGGGTGAATAGGCAATCTAAAAATAATCCTGAAAATGGGGAGGGAAAGATGTGCTCAAGCTTTTGAGTGGATGGATTCAATCGTTTTGTGTTTAGATCTCTCTCACTTGGATTGGAATCTCAAGAACAAGTCTAGGAGTAAGAGAGGAGACCTCTAGCTGAAGAGTGAGTGAAATGGCAAAGAATCCAACCCTTCCCACGGGGGAAGGGGTACTCTATTTATAGCGAGAGCTCAAAAACTAGTCGTTGGTGTATTTTCTGGGTCTGACGGAACTTCCGTGGTTACCCACGAAACTTCCGTCAATTCAAATTTAGTCGTTGTAAAGCACTGGCAGAGAGCAAAAGATGCTGTGACGGAACTTGCGTTAAAAGGTGACGGAACTTCCGTCACTCTCGGTTTGACAAGAAAGAAAGGAGACTCACAGAACTTCCGTGAGAGCCACGGAGGTCCGTCACTCTCGATTAGACTGGAAGGAGGCTCACAGAACTTCCGTGAGAGCCACGGAGGTTCTTGGAGACGGAACTTCCGTCGTGGGGTGACGGAACTTCCGTCACTCTCGGATATGCAGAAGGTAGAAACCCGACGCTGACGGAACTTTCGTCACTCTCGGGTTAACATCAAGGCCAGACCCGACGCTGACGGAACTTCCGTGAGAGGACTCACGGAACTTCCGTCACTCTCTGTCTTGCTAAGTAAAAGGTTGATTCTTAGGCTTTGTTGGCTAGGTTTTCAAACGAATTGATTTAGAGCTTGAGCACAATGTTTCCCTTACTAGCAAGATAAGTTTTACCCCTCTTAATAGTTCGGCATGCCTATGACCCAAAACAAAAAGCATAAAAGCTAAACTTGAACCGCTATGAGCCATTTTCTTTTCACTTTTATTGAGGGATAGACTTTCTCACATTAGTGGGTAATTAACTTTTCTCTTGATGATCTGCACATTTTCTTTATAAGCATGTTAGTACAATTTTAATCTTTTGTCATTAATCACCAAAACCCACTAGGGGACCTAGATGCATTTTCACCTTGCTCATTATTCATCGTACCCAGGTCCACGATACGACGCGTCACCAAGGGGATGACGACCCAGCCCTTGCCCACTTGACACCACACCCGGGTTCCGATGTAGCGCGTCGCTAAGAGGGTTACGCCCCAACGAATTTCTTATGGGTTTCATATCCATTTGAGTGGCTGGGTTTTTGACATTGGTTCGCCAAACCTAACAGAACCCTCCTTTACCCAGGCTTGGAACTGGCTATGTTGAGACTCAACATAGGCGGAGTTTATTATACAGAAAACCCTACAAAAGAAAAATCAAAATACAAAGTAGCTCACCATTGACTGAAAGCTTTCAGTTGATTGAAGACTAGAAAATATGTAAAAATAATCATATTTATCTTTGTTTGTTGGAATTCTTTGTGAATGATGTTATTGTGCTTTTTAATTATCTTATTAGCTCTGTGGTAGAATGAGCACTTGTAGCTTTTGAGTGATGTCTTAGGCTTGCAATCTTTTGCAAAAAATTAAATATTTCATTGTTGTCATACAATGCAACTGCAGAATACCCTAGAGCAGAGTCAGCAGCAAAAGTTATAGCAGAAGATATTGGTATGAAGCATGCTTGGAAAGATATCACTTTCAAGGAAGCAACAGATGAAGAAATTGGAGTAATTAAATTGGCACTACAGGATGAAGATACTGAACCCAGAAGCAGTGACTGGGCTGTAAAAATGGGCATCAACATATATTACAGTGCCAAACAGAGCAAATCCCCACTTTACAGCAAGCAGGTACCGTTCAATTCCATCATTTACAAGGCATTTGGCCAAGAAAACCCAGACAGTTTTACAGATGATGAACGGCAACAATCAGGCACAACAAAGAAAAAGGTGGCTGGATGGTGGTGTGGTAAAGTATGGATGTCAAATCAAGTTCATCCACTTTTAGCTCTTGAGCATGAAGAAGAGAATCATGACATGATTTACAGCAAAGCAATGTTCAGTTCTACATCCCATGGCAAGGTAAAAGAACAATCGGCAAGATCTACCCGTATCAACCGAAGCATATCGAAAAGACTATCTCGGCCGAAAGAATGGGGCGCTGTTGAGAAATCTAGAGCCAAAAAGAAGAGATGCACTGCCTCTGATGAAGCTACTTTGCACTGCAGTGGCATTGATATGATATCCGAAGCCAACCATGACCAGCTTAGAAACTTTGATTACAGTGAACATGACAATGTCAATGAAAGCGAGGAAATACCGAGCATTCAGCAACATCAACAGCATGAACTGCAAAACATGAACAAAAGATCAAGTTCTAGAAGAGAAAAGGCTGATAAAAGAAACAACTTTTATGAGCTACATGATGAAAATGGAGACATTGACTGCAGGCTTGACATAGATAGCATAATTAATACCTCAGTTGGCAACTGGGATAACAGTCCACCAGGATTTGGTGTTGTAAAATTGGAATCTAGTGTTAAATTGCAAAGTAATAAAGGAAAATCTAGCAAGTGCAAGACTAGTGGCGATTTGTCGAATGGAAACAAGAAACGACAAAAGATGGATAGAAAAGCAAGTACTAAGAAGCACAAGAATGGTAAAACAAATAGGCAGTTTCGAGAAAATCATACTGAAGATGTTGATTGGGCTCAGGTACGTAATGGAGATGAAGCCATGCAAGACAGCTGGGATGAAATTCCAAAACAAAAAATCAATGCTGTGAAAGTAAAATCTAGAGGCAAGATTCAAATTGGTAAGGAAAAAATCAGCAAGTGTCAGCCAAGTGATGATTTGTGCAGTGGAGATAAAGAAGGAATTTCATATGATACAAGATGTAATAAAGGAGATGAAGCTACAATAGAAAATTGGGATGAAATTCCAGAAGAAAAACTTTGTGATGTGAAAGTGAAATCTAGAGGCAAGATACAAAGCGGTAAGAAAAAAGGTAGCAATCATCAGTCAAGTGATGGTTTGCGTAATGGAGATAAAGGAGCAAAATATACTTGTGACATAGAAGGATGCGACATGAGCTTCAGCACCCAGCAGGACTTGTCCTTGCACAAAAGAGACATTTGTCCTGTGAAAGGATGCAAAAAAAAGTTCTTCTGCCATAAATACTTGCTTCAGCACCGCAAAGTGCACCTGGATGAAAGGCCACTCACGTGTTCACATCCAGGCTGCAAGAAGACATTCAAGTGGCCATGGGCGAAGACAGAGCACATGAGGGTGCATACAGGAGAGCGACCATACGCATGCACAGAACCTGGCTGCACTCAGACGTTCCGGTTTGTGTCTGACTTTAGCCGTCACAAGAGAAAGACTGGACATTCCTCTGATAAGAAAAGGAAGAACAGTACATAACTTCTAACTGTGATTCACAAGAACAGGTTTCTTCTTTGACGATGATTTGAAGGCGATGCTAATTGAATGGCATCTGATTCCATTGATTGTGGAATTAGTCTGCATTGGAGTTAATTCAGTTCATTGTTTTGTTCTGCATAACAGCAAATTTCCAGTTGCGTTAGGTCCAACTGACCTGTGGTTGACTGGGATTATCCCATGTCAAATGTATTATTCGTTCGTTCATCCTGAGAAGTTCAGAATTTTCTCCTGTCACCATGGTTTAATTTAGTATACTTGTCGTTAGAAGGCTGTTCAGCTGGGTTAAATGCTTCATTAAAAAAGATGTTGGCCCAATGTGCATCCTCTAGTTTTGGTTTGGTAAAATGGAAAATTGATGTGATATAGGCTAGGGGAGAAAGGTTTGGCCAATGTAAAGGTTAGTAACGCATTTTTTCCATGTGATTGCGAAGCTCCTTGCTTTTTATTAATGAAATTGTAATAACGTCGATGGTATTTTTTCCATAATTTAGGAGCATGCTTGAATGCATGGTATCATGATACGAATTGCTTATTGCTTAGCTGCATTTTGAGTTTCATCCAAATCCTGAACATCTGTAGAGCAATATGAGGTAGACGTATTTGGATTTTGACCGTAGGCTTTTTGGTTCACCATCATGATGTGTCTCTCTGTTTATGCATTTTCGCATAATACGATTCATTATTTTACTGAGGCCCCCCATCGTCGGCAGCTCATGGATGCTCTCTTTTTTTTTAAAAAAAAAAAAATAACTGGTCTCAGCTCCACTCGGGTCTTCGTCCTCTCATTTGTCTGTTAGTAAAGTTTGCTTGCTCATATCTTAATCTACGTGATTCTAACGGCTTCCAAAAAAATTATTTGGCGCCAAGAAAAAATAATTGTGTTTCTTGTGTACCTTTTTTTTACCGTGAACGAAACTCTCATTCTAGCATGTGATGAATACCCAAAGCTGTAATCATAGATTTTGCTAATAGATCAGTGGCATTTCCAATACAAATTCTGACGAGGATATCACTCCTATGAATACATGTAACACTCTTTCAATTCTGGATATCCAATGACTAGAGCTTGTGCACGATAATTAAATTTAGAGCTGAGCTTGTTCCTATGTTCTTTCTTACATGTCACTTTTAAAAATGGTTTGTTACTTAATGATTATATTATAATTAAAAATCATGAAGAGGACTAGAAGATGACGGAAGAAGGACTTGGGAACGTGGAGGACCAGAAAGGATGTGAAAGCCAAGGTGGAGGCCCAAACAAAATCGACTTCGAGTCTATTTCAGGCCTCAGAACCAGTCTACAGTAAAACGGGCGCTCAGGACGCATACGGACTCGGATTTGGACGTTCTACATATGTCCGGGAAGATAAAAAGAAAACTTTTCCAATGCTATTGGTCTCATGTCAAAATTCATCTAGAATCATCGGGAATTGTCGAAATAAGAGAGGATACAAAATCTGTATCGGTATTGCATTACTTGTTTTTGACTTTTGGTCTTTGTATTCAGTTGAGCTCAATTAGGAGCGCGTACAGAGGGTCTTGAATGACTCTAGGGTCTTTATATACAGTCGCTACCGCACCATTAGGGATCGGGTTTTGTTTAGATTATTATGTTCATAACAATTTCATCGTCATATTAGTTTGTGAGACCCCAATTTCGCGTGTTTAATCATATATTTGTAATTGTGTTGCATTCTTTATTGTTCTTGCTTGTGTTTTTAATTCATAGGCAGGGATTAGCCTACTCGACGAGGTCAATCGTTCTTAGACAGTTGATAACCTGTGGAGATATTGTGTTGTGATTACGGGGTTCTGAACATGTTGTTTAGAAGTCGAAACCGCTCAAATTAAGATTATCAGAACCTTTTAGAAGATCGGAAATCATTGTTTATATCAAGTGGTAATCAGAGCTTCAGCTACATCGTCAGGTTTACACTACCCTTAGTTAATTTGGTTTTTGTGTTCATCCTATCGTTCACAGAAAAATCAAAAAAATAATTTTCCCCGCCCATAACCATGTGTTAACCTTTTTTATATTTTAATTTTAGAGTCTATAGTATTGAGGTTGTGTTCTAATTTTTATTTACTCGCTGATTTAGTTTGTGTTTTAGTTGTTAGTAGTGTTTCCTCTTGTAATCTTAGCCATTATTCCTTCCACCATATTCTGTTTTGTTCGCCTTTGTATGCAAGGGTTGATTGATCGGCACGTTCATATCAAATTCAGTGACATTCCTAATTCTTCTAATGTGTACATCAAAAGGCGACGGAGGGAGTAGGTTGGTATGACGTCACCTCTCAATAGTGACCAGGCGTTTGGAATGGGGCGCAGGTCTCTTCGCGACCACGCCGCTTCTGGTTACCATCGAAAAACCACAGAAACCAGCATCGATCATGCATCAATTTGATGATAAATGGTAGTAAATATTGTCGCTCTTTATTTGCTTTAACTCTTTTTGGTTATCTTTTACTCTATTAATATTTATCAATCAAATTTTGAGCTCGGACAATCTACACAAGAGAATTACAAGTTGAGTCTATATATTTTAGCCCAAATTATTCAAAAGAAAATCATTGCTAATCTGCTACCCGAGTTGTTCGAAAGAAAGCGCAGAGGGACTTCACAGCACCTTTATTCTAAAGACTCTTTGCGTTTATGCTTTTCCGTATTTCCCATACTACAATAATGAAGACATCAATGGAAGATGGGAGGCGGCGAGCTCCAGGAGGGTTTGGATGCGCAGATCTTACCATGGCCGACGACGATGGGAGGCGGTGAGATTGGCCACGCGAGGGAGCCCGCCACGCCCACCTTGCTCCGACGCCCTGCCCCTCGCGTGTCGTCGCCGAGGCACCCGCCTGTGCATCGCCACGCCTCGAGACGCCTAGCGCCGCCGCACCCGCCCCACCCGCGCCGTCGCACTTGAGCCGCCCAGTGGCCGAATGACGAGCTCCTCGCCTAGATGGAGGCTGAACGACGACCTCCACGGCGAGATGCAGAGGGGGAGGCAGCCTCATCGAGTTGAGCCTCTGCTCCACGAGCTCAACAGCGCAGGTCCGTAAGTTGCGGATGGACGCGGCACCCTCCGGCGGGGGTCGGAGCTCCGACGACCAGGGTCTTGCACACTCGGGAGACGGGGGAGAGAAAGGAAGCCGCGTGCGGAGGCACAGAGAGAGAGAGAGATTAGAAAAAAAAATGAAAAAAATACATGGGGCACACATTAGGAGTCAGAACCGGAGGCTCCAAAACTTGAGGCTGGAAGGGGGGGAATTTGCATGTCAATATAAAATACATGTTCAAATAGGAGCCTTGCTGGAGCAAATTTTTTTTCTTAACATGCAAAATTTATAATTAGAGCATAGATAGACTAGAGATGCTCTAAGAAACATATAAAAAATTTAATACACTTGCATACATACAAAAAATTTAATACATTTACATACTCATTGAATCTCATATATCCATAGCATTCCGGTTTAACCTTACTATTTATATATGGATGTCTCTGTGATATCTAAGAATTTGTTTCCTAAATATATGTTGTGTTTATAGTTACATATTTCTTTATACATATGTTCATTCCGGTTTAACCTAACTATGGACTAAAGTTTAGCACCTCTTGGGGTGCTAAAGTTTAGCCCTCTTTTTAGCCCCCTTTTCTCTTTTATGCTAAACTTTAGCACACATGTTTGTTTTCCTTATACTAAACTTTAATCTAAAATTTAGCTTTAACCCATTAGTACTTGGAAACGAACACCCCCTATTTATATATGGATGCCTATGTGATATGTAAGCATTGAAGTGAAAACATAAAATAAGAGATGAGTAACTGATTATATATATATATATATATATATATATATATATATATATATATATATATATATATATATATATATATATAAATTCTTCAACTGCTTGGCATACTAAATTCTATAAATGCTTGACACACTAAATTCTACAAATGCTTAACACATTAAATTCTTCAACTACTTGACATACTAAATTCTACAAATACTTGTCACACTGAATTCTCCAACTGGTTGGCATACTAAATTCTCTAACTAGTTGTCATACAAAATTCTTGGATTTACCGTAGATTTCTATTACTCAAAGGGGAATATATTGGTTCTAAGGGTTCAAACCCTTACATACTAAATTCTCCAATGCATTTACACACTAAATACATGGATTCTGACCTGGATCCAATAGGATCACAAATAATTAAGTTACATCATAAGAGACTAGTGTTTTTGTGACTATAATATGTTAGACATATTTTACGACCAGTGGCACTGTTTTCCTGACCATAGCGTGTTTGGCACTGTTTTCCTGACCATAGCGTGTTTGATAATTTTGCGACTAGATATAGTTCATATGACACAACTAAATATGGTAGTGAATAAATATCAAGATAACCTTACGAGATCTCATCAAAATGTTAAGGTTTTGTGACTCAGTATCCGAGATAAACCAAGGCGAAATTTGCTTATTTTCTCTTATACACCACTAAGGGGTAAACATGTAAGATATTCTTTACTTCCAAGTGAATGTTTATTAATGATTGCAGGCACACCAGCCACATTTTTTTACCAAAGTGGCTTAAGCCACAACTGGTGCCCACGCATACATGCGCATGCATTTGCTCTCACGCGGTTAGAAAATAGTACTAGTAGAAAACCTCATTAACTATTCTAGCATGCGTGTTCATCCACACAAAGCCTCATCAACACGAAATGAAATAGCATCTAAAAAAACAATTGCTAATACGAAGAAATACTTATCTTACCACGTGATGAACAGCGGCAATGCGGTATGGATGTTTCTGTGGATTCACAAATTTTTAGCAACCTACTGTTCTACTGCATGGAGAGGAACTAGGATGAGAACGGAGGAAGGACCCGCATATATAAATGGGGCAGCCTGGCAGCAATTAGGAATGATTAATAAATTGCATTAATCCTACAATTAAGGAGACGGTTTGAGGGAACGCTCGTGAGTTGATTGGGACCATGGCTGGTCCGGCTAGAGTGTAAGGTGACTAGGATGTGGAATAATATATCACACGCCGGGTGTGATATAGTGTATATATATAGCAAGCATTTTTTCTACTCATACATATATATCTCATAATCTAGAGAGATTTAGAAAGTATCATTACATACTTGAAATTTATAAATTAAGTATGTAGTTATACTAGAGGGTATGTGAACATATTCACTTTTTTTGTTGGGATACATAAAATATAGGTTGTACTCAATTTTATATAATAGTAAATGCGACATATCTACATATGCTTATAACTAGAAAATCCTTCACAAGTATTTATGGTTATCACTCTTAAAAATCTTGTTTTAAATATGTGTACATACTCAAAATGATAAATGAGTATGAACATATACCTAAGGTGGATTTTTCAACATCCCCTTGCAGAATTTTCTTATCTATACTATAAAGACTAAACATCTTGTGTAAAATCACTCACCTGATATTATACCCATTCCCTCTCTAATAGTCATTGATTAAAATTGAACTGTGGAACCAGTAATTAGATTCCTCATATGCTAAACATAACTGGGCGTATGATACATAGGCCCTGAAAAAATAGGAGCGTAACATCCCATGCTTTTCCATTGTACGTCGTTCAACTTTAGAAAACTTTTCTCACCCTCGTTTCCCTGTACCCGCCCTGCAGACAGAACCCATAGCCAAATGCCGCAGCACGCGAGATCTGCCTCTGCCCTTTTCTCTCTTCCCTGCTCGCGGATCTGCCGCCTGAGAGGTCCCTCAAGGACCCTGACTCCTCTGCCTCCCTGAAAGTTGCCAGGAGGGGGGGGGGGGGAGGATGAATAGGCAAATCTAAAAATCCTGCAAAATTAGATTTAAGATAATTTTATCAGTCTGACCGGCAGTGCCGGTGAGGTTGATCGGCAGTGCCGATGGCCACTACCGATGTTGGATCGGCAGTGCCGATGAACAAACTGACAACGTATGAAATCGAAGTTTAAGTGGTTTCATAGTTACTAAGTGAACAAATTGCTACAACAGTAGTAGAGAGAAAAGATAATAATAAATAATAAAATAAGAGCTATTTGAGTAGATCTAGCAAATATATCAAGTACAAAGTGTGAATCCTAGGTGATGATTAAGAGAACAACAAGTAAGTAAACAAGCATAAGGAGACACAAGATTTGTTACCAAAGTTCAGGCTCACAAAGAACCCTACGTCTCCGTTGAGAAGTCCACAAAGGACCGGGTCTCTTTCAACCCTATTCTCACTCAAGTGATCTTAAAGATCAAGCTCGAGTTCTCCACTATCAATTCCCTTGCGGGAGGGTAATACAAACTTATCGAGGCGTCACCACACAAGTTGGGAGTTCTTCGGGCACCGATAACCGTCTAGGAGCAAAGCTCCTAGAGTAACAAGCACAAATCACAAAGATGGTTAAATCGAATGCTCAAGAGTGGAATGATGCTCTTTTCACTAGGAAACAATGGCTCACTCAAATCCTAACTCAAAGGATGAAGCTTTAGCTTGGAGAGGGAGAGTGAGGAGAGTGAAGCTCAAAAGTGCAGTTTGATTTTCGGATTGGAGAGAGGATGCACGAAGTGTGGTGGGAGCCTTTCATACAAAGGGCTCAAAAAGAGCCGTTGACCTGTTTGGACACCCAGCACCGGCACTACCGATAGGCCGGTAGGGTTTCTGACACACTGTCATAGATCTGCAGGTAAGGATGCGGCCCGCACCGGCACTGCCGATGAGGCAGCCACACAGAACAAGATGTATCTAGAGACCCTGACCGGCACTGTCGGTTAGTCAGATCGGCACTACCGATCGTGGCCAGCCAGAGGACCTGAGTGAACACATTCTCTGTGAAGAGGGGACTGGCACTGCCGATTAGCTACAGGTTGAGCCAGACAGAAAGAGTGGCTTTCTGGAAGAGCCGACCGGCACTGCCGATGGAATCATCGACACTGTCGATGAGCTGCAGCCAGAGAGTCAAAGTAGAACAGACTTTTCTAGAAGGGTGATCGACACTGCCGATGGGGCCATCGACACTACCGATGCTGGCAAGACAAAAACCAGAGAGGTGTCTGGACATCACAGCGCCTCTGGGATGAGTGATCGGCAATCATCGGCACTGCCGATGAAGGCAAAAGCCAGAGGGCGACAAAACTGTAATTTGGGAAATTTTGAGCATTTGACTTTACCAAACTTTGTAAATTATATCTCTCTTAATAGTACGGTTTACCTATACTCAAGATTAGAAATAAATACAACACAGATCCTTCATCCTTGAGTAAATTTTGGACTTTAATTTGAGGCAAATGACAGTCTTCTTTTCCCTTCTTTGTTTCAATGCTTTTCATTCTTCAAAAGAGATAGTCATCTACACACATACTCAATGAAAGCATTAGTCCATTCTTAATTGTATTGACGTCAATCTCCAAAACAAAATTAGGGGTCTAGATGCACTTTCAATCTCCCCCTTTTTGGTGATTGATGATAATACAACTAAATTTCATAGAAATTTGCAATAAGAATCATTTTGTGATATTAAAACCAATGTGAAGCTCCCCCTAAGTGTGTGCATAATATAAAAAATAATGATCAACAACAACAATGCACATATTTAAAGAAAAGTGTGAGAGCTCCCCCTAACACCTTGCATATGAGACAATTAACAATAATTGAGCATAAGAGATAATAAACTAAGCATGTGATGATAATTATCACATTAATGCATCTAGAAGGCGTGAAACAACAATACACCATCCCAAGAGACAATAGAGGCAACCTAACCATAAAACAGAAATAGAGGTTTAGAAGAACAAAAGTAAACAGTTTTACAAGCCACAAGCAAATTGTCCATCACTGTCACAAAATGAAAAACAAACTACTAGACACCAACACCAACTAATCTACTAATTTTCTCCCCCTTTGGCATCACAACACCAAAAAGAAGATCCGCTGGAAGCTTCACTCCTCCAGGGAATCAGCGTCGTCATCGTCATCATCCGCATCCTGAGCCTCCTGGACAGCCTGTGTAGCCTGAGTGTAGAAACCCCAGGGATCATCATATGAGCTCATGTCTGGTAGAGGAGTGAACTGAACTGGAGGTGGAAGCTCAACACTGGTGGTGGCGGCGAGGGTTCTCAAGTCTGACTGAACCTGAGTCAGAGCCTGCTGCTGCTCCCTGATGGCCACTGCAAAGTCCCGGCATATGCAAAACATGGACTTTATGGCACGGGTGACCTTCGAGGACCGGCGACAAGGGCGAGGGGCAGCACTAGGACCAGCTGCCTCTCCCCTTGCTGTTGCTGCTGCTGAAGAAGACTGAGGCACATCTGCCGCTGCTGGAGGAGTACTGCCGTGTGGAGGTGATGCAATTAGTGGAAACTTCTTCGGTGTGACTGAGGGATGCTTGTGATCACATATGAACTGGCAGCCCATCACACGCAGAATCATCTTCATAATGTAAGGAGCATAGATCAAAGAGGCCTTACTAGTGTAGGAGTTGTAGAGAATCTCTGTCCATATGAAGTCAAACACACTGAAAGGCTCCGCTCCCTCTCTCATAGCAAACATCAAAGTCTTGGTGGAGCTGAGAATATGAGTGTGATCCCCCACCTTAGGAGTCAAAGTCACCCGGAGCATGTTGTTGAGAACTCAAAAATATGGCTTCATGCCATGATAAGAACCAAACTCAACACCATGCTTGGGGTCAGCATAATGAGCATCATATATGAACTCCCACTCACTGTCCTCTTGAGGATCAAAGATAGTCGCCTTGGGCTTCGCTCTGTCAGTCTCATCAAAGCTAAGGATCTGAGAAATGTTGAAGTAAGTGACAGTGAAACGATTGCCCTCTATGGTCTAGTGCAGCTTGGAATCCATGTGGTTTTCCTCATCAAGCTGAATCCACATGGTAGCGTAGAACTGAGCAATGATCTCATCATTCTAGTGCTGGTGCAAACCCATGATAGCTGTCATGTTCTTCCTGTCACACTCTGAGCGGATCAGCTGAAATGTGGGATCATTTGCTACTGCCATCCTATCCCAGTCAATGCACTTTGAAGGACCGAGAAGGCGATTAGAGGGGGGGGGGGGGGGGGGGGGGTGAATGGGAGCCAATCAAAATTCTCCAATAGAACTTGGCCTATATCCCCAAAACAACCCAAGCCAACCTCCAAACCGATCACCAAGACTACACACACCAACTCGTGATGTACTAGCCCTAGGAGTGATCAAACTTAGCAATTAAGCACAGCGGAAACAACAATAAACATCAAGGACTCAAAGTAGCCAAGTGACTTAAAAACCTGACCTCACTGGACCACCATAGGCAGTGCCGATCATGGCCATCGACAGTGCCGGTTGGCCCCATCGACAGTGCTGGTGAGACCCATCGGCAGTGCCGGTTCGGGGTTTTGCAACCCACCAACAGTGCCGGTCCTGGTCATCGGTAGTGCCGATCGACCCCGATAGAACAGGAAAAACTTTTGGGATTTTGGCAAATCTTCTCCAAAACCTATTCAAACCAACTCCAAATGATGCGATTTTCAGATCATGTGACACTCCAGGTGTCTCACTTCTATTCAACAAGCATGTTAAGCACAAATCATGAATTATAGCATGAAATGGTAGAGCCAATTATTGGATTAGTTCCAGGTAATTAAAAGCCCTGCAAACAAAATTTGTGAGCCAAATGAAATTTTATAATATAAATTATGCCAAATAAATCCATAATCAGATTAGTAATGATAAATTAGGATTTTACAAATTTATTGAGTATTTTTATCTGATTAGCAAGAACCGCAATTAATTAATTAGTTATTAAGTACCTAGTTAATGCAATTATTAAATTTTAAAATATTTTTAATTAAAATTTCAAATGGACTTCACTAGTGTGTTCTCCACTATTTTAATAACCAGTCCACCAATTTTCACCATTTTTGAGATTTTCTAGCTATTTTATTTTGATTTATTGAAAACACCTTTAACCAAGGACCTGTTTGTGTGAAATCTAAAACTTTAGGGGGTGCAATGCAAAATCTCCTTCCTCCTCACTGGCGCAGAGCCCCCTGCCGATGCTCTCCTCTCTGCCGCATGCCAGCACGCCTGCACGCCGTCTCGGAACCGCGCGAGCTTCAGAGCGTCAACGCTGCTACAGTCCCCCTCTGCCTCTGCCCTCTGTCTTGTCGAGCGCGCGCGCCAACGGCCGTTTCTCCCCCTCTGCAAGCCAACCCTGTTCCTCGGCAAGCTTCAATACCGAGCACCATCGCCGCATCCTGGCCACCAACCCTCCCCCCCCCCCCCGCCCCACTTCCCTCTGCGCGACTTGGAAGGGTGCCCGCGAGTCCCCAACCCTATTCCATCTCTGCCCACTGCTCCCTCTCTGCTCCCTTCTTCTTCCCCAACCACCATTGCCACCCACCACACCCAAGAGCCACGAAAACCCATCGCCTCACTGCCGCATGGTCTCCCGAGCTGATCCAAGCGTGTAAATGGCCGCGCCCAGCTTCCATCTCACTCCCTTGCTCCTCACTCGGCCAAACCCGTGCATACCTTGGATGAATTGAAGCGAGATTAGAAGCGGCCATCTTCGACGACCTCCTCCGCTGCTGGCCAAAATTGACCATTCTCGGTGAGCCCCGTCGACTCACTCTTCTTCGCTCACAAGCGCAAACACTTAGCGCACCTCTCTGACCTTTTCTTTCTCTGTTTTCTCCACTCAAAGTTGCCGACATTCTACTTTCCCCGGCCCCGACCCATCACCGCTAATCGCTGAAGCCGCCTCCATGACGAGATCCAGGTTGCAGCCCTCCTCATTGAACGCCGACCTCGTGCCGCTCTTCCCCAAGTCACCGTGAAGCTCCAAGAAGAAACAGCGGCCGATTTGGTGCATCTTAGCCAGAACGCGACGCCGCCAAAGACCGCTGCTCTGCCGCTCCTCGCCGCCAACCGCTTCTGGTGAGATCCCGACCTCGCGACCCCCGCCAATCTCTCAGCCTCGGTGCACGCATCGATTTCCCGCTCCTGCGACGAGTTCCTCCCCATCAACGCGCCCGGCAGCGAGCGCTCCGGTCGAGCGCTACCCGCTCTGGCGAGCCCACCCGCAGCTTGCTGTCACCCACGTGGCAGTCGATGTGGCGCTGATGTGTCACCCAAGTCTGCCTACGTGGCAATCCTTTAAACCCGAAAATACCAGAAAGTTCCCAGAAAAATGTTAAAACTCCAAAATTCATAAATTGAATTCAAACCCATTTTGGCCCAAACAAATTTTGTTGAGTTCATCTTTCAGAGCTCTATTTTAGTAAAATGTTAAATCATTGTCCTTGTACATGTATTTTTATTAATTCATTTAATTTCCAAAACACCAAATAATTCACTAGGAATTGTAGGAATAAAATTAAATCCTGAATTTTGGCATGCTTAGTAAGCACATGATTATCTACCACCAAAAATTTGTGTTTGGAAAAATATGAATTACTTTAGGCTCTGGAATTTATTTAGTGTGTTTGCTTAGATTAATTCTAGTAATTATTCTGTAAATAATTTGCCCTTGCCACTTGGCATAAAAATCACTCATATAAGCCTCTGTTCACAGTAAATCACACATGTCCAGAAACATAAATTTATTTTACTAATTAATTTAATTGCTCATATCACTCATTTACCTTGTTTAATTGCATAAAGAATATATATACCTAAAATCTTAATTAACAACCCAACTTCTCTGAAGCATATGGCTTCGAGAATAAAATAATAATTTTAATTGACATTAAAATGCGATGTGCTTGCATGCATTATACCATTGCATAAAACGGTGTTCCGATAATGCCGTTAATTCAATTCCATCATATAGGTAACGAGCATCAGGAGCAAGAGGACGACTATCAGAAGGATGTTGACTCTCAGTGATGTAGATATGGCCCGATCTTCCGAGAGGTAAGGGGATAAACTCAAATTTGGAGAACTCGGCGTCGACGATCCGGCTTGAATCAGACACGATCCAACCCCGCAACGGTTACACCAAGCACAACTTGATTGTTCCTGCAAGCGAAATCGAGAACACAAGCAAGAGAGGATAAACACGCAATCTGAAATTGCAAATATGGATGAAGCGAAGCATAAGAAAAGGTTCAAGCTCGGAACACAAAAGGACTAATCGCCACAGTGGTGTAGAACAAGAACAGGGGCCTGGATTACTGTAAAAGGACTTGTCGCCACAGTTACAATAATTCGATCAAGTTTCTCTCTAGAAAACTGAACTAAACAAACCCGAAACTAAAAGACGGCGGCTACTGAGTTTATGTAGGAAACAGGGACGTCCTAGGGTTGGGGGCAACCAGAGGGGGCGCCCACAACATGGGCTTAAGGCCGGACACGATACATGGCCAATTTGGCCCAAAATAGGTGGCACATCACCTTGTCATGGTCACATATTATGACTCACGACTCTTCTGGAACTACCACCAGAACCAAAATGACGGCGTCGTCGTCCGCTTTCCAACGCATCAAACAACACCTCGTTTGGACGTCGGATGTGGGAGATATCATCAAAACCGTGAAGGGGTGTCGGCTGAATTCGAGACGAACGCGGCGACCGAGTTGGTGATGACTTGTAACTTGGGGAAGGCCATGATATGCGCGTATCCAGCATGGTGATGTCCTCATCACTCAGGAGCAGGAAGTTGTAGTTGCTAGCACTAACATTGATCCAGGCAAGCCCCAGTTTGCATTTGCCTTTTTGGTAAAAGTTTTGCTAGTTTATAATATTACTAGTGTTTATGATTATTGTTGCATTAGGTCATAGGAGTTGATTGAAACCCACCTTGCATGATACCCAAATGACCTATGCTACTGCTTTTAGAAGCTTGGTAGTATCGGTACTGTGATGCTATGCCTAGTAATGACTAGTCTTGCTAGATATTATTATTACTAAGATGAAACTTGACCACTGTAACGGGAATTGATAAAAGAAGTATGTTATGGCCTGGCAGGGAATTATGCATGTATAGGTTTGTAGCCACACATGAGTGTTGACTGCGGTAGCCCTGCCTTGCCCACCCTAGGACTCGTCCGTGGTCGGCCCCTTGATCAAGTTTCGAACAGTACCGAAAGCATGCTAGTCTATGGGCACTAGTAAACGTTGACCCTTCTGCTGCTGGAGTGGGTGGTTCATACCATGAAGTACTGCTGGCAGGACGGCATGCCCACTCGCTAAGACTGGACCCGGACCAAGTTGTTTTTCATTCTTATGAAAGGTTGCCGTATACGACCTTAATTGGTGCGTATGCGTCATGTATTTCGGGTTTTCCTAGCTGATGTAAATCGATTGCAATTGCTGTCACTCGCAGAATTGAGTACCGCTTGGTCACCGCGCCAATCACGTAGTTGCACATGAATCATAGATATGGATAATAATGCTTGTTGATGTTGTTATCATTATTACTATTGTTCTTATATTGTACTTACTTTATGTAATGCTTTATTATCCTATTGTTGCAACTAAAATTACATTTCAGCTCAACCCTTTCAACTTGACAAATAAAACTTGATAGAACTAATAGGCTGCTTAGTGCGAGTCCTTTCAAACAAGCCACCTATTAGAACCATTGCATGTCTAGGTGTCCGACGGGTAAGACTTGCTGAGTAATTAGTAGTCAGGCTTTGTGCCATTGTTGTTTTTCAGGTAATGAAGAAATAGAATTGCCTGTAGATGTGATGCCTTGGGACGTGCAAGTCCCTGAGGGTTGGACTGCCCGCTGGGAGTCCAACTCGCCGCCGCAATGATGTTGTGTGCTGCTAGAGTGATGTTCTTCGGGCATGGATCATCACTATGTTGCATCGTCGAGCTCGTAGTTTCTAAACGTTATTTGCTTCCGCTAATTTCAAAACATTCATGAACTTGTAATATTCTGCTGCACTCTGATAACCTTAATGATGTAATATTCAACTTAAATTTGGACAAATGTTGTATTATCAAGTGTCTGCGCTATCAGCACCTTCGAGACCTCGATCCTTCGGGAAGGGGAGCCACAGATTAGTGAATCCTCTGCACATCATGACCCTAATCCTAGAAGATCAACTCAATTGGCTCAAGAAATCATCATGAATTTCAGATCTTATGGCAAGAACACCAAAAAGGGAAACTTGAGAAATCCTTCAAATTGAAGGTGCTAGAGCTCTTGATTTGGTCATGGATCTATGAAGGATTGTTCTAGCTCATCATAGCAACAAGTTCCTCAAGAAATCCGCCCCAAAAACTCATCCAAAAAGGAGATAAAAAATTCCCATGAAAATTGCTCCAAAAATAGGGAAAAAGAGAAATTCGGGATTTAGGGAGAGAGGAAAATCTTGAGCACAAAAATAAATCTCATGTCATGGAAACATCCTTACAAGATCCATATATACAAGGTTTTTGAATGAAGTCCTAACACAAGGCTAATGGAAGAGAGACACCTCTTCCACTAGCCTTACCTCTCCTTATATAGGCCTAGTGTCTATTGTCCACATGACCACTCTACCCTTGACCTACATAACACACCCACCTACCACCGGGGGCATAACCGTCCATCTTTTGCCTCATCATTCGAATGCCATCAGACGCTTCACATCTTCGCTTCGTCTCGAAGCAAGCTCCGTGATGGTGCAACATGCAGCACCAACCACCGCCACCGGTTTTGCGGCCCAAACCAGGAAACCGCCTTGCATGCTTCTCAAAGCGGAACTTCTCGATGTCGATGCGTGTCACCTTGTCCCGTGATCCTGACCACCGGCAAGTCTCTCCCAGTCCCTGTCCATCGGGCCCCCTTATCACTTGTACCGGCATCCCGTTCGCCTTGACTTGGTCAACATGCCGTCTTTATCACACCACAGTTTTGAGGCTCAACCGTGAAACCGTTCGTGCTTCTCGCCGCTCCACGTGTACGGTTTGGATCACCCTTGACTTCACCCGGCATCACGATCGTCCGGCTCCAAGTCCCCTACTTGTGCCCGATCCTCTTGCCGTTGACCGCCTAGTCGGCTCCAGTGACCTACACATCATAAGACAAGCAAACACATTTCCCAACTCCTGCAATATCACCAATACCTCCACCAACTCCCGTTAGTCGAAACCATAATCATGCACACACATGCAATCCCCGAATTCCCGCATTTCAACTCAAACATCAGATCCGCTCAAGTCAATTACTCATCACATATATTGCAAACCATGGCACATATCCACATGGTTTCTCAATCTCCCCCTTGATGAGTACATTGACAACCTCAAATGCACAAGATTAGAGAGTGAAATGCGAAACCGAATAAACTCATCCAAATGGTCAAACCCAAAGAAAAGGTGAAAACAAAACATCTAGCAAAGTAGGGATCACAAAACCAAGAGTTGGCAAAGAAAGCGGCTTGAGACGCAAAGAATGTGAAAAGTGCAAGAAAACGCTCAAGATCATGATATGCTCCCCCTCAACTTGTGGTAGGTTACATGTAGTGCGAAATGGATCATTTTAAGTTTCTTAGCATAATTTGTGCATGACCCAATATTTTCTCCCCCTTTGGCAATGAACTCATCAAAGAACAAGCAAACATGCAAAACATGAAAATGCAAACCTAAGGAGCTTCAATAATTATGCAAACAAGCATTTAACTTTGCTACCCATACACATAGAGCCATGAAGTGTAAAAGCAATAGCTTACAATCATACAAAGATCAAAAATAGATAACAAGGTATAAACACCAAGAGCTATACAAGCTAAGCAGAAAGATTGATTAGCTTAGAGAGAATCAAAATTTGCTTATCATGAGAAAATCTGCCACCACATGTGTAAGTACTCCCATCCAAGGCAAAACAAGCACCAAGTGAATCATAAGAATCTAGCCAGTTTCAATCTCAACTAGGGCAACAAGCATTCGCAGAAAATGAGCTTCACAAATGCTCACACATGCAACAGAGACTCAGTTGATCAAGTGTTTATTGTTGATCCTCATGTGTCCTCTTATCCATGCGGAGGGTCGCACGACTGGATACGGCAAACACCCCGAGGCCTCAAGTCACAATGTTTGGATTTAGCATTTTAGACTTTTTCTTGATCAAAAGCACTTAGCAGATTATCCATGATTTATTCATAAGACAAAAGAGCATGCCTTTGCGGCAAAAGGAACACATGTTCCCACAATGTCCCATCATAAGCTAAACATTTGCAAAGCCTCAATGCAAGTTTCAACAAGGATAAAAGCAATTATACACATGGTGAGCAAGTTTTAGCAAGATTAGTTCATAAGGTTCACAAGAAACTAAGTTTACCTTTAAGATTAACAAGTTGCTCACATAAGTCTATAACAGGCTATCTAGAAAACCTAAGCATGAGAGATTACCATCACATCCACCAAAGACCGAACTCAAGGGTGTATTTGAGATACCTGAAGATGCGCTTGACAGCCTCGTGATGAGTCACCCTTGGGGAAGCTTAAAACGAGCACAAAGACACACCGTAAAGTGTATGTCTGGTCTTGTCGCTATCAGGTACAAGAGGACGCCAATCATGCTCCTGTACTCCCTTTGGTCCACAGCTTCACAGTCTTCATCAGGGTCAAGTGCCACTGTAGTGGACATTGGTGTAGACAACGGCTTCACATTGACCATGTCGAACTTCTTCAGGAGATCCTTCGTGTACTTGGCTTGATGTATGAAAGTGCCTTGCTTGCACTGCTTGATTTGAAGCCCAAGGAACAAGGTGAGCTCGCCCATCATCGACATCTGAAATTCACTTTCCATGGCTTCCTGAAATCTGGACACAAGAACATAAGAGGAACCGCCAAAGATGATATCATCCACGTAAATCTAAACCATTAGAAAGTCATTGTCATGCCTGTGAGCGAACAAGGTTTTGTCAACACACCCCATGACATACCCGTACTCTAGTAAGAAAGTCTCAAGCCTAGCATACCATGTCCTAGGTGCTTGCTTTAGCCCGTATAAAGCTTTCTGAAGCTTATACACACGGTTTGGGTATTTGTGGTGCTCAAAGCTAGGTGGTTGTTTTACATAAACCTCTTCCTCTACAAAACCATTTAGAAAAGCACTCTTGACATCCATTTGATAGAGTCTAATACCCTTAGAGGCAGCAAATGCAAGCAAGATCCTAATAGCTTCTATGCGTGCAATAGAAGCAAAGGTTTCCCCATAGTCTAAGCCCTCCACTTGGCTAAAACCTTGAGCAACTAGCCTAGCCTTGTTTCTGACTACCTCACCATCCTCCCCATGTTTGTTTTTGAACACCCACTTGGTTCCTATGACATTGACATTTTTGGGAGGCTCTACAAGGGTCCAAACTTTGTTTCTCTCAAAGTTTTCCAACTCCTCATGCATGGCGTTAACCCAATGTTTGTCAGATAGTGTGTACCAACATCCCGGGGTTCAAAGGTTGCAACAAAGAGAGAATTGGTAAAGCATGCGAGATATGCAGACCTTGACCTTGTTGTCCTCTCATAGAGATTACCGATCATTTGTTGAGGTGGATCTTGATGCTGAATGTGGTGAGGAGCTTCTCTCTTAGAGCGTACCTCCCCCTCAACCACAGCTAGAGCTCGCTCGACAGCTACTGAAGTAGATGTAGAAGCTTCTGGACCCTCTGCTGGAGTGGTGGTGGCAGCAGGAACAAGCTCAGATGAGAGATGAAGTGAATCATCATCATCATCAAAGCCATGTAGGTCCTCTTCTACAAAGATGCTCTCCTCCATCTCCTTGGTACCTACAGTCTCAATCACATTGCTTGCACAAGAGTTTGATTCATCAAAGGTTACATCGCAGGACTCTAAGATGGTGTTAGTCTCTAAATTTAAAACTTTGTAGGAATGACCATTAAGAGAGTAACCAAGAGAGATGCCATTGGAAGATCTCAACTCAAACTTATCAAGATTGCCACGCTTGAGAATGAAGCACTTGCAGCCAAAAGCATGCAAATGAGAAACATATGGCTTCCTCCCAAAACGTATCTCATAAGAAGTCACATTAAGAATTGAGCGCAAGAAAATCCGATTAGAAACATAGCAAGCAGTGCTAATGGCCTCAACCCAGAACCGCCTCAAAGTCCTATGCTCATCGAGCATCGTCTGGGCCATCTCCACCAAGGTTCTGTTCTTTCTGTCGACCACACCATTCTGCTGAGGAACACGAGGTGCTGAAAACTGATGCTCAATACCATGCTCAAGACAGAAAGCATCAAAGGAGGAGTTCTTGAACTCGGTGCCATTATCACCGCGGATTGCTCGTAATGCACCAGGGAGTTCCTTGAACAACCTCAAAGCTAAGCTCCAAAAGTGATGAAACATTTCATCCTTGCTCTCAAGAAAGTAGACCCAAGAGTAGCGAGAATAGTCATCAACAATCACAAGAACTTACCACTTCTCACCTGTCGAACGAACCCGAGAAGGACCAACAGTGTCCATATGAAGCAACTCTCCAGGGCGTTCAGTCATCACCAAATTGATTGGTGGATGAGAAGCAGCAATCATTTTCCCATGACGACAAGGAGCGCAAACCAAATCCTTATCAAATTTGAGATTAGGCAATCCTTGGATCATGCCTAGGCCACTCAAGCGGCATAACAAGTCAAAGCTCATGTGACCCAGTCTCCTATGCCATTTCCAGAGCTTAGAGGAAGATTGAGCAAACAAGCACTTGTGAGAACCAGGAGAACTAGCAAAATCAGCCTGAAAAACTCTGCCAATACGAGAAATCCCACAAACTAAGGAACCACTCGAATCAAGAACACTAGAAGCATTTTTCTTAAAGCGCACTTCCAAACCAACATCAAGAAGCTGAGAGACAGAGAGGAGATTGTACTTGAGAAACTCAACCAAACCAACATCCTTGAGAGTGAATTTTTCATTTACCTTTACCGCGCCTCTTGCCTTCACTCTCCCTCTCTTGTCATCTCCAAAGGTCACATACTCCTGTCGCGTCAAGGGAGTGAAGCTGGAGAACCACTTTGCATCTCCTGTCATGTGGCGCGAACACCCGGAGTCCATCAACCATTTGTTCTCCAAGCCTCCACCTGCTGCCTACAAAGAATGAGAAGGAAAAGTTGATGGCTTAGTGTTGGAGTTAGTCAAAAAGCATTTAGGAATCGAGCACTTAACCATAAGACCGGTAGTAGTCATCACAGTTCTTTGCACATTATCATTTGAATGTATGGGACGAGAACCACGACGGGGAAAGCATGGCCCGTCAAAGCGTCTTGACTTGAACCTTGGGTTGTGAGGATAGAAATCATCTGTGTGAAAACCAAATCCACAAGAGTGACGCTCACCACGATGGGGAAAACGTGAGGCGCCAAAACGCTGCTGCGCAAAGCCTCTGTTTCATGAATCAAAGCCATATGAGGGATGATCCTGTCCATGATAGGCACGAGAAAAAGAGCAAGGCTAAAAGTCAATAAAATCATCATATAAAGTATCCCTAGTCAACTCAGCTTGCTTCCTCTCAATCCTCTTATGCCTATAACAGAATTCATCCAAGTGGCCCTTGCGACCACAAAACATGCAAATGTAGACACTCTCGTGTTTAGGCTTTGTTTGCACAAGAGATTTGGGTTTTGGCTTCTCTGTTTGCTTTGGGTTGAAGGAAGGTTTGGGGTTTGGTGGATAGTATGTGTCAGTGGATTTGATGGATTGTTCCTCATCCTTGTAGCTAGAGCTAGGCACAAACTTACCCACATTTTCAGTCTCTTTGTCAACTCTCTTTGACTCTTGCTAGGCCACTCTCAATTTTCTCCTCACTCACTAGGGTTCTTTGGAGCCTAGAAATTAGATAGTCATTTTCTTGGACTAGGACTTTGTTTTCCTCCCTAGTGATTACAAGCTTGTCCTTAAGAGACACACATACCTCACATGGTGGTGGAAAGACCTTAGAGCGAGTCTCATTTAGTAGCTTGGACTCGAGCTCTTTGATTTTAAGGGTTTGAGCTTCCAACTCACTTGTGAGCTTGGGGCACTTCTGACATGCACCCAAAAGAGTTGGCTTAGCTTTGAATTCATCAAGCTCCTTGAGGGCACTCTCAAGCTGACTAGCAACTTGAGCATGCACACTCTCCCTCTGACTGAGATCATTCATGACAACTTGACATGACTCACACTCTACAACAGTGACATCACAAGCAAGCTTAGACCTAAGAGAAGCAATTTCAAAATCAGCACTCTCCAACTTGGACTTAAGCTCCGTACTCTCACGAACAGCACTATGAAGCTTATCATCTTACAAGAGCAGAACATCGCGCAAATGATCAAGTTCAGAAGAGAGCTCATCAAGAGTGGGAGGTACCTCGCTTGTATCGGAGTCGGATCCAGAGTCGGTGTCATGGTCGTTCTTTGCCATGAAGCAAAACCCGGTGAAGTCATCCTTCCTCTTGACTCGTGGCTTCTCAACCTCCTCCTCCGAGCTTGTAAGGCCTTCGCTTGATGTGAGCTCAACATCGCTCAAGGCGGCAACGCAGACGCGTGCAATGGCCGTGGCAAACTTCTTGGAGTTCTTGCCCTTCTTGTAGAAGTGGTTCTTCTTCTGCTTGAAGTCTTCAGTGTTGTTGTCGCGGTACCCAGCCTTCTTCTTCTTTTTGGACAGTGAGCAATGAAGTGTCCCGGGTCACCGCACTCGAAGCAGGTTCTTGAACCACCTCCTCTTCTCTCCTTTTGGTTGTTGTAGAACTTCCTGAACTTCCTTGTGAGCAAGGACAACTCCTCGTCAGGAATGCACTCCATCTGTTCATCGGAAGCTGCAATAAGAAAAGACAGAGCAAACTCCAAAGAAGACTTGTGAAGTGAGGGGTTAGTTCCATAAGAAGCATTGTTGTGACTACCCTTCTGAGAGCTAGAAAGCAAAGCCATGCTAGAAGCAGGAATAACAAGATTAGGACGAGATTTCCTAGACAGTTCATGAGATTTTAGCTTGCTATACAGTTGCTCATAGTTCAGGTTGTTGAAGTCAGCACTTTCTTCTAGAGCAGCAATTTTAACCCCCCCAAACATTTTCATCAAGTGAGTATAGTAGTTGCTTAGCTCTATCATTGTCATTGTACACAAGGTTACCACAAGCCTGTAGGTTGCATACAATTGCCTCAAACCTACGAAAGGTGTCATCTAGTGACTTGCTAGGTTTTTGTGCAAAGGTTTGGTACTGTCTATTGTAAGAATCCTTACGCATAGACTTGACTTGATTAGTACCCTCATGGTACGTGCAAAGCTTAACCCAAATAGCATGAGCAGTGTCAAGGTGTGTAACGCGATCATGTTCACTTCTACCAAGTGCAGAGAGCAGAATGTTGACAGCTTTGGAGTTGTGTTCATACCTGTTCAACTCATTTGTAGAAGCGGTGTTGAGGTCGGCAGGTATGTTGTATTCTTGCTTGATGATGTCCCAGATAGCACGTCCTTGACTCACGAGATAAGCCTTGGTCCACGCCTTCCAGTAGGGGAAGTCCTCTCCATCAAACATCCAAAGCTTGACCGCACGCTTCTCCATGTCGTCTTCGGATCACAAAGCCGGTGAAAGTCAATTAGTGATCAAACCGGCTCTGATACCAATTGAAGGACCGAGAAGGTGACCAGAGGGGGGGGGTGAATGGGATCCAATAAAAATTCTCCAATAGAACTTGGCCTATATCCCAAAAACAACCCAAGCCAACCCCCGAACCGATCACCAAGACTACACACACCAACTCGTGATGTACTAGCCCTAGGAGTGATCGAACTAAGCAATTAAGCACAGCGAAAACAACAATAAACATCAAGGACTCAAAGTAGCCAAGTGACTCAAAAACCTAACCTCACCGGACCACCACCGGCAGTGCCGATCAGGGCCATCGGCTGTGCCGGTTGGCCCCATCGGTAATGCCGGTGAGACCCATCGGCAGTGCTGGTGCGGGGTTTTGCAACCCACCGGCAGTGCCGGTCCTGGTCGTCGGCAGTGCTGATCGACCCCGATAGAACAGGAAAAACTTTCGGGATTTTAGCAAATCTTCTCCAAAACCTATTCAAACAAACTTCAAATGATGCGATTTTTGGACCAGTGAATCCCCAGCACATCACGACCCTAATCCTAGAAGATCAACTCAATTGGCTCAAGAAATCATCACGAATTTCAGATCTTGTGCCAAAACATCAAAAAGGGAAACTTGAGAAATCCTTCAAATTGAAGGTGCTAGAGATCTTGATTTGGTCATGGACCTATGAAGGATTGTACTAGCTCATCATAGCAACAAGTTCCTCAAGAAATTCACCCCAAAACTCGTCCAAAAAGGAGATCGAAAATTCCCACAAAAATAGCTCCAAAAATAGGGAAAAAGAGAAATTCAGGATTTAGGGAGAGAGGAAAATCTTGAGCACGAAAATAAATCTCATGTCATGGAAACATCCTTACAAGATCCATAGATACAAGGTTTTTGAATGAAGTCCTAACACAAGGCTAATGGAAGAGAGACACCTCTTCTACTAGCCTTACCTCTCCTTATATAGGCCTAGGGTCTATTGTTCACAAGACCACTCTACCCTTGATCTACATAACACACCCACCTACCACTAAGGGCATAACCATCCATCTTTCGCCTCACCGCCCGAATATCATCAGATGCTTCACGTCTTTGCTTCATCTCGAAGCAAGCTCCATGATGGTGCCACGTGCACCACCAACCACCACCACCGGTTTTGAGGCCCAAACCGGAAAACCGCCTTACATGCTTCTCTAAGCATGACTTCTCGATGTTGACGCATGTCACTTGGTCCCGAGATCCTGACCACCGGCAAGTCTCTCCCAGTCGCTGTCCATCGGGCCCCCTTGTCACTTGTACTAGCATCCCGTTCACCTTGACTTGGTCAACACGACATCTTCATCACACCACGATTTTGAGGCTCAACCGCGAAACTGTCCGTGCTTCTCGCCTCTCCACGTGTACAGTGTGGATCACCTTTGACTTCACCCGGCATCACGATCGTCCGGCCCCAAGTCCCCTACTTGTGCCCGATCCTCTCACCGTAGACCGCCAAGTCGACTCCAGTGACCTACACATCATGAGACAAGCAAACACATTTGCCAACTCCTTCAATATCACCAATACCTCCACCAACTCCCGTTAGTCGAAACCATAATCATGCACACACACATGCAATCCTCGGATTCCCGCATTTCAACTCAAACATCAAATCCGCTCAAGTCAATTACTCATCACATATATTGCAAACCATGGCACATATCTACATGGTTTCTCACACTTCACGGGTGCAACTATGTGTGTGGTGTTCTTCAGAATGTTCTTGTACCATGCAACCTGAGTCATGTCCCATAATCTTACATCGAAGACACTCGGGTGCTTGGGCTCGGTCCAGGGGTTAGTATGATGGTACACCCTCATCTCATCCCTGGATGGAGCCACTGGAATCTGGAACTAATCATCCACATGTGGTGCTAACAACTGATAGGTGATAGAGGAGCGCATGGGTCCATGGATAGGCTGATGAATAACCTCATCCCCAGACTCAACACCCTCCTCATCGTCCTCCTCAGCACCCTCCTCAGCCTCCTCATCCTCCCACTCATCATCCTCTTGTTCTTTCTCATTGTCTTCCTCCTCTGACTCTTCATCCTCACTAGGAGTAGGATCACGTGGAGGAATAACCTTGCCCTTGGCACGCCCAAGACCAACACCATGTGAGGTGGCTTGGCCAGAGTCTCTGCCTCGCCCCGCTTGCCTCCCCCACCATGACGAGCAACGGAGGAGTCATTGGGGTCAAAATCTGCGTCCGAGTCACTGGAAGTGCTTGGACGCTTCTGATGTTTGCCACCCGGCATCTGTCAAGAAGATAGGAAGTGGTGTGATAAAGTTGCAACAAAAATCAGTACTGGACTATTGTTGGATTGCCTTGATCAACAGTGCCGGTGGGGCAATCAGAAGGCAGCCCGAGTGAAACTGCTCTCTGGTTGACCCAACCGGCAGTGTCGATAACTGACATCGGCAGTGCCGATCAGTTCAATCTGATGCTACAACAGACAATTAGGGTTTTGGGAACTCCTGACCGGTAGTGCCGATGGGGGCCATCGGTAGTGCCGATCGTGTAGGCTTGAAACCCTAAGTGTACTAACAACTGAGATTTAGCCACTAAAACTCTACCAAAATGCAGGGGTGACTAAATTCCTCCTAGATGAACAACTCTATCATGTGAGATTACGCGAAAACATGAGGCATTGCGAGATTCAAGAGATGGAGATTCTCCGAAAATACCTTCAAAAATGCTTCAAATCTGAGAGGAGATGGAGGGGAGAAGGTCTAGGAGCCATTTTGATCCACTTCCCACTTGATTCCACATGGTTTGGCAAGGATTTAGAGAAGGGGAACGTGAGGTAGGGTTATAGAGAAAGGGAGGCGCGGTTGGAACTGGAGAAGTGAAACTGGACTCGGTCCCGTGAGGGGACCGAGTTGAGTTCAAAACTCCAGGCCCGCATCGGTAGTGTTGGTGATGAGCATCGGCAGTGCCGGTGCGGGTCAACGCACAAGGTCTAGACCCGCATCGGCAGTGCCGATGGAGGGAGCCGGTAGTGCCGATGAGGGCAGCCCGAGGAACAAAATTCCCAGATAGAAGCTGGCTCTGTTGGATGCCTGACCGGCAGTGCCGATAACTGAAGATCAGATAGAACCAGTAACTGAAGAGCTAGAAGTGAGAGTTCCAAACAAGTTTTTGATGGACAAAAAGCAATCTTGACATCATATGGTCAACCAACAATCAACAATACATTACAATGACCATATTTTGACAAGATTTGATCCAATGATCAAGAAGCAACATCACTAGCAAAAACAACGGATTTTTGACATAAAGCAATGATTTTTGCAAAGATAAAACAAACACCATTCAGATGTGCACATTTCTTACACCACGTTGCCAGAGTCAAGGATATTTAGCTCACTTCTAAGATAGCAAAATCTTTTCTCATCTAAGGGCTTTGTCAATATATCGGCTTGTTGATCTTTGGTTCACACATGACTAACTTCTATATCCCCCTTGATAGAATGATCTCTCAAAAAGTGGTGGTGGATATCTATATGCTTTGTGCACGGATGCTCAACGGGGTTGTAAGCTAGCTTTATGGCACTCTCATTGTCGCATAGGAGGGGGACATGGTTCAACTTGTAACCGTAGTCCCTTAGAGTTTGTCTCATCCAAAGTAGTTGTGCACAATAACTACTGGTGGCGACACACTCCGCTTTAGTCGTGGAAAGAGCAACAGAATTTTGTTTCTTGGATGACCATGACACTAGAGATCTACCCAAAAATTGACATGTCCCGGAGGTGCTATTTCTATCTACCTTACCCCTGGCATAATCCGCATCAGAATAGCCTAATAGGTTGAAATTTGAACCCTTGGGATACCAAAGCCCTAGGTTGGGTGTGTAAACTAAATATCTCAAGATTCTTTTAACGGCCACCATGTGACACTCCATAGGAGCAGCTTGAAAATGTGCACCCATACACACACACTAAGCATGATATCGGGCCTAGATGCACAAAGGTAAAGCAAAGATCCAATCATGGAGCGATATACCTTTTGATCAACGGGTTTATCCTTTTTGTTGAGGTTGATGTGTCCATTTGTTGGCATGGGAGTTTTGATGGGCTTTGCCTTGTCCATGTCAAACTTCTTCAATAAGTCTTGTGTGTACTTGGCTTGACATATGAAGGTGCCCTCTTTGAGTTTCTTCACTTGGAAGCCTAGGAAGTATATCAATTCTCCCATCATGGACATTTCAAACCTCTTGGTCATTATCTTGCTAAACTCATCACAAAAGTTTTGGTTAGTAGAACCAAATATAATGTCATCGACATATATTCGGCACACAGATATATCATTGCCAAAACGCTTAGTGAAAAGAGTTGCATCGGACTTGCCAATGACAAAACCCTTTTTAACAAGAAAGTCCCTAAGACATTCATACCAAGCTCTTGGGGCTTGCTTGAGCCCATAGAGCGCCTTATGGAGTTTAAATACATGGTTAGGATACTTTGGATCTTCAAAGCCCGGTGGTTGCTCCACGTACACCTCTTCCTTGACTGGCCCATTGAGGAATGCACTTTTCACGTCCATTTGGTACAACTTAAAATCATGGTGAGTAGCAAAAGCAAGTAATATTCTAATAGATTCAAGTCTTGCTACGGGGGCATAGGTTTCATCAAAATCCAAACCTTCTACTTGTGAATATCCCTTTGCCACGAGCCTTGCCTTGTTTCTTGTCACAACACCATCTTCATTTTGTTTGTTGCGAAACACCCATTTGGTGCCCACAACATTCTTGTTCTTTGGCCTTTCCTCTAATGTACACACTTCATTTCTTGTGAAGTTGTTTAGTCTTCTTGCATGGCCATCACCCAATCCAAATCTTCAAGTGCTTGTTCTACCCTAAATGGCTCCATAGAAGAGACAAAAGAGTAATGTTCACAAAAATTACTAACTCGAGATCTAGTAATTACCCCCTTATCAGTGTCTCCAAGTATTTGCTCAATGGGGTGATCACGTTGTACATTTTGATGCACTCTTGGGTGTGGTGGATGTGAGCTTTCTTGACCACCATCTTTATCTACCTCTTGATCATGTCTTTGAGAATCGTCACTTAAGTCTTGTTCATGATCACCAACATTTTGATCTTGACCACTTGCATGATCAATTTCTTCATTTTCATGATGTTGGTCTTGTCTCAAAGGAGAGGATTGATTTTCAACACTTGAATTTTCTTGTGGTCTCAAATCACATATGGCCATTATTTTTATTGCATTTCTAGGAGCTTCTTCATCTACATCATCATTAACAACTTGCTCCCCTTGAGAGCCATTAGATTCATCAAATGTCACATCATGTAAAATTTCAACACAACTGGTGGTTTTATTGAACACACGATAGGCATGAACATTTGATCCATAACCAAGCAAGAAACCTTCATCAACTTTTGTAGCAAACTTTGAAGTCTTGGGTTTCTTGTTTAGCATAAAACATTTGCTCCCAAAAACATGAAAGTAGGAAATATTAGGCTTGTTACCAGTTAGTAGCTCATATGGTGTTTTCTTCAAGAGTCGGGGGAGATACAACCGGTTGGAGGCATGGCATGCGGTGTTGACGGCTTCGGCCCAAAAACGGTCAGACGTCTTGTATTCATCAAGCATTGTTCTTGCCATCTCAATGAGTGTACAATTCTTTCTTTCGGCCACCCCATTTTGTTGAGGGGAGTAGGGTGCCAAAAATTCATGCTTGATCCCATCTTCATCAAGATACTCCTCAACTTGTGTGTTCTTGAATTTGGTGCCATTGTCACTTCTTATTTTCTTGATCTTGACTTCATATTCATTTTATGCTCTTTCATTAATGTCTTGAGCACATCCTTCACTTCACGTTTATCATGCAAAAAGAATACCCACGTGAAGCGAGAAAAATCATCAACAATTATAAGACCATATTTGTTACCACCAATGCTTATGTAGAAGATGGGGCCGAAAAGGTCCATGTGCAACATCTCCAATGGTCTTGTGGTTGTCATCACATTCTTGGAGGGGTGTGACGCTCCAACTTGTTTTCCCGCTTGACATGCACTACAAATTTTGTCTTTCTCGAAGCAAACATCGGTTAGTCCTATGATGTGGCCGCCCTTTTGGAGTTTGTGAAGATTTCTCATACCAACATGGGCAAGCCTTCTATACCACAACCACCCCATATTGGACTTTGCTAATAAGCATGTACCAAGTCTAGCTTCATCCATGGAGAAATCCACAACATAAATCTTTCCTTTAAGCACACCCTTAAAAGCAACCGAGCCATCACTCCCTCTTATAGACGGTCACACCACATTCGTTGAACAAGCAATCATAGCCCATTTTACAAAATTGCGAAATGGAAAAAAGATTGAAGTCAATGTGATCAACGAGCATAACCTTAGAAAGTGAATGCGAGGGAGTGAGAGGGACTTTACCATAACCTAGTACTTGTACCGTTCCATTGTCACCAAACGTGATATATTCATTGTTGTTGTGACTTGGCTCAAATGACTTGAACATCTTTTTGTCTTCGGTCATATGATTAGTGCAACCACTATCAATCACCCAACTCGACCCTCTGGAGACATAGTTCTAGAAAACAAGTTAAGCTTTATTTTTAGGTACCCAAATTTGCTTGGGTCCTTTCACATTAGTTACAAGTACTTTGGGCACCCACACACAAGTCTTTGGCCTCTTCTTGCGTGGCCCAACATATTTGGCATAGACTCGACCATGCATGTTCCTCATGAACATATGAAGCATCAAAGTCATGAAAGAGTGCACAAGTAGCATTAGGTACATCAGTACGAGAATCATTAACAAAAGAAGAATGGTTAGTGTTCATGTTCTTGGCTTGCTTCTTTTGATAAGACCCTTCCTTGGTGAACTTAAGGAATTCCTTTCCATTCTTGTTCTCCCTAGCATTGTGCTTGGCACCCTCAACATAACCAATGTCATCCATGACATGAGGCATTCTAGTATTTGAGTATGCACCTCTTGCATACTTTGCCTTTTCATTGTCAACAATATTTTTCTCATGTTGTATTTTGCTTTCAATAGCCCTCATTTGCTTGTTCAAATCATCAATTAATTTCACATTAGTAGCACAAGCATCAACCTCAATATTATAGCACCCATCACATCCTTTGCTAGTGGAAGCATGAAAGTTGTTGGTGGAGGATGTGAAGGTTGAGAGAATTCTATATTGCTCTTCAAGAGACTTATGAGTCTTTTCTAAATCCTCATACTTCTCTTGAAGTTCATCTTTAGTGCTTTTAACATTCTCACAAGCATTCTCAATTTTAGTGAGAGACATGGTTAATTCTTTATTTTTCTTTCTTTCAAGTTCAAGGAGCTTCTCTAGTTCAAGATTTCTTTTCTTTTTAAGAATAAGCAAGTCTTCTTGTTTTTCAGGAAGCTCCTCTTGTCTATCATTCTCTTCCTTTTGTTTTTCAAGTAATTCTATAAACTCAAGCATTTTAGGAAGTGAAGCATTAGCAATGTTATCATCATCATCACTACTACTAGAGTATGAAGAACACTTATGTTTGGATTTAGATATCTTGGATCCTCTTGCCATGAAGCACTTGTGGGTGTTGTAGGCTTCATCATCACTTAAACTCCCAAATAAATAAGTGTTGGTGGGAGTGACGCCAATGGCAAGTGTAGCAATTCCTCCCTTATCCGAGTCGGATTCGGAGGAGGAAGATGATGAAGAGGATGAGTCATCGGAATCCCATTCTTGGCCAATATGAGTTTCACCTATTCTATGTTTCTTGTACTTCTTGTCCATCTTGTGGTGCTTGTCTTTTCTTCTCTCTTCCTTGTTTTTCTTCTTTGGACATTCGCCAATGAAATATTCTTCATCACCACATTCATAGCAAGTTCTCTTTGATCTTCTCACTTTGCCTTTATCAAATCTTTTCTTCTTATAGCCATCTTTCTTGAGAAATGACTTGAATCTTCTAACAAGCGAAGCCATCTCATGATCACTATCTTCATCACAAGAATCAACTACTTTCTTTTTCTTCTTATTGTCCTTCTTGTCATTAGTCTCATGAGATGCTTTGAGTGCTATTTCTTTCTTTTTCTTCTTCACCTTGTCCCAACAAGTTGTTCACTCTTGTTGCTTCTTTATCTCTCTCTTTGTAAGTGAGCAACCTTCCTAGTACTTCATCCGTACTAAAGTTCTTAAAGTTTTGTTTCTCTCTAACAAAGTTGCAAGCACTTTGATTCCATGGTTGCAAAGCAAGAAGCAATCTCTTGTTGACCTCAATGGTGTCAAGTTTGATCCCTAGAGCTCTTCTCTTGTTTACAATTTCCATGAGTCTATCATGCACTTCTTGTGGCTCTTCACTGGCCTCCTTGATAAACAAGTTGTACTTGCCTCTTATGATGTCTTCTCTTGCTTCTCTAACACCCTCGGTCCCTTCATAGATAACCTCAAGCTTTTTCCAAATGTCATGAGCTTTCTTGATTCCTATCACCTTTTCATACTCCTTTAGTGATAGGGCGGAAACAATGGCGGATGCGACATGATCATTGTGAGTAAGCTTGATCTCATCATTGGAAGTTGGATTTTCTTCATTTTCCAACTCAAACCCTTGCTTCACCATCTTCAAGATTGGTCTTCCCATAGAGCCCAAATATAGTTCCATTCTATATTTCCAATGGTCATAGAATGTTCCATCGAAGTGTGGTAACTTTCCGGAACCATTACCAACATACTCATTTTTGAGCTCATTGTAGTTAAATAGTAAAGCATTGTAGCTAACTCCGGAGTCATCTTTACCACCTTCGGTTTCGACTCCGGTTGTGTAATTTGGTGGAACTCCTTTTCCTTTCATCATCTTTTATCTTCAAGTGGTTAAGCCTTCAAGAAGATCCGGCTCTGATACCAATTGAAAGTTGTCTAGAGGGGGGGGGGGGGGTGAATAGGCAAATCTAAAAATCCTGTGAAATTGGACTTAAGACAATTGTATCAGTCTGACCGGCAGTGCCCGTGAGGTTGATCGGCAGTGCCGATGGCCACTGCCAATGCTGGATTGGCAGTGCCGATGAACAAATTGACAGCGTATGAAATCAAATTTTAAGTGGTTTCGTAGTTACTAAGTGAACAAATTGCTACAACAGTAGTAGAGAGAAATAATAGAGATAATAATGAATAATAAAACAAGAGCTATTTGAGTAGATCTAGCAAATATATCAAGTACAAGTGTGAACCCTAGGTGATGATTAAGAGAACAACAAGTAAGTAAATAAGCACAAGGAGATACAAGATTTGTTACCGAAGTTCGGGCTCACAAAGAACCCTACGTCTCTGTTGAAAAGTCCACAAAGGACCAGGTCTCTTTCAACCCTATTATCACTCAAGCGATCACAAAGATCAAGCTCGAGTTCTCCACTATTATTCCCTTGCGGGAGGGTACTACAAACTTCCCCAGACGCCACCACACAAGTTGGGAGCTCTTCAGGCACCGCTAACTGTCTAGGAGCAAGGCTCCAAGAGTAATAAGCACACATCACAAAGATGGTTAAATCGAATTCTCAAGAGTGGAATAACGCTCTTTTCACTAGGAAATAATGGCTCACTCAAACCCTAACTCAAAGGATGAAGCTTTAGCTTGGAGAGGGAGAGTGAGGAGAGTGAAGCTCAAAAGTGCAATTTGATTTTCGGATTGGAGAGAGGTTGCACGAAGTGTGGTGGGAGCCTTTTATACAAAGGGCTCAAAAAGAGTCGTTGACCTGTTTGGACACCCTGCACCGGCACTGTCGATCGAGCCATCGACACTGTCGGTAGGGTTTCTGACACACTGTCATAGATCTATAGGCAAGGATGCGGCCCGCATCGGCACTGCCGATAAGACAACCACAGAGAACAAGATGTCTCTGGAGACCTTGACTGGCATTGCCGGCTAGTCAGATCGGAACTGCCGATCGTGGGCAGCCAGAGGACCTGAGTGAACACATTCTCTGTGAAGAGGGGACCGGCACTACCGATCAGGATATCGGTACTGCCGATTAGCTACAGGCTAAGACAGACAGAAAGAGTGGCTTTCTGGAAGAGCCGACCAGCACTACCGATGGAACCATCGGCACTGCCGATGAGCTACAGTCAAAGAGCCAAAGGAGAACAAACTTTTCTAGAAGGGTGATCGGCACTGTCGATGGAGCCACCGACACTGTCGATGCTAGCAAGACAGAAACCAGAGAGGTGTCTGGACATCACAGCGCCTCTAGGAGGAGTGATCGGCAATGCCGGTGATCCTGCTAGCAAGACAGAAACCAGAGAGTTGTCTGGACATCATAGCGCCTCTGGGAGGAGTGATCGGCACTGCCGGTGAGGATCACCGGCATTGCCGATGAAGGAAAAAACTAGAGGGCGATAGAACTGTAATTTGAAAATTTTTGAGCATTTGACTCTATCAAACTTTGTAAATTATACACCTCTTAATAGTACGATTTACCTATACTTAAGATTAAAAATAAATATAACACGGATCCTTTATTTTTGAATAAATTTTGGACTTTAATTTGAGACAAATGATGGTCTTCTTTTCCTATCTTTGTTTTAATGTTTTTCATTCTTAAAAAAAATAATCATTTACACACATACTTAATAAAAATATTAGTCCATTCTTAATTATATTGATGTTACTCTTCAAAACAAAATTAGAAGCTTTCACTCCCGGCTACGGGCGCTGCCAGAGCCATATTGATGGTCTCGTGCACGGGACACGGGATGGCGGCGGCATGGGCCAGCGCGATGCAACGCGATGAACGAGGAGGTGGGGCTGGGTGCGCGCGGGAGCAGGGTGGTATCACGGGTAGAGGCGCTGCCCGGCGGTGAGGTCACTCCCTCTCTTTCCTTTGGCCTCTTCTCTTTTTCTCTCTCCCTCTCAAGGCACAGATAGGAACTAGCTATGGATAGCGGTGGCAGGTTGACCCAGATCAGAACGATGATGGCCGTGTCCTGCGTGCGCCCAGCCTCGCTGCTGCACATCGTGGACTCTGCTTCCTCATTGCTGGTCGCTGCCGTGCGGCACCGGCCAACTCGCCGGTGTACGTCTATGCCGGATACGGCCAGCTCATCCACGGATACATGGCCTCGAAGATTTGACTCAAGATGTACACCATCTTCAGTCGCATGTCACAGAGGTACTTCATGTATCACCAGCCCCCCAAACCCTCCTCTACCTGAGATCCCCAAATCCCAATGTAACTGACAGCAACAACGGCATGATCGAATCATTAGAGATAATCGGAGCTGGAATTTTTAATCCAAAAAAATTGGAGCTGGAATTCTATAATAGGCGGGTCGAAGCCTTTCTTGTTTTCTTTTTTCCTCTTTTTATGTATATATATGTATGTACATGATCTTTGTCAAAGCCCAGCAGCGTGTATCTTTTCTCATATCCTCCTGGTGGTGGATCAGCTGTAGTACTTGATTAACAGGTTTATCTTTGAATCATTTCTCATTGTTTCCACATTCATGATCTTTCTTGAATTTGATGCTTTCCTGCACAGATCTGATATGCTTATAGGATTTTGAAATTTTATTTTAAGTAGTTGCTTATGGAGATTGGTTGGAGACCATGAGCATGGACTCCTCAAAATGATCAGATGCTATAATTTAGTTAAAAACTTAATTGTGCATGTATATTTTCTTCTCAACATTATGATGGGACAGGGAAAAGAATGATAACTCGATGCGTGGTGGTGGCAGGGGGAGCAGGCACAAGACCAGAGCATTATAGATTGATATGGACCAGCACATCTGGCACCTCATCTTGTTTGGGTGGGAGATGATGCATGGCTCTCTTCATTTGACAGTCTAGGTGTTGAGGTTGGTGCATAACACCTTGCGTTATTCATTATCCCTATAATTTGAAAGCAATTAGATTTACGTTTGTGTGATAGGCTGTAGGACACAAAATGCAAACTTGGCGATGTGGTGTTCATATATCAAATTTGCTAGCATGTGATGGGAATTATGCAAGGGTGCACGACATGGTGCATATGTGTATAATCTACAAAATTCAGCATGTCATCTCCGACTTCGATGAAGAATTCTACAAATTTTATAGTTTCTGTATAGTTGGTAAAACTTTTTTTGAACTCATATTTTGGTTGAAAAATTATGCTCTTACTAACAATATGTGCTTTGCTCAGAGAATAGTCACAGCTTGAAACATCTTACCCTCTTGCGTCTGTCATGGGTCTGGCCTAGCATATCAGATGCGGAAGTACCCATACAGTCCAAAATCATACTCAGAGATGTTAACCCTAAGCTGTCTTTATAGCATCTCCCCTAATCTGCATAACACTCGACAAATGTAGCCTAATGGAATTAGTAATCCATTCCATCTTCTTTTCTCTCTGTTCCATCTTCTTTTCTCTCTGTTTTGCTTTTTCTTTTTGAATCTTTGTTTGTACCTGATACTTTCAGAATATTTTTGGTAAACAAAAAAAAATTGATGACTATATTTTGAAAATTCGGATGTAAATAGAATGCACAAAATGAGTTCTATTATGATTTTTTTGTATACCTACTTATTGATTAATTTATTGTGTCTGAATGCAACAGGGACCCTTATGTTATTGCCTTGCTCTTTGCTTTGTCCTTGGAATTGGATAAAGTAGGATCTAACAATAAAATTCACAGTTTGTTTGAGAGAGCTCTGGTTGATGATAAGTTACAAAAGTTTGTTCTGTTATGGCAGTGTTATCTAGCTATGTGACAGAGATAGCCTGCAATGCATCTGCATGACCCACGTATTATTCAGAGTAATACATGCACATCCATGGTATGACACTTGCAAATAATTTTTCTTTTTGATGTTGGTGTGGTTATAAAATTCCTGCCTCTTTCAGCTTCTGCTGATTGTAGGTTATGTAGTCAAATTCATAAAAACATCTACTTCCTCCATTCTTATAATGTCGACGTTTAGAACAGCAAAAATGAACTAGCTACAGACTAATTTAGCTAACTGAAATGTCATCATTTTTAGAACAGAGGAGAATTATTTTATTGTCATTGCATTTGATTGTAACTCCTAATATTAAACTATGGTTGATTAGTATATAACTTAGTATTTACATATGATGACCTGGTACTGCCTTTGAGATGATCATTAGAAGGGGGTGGTTTCAAGAATATCATGTCTAACAGATACTTGCCTTTGCCCACATTGGTTCCACGGGCATTGGAAAGGGATCACACTCTGGATTAAAAAGCCAAGAACAAGGTATCTTTCTCTTAAATTTATTTATTGTTATGGTTGATTCACGGCATTGATGGGGATAATTGATTTTCTATATTGAACAGATAAATAATTGACTTATCATTATGTTCCTTGCTGAAAACGATCTCCCATGCAGAATCAACGGATATATGTAATTAGTCCAAAACAATTTGGTGGTTAAAATAATGGTCTTACGCTCTTCAAAAGATATTTCTTTTAGGCTAGATTAGTGAATCTATGTGATTGAGGGAAGTGTCGTATTCAAAGCATCAGAGATTTATGCTTTTTCATTTTGGTATTTTTGATCATTTGTTTGTACAGCATATCGATTGAAAAATGAAAACAATTGAGTTTGTCCAGTGAGCCGTGTGATTTAATTTATTTTCCAGAGTTGTTTCACAAGCGTGCTAGGAATAGAAAATGGAAGTAATCATTTCTTCTTTTCTATTGACACTTGCTAGATAACTGTAGCAATATTGTCTTTCTTTTGTTTGATATAAAAGGATTTTTATTCCTGCAAGTTATTGTAATGGAAATTTTGCATGTTGTGTGATGGGACATTGGGAGCTATGCAAGTTCCAAACTAATGATCTATGCAATGTCGATGCATCTGAGTCACCAATAAGGAGCAGCTAGAAGAGTTCAGAAGTAAGGAGCTGTTGCTCAGGAATGCATGGTAAGGACTTCTATTTGTATACTCCACATTCCATAGTCACTGTACCATTCACTTTACTCTCAATTTATGTTACTGCCTTGTATTGTTCTACTCTAATAACTGAGGATTTAATTCTACAGTGGAAAGTAGAATATGAATGTAGTATGAACTCATCACCATATATTTTTCCTTTTCTGGAGATGGATCTCAACGTGAACTAACCATGATTACGCCTGTACTTTGCATATAAATTCAAGACCTTATGGCACTTTTCATGTATCATAGTGGGGTTACGAAGCGGATTCAGTTGGATGCAAAAGCGGAGGCCATGGGCTTCGTCTCATTTGAGTTTTCATGAATCACATTTATTGGTGTTGAAGGAGGCCAAAGTAGACTGTTATGTTCATCTCAATTTCAGCACCTTTTGTCGGTAGTTCTCATGATGATGTTCTTTTTTTTTTCATATGGTTCTCAACAATGATGCAACCCAAGGTTGGTTACATAGCTAATCCTATTCTTACGTAGCAATAGATATTCTCACCAAGAGTTGATATATACACTTGTACTTTCAAAGAATTGATATATACACTTAAAAAAATACTTACTACTTGTTGCCTTGCCCTGTAGATAAAACAAATTACCACAAGATGATGGGGCTAACGGCTAGGTGTTTGTCTTTTTTTTTGTTTTTTTTTCTACATCCTTTACATTGTTGTATCTTGATTCTAAAGGAAAAACATGTTTGATCTTTGTGCCTTATTTTGAACTCATATTCTATTAAATCGTTATATGAAAGAAAGAATATCTTTGATTGAAAAAAGTAATGTTTATATTGCTTTTATATGCATCGATGGAGTTGTATCGAAAGAATAGTTTAGCTAACATGGAAACGATGTAACTTTAAAATTATTATTAAATGTGCATTTCTTAGCAAGCATTGTTAGTATATGTTTTATGGATGAATAATAGCACGTGCGTGTCGTGCAAAAAACTAGTAACAACAGTTATCAAGAGAGCGCATGTATGACACCATTTAAAGCATTATATGGCCATAGCTGTAGAACTCCATTGAATTGGTCAGAATCTAGAGAAAAAATTATTTTTGAACCAGATCTTATGCAACAAGCTGAAGAAAAAGTCTGAATTATTTAGGCTAATCTAAAGACGACAAAACAACGAGAAGAAATGTATGCCAATAAAAGACGTTGATCGCTGACTTTTGAAATAGGTGATCATGTTTATTTACGGGTATCACCTATGAAGGGTATTCAAAGATTTGGAATTAAAGGAAAATTGGCTCACTGCTATATTGGTCCTTTCAAAATAATTGTGTAGTGTGGACCCGTGGCATAAACGTTAAAATTACCGGTAGATCTTTCTTGTGTGCATGACCTATTTCATGTCTCTCAATTAAAGAAATGTCTTAAACCGCCCGCAGATGTTGTCTTGGACGATTATGAACATCTACAATCTGATTTGACCCATTCCAAACACCCGGTAACAAAAATTTAGATGAGAAAGATCGAGTTACTTAGAAGCGAACCATCAAGTTTTATAAAGTTCAGTAGAATAATCATTTCAAATATGAAGCAACTTGGGAATCTGCAGAATTCCTTAATACTCATTATTCAGAATTCTTGCATCAATCCTTAGGTAATCAACCTTACTATTAACATACCTCTAATTCACCTTAAATCTTGGGACAAGATTTTCTTAAGGAGGAAGGGTTGTGACACCCAAGTGTCACTACACTCATTTGATCACATGATTGCATCTAATTGTGGTTTACTAAGTCCTCATTCAATTTTGACTATATTTTAAATTTATTTGAATTTGGAATTAAACCAGAATGTAGCTAGGTTATGGAATAACTTCAAATTTTGCTATACAACAGGGTGCTAGAAAAATAGTATGTGATAGAGTACATAATGAAAGAATTTTAGGAATTTTTCTGGAATTTTTCTAATAGAGGAAATACCCTAATTAATTCATAGAAGTTTGAATTTTTGTTATATTCAAATAAATGGCAAGTTCAAACCATTTGGAATTGAAGTTTGAAACCTATCACATTGCCATCTAAACAATTCAAGATTTATGTAAAAATTTTCCCCATTTAATTCGGAGCCACTAGCTATTTTATTTGCATTTTTGAACATAGGGCTGAGATAAATCCAGAAAAAGGAAAAACAGGAGAGGGACCAGTGCCTCTCTTTTTTCTTCTTGGGCGTGCTGGCGTCCGAGCACGCAGCCCGTGTGTCGTCCGCCCCGGCCAGTGCCGCTTGAGCTCAGGGCGGTGAAAATCCGACGCCCTGCCACTTCGCCTCCTCTCTCGGTCTCTCCGAACTGTTCTTTCTCCCTCCACGTTCTCACATCCAGAGACGAGTTCTCATTTTCGCCATGGCTGCTGCTTGATGCTTTGAGCTCATGGCACGTCTGTTCTGCTTCATCCTAGTCTAACCTAGGCCACCCACAACTGCGCCCCTACCTTCTCTATTTTCTCATAGTGAGAAATCATCGAAGGCTCCGTGAACCGAGACAATCGCAGCAAAAACAGTGGAGTCCTCTCCGTCGACCACTTCTGACGCCAGCATCAAATTCGTCGGCTACGGTTCATTCCCTTCTTTGATTCTTTTTCGTACGTGTTGCCAACTACCTTGCGCATTGAATGGAACCTTTTCCCCATCGATTTGTGCAGAAACCGTGCAGGAAATGGGGATTTTCTGGCCGTCATGCCGCTGGACAGAGGTTGAAGACGACCATGGCAATTTTGTAAATAACACGAAGTTTAAAATGAAAATCCAGAAAAAAGGTTAAATTTGTAAATTCCACATCTTGAATTCCATACCTCCTAAACTAGCAAATAAAATTTGTTGGTTTCCTTATGCTAAGATCTATGCATTGAGCATATTGTTGCACATGATTTACATATAAATTTTAGATGTCTGATTTAATTATTATAAACCTTAATAAATTCATATGCGTAGTTATAAATAAGATAAAATAACAAATTAAATTGTTTTAGATTTGTCATGACATGCTCTATTCAGAATATATTTTGTTAACCCTAGTTTCTGTACATATTTTTCTGCATGAATTCATCTTATAATTGCAATAATAAATTTTCTATAAACTTTTAGGGTTTGAACTTATGCACAAAAATTATGCTCAACATGATGCATCACCATGAAGTTTTCTAGGAATATATCTTCTGTCCATATTTTACTAGAACTTATTTAGTTAGAAATCTTGTTAAAAGCTTTATTAAAATTTTGCTCATGATATACTTGTGAAATTTGGTAATAGTGATGATCAGACATACATCTATTATTAGTAGATCACCCATGTCCAGTAGCATTCTTTTATTTTATGAATTAATTGCACTTCATGCCCTAATAACTCTATTTAAATACAATAGGAAACTTTTTCTATGAAACTCGAAAACTATAATTTTATGTTCTGAAACATATAGCCTCGAGAACAATGTTGATGAACAAATATCATCTGTTATGACTCATTCATCGTGTGCATCACATCGTGTTGCACTTTTTATGCATTCGCCTATGTTGACATAACGGTATCGTTATAGGAAATGTTGATGTGCTAGAGGATAATATTTAGAAGGATTCCTGGGACCTCTTGGCACAAGAAGGTTGTTGAACATTCCCGTGTACTTAATATGATTTAATTCTAGTAAATAAATTACTAGATGTGTACTAGGTTGTTTGTGCATTAAGTTTAGGAGTTGAATGAAAATCCACCCGCATTTCCTAGAAATATCTAATTGTTGTTTACACATGGTATACATGTACATGTAGTTCCATAAGATAATTGCTATGCATAGCTCTAGAACCAACGCTACTTATAGTTTTTGGAATATTTAAAGAATGATGATGTTCACATGATTAAGTAATTAATTTAATTTGAGATTAGACAGGTCTCTAAAGGAAAGGGCGAAAGCAAGGGACTTGAGAGTTCTTATCTCGCAAGGTGGCAACAGTCTATGTCATTAATTAAAATTTGAGACATGGACGGGCCCCTTAGGTGAAAGGAAAAAGATCATGTGCCTTTAGAGGACTGGTCTTGCAAGGCTGTAGACCCGTCTGTGTCGACCTAGGACCCGTCCATTATTGGCCCTGCTGAGCAAGTCTTGAACAGTACTGAATACATGCTATTGTATGGGAACTACTAAACTGATGTAGCATTGCCATTTGCATGTTGGACGGTACCCAAATTCTTGGTCATTTAATCCAGTAGGAGTGGACAGATTCACAAGGTAGTGTGGAATGGCTGCCCACTCGGAACTTTGGACCCGGACCAGCTTGTATGATGTCTTAGCAAAAAATTGTCATATGTGTTCTTAAATAATGTGTATGTCGTGTACTTCGGATTTTTCCAGTTGGTGTAAAACGATTGCAATCGCTATTCCTCGTTGTAATGAGTACCGCTTATTCACTAAGTCACATCATAGTTTAATAAATTCACTAATAATCATCTAAATTATGTTGAATGAAGATTGTTGCTGTTTTTAGTAAATCTAAAATGGTTATTTATTACACTTGTCTTAAATTTCAGATTGGTTGTTATACTTTGTAGTTCTATAACTAGTTTAAATTGATAGATTCTATAGATGATAATCCAATGCTTAGCTGCTGCTTAATATCATTAAATTTATTTTATACACCTCTGAGTGTATAGAATTAATATTTGTCGGGTAAGACTTGTTGATCTTAGTAGCTCAGGCTTTGCCATGTTGTTGTTTTATTTATTCAAGATAATAATGTTGATGCTTATGAGTTACCAGTGGGTGTCCTTCCCTGAGATATGTCTATCCAAGAGGGTTGGTCTGCTCACTAGGAGACCGACTAGGCGCTGCTTGTATGTTTGGCTAGGTGATGATTTGTATGGGCTCGGATTCATCACATTTGCTTGTATCATCGAGTTGTATATTTTAAACATTTGATAACATTGTCTTTCGTGTGTTTTAAAGCTTATATCTGTAATATTTCCTCTACACTAAACTCTGATGTAAAATAAATACTACTCTTTTCTATGTAAATTGTACTCTTGGTCTGTTGTTGTATTATCTCGTGTCTGCTTAATCAACACCTCGGGAACTTCAGTCCAAGGGGGTTGTGACATTGTAGGTCAACCTCCAACATGGGTTTGGGATATGAGAGGTGTGACAAACAGAGTGACAATATGGGTAAGTTTGTGTCTCGCTCTAGCTACAAGGATGAGGAACAATTCATCAAACCCACTAACACATACTATTGTCATACCCCAAAATTTCAAATTTTGGTTTGTGACCCAATTCCACTAAATTTGAATAATTTTTATAATAGATATAAAATTTTATTATAAATTAATTAGAGAATTATAATTTATTTTAGGCAAAAGAGCTATTTTGTAAATTAAATAAATTAATTTAGGTTCTGTATGTTGCATTCATGCAGAAATTGATGCACTAGGTTTTATTGTGTGGAAAATATATTTTTTAATAATATTATTATTAATAATAATTTTCTAGATAGAATTTGTTTAGTAAAGAATTTAAGGGAGGAAATAGAAAGGAGAAAGGGAAAAGAAAAAAAAGGGAGGAGCCAAACCTCTGGGCCAAAATCAACTCTTCTGGCCCACCCAAACCTCTCACCTCTTCCTCTCACCCCCACCCAAGTGGCCTGCTAGGCCCACGAGCCACCTCAGCCCACAAAACCAACCCAGCTAGCCCCTTCACAGGAGGCGCATTTCCAGAATGCGCCAGCTCTCTTCCTTCTCCTCCTCTCATTGACGCACGGGCCCCACGTGTCATCTTCAACCTCCCGCCATCTTCGGTACCTTGCCAAATTTCTCCTCTGCGCATTCAAATCCCACGTCATGCGGTTGCTCCCGCGTACCCCCGACCGCGCGAGCGTGATCCCCGCTCTCACCGCGGGCCCTGGCCCCCACCTCCCCCTATTTTCCTTCCGTCGCCGACAAAATTTTGGAAGGCGCACCCCTCCCGGCCCCTGCTCCCTGACCGAGCCAGGTGTGGCAAGCCCTAGCCCTCCCCGGCTACAAAACCCGATCCCTATGCCCCTGGAACCCTTTCCCTCACTGCGCTCGCTTTCCTCTCCCTCCCTCGGCCTCGCCCAGGCGTTGCCACCATTGACGCCACATAGAGCTCGAAGAGCCACGTGCAGACGTCGTATCTCTCCTAATTTTTGATTATTTCTATATCTGTATTTTTGTATAAAAGCCCCTGTATTTCTCCTAATTTATATTTTAACCTTGTAATTTTGTAGAAACACCCCTGCACTTATTTTTAATTATATTTTAGTCTAATCTTTTTACACTTTAGTCCCTGAGCTTATTATAAATTACATTTTAGTCCCTAAACTTTTCATAAACTATATTTTCACCTTGTTATTTTACAATTAAGTCGCTATACTTGTCTAAAATTACTTTTAGGTCCCTAAACCTATCTATTTTTACTCTTTCGGCCCTAAAACTTTAAACCTTCATAATTTTTCAACCGTAACTCGGATTTCATTAATTCTAGCGCCAACACGATCGTAGTGATTAATATTATATATTTATACTGTCTTATAGTAATTTGCTAATTTTACTATTTTAACCCTACACCTTCAAACCTTCGTAACTTTTTATTCACAACTCCGATTTAGGTAATTCTTGCGCTCACGCGATCATAGCAATGCGCACTATCTTTTGTGATTGATTTTAAAGTATTTTATTACTGTTAGGTGTATTGTTTCTTAGTTTATTTATATGAATGTGTGCATGTTGTGCCTGCGTGACATTAATAAGAGAACATGTTGTTCTTGGAATCGCAAGAGCATGAATTGAAGACCTGAGCAGCAACATCCATTTTCAGGCAAGTGTCCTTGACGCATTTTGTACCTATTATAATGTTTACTGTAGAAATGCATGCTTGTGTCAATTGAATGGGTACCTATTGTTAGGGTTTTTATAGTATTGCTTTATCCTTTTTCTTGTCGCCTTGAACTAGTTGGTTGGTTGTGGGTAGATAATGCTTAGGTTGCTTGTGGGATGTTGGGTTAATAATCATCTTGATTAATGAACTATGTTACTTCATGGGTGGAATGATAATTTATGTTAGCAACATGGACTTAGGGATCTATGCAAGCTGGATGGAATGGATGTGGTACCGTGGGCACATGGTTGGTGGTGGTCGGCTTGGTGTAGATCCTAGGAACCGGTTCTTGGAGTGGTAATCCAGGACAATAGTGCCATCACAAGGTTGCTATGGAATAGCTTGGCTGATTAATTAGGAGTTCTCCTAGTATCGGTGCAGCATTTTGGTGGAGCGGGGAATGGAAGTCGAGAGGACTGTCCTTGTATTTGAATGGCTCAAGAGGGGGCTCCCGGGGTGATGAGCTGCTTGTTGATGGGCTATCACTTATGGTCGGGAGTGGAACCTTAGTGGCTAGCATGTACTGGGACACCCTTTGGAAAAGCCTCGTAGTAATCTCCTGGCTGCACACCTAAGGAAGTGTGCTAGTGCTTGGCCGACATGGCAACATGGAGACTCTAGTCCACTTGGCAACAAGGGACGAAATCATGACTTGTGGGTAAAGTGGTACAACCTCTGTAGAGTATCAAACTATCATGATAGCCGTGCTCACGAGTGGACTTATGGGTTGGAATGGTTGGAAATGGTTGGTTGGTGGATGGGATTGGACTTGGCTTGGATAGTACCCTGTGGATTAAGGATTGGGATGACCCCACTTAGTAAATAGGATGCTTAGGTTAATTAAAAGCTCATGCAATAAACCCCTATGAGCCTTTAGCCCCATGTCATCTTTTCCCCCATTTGCTGCGTATGACACGTACTCACCCTTGCTATATCCCACATTGGTGCTCGCTACAGGAGAATGAAGGTACAACTACGAAGACGATGGAGGAGTCTAGGCATGCGGTCTTCCGGTCGACTTTCTGTGGGAGCAGAAGGACGCCAACACTTAGTTATTCCGCTGCAATGTAATCTTTTTCTTTTGACCTACGGGTCATCATTGTAATAACTTATCCATTTAATAAAGATATTGTTCTTTTATCACAATAATTGTCCTGTGTGCGTGAAAACTTGATCCTGGGCACGCATATAGATGCATTCGGTTTTGGTCATTGGAACCGGGTGTGACAAGTGGTATCAGAGCTATATCAACCGCCGGACGCGAGCCTAGATAGAACTACCATGTCATAGGTTCTATTTTCAAGACTAGTATTTGGAAAACTTTTATCTCTATAAAAAAAATCTTCTATCCTCTCTTCTTATTTTCTCTTTACTTGTCTATTCTAAAATATTTGACAAAATGCTATTTCTACTATTCCTTCCCCTTTAAAGATATTAGTTTGGTCGACTTAAACTACCATGAACAAGATGAATGACATTGAAGATTTTAAATGCTGGTTCTACCCAATATGAAGATGAAGGATGGACAGCCAAACTTGAAGACTCTTCACAACACCAAGGACATTGGCCGGCACTTCGCATCAAACCTGAAGAAAGACCTTATGCATAATCGTGATTTAGGACCCTTCCCACCTTAGGATATTATTCGCTAGATAGAACGACATTGCTAAATTATATGCTTGTGTTGCTTATAGTGAGCTATGTTTCAGTTGGATCTTTGATTGAGTGTTGGTGTGCTTGCAAAGAGTTTAGCTTTGTTATCGCATCAATAGTTATACCTAGTTTAGTTTAGTTGGGGTAACATTTCCCTCTATTCTTTGCTATCTTACCTTCACTCTATTCTATTCTAGTCAATTATAACCTAACCCATTCGAGGAGATGTAGAACTCAACCAGTCTGTACTTTGGAGGTAGCATCAGCATCGACAAGATGACGTCAACACCCAAGATAGTTCATATGTATCTCCGTTAGCTCCAAACAACAATCGTAACCTTCGGATCTTCTCATGGAAAAGGGTCACACACAACTCCTAGCTTCAAGCTAACAACTCCTGAGGTGACACCCATGGAAGAGTATAGGATCTAGAGACGTACTAATAGAAGGATGTCATGATTTCTTTTGGAGAAGTTGCAAGAGTAAACACAACTGGTCAATCAAGAGAATTGAGTTCAAGATGAACGATGAAAAGCGAGCCTACCTTAACCTTCTCTTGCTAGCCACGTAGAATCTCGGGGCGAGATTCCTGTTAAGAGGGGTAGTATTGTCACACCCCAAAATTTCAAATTTTGGTTTGTGACCCAATTCCACTAAATTTTAACAATTTTATAATAGATTTAAAATTTTATTATAAATTAATTAGAGAATTATAATTTATTTTAAGCAAAAGGGCTATTTTGTAAATTAAATAAATTAATTTAGGTTTTGTATGTTGCATTCATGCTGAATTAGATGCACTAGGTTTTATTGTGTGGAAAATGTATTTTTTTTAATAATATTATTATTAACAATAATTGTTTAGATAGAATTTGTTTAGTATAGAATTTAGGAGAGGAAATAAGAAGGAGAAAGGGAAAAGAAAAAAAAAGGGAGGAGCCAAACCTCTAGGCCAAAATCAACTCTTCTGGCCCACCCAAACCTCTCACCTCTCCCCCTTACCCCCACCCACATGGCCCGCCAGGCCCATGAGCCACCTTGGCCCACGAAACCAACCCAGCTAGCCCCTGCACAGGAGGCGCATTTCTAGAATGTGCCAGCTCTCTTCCTTCTCCTCCTCTCACTGACACACGGGCCCCACGCGTCATCTTCAACCTCTTGCCATCTCCGGTCCCTTGCCAAATTTCCCCTCTGCGCATTGAAATCCCATGCCGCACGCTTTCTCCCGCGCACCCCCGACCGCGCGAGCATGATCCCCGCTCTCGTCGTGTCCCCGGCCCCCACCTTCCCCCATTTTCCTTCCGCCACCGGCAACATTTTGGAAGGCGCGCCCCTCCCGACCCCTGCTCCCTGGCCGAGCCAGGTGCAGCAAACGCTAGCCCTCCCCGGCTATAGAACCCGATCCCTATTCCCCCAGAACCCTTTCCCTTGCCGCACTTGCTTTCCTCTCCCTCCCTCGGCCTTGCCCAGGCGTTGCCACCATTGACGCCGCACAGAGCTCGAAGAGCCACGTGTAGACACCGCCCTGGGACATGTCGTCATGCCACTGAGCTTGGGGAACTGTCGCCACCCCTCCAGGACCCCTCGAGGGCAAGGTTGACCGTTCGGAGCTTCTCCCCGTCATCGCTGAAATCCTGGACCCACCACCCTTCGACACAAGCCCTCCTCGGCCATCTCCCTACCTGCACGATCCGCTAGGTGAGTTCCTTGTGGACTCCTCTCCCTCCCGAACCCCTCCGCATCGATCTCGAGCCGCCGGAGCGGCCAGCTTCGGTGGGTTCTCGCCGCTGCCCTGCCGCCTGGATGGCCATTGGCGATGACCTCCCCTGCCCTTTGTTTTCTGGCCATTGGATCTTGATCCAAGCATCCAGATTACATACCCCTTCGGGTATGTAATCGGTCCACCGTGGACCAGTGGACCACGGGTCCACGGGGCCACAGACCCGGTCCATGGATTTTCGTAGGATTTTTAGTATAAAAATAATTCAAATAATTTCTGGATATTGCTAGGCTTTTGGAAAAGGCCCCTGCGCTCTGTTTTAATTCTATCTTCAGCCTAATTTTTTTCTACAGAATTATTTATAAATCATATTTAGGCCCTTGAGTTTGTTTTTAATTATTTCTGTATCTATATTTTTGTAGAAAAGCCCCTGTATTTCTCCTAATTTATATTTTAACCTTGTAATTTTGTAGAAACACCCTTGCACTTATTTTTAATTATATTTTAGTCTAGTCTTTTTTACTCTTTAGTCCTAAGCTTATTATAAATTACATTTCAGTCCCTGTACTTGTCTAAAATTACTTTTAGGTCCCTAAACCTATCTATTTTTACTCTTTCGGCTCAAAAACTTCAAACCTTCATAACTTTTCAACCGTAACTCAGATTTAAATAATTCTAGCGCCAACACGATCGTAGTGATTAATATTATATATGTATACTTTCTTATAGTAATTTGCTAATTTTACTACTTTAACCCTACACCTTCAAACCTTCGTAACTTTTTACTCTCAACTCCGATTTAGTTAATTCTTGCGCTCACGCGATCGTAGCAATGCGTACTATCTTTTGTGATTGATTTTAAAGTATTTTATTCTTTTTTGGTGTACTGTTTCTTAGTTTGTTTATATGATTGTGTGCATGTTGTGCGTGTGTGACATTAATAAGAGAATGTGTTGTTCCTGGAATAGCAAGAGCGTGAATTGAAGACCTGAGCAGCAACATCCATTTCCAGGAAACTATCCTTGATGTATTTTGTACCTATTATAATGTTTACTGTAGAAATGCATGCTTGTGTCAATTGAATGGGTACCTATTGTTAGGGTTTTCATAGTATTGCTTTATCCTTTTCCTTGTCGCCTTGAACTAGTTGGTTGGTTGTGGGTAGATAATGCTTAGGTTGTTTGTGGGATGTTGGGTTAATAATCATCTTGATTAATGAACTATGTCACTTCATGGGTGGAATGATAATTTATGTTAGCAACATGGACTTAGGGATCTATGCAAGCCAGATGGAATGGATGTGGTGCCGTGGGCACATGGTTGGTGGTGGTAGGCTTGTTTTAGACCTAGGAACCGGTTCTTGGAGTGGTAATCCAGGACAACAGTGCCATTACAAGGCTGCTATAGAATAGCTTGACTGATTAATTAGGAGTTCTCCTAGTGTCGGTGCAGTATTTTGGTGGAGAGGGGAATGGAAGTCGAGATGACTGTCCACGTATCTGAATGGCTCAAGAGGGGGCTCCTGAGGTGATGAGTTGCTTGTTGATGGGCTATCACTTATGGACGGGAGTGGAACCTTAGTGGCTAGCATGTACTGAGAGACCCTTTGTAAAAGCCTCGTAGTGATCTCCTGGCCGCACACCTAAGAAAGTGTGCTAGTGCTCGGCCGGCATGGCAACATGGAGACTCTAGTCCACCTGGCAACAGGGGACAAAATCACGACTTGTGGGTAAAGTGGTACAAACTCTATAGAGTATCAAACTATCATGATAGCCGTGCTCACGGTCCAGAGCGGCCTGGAATCCTCACAAGATTGAGGATTGGGATGACCCCACTTAGTAAATATGATGCTTAGGTTAATTAAAAGCTCATACAATAAACCCCTAGAAGCCTTCCTTGTCTTTAGCCCCATGTCATCTTTTCCCCCACTGGCTGAGTACGACACGTACTCACCCTTGCTATATCCCACATTGCTACTCAGCTACAGGAGAATGAAGGTACAACTATGAAGACGATGGAGGAGTCTAGGCATGCGGTCTTCCGATCGACTTCCTGTGGGAGCTTAAAGACGCCAACGCTTAGTTATTCTGCTGCAATGTAACCCTTTTCTTTTGACCTACGGGTCATCATTGCAATAACTTATCGATTTAATAAAGATATTGTTCTTTTATCACAATAATTGTCCTATGTGCGTGAAAACTTGATCCTGGACACGTATACAGATGCATTCGGTTTCGGTCGTTGGAACCGGGTGTGACAACTATCCACCTAACCCCTATCCCTCCAGCATACTAGTGGATCACATAAAGGCAATACAACTCCTATGCAAGCTAGTGATAAAGACACGCAGAAGCAAACAACAAGCTAGCAAAGGATCCTACTCATGCAATGCTACAAGATAAGGAACTAGAGCACACATGCTAGTGATCAAATGCGGAAGCTAAACACTACTAGCAAGTAAAGAAGAATATTCGTGGAAGTGTACAAGGTAATCAACTAGAGCATGGTAAACACACAAGCATGAATAGTATAGTATGTAAATGCGGAAAGTAAGCCATCACAGTAAGGAGTAGAGTAAGAGATGGCTTGTGATTTTTTCTCGAGGTCTTGGAAGGATAGCGCCTTCCCCTCCTCCTCGTTGGACCACTCCCACTGGAGTGCCAGTCCATCCCACCACCAATGTGGAGTTCTCATACATGAGCCCACAATCACTCCCGGAGTGAAGACATGATTGCGTCACCACTGCCACCAAGGCACAAGCTTGCCTCCCTTGAGAACTTGCCGGACTCCCCGAGTCGACACAGGCGCTCACTAGCGATGCCCCATTCATCGGCGGGCTCAAACCGGGTACAAACATGTGAGGGCCTTCACAACCGATCATAATAGGCTCGATCACCGGCACCTAACTGGTCTAGGTCTTACCATAGACCAGGAGTAACAACCTGGATCACACCCTCAAGGACACCCTAGACTTAGATGTGCAAGATGATCTTGTTACTCTCTCTAGCACTCTCAAGATATGCAATATCTCCTTCCAGTGCTTTCCTCTTTTCCTCTTGGCTCTCACTAAATACTCCAAGCAATTCCACAAGCCAAGAGAGGTCTCCAAGACCCCAGCTATGAAGTTATATAGGATTCAAAACTCCAACTAGCCGTTGCTCCATGAAATTAGCATTTTGGGCGTACTGACTGTAGTGTCCGGTCACTGCCTGACCGGACCGTCCTGTCACTGCAAGTCCTGCTCCAACGGCTCTACGCACTGCTGCTCATTGTACTGTTTGGAACGTCCGATCAGCTAACCAGACCATCTGGTCAGTCTTTCTCTCTGCATTCCAGAGAGCATCCAATTCTACACTTCTCTGTCCCGAGCAACCTCCATACTGACTGGACCGTCTGGTCTATAGACTACACCATCCAGTCTCTACAGATATTCACGTTGATAGATTTCCTTGCAGACTTCACCCTGGTCTCCTAGTGACCTTATAGTCTGATCTCCTTTGACCCCTCTGTCCGGTCACTACATCCAGAATCTGAAACTCCTCATCCTCGCTTGACTTCGTTTCCCGGCTTCTGCGAACGGCTCCTTGGCTTCTCCACTATCATCTTGTGCCTATGATTTTACTGAGCATCCATGCACATCACCGACTAGTCATGACCTAAGAGACATGACCTAGACCCCCTTGATAGTTCGGTTTTTCCTATGGACTCAAAGCCCTAACAACTAGACAAATGTTCTAAACACTTGCTCATAGCTTGTCCTTAGCCTTGATCCATCTCTATCAACCCTTGGACTTCATCAAGCTCAACAAGCCTCCATGCTTGTGGTCATTGTCATCCATCGCCAAGGCCGCCGTCAACAATCATCATAGAGTAGAAAAGGTTTCATGCACGCACAACAATCGTGTAGACATTAGTCATATTTCATGTTTGTCATTCATCACCAAAACAATCATACATTGGGGTGATCTCAATGGTCATGATCCTTACACTATCCATAACTAAAGTGAAGTATATCGTGGCGGGAGCGTGTTGTGCTCAACTTCTCTATATGAGGCAAACACTCTCGGATTATGGCCTCAACTACACTCAAATGCCACTATATTGTGATAGTGAGGCAGCAATCAAGATGGTTCTCAAAACCGGAGATCATGGTCATGCAAAGCATATTCAAGTCAAGCATCACTTCATAAGAGACCATGCTGAGAAGAAGGACATTGAATTGGTGAGTGTGCAGACTATTGGGTATTTTAATGATAACAGAATAAATCTACAAGCATAAGGATATCGAAGTAGCTTTCACCCAGGACTATTCCAAGGTATCGAATCCACAGGGAATGTGTGTGCCTAATCTTCTATTCTAGTTCGACCAAGGACATCTAGATAAATGTGGCGTTGGGTAGTGAGGATTTTTAACGGGTATAAGGTCCTAATCAGGGTAAGTACTACTAGGTTGGTTGCATTGGGCATCCAGTTTTCCCCTGCATCCACAGTGCGATGTCAGTCAAGAGCCTAATGCGTAGCCGAACGTGGAGGATTTCAAAGGATAGATAGGGTTGTCACCACCTATTGCCTACCTTAAGCAATCCATGGACAACACAATAAACAAAGTTAACCTACGGCCTAGACACTATGTCTATGCTTTTAATCACTCCCTTCTAGCTACGATGGTACAAGACTAAGGTCTCTAACTAAATAGAGCACTGAGCGAGCAAAGCAACTAAGTATGAAACTTACTTAAAAAGATACTTAAATACCGAGAAAGGAATCATGAAAACTTACTAAAAATGGAAAGCATTCATCAAGGAACAAGCATGGAGAAGAGGTGGACAAGCCCACTTCTCCGGACTCCCCCTCACTTTCTCCCTATTTTCTAAACACTAAACTCTATCTTGAAGTGTTGAGAGAGTAAGGTAATCCCCTCCTTATATAGGGCCCAAAGGTAGTTCATGAGGCAGAAACTGCCGCCCTAACCGGAACCACCACCTTTGGAATGGCGGTTGGAGACTCCAAGAGCAAACCAGGGCCCATTTACCTTCGGCTGAAGGGCCCAGTTCGCCAGTACAACTTCTATGGCCTCTCATGCCGCCCTTTCACCCATACACTGATCTATGGGCCATTTATCCTTTCATATATGTATGGTCCTGAGAAACATCGGTTCCCCCTATTTATGGGCTCATGGATTCTCGTACTATGCTCTGATTGGCCGAGAGTGTGCTTTCTCCTATGATGACATGGATTTTCCTTTAATTACATGGAATAATCACCTGCAGCAAATATTTACCAACACTTAAGAAAATTATTAGTAATAAAGCCCTACCACTTAGTTGGTTCTTCATTTTTATAGCTTTTATTGTTGGTGGCCCATAAAACCTAATATTGGCCACCAAACGGTCAGGAAATGCAAGGTAAAGACCAAAGTTTAATAAATATTTATTTAAGCTAATAAAGTTCCACAAGTTTTGGTGAGATATGTGTTTGTAGGTATAAAAGAGCCAAAATATGCAAAAACATGAAGAAACACCCCATCGGCCAATCACGACCATGATACATCCGTTTTCACCGGCCGATAGGTTTGTTTTCAGGCTGAAATCAGGAACCGGCCGACAGGATCATTCATGGCTGAAATCAGCTATACGACTGATCAACTAGAGTCATTTTTTAGGCTGATCATCTGACCCGACCGATTTTGCAAAACACTTCACCGTGATGCCATTTTATCCTCCCGGACTAATAGTGATGAAATATGAACAAGAAAAGAAAGCCAACAAGTGTCCTAACTAGGAGAAGTCAAGGGCCGACCTAGATGGAGTCGGCACCCGGCCAAGGCTACCACCTAACCTAGGTCGCCGTCGGGCCTGGCCTGCTGCCCAGCCTTGGGTTGCCACCCGGGGTTGCTAGCCCATGAAGCCCAATAGGCCTATCAGCCCCAAAATGAAGGAGTCGGTGTGAACCGACCAAACAACCAACATGGGGACAAGATCGAAGCCATCCAAGAGGAGTCGGTCACGAACCAACATGATCCAAGGGCCACCCGGCATGCCTGACCACCTAGCACATATGGCCACCCGGCTGTGCCCGTAGCCTGGCGGACCGACTTTGGCCTACTGACCCTTCTCCACCTCCAAGTACCCCCCTGCCCATCGCCACGTACAAATAGAGGGGGAATTTCGTAGAAAAAGGGAATCAAGCAAGAAACACATCAAGGAGTACATTTCCCACTACTTGTGCAATTTATTAGAGTAGGTTAGTTAGTCCGGAGTTAGAGTCCAGTCGAGAGCATTGCTCGAGATTCCGGAATCATCTCGGAGTCTTGGTATGAGCTCTCTTGTATCTTTTCCCCTTTTGTAAGACTTATCCTTTATCAATATAATTATCTTCCCCTTTATATCTCGTCAAGTGTTTTTTTTTCTTAACTAAGCCATTTCCTTAAGTTACAATTGTCAGGAAGAAACTTTGTTACGTAGTTCACCGGTTTCCCAGCTAGGATTTAATTAAGTTTAATTCTTTCTAGAACTTAGACTTAGTTATTTCCCGGCTATTCTTCTGCTAGGCCAACGGAAGAATATCTAGTGAAGGCGTAGACGCGGAGCCTAAGTTAACACTAGCTAGATTTGCATTTGTCTCCACGGGCTATGTGGTAGGCGGCAGGTGGTGACAGCCCTGTACGTCCCTTTAGTAATCCACCACGTTCAGTAAGTCTCAAGCAGGGGTTGTCTAGCGATAGCATACCCACTTGTACAAAGGTTAGTTACCGACCTGTATTAGTGGATCGTTTTCGTGCCCCAAAGTAAGCTAACAGGTGAAAGACTTGAGGCTGTACCAAGAAATTGATGTAAGCGCTCAACCCGAGTAACTTGGATTTGATGCTTGACTAAGATATATTAGAAAGATATATTTTAGGAATCTTAGACTTAGACTCGCTGTCCTCCCGACTAGCTTAATTGATCTTTTTATTTATTTTAGTGTGGATTTATCTTGTGTTGCTACTCCTACGTTATCATTGAACATTCTTACCCCCATCTTTGGTCAGTTGGTATAATACTTGTAGTTATATCCTTGTTAAACCAATATAATCTTACGCCTAGCTTTCCTGAAGAAAATAAATATGATACCTTGGAATACTCCCGGGTGAAATACTACAATGGTGTTTCGTACGCTTGTGGATTAATTCACTTTATTCTTAAGCATAACAAACACCAATAATCATTTCTGGTGCCGCACCAGGAATAGTGATATTCTTGATGCAACGTCAAGATGTGTCAACAAACATTTCTAGCGCCGTTGCCAGAGAAGAAATAGGCTAAGATATCAGAAATTTGACATTGATATTTCTATCAAGAAGTTACCGCATTTTTTGCGGGCTTACCCTTGTCATGTCTATTTATGGTGTAAATAGGATGCTTTATGACTGGTTTTGACCTACCAGACAACTACCACAATGATCCGAAGGCTTTGTTGAGGAGAGTGCGTCAATGATTCACCCCTCCTAGGCCTGTACTTGCTCTTGAAGCACCTCCGATCACACATGCTCAACAACGAGTCCTGTCTATGTCCGCTCAACCAACTATGGCTAAAAAGACGATCCATGACTACTCCGCCCCATCTGCAGACAACATCCGCACCGGTCCGAACCTAAACATGGGGAACAGAGGCCCTAAGCTGAAACCGGCCTTAATCAACAGGGACTCAAACTTTGGATATGTGGACATGTGCATAGCAAAAATTTGATCTTGGAAGAAAAAGGAACTCCCATTATCAGATTGCACATGGTTGGAATGATTCATGGCTATATTAGAATGAATTTCGAGAATAAGCATGTCATATACCATCCCCCCACACTTAAAATTTTGCTAGTCCCTTAGCAAACAGTAAAGCTTTTCTCTTTTTATTTATTTATTTATTTTATTTTGCTCTCCGCTGTGCCGATCGGCTCAGAGTGCGTCGATCGGCTCTCAACCTGCACTCACCAGCATTTGTTGGTATTTGATTCACCTGGCTTTTAATAAAGCTAGAAATATAGGATGTGGTCAAGGAATGATACTCAATAAGACATTTTAGGTTTATGGTGGAATACTCAGCGGAATTGAATTTTTGCATGAGTAATTCAAGGCTACAAAAAGATAGCACAAAGATTTGGCCATCTTAGTAAAGTTCATACCAACAAGAATTAAATCCTAACCGAACTCAACCATCAGTTTAATGTTTATCTACATATCAAAGGCTCATGAGTATTGCTCAAAATATGGCATTGATAGGTAAGGATCTTGAAAACAATAAATTTCATAGTTCACAACATGAAAATTTATTTATAAAAAGATTGGTACTAAGTTATCATCACGAATTGAACAATGCAAATGAAGCACATGGGTACTCAGAATTGCTCCACATAAGACATATTTGCCGAATAATTGTTAAGTGTAAGTTCGAATTTTATTCAATGCTCAATATTATTTGGTCATCATCGATATTTTTTAAAAAAGGATATGTACTTCAATTCTCCTAAAAGAGCATAACCGCCACCATTATATTAAGATCGAAACTCGAATACATGATGATGATTTTTGCACACACTTGCATGAAAATAAAACTACTACTAACATACTTGCATGAAAGTAAGCACACTATTAACTACTACTAACACACTTGCATGAAAATAAACATACCCGATACATGGTTTCCCAACTCGCTCACACACACATAAGCAAACAAAGAAAAAGATTGCAAAAGATAAAAGAAAATGCAAACCGGGAAACCGATACATGTGCCAACTCCTAGGCACTTCTAGTCAAATGGAGGTGGAGACGGTGGCTGATCGAAGCCATAGCACCGCGCCTTAAGTCGCTCGAACTCCTCCACCATCGCATCGTGGTTGTTCCTCCATTGGGACATGGCGTCCTCCACATGCTCGATGTGATGCATGTTGTTGTCGAGGTACCCCTGCATGGGCACGAACAAGTCTGCACCGGACACCAAAGGCACCACAGGTATCCGTCCTTGGTACCTATAGTCAATGCCTGCACTGAAGTAGGTGGCGCTAAATGGAGCGTTGCTTGCGTTGACTAGCACAGAGGGCCGTGAACCGCCCGCTGCGTCGCTCCACCCTGACTGGTACTATTGAGGCTCTTGGCATGACCCCCAGGAGCCCCACTCACTGCCGGCCGCTGCAAATGTCGCTGGTTGTCGAACCCACCCACAGCGGTCCTTGGAAATTCGCCCCCCCAGGAGACCTTATTCAAGCCAATTTCCTCCCTCCAGCTTGCGAGGGAGAAAAAATCCTAGCTCCGCACACGGGAGCCTAATGTTGGTGCCGCCGACATGGAAGCCGGCGCGAACACTTCTCGTGACAATATTGCCTCGAGTCATATTCTCATCGATCTCCATCACACACTCCCACTTGTCATGGCGCCCTCCCGGTCCGTCGCCGCCGCAGACGAGGGCTGCTAGGCGCTAAAGATAGGCCCCGAAGGCCAACTTCTTGCTCTTCTTGCCCCTCTTCTCGAACCAACCCCACACCATCACCGTCATGGGGTTGTAGTGAGATGGGCTCATGATGGTGTTGAAGAGCCATTGCAAGTCCACATCGGTGATGTTGCTGGAGTCGACCTTATCGCATATGCGCGCCGCCAACCACCGGTGGAAGACTTGAATAGTCGAGTTGCGGATGTTTCCGTGCTTCATCTCCTCCACGAACGAGAGCTGCCTCCAAAAGGAGTCCAACTCCTCACATCCCAAGATGTCGGTGATGTCGGTGTTGGCGTTGAAGCCGAAGGCTTGAGCCGCCGCCTCCATGGTCACCGTGTAGCTGACATCGCGGACGCGGAAGTTGATGGCCTCATCGCCGTAGTCGTTGGTGCCGATCCTCATTGTAGAGGCAACCTCGGTGATGACATCGAGGTTGTTGACCATGGGAAGTTGGTGGAAGTCCACCCAGCCGAGGTTGCTGAGCATCCTCCTTATGTCCTCCCACATGCCGATCGAGGTGAGGAAGGTCTCGTCCAAGTCGAAGTTGGGGACGAACCTTCCCCTCACCGCGAGGTAGTGCTCTTCTTCCTCCGCGCTCAGGAGGGTGAAGCCCTCCTCCACCGTGTGCGGCGTGAATGTCGGTGGTGGTGGTGATCTGGGAACCTCATGGCTTGCCGCCGTTTGGCTCCTCGTAGCATGCCCCGTTGGAAGGGGCGCGTCGGAGATGGAGTGACGGGCGTGGATTGCTGCCATCGAGCCAGTGGATGCATCACCCACTGACTTGTCATCATGAGCGCCGGAGCTCCCCCTTGCCGAGGAGTCGCCGCTCGACTCGCCTCTGCTGCCGGAACTACTTCCCCGACGCAACCCCTTGCCCAACTTGCTGACGGAGGAACGGAGACGATCCATCTGCAAGGAATACAGAACATGTGCGAGATCGTGGGTTGTGGGGAAGGTGGAGAGATTACCGGTATGGTGTGCCGAATATGGGGTGCCTGGCCTCCCTTTTATAGCGTGGGAAACTTCTAGGAGAAGGACCCACCTTGAAATTTCAAAATTTGAGAGCGCGTCAATCGGCGCAGGGTTGCGCCGATTGGCACAATTCAAATTTTGAATCCTCTGACAATTGTGGCTCTTGATTCCCCTCCTTTATGTTGTTTCCCGGTACATCATGTCGGTTGGTAGGGGAACGACACAGAATCCCGACGTCTTGATTGACTGCGCCGATCGATGCGGGCCCGCGTCGATTGGTGCGCTGTCTCGTTTTTAGCTTTTAGTCAATTCCATGTCTCCTCTGCATTGAACACCTGCATCAAAATCATATCTGTTCCTTGAAATCAATGCTTGTCGCTTTTGTCGCCTATTTGGGAACCGTACGGGTACCTGCGCCGGTCGGCGCAAGTCCCTTGCACCTCGTCTTGGGGTCCGGCGCTGATCCTGATGCCTTGTGTTTATCTCCTTTACCTAATTTCCACTTTTCCAATGTTTCTATAGCATTGACACATGTAGAGGGGCCCATCTGGTAGCTGCGCCGATCGGCACTGGCGTGTGCCGATCGGCGTGATGTCCATTTTTGCTCCTGGCCCCTCGCTTCTTCCCTAGATGCTGCCCTAATAGATTTTTGATTACCTTGAAACTAGCTCCTTCTCTGAAAATTACTGTGCTGGTTGCCTTTTGGCACCCTTTTCTGGGTGTCGTCAGCCTTCTGTCCTGACCTGGGCAATGGTGCGCTGATCGGCTCTGGTGTGCGCCAATCGGCGTGAGCTCTGTTCTTTCCTATTTTTGGTCTTTTTCTTTTTATACTCCTGCATTGTTAGTCTATAGTATGTGTATACACAATTTTGCACCAATAAACAGACAACACAAGAGCACACGAAAATTAAGCACACACTTTTTCTAAATCTTTTATTTGAGAGATTGTTTTTATTACAAGCAAGCAAATTAAAAATACCAGGTTTCCCTCCCGGCTAGCATTAACTAAATAAAATGGGTTGCCCTCCCATAGGCACTAAACAACTTCTAAATCTCCCGATCATTGGGTTGCCTCCCAAGAGCGCTCTAGTTATTTAGAGGTCAAAGAGCTTGACCTCCCCGCAAACAATCAATACTTAGTGTCATGGTGCGGGATGTGAGGCAACGACACTACAAGGTTTTCTCATCTCTATGGCTCATATACCTCGGATGACCTATCCACACATTCCCTCCAATTACTCTCGATGCCACGTTGCCACGGTGTCTTGTATCTCTTCACTTCATCAACAGCACGACACTCTTCTCCTTTTGGGTGGAATTTGAAAGAGTAGGGAGTCCCACTTATATCAAATCTTATCTCACCACTTCCAACATCAATACTTGCCTTTGCTGTCCTCAAGAAGGGTCTGCCTAAGATCATCGGGGTCCTCGTCCTCTTATCCATATCAAGCACAATAAAATCAACGGGGACGATGTGATTTCCAATTTGAACAGGCACATCCTCAGCAATTGCATCAGGGAAGCGTACCGATTGATCGGCTAAGTCCAAACACATACCCGTAGGCTCCAATTTAGGTAAATTGAGACTTTTGAATATATGACGGGGCATAACACTTACACTTGCTCCAAGATTGCACAAACACCTATCAAATATCCTTTTTCCAATCATGCATTTGATGCTTGGTGATCCAGGGTCGGGTTTCTTCTCAAGTGCAACATCATTGATTGCCGTCGTAAGTTCCTTAGTAGCCTTCACAACCTCCTCAGAAACCAGGGATTTCTTATTTTACATCATGTCCTTGATGTACTTGGCATAGATAGGTACTTGAATAGCATCAACAAAAGGGACATTGATGTAAAGCTTCTTCATAATATCGTCGAACCTTGTGAATTGCTCGTCGTGTTGCCGCGCTCTTTCTATCTTGGTCAGTAGTTGAGTATCCAAGAATGTGGCAGGGCCATGCTCCTCTGTTTTCATGCCCTTTTTCAGGCCAAAGAGGTCAATGTCCTCCCCGCACCGATCGGCGCTCTCATTGAGCCGATCAGTGACTACAGTACCATTGCGCCGATCGATGCTAGGTGTGAGCCGATCGGTGCGGGTCTTCCTTGCTCCCACAGAGTGCTCTGGATCTTCCGTTTGCTTTCCTGACCATGTAGCTATTGCCTTCAACTATTCTGCAGACATCGTATTGCCAGGAATAGCCCCTTGTTACCTTGAATGACTTGCGATAACTGTCCCATCTGTTGCTCCATAATCTTGGTATGCTTCAAAATCTGTTCATTGGAGCTCCCAATCTCTATCACCTTGTCATTAATTCCCCCAAGGATACGATCAATCTCCTTGAATTTAGCTTGGTTGTTCTTGTTGATCTTATCTTGAGCTTGGAAGAATTCATGACATTGGAGACGAAGTGGGATCGAATTTTACATGGACAAACTAGGAGAGAAAGAACTCCTTTGCTGCTGAAATTGGGGCTTCCATCCACTATTCTTCATATATTCTAGCATCTTCATCTCTTCAGGGCAATCTTTCTGCACATGACCGAATTCTCCACACTCACTACAAGTGGAGCGTGATTTCGCTAGCTTTAGCAGCTCTTCCTTAGGGATATGATGATTATTGTCCAACCTTCTTTGAATAGCATCGAGGCGATCTATAACCAAGTTTTCATGAGTCCTCTCAATCACAGTCTTTCCCACTCCTTTTGAAGGTTATAAATTCCTTGAACTTCTCTCACTATCCCATGATTGATTTTCAACTAGCAACTTGATCAATTCCTTAGCTTGGGTGGGAGTCTTCGACATGAATGAACCCGCAGCTGAAGCATCTAAGTGTTGATGAGATAGAATATTCAATCCCATGTAGAATCTCTCAACAACTTCTCCAACCGTTAGACCATGATGAGGGCATGCATCAGTATATTCATTGTATCTTTCTCATGCTTCTCTAATGCTCTCATCAATATTCTGCGTAAATCCCAGAATCTTATTCTTCAGAGCTTGAGTCTTACCAGGAGGGTAGTATTTGGCTAAGAATGCAGCTGCTAAGGTGTCCCACACAGTTTTTACTACGTTTTCCAATCCATTGTACCATTGCTTAGGGCGTCCAACTAGAGAGAAGGGGAACAACCGCACACGTGCTTGATCTTCGGTCAATCCCGTTATCTTGAATGTACTGCAAACTTCAAGGAAGTGCTACAAATGGTGATTCAGATCTTCTGAACCTGTGAACGGTTGTTGCACCACTAATCCAACATATCTCTCCAGTTGATATGGATGCTGATCTTGAGCTTCTTGGAAATCTGTCATGACAACATTAGTTAATTGAGGGTTGAAACGATTAACCAAGGGTAACTCTACCATCTCCTCTCCTTCTGGATCTGTAATTGTGAATAATACTCGAGGGTTGGCACAGACTGCTTCTCCAGCTAAATCTCCAAGTGACTTGCTTCTCTTCTCCACTATTCTCTTCTTGCGAAAGAGCATTTTTGGATCATCGGTGTAATTAGAGGGTTTGTTTGACTTAGGACCATCCATACCTATTAGTTTCACTTAACAAAATATATGTACTAAAGAGACAAGTAAAGCACAATGACTACACACTAATACATCAAACAGTGTTTAAAAACCTGCTATGGTCACCGGCAATGGCGCCAGAAAAATACGTTTGTTGGTCATAACTACGTACCCACTTATACCGCAAGAGGACGGTGTATGATTGTAGCAATTTTTCCCTTGAATTGAGTATTCCAAGGTTTATCATATCCACTGGGACCTTAGGGATTATTAAACAAAGTTAATAGTAAAAGATCTAGTCAAGGCTACTGTTGAGTTTGAGTTGCATGAGGGGAGACTGGCCAGCGCAAAGATGCGCCAGACAGCAAATCTGTCGTTGTGCCAATCGGCGTAGGGTTGAGCCGATCGGCACACTAGCGAATTTGTGATTGCGCCGATTGGTGCTGGAGTTGAGCCGATTGGCACACGAACAAATCTAAGCCAATGTGCGCCAGATATCTTGTAAGCCTAAGTTGTTTAAGTGAGTCACCAGATATCTACTAGTGAGATCGTAACCAGAAAGTCTAATTAAATAGCATCATAATGGTAATTATATGGATCAATGAAAACCTATAATGGATAAGACCACCCACCTTTCCGAGCGGTTTCCAATTTATCGCTGCTGAGAGGAAATCCTTAATCGCGCGAGTATCTTACCATACTCGACTATCCAATAGTGCTGCGCAGGTTTAGTGCTGTCACCGCTAAACCATACTACTAGCATCATCAAGTAACCATAATCAATACAATGGCCGAATACTATCTTGATCACCACGATCAAGATAATATCGACCTACTTAGCCTAGAACTAAGCAATTGGAATAAGCACATGCATGATTACAGAATCAAGATAGACAAATCACCAAAACCATCATCAACATATTCGATCATCCTTGAGATACATAGAGTAAGATTTATCACCGCCGAGATGGCCTACCTTGATGGATCAGCTCTTACACCAATGGTTCTTGAAACTCAACTAGAGATCTATTCTAACGGGGCGAACCCCGACGGCTCTAACTCACGGATCTGTTGTCCCTCCGACGCCCTCTTCTTTCGTGGCCAGGGCTTACAAGTATATATAAGGGTTCTACTCGTAAAGGACTCGGTTTCTAGCAAATAACGCGGTTGCGCCAATCGGCACAAGCCGTGTCTTCTCTGGTTTCTCTTCTGAGTCGGTTCCTCTGCCTTCCACAACTCCATGTGGGCCTTTTTGTTCGAGATAAAGTCTTGTACTGCACATCGAGATCTTGAAGTTCCAAAAATCTTCTAGGCAAATATCTTCAAGTGTCTTGCGTAGATAAACTTCCATAAAACATTTGGAATGGGCCTCGGTCACTTCTGTGGGCCAAAATATCCTTGCGCCGATCGGCTCATGGGTTGCGCCGATCGGCGCACTGGGCTTCTTCAGTGTTTTTTGTTGCTTCTAGACTCATGTCCTCTTCTAGCATCACTTTAATCACCAATTTCACCTGTTTCTGCAATAAAGCTCCAAAACAATGCATATACAAATATATAGGGAAAATCACAGGTAAATGGCCTAAATTGATATCAATTATGGTCTAATTGGGGTTATATTCACATATAAAAAGGGCACTTAGGGAGTGCCAACAATCACTATCGAATTGCTTTGCACTTTGAAAGTTCATGCCCATGAATCAAATAAAACATGCACTCTCTATAAATTTCGTCTTTTTAGTGAAACATACGAACGACCCTTAAAGGAAATTAGTACTTATCTTGGTTTTGATCGTAAGGCAGCCTTAGACATTGATAAACTTAAAGGTTTCACATCACAAGGACTTTGGGCAAAGATAGGAAATCCCGTTATAGGGCAAGAACACACTAGTGACATTTATAACCCATCGCTCCATATAATTCACCGTTTTATCACTCACTACTTAACCCCTCGGGGTGATGTATGTTCGGTGAATAGTTTGGATAAAGACTATCTCCATGCTATAACAAAGAAGATTAAAACAAACCCCATGTTTTTCCTCATCAACCATTGGCTCACCTTAGCATTCAGGCAACAAGGCCCCATTACTTTTACCCCTTTTGTCACTGAAATTGCTAGGAAGGTTGGTGCGCTTCATAGAGCTAGAAGAGATCATCTCCCTAGCGCTCCTTTGTTAGGAGAAGATCATTTCTTGCAAGCCCACTTGTTGAAAGAGGAGAACAATAAGTACTTCATGCTTTATCCAGGGTATGACACATAAATTGAGTTACCTAATCCCCAGCTCACTATTATTGGTAAAAAGAATTTTGTGTATAAATTGGAAGCTCTCTCGGAGCGTGCAAAACATAGTGTTGTAGGGGATAGTCCAAGAACAAGAGCACAACTCTGATGAGTAGAACAGCAGCATGAAATAGCCATGAGCACACCTCAACCTGGTACTTCGGGAAACTCCCATTACCATTGGGAGCAACCACAGTTTCCTGGATTTGCTACCTCATCAACAAACTACACTACCTCTTCCTATGAAGAGTACGAACCTTGCAATCCCTATGGGATGGGAAGTTACCATCAACCTCATGGAGGCATAGGAACTTCTCGTTCCACCCGATTCACATCATACAACTTTTTGGAGTTGCAAAAAGATATGCAGTAGTTGGCTGCCAATGCTTATGAGACCAACATGCGAACTAAAGACATACAAGCAGCCATAAGGAGAGAACAAGAATGGCAGCAACAAATGTCAGAACAACTTCATACAAACATCTCCATGATGGACCAACTGTTTGGCCATTTCAACTTCGAGTATCAACCGCCGCAGTGAATGCCATATAAGCTTAAGTCTTGCAAAGACCTAAGCTTGGGGAGGTACCTAAACCAAGGTGCGTGTTCTATCCGCTCTCCCTCTTTCTCTAGTTGAGCCATTTTGTTTCCTTTTGTATATAGCTAATTAAGAAAAATCCAAAAAGATTTTCAGTTTTGATAAAATTTAAGAAAACCTAAAAAGATTTTAGCTTTTAAGGAAAACCATAAAAAATTGCAAAACCAAAAAGAACAAAAATGATTTCCCTTCTACAAATAAAATTTCAGAACTTGGTCTTCATCTTGCCTATGGAAATGATGAATAGTTGCTCTATTAGCTCCTTTTGAGTCTCAAGTATACAACCTCTACTCCTCATTTTTTGTGGGTAATGGTAGAACAACATGATGATAACACCAATCCCTCTATGTTTTAGTGGGTAAAAAATGGCCAATAAACACCAAGTCTAGTTCTATTTGTTGGAGTTTATGATATGGCATGTTTTGGATGAGTCTGTGATTTCCTTATGATTAGAGTCCAATGATTTCATTCAAAACCATGCTGCAACAAAAGCCCCCTATTTGGTGCATATCTTCCCTATGATAGGCAATTTCCTACCATGGCCAAATATTAAGGAGCAAAACCATGTCTACGCCATTTATGCATGGATTGAGTTTAGTTAGGATTTGATCCTTATGAAGGACTTGCACTATCAAAGCCAATCATTTTCCTTCGCGTTATCTTTGAGTTCTCAAATTAATCGTGCTTGGTTATGCGGTTCCCACATCGGAATTATGCATCCACTCCACCAAGCATGTTATCCAAAATCTTTTTTTTGCGAGCCTTTGATCCTATTAAAAGATTATGGTCCTCCCAAACAATTGCTCAAAAAAAGTTTGCAAAAATGTTGGAACCATTGAATTAGCCTCTTTACACCACGAGAGCTCGAAGAAAGAAGCAAAGAAAAAAAAGAAAGAAAAGAAAGAAAAATTTATCAGCTCTCATGGATGTGCTATATCAATAAGCTTCAAGGTTCATAAAAAAATAAAATATTTCTTTGAGCAAAAATAAAGAGCCATCCTTTCTCTCTAGCACAAAAATCCAGTCTTTGGGATAAAACTGCACCCAAGACCTTTGCAATTGTGCTAGACCATTCCTTCGCATGAGTCTATTCTCTCCCTCTCCCCTAGACATTATTTCTAAATGATTGGAATGAGGAAGTGTAATGTCTTTTCCCTAGGATCATCTCTTACCTTAACAATATATGCATGGTAAATGTGACATCCTACCAAGCTCCACATATTTAAGCTAAACTTTTAGAAAATAGGATGAGCATTTGGTAAGGAAATACACCCTTTGAGAGATGAAAGTCATAGTGAAGATTGCACCAAGAGGGAAGATTTTCAATCCTATGCAACAATACAAAAACTTTGGACTCATGATCAAGTAGGAGGTTGCATGACAAAGTTTAAACTAGCTGTTCTAGACTTCAACCGCTTATGACAAGGATTTAAAATGCCAATAAGCCCCGGTGTACAATGAGAATGACTTTGTAACCATGTTTTGCTGGTTTACACTTACCCATATTGTGGTTGAGTATGTGTTTGTGCACTTGATACTTGCAGGGCTCTAATATTGAAGCAACTCCTGATTCATCACTTTTAACTTTTAATTTGCTCGGGATGAGCAAAGGCTTAAGCTTGGAGAGGTGTTGGTGGCCCATAAAACCCAATATCGACCACCAACCGGTCAGGAAATAAAAGGTAAAGACCAAAGTTTAATAAATATTTTGTTAAGATATGTCTCTACAGGTTTAAAAGAGCCAAAATATGCAACACATGAAGAAACACCCTGTGGGCCTATCACGACTGTGAAACAACCGTTTTGATTGGCCGACAAGGTCATTTTTAGGCTAAAATCAGGAACTGGCCAACAGGGTCATTTACTGCTGAATTCAGCCACCCATCTGATCAATCGGAGACATTTTTAAGCTGATCATCTGTCGCAACCGCTTTTAAGGACAAAAGCAAGTCCTTATTATATGTGTGCCGAGGAGCAAGTTTCACACATATCGACAGTAAAGTGAATAACAGAGTAACCAATGTCATTATTACAGCGTAGCATTATTACATAAATAATTGTCTTAAAAGACTAAAACAACATCTCGATAACTAACAACGGAAGACACCAAAACACCATAGGAAATCGACTGGGGGCACGCTGGCCTAGTAGTAGTCTTCATCAATGTAGTCCATCTATCCATCTTCTGAGCAGCAGTTTATAGTACAACAACAAAGGTTAATAGCAAGAGTGAGCACATGCCACAAGTGGGGGAAAGTATGACATACAAGCTTAATAAAAGAAAGGCTAACACAATGGTTCATTTGCATAAATGAGCGCTACACCTAAGACCTTTTGAATAGCACTCCTATTTACTAAGTGAAAAGTTCTCCCAAGTTATCGCATCTATCCAACACTACAGGTTACACCGCCTGTAACCAACCATGGGATAAACCGCCCATAAGACACCACACTACAAGTTACACCGCTTGTAGAAAACCAAGGGTTACACTGCCCAAACCAAACCTGACTATGCACCAAGTTCACCCATAAACCACCCTCCTAAATGTGTGAGGATCCAGACCGCTCATGACCGTGAGCATGGTTGTTATAACAATTTGACACTCTGTAGAGGTTGCATAACTTTACCCACAGGTTGGTGATTTCGTCACCTGTCGGTGACTAAAGTCTCTTTGTTGCCCAAATCACACTATCGTATGTGTGAGGCCAAGAGATCACCACAAGGTCTTTCAAAGAGCTTCCCAGCTCGCAAACAATCCACGCTAAGGTTTCACCGCTGCAGAATTAAACTGTTCCTATAGAAGCCCCCTCTGGCGCCTTGGCTAGGAGTGAACCGTCCATCACCTGAGTTCGAGAGTAAATCATCCCGTCCTCACCCCTTGACTGCCCACAAAACTAGGAAGACATCTCGATACTCAACCAAGCCTACCCATATCAGACTTGTGCTTTGCACTATTCTCCAAGGTGGCCACTCCACAAACTAATTCTTGTGATCCCAAGCAGGTACCACCACAATCCCACAGTACTATACCTAGTACACGTGCATACCCGCACCAAGCTTGTCATCCTCCTACTTGGATCACCTAGGTTCCATGTTGCTAAAAAGGATTACCCATCCGTCATGATCATTATGTTAAAGTGAATCATTAGTCAAGATTAACAATAGACACTTCCATTCCCGACATAGCAAACTAAGCATGACGTACCCACACTAATAAGCTACACCAGAACCCATGCGACAAGGAACAATATGAAATAGGATAATGACACATAGGATTCAGTATTAATACGCATGCATAAAGATAGAGATGAATGTAAAACACAGGTTCAAAATGCAACAAGGACACTTGCCCAGTTCCCCTTGCTGCTGCTCAAAGTCTTCTGGCTGGAAGTCTTGAAAGTTCTCCAACTGCTGGTCATCTACTAACATCACACCAGAAAGACAAAAATACAAACACACTAAGAAACAACAAACCACACAGTAACAAACAACAAAGTACGTGTTGCTACGGTTGCGTGAGCGCAAGAATTGCCTTAATCCGAGTTACGAGTAAAAAGTTACAAAGGTAAGGTCTAGGGTTAAAATAGTAAAATCAGCAAAAACTATAAGACAGTATGAATAAATAATATTAATGACTACGATCGTGATGGTGCAAGAATTTCTCTGTTCCGAGCTATGTTTGAAAAGTTATGGCAATTTGAATTTTCAGGGGTTAAAACATAAAATTGACAAGTTTAAGGGCCTAAAAGCAATTTTAGAAGAATATAAGGGTGAAACTATAAAATGTACATATAAAATATACTTTATGAAAATTATAGGGACAAAAATGTAATTTATAAAAAGTACAAGGACTAAATTGTAAAAATGTAGGACTAAAACATCATTAAAAAAATGTCGAGGGGTGTTTTTGTAAAACTACAGGACTAAAAAATAATTAATAAACAACTCATGGGCCTAAATATAAAAGTTACAGGGCCAAAATATAATTGTTTTAAGGTTCAGCGGCATATACGCAAAATTTCGCATTAACCGATAATTGATTAGTAAAAAAATAAGTAAATAACTAAACTAATTAAACTAATGCCCGTGGACTAGGTCCACGGGTCGTGAACCGGCATTGACCGAGGGGTCCACGGTCCACCGTGGACCGGGGATCATACCCGTTCGGCTGATCTAATCTGGAACGTTGGTCCAGATCGGACGGCTGGGGAGGGCTCCGGCAGGTTGGAGGTAGCCGGTGACAAGCCAGGAGGAGGCGGCGCGCGGGGTTCTCGGCCTACGATCGATGAGATGCGATGGTGACCACGCCAAACAAGAGAGGAGCTCGCGAGGATGCTCACCGTGGGGTGTCACGCGGCAGGGAAGGTCGGAGGAGGCCGGGTGACGGCGAGCTCGCGGTAGCGGATGTTGACGGCGGCGCTAGGGCGGGCGGGGGCACAAGAGGCGGCGAGATTTGGGGGAAAGGGGCGCGGGGAAGGTGGGTCCCTCTTGTTATAGGCGCAGGGTTCAAGGAGGCCTTGGCGTGCACGCCAAGGACGACGACGTCAGCGCTGGCATCTGGGCCTGATGGCTAGGGTTAGGGTTGCGTGTGTGCGGGCAGTGGGGGAGCTGGGTCGGGTTGGCAGGCCGAGCCAGAGAGCGGGGACGGGGGGGGGGGGGGGGGGGAGGGAGCTAGGCCGCAGGAGGCTTTGGCCCAGGCGGGAAGAGGGGAGAGGGGGAGAAGAGAGTGGGCCAAGGGGAGGAAAATTGGCCCAAGTGCGAGGGAGGGATTTTGCTTTCCCTTTTTTTTCCTTTCTAAATTCAAAACCAACCCATAACAACCTCTAAACAAATATTGACAAAAATAATTTTACAGCCAATAAAACCTAATGTAGCTAGCCAACATAAATGCAACAATCAAAAATAACTTTTTAATCCTTGACTAGTTTAATCTATTCTAAATTTGAAAAATTTAGGGTGTTACATCATCCGACCCGACCAATTTTGCAAAACACTTCGCTGTGATGTCGTTTTCTCCTCCCGGACTAATAGTGATGAAATATGGCCAAGAAAAGAAAGCCAACAAGTGGCCTAACCGAGAGAAGTCAAGGGGCAACTTGGAGGGTGTTGGCACCCGGCCAAGGCTGCCGCCCGGCCTGGCTCGCTGCCCGGCCTTAAGTTGCCAGCCGGGGTTGCCAGCCCATGAAGCCCAATAGGCCTACCAGCCCCAAAATGAAGTTGTCGGTGCGAACCGACCAAATAACCAACATCAAGACAAGATACAAGCCATCCAAGAGGAGTCGGTTAGGAATCGACACGATCCAAGGGCCACCCGCCCTGGGCTGCCGCCCGGTGGTGCATGCCACCCGGCATGCCCAGCCACCCAGCCGTGGCCGCCACCCGACAGACCGATTTCGGCCTACCGACCCTTCTCCACCTACAAGTACCCCCTTGCCCATCGCTACCTATCAATAGAGGGAGAATTCGGTAGAAAAGGGGAATCAAGCAATAAATACATCAAGGAGTCCATTTCCCACTACTTGTGCTACTTAGTAGAGTAGGTTAGTTAGTCGAGAGTTAAAGTCCAGTCGAGAGCATCACTCAAAATTCCGGAATCATCTCGGAGTCTTGGTATGAGCTCTCTTGTATCTTTTCTCTTTTGTAAGACTTATCCTTTATCAATATATTAATCTTCCGCTTTATAACTTGTCAAGTGTTTTTTTTTTAACTTTGCCATTTCCTTAAGTTACAATTATCGGGAAGAAACTTTGTTGCATAGTTCACGAGTTTCCCAGTTAAGATTTAATTAAGTTCATTTCTTTCTAGACTTAGACTTGGTTATTTCCCGGCTATTCTTCCGCTAGGCCAACAGAAGAATATCTGGTGAAGGCATAGGCGCGGTGCCTAAGTTAACACTAGCTGTATTTGCATTCATCCCCACGGGTTGTGTGGTAGGTGGCAGGTGGTGACAGCCCTGTCCATCCCTTTAGTAATCCACCACGTTTGGGAAGTCTCAAGTGGGGGTTGTCTAGCGATAGCATACCCACTAGTACAAAGGTTAGTTACCGACCCATATTAGTGGATCATTTTTGTGTTGCGAAGTGGGCTAACAGGTGAAAGACTTGAGACTGTACCAAGAAATTGATGTAAGTGCTCAACCCGAGTAACTGGGATTTGACGCTTGTCTTACATATATTAGAAAGATATATTTTAGGAATCTTAGACTTAGACTCGCTGTCCTCCCAGCTAGCTTAACTGATCTTTTTATTTATTTTAGTGTGGATTTCTCCTGTGTTACTACTCTCACGTTATCATTGAATATTCTTACCCCCGTCTTTGGTCAGTTGGTATCATTCTTGTAGTTACATCCTTGTTAAACAAATATAATCTTACACCTAGGTTCCCTAAGGAAAATAAATACGACACCTTGGAATACTCCCAGGTGAAATGCTATAATGGTGTTCCGTGCGTTTGCGGATTAATTCACTTTATTCTTAAAGCATAACATACGCCAATAATCTTTTCTGGTGCCATACCAAGAATAGTGATATTCTTGATGCTACGTTAAGAAGTGCCAACATTTATGTAGGTAATTGACAGTCTAAAATAGGTATTTAGTGACCGTCAACACGGACTCATGAACAATTGGCGGATATCTTCACCAAGCCACTCAATAAGAAGACCTTCAACAAGTTAAGGGGAGAACTCAATGTTCTCGACCTTTCAAACATCACATGAGTTACCCTAAAGCTTGTCTTTTGTAAATATGTATAGTCTTTGTTTGTTTTGTTTTGTTGCTTGTGCTTTGCTTTGTGCTTGTTTCTCTTCTTTTTGTAGGTTGACTTCGGACCTCCTAGAGATAGCAATGGACATGGGTTCTGCTTGGGAGGTGGTTCATGGTGTGCCCAAGGCTTTGAAGAATGGTCCATTGTGAGTATGCTCGAGAAGGGAACAACTCATCATTGGCAATTTGGTTTGTAGCCTTTCTCTCTCTCTTTTTTAGCATCAGATCATGCATTTGTATACTTGTTGCATTTGCATTCTTTGCATTCATGCATTCTTGCATCGTGATACCTTACATGCTTCCAAGCATGTTTCTAGGGGGAGTTGCTTATTTACAATGTAAGTATATGACCCCCTAGATGATCACATAGTGATCTTTTTTCTTCATGCCCATTGAGTCATGTTCAAACGAGCTCCAAGGTTAAACCTACTCGCGCGACTCAAAGACAAGTGGCTCATACATTCCCATCACATAAATGCCTAACCATTGCATACTTGAGAATATATTTTGTTGAGTCATGTGTGTAGGGGGAGCTATGGTGGAAACACCATCATGACCAAGGAGGAGTACAGCGAAAGGGGGAGTTTTCCTAACTCTTGCCATTTATTATTTGCTCCTTGGTAGTCATGCATTTTGTTTTTGGTTTGTGGTTTTTAGTGATAGGTGACAAAGGGGGAGAAGAAAGGTGAGGAAGATGAAGATCCAAAAGCCATGTCTAGATTGACATCTTCAAGGGGACAAGAACATGAAGATCACATGAAGGAGAGATGACCAAATGAAAATGATCAAGACAATGGTGCATGTTCACTTGGAGTACATAAGAAGATCATATCAAGATGAACATCCGCACCAACATGGAGAAGAACAAAGATGGTGCAAGTCTACAACAATGATAAACATCTTCACTGACATGAACATCTACGTCTTTGGTGCATCTCTATGTCAACAAGATCAACTACCATGACACCAAGACAGGAGCAAAATTCAATTCAAGATCAACATCATGTGCGCTACGTATATTAGGTAGTTCTCCCTCAACACCTAGCACATTTCAAGGGGGAGACTACTTCCAAGGTAAGGACGAAGGTAATCCTCTCAAACCTATCTTTTCCTTTGGTTCCTTGTTGCTTGATCGTTTTGGATCATCTTCAGTAGTGGTTGTCATCCATCACCAAAAAGGGGGAGATTGTAAGGATCATGACCATTGAGGTCACCCCAAGGTATGAATGTTTTGGTGATGAATGACAAACATGAAAATGTGACTAATGCCTACATGAGTATTGTGCGTGTAGAAAACCTTTTCTACTCTATGATGATTGTAGATGGTTGCCTTGGCGGTGGATGACAATGACCACAAGCATGGTGGCTTGACAAGATTGATGGAGTCCAAGAGTTGATGGAGATGAATCAACGCTAAGGACAAGGTATGGAGCAAGTGTTTGGAACACTTGTGTAGTTGTTAGGGCTTTGAGTCCATAGGAAAAAACCACCCTATCAAGGGGGTCTATGTCATGTCTCTTAGGTCACGACTAGTTGGTGATGTGCATGAATGCTCAGTGAAATCACAGGTGCTAGGTGATAGTGGAGAAGCCAAGGAGCTGTTCGGAGAAGCCGGGAAACGAAGTCAAGCAAGGACGCGGAGTTACAGTTACTAGGAGATCAAAGAGGAGTCTGCGAGGAATTCGTCAAGTCTAGAAACCCTAGAGACCGGATGGTACAGTCAGGAGGGCTAAGGCTCGGGACAGAAAGGAAACAAACTAGAGCTTTCTAGAATGCACACGACACGAAGAGACCAGATGGTTCAGTCTACTAACCGGATGGTCCGGTTAGTATAGGAGATTGTAGGGATAGAGAAGCCAACAATTCTAAGAGCTGTTTCAAAGAGACCGCACAGTCAAGGAGATGGCCCGGTCTGGCAGTGACCGCACAGTCCGGTCAGGATGTCTAGAAAGGCAATCTCTTGGAGCAATAGCTAGTTGGAGGTTGGAAGCCTATATAACTTTGTTGCTAGGATCTTGGAGACCTCTCTTGGCCAGTGGAATAGCTTGGAGGATTTGGTGAGATCCAAGAGGAAAAGAGGAGAGCACTAGGAGGAGAAATTGCATATCTTGAGAGTGCTAGTGAGAGTAACTTGAGCATCTTGCACATCTAAGACTACAATGTCCTTTAGGGTGTGATCTAGGTTGTTACTCTTGGTCTATGGTGAGACCTAGACCAGTTAGGTGTCAGTGATCGAGCTTATCGTGATTGGTTGTGAAGGCCGTCATATGTTTGTACATGGTTTGAGCCCGCCGATGAAAGGGGCATCAATAGTGAGCGCCCGTGTTGGCTCGGAGAGTCTGACAAGTTCTCGAGGGAGGTGAGCTTGTGCCTTGGTGGCAGCGGTGACGCCACCGTGTCTTCACTCTGAGAGTGATTGGTGGCTTGTGGGCAAGAACTCCACATTGGTGGTGGAAGGGACCAGTACTTCGGCGGGAGTGGTCCAATAAGGAATAGGGGAAGGCGCCATCCTTCTGAGACATCGGGAAAAAAATCATGAGCCATCTCTTCCTCTACTCCTTACTTCGATGCATTACTTTCTGCATTTACATATCATGCTATTCATGCTTGTGTGTTTACCTTGCTCTAGTTGATTACCTCCTAGACTTGCAAGAATAGGCTTCTTTACTTGATACTAGTGCTAGCTTCCACACTTGATCACTAGCATGTATAGGAGTTGCTTTGGCTTGATTTATCACCCTAGTACGTATTGTGCTACCCATGCTTGTGTGCTTACCTTGTGCTTGATTTAGTAGCCTTGCATGTGTAGGACTCTTTGCTAGCTAGTTGTGTGCTTCCACGTTTCTTTGATTACTAGCTTGCATAGGAGTTGTATTGATTTTGTGTGATCCACTAGTATGCTTAGGTTGTTGTTCCTTTCATAGGTTCATTATCATGCTAGTGTGGTCACCACTAGAGTTGTGTAGGAGTTGTTTTGAGTGGTAGGTTTCGAGGAATTGGCAAATTTGGTACATATAGCGAGTTCCCAATTCACTCCCCCTCTCGGTCACTCGGTCCTTTCAGTATGGTGTGCTGTTGGATCCCCAAAAGCTTTTGTTTGTAACCCCAACACTGAGCCATCGATCTTTCCCTCTCGTTCTTTGTAGGCAGCAGGTGGTGGCCTGGAGAACAATTGGTTGATGGACTTCAGGTGTTCGCGCCACATGACCAAAGATGCAAAGTGGTTCTCTAGCCTCACTCCCTTGAAGCGCCACGAGTATGTGACCTTCAGGGATGATAAGAGAGTTAGAGTGAAGACAAGGGGCATGATAAAGGTAAATGAAAACTTCACTTTCAATGATGTTGGTTTAGTTGAGCATCTGAAGTACAATCTCCTCTCTGTTTCTCAGTTGCTTGATGTTGGTTTGGAAGTGCGCTTTAAGAAAAATGCCTCTTATGTTCTTGATTTGAATGGTTCTTTGGCTTGTGGGATTTCTCGCATTGGGAGAGTTTTTCAGGCTGACTTCGCTATTTCTCATGGCTCTCGCAAGTGTTTGTTTGCTCAACCTTGTACAGAGCTCTGGACATGGCATAGGAGACTAGGTCACATGAGTTTTGACTTGCTTTGTCACTTGAGTGGCCTAGGTTTGATCCGAGGATTTCCTAAGCTCAAATTTGAGAAGAATTTGGTTTGTGCTGACTGAATGACCTAGTCTTGGGAAAATGGTTGCCACTTTTCATCTACCAGTTAATTTGGTGATGACTGAATGACCTGGAGAGTTGCTTCACATGGACATTGTTGGTCCTTCTTGGGTTCGTTCGGCGGGTGGGAAGTGGAACGTTCTTGTGATTGTTGATGACTTTTCTCGCTACTCTTGGGTTTACTTTCTTGAGAGCAAGGATGAAGTGTTTCATCACTATTAGAGCTCAACTTTGAGGTTGTTCAAGGAACTCCCTGGTGCATTACGAGCAATCCATAGTGACAATGGCACCGAGTTCAAGAACTCCTCCGCTGATGCTTTATGCCTTGAGCATGGTATTGAGCATCAATTTTCAATACCTCGTGTTCCTCAGTAGAATCATGTGGTTGAAAGAAAGGACAAAACCTTGGTGGTGATGGCTCGGATGATGCTCGATGAGCATAGGACTCCGAGGTGGTCCTAGGCTAAGGCCATCAACACTGCTTTCTATGTTTCCAATCGGGTTTCCTTGCGCTCAATTCTTAATGTGACTTGCTATGAGCTATGCTTTGGGAGGAAGCCAACTATTTCTTATTTACTTGCCTTTGGTTGCAAGTGCTTTATTCTTAAGCGTGGCAATCTTGATAAGTTTTAGTTGAGATATTCCGATGGCATTTTCCTTAGTTACACTCTTCATGGTCATTCCTATAGAGTCTTCAATTTTTTAAACTAACATAATCGTAGAATTTGGTGATGTAATCTTTGATGAATCAAATTCTTGTGCAAGCAATATGGTTTGGACTATAGGTAACAAGGAAATGGAGTACATATTTGTAGAAGAGGACCCGCAGGACCTACAGGGCCTAGTTGATGATGATGATGATGATGATTCGCCACATCTCATTACATCCGAGCTTGTTCCAGCTGCTTCCACCACTCTAGCGGAGGGTCCAGAAGCTTCTACATCAACTTCAGTCGCTATCGAGCCAGCTCCAGCTATGGTCAAGGGGGAGCTACACTCTGAGATAGAGGCCCCTCTTTGCATTCAATGTCAGCATCCATCCCCAACAGATAATTGGTAATCTCTATGAGAGGACAACAAGATCGAGGTTTGCACATCTCACTTGTTTTACCAGTTCTCTATTTGTTGCCACCTTTGAACCTTGGGATGTTGGACCCGCACTATCTGATGAACATTGGATTAATGCTATGCATCAAGAGTTGGAAAACTTTGAGAGAAACAAAGTGTGGACCCTAGTAGAGCCTCTTGTTGGTGTCAATGCCATAGGAACCAAGTGGGTATTTAAAAACAAGCATGGGGAAGATGGTGAGGTTGTGAGAAACAAGGCTAGGCTTATTGCTCAAGGTTTTAGCCAAGTAGAGGGCTTAGACTATGGGGAAACCTTTGCTCCTGTTGCCTGCATAGAAGCTATTAGGATCTTGCTTGCCTCTGCTGCGTTTAAGGACATTAGGCTTTACGAAATGGATGTTAAGAGTGGTTTCCTAAATGGCTACATAGAGGAAGAGGTTTATGTCAAACAACCACCTGACTTTGAGCACCACAAGTACCCAAACCGAATGTACAAGCTTCAGAAGGTTTTGTACGGGCTTAAGAAAGCACATAGGGCTTGGTATGCTAGGCCTAAGACCTTCTTACTAGAGCGCGGTTATGTGATGGGGTGTGTTGACAAAACCTTTTTCACTTTGAGGCATGACAATGACTTTTTAATGGTTCAGATATACGTGGATGATATCATCTTTCGAAGTTCCTCTCATGCTCTTGTGTCTAGGTTTCAGGAAGCTATGGAAAGTGAATTTTAGATGTCGATGATGGGAAAGCTCACCTTCTTTCTTGGACTTCAAATCAAGCAATGCAAGCAAGGCACCTTTATACATCAAGCCAAGTACATGAAGGATCTCCTGAAGAAGTTCGACATGCTCAATGTGAAGGCGTTATCGACACCAATGTCCACTACAATGACACTTGATCCAGAGTGAAGACTGTGAAGCTATGGACCAAAGGGAGAATAGAAGCATGATCGGCTCCCTCTTGTACCTGACGGTGACAAGACCTGATATCCAGTTCGTGGTGTGTCTTTGTGCTTGATTTCAAGCTTCCTCCAGGGTGACTCATTGCAAAATGTTGAAACACATCTTTAGGTATCTCAAATATACCCTTGAGTTTGGTCATTGGTAACTTCTTCATCTCTTGATCTTATTGGGTATTTGGATGTGGACTTTGTTGGGTGTAGAATTGATAGGAAGAGCACTTCAGGTACTTGCCATTTCTTGGGTACTTCTTTGGTTTATTGGTCTTCTCGCAAGCAATCTAGTGTAGCTCAATCCACAAACGAAGCTGAATATGTAGATGTTGCTATTTGCTGTTCTCTAATTCTTTGGATGGTTTCCGCCATGAGAGATTTTGGGATAGCCTTTAAGAGTGTTCCACTTATGTGTGATAACTCGACTACCATTTGCTTAGCCAAAAACCCAGTCCAACATGGTAAGATCAAACACATAAATGTGAGATTCCATTTCCTAAGGGGTAATGTTGAGAAAGGAGATGTTGAGCTCAAATACATTGACACTCGAAACCTTGGTTGATATTCTCACCAAGCCCCTAGATGCTTCAGGATTTGCTTTTCTTTGGGGAAAGCTTGGTGTTTGCCATCCCTATGGCATCATTTGAGGGGGAGTTGCTCTTTCGTATATATGTATCTTACCTTTTTCGCATTGCATCTCATATGTAATATATGCATTGGTCGATGAGCTTTGATTCAATGCTTCCTTGGATTTTTTGTTGCTATGATTAAGTTTCGCTAAGTTGTGTGGATGTGATAGCAGTCTATCATGCTTAGACTTTCTATATGGCTTGTCATAGAGCAACTTGCTAATCTTAAAGGTAAAGTTGGCTCACTACAAGGTTTTAGGGCTAATGCCACGACATTCATCGCAACAATGTAATTTTCGTTGCAATAAGCATGGGTAATTGCAATGAAAGGTAATTTTGGTTGCGATAGATTGGATATATCACCATGCTTGCATGTGCGTTGTAATAAGGATGAATTTTTACAACACTTTCCTGTGATTGTTTGTCACACCCGGTTCCAACGACCGAAACCGAGTGCATCTATATGCCTGCCCAGGATCAATTTCTCACGCACGACAATTATTGTGATAAAAGAATAATATCTTTAATAAATCAAGAACACTATTACAAAGGTGACTCGTCGGTCAAAAGTAAAATATTACATTGCAGCGGAATAAACTAAGCGTTGGCGTTCTTCAGCTCCCACAGGAAGTCGCCCGGGAGACCGCATGCCCAGACTCCTATATCGTCTTCATAGTTGTACCTTCATTCTCCTGTAGCTGAGCAGCAATGTGGTATATAGCAAGGGTGAGTACGTGTCGTACTCAGCAACTGGGGGAAAAGATGACATGGGGCTATAATCAAGAAGAGGCTTTATAGAGTGGGTTGCATGAGCTTTTAATTAACCTAAGCATCCTATTTACTACGTGGGGTCTTCCCAACCATGATTCCACAAGGTGCTATACTAACCAAATTCCAATCCATCCCACTTTTCCAAAGTTCCGGGCGGCGACGGCTAGGCGTGCTAGGGTTTTGGGGCGGCTGCACGAGTGGGCTGGCTGAGCGGGCTTGCTACGAGGCGCGTGCGGGCTTGCTAGGCCATGGCGCGGGGTGGGCCGCAGGGCTGGCAGGCCGAACCAGAGAAGGGGGAGGGGAGGGGGACCGCGAGCTGGGCCAGGCTAGCCGAGAGGGAGGGGGAAGAGGATGGGCCGCAGGGGAGGAATCGACCCAAGCCGAGGAAGGAAGGGGCTACGGGGGAAGGGAAGAGAGGGAGGGATGGCTGGGCCGGGCCGAAAGTGAAAGGGGGTGGGAGGAGAGGAGGGGGAAGTTGGGCTGATGGGAGAGGAATTCGGTCCAAAAGGAACATTTCTTTTCCCTTTTCTAAATTCTAATTCCTATTTGTATTCTATAAACCAAAAACAAATATGACTATTAAAATACATTTTGCACATAATAAAACCTACTGCATCTAATTCGGCATGAATGCAACATACAAAATATTAATAACCTAAATTAATTTATTTAATTTAGAAAATAGCCTTTTTTGCCTAAAATAAATTATAATTCTCTCATTATCTAATTAATTTATAATAAAATTTTAATATATTATAATTTTTTTTGAAATTTAGTGGAATTGGGTCACAAACCAAATTTTGAAATTTTGGGGTGTGACAATACTACCCCTCTTAACAGGAATCTCGCCCCGAGATTCTACGTGGCTAGCAAGAATGGGTTAGAGGTAGGCTTGCTTTCATTCTCCATCTTGAACACAACACACTTGATTGACTCCTTGTGTTTACTCTTGCAACTTTTCCATAGGAAGCTTGACATCCTTCTTTTAGTATGTCTCTTGATCTTACTCTTCCATTGGTATCACAAGGGGAGTCGTTCGCTTGAAGTTAGTGGTCGTGTGTCACCTCTTTCATTGGAAGATCCAAATCTTGTGATTTCTATTTGGACTTGGCAGGGATAAGGATGAACTATCCTAGGTATTGACGTCATCTTGTTGGGGCTACCTCCATAGACTAATGGTTGAGTTCAACATCTCCTCGAACAGGTTAGGTTATAATTGACTAGAATAGAATAGAGTGAAGGTAAGATAGCAAAGAATAGAGGGAAACGTTACCCCAACTAACCTAGGTATAACTAATGATGTGATAACAAAGCTAAAATCTTTGCAAGCACACCAACACTCAATCAAAGATCCAACTCAAACATAGCATACCACAAGCATACAATTAGCAATGTCATTCTATCTAGCAACTATTATCCTAAGGTGGGAAGGGTTCTAGATCACAATTCTGCATAAGGTCCTTCTTCAGGCTTGATGCGGAGTGATGATCAATGTCCTTAGTGTTGTGAAGAGTCTTCAAGTTTGACTATCCAATCTTCATCTTCATATTGAGTAGAACCAGCTTGTAAAATCTTCAATGTCATCCATCTTGTTCGTGATAGTTCCAGTCGACCAAACTAATATTTTGAAAGGGGAAAGGAATAGTAGAAATAGCATTTTGTCAAACCTTTCACAATAGACAATTAAAGAGAAAATAAGAAGAGAGGATAAAAGATAGAAGAGTTTTATAGAGTTAAAAGTTTTCCAAATACTAGTTTTGAAAATAGAACCTATGGCATGGTCATTCTATCTAGGCTCGCGTCCGGTGGTCGATATAGCTCTGATACCACTTGTCACACCCGGTTCCAGCGACCAAAACTGAGTGCATCTGTATGCGTGCCCAGGATCAATTTCTCATGCACACAGGACAATTATTGTGATAAAAGAATAATATCTTTAATAAATTGAGAACACTATTACAAAGGTGACTCGTAGGACAAAAGTAAAATATTACATTGCAGCGGAATAAACTAAGGATTGGCGTCCATCAGCTCCCACAGGAAGTCGACCAGGAGACCGCATGCCCAGACTCCTCTATCGTCTTCATAGTTGTACCTTCATTCTCCTGTAGCTGACCAGCAATATGGTATATAGCAAGGGTGAGTACGTGTCTTACTCAGCAAGTGGGGGAAAAGATGACATGGGGCTATAATCAAGAAGAGGCTTTATAGAGTGGGTTGCATGAGCTTTTAATTAACCTAAGCATCCTATTTACTACGAGGGGTCTTCCCAACCATGATTCCACAAGGTGCTATACTAACCAAATTCCAATCCATCCCACTTTTCCAACCATACCCAACTAATCTTGTGAGGATTCCAGGCCGCTCTTTATCGTGAGCGCGGCTATCATGATAGTTTGATACTCTGTAGAGTTTGTACCACTTTACCCACAAGTCATGATTTCGTCCCCTGTTGCCAAGTGGACTAGAGTCTCCATGTTGCCATGCCGGCCAAGCACTAGCACACTTCCTTAGGAGTGCGGCCAGGAGATCACCACGAGGCTTTTACAAAGGGTCTCCCAGTACATGCTAGCCACTATGGTTCCACTCCCGTCCATAAGTGATAGCCCATCAGCAAGCAGCTCATCACCCCAGGAGCCCCCTCTTGAGCCATTCGGATACAAGGACAGTCCTCCTGACTTCCATTCTCCGCTCCACCAAAATGCTACACCGACATTGGGAGAACTCCTAATTAATCAGCCAAGCTATTCCATAGCAGCCTTATGATGGCACTGTTGTCCTAGTTTACCGCTCCAAGAACCGGTTCCTAGGACCTACAACAAGCCTACCACCACCAACCATGTGCCCACGGCACCACATCCATTCCATCCGGCTTGCATAGATCCCTAAGCCATGTTGCTAACATGAATTATCATTCCACCCATGAAGTGACATAGTTCATTAATCAAGATTTATATCAACCCAACATCTCACAAGCAACCTAAGCATTATCTACTCACAACCAACCAACTAGTTCAAGGCGACAAGGAAACGTATAAAGCAATACTAGGGAAACCCTAACAATAGGTACCCATTCAGTTGACACAAGCATGCAATTCTACAATAAATGTTATAATAGGTACAAGATGCATCAAGGACACTTGCCTGAAAATGGATGTTGCTGCTCAGGTCTTCAATTCACGCTCTTGCGATTCTAGGATCAACACGTTCTCTAATTAATGTCACGCAGACATGACATGCACATAATCATATAAACAAACTAAGAAACAGTACACCAAACAATAATAAAATACTTTAAAATCAATCTCAAAAGATAGTACGCATTTCTATGATCGAGTGAGCGTACGAATCATCTAAATCAAAGTTACGAGTAAAAAGTTATGAAGGTTTCAAGGTAGAGGGTTAAAATAGTAAGATTAGCAAATTACTGTAAGACAATATAATTAAATAATATTAATTACTATGATCATGTTGGCGCAAGAATTACTTAAATCCGGGTTATGGTTGAAAAGTATGAAGGTTTGAAGTTTTAGGGCTAAATCAGTAAAAACAAATAGGGTTAGGGACCTAAAAGTAATTTTTAGAAAAGTATAGGGACTTAATTGTAAAATAATAGGGTGAAAATATAGTTTATGAAAAGTTTAGGGACTAAAACGGAATTTTGGTGAACTCCAGGGGTTAAAGTTTAGGGACTAAAAGGGAAAAGTTTATGAAAAGTTTAGGGACATAAAATAATTAAAAACAAGTCCAGGGTTGTTTCTATAAAATTACATAGCCAAAATAATAATTCTAATAAAGTACAGGGGTGTTTCTATTAAAATATAGGGTTAAAATTTTAATTTAGAACGGTACAGGGGCTTTTCTATAAAAATACAGTGCTTAAAATAATTATAAACAAGTTTAGGGGCCTAAATATAAATAACAGATTCTGTAGAAAAGTTTGGCTGAAAATATAATTAAAATAGAGTGTAGGGGTCTAAGTGCAAAAAGGCAAGACTAAAATATAATTAAATATAAGCTCAGGGGTGTTTCTGTAAAATTCCAGGGCTAAAAAAATATTTATGAAATTATTAGGGGCTAAAATACAATTAAACTAAAGGTTTTGCTAAAATTTTGGACTAGAAACTAATTAGATCAAAGCTTAGGGGCCTATGCGAAAAAGAGCCATTTTCCTGGAATTGCTTGATTTAAAATATTTCCTGAACAGTGTGGACCGAGTCTATGGCTTTGTGGACCAATGGTCTACTGGTCTACGGTGGACCGGGATCATACCCTTTCGGGTTGATCTAATCCTGACCACTGATCGATAGATCGATGGCTAGGAGGGGTTCCGGCGGGGTGGTGCCTGCTGGCGGCGGGGACAGAGGCGGCGGCGGCCGGAGCTCGTCGGAGCTTGGCCGGGATGGCACTCCGGTGGCTGGAGCTCGGTGCGAAGGGCTTCGAGAGCGAGGGGAGGACAGGGCGACTCACCTAGTGGGGTCGCGCACGCGAGGAGGAGGCCGGGGAAGCGTCACGGCGTGCGGTGGCGGCTGTAGGGGTTTAGTGACGGTGGCGAGGAGTTCTGGGCGGTGAGGCTTGCCGGGGATGGGTTGGTCCGGGGCGGCGTGGCCTCGTGAAGCTCGGCACGAGGTCGCCGAGGGTCGGGGCATCCCAAGGCGGCGGTGGCGCGCGTCGGCGATGCCGAGCGGTGGCGACGGCTGGCAGGCGAAGCATGAAAGGCAGCGGCGCGGGCAGGGAAGGGGCACGGGACACGCGGGACCCGCTCTTTTATTGGGCGCGATGCCCTAGGTGGCCAGGCACGCATGCCAAGACAGGCGGTGGCGGCGGCTAGGCGTGCTAGGGTTTTGGGGCGGCTGCGCGGGTGGGCTGGCCGAGCGGGCTCGCTGCGAGGCGCGCGCGGGCTTGCTGGGCCGTGGCGTGGGGTGGGCCGCGGGGCTGGCAGGCCGAACCGGAGAAGGGGGAGGGGAGGGGGAGCGCGAGCTGGGCCAGGCTGGCCGAGAGGGAGGGGGAAGAGGATGGGCCGCGGGGGAGGAATCGACCCAAGCCATGGAAGGAAGGGGATGCGGGGGAAGGGAAGAGAGGGAGGGGTGGCTAGGCCGGGCCGAAATTGAAAGGGGGTGGGAGGAGAGGAGGGGGAAGTTGGGCTGAGGGGAGAGGAATTCGGTCCAAAAGGAACATTTCTTTTCCCTTTTCTAAATTCTAATTCCTATTTCTATTCTATAAACCAAAAACAAATATGACTATTAAAATACATTTTGCACACAATAAAACCTACTGTATCTAATTCGGCATGAATGCAACATACAAAATATTAATAACCTAAATTAATTTATTTAATTTAGAAAATAGCCTTTTTTGCCTAAAATAAATTATAATTCTCTAATTATCTAATTAGTTTATAATAAAATGTTAAGCTATTAAATTTTTTTTTGAAATTTAGTGGAATTGGGTCACAAACCAAAATTTGAAATTTTGGGGTGTGACATTGTTGCGATAAGGTCATTTTGCAACAGAAGAATGAGGTGTTGCAGTAAGGTATAGCAACAAAATTGTTAGTCATTGCAACAATGCATAGATATAGCCACGAAAAGTTGTGTGGTTGCGACGGGGTCTTACATATTGCAACGAAATTGTTAGTCATTGCAACAATGCATAGATATAGCAATGAAAAGTTGTGTGGTTGCGACGAGGTCTTACATATTACAACTACATTGTTAATCGTTGCAACAATGCATTGATATAGCAATGAACATTTGTCTGGTTGCATTTGGTCTTACATATTGCAACACAAATCTTTTTTGTTGCAACTATACATAGATATAGCAACGATGGAGGGAGTTGCATTATCATGGTATCGCAATGAAAATTAAACTAAAGTCGCCCAACAGGGTATTCGATCTCTCTGAACACATACTAAGTTAAAGTCAAGGGACAACATGATCACTCGGCCTACTTCGCTCATAATAATTGAGAACATCATTAAAACAACGGAAAACATGAAACATTCACAAGTTAAAATACAATCTGAGTGCATAATCATTACTTACAAGCAAGTGTTCATTCCCTAATGATCTGCCCAAACAAACTTAAACTAAACATCAAAGACTAATAACAATAATTGGGGGGGGGGGTGGCTACTTGAAAGATGGGTAGGGGTGGATAAGCAGAGGGCCTTATAGTTGCAGAGGTGGTTTAGAAGAACGACGACGCCAGGTGAAATTGATCATGTCATAGTGCCTGACACGATCGTGGCGATCACCAGCATGGATCTTCACCATTTCTCCATACATATGGTCTGAAACATACAGATATGGTGAAGCCACTTTTTTATTGTCTTTTTCTAGTACAGCAAACCAAAATGGATAATTTGCCCCTAGAAAAAGAGAGCGTTCACCCTGCAAACCTCTCAACTCTGTCCATCCACCGTCTTCTCTTCTCTCATAAAATGCAACGCTATCCACTATACCGCACGCTGACTAGGGGCTCCATAGTTGGTGGTCCCCAACAGATGGATGACCATAGGCCGATTACGATCTGACCACGCAAGAAACATCGTGGACTCGCGATCGCGTCTAGAGTACACTAGACGAGCATAAGGGGGAACCTTGGCCCATTTATGAGATTCAGTAATAATGGGCTTCATGGACAGGTCCCAAAACTTCATGAAACCACATTGACTAATTGCCACCACATACTGCTCTTCCCAGTAAGCAGCATCTACAAATCTTCATGCAAGTCGGTCTGTATTTGGTAATGTCGTCCACATGCCATCAGTCTTCTCATGGTACATGATGTTTCCTAAAGAGAACAGAAGGATCACAAAGTGACCACCATCTTGTTTGGGTGTCTTACAGAGGACTGCGCGCTCAATGAATAGAGGTCCATGACCACCAGCGTCATCATTCTTTATGAAATCACACAACAACTTCTCATTTCTATTGCTGTTTGACGACAACGGTGGCAGTGGGATACTCTTGCCAGTGATTGGGTTGACCAGGCTCAGGGAGAACTTATTGATACTAATATCGGCAGTGGATCATAGGGCTACCCATGATCCTTGTTTATTGGTAAAGGCATGCGCGAGATTGAGAGTCGATGGACACATAAGACGCAAGGTTTAGACAGGTTCGGGCCTCCCAAAGGATAACAACCCTACGTCCTATGTTCTGTGGTGTATTGTATATGATATCTCTCCTCTATGAGGGAACCCCTGCCCCTCCTTATATATCTGGGGAGTAGGGTTACATGGCAAGTCTCCTAGTCGGTTACAACATGATTTCCGACTAGGATTCTATCTCTAACTTTCTATCGCTAGTATTGACTTGTCGTCTACTCCAAGTAATAATCTGAGTAGTTATCTTCATGGGCTTTATCTTTATTGGACCCCGGCCCACTCGGCAATATATCCGAGTGGTGAGATATCCTTGGTATATATATCCCACAGTAGCCCCCAAGAGCTTTGCAAGTTAGTTGTTGATCTTCAGTTGATTGGCTAATGCTTCACCATGAATATGATTAAGCTTTTTCATGTACAACAACAAACTTGTAAAGGTCTCCAAGAATCTTCAAAAAGGATTATGCACCAAATAATATCCATATGTGGGGAAAAATCCACATACTAGGTGTAGGTATAGCCCCCGATTCAGAAGGTATTTAGATGACAAAATATCTCGTGAGTCAAAAATAATAACATCATATATAAATCTTTATCTACCACTTTCCCCGACTGATTCGATGAGGAGTTTTAATACGGTAGTCCCCAAGATTGGTTCTACCATTGGTACTAATGAATCCAAGTGATACTTGATCAGATATAGCAAACAAAGCAATCATCAAAATATCCAGGTGATACTTGATCAGATATAACAAGTATAGCATCCCCCGGGCATGATCCGAGTGAAGAATATCAACTCTTGCAGGAATCTCTAATATTGAATAAAAACATGATACATGGTCACGACATACCTTCTTCAAATAATTCAAGGTAAAATCATAAGTAATCAATAATGACCGAGTGATCCAATAATATAGCCAAATGATATAACAACTCGGGACAAGAAAGCTGAGTGATCCAATAATGAAGCTGAATGATCCAATAAAAATAACCAAGTGATTTTAAATGAAGTGGCTCCAGGTGATATAACCACTATATTCCAAGGAAACTAATGTATTCAATATGTAATACATTGACAAAATAAATAATGTATTCAATGAATAATACTTATATAAAACAAACAATGTACTCAAGAGATAATACATTGATAAAACAAACAATGTATTCAATAGGTTATACATTGGTAAAACAAATAATGTATTCGATATGTAATACATATAAAACAAACTTGATCCATTGCCAGAAATGCAAGAGATGCTTGGGTTGTATTGGGTGATTAAGTACTGTATGAACTCGAGTCTAACTCTCACAACTAGTAAATATCAGGTACCAATACTACTAAACAACATCCCTAACGTTCAACATGAAGCATGGAGACTAAGAACTCACTCGGATGACCATGTGAGTCAAGGTAAAAAGCCGCCTCGGTCCTCAACAAATTGTCACACAGGAGAGGAACACAGTTCAAATTGTAACCATAGTCTTTAGAGTTTGTCGCATCCATAACAGTTGTGCACAACAATTATCGGCTGCTACATACTCCACTTTGGCTATGGATAGAGCAACGGAATTTTGTTTCTTGGATGACCATGATACTAGGGACGTACCCAAGAATTGGCATGTCCTGGAGGTGCTCTTCCTATCCACCTTATACCCGGTGTAATCCGCATCGGAATATCCTATTAGGTTGAACTTTGAACCCTTGGGGTACCAAAGCCCTAGGTTGGGTGTGGTAACCAAATATCTCAAGATTCTTTTAACGGCCACCATGTGACACTCCATAGGAGCGACTTCAAAATGTGCACACATACACACACTAAGCATGATATCGGGCCTAGATGCACAAATATAATGTGACAAGCCTATCATGGAGCGGTATACCTTTTGATCAATGGGCTTGTCCTATTTGTTGAGGTCAAGATGGCCATTTGTTGACATGGGAATTTTGATGGCCTTGGCCTTGTTCATGTCAAACTTCTTCAATAAGTCTTGTGTGTACTTGGCTTGACATATGAAGGTGCCCTCCTTGAGTTGCTTCACTTGGAAGCCTAGAAAGAATGTCAATTCTCTCATCATGGACATCTCAAAACTCTTGGTCATTATCTTGCTAAACTCATCACAAAAGGTTTGGTTAGTAGAACCAAATATAATGTCATCGAGATATATTTTGCACACAAATATATCATTGCCACTGACTGTCACACCCCAAAATTTCAAATTTTGGGTTGTAACCCAATTCCAATAAATTTCAACATTTTTTATAATAGATTAAAATTTTATTTTAAATTAATTAGATAATTAGAGAATTATAATTTATTTTAGGCAAAAAAAGGCTATTTTCTTAATTCAATAAATTAATTTAGGTTATTAATATTTTGTATGTTGCATTCATGTCGAGTTAGATGCAGTATGTTTTATTGTGTGCAAAATGTATTTTAATAGTCATATTTGTTTTTGGTTTATAGAATAGAAATAGGAATTAGAATTTAGAAAAGGGAAAAGAAATGTTCCTTTTGGACCGAATTCATCTCCCCTCAGCCCAACTTCCCCCTCCTCTCCTCCCACCCCCTTTCACTTTCGGCCCAGCCCAGCCACCCCTTCCTCTCTTCCCTTCCCCCGCATCACCTTCCTTCCTCGGCTTGGGCCGATTCCTCCCCCGTGGCCCATCGTCTTTGCCCTCCCTCTCGGCTAGCCTGGCCCAGCTCACGCTCCCCCTCCCCTCCCCCTTCTCTGGTTCGGCCTGCCAGCCCCGCGGCCCACGCTGCGCCATGGCCTAGCAAGCCCGCGTGCGCCTCACAGCGAGCCCGCTCGGCCAGCCCACCCACACAGCCCCCACTCGAACCCTAGCGCCGCCGCCGCCCTCGGCAGGCGTGCCCTAGCAAACCTAGGGGCCCGCGCCCCTATAAAAGGGTGAGACCCCGCCCCTCCGCGCTGCCTTCGGCCTCCCCTACCGTTGCCTCCACCGTGACCCCGCCCCGGCTCCCCGCCGTCGCCTGCACCGCCGCCCCACCATTGGAGCTCGGCGAGCTCCACGCCGACGCGCCGCACGGCTACCTTGAGCCCAACCAACCCGCTGCCGGCCATCGCGAGGATGCGTCGCCCTCGACAAGCCCTTCTGATGTGGACAAGGGTTCCCGATCTTCCGAAAGGTTCTTGGTAAGTTGATTTGGTCGGAGGCGACACACAAATCGATCCGGCTTCAGAACAGCACGTTCTAAACCCCGCAATCGCAGCACGACGTCTCCTCTGGTTATCAACCGCCCAAAAGACGATTGACCTCGCCGAGAAGGCTAATCCCTGCCTGCGAATCAAGAACACAAGCAAGAACAACGAAGAATGCAACACAATTGCAGATGTATGATTAAACTCTCGAAGTTGGGGTCTCACAAACCGATGAACGGCGAAACTGTTTATGAACAGAATTGATCTAAGCAAAACCCGAACCCTAATAGTGCGGCGGCGGCTGTATATAAAGACCCTAGGGTCGTGCAAGACCCTCTGGACGCGCCCTGAATTGGGCTCAACTAGATACAAGGCCCAAAGACAAAAAATAAGCGACGCAGCACCGACACAGATTCTGGACTCTCTCTTGTTTTGACGATTCCCGATGACTCCGGATGAATTTTGACATGAGGCCGGCGGCATTGGAAAGGTCTTCTCCTTATCTTTCCGTGCATATGTAGAACGTCCAAATCCGAGTCCGTATACGTCCTGGGCGACCGTTTTAGTACAGACTGGTCCTGGTCCCCGAAACAGACTCGAAGTCGGTTTTGATTGGGCCTCCACTTTGGCTTCCAAGCCCTTGCTGGCCCTCCACGTTTCCAAATCCTTCTCCCATCATCTCCTGGTCCTCTCCATGGTTTCTAATCATAAAATAATCATTAGGTAGCAAACCATTCTCAAAAGTAACATATAGCGAAGAACGTAGGAACGAGCTCACCTCTAAATTTAGTTGTCGTGCACGAGCTCTAGTCATTGGACCTTGCAAGTTCAGATTTGGAGGAGTGTTGTGTGTATCCATAGGAGTGATGTCCTCATCATCCTCCCCCTCTTGAAGTGGAGTCGTTCTCGACTCAAGCTCATCCTCTTCTCCCAAGTATGGTTTCAAATCTGAAACGTTAAAAATAGGACTAACCCCGAACTCAGGAGGCAACTCAAGTTTGTATGCATTATCATTAATCTTCTCTATTATTTTGAATGGACCATCAGCTCTAGGCATTAGTTTAGACTTTCTCAATTCTGGAAATCTATCCTTCCTTAAGTGTAACCACACTAAATCTCCTACATCAAGCTTTACTTCCTTTCTTCCCTTACTACCAGCAATTTTATACTTTTCATTCATCTTTTCAATGCTAAGTCTAGTGGTCTCATGTATTTGCAAAATAAATTCAGCACGCTCCTTAGCATCAATATGAACTCTCTCATTAATAGGTAGAGGAAGTATATCAAGTGGAGTACGGGGATCAAAACCATACACTACCTTGAATGGACTTACCTTGGTAGTAGAATGTGTTGCCCGATTATAAGCAAACTCAACATGAGTTAAGTATTCTTCCCATTGCTTCAAATTTTTCTTCAAAACAGCTCGCAACATAGTACCCAAAGTGCGGTTTACAACCTCAGTTTGTCCATCAGTTTGTGGATGACAAGTTGTAGAAAATAACAACTTTGTACCCAACTTATTCCAAAGCGTGCGCCAAAAATGACTCAAGAATTTTGCATCACGATCTGAAACAATAGTAGAAGGCATACCATGCAAACGTACAATTTCTTTGAAAAAAAGATCAGCAATATAACTAGCATCATCAGTTTTATGACATGATATAAAGTGTGCCATCTTGGAAAAACGATCCACGACAACAAAAATGCTATCGCTCCCCCTCTTAGTCCTAGGCAGTCCTAAAATAAAGTCCATAGAAATATCCGCCCAAGGAATAGAAGGAACAGGAAGTGGCATGTATAAACCATGTGGATTCAATCGAGACTTAGCTTTTTGACATGTAGTGCAGCGAGCAACAAAACGCTCAACATCTTTCCTCATCCTTGGCCAAAAGAAGTGTGTGGCCAAAATATCCTCTGTCTTCTTAGCACCAAAATGACCCATCAATCCACCTCCATGCGCCTCCTGCAACAACAAAAGACGAACGGAACCAACTGGAATGCATAGGCGGTTAGCTCTAAACAAGAATCCATCATTCAACACAAATTTGTACCAAGCACGACCTTCTTTACAGTGCAGCAATACATCTTTAAAATCGACATCAGCAACATATTGTTCTTTAATTGCCTCAAGTCCAAAAATTCTACAATCAAGTTGAGACAACAAAGTATATCGCCTCGATAAAGCATCAGCAATCACATTATCCTTCCCTTTCTTATGTTTAATAATATAAGGAAAAGACTCAATAAACTCAACCCATTTAGCATGTCTACGGTTCAAATTGCCTTGAGAACGAATATACTTAAGTGATTCATGATCAGAATGAATAACAAATTCTTTGGGCAACAAATAATGACGCCACGTTTCTAAAGAACGTACAAGTGCATATAGTTCCTTATCATACGTGGAATAATTCAAAACAGGCCCAGTAATTTTCTCACTAAAGTATGCAACAGGTTTACCATCTTGCATCAGAACACCACCAATGCCTATACCACTAGCATCACATTCAAGCTCAAAAGTCTTATCAAAATTGGGTAATTGCAGCAATGGTGCATGTGTAAGTTTGTCCTTCAAAGCATCAAAAGACTCATGATGTACCTTACCAAAATGGAAGTCAACGCCCTTCTTTGTCAACTCATGCAATGGTGCAGCAATGGTGCTGAAATCTTTGACAAAGCGGCGGTAGAAACCTGCAAGACCAAGAAAACTCCTCACCTGTGTGATGGTTTTTGGTACAGGCCAGCTCTTTATGGCTTCAGTCTTCGCCTCATCCACCTCAATTCCCTGTGGAGTCACAACATAGCCAAGAAAAGAGACTCGATCCGTGCAAAAGGTGCACTTCTCAAGGTTACCAAATAAACGTGCAACTCGCAAAGCATCAAAAACAGCACGCAAATGAATCATATGATCATCCGTGGATTTGCTATAAATCAAGATATCATCAAAGTAAACAACCACAAATTTGCCAATAAAAGGTCTTAAAACCTCATTCATCAAACGCATGAAAGTACTGGGTGCATTAGTTAACCCAAAAGGCATTACTAACCACTCATACAACCCGAATTTGGTTTTGAAAGCTGTTTTCCATTCATCTCCAAGTTTCATTCTAATTTGATGGTAGCCACTACGCAAATCAATTTTAGTGAAAATTATAGCACCACATAACTCATCAAGCATGTCGTCTAGCCTAGGAATAGGATGACGATACCTAATAGTAATGTTATTAATGGCTCTACAATCTACACACATACGCCAAGAACCATCTTTCTTAGGAACCAAAAGTACAGGAACAGCACAAGGACTAAGTGATTGATGAACATACCCACGATCCAAAAGGTCTTGGACTTGTCGTTGTATCTCCTTAGTCTCCTCAGGGTTGGTCCTATAAGCAGCACGGTTTGGTAAAGTAGCACCAGGAATCAAATCAATTTGATGCTCAATCCCTCTCAAAGGTGGCAATCCCGGGGGTATCTCAGCTGGGAAAACATCCTCATACTCCTGCAAAAGGTTAGTGACAGCAGGAGGCAAAGCACTAGAAGCAATATCACCAAGCAAAAACAAGGCTTGTTTGCATATCAAAGCATAGCAAATATCATCAGTAGAAATTTCAGCAAGCTCAGATTTTGTGGCAAGACATGAACGGCCTTGTAATTTAATTGCAGCACCCTTAGAACATGAAGAATCATTAACATTACTTGGTGTAGAAGCAGAATTAACAGGTTGCTGAATTTCAGGGCGTTTATTTTTCAAACTAGCAGCTCGTTCTAAATCAGCTTGTACAATTTCAGCAGGGGTCATTGGTAACAAAGTAATTTTAGTTCCTTTATGCATAAAAGTGTACTTATTACTTTTACCATGGTGTACAGCATCATTATCAAATTCCCAAGGTCTACCCAATAAAAGTGAACAAGCTTGCATGGGTACAACATCACAATCAACAGAATCCACATAGGAACCAATGGAAAAAGGAACTCTGCAAGTTTGTGTTACCTTAGCTTTTCCAGAGTCATTTAACCACTGAATGTAGTATGGATGTGGATGTGGGCGTGTGGTCAAATCAAGCTTCTTAACCACATCAGAACTCACCAAATTGTTGCAGCTTCCTCCATCAATGATGACACGTGCCCGACGGTTCTTGATGACGAAGAAAATCTGGAACAAGTTATGTCGCTGCATCATCTCGGGCTGCTGGACTTGTGTGCTAAGCACACGCTGCACAATAATATTCATATAGCCCGTGGTATCTCCGCCTCGAAGGACGAGGTCACCGCTGGTGGCAGCGATATCCTCCTCCTCATCCTCCACATCGGAGGCGCTCATGTAACCGCCGTCATCTGTCGCCACATATGCCCGCCTACTTGGGCAATCTTTCTGCACATGGCCAAGACCATGGCAGCGGTGGCACTGAATCCCTGTAGTGCGTCCCGTCGAAGCAACAGAGGAGGCACTACTAGCTGGTACCTGCACAGAATTTTTACCTGAGCGCGTAGAAGGGGCAGGGGCTGATCTTGGTGCTGCAGAAACAACACTAGCTGGTGGGGGCAGCCGGAAAGATGGCTTGGGCAGCCCCGAAGTCCCCGTCGGCCGTGGTGGGTAGAAATTCCTCGACTTGCTGTACTCCTCAAAAGCCTGGAAAAGTCCCTGTGATTCTTTCTCTGCAAGCATAGCATACTGGAAACACTGGTTGAGGGTATAAAATTCTTTATAATCAAGGGTGTCCTGAATTTCTTTTCTCAAACCAGAATAAAAGCGGCAAATCTGATCCTCTACTTTTTCAACCACAGCACAACGAATCAAACCCTTCTGAAGCTCACTAAAATACTCCTGAACAGTTTTATCTCCTTGATCTAAACGCTGCAGTTTATTACGAATTTCTCTATAAAAAGAAGGAGGAACAAAACGATCACGCATTTCTACCTTAAGTTCTTCCCAAGTAGTAGGCAAATCGGTTTCAGCAGCTAGACCACTCCACCAAACAATAGCAAAGTCCTTAAACTCACTAGTGGCTTGTCTAACTCTATGTTGTTCAGGAACAAGGTGGGCATTAAATTTTTGTTCTACCGTCATTTCCCAATCAAGGTAAGCATCACCATCGTATTGACCCAAAAACGAAGGAATTGAAAACTTAATTTTAGCATACGGATCATCTGGAGCATAGTTACCTTGTGTGCGACGGGTGTGGTTGTGGAAACCACCCATACCTTGAGGGTTACATTGCAAACGGCGTCGTAACCTTGCGGTCCTTGTAGCTGACCTATCGACGGTGCCATCAGCCTTATACACCGTTGCTTCATCATGATCGCCTTCAACGTCGTTGTTGGTGTTGGTGTTGTTGTTGTTGTTGTTGTTGTTGTTGGTCTTGTGAGCGGTCTCCAATTCGACAACCTGATCGGTTAACTTAGAGACTCTCTTATCCAACCGCTCAATGCTTTCTCCCAGGTGAAGCTTGGTGACGGCGTCGATGACGGCCCTGGTGATCGTTTCTGCCAAATCACTCTGAACCGCCTGCAAAGCCTTCTGTAACTGATTTTGGCTCACGCACTCATCCAATTTTGAGGGTGAAGCACCCTCCCCGTCGCTTCCTGACATCAGAAACACCAAAACAGGAAACAAAAAAAGTGAAGGTTATCCCTACAAAACTACTAAGCAGTGGTGCCTCTCAACACAGCAAAAGTAAGCTTCTTGCAAAGCTCTTACAAAGTTCTGAAAACAACAAAGCGAAGGATACCAGGGAGAAGTGTTCCACGATTGCAAGGGTTACCAAATAACCTATGTGCTGTCCAGAAGAAGTATGTAGAGCTAGGAAGGCCAAATATGTACATATGAGTGGCACACAAATCAAAAACAGATAGTAAAGCTGAATAAGTGCCCAAGTAACTTGTCCCTAGTTGCTGGTCTAACTATGTCCTAGAACAGTAGTGATAGCAAAGAAGAAACAAGGAGACAAAGGGACACAGCCGATAACAGGGGACTTAGTGTAAAACAGCCAAACTCAGAAATTTCAGGGGGCTAGATGGAGCACTAGTAGGAATCCCAAATTTCTTTTTTTTTTGATTTTATTTTTTTGATATTTTTTTCCAACTGACTAGCAAACAGGAAGAAACCACAAAAAATTTCAGCTCAAACCGAAAATCTTGAAGTTTCAGAAAACGTCGGGTTTCAACTTTTCGTCTAGAATCTCCTGTAAAAATTTCAGCCAAAACGGACAACCGAGCGAAAAGTTATGCCTGTTTTACCGAAGGGGTGTCGGAATCAGTTTTGAAGAACCCGGTGGTTTCGGTGAAATCCGAGTCGGGCTTGGGGTCGGGTAGGGAGTTTTTTTTTTTGGCGAGGTGGATGCAGCGGAAAGTGGGATTTATGAAAATTGGTCCGAGGTGGTGAGGGTAGGTTTAGGGTGGGACTAGGGTGGGCGTGTTGATCAATCAACCCTAGCACACAAAGCCGACAAAACCGAGGATGGTGAGGGGGATGGCGGCTAGGGTTGCAAGGGAAACACTACTGACGACAAAAACACAAACTAAACCAGCGACTAAACAAGAACTAGGGCACAAACTCAACACTACGGACTCTGAAATTGAAATATGCAAAGGCTAAACACGTGGTTATGGGCGGGGAAAAAAATTTTTTGGTATTTTCAGTGGACGATAGGAAGAACACGAAAACAAAACTAAAGGATAGTATGAACCTGACGGTGCACCTGAAGCTCTGATTACCACTTGATGTGGACAAGGGTTCCCGATCTTCCGAAAGGTTCTTGGTAAGTTGATTTGGTCGGAGGCGACACACAAATCGATCCGGCTTCAGAACAGCACGTTCTAAACCCCGCAATCGCAGCACGACGTTTCCTCTGGTTATCAACCGTCCAAAAGACGATTGACCTCGCCGAGAAGGCTAATCCCTGCCTGCGAATCAAGAACACAAGCAAGAACAACGAAGAATGCAACACAATTGCAGATGTATGATTAAACTCTCGAAGTTGGGGTCTCACAAACCGATGAACGGCGAAACTGTTTATGAACAGAATTGATCTAAGCAAAACCCGAACCCTAATAGTGCGGCGGCGGCTGTATATAAAGACCCTAGGGTCGTGCAAGACCCTCTGGACGCGCCCTGAATTGGGCTCAACTAGATACAAGGCCCAAAGACAAAAAATAAGCGACGCAGCACCGACACAGATTCTGGACTCTCTCTTGTTTTGACGATTCCCGATGACTCCGGATGAATTTTGACATGAGGCCGGCGGCATTGGAAAGGTCTTCTCCTTATCTTTCCGTGCATATGTAGAACGTCCAAATCCGTGTCCGTATACGTCCTGGGCGACCGTTTTAGTACAGACTGGTCCTGGTCCCCGAAACAGACTCGAAGTCGGTTTTGATTGGGCCTCCACTTTGGCTTCCAAGCCCTTGCTGGCCCTCCACGTTTCCAAATCCTTCTCCCATCATCTCCTGGTCCTCTCCATGGTTTCTAATCATAAAATAATCATTAGGTAGCAAACCATTCTCAAAAGTAACATATAGCAAAGAACATAGGAACGAGCTCACCTCTAAATTTAGTTGTCGTGCACGAGCTCTAGTCATTGGACCTTGCAAGTCCAGATTTGGAGGAGTGTTGTGTGTATCCATAGGAGTGATGTCCTCATCACCCTCCCCGGCAAGCCTCACCGCCAGGATCTTCTCCCCGCCGTCGTCGATGAGCCTGAGCTACCGATCGTCGCCATGCATCATCCCCGGTCCTCTGCCTCCCATCGCGATTCCCCTCGGTGAGATCCCCGTGTCCTCCTCCCCCCTCTGGTTCCCTCCCGGCCGAGCTCCAACCACCGGAGTGCCGATCCGGCCGATCTCCAACCGCCGGAGTGCCGATCCGGCCGAGCTCCGACGAGCTGCTGTCTCTACGCCACCATCGATGGCCACCTTCTCCCTGTCCCTGCCGCTGGTCGTTGGATCTCGATCCAACAAGCCTGATTAGATCCCCCGAAGGGGTATGAAGCTGGTTCACCGTGGACCAGTGGACCACGGGTCCACAGATCCGTAGACCTAGTCCACCAGTTTAGGTTTAATTTTTTTTAATTCGAATAATTCCTAGATAATGGTAAATTTAAGAATAGGCCCTTGGAATTTATTTAAATTATATTTTGAACCTAATTTTGTTGCAGAATATATATTTAATTATATTTAGGCCCCTCAACTTGTTTATAATTATTTTTAGCATTGTAGTTTCATAGAAAAGCCCATGTACCTTTCTGAATTTATATTCTAACCCTGTATTTTTATAAAAACACCCCTGTATTTATTTTTAATTATTAATTATATTTTAGTCCTATTTTTTTACACTTTAATCCCTAAACTTATTATAAATTACATTTTAGTCCCTAAACTTTTGTAAACTATATTTTCACCCTGTTATTTTCTAAAATTTTTCTAAAATTACTTTTAAGTCCCTAAACCTATCTATTTTTACTATTTTAGCCCTAAAACTTCAAACCTTCATAACTTTTCAACCGTAACCCAGATTTAAGTAATTCTTGCGCCAACATGATCGTAGTAATTAGTATTATTTATTTATATTGTCTTACAGTAATTTGCTGATTTTACAAGTTTAACCCTGTACCTTGAAACTTTCATAACTTTTTACTCGTAACTCCGATTTAGATGATTCTTATGCTCACGCGATCGTAGAAATGCGTACTATCTTTTGTGATTGATTTTAGTATTTTATTATTATTTGGTGTGCTGTTTCTTAGTTTGTTTATTTGGTTGTGTGGATGTTGTGCCTGTGTGACGTTAATTAGAGAACGGGTTGTTCTTGGAATCGCAAGAGCATGACTTGAAGACCTGAGCAGCAACACCTATTTCCAGGCAAGTGTCCTTGATGCATCTTGTACCTATTATAACATTAATTGTAGAAATGCATGCTTGTGTCAATTGAATAGGCACCTATTGTTATGGTTTCCCTAGTATTGCTTTATCTGTTTCCTTGTCGCCTAGAACTAGTTGGTTGGTTGTGGGTAGATAATGCTTAGGTTGCTTGTGGGATGTTGGGTTGATATAAATGTTGATTAATGAACTATGTCATTCCATGGGTGGAAATGATAATTCTGTTAGCAACATGGCTTAGGGATCTATGCAAGCCGGATGGAATGGATGTGGTGCTGTGGGCACATGGTTGGTGGTGGTAGGCTTGTTGTAGATCCTAGGACCCGGTTCTTGGAGCGATGACCCAGGACAACAGTGCCATCACAAGGCTGCTATGAAATAGCTTGGCTGATTAATTAGGAGTTCTCCTTGTGTTGGTGCAGCATTTTGGTGGAGCGGGGAATGGAAGTCAAGAGGACTGTCCTTGTATCCAAATGGCTCAAGAGGGGGCTCCTGGGGTGATGAGATGCTTGTTGAGGGGCTATCACTTATGGACGGGAGTGGAACCTTAGTGGCTAGCATGTACTAGGAGACCCTTTGTAAAAGCCTTGTAGTGATCTCCTGGCCGCACACCTAAGGAAGTATGCTAGTGCTTGGCCGGCATGGCAACATGGAGACTCTAGTCCACCTGGCAACAGGGGACAAAATCACGACTTGTGGGTAAAGTGGTACAAACTCTGTAGAGTATCAAACTATCATGATAGCCGTGCTCACGGTCAAGAGCGCCGTGGAATCCTCACAAGATTAGTTGGTTATGGGTTGTGGTTTGGAATGGTTGGGAATGGTTGGTTGGTGGATGGGATTGGACTTGGTTTGGATACTACCCTATGGGTTAATGGTTGGGATGATCCCACTTAGTAATTAGGATGCATAGGAAATTAAAAGCTCATGCAACAAAACCCCTTTAAAGCCTTTCTTGGCTTTAGCCCCATGTCATCTTTTCCCCCACTTGCTGAGTACGACACGTACTCACCCTTGCTATATACCACATTGCTGCTCAGCTACAGGAGAATGAAGGTACAACTATGAAGATGATGGAGGAGTCTAGGCATGCGGTCTTCTGGTCGACTTCCTGTGGGAGCTGAAGGACGCCAACGCTTAGTTTATTCTGCTGCAATGTAATCTTTTTCTTTTGACCTATGGGTCACCCTTGTAATAATATTATTGATTTAGTAAAGATATTGTTCTTTTATCACAATAATTGTCCTGTGTGCGTGAAAACTTGATCCTGGGCACGCATACAGATGCATTCGATTTCGGTCGTTGGAAGCGGGTGTGACACCGACTCTACTTCTCCTACAAGTAGATCCCTACCCATTGCCACCTATAAATAGAGGGGGAATTCGGTAGAAAAGAGACATCAATGAAGAAATGCATCAAGGAGTCCATTTCCCGCTACTTGTGCTACTTAGTAGAGTAGGTTAGTTAGTCGGGAGTTAGAGTCTAGTCGAGAGCATTGCTCGAGGTTCCGGAATTGTCTCGGAGTCTTGGTATGGGCTCTCTTGTATTTTTTCTCTTTATGTAAGACTTATCTCTTATCGATATAAATATCTTTCCCTTAGACTAGGTTATTTCCTGGCTATTCTTGTCAAGTATTTATTTTAAATTAGTCATTTCTTCAAGTTACAATCATCGGGAAGAAATAATGTTGCATAGTTCATGGGTTTTCTGGCTAGAATTTAATTAAATTTAGTTGTTTCTGAGACTTAGACTAGGTTATTTCCTGGCTATTCTTTCGCTAGGCCAATAGAAGAATATCTAGTGAAGGCGTAGGCGCGGTGCCTAAGTTAACGCTAGCTAGATTTGCATTCGTCCCCACGGGCTGTGTGGTAGGCGGCAGGTGGTGACAGTCTGTTGGTCGTAGTTACGCACCCACTTATATACCGCAAGAGGATGGTGTACAGTTGTAGCTCTTTTTCCCTCAGAGTATTCCAAGGTTATCGAATCCATAAGGAACGAGCGGGACTATTACTATTAAAGGCTTACTAACAGATTGCAATGGTTGAGTTGGTGTGAATATTGACGGTGAGAGAGTGGTGGATGAATGTTATTAGAGATGTAACAGGATAATGAAGGATTCTCTCCTTAGGATTGGTTCACTAGCATGCAACCTTATTCTTATTAACTCGGATGATGATTCCAATATTCTACATGACATGATGGTTTCGTTCGCCCCGATTGTCACTATAGAGATTATTAGCTCCCCACTGGTTTCTTGCACTATGCAATGGGCAGAAGTGTACCGGTCGATACAGTAATGAAATAGATGCACAATTGAGTTCACAACATAGATTGAATTCATCAAGAGAGTATCAATAAGTATGAGAGTTACATGACCAGATCCCCGCATCAGAGAAGAGAATATGAGACTACTCGCTCATCCTCCTACTAAGCATAGCATAAGGGTGAGAAATAGCGCTGGAACACACACGAGCCGATTGATGCAACCGTCGCGCGTATTAGCACGACCTCCCTTCTAGTGGTTCTCATCGGTGTTGACCAACCATCGCCGCCAATATCCTGAAACCCTAGTTCTAACAACTGGATATCGTGATTGTTGTCTCTCTCCTTCCTTCCTTTGGCTCTTGATAGATGTCTTCCTTTTATATCCGACGAGATTAGGTCAACTTCCATCAACTTCGACCTGTATTGGGCTGGGCCTCTATCCTTGGACCAAATTATGCTTTTCATTGTCTTTTACCCTCCTGCGCCAATCGGCACAGGCCCGCGCCGATCGGCGCGGCTCTGTATCTGGCCCATCCATGTTGCTCTTTGATTCCTTATCCATAAATGCCCTATTTTATACCTGTTTTCTGCAATTACATCCAAAATAGAACAACTACAAATATATGCAAATATGGGGTGAATTATTAATCAATACCACCAAATTAAGACGTAAAACACCCCTTTTTGGTAGATAAAATGGGTAGCTAGAAACCACCAACAGTTCCCCCACACTCAGATCATTGCTAGTCCTCGAGCAATACAAAATCAAATATGTAGCAAGAATCTTCACATCACCTCTCCTTCAATCAATATCAATTATCATTTTTACTTGCCCCACAAAGATTTTCTCTCACCCTCTTTCAAACCAATCGGTACTTCATACTTGAATTTAATCAAATTACCACAAAACCTTTTCAAAAATGATTTTAGTTTTCTTTACTCATCTTTAGCATTGAGCATCATGCAATTGGTCTTCTCTAAATCTCTCAAGTGTATTTCCTTCCCTCCCCTATCTAATTAATGATTGTATATGGATCTTGGAGGGCTATATAACTAATTAAACCATAAAGTTAACCATGTCAACAATGTGCTCAATCATGCTCACTAAGAAAGGATTTTCTAGGAAAAGAAATTTTAATGACGGAGAAGAGGAACAAAGGAGATCTAAAGAAAAAGGTTTCAATGAGAACAATGGCAAAGAGTAAGAGATAATCAAAAAGTTGCTTTCTTTGATAATCTTGCTGCATCTCAGGGAATAATTTTTCTCTTTGTCTCTTTTTTTCTTCTTCTCTTTTTTTTTATCTGCGCCAATCGGTTCCACAGCTGCGCTGATCGGCGTAGTCTATATATTTATTTATTCTTTCTTCTTCTTCCTTTTTCTTCCTCTTTATTTTATTCCCAATATGATCGGCAATTTCTGTCTTGCACCAGCAGCAAATGTTTTCTAAATCCTCTTTTTATTGGGAATATAGATTATATCAAGGAGGAGGGAGAAGCAAAGACGTATGGTTTTCATGATAGCAAGGAATTTATATGGATAAGAATGGCTAGAAATACAGAGGTAAACAAATAGATCATCCTTTCCTAATTTGGTCAAAATCATGAGCAAAGAGTTGACAAGTTACTTACAATTCAATTAATTCAAAAGTGTAGCTTGCTCTCATTCACTTGGCTTATGTAGGCATATCAGACCCTGCTTTTGCTTTGGCTTTGGATGATTCAAAAGAAGTTTTCACAAATTCAAAGCTTAAAAGTTAAGTGGTAACCAACTAATTCAAGTAATCAACGGATCAATCATCAAAAAGGTAAGATAAATAATATGGGGCACTTTCAATTTGACAATCGACACTAACGTTATTAAAGACAATGCAATGATTCAAACTACATAAAGACTTTTAAAGCAACTCTCAACATCACTCATGACTCTCTTAAGCACACTTAATAAGAAAAACAAAAAAAACTAAACTTAAAAACACTTAAAGACCATGACTAATGGAAGACCTTCCCCCACACTCAAAATTTGCAATGTCCTCATTGCAAGAGAAGAAACTCAACTAATCATGTAGACCATGCTTGTTCAAGACTCGGAAAATCCGTCTTATGTTTCTTATGAGAAAAGTGTAATCCGCTTCATTCATCTCGATTGCATCATGGATTCTCCGATCCACATCCCTTTGATGCCTGTAGGCACGATCCCTGTCTTGATACAATCTTTGAATATTCTGGCGGTAGACAGGACAACAAACTGGTGGTTGCAGACTATGATTTTCAACACTGTAGGGGGAGACACTGTTTAAACCCCTCTGAGCTGATCGGTGTAATGGCTGAGCCGATCGACGCGATGGTGTTCTTTCTTCACTGCGATTGTCTCCGCTTCCCTCTGCATTACCATTAACTCTTGCTGAAGTTCCTACCGCCTTGTCATTGTTACATTCTCCAAACATTCCCCGCATATCCAGACATACTAGGATGACCACTCTCCAAATTTTCCAAACAATCTAACGTGTCAAAGTCGCTATCCCATTCAGAATATCTTTGAATTGGCTTACCCGATAGTCTAGCAGATTTGTGAACCTCTAGTGTAGTCTTACACTTCTTTGCAGCAGGCTCTTTGTCTCCACTTGGCAGAGCCGTCAGATCAATAAATTCAGCCATCTTCAGTTCACGCCGATCGGCTCCATCGTTGCGCCGATCAGCGCAGCTGGCGGCTTCTGCCAATTGTTCCAGGTTACGGTCATGAATCCCCTTGTTTTGTTGTCTTTGTAAAATTTCATCATTAATCTCCTTAGGCGTCTTCCCTCCAGGAACTGCGCGATAGCCATCATCATATACAATCTCTCTGGGTATGAAGGTTGGATCTTCTACCAATTGGAGTTCAACCTTATGTTGAAGATCTTTAGCACAAAAGAGACACTTGCAACCTTCAATACAACTATCCCTATGAATCTTGTTTTCTTGAAAACCCTCCCAATCGGTAAGAACCCTGGGAGAGGCTTCATCTTGTCTAGCTTGAAGATCCTTTTCTGCATCCAACTGGTACATGGCTTCTTCGGCTTCCATGTGCAGCTGGAGTTCATACTTGGCAGCAATATCATGTTCGCTATAAAGCCGACACTTATGGATTGTGAGAGCGCTCTCTTCATCTTGTTCCTCTTTCTCTTGCTTAGTCAATAATCTTTCAAAAGACAAGAAATCTTCATATGACAAAGGCTTAGCAAGATCAAGAAGACCTTCCATGGTGTACCTTTGAGAAACGGCCTCACCTCCAATAGGTCCTATAGATTTTCCTTTGCACACCAAAACTCTCCTCATAATCTACCGAAGTTCATTGTCCATCTTTACCTTGTTGGCGTTCCATGTGTCAGCTTTGCTTTCCTTCATGAACTTCTTCCTCAGATTTGACCAGACCACTGGATCATCTCTTGTTGGCGTCAATACTTTGTCAACTTCGTCCCAGGACCAAATTTCAGAAAGCTGCGGAAATTCGCCGCCGAGCCGATCGGCTCCACTGTCGCGCTGATTGGCGCAACTGTCATGCTGATCGGCGCCGCCTTGATTGCTTCCCGACGCGCTGCCTTCCATAGCTTCTGCCTATAGGGCTTTGTTTTGGTGAGTATGTAATGCGAGTTGATCCGTTGGGTTGCTGCCCTCTCATATTTATATCCCTTGACTTCCAATTGGACTAGGACTCTATCTCTTATTTACGGAATTCAACTGTCTTAACAAGGCAAGGTCCGAAACTGACTCAAAAACCAAAAAGACGCTGCCGCGCTGATCGGTGCAGGGCTGCGCCGATCGGCGCAGGGCCGCGCCGATCAGCACGGTACACTATTTTTACCCAATCAAAACAAAAAAAAATCATAAAAATCAAAAACATATATAGACCTTTTGTTTTACGTCATTAAGCTCGACCACGCAGGGTACTAAGCAGTGAAGTACACATCAAAAGATTTTAATTCAAAAGTGTCAGGTTCTAGATATACCTTTAGACAGTGTCCATTCACCATGTACTTGTTCCTTTTGCCATCTATTATAATCACAGCTCCCGAAGGTAACACCATATTCACAATATAAGGTCCTTCCCATTTACTTCACAGTTTGCCTTTACCAAATAATCTGAATCGCGAATTAAATAGGAGCACCCAATCGCCTTCCTTGAATTCCTTCTTCAAAAACTTCTTATCATACCACTTCTTTATCTTTTTCTTATATATTGTCGCATTTTCATATGCACGTAATTACATCTCTTCCAATTCTCTTATTTGAATTTTCCTTTTCATACCGGTGGCATTAAGATCCAAATTCATTTCCTTTATAGCCCAATAAGCCTTATGTTTCAATTCCACCGGTAGGTGACATGATTTCCCATAGATGGATTGATATGGCGTCATACCAATTAGTGTCTTGAATGCCGTCCTATATGCCCATAATGCTCTATTAAGCTTTATAGCCTAATCTTTTCCTTCCTTCGTAACTATCTTCTGTAGAATCGCCTTTAATTGCTTATTTGACGTCTCTGCCTGTCCATTTGTCTGAGGATGATAAGTTGCTCCAATTCTGTGTTCAACCCCAGATCTTGCTAAAAACCTAGTAAATTCTCCTCCTGTGAAATGCAATCCTCCATCTATAATTATTATCCTTGGTATTCCATACCTTGGGAAAATTTGCTCCTGAAGTATATTCCTTGATTCTCTTGTAGTATTGAACTTGCATGCCATTGCTTCAACCCACTTGGAAACATAATCAACAGCAACCAATATATATTCGCAACCATGAGAATTCACAAATGGTCCCATAAAATCCATACCCCATACATCAAAGATATCGACTTTAAGATTATACTTAAGAGGCATTGCATTCCTATTGTTAACATTTCCTATTCGTTGGCATTGAGCACATGTTGCAACATACCTTTTTGCATCTTCATGCATAGTAGGCCAATAGAATCCACTCTCCCATACTTTTGGCTATGTTCTGAAATAGCCGTAATGTCCCCCATAATCCGAAGAATGACATTTTGACAAAATGCTCGCTCTTTCTTCTCCGGGTACACATCTTCTCACTGCTCCATCCTGACAATACCTATACAAGTATGGGTCGGCCCATATGAATTTTCTCATTTCACTCGTAACTCTTCTCCTTGTATTCTTGTTCATCATATCAGTTTTCCCCATGAAACCTTTGATAATATCTATCATCCAACTCTCTCTACGATCAAATACGGCGAACAGCTGCTCTTGTTGCATTTCATCTTTTATTGGCTCAGTTGATAATGACTCAAGACGAGACAAATGATCTGCTACATAATTTTCCACTCCTTTCTTATCTCTTATTTCCAAATCAAATTCTTGCAGCATCAATACCCACCACATTAACTGAGGCTTAGATTCCTTTTTTGAAACCAAATATCTTATAGCAGCATGATCAGTATATACAATCACCTTAGAATTTAGAATGTAAGATCTAAACTTCTCAAAAGAAAATATAACAGCTAACATCTCCTTCTCAGTTGTTGTATAATTGATCTACGCCTCATTCAAAGTCTTGTTAGCATAATAAAAATAGCATGCACTTTACCTTCTTTTCGTTGTCCAAGAATAGCTCCAACTGCATAATCACTTGCATCACACATAATTTCAAAAGGTAAACTCCAATCAGGTGGCTGCATGATGGGTGCAGAGCATAGAGCTTCCTTTAATTTTCTAAAGGCAAAGAGTCTTTCATCGTCCATAATGAATTTTGTATCTTGCTTCAACAATTCTGTCAAGGGTTTAGCAATCGTCGGATAATCCTTAACAAATCTGCGACAAAAGTTGGCATGTCCAAGAAAACTCCCCAAAGTTGTAAGATCAGTAGGGGGAGGCAATTTCTCAACTGTAGATACCTTTGCCTTATCAACCTCTATCACCCTATTCGATATGACATGACCAAGTACTATTCCTTCTATTACCATGAAGTGACACTTCTCCCAATTAAGAACCAAGTCACATTCAACACACATTTTCAAAACCTTCTCTAAGTTCTCCAAACAACTATCAAAATCAGCACCATGTACGGAGAAGTCATCCATGAATACCTCCATAATATCTTCTATGAATTCAGCGAATATTGCATTCATGCATCTTTGAAATGTGGCAGGTGCATTGCAAAGACCTATATGCATATGTCCCCAAAGGGCAAGTAAAAGTAGTTTTCTGCTGATGTTCTGGTCTTACCGGTATCTGAAAGAAACCACTATATCCATCCAAATAACAAAAGTATGTATTCTTTGCTAACCTTTCAAGCATCTCGTCAATGAATGGAAGAGGATAATGATCTTTCTTCATCACCTTGTTCAAACTTCTGTAATCTATGCATATTCTCCATCCAGTTATAGTCCTTTGAGGAATCAACTCATTATTCTCATTATGCACTACATCAACCCTCCTTTCTTGGGCACACAATGTACTGGGCTAACCCATTCACTATCAGCAACAGGGTAGATCATACCTGCATTAAGCAGCATTAAAATCTCCTTTTTGACCACTGGCTTCATTGATTCTTTCAACCTTCGCATTCCTTCAACCACTGGTTTAGTATTCTCTTCCAAGTTAATCTTGTGGGTGCAAAATGCGGGGCTGATTCCCTTGATGTCATCCAATGTGTAACCAATGGCCTTCTTATACCTTTTGAGCATAGCAAGCAGCTTTTCTGTTTCTTCTTTCATTAGGGCGTTATTCACAATAACTGGATATGTTTTATTTTCCCTAGATATTCATAGCGTAGCTCTTTCAGAAGTTCCTTTTGTTCTACTTCTGGTGCTTCATTTGGATCTAGCTCACCCAAAGGTTCAAAATAAGAATTTTTCTAGTTGAGCCGATCGGCGCTGGCAGTATCCTTGTCAGCTCCACGCATGAGGTGGTCTAGTGGGTCACCCATATCCATCCCTATCTTCTCATCCTCCTCTGGGTAGAATTCTTGATAGCAAGAAGGGTCTTGATGAGATGGATCATTAAATTGAAATTGCACTTCTTCACCTCCCAGGTTTAGCGTAATTTGACCTTTCCCAGCATCCAGAACAATTTGTACTAATCTCAAAAATGGCCTCCCTAGAATGATGTATTCAACTCCAGTTTCCTCATTATTTAGAACGAAGAAGTCCACGGGTATTGTTTTTGAGCTAATCTCTACCTCAGCATTCTTGATCACTCCCAGTGGCTTGGTCTTCCTTCCATCTGCCATGACGAGCTCAAGTTCAGTCCCCATCAGCCGCTGTTGAGTTTCATAAGGCATGCTCATGAATGCATCGTAAGTCATCAAGCTAACACGGGAACCAAAGTCACACAAGGCTTTCAGAAATTTCTTCCCTGATATCTCACATGGTATGTACGGCTCCTCTTCTTGCTCTTCAGTGAGACCTATAGCATACACACCACATAATCCTTCATAGGGAGATGGCTCAAAGCAACTGTCTAGAAATCTCTTTGCTTGTTTCACCTCTGTTCCATCAAGCTCTATATCATCCTTGTAAAGCTTCCCTAAGAATCTTCCAATAATTTCTTGATTGAAAACTTTTGACTTGAGGCAATTACTTGGGAACTTATACTCAATTCCGGCTTCAGAGGCGTCTTGCGGACTGAAGTATCTCCTCATATTGAGAAATTCTTGCGAAAAATCAATAGGAATCCAGTCCATTGGCTCAAATTCATCAAGTGGTTTAGCATTTGCCAATGTCCTATCCCCCTTTGGTTTAGCAAAGTTACCTTTGAATTCTTTCAGGTGGTTGTCCAAAATTGCAGCTTCTATCTTGGTATATTCCTTGCAGCTTGACGGAGTTGTCAGGGCGATCAGTTCCCCTGTTGTTGCAACTACGCCGATCAGCTCAGAGACTGCACCGATCGGCGCGCGCATCAGATCCATGGAAGTTGGTTTGACGGGCCCTATCTCTTCAAATTTATGCTCTGGAGTACTCATTGCCCTACTCTTACACATACAGATCTACTCAGCCGGTGACTCTTCCTTCTGCATAACTTCTGGGCATTGCTGATTTGGTTCTAGATATTCTTCCCAGTGCTTATGTAAAGCTTCATTCTCAGTGATTTTGCCAATCAATTCGATCCCACCTTGGCTGTCAACCTCAGAAAACTTCCTCCGGCCGATCCGTCCAAATGCATCCTCAATGCCTTGTTTATGGCCATGTAGAAGGTTTGAGCACACATATTCTCATCAATGCCGAGGTCAGGTCCTTGTTTCAACAATGTTTCAACAATGTTCACCACTTCTCTTCTCAATTTCTGCACCTTTGGCCAAGGAAAATAGTGGAGATAAAAATTTCCAACTAATTCACTCCACTTACCTTTCGCATCTCGAGATGCTGCCTTGTGCCACTCTTTGGCTTTTCCTCCCAAAGAGAATGGGAAAAGCAGCCATCTGTAAAGATCCTGAGGCACTCCTTCATGATGGAATGTTTGGCAAAGTGCCTCCAAATCTTGTAGGTGAGTATATGAATTCTCCTCCTTTGCTCCAAAGAATTTGTTTGCTTCAGCCATGCTAATGATAATGGGGTTCAATACATACGAGGAGGCCATGGCCTTCTCGTCTGAGGATTGAGGCACCAGCATGTCTGGAGATGGCAAAGAAAGCTCCCTGAGCGTCGGAGAAGGTTCCGTCGTACTCATCCTGAAAATTCACACAAAAAACAAAACAAAAACAACTAAAAAAGAAAAGGATTAGACATTAGTAAAATATTAATAGTAAAAGAACTGGCTTGTTCCCCGCAACGGCGCCAGAAAATGATGCTTGTTGGTCGTAGTTACGCACCCACTTATATACCACAAGAGGACGGTGTACAGTTGTAGCTCTTTTTCCCTCAGAGTATTCCAAGGTTATTGAATCCACAGGGAACGAGCGGGACTATTACTATTAAAGGCTTACTAACAGATTGCAATGGTTGAGTTGGTGTGAATGTTGACGGTGAGAGAGTGGTGGACGAATGTTATTAGAGATGTAACAGGATAATGAAGGATTCTCTCCTTAGGATTGGTTCACTAGCATGCAACTTATTCTTATTAACTCGGATGATGATTCCAATATTCTACAAGACATGGTGGTTTCATTCACCCCGGTTGTCACTACAGAGGTTATTAGCTCCCCACTGGTTTCTTGCACTATGCAATGGGTAGAAGTGTACCGGCCGATACACTAATGAAATAGATGCACAATTAAGTTCACTACATAGATTGAATTCATCAATAAAGTATCAATAAGTATGAGAGTTACATGACCAGATCCCCGTACCAGAGAAGAGAATATGAGACTACTCGCTCATCCTCATGCTAAGCATAGCAGAAGGGTGAGAAATAGCGCTGGAACGTGCACGAGCCGATCGGCGCGACCTCCCTTCTCGTGGTTCTCATCTGTGTTGACCAACTGTCGCCGCCAATATCCTAAAACCCTAGTTCTAACAACTGGATATCGCGATTGCTGTCTCTCTCCTTCCTTCCTTTGGCTTTTGATAGATGTCTTCCTTTTATATCCGGCGAGATTAGGTCAACTTCCACCGACTTTGACTTGTATTGGGCTAGGCCTCTGTCCTTGGACCAAATTATGCTTTTGATTGTCTTTTACCCTCCTGTGCCGATCAGCGCAGGCCCGCGCCGATCAGCGCGGCTCTGTATCTGGCCCATCCTTGTTGCTCTTTGATTCCTTATCCATAAATGCCCTATTTTATTCATATTTTTTGCAATTACATCCAAAACAGAACAACTACAAATATATGCAAACATGGGGTGAATTGTTAGTCAATACCATCAAATTAAAACGTAAAACACCCCTTTTTGGTAGATAAAATGGGTAGCTAGAAACCACCAACACAGCCCTGTCCGTCCCTTTAGTAATCCACAATGTTCAGGAAGTCTCAAGCAGGATTGTCTAGCGATAGCATACCCACTAGTACAAAGGTTAGCTACTGACCCATATTAGTGAATCGTTTTCGTGCCCCGAAGTGAGCTAACAGGTGAAAGACTCGAGGTTGTACCAAGAAATTGGTGTAAGCGCTCAACCGAGTAACTAGGATTTGACAGTTGACTTAGATATATTTTTGGAATCTTAGACTAAGACTCGTAATCCTGCCAGCTAGCTTAATCAATCTCTTTATTTATCTTAGTGTGGATTTCTACCGTGTTACTACCCCTACTATTGTTATTGAACATCCTTACCCCCACTTTTGGTCAGTTGGTGTAATTCTTAAAGTTATATCTTTGTTAAACCAAGAGTAACAAATGCAAAAGACATCGATGTTGACGATGAACCAAGTGCTCTTGTGAGGAATGTATTGCTCAATCAAATCTCCTCAAATCTTCTCTCAAACCCACCAAGGATTGGAGTAGGAACCAAGGGAGGAGAAGTGGAGTGCTCAGATGTGTTTTGAATGCATTTTTGAGTTGTGGAAGTGGCCAACCGACCAAAGGGGTTCGGGGTGGCCTTTTATAGCCAAGGCTTGAAAAAGAGCCATTGGAGATAATGTTTGTCGGACATTGTCCGACAAGAAGAATGCGCATGGCTCTAGAGTCTAATGGGATTCACCGACAGACCCGGATATTGCCCCTGACAGAACATTGTTGGACATTATCCGATCGGTCGGACAATGACCGAGACAATTTGAATAAGAGAGATTGCCAACATTCTAGAGTGTGGCTGCTTTGTCTGATTGACTCAGATTTTTCTGGAGTTGGACATTATCCGAAGTGGTCAGACATTGACCGATTGAATAGGACATTGTCCTGCTCCGCCTGAAAAACTGAGTTGCGCACGGTTCTGGAGTCCGACTGCATTGTCCGACTGGGTCGGACGTTGTCTGACTCCACAGAAGTGAGAATGGTGTGCAACTTACTGGAATCCGACCACAATGTCCGATGGAGCTGGACATTGTCTAATAAAAAGATTTGGAGTATATAACTCTGGAAATGGAGTTTTCTTAGCACTTGGTCTTTCAACACTTATTTCTCTTGCATCCCTCTTTATAGTACGGTGTTCCTGGACTCAAGACAAAAGATTAAAACATTAAGCCTTGATTCTTGAGCGTGGATACTCCTTTTCCAAGATTTTCACTTTGTTGGCTTTTCTTTTCTTTCTCTTTTAGATTTCCTTGCTCTCATATGCAACAACAATTAGAAACTGCGCACATGCTCAATGAAAAAATTAGTCCTCTTTAATTGTATTGACATCAATCACTCAAAACAATAATTAGGGGCCTAGATGCACTTTCAGTGACTTACCCCAAATTTCTTGCTTGTTCTACATAGACTTGTGAGAGACCATTTTGCCGGTATATGCAAAGGTTCTTCTGGAGCCCCCTAGTTCGTGCTATACGGTTGCCAGTTCGGTTGTGCTGTTTTGTGTGGATTAGTTCTGGTTTTTGGTTCTAAGGTCATTTGGAGATCGAGTCGAAGTCCTTCAAGGTTTCGTTGCCTCTCTCCCCATCGCTTGGTCACAACCAACCTTGGTCCGGTCTAAAGGCACCTAGATTGTGCCCCTGAGTTCGTGAAATCGAGTCGAGTTTGTAAGGATCGTGATCATTGAGGTCACCCCGAGGTATAGAGTTTTGGTGATGCATGACAAACATGAAATGTGACTAATATCTATATGAGTGTTGTTCGTGTAGGAAACTCTTTCTATCTTATGATGATTGTCTATGGCGTCCTTGGCAATGGATGACAATGACCGCAAGCATGGAGGTTTGTGAACTTGATGGAGTCCAAGGGTTGATGGAGACGGATCAAAGCGGAGAACAAGTTATGGTGCAAGTGTTTGGAACACTTGAGTAGTTGTTAGGGCTTTGAGTCCATAGGAAAAACCGGACTATCAAGGGGGTCTAGGTCATTCTCTTAGGTCATGTCTAGTCGGTGATGTGCAAGGTTGCTCGCTGAAATCACAGGCACTAGGTGACAGTGGAGAAGCCAAGGAGCTGTTCAGAGAAGCCAAGGAGCTGTTCGGAGAAGCTGGGAAACCAAGTCAAGCGAGGACAACGAGTTTCAACTTCTGGACTTAGAGACCGAACAAAGGGGTCAGTGGAGACCGGACTGTACGGTCACTTTGTGGACTTGTCTGGGACTTCCAGCGAGGAGTGAGGAATCTTTCTGTGCGAGGGACCATAGAGACCGGACGGTCCGGTCTACATACCGAACGGTCCGGTCTGTACGGGTGAAGCACGGGGCAGAGAGGAAGCCAGTGTCCTGGAGTCCGATGATGATGTCTAACGTGTTGGACTTGTCCGACAGTTGTACAGACCTCGGGAAAAAATCATGAGCCATCTCTTACTCTACTCCTTACTTTGATGCATTACCTTCCGCATTTACATATTGTGCTATTCATGCTTGTGTGCTTATCTTGCTCTAGTTGACTACCTTATAGACTTGCATGAATAGGCTTCTTTACTTGCTAGTAGTGCTTAGCCTTCATACTTGATCACTAGCATGTATTGGAGTTGTTTTGGGTTGATTGATCACCCTTGTATGTATTGTGCTACTCATGCTTGTATGCTTTATATGTTTGTTGATCTAGTAGCTTTGCATGTATAGCATGAACTCTATATGCTTGTTGATCTAGTAACTTTGCTTGAGTAGAACTCCTTGCTAGCTAGTTGTTTGCTTCTGCGTATCTTTGGTACCTAGCTTGCATAGGAGTTGTATTGTGTTTGTGTGATCCACTAGTATGCTTAGGTTGTTGTTCCTTTCATAGGTTCATTATGTTGCTAGTGTGATCACCACTAGGATTGTGTAAGAGTTGTTTCGAGTGGTCAGTTTTAGAAATTGGTGAATTTGGTACATAGTGCGAGTTCCCGATTCCCCCCCCCCCTCCTCAGTCACTCGGTCCTTCCAAGTGGTATCAGAGACAAGTGCTCATCATAAGGCTTAACCGCCTTGAGTAGTGACCGTATTGAGTTGGGATGTCATCCCATTCGGGGCCGGGTCATGGCTCATGGAAGGATCACTTTAAAAGCTACCTAAATGCCATGATTCTGGATGAGTTGATGGATACTCTTGTGGACTTTGCCAATACCTTTACCGATGATCATGTGTATGATGATTGTGATGATTGCGTGGATGTGCCTTGTACTAGTGAGTGCCTAGACTCTTCTAGCAATGACTTGATAGGTTGCTCTACTAGTATGCCTAACATGATAATTGATAATGATGTGTCTCTTGATCTTGCTTGCTCTACTAGCATTGATGATGTTTGTGAGTCTCCTATTGATCATGCTAGTAGTTCTATTGTTGAGGAGTTCTTTGCTTTTCATACTAATAATAATGAGGACTTACTTGACTCTCTTATTCGCTTGCGAGGTATTGTGGATAGGATTGGGGCAACTTCTTTCAAGCTTCCCAAGATCGTGATAGTGGAGAAGATCCTCTCCTTGGTTCCGAGTAGCAAGCTCTTCTATGTCACACTTGACATTCTCATGGAGAAGAGTCTCTCTGTAGAAGATGTGATTGAGCTGCTCTTCAAGGATGAGGAGATTGCTGCAAGCATGGCATGGAAGAGGACATTCAAGGCAACTCATGAAGCATCCTCGAGCAAAGGGAAAGGAGTAGCTTCGAGCTCAAACTTCTTTGATCCCTCCACAAGATTGTCTTGCAACAACTTCTACAACCGCTTTGGAGCAAGACATACATCGGGCGCTTCGTCAAGCTCTACCTCAAGTGTCATTCCAAGTCCTACTCCAAGCAATTTGAGTGGACCGAGCATTGGCGTAGGGGGAGCACCAACAACAATGCTCGCTCGATCATTTGAGATGATCAATCTTGCGGCTTTGGCTCTGACGCCTCTACCTTCTCCGCTCCCTCCACCACAAGATTTGGCATCTTCATCGAGCTCACCAACAAGACCTCCTCTTTGAACTTGGTGAATTTGTGAGAAATCCGAATGATGACCTTTGTGAGAATCTATTGAGCATCTATGATCTTGTGTGTAGGATTAAATCTTTTAGGGGACTTCAGAAGATTGCACCACATAAAGTGATTGACAAGCTCCTCCAACAAATCACAACTCCTGAGAGGAGTTTCTTACTTGAAGAGGTAGTCAACAGACGACATGAGCTCTCAATTGAGAGAGCAATGGAGATGATACTTGTGCTTCACTCTCAAGTGGGACATGTGCTTGAGCACATCACTGGACTCTATGATCCTCCCCACTACTATATCAACCTCGACAATATGCTCATGGGGGATGATCATAGACATTGGAGTTATCATGCTCCTCACTATCCATTAGGAGGAGACTATTGGATGGGATTGCAAGAATCCCTATCTATGAGGATGGTCTCATTGCTCAATATCATGATGTTAGTGCTAGTCAGTCAAGTAATGTTTTGGATACTAACTCCTCTTCCTCTAGTGCTTGTCTTATGGCTACTACTAGGGTCAACTACAAGAGTGGAGGCACTCATTGGATTCTTGATAGTGGGTGCACTCAACATATGACTGGGAAGCCAACCATGTTCACCACCATTGATGAAGACGAAGAGAGTGAGAAGGTGACTTTTGGGGATAACTCAAAAGGGAGAGTTAGAGGCTCGGGCAAGGTGGCCATCACAAATGACCTCCATCTTTCCAAGGTCTTCCTTATGGAAACCCTCAACTTCAACCTTCTATCTATTAGTCAACTTTGTGACATGGGATGCAAGTGCACGTTTGATGAGGATGGTGCAACAATTGAGAATGTCAAGAGAGGGCTAGTATTTCATGGAATGAGACATGGGAACTTGTATGTCATGGACTTCAAGTCAAGCAATATGCCACCAAGCACTTGCCTATTCACTAAGACATCCAAGGGATGGTTGTGGCATAGAAGGCTAGCACATGTTGGAATGAATCAGCTCAAGAAGATTGTCAAGAGGAATCAAGTTGAAGAAAATCAAGGATGTGACCTTTGAGAAGGTTAAATTGTGCAGCGCTTGTCAGGCGGGGAAACAAGTTGCATCCTCATATCCCACCAAGTCATTCATGTCTACATCTCGTCCTCTAGAGCTCTTGCACATGGACTTGTTTGGGCCAACACATTACAAGAGTCTAGGAGGCAATCTATATTGCTTGGTAATTGTTGGTGATTTCACGAGATATACTTGGACCTTCTTTCTTGTGGACAAATCTCAAGCCAGTGGTATTTTCAGAAAGTTTGCCAAGAGGGCAAAGAATAAGTTCAATGCTAGCATTGTGAAGATAAGGAGTGACAATGGGACGGAATTTAAAAACACCACAGTGGAGGAATATTGTGACAAGAAGGGGATCAAACATGAATTCTCTGCTACATATACTCCTGAGCAAAATGGAGTAGTGGAGAGGAAGAACAAGACGCTCATCACTCTTGCTCGTGCCATGTTGGATGAGTATGGAACTCATGAGAGGTTTTAGGTGGAGGCAATTAACACGGCTTGCTACATCTCCAACCGTGTCTATCTCCACCGTTTGTTGAAGAAGACACCATATGAGCTATTGGTGGTACGGAAACCCAATGTTTCCTATTTCCGAGTCTTTGGATGCAAGTGTTACATTCTCAAGAAGAGGAGAAAGCCCAGGAAGTTTGAGAGCAGAACTTATGAAGGCATTCTTGTTGGATACTCTGGGAGTTCTAAAGCATATAGGGTCTACAACTCCACCACCGGATATGTGGAGGAATCCTATGATGTGCAATTCGATGAGTCAAATGGGTCCCAAAAGGAGGATGAATTTCATGAAGTGGACATTAGAGATGAGCCTATGAGGGAAGCTTTGAGAAACATGCCCATGGGCGAGGTTTTACCCCACGAGGCCAATGATGGTGATGTTGATGAGCCCTCTACTTGACCACCTCAACCTACCTCTACACTTGAGGAACTTCCTACTCAAGAATGGATTCACCATTGGAAGCATTGATAGCACCGTGTTCATGAGGCATGTTGGGAAGGATCTCTTTGTATGTGATGAGGACATCACTCCTAAGGATACATGCAACACTCCTCCAATTCTGGACTTGTAAGGTCCAATGACTAGAGCTCGTGCATGATGACTAAATTTAGAGGTGAGCTCGTTCCTACGTTCTTCATTATATGTCACTTTTGAGAATGGTTTGCTACCTAATGATTATATTGTAATTAGGAACCATGGAGAGGACCAGAAGATGATGGGATAAGGACTTGGAGACGTGGAGGACCAGCAAGGACGTGGAAGCCAAGGTGGAGGCCCAACCAAAACCGACTTTGAGTCTGTTTCGGGGCTCAGGACTAATCTGCACTAAAACGGAGGCCCGGGACGCATATGGACTCGGATTTGGATGTTCTACATATTCACGGAAAGATAAGAAGAAGAACTTTCCAATGCCGCCAGTCTCATCAAAATTCATCCGGAGTCATCGGGAATCGTCGAAACAAGAGAGGGTCCAGAATCCGTTTCGGTGCTGCGTCGCCTGTTTTGGCCTTTGGGCTTTGTATCTAGTTGAGCCCAATTAGGGGCGCATCCAGAGGGTCTTGCACGACCCTAGGGTCTTCATATACAGCCGCCACTGTACCATTAGGGTTCGGGTTTTGCTTAGATTATTCTGTTCATAACAGTTTCGCCGTCATTACGGTTTGTGAGACCCCAACTTCGTGAGATTCATAATACATCTGCAATTGTGTTGCATCCTTATTTGTTCTTGCTTGTGTTCTTGATTCGCAGGCAGGGATTAGCCTTCTCGGTGAGGTCAATCATTTTAGGACGGTTGATAACCAGAGGAGATGTCGTGCTGCGATTGCGCGGTTTAGAACGTGCTGTTCTGAAGCCGGATCGATTTGTGTGTCGCCTCCGACCAAATCAACGTATCCAGAACCTTTTGGAAGATCAGGAACCCTTGTCCATATCAAGTGGTAATCAGAGCTTCAGGTGCACCGTCAGGTTCGCACTACCCTTAGTTAATTTCGTTTTGTGTTCATCCTATCATCCACAGAAAAGCCCAAAAAATTTTTCCCTCCGCCCATAACCACGTGTTTAGCCTTTGCATATTTCAATTTCAGAGTCCATAGTGTTGAGTTTGTGCCCTAGTTCTTGTTTAGTCGCTGGTTTAGTTTGTGTTTTTGTCGTCAGTAGTGTTTCCCTTGCAACCCTAGCCGTCAACCCCTTCACCATCCTCTGTTTTGTTGGCTTTTTGCGCTAGGGTTGATTGATCAACACACCTAGCCTAGTCCCACCCTAATCCCACTGTAAACACACCATCAACACCCCAGACCAATCTCCACAAATTCCACTTTCCGTTGCCTCCACGCCGCCAAAAAAAATCCTACCCGATTCCAAACCCGACTCGGGTTTCTGGAAATCCGACTCTGACCCCCTTTCGGTAAAACGGGCATAACTTTTCGCTCGTTTGTCCGTTTGGACTATGCCCTGTGTGCCCTCATCATAAAATTCAAAAAAACTCGGGAAGATAAAGAAAAAATTGATTTAAGTTTAAACCCGACGTTTTCTGCAACTTCAAGATTTTCTGTAGGCCACATCCTACCTCTATTTGAGCTGAAATTTTCTGTGGATTCTCCTCCATTGTTAGTGAGTTGGAGAAAAATATTAAAAAATAAAATCAAAAAAAAAAAGAAATTTAGAATTTCTACTAGTGCTACATCTAGCCCCCTGAAATTTCTGGATTTGGCTGTTTGGTACTTAGCCCCCTGTTATCGCCTGTTGTGCCTTTATCTCCTTGTTTCTACTTTGCTATCACTACTGTTCTAGGACATACATAGACCAGCAACTAGGGACAAGTTACTTGGGCACTTATTCAGCTTTACTATTTGTTTTTGATTTGTGTACCACTCACATATTTATATATATATATTTGGCCTTCCTAGCCCTACATATTTCTTCTGGACAGCACACAGGTTATTTTGTGACCCTTGTAATCGTGGAACACATCTCTCTGGTATCCTTTGCTTTGCTTTTTAGAACTTTGTAAGAGCTTTGTAAGGAGTCTCCTTTTGCTATATTGAGAGGCACCATTGCTTAGCTATTTTGTAGGGATAACCTTCACTGTTTGTTTCCTATTTTGGTGTTTGTGATGGCAGGAAGTGACGACGGAGAGATGGTTTCACTCTCACAATTTGCTGAGTGCGTGAGCCAAGAGCAGCTCCAGAAGGCTTTACAGGCTGCTCAGAGTGATTTGGCAGAGACGATCACCAGAGCCGTTACTGATGCGGTCAGCAAGCTTCACATTGGAGAAAGCATTGAGCGGTTGGAGAAGCGGGTCTCTAAGTTAACCGATCAGGATGTCACGTTGGAGACCGCTCCCAAAACCAACAATATGAACACCAATAACAACAACAACGACGTTGAAGACGTCCATGATGAAGGCACGGTGTATAAGGCTGATGGCACCGTGGATAGGTCAGCTACAAGGACCGCACAATTACGACATCGTTTAAAACATAATACTCAAGGTATGGGTGGTTTCCATAACTACAATCGTCGTTCACACGGTAACTATGCTCCAGATAACCCGTATGCTAAAATTAAGTTTTCAATTCCTTCGTTTTCGGGTCAGTATGATGGCGATGTTTATCATGATTGGGAGATGACTGTAGAACAAAAAATTAATGCACACCTTGTTCCTGAACAACATAGAGTTAGACAAACTACTAGTGAGTTTAAGGACTTTGCTATTGTTTGGTGGAGTGGTCTAGCTGCTAAAACTGATTTGCCTACTACTTGGGAAGAACTTAAGGTAGCAATGCGTGATCGTTTTGTTCCCCCTTCTTTTTATAGAGAGATTTGTAATAAACTGCAGTGTTTAGAACAAGGAGATAAAATTGTTCAGGAGTACTTTAGTGAGATTCAGAAGGGTTTGATTCGTGGTGCTATAGTTCAAAAAGTAGAGGATCAGATTTGTCGCTTTTATTCTGGTTTAAGAAAAGAAATTCAGGACATCCTTGATTATAAAGAATATTATACCCTCGCCCAGTGTTTCTAGTATGCTATGCTTGCAGAGAAAGAATCAAAGGGACTTTTCCAGGCTTTTGAGGAGTACAGTAAGTCAAGGAACTCCTACCCCCCACGCTCGACGGGGACTTCGGGGCTGCCCAGGCCATCTTTCCGGCCGCCCCCACCAGTAGCTACCAAGGGAACCAGTGTTATTTCTGCAGCCCCAAGATCAGCCCCTGCACCTTCTACGCGCTCAGGTAAACCTTCTGTGCAGGTACCAGCTAGTAGTGCCTCCTCTGTTGCTTCGACAGGGCGCACTACAGGGATTCAGTGCCACCGCTGCCATGGACTTGGTCATGTGCAGAAAGATTGTCCAAGTAGGCGGGCATATGTGGCGATAGACGATGGCGGTTACATGAGCACCTCCGATGTGGAGGATGAGAAGGAGGACGTCGCTGCCACCAGCAGTGACCTCGTCCTTGGAGGCGGAGACACCACGGGATACATGAACATTATTGTTCAACGTGTCCTTAGCACATAAGTTCATCAGCCCGAGACGATGCAGCGCCAAAACTTGTTCCAGATTTTCTTCGTCATCAAGAACCGCCGAGCACGTGTCATCATTAATAGAGGGAGCTGCAATAACTTGGTGAGTTCTGATGTGGTCAACAAGTTTGCTTTGACCACACGTCCATATCCACATCCATACTACATTCAGTGGTTAAACGACTCTGGCAAAGCTAAGGTAATAAAACTTGTAGAGTTCCTTTTTCTATTGGTTTTTATGTGGATTCTGTTGATTGTGATGTCGTACCCATGCAAGCATGTTCACTTTTATTGGGTAGACCTTGGGAATTTGATAATGATGCTGTACACCATGGTAGAAATAATAAGTACACTTTTATGCATAAAGGAACTAAAATTACTTTGTTACCAATGACCCCTGCTGAAATTGTACAAGATGATTTAGAAAGAGCTGCTAGTTTGAAAAATAAAGGTCCTGAAATTCAACAACCTGTTAATTCTAATTCTACACCTAGTAATGTTAACGATTCTTCAAGTTCTAAGGGTGCTGGAATTAAATTACAAGGTCGTTCATGTCTTGCAACAATATCTGAGCTTGCTGAAATTTCTGATAATGATGATATTTGCTATGCTTTGATATGCAAAGAAGCTTTGTTTTCGCTTGCTGATATTGCTTCTAGTGCTTTGTCTCCTGCTGTCACTAACCTTTTGCAGGAGTATGAGGATATTTTTCCAGATGAGATACCCCAGGGATTGCCACCTTTGAGAGGGATTGAGCATCAAATTGATTTGATTCCGGGTGCTACTTTGCCAAACCGTGCTGCTTATAGGACCAACCCTGAGGAGACTAAGGAGATACAACGACAAGTTCAAGACCTTTTGGATCGTGGGTATGTTCGTCAATCACTTAGTCCTTGTGCTGTTCCTATACTTTTGGTTCCTAAGAAAGATGGTACTTGGCGTATGTGTGTAGATTGTAGAGCCATTAATAATATTACTATTAAGTATCGTCATCCTATTCCTCGGCTAGACGACATGCTTGATGAGTTATGTGGTACTATAATTTTCACTAAAATTGATTTGCGTAGTGGCTACCATCAAATTAGAATGAAACTTGGAGATGAATGGAAAACAGCTTTCAAAACCAAATTTGGATTATATGAGTGGTTAGTAATGCCTTTTGGTTTAACTAATGCACGTAGTACTTTCATGCGCTTGATGAATGAGGTTTTAAGAGCTTTCATTGGCAAATTTGTGGTAGTTTACTTTGATGATATCTTGATTTATAGCAAATCCATAGATGAACATATGAATCATTTGCGTGCTGTTTTTGATGCTTTACGAGATGCACGTTTATTTGGTAACATTAGGAAGTGCACCTTTTGCACGGATCGAGTCTCTTTTCTTGGCTATGTTGTAACTCCACAGGGAATTGAGGTGGATGAGGCGAAGATTGAAGCCATAAAGAGCTGGCCTCTACCAAAAACTATCACACAGGTGAGGAGTTTTCTTGGTCTTGCAGGTTTCTACCGCCACTTTGTCAAAGATTTCAGCACCATTGCTGCACCTTTCCATGAGTTGACAAAGAAGGGCATTGATTTCCATTAGGGTAAGGTACATCATGAGTCTTTTTATGTTTTGAAGGATAAACTTACACATGCACCATTGCTGCAATTACCTAATTTTGATAAGATTTTTGAGCTTGAATGTGATGCTAGTGGTATAGGCATTGGTGGTGTTTTGATGCAAGATAGTAAACCTGTTGCATATTTTAGTGAGAAAATTACTGGGTCTGTTTTGAATTACTCCACGTATGATAAGGAATTGTATGCACTTATATATTGTTTAGAGACGTGGCGTCATTATTTGTTGCCCAAAGAATTTGTTATTCATTCTGATCATGAATCACTTAAGTATATTAGTTCTCAGTAATTTGAACCGTAGACATGCTAAATGGATTGAGTTTATTGAGTCCTTTCCTTACATTATTAAACATAAGAAAGTGAAGGATAATGTGATCGCTGATGCTTTATCTAGGCGCTATACTTTATTGTCTCAACTTGATTGTAGAATTTTTGGACTTGAGGCAATTAAAGAACAATATGCTGCTGATGTTGAATTTAAAGATGTATTGCTGCATTGTAAAGAAGGTTGTGCATGGAACAAATTTGTGTTGACTGATGGCTTCTTGTTTAGAGCTAACCGCCTATGCATTCCAGTTGGTTTCGTTCGTCTTTTGTTGTTACAGGAGGCGCATGGAGGTGGATTGATGGGTCATTTTGGTGCCAAGAAGACGGAGGATATTTTGGCCACTTACTTCTTGTGGCTAAGGATGAGGAAAGATGTTGAGCGCTTTGTTGCTCGCTGCACTACATGTCAAAAAGCTAAGTCTCGCTTGAATCCACATGGTTTATACATGCCACTTCCTGTTCCTTCTATTCCTTGGGCGGATATTTCTATGGACTTTGTTTTAGGACTGCCTAGGACTAAGAGGGGGAGTGATAGTATTTTTGTTGTTGTGGATAGATTTTCTAAGATGGCACACTTTATACCATGTCATAAGACTGATGATGCTAGTTATATTGCTGATCTCTTTTTCAAAGAAATTGTACGTTTGCATGGTATGCCTTCTACAATTGTTTCAGATCGTGATGCAAAATTCTTGAGTCACTTTTGGTGCACGCTTTGGAATAAGTTGGGTACAAAGTTGTTGTTTTCTACAACTTGTCACCCACAAACTGATGGACAAACTGAGGTGGTGAACTGCACTTTGGGTACTATGTTGAGAGCTATTTTGAAGAAAAAACTGAAGCAATGGGAAGAATGTTTGCCTCATGTTGCGTTTGCATATAATCAGGCAACACATTGTACTACCAAGGTAAGTCCTTTCAAAGTAGTGTATGATTTTGATCCCCATACTCCACTTGATATACTTTCTCTACCTATTCATGAGAGAGTTCATGTTGATGCTAAGGAGCGTGCTGAATTTATTTTGAAAATGCATGAGACCACTAGACTTAGCATTGAAAAGATGAATGAAAAGTATAAAATTGCTGGTAGTAAAGGTAGAAAAGAAGTAAAACTTGATGTAGGAGATTTAGTATGGTTACACTTAAGAAAGGATAGATTTCCTGATTTGAGAAAGTCTAAATTAATGCCTAGAGCTGATGGTCCTTTCAAAATAATTGAGAAGATTAATGATAATGCATACAAACTTGAGTTGCCTCCCGAGTTCGGGGTTAGTCCTAGTTTTAACATTTCAGATTTGAAACCATACTTGGGAGAAGAGAATGAGCTTGAGTCATGGACGACTGCACTTCAAGAGGGGGAGGATGATGAGAACATCACTCCTAAGGATACATGCAACACTCCTCCAATTCTGGACTTGCAAGGTCCAATGACTAGAGCTCGTGCACGACGACTAAATTTAGAGGTGAGCTCATTCCTACGTTCTTCATTATATGTCACTTTTGAGAATGGTTTGCTACCTAATGATTATATTGTAATTAGGAACCATGGTGAGGACCAGGAGATGACGGGAGAAGGACTTGGAGACATGGAGGACCAGCAAGTACGTGGAAGCCAAGGTGGAGACCCAACCAAAACCGACTTCGAGTCTGTTTCAGGGCTCAGGACTAGTCTGCACTAAAACGGAGGTCCAGGACGCATACGGACTCAGATTTGGATGTTCTACATATGCACGAAAAGATAAGAAGAAGGCCTTTCCAATGCCGCTGGTCTCATATCAAAATTCATCCGGAGTCATCAGGAATCGTCGAAACAATAGAGGATCCAGAATCTGTTTCGGTGCTACATCACCTGTTTTTGGCCTTTGGGCTTTGTATCTAGTTGAGCCCAATTAGGGGTGCGTCCAGAGGGTCTTTCACGATCCTAGGGTCTTCATATACAGCCGCCACCACACCATTAGGGTTCAGGTTTTGGTTAGATTATTCTGTTCATAACTGTTTCGCCGTCATCATGGTTTGTGAGACCCCACCTTCGTGAGATTCATAATACATCTGCAATTGTGTTGCATCCTTCTTTGTTCTTGCTTGTTTCTTGATTCGCAGGCAGGAATTAGCCTTCTCGGCAAGGTCAATCGTTTTAGGACAATTGATAACCAGAGGAGACGTCGTGCTACGATTGCAGGGTTTAGAACATGCTGTTCTGAAGCCGGATCGATTTGTGTGTCGCCTCCGACCAAATCAACGTATCCAGAACCTTTTGGAAGATCGGGAACCCTTGTCCACATCAGTATGCCAAATCTATGTCGATGATATCATCTATGGGTCAACCAATGAGAAGTTCAATGAAGAGTTTAGGGAGATGACGGCTAGGGAATTCCAAATGTTAATGATTGGAGAGTTGCACATGTTCCTTGGATTCCAAGTCAAGCAATTGAGAGAAGGAAACTTCATTTATCAAGAAAAATATACCAAGGACCTTCTCAAAAGATTCAACAAGGAGAATTGCTAGCCCTTGATTAAACCTATGGCTACAAGCAAACCCTTTGGATGATGATGTGAAAGGGACACCGATGAATCCCAAGCTTCATAGATCAATCATTGGGTCTTTGCTCTATCTCACCGCTTCAAGACCGGATATTATGTTTAGTGTGTGCTTGTGTGCATGCTATTAAGCAAATCCAAAGGAGTCACACTTGAAGGCCGTGAAGAGAATAATGAGATACCTCAAGTACACACCTACCATGGGCTTATGGTATCCTAGAGGATCAAACTTTGAGTTACTTGGGTATTCGGATTCTGACTTTGTGGGTTGCAAAGTGAATAAAAAGAGTACATCGGGTGGTTGTCAATTTCTTGGAAGATCTCTAGTTTATTGGAGTTCAAAGAAGCAAAACTCTGTGGCTCTATCTACCGTCGAAGCGGAATATATGGCGGCGGGAGCTTGTTGTGCACAACTTCTCTACATGAGGCAAACACTCTCGGACTATGGCCTCAACTACACCCAAATGCCACTATATTGTGATAGTGAGGTGGCAATCAAGATGGCTCTCAAGATGGGAGATCATGGTCATGCGAAGCATATTCAAGTGAGACATCACTTCATAAGAGACCATGTTGAGAAGAAGGACATCGAGTTGGTGAGCATGCGAACTCATGAACAATTGGCGGACATCTTCACCAAGCTACTTGATGAGAAGACCTTCAACAAGCTAAGAGGAGAACTCAACGTTCTCGACCTCTACCAACTTCACATGAGTAACCCTTGAGCTTGTCCTTTGTACATACATATAGTGTTTTGTTTGTCCTTGTTTGTGTCTTTGTTTGTGCTTGTTTCTCTGCTTTTGTAGGTTGACTTTGGACCTTCTTGAGATAGCAATGGACATGGGTTAAGATTGGGAAGGTGGTTCATGGTGTACCCAAGGCTTTGAAGAATGGTCCATTGTGAGCAAGCTTGAGAAGGGAACAACTTGTTGTTCACACTTTGGTTTGTAGTGGTTCTCTCTCTTTTGTTTACCATCGCATCATGCATTGTATACTTGTTGCGTTTGCACTCTTTGCATTTTTGCATCCTTGCATTATGATACCATACATGCTCCCAATCATGTGTCTACGGGGAGTTGCTCATTTACAATGTGAGTACATGACTCTCTAGACAATCAAATAGTGACATTTGTGCCTCATGCCCATTGAGTCCTGTTCGACCGAGCTCGATGGTTAAATCTACTTGCGCGGCTCAAAGACAAGTGGCTCATACATTCCCACCTCCCTAATAACTAAATCTTGCACATTTGAGAAAATCGTTTATTGAGTCATAAGTGTAGGGGGAGCTACGATGGAACATCAATACAACCAAGAAGGAGCACCATGAAAGGGGGAGTTATTCTAACTCTTGCCAATTATCTTATGCCTCTTGGTTTTTGTTATGTTTTTGTGTGGTTTTTGGTGATAGGTGACAAAGGGGGAGACAAAATATGAAGATCCAAAAGCCAAGTCATCTAGGTCAAAGAGGGAGAAGAAACATGAAGACGACGGTTGATAACACAAAGGGGGGAGAGGAGAACATGAAGATTCAAAAGACAAACCCGTGAAGAATGGAACATGAAGATCACATCAAGATGAACATGAACATGAAGATAACAACGACGGTGCGTGTCTATGGCGACAATGAACACCTTCATCGACATGAGCATCTACGTCCTTGGTATGTGTCTACATCAACAAGATCGACTACCACGACACCAAGGCGGGCGCAAATTCGGCTCAAGCTCAATATCTAGTACGCTACATAATTGGGTAGTCTTCCCTCAACACCTAGCACATCTCAAAGGGGAGACTACTTCCAAGGTAAGGACCAAGGTATGCCCTTCAATCTTTTCTTTTCCTTTGGTTCTTTCTTGCTTGTCCATTTTTGGATCATCATAAGTAGTGGTTGTCATCCATCACCAAAAAGGGGGAGAATGTAAGGATCATGATCATTGAGGTCACCCCGAGGTATGGAGTTTTGGTGATGCATGATAAACATGAAATGTGACTAATATCTACAAGAGTGTTGTTCGTGTAGGAAACTCTTTCTATCTTATGATGATTGTCTACGGCGTCCTTGGCAATGGATGACAATGACCGCAAGCATGGAGGCTTATGAACTTGATGGAGCCCAAGGGTTGATAGAGACGGATCAAAGCGGAGAACAAGCTATGGTGCAAGTGTTTGGAACACTTGAGTAGTTGTTAGGGCTTTGAGTCCATAGGAAAAACCGGACTATCAAGGGGGTCTAGGTCATTCTCTTAGGTCATATCTAGTCAGTGATGTGCAAGGTTGTTCGGTGAAATCACAGGCACTAGATGACAGTGGAGAAGCCAAGGAGCTATTTGGAGAAGCCAAGGAGCTATACGGAGAAGCCGAGAAACCAAGTCAAGCGAGGACGACAAGTTTCAGTTTCTGGACATAGAGGCCGAACAGAGGGGTCAGTGGAGACCGGACTATACGGTCACTTTGTGGAGTTGTCTGGGACTTCCAGCAAGGAGCGAGGAATCTGTCTAAGCAAGGGACCATAGAGACCAGACGGTCCGGTCTACAGACCGGACGGTCTGGTCTGTACGGGTGAAGCACGGGGCAGAGAGGAAGCCAACGTCCTAGAGTCCGACGATGATGTCCGACAATTGTACAAACCGGACGGTCCGGTCTACTGACCGGACGGTCCGGCCAGTACAGGGGATTGCCTGGACAGGGAGCCAACAGCTGGGAGAGCCATTACCAGAGTGACCGGACAGTCCAGTCAGGCAGTGACCAGACAGTCCGGTCAGTGTGTCCAAAAAGGCAATTTCATAGAGCAACGGCTAGTTTGAGGTTGGGAGCCTATATAACTTTGTTGCTGGGGTCTTGGAGACCTCGCTTGGCTAGAGGAATACCTGAGGATAATTGGTAAGGTCCAAGAGGAAAAGAGGAGAGCACTAGGAGAGGATATTGGATATCTTGAGAGTGCTAGTGAGAGTAACATGGAGTGATCTTGCACATCTAAGGCTAGGGTGTCCTTGAGGGTGTGATCTAGGTTGTTACTCTTGGTCTATGGTGAGACCTAAACTGGTTAGGTGTCGGTGATCGATCCTATCGTGATTGGTTGTGAAGGCCGTCACAAGTTTATACACAGTTTGAGCCCGCTGTTGGAAGGGGCATCAATAGTGGGCGCCCGTGCCGGCTCGGGAATACGGCAAGTTCTCGAGGGAGGCGAGCTTGTGCTTGGTGCAGTGGTGACGCACACCATGTCTTCACTCGAGGAGTGATTGCAGGCTTGTGGGCGAGAACTCCACTTGGTGGCAGGAGTGGTCCAACGGGGAGTAGGGGAAGGCGCCATCCTTCCAAGACCTCGGGAAAAAATCATGAGCCATCTCTTACTCTACTCCTTACTTTGATGCATTACCTTCTGCATTTACATACCGTGCTATTCATGCTTGTGTCCTTATCTTGCTCTAGTTGACTACCTTGTGGACATGCATGAATAGGCTTCTTTACTTGCTAGTAGTGCTTAGCCTTCATACTTGATCACTAGCATGTATAGGAGTTGTTTTGGGTTGATTGATCACCCTAGTATGTATTGTGCTACTCATGCTTGTATGCTTTCTATATGCTTGTTGATCTAGTAGCTTTGCTTGAGTATAACTCCTTGTTAGCTAGTTCTTTGCTTTCGCGTATCTTTGGTAACTAGCTTGCATAGGAGTTGTATTGCATTTGTGTGATCCACTAGTATGCTTAGGTTGTTGTTCCTTTCATAGGTTCATTATGTTGCTAGTGTGATTTACCACTAGGATTGTGTAGGAGTTGTTTTGAGTGGTCGGTTTTAGGAATTGGCGAATTTGGTACATAGTGTGAGTTCCCGATTCACCCCCCCCCCTCCTCTCGGTCAATCGCTCCTTTCAGAGTTCAAGGATTCGGTGCCTCTCTCACGTCACTTGACCACATCCCCAACCTTTGCCAGGTATAAAGCTACTTACCCAGCTGATTTCAGCTAGTTATCCTTCATCGTACCTACTATCATGAAGATTGGGCCAACCCTAGGGTTTACTCCTATCAGTCTGTCAGCTGCAATTGCATCAAAGTGGGAGCTAAGACTGTGAAGCTCAGCTTGTCAAAGACGGTCTTTGGCATAACACTAACGCTGCCTCCAAGGTCACACAACGCTTGGTCAAAGAACTCTGTCCTAATTGAGATAGATATTGTGGGACATCCAGGATCCTTCTTCTTCTTCTTTTTTGCAAATGGGATCCTTCTTCTTCTCAGGAAGCAGATTGAGTATAGCAGCCCTACACTCCTCAATAAGCTTAACAATCTCTATGGTGGGTATTGGACACTTGTTGCTCAACATGTCCTTGAGGTGGCGAGCGTAGGTTGGAACCTACATCGCATCCACCAAGGGCATGTGGATGTGGATCTTCCTTATGACTTCAACAAAGCGGGGAAACTGCTCATCCACAATTGGCTTTCTATTTCCGTGGGGAAATGATAGAGTGTTTGGATCAAAAAACTCATGCCGGGTCATTTTCCCATTGTGCACCACATCATCAGTAGCTTTTATGCATCGTTAGGATATGGCAGATCGAGTGTGGACTTACCTCCAGATGTTGTCACTTCATTAATATTTTCTATGGTTCATTCAGGTTGCCCCAGAATCTTCCCAGACTCTAACACAGGCAAAGCAGCTATAAAATGAGCTAATTGAGTTTCTATAATTTTATTAAAGGTCAGTTGACTTTTAAAAACTCTGCCTATGTTGAGTCTGAACATAGCCAGTCCCAAGCCTGGGTAAAGGAGGAGGGTTGTGTTAGTTTTGGTGAACCAACGTAAAAAAGCCAACCACTTAAATGGATATGAAACCCATAAGAAATTCGTTGGGGTGTAACCGTCTTAGTGACATGCTACATCGGAACCCGGATGTGGTGTCAAATGGGCAAGGGTCAGGTCATCATCCCCTAGGTGATGTGTCGTATCGTGACCTGGGTATGATGAAAAGTGAGCAAGGGTCGGGTCATCACAACCTTAGTGGCATGCTACATCTACGCCCAGGTGTGGTGAAAAATGAGCAAGGGACTTTGCACTTTCCTCGATGGGTGTGAAGGGTAAGGAAGTTAGCCGAGCCAACTAGGATTCATCTAGGGAGTTGGAACGTAGGGTCCCTAACTGGCAAGTTATGAGAGCTAGTCGATGTGGCAACTAGAAGGTGTGTAAATATCCTATGCATCCAAGATACTAAATGGAAGGGACAGAAGGCGAAGGAGGTAGAGGATACTGTCTTCAAAATATGGTACATGGGTACAACATTGGGTAGAAATGGTCTAGGCATCTTCATCGATAGGAGCCTTAAGGATGGAGTCATAGATGTTAGCAGGCAAGGTGACCGAATTATCTTAGTCCGACTAGTAGTTGGAGATTCAGCTCTGAATGTGATCAGTGCCTATGCCCCTAAGGTAGGTCTTAGTGAGAGCACCAAGAGACAATTTTGGGAAGATCTAGATAGCATGGTTAGTTCCATATCTATCAGTGAGAAGATTTTCGTAGGAGGAGACCTTAATGGCCATGTAGGGGTATCTAATGTAGGGTTCGAGCGGGGCCATGGGGGGTTCGGGTATGGTAGTAGGAATTAGGAGGGGGAGGACATACTGAACTGGGTGTTGGCTTATGACTTGTTGGTAGGGAATACCCTCTTTAGGATGAGGGAATCCCATCTAGTGACCTTTAGAAGTGCACAACACTCGAGCCAAATCGACCTTATCCTTGCAAGGAGGGAGGATAGACGTGCTTGCTTAGATTGTAGGGTGATACCTGGGGAGTGTGTTGTCACTCAACATAAGCTTGTGGTGGCGGATTTTCTCTTTCAGGTATGTATTTACAGGGACAAACGTACCAAGACCACGAGAACAAGGTGATGAAAGTTTAGAGGGGAGCTGACACAAACTTTTAAGGAGAGGATGCTAGGAGAGGGGCCGTGGGAGGAAGGAGAATATCCAGATGACATGTGGCTAATGATGGCAACATGTGTTCAGAAGGTGGCTTCAGAAGTGTTTGGCGTGAGTAGGGGAGGCAAAATGAAGCAAAAGACACCTTGTGATGGAATGAAGAGGTGCAAAGGGATATCAAGGAGAAGAAGGAGTGTTTCAAGTGCCTACATCTTGACAAGAGTGCAACCAACATAGAACGCTATAAAATAGCCAAGAGGGCTGCAAAGCGAGCAGTGAGTGTAGCAAAAGGTCAGGCATATGATGACCTTTATTAGCGACTAGGCATGAAGGAAGGGGAGAAAGACATCTATCAGATGGCTAGGATCTGTGAGTGTAAGACGAGGGACATCAACCAAATCAAATGTATCAAGGAGAGGGTAGATCTACTTCTGGTGAAAGATGATGAGATCAAGGACAGATGGCGAGAGTTTTTTGATGAGTTGTTTAATGGGGAGGAGAAGGGTCCTACCCTTGAGTTGCACGACTCATTTGATGATACAAACAGATGCTTTGTGAGGAGAATTCAAGAGGCAGAGATAGGGGAAGCTTTGAAGAGGATGAAGAGTGGTAAAGCGATAGGCCCTGATGGTATCCCCATCAAAGTGTAGAGATGCTTGGGTGCTAGAGAAATAATATAGTCGTATGATATAACGACTCGAGACAAGAAGGCCGAGTGATCCAATAATACAGTCGCATGATATAACGACTTGAGACAACAAGGCCGAGTGATCCAATAATGAAGTTGAATGATCCAATAACTCGGGATAACAAAACCGAGTGATATCAATAAAGTAGCTCCAGTTGATACAGCTACTATAATCCATGAAAATAATGTATTCAATAAATAATACATTAATAAAACAAATAATGTATTCAATAAGTAATACATATATAAAACAAACAATGTACTCAAAAGATAATACATTGATAAAACCAACAATATATTCAACAGGTAGTACACTGATAAATCAAATAATGTATTCAATATGTCATACATATATAAAATAACAATATTGATCCATTGCCAGAAATGCAATAGATGCTTGGGTTGTATTGGGTGATTAAGTACTGTATGTACTCAAGCCAAACTCTCACAACCAGTAAATATCAGGTACCAATACTACAAAACGACTTCCTTAACATTCAACATGAAGCATGGAGACTAAGAACTCACTCGGATGAACATGTGAGTCAAGGTAAAAAGCCGCCTTGGTCCTCAACAAACGATATGAACTATGGAGACTAAGAACTCACTCTATGAAGCATATGCGAGTTAAGGTAATACCGAGAGTCTAATGCATCAAGATTATGCATAAAGAAATCATAACTAAGATAAAGAACCTACGACATTTAATTAGATGGATAAAACTAAAATTATAAAAATACTTAGCTGCTTAATATCCATCGAGCTAAAGACGAGCCCTTGACATAACAGCTCAAAAGGTCCGAGGGATTGAAATTCCAGAAACCATGAGTAGTTGATCATGGCCGAGTGATCCAATGACTCGGCGCTCCGTGGTCGAGTGATCCAATGACTCGACGCTCCATGACTAAGTGATATCAATGAGATAACTGTAATACAAGAATACAAATAATATAGTTATATGTAAAATTAATATAAAACATTAATGAAACAACATTTTTAATATCTAAGTCTGTTGGATTTCTGTTATTTGTCTAAGGCTTATGTTTGCTTAGAGTACTGATCATTCAACCAACAGACATAAAAAAACAAACAAGGTTCATTAGAAGAACGATGTGCACGATGATTTCGACAAATGACATTAGCCATGGAGCTAGACTGACCAACTTGGGTAATGGGAGTGAGACAAGCAACTAAGCAAAACAGCTGAACTCCTCCTAATACCACTTGTGTACTGCTAAAACTTATTCGGCCAAACATGTACAAGTCAAAATCATTCGAGAAAAATTATTGACCAATATTGTCAAGGCAAAAAGAGGAGTTCAAAAGAAACTCAAAACTATCACCACAAGATGAAGAACCTACGGCCTTCATATCAATATGGTGTGAATAAAAAATTATAAAATTTACTTAGCTTTGTCATGGTAGATGAGTCAAAGACGAGCCCCTGAGCACACAGCTAGATCATCAAGCCAGCGATCGAGTCATCGAATAACTCATTGTTCGATCCGTTGAATCGCAGGTCACCTAATTGCCACGGCAAGTGATTGGTCACCACGCCGAGTGATTGGTCAAGTCAACCAAATCATCAAACCAGTTGAGTTGCCGAGCTATTGTGATGCCCAGTCGCCAAGGCAGCGAGCTCCAAATCTGCTAGTCTCAGGTCTATGGACACCATGCATGTTACTTGCGTCCATGCAAAAGAAACTAACAAACATAATGAGATTCAACTAATCAAACTCATCAGTATAATATATAGAATAAAATAATACAGAAGATCAAATATGAAAAAAATAAAACTTCCCTATCGAGTACGGGTCGTGTATACGATCCGATCAAAGATGAAAAGAAAATTCCCAAATTACTTGAGCCACAGGCCATGTAGACAAACCATTAGATCATCAAATTGCCGAGCCATCGGCTTAGTGATGACTTGGCTCGCCATCTTTATCATCAGCCTCTTCCCAGCAACAAGCACATGATTTGATCGGATGAACGTAATATATCTCGTATGGATGATCAACCCGTAGATGCAAAAAAGAATAAGTGAAGAAAAAACTCAAAATCCATCCATGTAAGACTAAGAACCTACGGCCTTGAATTCCAGCAAATATGAATAAAAAATTATAACAAATTAAATAACTTAGCTCTACATCGTCGACGATATGTGGAGGAATCCTCAACACGCCACTGGACCATCGAGCTGGCGACCAAGTCACCGAGTGATTTATTATCCAACTCATCAAATCACGAGCCGCCAAGTTGCCTCACCAAGTGCTCGCTAATCACCGAGTGACCAAGTTCAGCAATCTCCTGTATTGATAGTAATGCCGGCGGAGTCTCCAAACCACGCCGTGACATCCAGTCGCTGAGTGATTCATTATCGAATCCCGGACTCAACTCATATCCATACAAAAAAGACATCATGTCATGAATATTCATACTAATCCAATCTTAATTAACATAGTATAAATAATAAAATAATATGGAGAATATAGAAAAATATAAAGAAAAAAATTCCCCTGAACTGGCCGAGTGATCAGCCAAGTTTCCAAGCTGCCATGTCGCCCAGTCGCCATGTTGCCGAGCTGCCACGAGTCACCAAGTTGTAAAAGGCATCATGAACGGATGGTCCTGCCTTCGTCTCCACGTGGCTCGTGTTCATGCAGAAAACCAATCACATGATGAGCACTCGGCTAATCAAAATTGCGATTAACTGGTATAGGCAATAAAATAATACCAAAATAACCAAAGGAGTAATATAGAAAGAAAGAAAAAAATCACAGAAAAAGTCTTCCCTGCTGCGACACGCATGTATCTCAGAGTCCTTCTTCGACGAGATCGTAGCAGCATCATTCTGACCGATCGGTCTCAGCTTGTATCCATGCAAAAAAGACATGGCGTAATTCAGAATCAACTAACCAAATTGATTAGCAGTTTAAAGAATAATAAAAAATATATGGAAAGATTAAAGAAATACTATTTCCTGATTTTCAATGCATATCGACTCGGAGTAGACTCCTGATCCTGAACTCGTAGTTGGCTTCGATAATCGCCTCGCCGGCATCGTGTAGCGATTATGCATGATCCAACCACGTTGTAGTGCGTGTGGCCTCGCGATGACGCTCTGCACTTTTCATGTCGGGACCTCCACGCCTAGCTGCTGTGTCATCTGGTGATCATACCGCCGATCAAAACTCGACTCACATCGCTTGATGGCACGTGAACGGTGAACGTCCGAATATTGGATTTGGACATGGGCTTGTGCGACCTGGATTCCTAACTGCTTTAGGAAATCAAGATCTATTCTAGACCGACTCATCGGATGAGCGCAAGTCGGAGTACATTCCGATCTCCTTCGCCTTATCGGCTCATGCAAAAAAAACATGTGATTAGTTCCTCACTAATCAGATTGTATAGAATATAATAATACGGAAAGGAAAAAATAAATGGAAGGAAAGATCCTTCCCTGTTACATAATATGTACGAAAATTTCCAAAGTCAAGTCGGACTTGCTAAAACTTGATCAACCCGTTGGTGCGATCGCCGACTACCGTCAACCGATCTTGAACCACCCGAACCTGCCAGGACCATGCGCCATGGCCAACACTAAACGCCATCGTGGGTGGATTCCGATAAAGTCCTTAACGCCATCAGCGACATGTACGGATGCATGCACGTAATCCAGTAATTAGCCATGAAGCTAGCAGCCTTGCCGCCGCCTTTTAGCTAACAGATTTGACAACTTCTTCCCACACGAGAGGCAGCTACAGAACCACCACATGAAGCAGCCATCGACTTGCCGAAGAATAGCCATCGAGATCGACGAACCGATCTCAATGCCAGCCCCTTCCTGGCACACCAACTGTCGATACTAATATCGGCAGTGGATCATAGGGCTACCCATGATCCTTGTTTATCGGTAGAGGCATGCGCGAGACCGAGAGTCGATGGACACACAAGACGCAAAGTTTAGATAGGTTCGGGCCTCCCGGAGGATAACAACCCTATGTCCTGTGTTCTATGGTGTATTATGTAGTTGTCTATGAGAGAGCCCCTGCCCCTCCTTATATATCCGGGGGGCAGGGTTACAACATGATCTTCAAGTGGGATTCTATCTCTAACTTTCTATCTCTAATCCTGACTTGTCGTCTACTCCATGTAATCATCCGAGTAGTTATCTTCATGGAATTTATCTTTATTGGACCCCGGCCCACTCGGTAATATATCTGAGTGGTGAGGTATCCCTGGTATATATATATCCCACAAGTATGGTTAACTAAGCTTTTTAACCTCATCTTTCAGCCAAACAAGATGTCGGAAGAATGGAGGAGGAGTATAGTAGTACCGATCTCCAAGAACAATGGTGATGTTCAATGTTGTACTAACTATTGTGGCATTAAGCTGATGAGCCATACGATGAAGCTCTGGGAGAGGGTTATCAAGCATCGCCTAAGAAGAGTGATAAGTGTGACACAAAAGCAGTTTGGATTCATGCCTGGAAGGTCGACCATGGAGGCAATTTTCTTAAATACGACAATTGATGGAGAGATATGGGAAGCAGAAGAAGGACATACACATGGTCTTCATTAACCTCAAGAAGGCGTATGACAAAGTTCCATTAAATGTCATGTGGTGGGCCTTAGAGAAGCACAAAGTCCCAACTAAGTACATTACCCTCATCAAGGAGATGTACAGGGATGCGAGGATGTGTGTTCGGACATGTGATGGCGACACCAATGACTTTTTGATTAAAATTGGACTACAACAAGGGTCAGCATTGAGCCCTTATTTATTTATTTTGGTGATGGACGAGGTCACACGAGAAATACTGTGTGATGCCCCCTTGGTCTATGCTCTTTGCTGATGATGTGGTGTTAGTTGACGAGAGTAGGGCTGGGGTTAATAGGAAGTTGGAGCTGTGGAGGCACACATTAGAGTCGAAGGGCTTTAGACTTGGTAGGGCCAAGATCGAGTATATGACGTGTGAGTTTAGTGCGACTAGGCATGAGGAAGGAGATGTTAGCCTTGATGGATGTAAGGTTCATGACCATTGAGGTCACCCCATGGTATGATGTTTTGGTGATGAATGACAAACATGAAATGTGATTAATGTCTACATGAGTGTTGTCCATGTAGGAAACATTTTCTACCTTATGATGATTGTTAATGGTGTCCTTGGCGATTGATGACAATGACTGCAAGCATGGAGGCTTGTGAGCTTGATAGAGTCCAAGGGTTGATGAAGATGTGATGAGAACATGACACCTATGGATACACACAACACTCCTCCAACTAAGATGAAAATTCACGCGCATCACCTGAATTTACAGGTGAGCTCGTTTCTAATATTTTGTTTATGTGGTTTTGAGAATAGATTGCTACCTAATGATTTAATTGTTGTTAGGAATCATGAAGATGATGATGATATAGCTGGGGAGGTGATTGGAGGCGTGATGGGCCAGCAAGGATGATGAGGACATCACCATGCTGGATACGCGCATATCATGGCCTTCTCCAAGCTACAAGTCGTCACCAACTCGGTCGCCACGTTCGTCTCGGATTCAGCCGACACCCCTTCACGGTTTTGATGATATCTCCCACATCCGACATCCAAACGAGGTGTTCTTTGATGCATTGGAAAGGGGACGACGACGCCGTCATTTTGGTTCTGGTCCTAGCTCCAGAAGGGTCGTGAGTCATAATATGTGACCATGACAAAGTGTTGTGCCACCTATTTTGGGCCAACTTGGCCATGTATCATGTCGGGCCTTAAGCCCATGTTGTGGGCGCCCCCCTAGTCGCCCCCAACCCTAGGACGTCTTTGTTTCCTACATAAACTAAGTAGCCGCCGTCTTTTAGTTTCAGGTTTTGTTTAGCTCAATTTTCCAGAGAGAAACTTGATCGAATTATTATAATTGTGGCGACAAGTCCATTTACAGTAATCCAGGGTCCCTGTTCTTGTTCTACGCCACTGTGGCGATTAGTCCTTTTGTGATCAGAGCTTGAACCTTTTCTTGTGATTCACCTCATCCATATTTGCAATTTCAGATTGCGTGTTTATCCTCTCTTGCTTGTGTTCTCGATTTCGCTTGTAGGAACAATCAAGTTGTGCTTGGTGTAACGGTTGCTTGGTTGGATCGTGTCTGATTCACACCGGGTCGTCGACGCCGAGTTCCCCAAATTCGAGTTTATTCCCTTACCTCTCGGAAGATCGGGCCGTATCTACATAAAAGGACGTCCAAGCCAAGGTGGAGGCCCAATCCAAAACCGACTTCGAGTCTGTTTTGGGGCCCAGGACCAGTCTGTACTAAAACGGATGCCCAGGACACATACGGACTCGGATTTGGATGTTCTACATATGCCTGGAAAGATAACGAAAAGATCTTTCCAACCCAACTGGTCCCTTGTCAAAATCCATCGTGAGCCGTTGGCAATCGTCAAAACAAATCGACATCCAGAATCTGTACTGATGCTGCAACACTGTAATCGGTCTTTGGGCCATGTAACGAGTTGAGCCCACTTAGAGCTGCGACCAGGGGGTGGTGCACGATCCTAGGGTCTTCATATACAGCTGTCGCGTCTTCATTAGGGTGTGGGGTTTTGCTTAGATTATTCTGTTGATAACAGTTTTGCCGTTTGATTGGTTTGTGAGACCCCAACTTGTGAGATTCATTGTATGCTTGCAAATTTGGTTGTATTCTTCTTTGTTTTTGCTTGTGTTCTGGATTTGCAGGCAAGGATAAGCCTTCTCGGCGAGGTCAATTGTTCTTGAATGGTTGATAACCAGAGGAGACATTGTGCTGCGATTGTGGGGTTCAGAACGTGTCATTCGGAAGCCGGATTGATTTGTGTATCGCCTCCGCCTTACTCAAGATTATCAGAACCTATCGGAAGATTGGGAACCCTTGTCCACATTAAGTGGTAATTAGAGCTTCAGGTACACCGTTAGGTTCACCCTTATCCTTGTTATTTTGTTTAATCCTAGAGTCCAGAAAATTTTCCTACAAAAATATTTTTTCATCGTATTTCCGCTGTCCTACAACCCCTTGTGCCCTGCAATTTTCAGTTTAGATTGCTCCTCTGAATTTTAGTCCCTACAAGGTCATTGTGTTGCTGGTCTAGTGCTTGTTCTTTGGTCTTGTTTGAGTTGTGCTTGTCCTTATGCATAGAATCAAGAGAGAAAAAATCAGTTTGTTGCACACATTGAGAGAATAGTAGTGCAGGAATTGTGTGCACTAAATACTTATTCAACGTCTAGCCTTCTACTTTTTGTGTCAAAATATAGAGATAAAAGTGCATGTTCATGTGACACGTTGAGAGTTTTGGAGCAATATATTATCTATCTTTGTGTCCATCATATTCAGATCATAATTTTCCCTTGTGCTAGAATTTTTTTTCCTTTCGCTTTCTAGCACTAATACCTTGCTGCAGTTCTGATTCACAAGAAAAGAAAAGAAAAAGGCAAAAGTGCACAAGAGAAAAAGGTGCACAAAAAAGAGCAGTAGAAAAAGGCAAAGATAAAAATTTAGAATTGCTTGCAGCCTTTGTGTTCTTTGTTAAGTCATTTGCTTGCTTGCTTGAACTAGGTCTGAGACAAGTTTAGGCCGGTGACATAGACTACCTTGGGACTATTATTCAGTTTTGCAATTTCTGAAATGAGATTTTGCTAATCCTTGCTACCTAATATTGCCTATCCAAGCTCCATATATATCCATCTGAACAGGCACAAATTTTCGACTCTCGCAATCGTCAGTTCACACTCTCCAAGGTATCCTTTGCTTGTTGTAATTAAGAACTTTGTAAGGGCTTGGTGAGATGCTTCCGTTTTCTTGTTGAGATTTTCCACCGTTATTACATAGTAGTGATAGGAAAATATACTCTTGTGTGTTTTCTTGTTTGCTACTAATAATGACAGGTTCCAATACTCATGGGAATGAATTGATGGCACATCATGATGATAAGAGTGTTGTAGCACAACGAGTGTTCAGTTCTCAAATGGAGAAGGTAGAGCAAAGTCAATTGAACAATTTATTCCAGACTCACTTTGTTGTGAAGGATCGACGTTGTCGTGTCATTATTGATGGAGAGAGTAGCCACAACATCGCAAGCTTAGAGTTGGTCGAGAAGCTTGGCTTGACCATACAGCCACACCCATGTCCATACTACATCCAATGGGTAAATTCTTGTAGTAAGATAAAGGTAGATCAAATTGCACGTATTGAATTTTTTTATTGGTTCTTACAAGGATAGTGCAGAATTTGATATAGTACCTATGCAAGCATATCATTTGTTATTAGGTAAACCTTGAATTTCTACAAATAATGTTTCACATAATGCCATTGCTAATAGCTACTCATTTAAATACAATGGTAGAAGGGTTACTCTTAAACCTATGACTACTGCTGAAATTTTAGAAGAGGACCAACAAAGATTTGAGAGAAGAAAGAATGAACCATTTAGGATAGAATGAGCTATTTCAAATGTTGCAACACTACCATCAAAATCTGAATTACTAGAGGATGAACATATTTCTTTGCCTCTTGTTGCAACTAATACATTTGAACATCTACATAAAGAAGATAATAGTGGGAAAGATAAAGAACAGGTTGTTGCTTCAGGTAAAAGCTTTCTTGATGTAATGAATTGTTCCAACAATCTTGCTGTATTGGAACCTTGTTTGGATTTGCCTTTGCCACAAGTTGATTTATCTACTGATCCTTGTGATAAAGAGGAGTTGTGTGCCACTGCTTCACTTATACCTTCGCCACAACAAATGAATGAGCTCGATGTTTTTGCTTATGATTCATCCACTAGAGCTGAAATTAAGCATTTGATTTTAGTTAAATGTGAAAAGAATGAGCAGAAATTGTTGTCTTCTCTAAATACTTTGGGTTATATTGAATTTGATATTCCTTGTGATCTAAATACCGTGGAGAAGCAAATCTTTTGTCAAACTAAATTTCCTTTATTAGCAAGAAACAATTTTCATGCTATTGGCTATTATGATCATAGAGGTTCATTTATGGTGCACAGAGTTTATATTTGTTCAAAATTGAAACCTCCTTGTGTTATAAAATTAAATGATCAACTTGAAAACTATAGTAACAATTATCATGTCATGTCAAGTTTTTCTAGTGTTTGTAAGATCACATATTTTCTAAATTATCATAAGAGCGAGGATGATGTTACTGCTGCCCAATTTTTCAAAGAGGTTCTTCATTGGTCCAACATGTCTTCTATTATAGTTTCACATTCTGATGATAATTTTTATAACACATATAAATATGAGGTGCATCCCAAGTTTGGGAATAGTTCTATATTTCATATTTTAGATTTGAGACAACTATTGGGTGAAAGAGATGGGATCGAGTCGAGGACGACTCTAATTCAAAAGGGGGAGAATGATGAGAACATGACACCTATGGATACACATAACACTCCTCCAACTAAGATGAAAGTTCATGCGCATCACCTGAATTTACAGGTGAGCTCGTTTCTAATGTTTTGTTTATGTGGTTTTGAGAATAGATTGCTACCTAATGATTTAATTGTTGTTAGGAACCATGGAGATGATGATGATATAGCTGGGGAGATGATTGGAGGCGTGATGGGCCAGCCTGGACGTCCAAGCCAAGGTGGAGGCCCAATCCAAAACCGACTTCGAGTCTGTTTCGGGGCCTAGGACCAGTCTGCACTAAAACGGACGCCCAGGACGCATACGGACTCGGATTTGGACGTTCTACATATTCCTGGAAAGATAACGAAAAGATCTTTCCAACCCAACCAGTCCCATGTCAATATCCATCGCGAGCCGTCGGCAATCATCAAAACAATTTGACATCTAGAATCTGTCCTAATGCTGTAACACCGTAATCGGTCTTTAGGCCATGTAACGAGTTGAGCCCACTTAGGGCTGCAACCAGGGGGTGGTGCACTACCCTAGGGTCCTCATATACAGCCGTCGTGTCTTCATTAGGGTTTGGGGTTTTGCTTAGATTATTCTGTTGATAACAGTTTTGTCGTTTGATCGGTTTGTGAGACCCCAACTTGTGAGATTCATCGTATACTTGTAAATTTGGTTGCATTCTTCTTTGTTCTTGCTTGTGTTCTTGATTTGTAGACAAGGATAAGCCTTCTCGGTGAGGTCAATCATTCTTGAACGGTTGATAACTAGAAGAGACGTTGTGCTGCAATTACGGGGTTCAGAACGTGTCATTTGGAAGCCGGATCGATTTATGTATCGCCTCCGCCTTAATCAAGATTATCAGAACCTATCGGAAGATCGGAAACCCTTGTCCACATCAAGATGGATCAAAGCTAAGGACAAGCTATGGAGCAAGTATTGGGAACACTTGTCTAGTTGTTAGGTCTTTGAGTCCATAGGAAAAACCAGACTATCAAGGGGGTCTAGGTCATTCTCTTAGGTCATGTCTAGTTGGTGATGTGCAAGGCTGCTCGATGAAATCACAGGCACTAGTTGACAATGGAGAAGCCAAGAAGCTGTTCGGAGAAGCCGAAAAATGAAGTCACGTGAGGACGAGGAGTTTCAGCTTCTGGACGAAGTGACCGGACAGTGGGGTTAGAGGTGACCGGACTGTACGGTCACCAAGTGGTTTTGTCCAGAGTCTACAGTGAGCAGCGAGGAAACTACCAAGTCTAGAATGCTCTAGTGACCGGACGCTCTGGTCTAGTGACCAGACAGTCTGGTCAGTAGAAGTGCGACTTGGGCAGCGAGGAAGTGGCACGTGAAATGTTTCTGGACTGGAGAGAGAAACAAACCAAATGGCCCGGTCAGCTGACTGTACGGTCCGGTCAGCAGGAGTCAGCAGAGGGGCCAGAGCCGTTGGAGTTTGATGTTGTAGTGACTGGACGGTCCGATCAGGCAGTGATTGGACAGTTCGGTTAGTAGGCCTAGAAAGCTGATTTCATGGAGCAATGGCTAGTTTGAGGTTGGGAGCCTATATAACTTCGTTGCTGGGGTCTTTGTGACCTCTCTTGGCCAGTGGAATACCTGAGAGCATTTGGTAAGGTCCAAGAGGAAGAGAGGAGAGCACTAGGAGGATATATTGCATATCTTGAGAGTGCTAGTGGAGAGCACTAGGAGTCTATTACTCTTGGTCTATGGTGAGACCTAGACCGGTTAGGTGTCAGTGATCGAGCCTATCATGATTGGTTGTAAAGACCGTCACACGTTTGTACACGGTTTGAGCCTGTCGGTGGAAGGGGCATCAATAGTGAGCGTCCGTGTCAGCTCGGGAAGTCTGACAAGTTCTCGAGGAAGGTGAGCTTGTGCCATGATGGCAGCGGTGATGCGCACCATGTCTTCACTTAGGGAGTGATTGTGGGCTCGTGGGTGAGAATTCCACATCGGTGGCGGGAGGGACCGGGACTCTGGCGGGAGTGGTCCAACGAGGAGTAGGCGAAGGCGCCATCCTTCCAAGACCTCGGGAAAAAATCATGAGCCATTTCATACTCTACTCCTTAATTTGATGCATTACTTTCAACATTTACATACCGTGCTATTCATGCTTGTGTGCTTGTCTTATTCTAGTTGATTATCTTGTAAACTTGCATGAATAGGCTTCTTGCTTGCTAGTATTGTTTGAGCTTCCGCATTTGATCACTAGCTTGCATAGGAGTTGTATTGACTTGAGTGATCCACTAGTGTGTTTAGGTTGTTGTTCCTTTCATAGGGCTTTTATCTTGCTAGTGTGATCACCACTAGAATTGTTATAGGAGTTGTTTGAGTGATCGGTTTTGGAAATTGGCGAATTTGGTACATAGTGCGAGTTCCCGATTCACCCCCCCCCCCTGCCCCCTCTGGGTCACTCAGTCCTTTCAATGGACAATTGGTGGCCAGAAAGATACATTTTGTTATTTAAGATCGATGTTATGAAAGAACGACAACATTGATGAAGATGTTAGGCATAGAATTTCAGCCGGTTGGTTGAAATGGCATCAAGCTTCCAGCGTCCTCTACAACAGGAGGGTGCCACAAAAGCTAAAAGATAAATTCTATAGGACGACAAATTGTCTAATGATGTGATACCATGCTGAGTGTTGGCCTACAAAAAGGCGACATGTTCAACAATTGAGTGTATCAAAGATGTGTATGTTGTGTTGGTTTTGCGGGCATACAAGAAGAGTTCAAATATGGAATGAAGTTATCTGGAACAGATTAGGAGTGGCACCTATCAAGGAGAAATTGGTTCAACATCGGTTGAGATGGTTTGAACATGTTCAACGGAGGCCTCCGGAGGTGCTAGTGCGTAGTAGGGTTCTAAAGAGAGATGCTAATGTTAAGAGTGGTAGAGGCTGACCTAACTTGACTTGGGACAAGTCAGTTTAGAGAGACTTGACGGAGTGGAATATCCCTAAGGAGCTAGATATGGATAGGAATGCTTGGAGACTAGCAATAGACGTGTCGGAACCGTGATCTTTTTTTTCTTCCTTTTTGCTTACTCATTTTTCTTTCTTTTGGCTTTTGTTCCTTTTTTTTTTGGGGGGGGGGGGGGTCCTTTTCTTTTTTTTGGCTTTTGTTCGTTTGTCTCTTCTTTTTTGAGATCCCTTGGGTTTCATTTCTAGCCTACCCCAACTTTCTTGGGATAAAAAGGCTTTTATTGTTGTTGTTGTTGTTGTTGTTGTCAGTTGACTTTTAAAGGAAGAGGACAAGCCTTGTAACTTAGCATGGATGCTCTCTAAGCTCTTATCATTAGACGCTAGCTTTTTACCAAAGTTTTCAATGATTTTAGCTTGGCCTACGACAAGATCTTTCAAGGATTAGGATAAGAGTTGTATAAATTACCAATGGTACCTCCTTGATAGGGGCATGGTTGGTACCCCTAACCTCCTTGCGGGTGATACCTGTTGTTCACAAACAGAACCTCCTTATGGGTCTAAGGGCAGTCATTACCTGAGTGCCCCGTGTTTCCAGTCTTCGCAGGTCATGCGATGGTCCATAGCTTGTATAGTTCCTTTCAGGCTGAGGTCATCATGGATGTCGAGCCGCTTCAAGAGTTGGTCCATTTTGGCAGCAGGCATGTGTTGATGGTTGTTAAATACCAATTTCGACTGTCAATATACCTATAAAAGTAGGAAGACTTAGCATTTCATACTTGCATGTTAGTTTGGAATAATAAGATTCCACATTTCCTTGGAGAAATATGTGGATGCAGGGATTTGATACAATATATATAGAGAAATGGAGAACAATCCAGGGAAACATAGGTCCAACCAATAAGACGGTGCTAACTGGACCTCCCTCAGATTGCATATGTGGCAACATGAGAGTCCTCCAGGAAACACCAAGTCAAAACAAAAGAGGACCCACCTATTAGCCACCCTGAGAAAGCACACCTCGAGGGGGCCCACTCCCAGGTCGGCCGAGCAGGTCTTGAGCCCATTTCAGGTGGGCTTCCACGTGTCGACTCCTGAGCTCCTTTGGAAGGTCAGTGCATGGCAGTTTCATGGCGGTTACTCCTCAGTGCCGACTTATCCCCCTTATATAAATAGAAGGGGAGAGGTCCACTCCAACACACACACTCCAGAGCTAGTCATTTCCCTCCTTCACTTAGTAGTTTCCTAATCCTAGTGGAGTTTAGTGTAGGAGGAGCCTTGCTCAAGTCTCCAAGTCATAGGAGTAATGGTATGGCTATTGTATCTTTACCTTTATTCTTTTATATTATTACTAGCAGAGTCCCCGTGCGTTGCTACGGGTCAAGAGAAAAAACAAAATATTTATTTGATGAGTTTAATAAAAATTATTCTCTTTTTTCTTTTTTCTTTATGTCTAGGTTCCTGCCACCGGTATACAACGAAAGGATTTGGTACCTTCACCTGAAATCCCTAAACATCAGCCTACAAGAAGAATTTGTTGAGACACTTGCAATCAACTGCAAAGAAATATGGGGGACACTTTAGTCTAGTTGTGATGATTCAACATGGGTTTGATATCCAATTAGGATTGCAATTGCTTAGCTCATGACTTGTTAATCCGTAGGGTTAGAGTTATGAATGCTTAGTACTTGTTTATCCAAACGGTGATTCTAGTGTTTGATCAATGCTAGAATTCTCCTTAAATGTGTAAGCACTGTGCTTAGATGGCTAGGTAGTATTGATCATCTCGTAATCCATGGTTTGTAGGGGTAGGCAGTAGGTGGTGAGTTGACACTTTTTAACGTCGTATCAAGAATATCACTATTCCTAGTACGGCGCCAGAAATGATTGTTGGCATTTGTTATGCTTTAAGAGTAAAGTGAATTAATCTGCAAGCGCACGGAACACCATTGTAGCATTTCACTCGGGAGTATTCCAAGGTATCATATTTATTTTCCTTAGGAAAGCTAGGCATAAGATTATCTTGGTTTAACAAAGATATAACTTTAAGCATTACACCAACTAACCAAAAGCGGGGTTAAGGATGTTCAATAACAATAGTAGGGGTAGTAACACAGGAGAAATACACACTAAGATAAATAAAGAGATTGGTTAAGCTAGCCGGGAGGACTACGAGTCTAAGTCTAAGCTTCCTAAAATATATCTAAGTAAAATGTCAAATCCTAGTTACTCGGGTTGAGTGCTTACACCAATTTCTTGATACAACCTCGAGTCTTTCACCTGTTAGCTCACTATGGGGCATGAAAACGATCCACTAATATCGGTCGGTAACTAGCCTTTGTACTAGTGGGTACGCTATCGCTAAACAATTCTGCTTGAGACTTCCGAAACATTGTGGATTACTAAAGGGACGGATAGGGCTGTCACCACCTGCCGCCTACCACACAGTTCGTGGGGATGAATGCAAATCTAACTAGCGTTAACTTAGGCACCGCACCTACGCCTTCACTAGATATTCTTCTATTGGCCTAGCGGAAGAATAGCCAGGAAATAACCAAGTCTAAGTCTGATGTAGATATGGCCCAATCTTCTGAGAGGTAAGGGAATAAACTCGGAATTGGGGAACTCGGCGTTGATGACCCGGCTTGAATCGGACATGATCCAACCCCGCAACCGTTACACCAAGCACAACTTGATTGTTCCTGTAAGCGAAATCGAGAACACAAGCAAGAAAGGATAAACACGCAATCTGAAATTGCAAATATGGATGAAGCGAATCACAAGAAAAGGTTCAAGCTCTGAACACAAAAATCGCCACAGTGGTGTAGAACAAGAACAAGGGCCCTAGATTACTGTAAAAGGACTTGTCGCCATAGTTACAATAATTCGATCAAGTTTCTCTCAAGAAAACTGAACTAAAGAAAACCCCACACTAAAAGACAGTGGCTACTGAGTTTATGTAGGGCCCAGGGGCGTCCTAGGGTTGGGAGCGACCAGGGGGGCGCCCACAACATGGGCTTAAGGCCCGACACGATACATGGCCAAGTTGGCCCAAAATAGGTGGTGCAGCACCTTGTCATGGTCACACAGCATGACTCACGACCCTTCTGGATCTAGGACTAGAAACAAAATGACGGCATCGTCGTCCCCTTTCCAACACATCAACGAATGCCTCGTTTGGACGTTGGATGTGGGAGATATCATCAAAACCGTGACAGGGTGTCGGCTGAATCCAAGACGAACGCGGCGACCGAGTTGGTGATGACTTGTAACTTGGGGAAGGCCATGATATGCGTGTATCCAGCATGGTGATGTCCTCATCAAAGTCCCAGAAAGAACTAAACTTAATTAAATTCTAGCCGGAAAACTCGTGAACTATGCAACATTATTTCTTCCCGATGATTGTAACTTGAAGAAATGACTAAGTTAAAATAAATACTTGACAAGATATAAAAGGGAAAGATATTTATATTGATAAGAGATAAGTCTTACATAAAGAGAAAAGATATAAGAGAGCTCATACCAAGACTTCGAGACGATTTCAGAACCTCGAGCAATGCTCTCGACTAGACTCTAACTCCTGACTAACTAACCTACTCTACTAAGTAGCACAAGTAGTGGGAAATGGACTTCTTGATGTGTTTCTTCATTGATATCTATTTTCTGCTGAATTCCCCCTCTATATATAGGTGGCAATGGGTAGGGGGTACTTGTAGGAGAAGTAGAGTCGGTGTGTTGGGCGGCCGGGCATGTCGGGCAGCATGCACCGCCGGGCGGTGGGCAAGGCCGGGCAGCCTTTGGATCATGTCGGTTCCCCCACTAACCTTCTCCCGATGGCATGGATTGTGTCCCGAAGGCGGTTGTTGGGTCGGTTTCTACCGACTCTTCCTTTGGCGAGTAGTAGGCCTCATGGGCTGGCAACCCCGGGTGGCCAAGCCAGGCCAGGTGGCCCCTTGACCTCTCCCGGTTAGGCCACTTGATGACCTTCTTTCCTTCACCACATTTCACATGTCTTGGTTCGAGAGGAGAAAACGACTTCGTGGTGGAGTATTTTTTTACAATCCGTCGGGTGCTGATTTCAGCTCTAAATGACCCTATCGGCTGGGTCCTGATTTCAGCCGTAAACGACCTTGTCAGTCGGGTTCTGATTTTAGGCGTAAACGACCCTATCGGTCGGTGAAAATGGCTATTTCACAGGGGTGATCAGCTAACGGGGTGTTTCTTCATGTTTTTGCATATTTTGTCCCTTTTATACCTGCAAACACATATGTCACCAAAAGTCATGGAATCTTATTAGTTCAAACAAATATTTATTGATCTTAGGTCATTACCTTGCGTTTCTCGACCGGTTAGCGGTCGATGTTAGACTTTATTGGCCGCCAACATGGTGACAACCTTATCTATCCATTGTACTCTTCCACGTCCCGTTACGACTTGTGTCCAAGACGGTGTTGCTTTGTGTAGGCCGAGCATGAATCCATACACGAAGTGTTGAATGCGTTAGACTATGACTAGTATAACCTCGCATGTAATTTTTTGACTATGTAACTATATAGTTAGAGTAACATTAGAGATATAACTTTGCTTGCCTAACTAAAACTCCCTAGTGACTTAGGACTTTATTTATCTTGAATGATTGATCTGTGTATCACACTACCCCTATCCTTATTATATACTTACCCCTGTATGAACTCTGAATACTCATACCAATCTTTATGACTACATTATCATTAACAATCATATATTTATGCTATAGCCTTTCTTTGGTAGAACTATACATGACAAGCTATTGGAGCAATCCAATAGTAAAATGCTACAACGTTATTATCCGTGCGCTTGCAGATATTACTATATTGACACTAAAGTGCATCTTTAAAATTATGTCTGGTGTGATGTTAAGAAGTGCCACAAGCATTTCTAGTGCCTAGCCGGGGATGATTATATCGATGTAACTTAGTAAACGTTAGCAAGTGTCAATAGCATGTTGACCTCTTTAACAAAGTGCATGCCCCGCTGACGTGGTTGGAGACATTTGGCATTCCAACCTTGGTTGGAAACCATCTTCTCAATCAAATCCGTAGCCTTTTCGATGGTGAGAGAGAAAAGGCTCCCCTAGCTGCAGCATCAATGTGCTGGCGGCTTGGACCCATCAGTCTATTGTAGAAGTTCTGGATACGGAGCCAATTATCCATTCCATGATGGGGATAGCCCAGGATGTATTCCTCTAGCCTTGCCCATGCTTCAGCGATTGATTCCCCCGCTGCTTGCTGGAAACTTAAAACTTGTCCCCGTAGGGAATTGGTTTTACCTAACGGGTAGAACTTCATGAGGAACGCGATAGAACATTTCTCCCAAGTGCTCACAGCATCCTGGTTGGAGTAGAACCATTACTTGGCCTTGCCTAGCAACGAGAATGGGAACAAGCAGAGCCTAATGGCATCCAGAGTCATGTTCTTTATGGTAAAGGTGATGCAAAGCTCCAGGATATACGCAAGTGTGCACTGGTGTCCTTATGGTCTTTCGCATAGAATGGGCTAGCCTGCACCATCGTGATCAGACTAGTCTTCATCTCAAAAGTTGCATCCCCAATGTTAACAATGGGCCCAATAGGCACGTTGCTAGTAGAGGGAGCGGAGTAGTCCTTGAGGGCCTTCTCGGCCATTGACTTGGATTGTGGTGGTGCGGTGATGACTCGTTGTACTGCTTGTCTAAATTTTTGTGGAGAATAGATGGTAAGTTTGCTTCTCTTCAGAAATCTTTCCAAATCCTCAATGAAATATTCAGGCGGGTCAAAACCAGGCAACTACATCTTAGACATACGTCGTAACCAAACGTGGAGGAGTACTAAAAGGATAGATAGGGTTGTCACCACCTACTACCTACCTCTGCAGACCATGTATTATGAGGTAATTAATGCTACCTATCCATCTAAGCACCATGCTCACGTTTCAAGATAGAATTCTAGAATTGATCAAACCCTAGAACTTCCCTATACCTAATTGGATATTAAATCCATGTTGATGTATAACAACTAGAGCTAAGTATAAACTAGCATTATAACAATTGGACTATAGTCTAGGTATATTCCAATCATAACATTAAGGTAGCAAGCCTATATCATCATGATAACATACTAAGGTCCTGATGTGGACAAGGGTTCCCGATCTTCTGAAAGATTTTGGTAAATCTTGATTTGGGCAGAGGTGAAACACAAATCGATCCGGCTTCTAAACAACACGTTCAAAACCCCGTAATCGCAGCACAACGTCTCCTCGGGTTATCAACCGTCCAAGGACGATTGACCTCATCGAGAAGGCTAATCCCTGCCTGTGAATAAAAAACACAAGCAAGAACAATAAAGAATGCAACACAATTGCAGATGTATGATTAAACTCACGAAGTTGGGTCTCACAAACCGATGTGACGACAAAACTATTATGAACAGAATAATCTAAGCAAAACCTGAACCATAATGGTGCGGTGGTGGCTGTATATGAAGAACCTATGGCCGTGCAAGACCCTTTGGATGCGCCCCTAATTCGGCTCAACCGGATACAAAGCCCAATGGCCAAAAACAGGCGACTCAACACTAACACAGATTATGGACCCTCTCTTGTTTTGATGATTTCCGATGACTCCGGACGAATTTTGACATGAGACTGGCATCATTAGAGAGGCCTTCTCCTTATCTTTCTGTGCATATGTAGAACGTTCAAATCTGAGTCCGTATGCGTCCTGGGCGTCCATTTTTGTGCAGACTGGTTCTGAGCCCCGAAATAGACTCGTAGTCGGTTTTGATTGGGCCTCCACCATGGCTTCCAAGCTCTTTCTGATCCTCCATGTCCCCAAGTCCTTCTTCCATCATCTCTTGGTCCTCTCCATGGTTCCTAATCATAAAATAATATTTAGGTATCAAACCATTCTCAAAAGTAATATATAACGAAGAACATAGGAACGAGCTCACCTCTAAATTTAGTCGTCGTGCACGAGCTCTAGTCATTCGACCTTGCAAGTCCAGAATTGGAGGAGTGTTGTGTGTATCCATAGGAGTGATGTCCTCATCATTCTCCCCCTCTTGAAATGGAGTCGTCCTCAACTCAAGCTCATCCTCTTCTCCCAAGTATGGTTTCAAATCTGAAATGTTAAAAGTAGGACTAACCCCGAACTCGGGAGGCAACTCAAGTTTGTATGCATTATCATAAAATCTTCTCAATTATTTTGAATGAACCATCAGCTCTAGGAATTAATTTAGACTTTCTCAATTCCGGAAATCTATCCTTCCTCAAGTGTAACCACACTAAACCTCCTACGTCAAGCTTTACTTCCTTTCTACCTTTACTACCAGCAATTTTATACTTTTCATTCATCTTTTCAATGCTAAATCTAGTTAATGGTCTCATGCATTTGCAAAATAAATTCAGCACGCTCCTTAGCATCAACATGAACTCTCTCATTAATAGGTAGAGGAAGTATATCAAGTGGAGTACAGGGATCAAAACCATACACTACCTTGAAGGGACTTACCTTGGTAGTAGAATGTGTTGCCCGATTATAAGCAAACTCAACATAAGCAAACATTCTTCCCATTGCTTCAATTTTTTCTTCAAAATAGCTCTCAACGTAGTGCCCAAAGTGCGGTTCACAACCTTAGTTTATCCATCAATTTGTGGGAGACAAGTTGTAGAAAACAACAACTTGGTACCCAACTTATTCCAAAGTGTGCGATAAAAGTGACTCAAGAATTTTGCATCACGATCTGAAACAATAGAAGGCATACCATACAAACACAATTTCTTAGAAAAAGAGGTCAGCAATATGACTAACATCATCGGTCTTATGACATGGTATAAAGTCTGCCATCTTAGAAAAATGATCGACAACAACAAAAATGCTATCACTCCCCCTCTTAGTCCTAGGCAGTCCTAAAACAAAGTCCATAGAAATATCCGCCCAAGGAATAGAACGAACAGGAGGTGGCATGTATAAACCATGTGGATTCAAGCGAGATTAACATTTTGATATGTAGTGCAGCGAGCAACAAAGCACTCCACATCTTTCCTCATCCATGGCCATAAGAAGTGTGTGGTCAAAATATCCTCCATCTTCCTAGCACCAAAATGACCCATCAATCCACCTCCATGTGCCTCCTGTAACAACAAAAGACGAATGGAACCAACTGGAATGCATAGGCGGTTAGCTCTAAACAAGAATCAATCATTCAACACAAATTTTTTCCAAGCACGACCTTTTTTACATTGCAGCATTAGATCCTTAAAATCAGCATCATCAGCATATTATTCTTTAATTGACTCAACTCTAAAAATTCTACAATCAAGTTGAGACAACAAAGTATAGCGCCTAGATAAATCATCAGCAATCACATTATCGTTCCCTTTCTTATGTTTAATAATATTAGGAAAAGACTCAATAAACTCAACCCATTTAGCATGTATACAGTTCAAATTGCATTATGAGAGAATATACTTAAGCGATTCATGATCAGAATGAATAACAAATTCTTTGGGCAACAAATAATGATGTCACGTCTCTAAGAACGTACAAGAGCATATAATTCCCATTCAAAATAGGCCTAGTATGCAACAGGTTTACCATCTTGCATCAAAACATCACCAATGCTTAAACCACTAGCATCACATTCAAGCTCAAAAGTCTTATCAAAATTCGGTAGTTGTAGCAATGGTGCATGTGTAAGTTTGTCCTTCAAAGCATCAAAGGACGCATGATGTACCTTACCCCCAATGGAACTCGATGCCCTTCTTTGTCAACTCATGCAATGGTGCAGCAATGGTTCTGAAATCTTTGATAAAACGGCAGTAGAAACCTGCAAGACCAAGAAAACTCCTCACATGTGTAATAGTTTTTGGTACAGGCCAGCTCTTTATGGCTTCAATCTTCACCTCACCCACCTCAATTCCATGTGGAGTCACAACATAGCCAAGAAAAGAGACTTGATCCGTACAAAAGGTGCACTTCTCAAGGTTACCAAATAAACGTGCAGCTTGCAAAGCATAAAAAACACCACGCAAATGAATCATATGATCATCCATGGATTTGCTATAAATCAAGATATCATCAAAGTAAACTACCACAAATTTGCCATTGAAACCTCTTAAAACCTCATTCATCAAACGCATGAAAGTACTAGGTGCATTAGTTAAACCAAAAGGCATTACTAACCACTCATACAACCCGAATTTGGTTTTAAAAGTTGTTTTCCATTCATCTCCAAGTTTCATTCTAATTTGATGGTAGCCACTACGCAAATCAATTTTAGTGAAAATTATAGCACCACAAAACTCATCAAGCATGTTGTCTAGCCTAGGAATAGAATGATGATACCTAATAGTAATGTTAGTAATGGCTCTACAATCTACACACATATGCCGAGTACCATCTTTCTTAGAAACCAAAAGTACAGTAACAACACAAGGACTAAGTGATTGACAAACATACCCATGATCCAAAAGGTCTTGGACTTATCATTGTATCTCCTTAGTCTCATCAGGGTTGATCCTATAAGCAGCATGGTTTGGCAAAGTAGCACCCGGAATCAAATCAATTTGATGCTCAATTCCTCTCAAAGGTGGCAGTCCTGGGGGTATCTCAGCTGGGATAACATCATCATACTCCTGCAAAAAGTTAGTGACAGCAGGAGGCAAAGCACTAGAAGCAATATCATCAAGCAAAAACAAAGTTTGTTTGCATATCAAAGCATAGCAAATATCATTATCAGTAGAAATTTCAGCCATCTCAGATTTTGTTGCATGACATGAACGACCTTGTAATTTAATTCCAATAACCTTAGAACTTGAAGAATCATTAACATTACTAGGTGTAGAATCAGAAATAACAGGTTGCTAAATTTCAGGATCTTTATTTTTCAAACTAGCAGCTCTTTCTAAATTAGCTTGTACAATTTTAGTAGGGGTCATTGGTAACAAAGTAATTTTAGTTCCTTTATGCATAAAAGTGTACTTATTACTTTTACCATGGTGTACAACATCATTATCAAATTTTCAAGGTCTACCCAATAATATTAAACATGCTTGCATGGGTACAACATCACAATCAACATAATCCACATAAGAACCAATGGAAAAAGGAATTCGGCAAGTTTGTGTTACCTTAGCTTTTCCAGAGTCATTTAACCATTGAATATAGTATGGATGTGGATGTGGGCGTGTGGTCAAATCAAGCTTCTTGACCATATTAGAACTCACCAAATTATTGCAACTTCCTCCATCAATGATGACACGTGCTCGGCAGTTCTTGATGACGAAGAAAATCTAGAACAAGTTATGTCGCTGCATCATCTCGGGCTGCTAGATTTGTGTGCTAAGCACATGCTGCACAATAATATTCATGTAGCCCATGGTGTATCCGCCTCTAAGGACGAGGTCGCCGCTGATGGCAGCAACATCCTCCACATCATCCTCCACATCGGAGGTGCTCATGTAACCGCCATCGTCCGTTGCCACATATGCCTGTCTACTTGGGCAATCTTTCTGCACATGACCAAGTCCATGGCAGCGGTGGCACTGAATCCCTATAGTGCGTCCTGACAAAGCAACAGAGGAGGCATTACTAGCTAGTACCTGCACAGAATTTTTACCTGAGCGTGTAGAAGTTACAGGGGCTGATCTTGGTGCTGCAGAAACAACAGCAGTGTGGTGTCCCTTTTTCCCGGAGGATCGAGGTCCCGAAGGTGCTGATAACATAGACACTTGATAATACAACATTGGTCTAATTTAAGTTGAATATTACATCATTAAGGTGATCAAAGTGTAGTGGAATAATACAAGTTCATGAATGTTTTGAAAACAGCGGAAGCAAATAATGTTAAGAAACTATGAGCTCGACGGTACAGCGTAGTAATAATTCATGCCCGAAGAACCATCACCCTAGCAGCACACAACATCACTGCGGTGGCAAGTCGGACTCCTAGTGGGCAGTCCAGCCCTCAAGGACTTGCATGTCGTAAGGCATCACATCTACAGGTAGTTCTATTTCTTCATTACCTGAAAAATAATAGTGGCACAAAGCCTGAGTACTAATTACTCAACAAGACTTACCCGTCGAACACCTAGACATGCAATGGCTCTAATAGGTGGCTTGTTTGAAAGCACTCGCACTAAGCAACCTATTAGTTCTATCAAGTTTTAATTTCTCAACTTAATTGGGTAGAGCAGAAAGGTAACTTTAGTGAAGCATTATAAGGTAATAAACAATACATAAAGTAAGTACAACATAAGAGCAATAATGGTAACATCAACAATAAGCATCATAATCAATTTCCAAGTATCATGTGCAACTACGTGCTTGGCACGGTGACCAAGTGGTACTCAATTCTGCGAGGGACAGCAATTGCAATTGATTTACACCAGCTGGGAAAACCCGAAATACACGACACATACTGTGACACCCAGGTGTCTCATTTCTTGCTTAGCACAAAATTGCCAAAAATTTTGAAATCAAGAATGAGCATGAAATAATGGGAGCAAGTTAAAAATGGAATTTCCTCAAGCCAAAATAAAACCCTGCAAGCAAAAACTTTGAAGCAAATTAATTTTCTATAAACCACGGGCCAAATAATTACATAAGAATTATGGTAATAATAAAATAGAATTTTGGGCCAAAAACCAGAATTTTATTCCAATAGGAAATCAATCAAATAAATGGTTTAACCCTAGAATTGATTTAACTTTAATTAATAATTCTAATTAAATTATTTCTTTTCTGGCCAAATAGACTTGACTAATGAATTGCCCATATTCTAATTAGCTCACCCTCAAAATTTCAGCTTAATTGGACTTAAGGAAGTGTTTTAAATTAATTAGAACAGAATTAGGGATTTCTTTGCAAGTTTTTCAAAAACCCGAGGACCTTTCTGCAAAAATTTCTTGTCTTCTTCCTTCCGTCGCCTCTCCCGCGCGCACGCGCCGCGTGATTCCTCTGCCGCCACTGCCACCTCAGAACTCACCACCGCACTCCCGCGCGCTCTCACTCGCCGCCGTCACCTCGCCTCTGCTCAGTTTCCGCGCCTACCGCTAGCCGCCACTGCCGCGCGTTTCTTTCGCCACTACCCGATGCTGCCATGGCCAGTGACCAAGCTCCCTGATTCACGGTCCCCGACCGCTCCCTGTCGCCCTACAGCCTCAGAACCCGCACGCGCACTCGTGTAGGCTCGCCTCGCCGCTAGCTGCCGAGAACCCGGTCTCTTCCGCCTCTGCCCAACTCCCCGCTGCCCCGTCGTGTCACTTTGCGTGGCCACTGCTCTCTCGATTCCCGGCCATCGGCAGCTTCTTCGGCGCCCACCCGCCTAAACCCTGTGCGTGATCGCTCTGTCCCCTCACCCCTGTCCCCTTCCGTGCCGCACGGTGCTACCGGCCAAGATCATGAGTCGCTTTTCCACTCTGCCGCGCTCTGCCTCTGCTACCGCTCCTGCGCTGCTCCCCGCGCACCAACGGCTCCCTCTGGCACCACCAGTCTGTAAGCCCATGCGCAAACCTTTCGCGAGTCCTCTGCAAACCCATGCTGCTCAAACCTGACCCCGTTCGCCTATAAATTTCCTCCTCCCTCTGTCATTTTCCGCACCTGCTCCCACGCCATTGCCAAGCTCTGAGCTCGAGTTCCATACCCGGCCATCGCTGCCTCTCGCCTTGAACCCAGAGCACTTTTAGCTGTGCCTCAACTCCCTCTACCTCCCCAAGCCATTCCAAGATCAGCCATGTCCTGAGTCCCACTTAATTTCGAAGAAACGCCGATGGTCCTATTTTTGATCGACCTCGGCCGAATGTTGAAATTCGTCCTCTCCGGTGAGCCTCTCCTCTCCTTTTTGCTCGCAACGATGCTCAACGCCTCTACGAATCCAGCTAACGCCCCCTCTCTTTGTTCCATGACTTGAGGTGGCCGGAACCGAACTTTTCCCCCGCCGACCCCTTCTACGCCGCTGTGTCCGAGCCGCCTCCATGGTGAGCCCTATCTTCCGGCCTTCCCCGACGATCACCGACCTGATACCGATCCCCGTCGTGCCCCCGTGATGCTGTAGGAGCCAGCCGCAGTCGGTTTGCTGCCCTGAGTCCACCCTACGACGTCACTGGACTTCTGCCTTCCGCCACCTCTCGTTGACGACCAGTCTCCGGTGAGTTTTCTACCTCGTGAACCCCTCCAATCCCTTCGCCTGGTCTAGCGCATCACACCTACACCTTCGCGATGAGCTGTCCCCCACCGCAGCACTCTACGGCGAGCCCTCCGGCAAGCCTTGGCCGCACGCCGCCACGCTCCAGCGAAGCTGACAGGCAGCTGAGCTGGCGTCCAGTTGGCGCTGATGTGGCTGCCACATGGCGCTGACGTGATAAAAGATAAAACCCGAAATTCTCTGGAAATTATAGAAAAACCATTGGAACTTCTAAAATGCATAGTAAATTCGTTTTAAGTCCAAAAGACCTCAAATCAATTTTGTTAGCTTCAAAATAATATGCCTTATTTTAATAAAATAATAACCAACTGCCTCTGTTAATATAACTTAGTTAATTAAATAACTTGTCCAAACACCAAATAAATCCTTAATAATTCTAGGAATGGAAATTAATTCTGATCTTTTGCATGCACTGTTGTTCCATGTTAATGCATCACCCTGATTTTTGGCTAAGTCAAATCTGCAGTATTTAATATTCTATTAATTAAGTAATTCTTTAATTTGAATAAATTCTAGTAATTAAAATAATATTGTCCAGAGGCTATAACTTGGTAAAAATGCACTTCATACATGTCTCTATTCATGATAAATCACTCAAGTCCAGAATCATCTTGTTACTATTTTAAATTGTTTAATTGTTCTCAAGATACAACAATCCTAATTAAAATGATCCACACACATGAAATAATGAAAATCTAATTTTTTTTCTTTGAAGCATATGGCTTCGAGAACTTGTTAATAAGGTTGTTAACATCAAAACACTAATGCAATATGCATCCATCATTTTGTTGCATTTATCCCATCATTGCAATATGCATCCATCAATAGGTAACGACACTCAGGAGCAGGAGCCCGACGTCCAGCAGGGCCAAGAGCCTGAGGACCAAGAGACTATAGTAGCTAACACTTGCGTGGATCCAGACAAGCCCCGGTTTGCATTAGCCTCTTTATAAAGTTTTGCTAGTTTAATTCACTACTAGTGTCTATGCTTGAATTGTTGCATTAGGTCATAGGAGTTGATTGGAACCCAACTTGCATGTTTTCCCCAAATGACCTATGTTGTTTTTATTAGAAACTTGGTAGGTTTGGTACTGAGATGCTATACTTAGTAATTGATAAGTCTTGGTAGTTATCATGATTACTATGGAATAAACTTGGTCACTAAAATGGAACTTATGTAAAAGAAGTTTATTTTGATGTTTGGCCGGACAGGGAATTTGCATGTGTAGGTTTGCAGCAACACATGGGTGTTGGCTGCGGTAGCCCTGTCTTGCCCACCCTAGGACCCGTCCGTAGTCGGCCCCTTGATCAAGTTTTGAACAGTACCGAATGCATGCTAGTTTCATGGGCACTAGTAAACCGATGTAGCATTAAAGATCGCTTATATCAAGGACGGTTAAGGTGCATTGGTCTTAGGACCCCTCGGCTGTGGGAGTGGGTGGTCCATACCATGAAGTACTGTTGGCAGGACGGCATGCCCACTCGACGTCACCACACCCGGGTCTGGATGTGGGTGGTTTTTCTTGTGAAAGGTTGCCATATACGACCTTAATTGGTGCGTATGTGTCATATTATTTGGGTTTTCCCAGCTGGTGTAAATCAAGTGCAATTGCTGTCCCTCGCAGTAATGAGTACCGCTTGTTCTCCGTGCCAATCACGTAGTTGCACATGATATCATGGATATGGATTGGTATTGGTTATTACTGATATATTTTATTGTTCTATTGTTTCACTTATTTTATGTATTATTTTATTATCTTATTGTTGCAACTAAAGTTATATTCAGCACAACCCATTTAATCTAAAAATAAAACTTGATAGAACTAATAGGTTGATTAGTGCGAGTCTTTTTTAAACAAGCCACCTATTAGAGCCATTGCATGTCTAGGTTTTTGACGGGTAAATCTTGCTGAGTAATTAGTACTCAGGCTTTATGCTTATGTGGTTTTCAGGTACTAAAGAAATAGAATTGCCTATAGATGTGTTGCCTTGGGACGTGCAAGTCCCTGAGGGTTGGACTGCCCATTGGGAGTCTGATCTGCCGCCGCGGTGATTGTGAGTGCTGCTAGTGATGAGCACATCACCATGCTGGATACGCGTATATCATGGCCTTCCCCAAGTTACAAGTCGTCACCAATTCGGTTGCCGCGTTCGTCTCGGATTCAACCGACACCCCTTCACGATTTTGATGATATCTCCCACATCCGACGTTCAAACGAGGCGTTCTTTGATGCGTTGGAAGAAGGACGACAACGCCGTCATTTTGGTTCTGGTCCTAGCTCCAGAAGGGTCGTGAGTCATAATATGTGACCATGACAAGGTGTTGTGCCACCTATTTTGAGCCAACTTGGCCATTTATCGTGTCGGGCCTTATGCCCAAGTTGTGGGCGCCCCCTGGTCACACCCAACCCTAGGACGTCTTTGTTTCCTATATAAACTCAGTAGCCACCGTCTTTTAGTTTTGGGTTTTGTTTAGTTCAGTTTTCCAGAGAGAAACTTGATCGAATTATGGTAACTGTGGCGACAAGTCCTTTTACAGTAATCCAGGGCCCCTGTTCTTGTTCTACACCACTGTGGCAATTAGTCCTTTTGTGTTTAGAGCTTGAACCTTTTCTTGTGATTCGCTTCATCCATATTGCAATTTCAGATTGCGTGTTTATCCTCTCTTGCTTGTGTTCTCGATTTCGCTTGCAGGAACAATCAAGTTGTGCTTGGTGTAACAGTTGGAGGGTTGGATCTTGTCTGATTCAAGCCGAGTCGTCGATGCTGAGTTCCCCAAATTCGAGTTTATCCCCTTACCTCTCGGAAGATCGGGCCATATTTACATCAAGTGGTATCAGATTTCCAGGTTCCCCGTGAGGTATTATCGTGTTCTTCCCTTTAGATTCGTTTGTGTTCATCACATTTTGTCCACGAGAAAGCCTACAAAAAAAATTTTCCCCACCATCTCAGACACTGTTTAGCCTTTGCATAATTTAATTTCAGAGTCCGTAGTGTTGAGTTTGTGTCCTAGTTGAGTTCAGTTGTTGGTTTGAATTTGTGTTTCGATTCGATTTGTGTTTTGATCTCCGCTGCACACCACCATCACCATCGTGTTTTCCATTGGATTCACCATCGTGTCACCCACCCACCACACCCACAATCTGTTGCCAACAAAAAAACCCTACCTGATTCGGTTTCCCCCCCCCCCCCCTCACCCCTCAAACCCTATCTTGACATACCTTCGGTAAAACAGGCATAACTTTTCGCTCGTTGCTCCGATTGGGTTGAAATTTTTACAGCAGATTCTTGACTCAAAGTTGAGGTGACCCACACTACGCTCCGCCCTGTGTGCCCTCATCAAAAAATTCAAAAAAAATCGGGAAAAAATAGAAAAAAAATTGTCAAGTCAAAAATAGCGCTTTCGGTGAAACTTTGAGATTTTGCCTACCCTTTGTTTTCCCTCTGTTTGAGTTGAAACTTCTTGTGGTTCCTTCCTTTGTGTTCCTCTATCACAGAAAAATAGTGGAAAAATCATACAAAAAAATCAAGATTTTGATTTGCACCCCCCCCCCCCCCCCCGCCCTGAAAATTCTAAGTCTGTGAAGTCTGTTTTGTTCCTTGCTGCCTTTTCCATTGTTCTTTGCCATTGTTCTTGCTGTCACAACTGTTTTTGAACATGATTCTTTTGCCAGCAATTAGGACACTGCTTTGGACATTTATTCAGTGCTACTATCTGTTATTGAATTGTGTTCCAGTGACATACATATTAGCCTTCCAAGCTATACATATTGCAGCACAGGTTTCTTCCTTGCAACTGTTACACCCAAGCTCAACTACAGATTGTGTCGACCTGTTTGGCTTTGGTAAGAACACTTTCAAGATTGTGATACATTGCTTCTGATATTGTTTTCCACTTTCTACACCCTCTGCTGCCTGCTAGTTGATAGGGCTAATCTTTTTGTTTAGTCTTGTCTTTTGCTTTTAACCATGTCAGAGAAAAGGAAAGGGACACCTGGAGAGTTGGAGTCCCCTACAGACTTCAATGATTGCGTCTTCAAGGCCGAGCTCACGAAGCTTCTTGCGGACCAGCGTACATTCATGGAAACGAAGTTTGCCGAGTTGATGGGTCACATCAACACTGTTGTCCACCGCATTGAGGATGTGGAACGACGACCTCCACCTCAACGAGCTGCTGCTGATGATGATTTTGACCGTGATGCAGACCGTCTTTGATGTCGACAAGGGTTCCCGATATTCCAAAAGGTTCTGGATACGTTGATTTGGTCGGAGGCGACACACAAATCGATCCGGCTTCAGAACAGCATGTTCTAAACCCCGCAATCGCAGCACGACGTCTCCTCTGGTTATCAACCGTCCTAAAACAATTGACCTCGCCGAGAAGGCTAATCCTTGCCTGCGAATCAAGAACACAAGCAAGAACAAAGAAGAAAGCAACACAATTGCAGATGTATTATGAATCTCACGAAGTTGGGGTCTCACAAACCGTGATGACGGCAAAACTGTTATGAACAGAATAATCTAAGCAAAACCCAAACCCTAATGGTGCGACGGCGGCTGTATATGAAGACCCTAGGGTCGTGCAAGACCCTTTGGATGCACCCCTACTTGGGCTCAACTAGATACAAAGCCCAAAGGCCAAAAACAGGCCACACAGCACCGAAACAGATTCTGGACTCTCCCTTGTTTTGACGATTTCCAATAACTCCGGACGAATTTTGATATGAGACCGGCGGCATTGGAAAGGTCTTCTTCTTATCTTTCCGTGCATATTAGAACGTCCAAATCCGAGTTCATATGCGTCTTGGGCATCCATTTTAGTGCAGACTGGTCCTGAGCCCCGAAACAGACTCGAAGTCGGTTTTGGTTGGGCCTCCACCTTGGCTTCCACGTCCTTACTGGTCCTCCACGTCTCCAAGTCCTTCTACCATCATCTCCTAGTCCTCTCCATGGTTCCTAATTACAATATAATCATTAGGTAGCAAACCATTCTCAAAAGTGACATATAATAAAGAATGTAGGAACGAGCTCACCTCTAAATTTAGTCGTCGTGCACGAGCTCTAGTCATTGGACCTTGCAAGTCCAAAATTGGAGCAGTGTTGCATGTATCCTTAGGAGTGATGTCCTCATCGTCCTCCCCCTCTTGAAGTGGAGTCGTCCTCGACTCAAGCTCATTCTCTTCTCCCAAGTATGGTTTCAAATCTGAAATGTTAAAAGTAGGACTAACCCCGAACTCGGGAGGCAACTCAAGTTTGTATGCATTATCATTAATCTTCTCAATTATTTTGAAAGGACCATCAGCTCTAGGCATTAATTTAGACTTTCTCAAATCTGGAAATCAATCTTATCTCAAGTGTAACCATACTAAATCTCCTATATTAAGTTTTACTTCTTTTCTACCTTTACTACCAGCAATTTTATACTTTTCATTCATCTTTTCAATGCTAAGTCTAGTGGTCTCATGCATTTTCAAAATAAATTCAGCACGCTCCTTAGCATCAACATGAACTCTCTCATGAATAGGTAGAGAAAGTATATCAAGTGGAGTATAGGGATCAAAATCATACACTACTTTGAAAGGACTTACCTTGGTAGTAGAATGTGTTGCCTGATTATATGCAAACGCAACATGAGGCAAACATTCTTCCCATTGCTTCAGTTTTTTCTTCAAATAGCTCTCAACATAGTACCCAAAGTGCAGTTCACCACCTCAGTTTGTCCATCAGTTTGTGGGTGACAAGTTGTAGAAAACAACAACTTTGTACCCAACTTATTCCAAAGCGTGCACCAAAAGTGACTCAAGAATTTTGCATCACGATCTGAAACAATAGTAGAAGGCATACCATGCAAACGTACAATTTCTTTAAAAAAGAGATCAGCAATATAACTAGCATCATCAGTCTTATGACATGGTATAAAGTGTGCCATCTTAGAAAATCTATCCACAACAACAAAAATACTATCACTCCCCCTCTTAGTCCTAGGCAGTCCTAAAACAAAGTCCATAGAAATATCCGCCCAAGGAATAGAAGGAACAGGAAGTGGCATGTATAAACTATGTGGATTCAAGCGAGACTTAGCTTTTTGACTTGTAGTGCAGCGAGCAACAAAGCGCTCAACATCTTTCCTCATCCTTGGCCAAAAGAAGTGTGTGGCCAAAATATCCTCCATCTTCTTGGCACCAAAATGACCCATCAATCCACCTCCATGCACCTACTGTAACAACAAAAGACGAACGGAACCAACTGGAATGCATAGGCGGTTAGCTCTAAACAAGAATCCATCATTCAACACAAATTTATTCCATGCACGACCTTCTTTACAATGCAGCAATACATCCTTAAAATCAACATCAGCAGCATATTGTTCTTTAATTGCCTCAAGTCCAAAAATTCTACAATCAAGTTGAGACAATAAAGTATAGCGCCTAGATAAGGCATCAGCGATCACATTATCCTTCCCTTTCTTATGTTTAATAATGTAAGGAAAAGACTCAATAAATTCAATCCATTTAGCATATCTACGGTTCAAATTACATTGAGAACGAATATACTTAAGTGATTCATGATCAGAATGAATAACAAATTCTTTGGGCAACAAATAATGACGCCACGTCTCTAAACAACGTACAAGTGCATACAATTCCTTATCATACGTGGAGTAATTCAAAACAGGCCCAGTAATTTTCTCACTAAAGTATGCAATAGGTTTACTATCTTGCATCAGAACACCACCAATGCCTATATCACTAGCATCACATTCAAGCTCAAAAATCTTATCAAAATTAGGTAATTGCAGCAATGGTGCATGTGTAAGTTTATCTTTCAAAGCATCAAAAGACTCATGATGTACCTTACCCCAATGGAAATCAATTCCGTTCTTTGTCAACTCATGCAAAGGTGCAGCAATGGTGCTGAAATCTTTGACAAAGCGGCGGTAGAAACCTGCAAGACCAAGAAAACTCCTCACCTGTGTAATAGTTTTTGGTACAGGCCAGCTCTTTATGGCTTCAATCTTCGCCTCATCCACCTCAATTCCCTGTGGAGTCACAACACAGCCAAGAAAAGAGACTCGATCCGTGCAAAAGATGCACTTCTCAAGGTTACCAAATAAACGTGCATCTCGTAAAGCATCAAAAATAGCACGCAAATGATTCATATGTTCATCTATAGATTTCCTATAAATCAAGATATCATCAAAGTAAACTACCACAAATTTGCCAATGAAAGCTCTTAAAACCTCATTCATCAAGCGCATGAAAGTACTAGGTGCATTAGTTAACCCAAAAGGCATTACTAACCACTCATATAATCCAAATTTGGTTTTGAAAGTTGTTTTCCATTCGTCTTCAAGTTTCATTCTAATTTGATGGTAGCAACTACGCAAATCAATTTTAGTGAAAATTATAGCACCACATAACTCATCAAGCATGTCGTCTAGCCTAGGAATAGGATGACGATACCTAATAGTAATATTATTAATGGCTCTACAATCTACACACATATGCCAAGTACCATCTTTCTTAGGAACCCAAAGTACAGGAACAGCACAAGGACTAAGTGATTGACGAACATACCCACGATCCAAAAGATCTTGAACTTGTCGTTGTATCTCCTTAGTTTACTCAGGGTTGGTCCTATAAGCACCACGGTTTGGCAAAGTAGCACCCGAAATCAAATCAATTTGATGCTCAATCCCTCTCAAAGGTGGCAATCCCGGGGGTATCTCAGCTGGAAAAACATCCTCATACTCCTGCAAAAGGTTAGTGACAGCAGGAGACACAGCACTAGAAGCAATATCATGAAGCGAAAACAAAGCTTCTTTGCATATCAAAGCATAGCAAATATCATCATTATCAGAAATTTCAGCAAGCTCAGATTTTGTTGCAAGACATGAACGACCTTGTAATTTATTTCCAGCACCCTTAGAACTTGAAGAATCATTAACATTACTAGGTGTAGAATTAGAATTAACAGGTTGTTGAATTTCAGGACCTTTATTTTTCAAACTAGCAGCTCTTTCTAAATCAGCTTGTACAATTTCAGCAGGGGTCATTGGTAACAAAGTAATTTTAGTTCCTTTATGCATAAAAGTGTACTTATTACTTCTACCATGGTGTACAACATCATTATCAAATTCCCAAGGTCTACCCAATAAAAGTGAACATGCTTGCATAGGTACGACATCACAATCAACAGAATCCACATAAGAACCAATGGAAAAAGGAACTCTACAAGTTTGTATTACCTTAACTTTGCCAGAGTCGTTTAACCACTGAATGTAGTACGGATGTGGATGTGGACGTGTGGTCAAAGCAAGCTTGTTGACCACATCAGAACTCACTAAGTTATTGCAGCTCCCTCCATCAATGGTGACACGTGCTCGGCGGTTCTTGATGACGAAGAAAATCTGGAACAAGTTGTGGCGCTGCATCGTCTCGGGCTGATGAACTTGTGTGCTAAGGACACGTTGAACAATAATGTTCATGTATCCTGTGGTGTCTCCGCCTCCAAGGACGAGGTCACTGCCGGTGGCAGCGATGTCCTCCTCCTCATCCTCCACATCGGAGGTGCTCATGTAACCACCATCGTCTGTCGCCACATATGCCCGCCTACTTGGACAATCTTTCTGCACATGACCAAGTCCATGGCAGCGGTGGCACTGAATCCCTATAGTGCGCCCTGTCGAAGCAACAGAGGAGGCACTACTAGCTGGTACCTGCACAGAAAGTTTACCTGAGCGCGTAGAAGGTGCAGGGGCTGATCTTGGGGCTGCAGAAACAACACTGGTTCTCTTGGTAGCTGCTGGTGGAGGCGGCCGGAAAGATGGCCTGGGCAGCCCCGAAGTCCCCGTCGAGCGTGGGGGGTAGGAGTTCCTTGACTTGCTGTGCTCCTCAAAAGCCTGGAAAAGTCCCTATGATTCTTTCTCTGCAAGCATAGCATACTGGAAACACTGGGTGAGGGTATAATATTCTTTATAATCAAGGATGTCCTGAATTTCTTTTCTTAAACCAGAATAAAAGCGACAAATCTGATCCGCTACTTTTTCAACTACAGCACAACGAATCAAACCCTTCTGAAGCTCACTAAAATACTCCTGAACAGTTTTATCTCCTTGGTCTAAACGTTGCAGTTTATTACGAGTCTCTCTATAAAAAGAAGGGGGAACAAAATGATCATGCATTGCTACCTTAAGTTCTTCCCAAGTAGTAGGCAAATCAGTTTCAGCAGCTAGACCACTCCACCAAACAATAGCAAAGTCCTTAAACTCACTAGTAGCTTTTCTAACTCTATGTTGTTCAGGAACAAGGTGGGCATTAAATTTTTGTTCTACAGTCATCTCCCAATCAAGATAAACATCACCATCATACTGACCCAAAAATGAAGGAATTGAAACTTAGTTTTAGCATACGGGTCATCTGGAGCATAGTTACCGTGTGGACGACGGTTGTAGTTATGGAAACCACCCATACCTTGAGTATTATGTTGCAAACGACGTCGTAATCGTGCGGTCCTTGTAGCTGACCTATCCACGGTGCCATCAGCCTTATACACCGTGTCTTCATCATGGACGTCTTCAACATCGTTGTTGTTGTTATTGGTGTTCGTATTATTAGTTTTAGGAGCGGTCTCCAACGTAACAACCTGATCGGTTAACTTAGAGACCCGCTTCTCTAACCGCTCGATGCTTTCTCCAATGTGAAGCTTGCTGACCGCATCAGTAACGGCTCTGGTGATCGTCTCTGCCAAATCACTCTGAGCAGCCTGCAAAGCCTTCTGGAGCTGCTCTTGGCTGACGCACTCAGCAAACTGTGAGGGTGAAGCCATCTCTCCATCGTCACTTCTTGCCATCACAAACACCAAAACAGAAAACAAACAGTGAAGGTTATCCCTATAAAATAGCTAAGCAGTGGTGCCTCTCAACACAACAAAAGGAAACTCCTTACAAAGATCTTACAAAGTTCTGAAAAGCAAAGCAAAGGATACCAGAGAGATGTGTTCCACGATTGCAAGAGTCACAAAATAACCTGTGTGCTGTCCAGAAGAAATATGTAGAGCTAGGAAGGGCAAATATATATATGTGAGTGGCACACAAATCAAAAACAGATAGTAAAGCTGAATAAGTGCCCAAGTAACTTGTCCCTAGTTGCTGGTCTAAGTATGTCCTAGAACAGTAGTGATAGCAAAGTAGAAACAAGGAGACAAAGGCACAACAGGCGATAACAGGGGGCTAAGTGCAAAATAGCCAAATCCAGAAATTTCAGGGGGCTAGATGTAGCACTAGTAGAAATCCCAAATTTCTTTTTTTTATTTTATTTTTTTGATATTTTTCTCCAACTCACTAACAATGGTGGAGAATCTACAAAAAATTTCAGCTCAAACAGAGGTAGGATGTGGCCTACAGAAAATCTTGAAGTTGCAGAAAACGTCGGGTTTAAACTTAAATCAATTTTTTCTTTATCTTCCCGATTTTTTTTGAATTTTTTGACGAGGGCACATAGGGCGGAGCCGAGTGTGGGTATGCCCAACTTTGAGTCAAGAATCTCCTATAAAAGATTCAGCCAAAACGGACAACCGAGCGAAAAGTTATGCCCGTTTTACCGAAGGGGGGTTGGAGTCGGTTTTCTACAAACCCGAGTCGGTTAGGGGTCGAGTTTGGAATCGGGTAAGATTTTTTTTGGCGGCGTGGATGCAGCGAAAAGTGGAAATTGTGAGAATTGGTCCGGGGTGTTGATGGTGTGTTCAGGGTGGGATTAGGGTGGGACTAGGCTAGGTGTGTTGGGAATTGGTCCGGGGTGTTGATGGTGTGTTCAGGGTGGGATTAGGGTGGGACTAGGCTAGGTGTGTTGATCAATCAACCCTAGCACAAAAAGCCAACAAAGCAGAGGATGGTGAAGGGGATGGCGGCTAGGGTTGCAAGGGAAACACTACTGACGACAAAAACACAAACTAAACCAGCGACTAAACAAGAACTAGGGCACAAACTCAACACTACGGACTCTGAAATTGAAATATGCAAAGGCTAAACACGTGGTTATGGGCGGAGGGAAAAAAATTTTTTGGGCTTTTCTGTGGACGATAGGATGAACACAAAACGAAATTAACTAAGGGTAGTATGAACCTGACGGTGCACCTGAAGCTCTGATTACCACTTGATGTGGACAAGGGTTCCCGATCTTCCGAAAGGTTCTGGATACGTTGATTTGGTCGGAGGCGACACACAAATCGATCCGGCTTCAGAACAGCACGTTCTAAACCCCGCAATCGCAGCACGACGTCTCCTCTGGTTATCAATCGTCCTAAAACGATTGACCTCGCCGAGAAGGCTAATCCCTGCCTGTGAATGAAGAACACAAGCAAGAACAAAGAAGAAAGCAGCACAATTGCAGATGTATTATGAATCTCACGAAGTTGGGGTCTCACAAACCGTGATGACGGCGAAACTGTTATGAACAGAATAATCTAAGTAAAACCCAAACCCTAATGGTGTGATGGCGGCTGTATATGAAGACCCTAGGGTCGTGCAAGATCCTCTGGACGCACCCCTACTTGGGCTCAACTAGATACAAAGCCCAAAGGCCAAAAACAGGCGACACAGCACCGAAACAGATTCTGGACTCTCCCTTGTTTCGACGATTCCCGATGACTCCGGACGAATTTTGATATGAGACTGGCGGCATTGGAAAGGTCTGCTTCTTATCTTTCCGTGCATATATAGAACATCCAAATCCGAGTCCGTATGCGTCTTGGGCATCTATTTTAGTGCAGACTGGTCCTGAGCCCCGAAACATACTCGAAGTCAGTTTTGGTTGGGCCTCCACCTTGGCTTCCACGTCCTTGCTGGTCCTCCACGTCTCCAAGTCCTTCTCCCATCATCTCCTGGTCCTTTCCATGGTTCCTAATTACAATATAATTATTAGGTAGCAAACCATTCTCAAAAGTGACATATAATAAAGAATGTAGGAACGAGCTCACCTCTAAATTTAGTCGTCGTGCACGAGCTCTATTCATTGGACCTTGCAAGTCTAAAATTGGAGGAGTGTTGCATGTATCCTTAGGAGTGATGTCCTCATCAGTCTTCACCATAATCGACACGGTATGGGAGGTAATAACAATCGTGGTAATACTGATACTTTTGTTAAGCTCAAATTTAACATACCACCTTTTGGCGGTAGTGCTGACCCTGAAGCATACCTAGATTGGGAACTTGCTGTTGAACAGAAATTTAATTCTCATTTAGTTCCTGCTGAGCATAGAGTTGGACTTGCTACTAGTGAGTTTACAGGTTTTGCTCTGTTTTGGTGGAATGATCTTTGCAATACTAATGCTGCTATACCTGCCATTTGGTCTGTTTTGAAACAACGCATGAAATCTCGTTTTGTTCCTCCTTATTACCAACGTGATTTACGTTTGAAATTACAATCTTTAAAACAAGGTGGTAAAACAGTAGAGGAATATTATCAGGAATTGCTTATTGGTTTAGCACGTTGCGATATACATGAAGATGATCTTGAAACTAGTGCTAGATTTTTTGGTGGTTTGAACCGTGATATCCAGAATACTATTGACTATAAAGAGTGGAATAGGTTCAGCCAATTGTATCATATTGCTCTTAAGGCTGAACGAGAAGTACAGGATCGCCTTCCACAACAATCTTGCAGGTCCAACACTGAGCAATATCTCCAGCAACGCACTGGAGTAGAGAGCTTGAAGAGTCATGTTGCTAAGACACCTGCAACAACTTTTCCACTTGCGCCTACTTCTGCAGCGCAATCGTCTAGTGTGCAGCACCAACACCAGAAGAAGGTTACTACTTCCGGTACTAGGAGTGGCTCCTCCACCACCATTATTTGCCACCGCTGCAAGGGCATGGGACATGTCATGAAGGATTGCCCTAGTCGTCGTGCTTTCATTGCTACCGCTGATGGGTATGAAAGTTCTAGTGATGTTGAAGATGAATTTGCTCGTATGCCTAACCTTGTTGCAGATTCGATGAAGGAGCAGGAGACTACCGCCATTGATTCTATTGCTGCCACCGCGGGCTTTCCTAGCCTCATTGTACAGCGTGTGTTGACCACTCGGGTGGGACAAGAGGAAGAACAACAACGCAACAATTTATTCTACATGTACCTCATTGTTGCGGACCGCCGTGTTCTCACCATCATTGAAACTGGGAGCTGTACCAACTTGGTAAGTTCTGATTTGGTAAGCAAACTTGGCTTGACCATGCATGCACTACATCAGCCCTACCACATCAAATGGTTCAACAATAGTGGTACAGCACAGGTAACTCGATCAGCACGCATACACTTTTCAGTAGGTTCTTATCAAGACTTTGCTGATTTTCATGTTGTACCTATGCAAGCATGTTCGCTTTTATTAGGCCGTCCATAGGAATATGATACGGATGCTGCCCATCATGGTAGAACAAATACATATACATTCGTGCATAAGGACCGGAATATTACTTTGCGTCCGTTATTGCCTGCTGATATTAGAAATCAATTTAAACTTCTTGCTGAAAATACTGAGAATAAACATGATAACAAACAACTTTCTGATGTTAAACATAAGGCTATTCAGTTAAAGGGAGGTGCTTTTCTTGCTATGACATCTACTGTTACTGATCTTTGTGATAATCATGATGCACCTTGCTATACCATGCTTTGTCATGATATATCTTTTATTGATGGTCATGTATCTTGTACTTTGCATTCTGCTAGTACTAACCTTTTGCAGGAGATTGATGCTGAGATGGAGTCGAGGGCGACGCCAATTCAAGAAGGGGAGGATGATGAGGACATCACCATGCTGGATACGCGCATATCATGGCCTTCCCCAAGTTACAAGTCGTCACCAATTCGGTCGTCGCGTTCGTCTCGGATTCAATCGACACCCCTTCACGGTTTTGATGATATCTCCCACATCCGATGTCCAAACGAGGCGTTCTTTGATGCGTTGGAAGAAGGACGATGACGTCGTTGTTTTGGTTCTGGTACTAGCTCCAGAAGGGTCGTGAGTCATAATATGTGACCATGACAAGGTGTTGTGCCACCTATTTTGGGCCAACTTGGCCATGTATCGTGTCGGGCCTTAAGCCCATGTTGTGGGCGCCCCCCCTGGTCACCCCCAACCCTAGGACGTCTTTGTTTCCTATATAAACTCAGTAGCCGTCGTCTTTTAGTTTCGGGTTTTGTTTAGTTCAGTTTTCCAGAGAGAAACTTGATCGAATTATTGTAACTGTGGCGATAAGTCCTTTTACAGTAATCCAGGGCCCCTGTTCTTGTTCTACACCACTGTGGCGATTAGTCCTTTTGTGTTTAGAGCTTGAACCTTTTCTTGTGATTCGCTTCATCCATATTTGCAATTTCAGATTGCGTGTTTATCCTCTCTTGCTTGTGTTCTCGATTTCGCTTGCAGGAACAATCAAGTTGTGCTTGGTGTAACGGTTGCGGGGTTGGATCTTGTCTGATTGAAGCCGGGTCGTCGACGCCGAGTTCCCCAAATTCGAGTTTATCCCCTTACCTCTCGGAAGATCGGGCCATATTTACATCAGCTAGGGTGTTGATTCTTCGGGCATGAATCATCACCATGATGTATCGTCGAGCTTGTAGATTTTTTCGTTATTTCGCTTCTGTTGTTTTCAAAACTTCATGAACTTGTAATTCCGCTGCACTTTGATGTAATAATTGAACTAAATTTGGATCATTATTGTATTATCAAGTGTCTGCGTTATCAGCACCTTCGGGACCTCGATCCTCCGGGAAGGGGCGCCTCAGCTGGTATCAGAGCAGTGGTCCATGATAATACAACAATTAAAATGTATTTTCAAAAAACTACGATGTTATGTGTGAGGATACGTTAGTATTGCCCCTAGTAGTTATTAGGGTTGGTGACAATGCTAACAGGTTATGCTTGAGTTGGCTTTTAATTGGTTCATCTTTTGGCATTTAAAGTTCGCTCGCAAGGACTGTGGCTTTGCGGGACGATTCCTTCCATGAATCGTTGCCAACATTTTTCATTTTTGGCTCCTTGACAAGTGTTGGAGCGTAGAGTTCACTCGCGAGGGCTACGGTTACGCGAGACGGTTTCTTCCATTAACCGTGCCAACTTTTTATTAGTAATGCTCATCAGAATAGGTTTATGAGCATTGATTCGCTTGTAAGAACCGTGATTTCGCAAGGCGGTTCGTTCCATGAACTGTTGTAGAGTTACCTTATTTTTGTAGTTTCTTTTAATTTAATGTAATGTTTCTGCAATGAGTTTTTCTGCAGGTACACGAACACCATTAGTACAACACTTAGTGACTACATGATGAGTGCGGGTCATCACCAATTTTCGTATCGCTAAGTACCGGCAATATAGGTGTGTGTTGTGAGGAACGCTAGGTAAATAAATTGAATTTTGCATCATTGCATTCCTTATAACTTAACTAAAATTTTGTTCTCTCCTTACTTACCCACCTCTGAAATAAAAGTTTGCAAGTTTGATAAGTACAAAATTCGAAATACACGTTTGAATTATTAAGTTAACAACAATCTGTCAACTCTCTGTTTTCAACACATCCCTGAACTTGCAAAAATCATAAGTCCAGTTCTACTTGGAATTTTTGGGAATACAAACACCATCTGAAAAGCTATGAAAGTCTACTGTAACGTGGTACCAAGAACCAGTTCTGTAGATTTTGTTTTCTGGCACAATACTTGATTTCTAACTGCCGCACAGTCAAGACCGAATCTGTTAAAAATCCATCTCCGTATTAATACCCCTTGAGGCTGGAAAATGGAAACTAAAAATTTGTTTCTATATTTTATGAAGTTGAACATGAAATGCACTTCACTTAAGGAAGATTCTGACTCATTCAAATTTCGCCCTTGTAGATGGCCGAAAACAATTTCCAAGCTCCACCGGGTTGGGAAATCACCGACGGTCTAGAGATCCCTGGGATGACTCAACTCTTTTGGAGTGTCCTTTAGGGTTATGGACATGATATCCCTCCCACCTACGTTGGAAAGACCATTGAGGAGAATGGAATCACTTCCTGTGTAGTCCATGTCGCAGTTCCCACCAACTATTCCTTCTTATCGGCATGGGAGTCATGGACTATCAGTGTCACTAGCGTGGACCTACTCACTACTTGGAGTGTTGCTGCCCTCAAAGCCCTCACTCTATTTTGTGAACTCCACAAGAAAGAGGTCACTGGAACACCGGTAACCTTGATACCCATTGACAATATGGAAGATCCTGAGTGGAACCGTCGTCTGGATTTTGTCTTCGATCCAAACCTCCCACTGTATCGCCCAGTGCTACATGTGGCAGAGTGTTATGGACTCTCTCTATTCGGCATATGCAATAACTTGTACCATCAACTGAACATGTTTCAGGCCGCACTTCGGCTTTTCGAAGCCGAAAAGTAAGCCAAGATTCTGGAAATTGCAGAATTAAACCAGCAAGTACAAGCGAAGAATGAAGAGATGGATATGATCATCGAAGAGCGTCACCAAGCTATTGGAGATGCTGACATCATGGAGTCTGAACTGCAGGAGCTTCAAGTCGAACTTGACTCCTTCAAGGCTACCCACCTTCCCATCATAGATAATTGGGATGATATCCCTATGGAGTATGGAAAACAAGTGGATGAAGAGATGGAGCAAGCCGAAAATGTTGGTGTAGAGCTGATGGAACCGGGAGCGCCAGAAGAACCGTTGGGACGTCAGAACCCGACGAGCCAATAGTCATAGACCAGGAGTAGATGAGTTGGTCGTATATGAGCCATAGTGCATCCGTAATACCATAGTTAGGCGTCGATGCACGTATGATGAGTTAGTGTGATGATTATCCTTTTAATAACCATGTACCCAACTTTGATTTGTGAAAATGGTTGTCATTTCATAACCCTTAGAGCACCCATGCAAGTTTTTACACCTATGTCTTATGGAACACTTGGAAGAATGACTAATGTGTAGGGTGTAATTTGCAGCATGGTGCGAACTCGGAATCAGGATGATCCTGAGAGCTCTTAGCAGGGAGCTAATGCTCAGCCTTCGCTAGCAGATGTTCTGGCTGCAGCACACAGCCGATAGCCAAACGACTCCGAGTTGCTCCGCCGGTTAGTTCATATCACGTCCCATCTGGCTGGACATGGGGGCAACCACAACAACAACCAGCCCCGACAGTGCACTTACTCAAACTTTCTGGGTACGCACCCGCCGACCTTCGAGCGTGCCAGAGAGCCCCTAGACGCCGACCACTGGCTGCGTCAGACCAAGTCTAAGTTCGGTCTGCTTGACTGCACTGAGCACCAGAAGGTGCTATTCGCCGCCTAGCAACTCCAGGGCCCTGCTGGTGCCTGGTGGGTGAACCACGTCGCTTCACTACCCGCTGGGACCCGTGTCAAGTGGAATGAGTTTCGAACTGCCTTTCGAGCTCATTTCATACCAGCCGGTCTTGTGCACAGGAAGTTTTACGAGTTCATGGACCTGAAACAAGGAGGGAGGAATGTCCTCCAGTATTCTGAGGCGTTCAACCATCTTGCTCAGTATGCCACTGAGTATGTCAACACTGAGGAGAAGAAGAGGTATGCTTTCCTGCATGGCATGAATGCCGCACTGAAGGAGCGTCTAACCTGGCAGACAAACGGCACCTTCAACGACCTGGTCAATGCTGCTATTGTCCAGGAGGGTGCCATGCGCCAAGTTGAGGAAGATGAGCGCAAGAGGAAGGCCCCTGCTAGTGCCTCTGCTGCCCCATAGGCGAAGCATCGCATGGTGTATACTTCACCATCTGGACAGCGGTACCGGATGTCCCCGTAGTAGTAGTTTCAGCGCCTGAGGCCACAGCAGCAGCAGTACTTTCCGCCCCGAGCACCACTGCAGCAGCAACAGCACACTCAGTCCCGTGCACCCAACCTGTAGCAGGGAAGTCAGAATGCACGTGCTCCCCAGCCTGTCAGTCGTGGAGGTAACTATCCGTGCTACAACTGTGGTCGCACCGGCCACTTCGCCAGAGAATGTATAGCACCTAGGCGCAACAACAACAACAACAACAATCAGCGCCCTCCACAGAACAAGACTGTGAATGCACCGTCTTGTGGTGCCCAAGTGAACTACACCAGCGCTGACGATATTCCCCAGGGTGATCCCGTGCTGACCGGTATGCTCTCACTCTACCGCCAGCCTGTTCTCACTCTTTTTGATTCTGGTGCTACTCATAATTTTATTAGCAGAACTTGTGTGCAAAAACATAATCTCCACACCACCACTATAAATCAGTGCTTTACTATCCGTTCCCTAGCTGGACAAATTCTAGCTAATGAAATAGTAAGCAAAGCTCCACTAGAAATCAATCAGAAAATCTACCCCGCCAATTTTATCATGCTCCATAACCAAGAGATTGACCTAATTATTGGCATGGAGTGGATGAAAACCCATAGAGCGATGTTGGATATAGAGCCCCGTGTGGTCCATTTGAACTCTCCCCTACATGGTCCAGACACCCTTTCTCTTAGCACCATCTCCTCGAGGGATCTGGTTGTCTATCATTTGGAAGGACCATCACTTGAGAACATCCCTATTGTCTGAGTATCCCGATGTATTTCCGGAAGATATTTCTGGACTTCCACCTGATCGCGAAGTAGAATTTAAGATTGAGCTCTAGCCAGGAACTTCTCCAATATCCCGACGTCCCTATAAAATGGCTCCAAATGAGCTAGCTGAATTGAAGAAACAGTTGAATGAGTTGCTGGAAAAAGGATTTATTTGCCCAAGTACTTCACCTTGGGGCTGTCCCGCCATTTTTGTGAAGAAGAAGGACAAGTCTCTGCGTCTTGTTGTTGATTACCGGCCTCTTAATGAAGTCACCATCAAGAATAAATACCCGCTGCCCCGTATTGATATTCTTTTTGATCAATTGGTTGGTGCCAAGGTCTTTTCCAAAATTGACCTTCGGTCGGGTTATCAACAGATCAAGATCAGAGCGGAAGATATTCCAAAGATTGCATTCTCTACTAGATACGGATTATTCGAATATCTAGTGATGTCCTTTGGATTGACAAATGTGCCTGCCTATTTCATGTATCTCATGAATTCAGTCTTCATGCCAGAGCTAGACAAGTTCGTGGTAGTATTCATTGATGACATTCTTATTTATTCGAAGTCCAAGGAAGAACATGCCGAACATCTTCGTATTGTTCTTCAGCGTCTATAAGATCACAAGCTATTTGCAAAATTCAGTAAGTGTGAATTTTGGTTGGATCGTGTGCCCTTCCTTGGTCACATAGTTTTAGCCGAAGGTATCTCTGTAGACCCAAGCAAGGTCCAAGATGTGCTAGATTGGAAGCCACCGAAAATCGTCCACCAAGTTCGTAGTTTCCTCGGACTAGCTGGATACTATCGGAGGTTCTTTCCTAATTTCTCTCAGTTGACCAAACCCATCACCTAGGAAGTTCAATTGGAGCAACAATTGTGAAGAAGCTTTTCAGAAATTGAAGACATTGTTGACTACAACCCCAGTATTGGCTTAACCAGACATCACCAAGCCGTTTGATGTATATTGTGATGCATCTGGGACCGGACTTGGATGTGTGCTTATGCAGGATGGTCACGTTATTGCCTATGCATCTCAACAACTGCGGAAGCACAAAGAGCACTATCCTACCCATGATTTGGAACTAGCTGCCGTTGTCCTTGTCCTAAAAATTTGGAGGCATTATTTGCTCGGTAATTTAGTACACATCTATACAGATCACAAGAGCTTGAAGTACATATTTACTCAGACTGATCTGAACATGAGACAACATTGATGGCTAGAATTAATTAAGGACTATAATCTAGAGATTCATTACCACCCAGGCAAGGCTAATGTGGTCGTCGACGCTCTGAGTCGAAAGATACACTGCAATAATCTAGTGATAGACCGCAGCATTGAAGCGAGTACCACAGAACCCAGCCTACATATATTGCCTGCCCTAGTGATCAACAATCTCAGCATTCATTCCACCATTCATGATGAGGTCATTGCTGCACATAAAAAGAGATGTTGGAATGAAGTACATTCGGGAGAACCTTAAGAGTGGCAAGGCAAAATGCTTCACACAAGATTAGGATGGTACTCTGTGGTTCAATAACCGTCTAGTAGTACCAAGGATTTTGAGCTTCGTCGCAAAATCTTGGATGAAGCACATCACTCTAAGTATTCCATTCATCCTGGAAGTAACAAGATGTACCAGGACCTAAAGAAAAATTTCTGGTGGACCAGAATGAAGCGAGAAGTTGCTCGATACGTCATGGAGTGCGATACCTGTCAGAGAGTTAAGGCCGACCATTTGAAACGGGCCGGACTACTTCAGCCATTGAGTATCCCCGCCTGGAAATGGGAAGATATAAGTATGGATTTCATTGTTGGCCTCCCTCTCACATCTCGGAAGCATGATTCGATTTGGGTTGTTGATGACAGACTCACAAAGTCTGCTCACTTTCTACCAGTAAACACCAGATACAGCGTACGGCAGTATGCAGAACTATACATAGCAAGAATTCTGTGTCTCCATGGAGTACCCAAGACCATTGTTACAGATCATGGCTCGCAGTTTGTTGCTCGTTTCTAGGAGCAACTGCATGCATCTCTGGGTACTAAGTTGATCCAAAGTTCTGCTTATCATGCCGCTACTGATGGACAAACTGAGCATGTCAACCAAATCCTGGAAGATATGCTCGGAGCATGTGTCTTAACACATGGTGGTAACTGGGATGAGTATTTACCATATGCAGAATTCTCATACAACAACAGTTACCAAGAGAGTGTAAAAATGACCCCTTTTGAAGCACTCTACGGTCGGAGTTGTAGAACACCGTTGAATTGGTCTGAATCAGGAGAACGAGTAACTTTTTGTCCTGACCTCATCAAGGATGCAGAAGAAAAGGTTCGGACAATTGAAGCAAATCTCAAGGCTGCTAAATGTCGTCAAGAAAAGTATGCAAACCAACGATGTAGGACATTGTTTTTCAACAAGAATGATTTTGTCTATCTCCGAGTGTCACCAATGAAGGGCATTCAACGATTTGGAATCAAAGGAAAATTAGCACCCTGCTACATTGGCCCATTTAGAATCTTGGACAGATGTAGTCAAGTCGCCTACAAGCTGGAGTTACCACCAAATCTGTCTGAAGTACATAAAATGTTTCATGTGTCTCAACTGAAACGAAGTCTCAAACCTCCAATTGATGTTGTCTTGGAAGAGTATGATCATCTTCAACCGGACCTCACATACTCCAAGCACCCAATACAAATCCTTGATGAAAAAGAACTCACAACCCACAAAAGAACCATTAAATTCTATAAAGTGCAATGGAGTAATCACTCAGAAGATGAATCCACCTAGGAATCGGAAGAATTTCTGAGTACTCACTACCCAGAATTCTGGTCTTCATTCACAGGTAAATTTTTGCCCCTCTCTAGTCTGCTTCGTTCTTAATCTCGGGACGAGATTTCTTTAAGGAGGGAGGGCTGTGACACTCAAGTGTCTCATTTCTTGCTTAGCACAAAATTGCCAAAAATTTTGAACTCAAGAATGAGCATGAAATAATGGGAGCAAGTTAAAAATGGAATTTCCTCAAGCCAAAATAAAACCCTGCAAGCAAAAACTTTGAAGCAAATTAAATTTCTATAAACCATGGGCCAAATAATTACATCAGAATTATGGTAATAATAAAATAGAATTTTGGGCCAAAAACCAGAATTTTATTCCAATAGGAAATCAATCAAATAAATGGTTTAACCCTAGAATTGATTCAACTTTAATTAATAATTCTAATTAAATTATTTCTTTTCTGGCCAAATAGACTTCACTAATGAATTTTCCATATTCTAATTAGCTCACCCTCAAAATTTCAGCTTAATTGGACTTAAGGAAGTATTTTAAATTAATTAAAACAGAATTAGGGATTTCTTTGCAAGTTTTTCTAAAACCCGAGGACCTTTCTGCAAAAACTGCTTGTCTTTGTCCTTCTGTCGCCGCGCGATTCCTCTACCGTCGCTGCCACCTCGGAACTCGCCACCGCACTTCCGCGCGCTCTCACTCACCGCCGTCAGCTTGCATCTGCTCAGTTCACGCGCCTGCCGCTAGCCGCCACTACCGCATGTTTCTTTCGCCACTACCCGATGCTGCCATGGCCAGTGGCCAAGCTCCCTGATTCACGGCCCCCGACTGCTCCCCATCGCCTGACAGCCTCAGAACCTGTGCGAGCACCCGTGCAGGCTCGCCAGGAACCCGGTCTCTTTCGCCAGGAACCCGGTCTCTTTCGCCAGGCTACTGCTCTCTTGATTCTCGGCCGCCGGCAGCTTCTTCGGCGCCCACCCGCCTAAACCCCGCGTGTGATCGCTCCGTCCCCTCACCCCTACCCCCTTCCGTACCACACGCTTCTACGGGCCAAGATCATGAGTCGCTTTTCCCCTCTGCCGTGCTCTGCCTCTAGTGCCGCTCCCGCGCTGCTCCCCGCGCGCCAACGGCTCCCTCTGGCACCACCAGTCTGTAAGCCCATGCGCAAACCTTTCGCGAGTCCTCTGCGAACCCGTGCTGCTCAAACCTGACCTCGTCCACCTATAAATTTCCCCTTCCCTCTGTCATTTTCTGCACCTGCTCCCACGCCATTACCAAGCTCTGAGCTCGAGTTCCATACCCGGCCATCGCTGCCTCTCACCCTGAACCCAGAGCACTTTCAGCCGCGCCTCAACTCCCTCTACCTCCCCGAGCCATTCCAAGATCAGCCATGTCCTGAGTCCCACTTAATTTCGAAGAAACGCCGACGGTCCTGTTTTTGATCGACCTCGACCGAACGTCGAAATTCGTCATCTCCGGTGAGCCTCTCCTCTCCTTTTTGCTCGCAACGATGCTCAACGCCTCTACGAATCCAGCTAACGCCCCCTCTCTTTGTTCCACGACTTGAGGTGGTTAGAACCGAACTTTTCCCTCGCTGACCCCTTCTGCGCCGCCATGTCCGAGCCGCCTCCATGGTGAGCCCTATCTTCCGGCCTTCCCCGATGATCGCCGACCTGATGCCGATCCCCGCCGTGCCCCCGTGATGCTGTAGGAGCCGGCCGCAGTCGGTTTGCTGCCCCGAGTCCACCCCGTGACGTCACCAGACTTCTGCCTTCCGCCGCCTCTCGTCGACGACCACTCTCTGGTGAGTTTTCCACCTCGTGAACCCCTCTAATCCCTTCGCCTGGTCTCGCGCATCACGCCTACACCTTCGTGACGAGCTTTCCCCCACCGCAGCACTCTGCGGTGACCCCTCCGGCAAGCCCGGGCCGCGCGCCGCCGCGCTCCAACGAAGCAGACTGGCAGCTGAGCTGGCGTCCAGTTGGCGCTGATGTGGCTGCCACATGGCACTGACATGTTAAAAGATAAAACCCGAAATTCTCTAGAAATTACAGAAAAACCATTGGAACTTCTAAAATGCATAGTAAATTTGTTTTAAGTCCAAAAGACCTCAAATCAATTTTGTTAGCTTCATAATAATGTGCCTTATTTTAATAAAATAATAACCAACTTCCTCTGTTAATATAATTTAGTTAATTAAATAACTTGTCCAAACACCAAATAAATCCTTAACAATTCTAGGAATGGAAATTAATTCTGATCTTTTGCATGCGCTGTTGTTCCATGTTAATGCATCACCCTGATTTTTGGCTAAGTCAAATCTGCAGTATTTAATATTCTATTAATTAAGTAATGCTTTAACTTGAATAAATTCTAGTAATTAAAATAATACTGTCCAGAGGCTATAACTTGGTAAAAATGCACTTCATACATGCCTCTGTTCATGATAAATCACTCAAGTCCAGAATCATCCTGTTACTATTTTAAATTGTTTAATTGTTCTCAAGCTATAACAATCCTAATTAAAATGATCCACACACATGAAATAATGAAAACCTAATTTGTTTCTTTGAAGCATATGGCTTCGAGAACTTGTTAATAAGGTTGTTAACATCAAAACACTAATGCAATATGCATCCATCATTTCATTGCATTTATCCCATTATTACATGTAACGGTATTTCAACACTACCGTTAACCCTTGTTCATCAATAGGTAACGACACTCAGGAGTAGGAGCCCGATGTCCAGCAGGGCCAAGAGCCTGAGGACCAGGAGACTATAGTAGCTAACACTTGCGTGGATCCAGGCAAGCCCCAATTTTCATTAGCCTCTTTATAAAGTTTTGCTAGTTTAATTCACTACTAGTGTCTATGCTTGAATTGTTGCATTAGGTCATAGGAGTTGATTGGAACCCAACTTGCATATTTTCCCCAAATGACCTATGTTGTTTTTATTAGAAACTTGGTAGGTTCAGTACTAAGATGCTATGCTTAGTAATTGATAAGTCTCGGTAGTTATCATGATTACTATGGAATAAACTTGGTCACTAAAATGGAACTTATGTAAAAGAAGTTTATTTTGATGTTTGGCCGGACAGGGAATTTGCATGTGTAGGTTTGCAGCAACACATGGGTGTTGGCTGCGGTAGCCCTGTCTTGCCCACCCTAGGACCTGTCCGTGGTCGGCCCCTTGATCAAGTTTTGAACAGTACCGAATGCATGCTAGTTTCATGGGTACTAGTAAACCGATGTAGCATTAAAGATCGCTTATATCAAGGATGGTTAAGGTGCATTGGTCTTAGGACCCCTCGGCTGTGGGAGTGGGCGGTCCATACCATGAAGTACTGTTGGCAGGACGGCATGCCCACTCGACGTCACCACACCCGGGTCTGGATGTGGGTGGTTTTTCTTGTGAAAGGTTGCCATATATGACCTTAATTGGTGCGTATGTGTCGTGTTATTCAGGTTTTCCTAGCTGGTGTAAATCAATTGCAATTGTTGTCCCTCGCAGTAATGAGTACCGCTTGTTCACCGTGCCAATCACGTAGTTGCACATGATATCATGGATATGGATTGTTATTGGTTATTACTGATATATTTTATTGTTCTATTGTTGCACTTATTTTATGTATTGTTTTATTATCTTATTGTTGTAACTAAAGTTATATTCAGCACAACCCATTTAATCTAAAAATAAAACTTGATAGAACTAATAGGTTGATTAGTGCGAGTCTTTTTTAAACAAGCCACCTATTAGAGCCATTGCATGTCTAGGTTTTTGACGGGTAAGTCTTGCTGAGTAATTAGTACTCAGGCTTTTTGCTTATGTGGTTTTTAGGTACTGAAGAAATAGAATTGCCTGTAGATGTGTTGCCTTGGGACGTGCAAGTTCCTGAGGGTTGGACTGTCCATTGGGAGTCTGATCTACCGCCGCAGTGATTGTGAGTGCTGCTAGGGTGTTGATTCTTCGGGCATGAATTATCACCATGTTGTATCATCGAGCTCGTAGATTTTATCGTTATTTCGCTTCTGCTATTTTCAAAACTTCATGAACTTGTAATTCCGCTGCACTTTGATGTAATAATTGAACTTAAATTTGGATCATTGTTGTATTATCAAGTATCTGTGTTATCAGCACCTTTGGGACCTCGATCCTCCGGGAAGGGGCGCCTCACATACGCACCAATTAAGGTCGTATATGGCAACCTTTCGCAAGAAAAGAACTTACACCTCAGACCGGGTGTGATGACGTCGAGTGGGCATGTCGTTCTGCCAACAGTACTTCATGGTATGAACCGCCCACTCCAGCAGCAGGAGGGTCAACAACCAACGCACCTTAACTGTCCTTAATGCGAGTGACCTTTAACGCTACATCAGTTTACTAGTGCCCATAAACTAGCATGCTTTCGGTACTGTTCAATACTTGATCAAGGGGCCGACCATGGACGGGTCCTAGGTTTGATAAGGTAGGGCTACCACAGTCAACACCCATGTGTTGCTCCAACCTACACATGCATAATCCCTGCCCAGTCATAGCATCAAAGTAAACTTCTTTTATTAAGTTCCATTCCAGTGGTCAAGTCTTTCCTTAGTAGTATTATCTACTGAGACTAATAATTACTAAGCATAGCAACACAGTACCGATACTATCAAAGTTCTAAAGACAGTAGCATAGGTCATTTGGGTATCATGCAAAGTGGGTTTCAATCAACTCCTATGACCTAATGCAACAATCATCATAGACACTAGCAATATTATAAACTAGCAAAACATTATAAAAAGGCGAATGCAAACCGGGGCTTGCCTAGATCAACGTTAGTGTTAGCAACTATAACTTCTTGCTCTTGAGGGTCAATATCCTTCTGAAAAACCTCTTCTTGCTACTGGTTGTTGTTACCTATACGATGGAATTGTGTTAACGGCATTATCGGGACACCGTTTATTGCAACGATATGATACATGCAAGGCACATTAGTGTTTTAATATCACCAATATTATTATCATGTTCTCTAAGCAATATGCTTCAGAGAAGTGAGGTTGATATTAAGAAATTATATGTAACTTATTTTTTATGCAATTAATTAGGGTGAAATGGTGATATGAGCAATTAAATTAATTAGTACAGTAAATATATGTTTCTAGACATGGGTGATTTACTGTGGACAGAGTCTTATATGAATGATTTTTATGCCAAGTTGCAAGAGTAAAATATTTATAAATTATTTACTAGGATTAATCTAAGCAAACTCACTAAATAAATTCCAGAGCCTAAAATAATTCATACTTTACCAAGACAAAAATTGTGGTGGTAGATAATCTTATTTTTACTAAGCATGCCAAAAATCAGAATTTAATTTTACCCCTAGAAGTTCTGGTGAATTATTTAGTGTTTTGACAATATAATGTATTAATAAAAATACATGTAGAGAGACAATGATTTATCATTTTACTAAAATAGGACACTGTAAGAGGAAGCTAACAAAACTTGTTGATTTACTATGAGTTTTGGAATTTTTTAGCATTTTCTGGTAATTACTCTAGTATTTTCTCGTTTAAGGGCCGCCACGCAGGCGACACGTCGGCTCCACATAGGCGCCATGTCGGATCTAGCTCGGCTGCCAGTAGGCGCCAGTGGTCTCTGGTCACCGACGCCGGAGACTCGCCGGAGCGCGGTCAACGCTTGCTGCAAGCGTCTACGTGAGACGGAAACTCGCCGCGATAGCTCGGTCATGCTCAGCGCGTCAAGGCGACACCAGTGGTGGTGATCGCGAGATGGGAGATTCACCGGATGTTGGCCGTCGGCAAGAGGCGGTGGAAAGACGATGTTCGGTGGCGTTGCAATGGAGGTCTGGGGCATGAAATCGAGCGTCATCTTCTCCTATAGCTTCACGGGGACGAGGCGATCACCGACATCAAGGTGGTTGGCGTCGAGGAGGACCGGAGGGTGGAGCTCAATGGCGAGGCGGCTCGGTTTTTCCGGCGCCAGAGCAGAGTCGGGGGAAAATCAAAACTGGTCTAACCTCAAGCCAAGGAATGAAAAGAAATTGACTCAGGGAGGTTCGTGCATGGGTATAGAACGTGTGTGTGCAGTTGATTTGAAACTAGCTCACCGTGGTTGGAGAATTTCGCGCTGGCTTCGGTGATGCACGACAGGGAAGAGAAAATGGGGATTTCTCCTAATTGGTTTGATTGAAGCCATCCTAGGCCGATTGGTGACCAGGGAAGCTAGAGGGGGGGCTGGCGTAACTATCTGTGGGTTTAGTTGGGCTAGGGTGGCAGTGTAGCAGAGAGAAAAACGGGGCTCAAGCTCGAGCTCTGCAATGGCGGGTGGTTGGGGAGAAAAGAAGGAGGTAGAGAGCAAGGGGGAGTGAGAGAACAGAGAGCAGAGGCGGGTGCGGAGTGTGGACATTAGGCTCGTGGCTGCTTTCAGGGCTGCAGAGGGGATGGCGTGGTTGGGGAACGGAGAGCGGTAAGGGCAGGGAGAATTGAAGTTTTGCCGGCCGGTGGGGAAGCGGTCGAGCGCCAGGGTTGGGCGAGCCTCTGCCATGGCCATGGCAGAGCCGGTCGGGGTGGCAAAAATTGAAGGCGGATGGGGAAGAAATGGGGAAAACGGGGAAGGCGGATGGGACTGGACGGGGGTCGAAGGTTCCAAGGTGGGGAGGTGCAGGCGGTGGCGTGCGGAGGAGAGGGAGGCGTGCGTCGGGGAGAGGCTCTGCGCGCCTGATCCAATGGGGAAGAAGAAAGGAAGTTTTGCACCGGACCACCTAAACTTTCAAGATCCTTGCAAATAAGCCCTTGGTCAGAGGTAAATCCAAAACAAATAGCTAGGGAGCTCCCAAAATTATGAAATTTTGCACATTGGTCATTTATGATATTTCTAGTGCTCTGGTGGGACCCAAATGTACAGAATATTTATAATTATTTAATAATTATTTCCCCATTATGAAAGGTTTCTATGTTTTAATTTAATTAATTGGGGTATTTCCACATTTGGTAAAATGCTCACTAAATTCATAAAATTCTATTTTATTATTACCAATATGATTGTGAATTTATTTGGCATATGTTATATTGAAATTTTTAGGTTGCTTCAATATCTTGGTTGTAGGGTTTTTGAATTGCCTAGAATTAATTTAAATAACTGGGCTCTATCATTTCATGTTATATTATTCATGATTTGTGCTCTTCATGTTTGTTAAGTAGAAGTGAGACACCTGGGTGTCATAGCCTTCCCTTCTCAAAGGAATCTCGTCCTGAGATTATGAACAAGGCAAACTAGAGGGAAGTACGGTGGTCAAAATATACTTGCGTATGACGACCAAAATTTCGGGTATTGTGTACTTAGAAATTCTTCAGATTCCCAAGTGGATTCATCTTCCGAGTGATTACTCCACTGAACTTTATAGAATTTGATGGTTCTTTTCCAGGTTGTGTGCTCTTTCTCATCGAGGATCTTTATTGGTTGTTTGGAGTACGTGAGGTCGGGTTGAAGTTGGTCATAGTCTTCCAAGATTTTGTCAATGGGTGGTTTGAGACACCGCTTTAGCTGAGAGACGTGAAAGGTGTTATGAACTCCAGATAAGTTAGCCGGTAACTCCAGTTTGTAGGCTACATTTCCACATTGTTCCATAATTTGGAATGGTCCAATATAACGGGGAGCTAATTTTCCTTTGACTCCAAACCGTTGGATACCCTTCATAGGCGACACTCGGAGATAGACATAGTCACCTTTATTGAAATATAGTGGTCTACGTCGTCTATATGCATACTTCTTCTAATGGCATTTAGTAGCTTTCAGATTTGCCTGAATGGTACGAACTTTTTCCTTAGCATCCTTTACAAGATCAGGACCAAATGTAACTCTTTCTCCAGGTTCGGACCAGTTCAGAGGGGTTCTACAACTGCGACCATAGAGTGCTTCAAATGGTGACATTTTCACACTTTCCTGGTAACTGTTGTTATACGAAAATTCTACATAAGGTAGATACTTATCCCAATTACCACCATGTGCTAAAACACATGCTCTAAGCGTATCTTCCAAAATCTGGTTGACACGCTTGGTTTGTCCATCGGTAGCGGGACAGTAAGCAAAACTACGAATTAAACTTGTACCCAGAGATGCATGCAGTTGTTCCCAGAAATGAGTGACAAACTGCGAGCCACGATCTGAGATGATGGTCTTGGGTACTCCATGAAGACACAAAATTCTTGTGATGTAGAGCTCTGCATACTGCTGTATGCTGTATCTATTGTTGACTAGCAGGAAGTGAGCAGATTTGGTGAGTCTATCCATAATAACCCAAATCAAATCATGCTTTCGAGAAGTGAGAGGGAGGCCAACAATAAAGTCCATGCTGATGTCTTCCCATTTCCAGGCGGGAATACTCAATGGTTGAAGTAGTCCAGCCTGTTTTAAATGGTCAGCCTTAACTCTTTGACAAGTATCACATTCTGCAACATATCGAGCAACTTCTCACTTCATTCTTGTCCACCAAAAATTCTTTTTCAAATCTTGGTACATTTTATTACTACCTGGATGGATAGAGTATTTGGAGTGATGTGCTTCATCCAAGATTTTCCGTCGAAGTTCAAAGTCCTTTGGTATGACTAAACGGTTATTGAACCATAGGGTACCGTCCAAATCTTGTGTGAAACATTTTGCTTTACCATTTTTAATGTTTTAACAGATATAATTCATACCAATGTCATTCTTTTGTGCAACAATGATTTCTTTACGAATGGTGGAATGTATACTAAGCTTGCTAATCACTATAGCAGGCAAAACATGAAGGCTAGGTTCTAAAATAGTTACGAGGTTGCTGCTGTCTTGAATTTGTAGCACCAAGTTATTGCAGTGAATTTTTCTGCTTAGTGTGTCGGCGACTACATTGGCCTTGCCTGGATGATAATGAATCTCCAGATTATAATCATTGATTAATTCTAACCACCGACGTTGTCTCATGCTCAGATTGGTTTGAGTGAAAATGTATTTCAAGCTCTTATGATCTGTGTAAATATGCACTAAGTTCCCAAGTAGATAATGCCTCCAAATTTTTAGTGCAAGCACAACTGCAGCTAGTTCTAAATCATGAGTTGGATAATATTCTTCATTCTTCCGTAGTTGTCACGATGCATAGGCAATGACACGACTGCTTTGCATAAGCACACATCCAAGTCCTATCCCAGATGCATCACAATACACGACAAACGGTTTAGTGATGTCTGGCTGAGCCAATACTGGGGCAGTGGTTAATAGTTCCTTCAATTTCTAAAATGCTTCTTCACATTTATCACTCCATTCAAACTTCACATCGTTTTTCAGTAATCTTGTGATAGGCTTGGATAACTGGGAAAAATTAGGGATGAACCTACGATAATATCCAGCTAATATAAGGAAACTACAAACTTGATGAACTGTTTTCGGTGGCTTCTAATCTAGCACATCTTGAACTTTGTTGGGATCTACCGAGATTCCTTCTGCTGAAACTATGTGGACAAGAAATAGCACACGGTCCAACCAAAATTCACACTTGCTGAATTTTGCATACAACTTGTGATCTCGGAGACGTTGAAGAACAATGCGGAGATGTTCAGCATGTCCTCCTTGGACTTAGAATAGATGAGAATGTCATCAATGAATACTACCACAAATTTGTCCAGCTCTGGCATAAATACCAAATTCATGAGGTACATGAAATGGGCGGGGGCATTTGTTAATCCGAATGACATTACTAGATACTCGAATAATCCATATCTAGTAGAGAAGGCGGTCTTCAGAATGTCTTCTGCTCTGATCTTGATTTGATGATAACCCGAACGGAGGTCAATTTTTGAAAAGACCTTGGCACCAACCAATTGGTCAAAAAGGATATCAATTTGGGGTAGTGGATATTTATTTTTTATGGTAACTTCATTGAGAGGCCGATAATCAATGACGAGACGTAGCGATTTGTCCTTTGTCTTCACAAAAATAGCAGGGCAGCCCCAAGGTGAAGTGCTTGGGTGAATGAATCCCTTTTCCAATAACTCATTCAATTGCTTTTTCAATTCAGCTAGCTCATTCGTGGCCATTTTATACGAACGACGGGATATTGGAGAAGTTCCTGGCTGTAGCTCTATCTTAAATTCCACTTCACGGTCAGGCGGGAGGCCAGAGATATCTTCAGGGAACACATCCGGATACTCACAAACAATGGGAATGCTTTCGAGTGATTGTCCTTCCAAGTGACGGACAACCAGGGCTTTCGATGAATTGGTGTTTAGAGAAAGTGTGTCTTGTCCATGCAAGGGAGAGTTGATGTGAACGATACGGGGCTCAATGTCTAGCATGGCTCTATGGGTTTTCATCCAGATCATACCTAGGATTAGATCGATTTCTTGATTCTTGAGCATGATGAAATCGGTGGGGTAAATCTTTTGATTTATTTCTAATGGAGCTTTACACACTACTTCGTTAGCAAAAATTTGTCCAGCGGGAGAGCGAACGGTGTAACACTTATTTATGGTGGTGGTGTGGAGATTATGTTTTTGCGCACAAGCTTTGCTAATGAAATTATGCGTAGCACCAGAATCAAAAAGTGCAAGGATAGGCTGGCGATAGAGTGAAAACATACCGGTCAGCACGGGTTCGCCCTGAGGGATGTCTTCAGCATTGGTGTAGTTCACTTAGGCACCACGAGACGGCGCATTCACATTCCTGTTCTGGTTCTGACATTGGTTGCAATTGTTGTTGTTGTTGTCGTTGCACCTAGGTTGGGTACAATTCTTAGCAAAATGGCTGGTACAACCACAGTTATAGCACGGATAATTGCTTCCACGATCAGCAGGCTGTGGTGCACGAGCATTCTGATTTCCTTGTTGCTGATATGGTGCACGGTACTGATTGTTCTACTGTTGGTACAGTGCATGGGGTGGAAAGTTCTGTTGTTGTGGTGGCCTTGAGTAGTTCGGACCAAACTGTCGCTGATACTGCTACTGTGAAGACGCCCGGAAACGCTGTCCGGTGGGTGAAGTGTAAATCAAATGATGCTTTGCCTGTGGGGCAACAGAGGCACTAGCAAGGGCCTTCCTTTTGCGATCTTCTTCTTCAACTTGGTGCATAGCGCCTTCCTAAACAATAGCAGCATTGACCAGGTCATTGTACATGCCAGTTGTCTGCCAAGTCAGACATTCCTTCAGTCTGGCAATCATACCATGCAAAAATGCATATCTCTTCTTCTCCTCAGTGTTGACATAATCAGTAGCATACTAAGAAAGGTGAATGAAAGCTTCAGAATATTGGAGGACATTCCTCCCTCCTTGTTTCATATCCATAAATTCCTGGAATTTTCTCTGCATGAGGCCAGCGGGAATGAAATGAGCACGAAATGCAGTCTTGAACTCATTCCACTCGGTGCGGCGTCCAGCGGGTAGAGAAGCTTCATAATTGGCCCACCAGGCACTAGCAGATCCCTGGAGTTGTTGGGCAGCAAACAACACCTTCTGGTGCTTGGAGCATTCCAGCAGACTGAATTTAGACTCAGTCTGACGCAGCCAATGATCGGCGTCCAGCGGCTCTCTGGCACGCTCAAATGTTGGTGGATGAGTACCCAGGAAGACTGAGTAGGTGCTCTGTCGGGGCTGGTTGTTGTTGCGGTTGCCTCCATGTCCAGCCAAATGGGACGTTATATCGACCAGCCGGCGGAGCAGCTCAGAGTCATTCTGCTGCCGGTTGAGAGCAGCAGCCAATACCTCAGCTAGTGAGGGCTCAGCATTAGCTCCTTGCTGAGAGCTCTCAGGATCATCCTGATTCCGAGTACGCACCATGCTGCAATTTATACGGTTGCACATTAGTTATTTCTCAAAAGAATCCATAAAGCACATGTGCAAGAATATAAATTTGCAAGAGGCATAAATAAAATTCAGAAGTGACAACCATCTCCATTAATTCAATTCAGACTACATGGTTGTTAAAAGGACATTGTCACACAGATTCTTACACACATGTGTCAATGCCTAGCTATGGTATTGCGGACACACTATGCAAGATTCACAATCCTACATCTGAACTCGAGATACATATACTACACGAACAGTGCATATGGTGTAGCAAATCATCTAATCCTGGCCTATATCCTCCTGTTCTTCTGGTTCTTCTAGTTCCATAGGCTCTTCCGATTCCTTCGGATCCATCATTTCCACATCATCATTACCAGCAGGTGCCATCTCTACATCCTCTTGTTCTCCGTACTCTAAGGTGATCTCATCCCAATTCCCTTCAATAGGAAGGTGGGCAGCTTTGAATGCATCCAAGTCATCTTGAGCCTCAATCATATCATGCTCAAAACTTTCTGCATCCTGCAAGGCTTGGTCACGTTCTTCTATAATCGCATCTATCTCTTCATTCTTCGCTTGGATTTGTTGGTTCAGTTCTTCAATTTCCTTATCCTTAGCTTGTTTTTCAACTTCAGAAAGTCGAAATGCAGCACGAAACACGTCCAGTCATCGGCTCAAGTTTGTGCACAAGGCAAAAGTGGATAATCCATAATACTCTATTATGGGCAGCATAGGATCATGGTGGCGATGGTTTGGATCAAAGATGAAGTCCACATGCCGATTCCATTCAAAATCATTCACATCATTGATGGGCAATAGTGCGATGGGTGTTCCAGCAACGTCATGCTTGTGGTCTTCGCAAAACCAAGTGAGTGCCTTGAAAGCAGCAACACCTCTAGTGGAAGGCAAATCTGTCCCAGAGATGCTAATAGTCCAAGATTCCCATGCTGGAGCAACCGAGTAGTTGGTGGGAACTGCCACATGGATGACACGTGAGGGGACTTCATGCTCCTCAAATTCCTTGCCAACATATGTGGGAGGGGAATCATAACCAAAGCCATGGAGAACTAGTTCTCCAAAACAGATGAGTCATTCCAGTGAACTCTAGACCGTCGGTGATCTCCCAACCCGATGGTGGTTGGTCGTTGTTTTCAGCCATCTACAAGGAAAGTACTTTGATTGAGTCAAACCTTCCTTACAGTAAAGATGCATTTCACATAAAGTGCTATGAAATACAGAGACAAAGTTTTAGTTTACATTTTCTAGTCTCAAGGGGCAATAATACGGCAACGGGTTTTAATACGGATTCTATCTTAACTGAACAGCAGTCAGAAAAGTGAGTGTTTCGACCAGAAGACAAGGTCTTAAAAATTGGTGCTTGGAACTATGTTACAGTAGACTTTCATATCTTTCCAGATTGTATTTATACTCTCAAACATTCCATGTAAATCTGGACTTATGAATTTTGCAAGTTGAGGTTGGCTGATTCTGTTTTCTGGAAGTCAGGGCCTTAGTGTTTTAGCTCTACTGGATAGACGGAAACAAATAAAATTGTGAAACCTATTGGAGATAAAAATAGACTTCAAAGGCTTTCCAGATTGGGTTCAAACACCTAAAAATTCGAAGTACAACTCCAGTTATGAAATTTTTAAGTTCAGGGTTATGCTGAAACAATGTGTTGGCAGATTATACTTGCTCTCTGGTTCTGAGGTTGTTACTGTTATGCTCATTAATTAACTTAAACTTTGGGGGACAGAGGATGGTTAGATCTTTCTAAAAGGTATTTGTATGCTTTATTTAGTTGAGTAAATCAATAACTATGAATTTTTGAAGTTGACAGCTAAAAACAGGACAGATTCTTATTAACTTGACAATTGGACTTGTATTTTGGAATTTTATGCTCAACAAGTTTAGAAATTTTGTATCTAGAGGTTGGTGAGCAAGATGAGAACAAAATTTTAGTTTAGTTCTACAGGGATGCATGATGCAAAATTTTTCATTTTATTAACCTATCGTTCCTCACAACACAACACATATTTTGTCGATACTTAGCAGCACGAATATTTGGTGATGACCCGCACTCAACACGTAAGTTATTCTAAGTGTTATACTAATGGCATTAATGTACCTGCAAAACATCAATTGTAGAAATAGTATATCAAATTCAAAAGAAACTACAAAAATAAGCACAATTCTACTAGTAACGATCCATGGAAAAGGATCGCCCCGTAATAAGTCACGAACCAATAGTGTCTCGTATCCGTCTGTGAGCACAGACACCGATATCACGCGTGTCGGTTAACCACGCACGTACCTTCATTTGAAGAAGCTGTAGATGCAAATAATATAAACAAACATAACTCAGGTTAGCATTGTCACCACCCTATTATCTATATGGGCAATACTAATGTATCCTTACTCATAACGTCATAGTTTTTTTGAAAATATGATTTATTTGTTGTATTATCATGAACCTGGCTCTGATACCAGCTGTGGCGTCCCCTTTTTCCCGGAGGATCGAGGTCCCGAAGGTGCTGATAACGCAGACACTTGATAATACAACATTGGTCCAATTTAAGTTGAATATTACATCATTAAGGTGATCAAAGTGCAGCGAAATAATATAAGTTCATAAATGTTTTGAAAACAGTGGAAGCAAATAACGTTAAGAAACTACGAGCTCGATGATACAGCGTAGTAATGATTCATGCCCGAAGAACCATCACCCTAGCAGCACACAACATCACTCTGGCGGCAAGTCGGACTCCCAGTGGACAGTCCAACCCTCAGGAACTTGCATGTCCTAAGGCATCACATCTATAGGTAGTTCTATTTCTTCAATACTTGAAAAACAACAGTGGCACAAAGCCTGAGTACTAATTACTCAGTAAGACTTACCCGTCGAACACCTAGACATGCAATGGCTCTAATAGGTGGCTTATTTGAAAGCACTCGCACTAAGCAACCTATTAGTTCTATCAAGTTTTAATTTCTCAACTTAATTGGGTAGAGCAGAAAGGTAACTTTAGTGAAGCATCATAAGGTAATAAACAATACATAAAGTAAGTACAATATAAGAGCAATAATGGTAACATCAACAATAAGCATCATAACCAATTTCCAAGTATCATGTGCAACTACGTGATTGGTGCGGTGACCAAGTGGTACTCATTACTGCGAGGAACAGCAATTGCAATTGATTTACACCAGCTGGGAAAACCCGTAATACATGACACATACGCACCAATTAAGGTCGTATATGGCAACCTCAGATCGGGTGTGGTGACGTCGAGTGGGCATATCGTTTTGCCAACAGTACTTCATGTTATGAACCGCCCACTCCAGCAGCAGGAGGGTCAATGACCAACGCACCTTAACCATCCTCAATGCGAGTGACCTTTAATGCCACATCGGTTTACTAGTGCCCATAAACTAGCATGCTTTCGGTATTGTTCAATACTTGATCAAGGGGCCGACAACGGATGGGTCCTAGGTTTGATAAGGTAGGGCTACCGCAGTCACACCATGTGTTGATGCAACCTACACATGTATAATCCCTGCCCGGTCATAGCATCAAAGTAAACTTCTTTTATTATGTTCTGTTCCAGTGGTCAAGTCTTTCCTTAGTAATATTATCTACCGAGACTAATAATTACTAAGCATAGCAACATAGTACTGATACTACCAAAGTTCTAAAGACAGTAGCATAGGTCATTTGGGTATCATGCAAAGTGGGTTTTAATCAACTCCTATGACCTAATGCAACAATCATCATAGACACTAGTAATACTATAAACTAGCAAAACTTTATAAAAAGGCGAATGAAACCGGGGCTTGTCTAGATCAACGTTAGTGTTAGCAACTACAACTTCTTGCTCTTGAGGGTCAATATTCTTCTGAAAAACCTCATCTTGCTCCTGGTTGTCGTTACCTATATGATGGAATTGTGTTAATGGCATTATTGGGACACCGTTTATTGCAATGATATGATACATGCAAGGCACATTAGTGTTTTAATGTCAACAATATTATTATCATGTTCTCGAAGCCATATGCTTCAGAGAAGTGAAGTTGATATTAAGAAATAATGTGTAAATTATTCTTTATGCAATTAATTAGGGTGAAATAGTGATATGAGCAATTAAATTAATTAGTACAGTAAATATATGTTTCTGGACATGGGTGATTTACTACGGACAGAGTCTTATATGAATGATTTTTACGCCAAGTTGCAAGAGTAACATATTTATAAATTATTTACTAGGATTAATCTAAGCAAACTCACTAAATAAATTTCAGAGCCTAAAATAATTCTTATTTTACCAAGCCAAAAATTGTGGTGGTAGATAATCATGTTTTTACTAAGCATGCCAAAAAATCAGAATTTAATTTTACTCCTAGAAGTTCTGGTGAATTATTTAGTGTTTTGACAATATAATGTATTAATAAAAATACATGTACAGAGACAATGATTTATCATTTTACTAAAATTGGGCACTATAAGAGGTAGCTAACAAAATTTGTTTGGACCTCATTGGGTTTAAATTCGATTTATTATGAGTTTTGGAACTTTTAGCATTTTCTGGTACTTACTCTGGTATTTTCTGGTTTAAGGGCTGCCACGCAGGAGACACGTCGGCTCCATGTAGGCACCATGTCGGATCTAGCTCGACTGCCAGTGGGCTCTGGTCAGCGACGCTAGAGACTCGTCGGAGTGCGGTCGACGCTCGCTGCCGGCGTCTACGTGCGACGGAAACTCGCCGCAATAGCTCGGTCATGCTCAGCGCGTCAAGGTGAGACCAGTGGTGGTGATCGCGAGATGGGAGACCCACCGGAGTTGGCCATCGGTGAGAGGTGGCGGAAAGATGATGTTCGACAGTGTTGCGATGGAGGTCTGGGGCATGAAATCGAGCGCCGTCTTCTCCTATAGCTTCACGGGGACGAGGCGATCATCGGCATCAAGGTGGTTGGCATCGAGGAGGACCAGAGGGTGGAGCTTGTCGGTGAGGCGGCTCAGTTTTTCTGGCACCGGAGCAGAGTCGGGGGAAAATCGAAATCGGTCCGACCTCAAGCCAAGGAACGAAAGGAAATTGACTCAGGGAGGTTCATGCATGGGTATAGAACATATGTGTGCAGTTGATTTGAAACTAGCTCACCATGGTTGGAGAATTTCGTGCTGGCTTTGGTGATGCATGACAGGGGAGAGAAAATGGGGATTTCTTCTAATTGGTTTGATTCAAGCCATCCTAGGCCAATTGGTAACCAGGGAAGCTAGAGGGGGGGCTGGCGTAACTATCTGTGGGTTCAGTTGGGCTAGGGCGGCAGTGTAGCAGAGAGAAAAATGGGGCTCAAGCTCGAGCTCTGCAATGGCTGGTGGTTGGGGAGAAAAGGAGGTAGAGAGCAAGGGGGAGAGTGAGACAACAGAGAGCAGAGGCGGGTGCGGAGTGTGGAAATTAGGGTCGTGGCTCCTTTCAGGGCTGCAGAGGGGATGGCGTGGTTGGGGAACAAAGAGTGGTAAGGGCAGAGAGAATTGAAGTGTTGCCGACCGGTGGGGAAGCGGTCGAGCGCCAAGGTTGGGCAAGCCTCTGCCATGGCCATGGCAGAACCGGTCGGGGCGACGAAAATTGAAGGCGGATGGGGAAGAAACGGGGAAAACGGGGAAGGTGGATGGGACAGGACAGGGGTAGACGCCCTGTAGCAGCGCGGGGTTCCGAGGTGGGGAGGTGCAGGCGGTGGCGTACAGAGGAGAGGGAGACATGCGTCAGGGAGAAGCTCTGCGCACCTGAGCCAATGGGGAAGAAGAAAGGAAGTTTTGCACTGGACCCCCTAAACTTTCAATATCCTTGCAAATAAGCCCTTTTTCAAAAGTAAATCCAAAACAAATAGCTAGGAAACTCCCAAAATTATGGAATTTTGCACATTTGTCCTTGATGATATTTCTGGTGCTCTGGTGGGACCCAAATGTCCAGAATATTTATAATTATTTTATAATTATTTCCCCATTGTAAAAGGTTTCTATGTTTTAATTTAATTAATTGGGGTATTTCCACATTTGGTAAAATGCTCACTAAATTCATAAAATTCTATTTTATTATTACCAATATGATTGTGAATTTATTTGGCATATGTTATATTGAAATTTTTAGGTTGCTTCAATATCTTGGTTGCAGGGTTTTTGAATTGCCTAGAATTAATTTAAATAATTGGGCTCTATCATTTCATGCTATATTATTCATGATTTGTGCTCTTCATGTTTGTTAAGTAGAAGTGAGACACCTGGGTGTCACAACCGGTTCCCTTGGCAGCTGCTGGTGGGGGCGGCCGAAAAGATGGCTTAGGCAGCCCCAAAGTCCCCGTCGGTCGTGGTGGGTAGAAGGTCCTAGACTTGATGTACTCCTCAATAGCATGGAAAAGTCCCTGCGATTCTTTCTCTGCAAGCATAGTATACTAGAAGCACTAGTTGACGGTATAAAATTCATTATAATCAAGGATGTTCTGAATTTCTTTTCTCAAACCAGAATAAAAGCCACAAATTTGGTCCTCTACTTTTTTAACTACAACACAACAAATCAAACTCTTCTGAAGCTCACTAAAGTACTCCTAAACAGTTTTATCTCCTTGATGTAAGCACTATAGTTTATTATGAATCTCTCTATAAAAAGAAGGGGGAACAAAATGATCACGCATTGCTACCTTAAGTTCTTCCCAAGTAGTAGGCAAATCATTTTCAGCAGCTAGACCACTCCACCAAACAATAGCAAAGTCCTTAAACTTACTAGTGGCTTGTCTAACTCTATGTTGTTCAAGAACAAGGTGGGCATTAAATTTTTGATCTACAGTCATCTTCCAATCAAGATAAGCATCACCATCATACTGACCTGAAAATAAAGGAATTGAAAACTTAATTTTAGCATATGGGTCATTTGGAGCATGGTTACCTTGTGGGCGATGGTTGTGGTTGTGGAAACCACCCATACCTTGAGTGTTATGTTGCAAATGACATCGTAATCTCACGGTCCTTGTACCTGACCTATCCATGGCGCTATCAGTCTTATACACCGTGTCTTCATCATGGTTGTTTTCAAAGTAGTTGGTGTTTGTGTTGATGGTCTTGTGAGCGGTCTCCAACTCGATAACCTGATCGGTTAACTTAGAGACTCTCTTATCCAACCACTCAATGCTTTCTCCTAGGTGAAGCTTGGTGACGGCATCGGTGACGGCCCTGGTGATAGTCTCTACCAAACCACTCTGAACTGCCTACAAAGCCTTATGTAGCTGACCTCGGCTCACACACTCATCAAATTTTGAGGACGAAGCACCCTCTCCATCACTTCCTGACATCACAACCACCAAAATAGGAAACAAATTCTACGATTGCAAGGGTCCAAAATAACCTATGTGCTGTCCAGAAGAAAAATTTAGAGCTAGGAAGACCAAATATATATATGTAAGTGGCACATAAATCAAAAATAGAGAATAAAGCTGAATAAGTGCCCTAAGTAACTTGTCCTTAGTTGCTGGTCTAACTATGTCCTAGAACAGTAGAAATAGTAATGGAAGAAACAAGTGTGAAAGGAGAATAGAGCACAGCAGGGGGCTATGTTTAATGGCAGAAACTCCAAATTCCAGGGACCTAGATGGAGCACTAGTAGAAATCCCAAATTTCTTTTTTCTTTTTTTTTTTTGATATTTTTCTCCAACTCAGTGGCAATGGGAGAGAACCCACAAAAAAATTCAGCTCAAACAGAGATAGGATGTGGCCTGTAGAAATTCTGCAAGTTCTAGAAAATGTCGGGTTTCAACTTGAATGATTTTCTTCTTTATCTTCCCAATTTTTTTAATTTTTTTGAGAAGGGAAATCGGCCTTTGGCATTTGGGATGGTCCCTTTTCGAGTAACGAAGCTCCTATAAAAAATTCAGCTAAAACGACAACCAAGCGAAAAGTTATGGTCATTTTACTGAAGGTGTGTTGGAACCGGTTTTGAAGAAACCCGGAGTTTGACTGAAACCTGAGTCGGGTTTGGGGTCAGATACGAATCGGGTACGGACTCTGAAATTGAAATATGTGAAGGCTAAACACGTGGTTATGGGCGGGGGATAAAAATTTAGCTTTTCTGTGGATGATAGGAAGAACACGAAAACAAAACTAAAGGGTAGTGCGAACCTGACGGTGCACCTGAAGCTCTGATTACCACTTGATGTGGACAAGGGTTCCCGATCTTCCAAAAGGTTCTGGTAAAATCTTGATTTTGGCGGAGGCGAAACACAAATCGATCCAGCTTCTAAACAACACATTCAGAACCCACAATCGCAGTACAACGTCTTCTCTGGTTATCAACCATCCAAGGACGATTGACCTCGCCGAGAAGACTAATTCTTACCTATGAATCAAGAACACAAGAAAAAACAACCAAGAATGCAACACAATTGCAGATGTATGATTAAACTCACGATGTTGGGGTCTCACAAATCGATGTGACGGCAAAACTGTTATGAACAGAATAATCTAAGAAAAACCCAAACCCTAATGGTGCGGTGGAGGCTGTATATGAAGAACCTAGGGTCGTGCAAGACCCTCTGGACGTGCCCCTAATTGGACTCAACCGGATACAAAGCCCAAAGGCCAAAAATAGGCGACGCAGCATCGACACAGATTTTGGACCCTCTCTTGTTTTGACAAATCCTGATGACACCGGGCGAATTTTGACATGAGACTGGCGGCATTGGAAAGGTCTTTTCCTTATCTTTCCATGCATATGTAGACGTCCAAATCTGAGTCCGTATGCGTCCTGGGCATCGGTTTTAGTGCAGACTCATCCTGGGCCCCGAAACAGACTCATAGTCGGTTTTGATTGGGCCTCCACCTTGGCTCTCAAGCCCTTGCTGATCCTCTATGTTCCCAAGTCCTTCTCCCATCATCTCCTGGTCTTCTCCATGGTTTCTAATCATAAAATAATCATTAGGTAGCAAACCATTCTCAAAAGTAACATATAGCAAAGAACGTAGGAACGAGCTCACCTCTAAATTTTGTCATCGTGCACGAGCTCGAGTCATTGGACCTTGCAAGTCCAGAATTGAAGGAGTGTTGTGTTTATCCATAGGAGTGATGTCCTCATCAGTTCCTATGACATGAACATGATATATAACCAAACAGGAAATGCATATCATAAGCACAACTATATTCTAGAACTATATTACTTGAATAGATCAAAGTCATACATAAATAGAATAAAGGAAAATATACAAGAGTCATACCAATATCGCAATGACTTGGAGACTTGAGCAAGGCTCGACTAAACTAAACACCACTAGGACTTGGAGACACTAAATGTGAAAGGGAGTAATACTTATTTGTGTGTGTGTGTGTGTGTGTGTGTGTGTGTGTGTGTGTGTGTGTGTGTGTGTGTGTGTGTGTGTGTGTGTGTTACGAGTGGGAAGGGCTACTCTTTATATAGGACTTCTAAGGCAGTTTTGAGGTGGTTCCAGGCTGTTAGTCTAGACGAAATGGTCTCCACAGACACCATTGAGTTACCAACTGTGCCACATGGAAGCTCCTCCGCATAGGTTTCCATCCTAGGTCGGCTGACCAATAGGTGGGCCCCTTGGGGTGTGCTTCCCCAGGGTGGTCTCCGGATAGGATTTCCTATGACTAAGAGGGGGAGTGATAGGATTTTTGTTGTCATGGATCGTTTTTCTTAGATGGCACACTTTATATGATGTCATTAGACTGATGATGTTGTTCATATTGCTGACCTCTTTTTCAAATAAATTATATATTTTCATGGTATGCCTTCTACTATTGTTTTAGATCGTGATGCTAAATTCTTGAGTCACTTTTGGCGCATACTTTGGAATAAGTTAGATTCAAAGTTGCTATTTTCTATAACTTGTCACCCAGAAATGGATGGACAAACTGAGGTGGTGAACTGCACTTTGGGAGCCTATGTTGAGAGCTATTTTGAAGAAAAAGTTGAAGCAGTGGAAAGAAAGTTTGTCTCATGTAGACTGCTTATAATCGGGCAACACATTCTAACTACCTTGCAAGGTAAGTCCTTGCAAGGTAGTGTATGGCTTTGATCCTTGTACTCCCTTTGATATTATTCCTTTATCTACTAATGAAAGAGTTCATATCAATGCTAAAGAGCATGCTGAATTTATTTTGCAAATGCACAAAAAGACTATGCTTAGCATTGAAAAGATGGATGAAAAGTATAGAATTGCTGATAGTAAAGGTAAAAAGGAATTAAAACTTAATGTAGCAGATTTAGTTTGGTTGCACTTGAGAAAGAATAGATTTCCAAAATTGAGAAAGTCTAAATTGATGCCTAGAGTTGATGGTCCATTCAAGATAATTAAGAAGATTAATGATAATGCATATAAACTTGAGTTGTCTCCCAAGTTTGGGGTTAGTCCTACTTTTAAAATTTTAAATTTCAAATCGTACTTGGGAGAAGAGGATGAGCATGAGTCGAGGACGACTCTATTTCAAGAGGGTGAGGGTGATGAAGACATCACACCTTTGGATACATAGAACACTCCTCCTATTCTGGACTTGCAAGATCTGATGACTAGAACTCGTGCAGAACAATTTAATTTAGAGGTGAACTCATTCTTGCGTTCTTCGTTATATATTACTTTTGAGAATAGTTTGGTACCTAATGATTATATTATGATTAGTAACCATGGAGAGGACCAGGAGATGATGAGAGAAGGACTTAGGGATGTGTAGGATCAGCATGGACGTGCAAGCCAAGGTGGAGGCCCAACTCAAACTGACTTCGAGTCGGCTTCAGAGTCCAGGACCAGTTCACACTAAAACAGACACCCATAACACATACGAGATCGGATTTGGACATTCTACATATGCACGTAAAGATAAGGAGAAGGCATTTTCAATGGCGTTAGTCTCATGTCAAAATTCGTTTGGAGTCATCAGGAATCGTGGAAACAAGAGATGATCCAGAATCTTTCCCGGTGCGGTGTCACCTGTTTTTGGTCTTTGGGCTTTGTAACCAGTTGAGCCCAATTAGGGGCCCATCTCGAGGGTCTTGCATGATCCTATGGTATTCATAAACAGCCGTCACCGCTTCATCGGTTTGTGAGACCCCAATGCCAGGTAGGGGGAACATGATGATCAACTTGTTGAGTTCGATGGCCTAGTAGGTGCACTTATTTGGCGTATCAGGATATCATTTGGTGCATAATGTTTATTAAATATTCTTCAAGATTCATGGAGATCTTTACAAGTTTGTTGTTATATTTGATAGAAAAGCTCAATCATATTCATGGCAAAGCACTAGTCATGTAATCAAGATCAACAACCCACTTGCAAAGCTCTCGGGGGCTACTGTGGAAAATATGTTCCCGGGACTTCTCATGAGACAAGACTTGCTATACAAGAAAGGAGATACAAAGAAGGTTAGAGATAGAGTCCTACTCGGACATCACATTGTAACTGACTAGGAACATATAATGTAACCCTACCCCCCCCTGGATATATAAGGCAGGGCAAGGGCTCTCTCATAGAGACCACATACCCCATCGCATACCACTTCCCACAACTCAATCAAAACAATACCCAGCAGAACACAAGACGTAAGGTTGTTATCCTCTAAGAGGCTCATACCTCTCTAAACTTTGCGTCTTTTATGCCCATCGACTGTCAGTCTCGTGCATGTCTACATCGATAAATATAGGTCATGGATCATCTATCTCATGACCTACTGCTCGATATACTATCGATAAGATTCATAATACATCTGTAATTTTGTTGCATTCTTCTTTGTTCTATCTTTTGTTCTTGATTCGTAGGCAGGATTAGCCTTCTTAATGAGGTCAACCAAGCATCATCGGTTGATGACTAGAGGAGACATCATGCTGTGATTATGGGATTCTTAACATGTTGTTTAGAAGCCAGATCAATTTGTGTGTCATCTCCAATCAAATCAACTTAGCAGAATCTTTTGTAAGATCGGGAACCCTTGTCCGTATCAATAAATCTCTATATCAATCATTAACATTTTAAGTCTACGCATCACATAAGTTTGTACTCTCACATATCATAGGTTTGTGGTACTAAGGCTCTGTTTGGCTCAAAGGAAATTTGTAGGAATGAATTCCTACGGAAAAGAAAAGTGATTAGAATGTTTAGAACAAAGGAATGGTGCATTCCTTTCCGGAGGAAATGCAACAGTTTGCATGCATTTCACAACAACTGAAAAATCCACTCCGAGTCAAAAATCCACTCTGAGTCAAGGGAACGCATCGCTTGTGGCTATTGCCCTATTAATCTCTCAAAGCTACTCTCTCCCGCCTCCAAACTGACTTGATTTTCAATAAAAGTAGCATAAACCATCGGAGATGAAAAAATCAATACTTCCATATTAAAAGCACTAGAAAACATAAGAAACGTTGGGGTAGTTCGATGGTAATAAAAAAATGTAAAATAGTCTGATTACTTCGAGTTAATGTACTAGGTGTTTCGGCATTGTTCATGATAACAAGAAATGTATTGAACAACAATAATAATATGACTTCTGAAAATTCTCCTGCATTCCAAATAACTTAACGTCTTTATTCCTTTATTTTGGATTCCTATGGTTTTCACACTTTCAAATTCTCTTTTCTTTATTCCTGCATTTTTCCTATTCGTGTGTTTTTTGCTCCACTATTCCAAACACAGCCTAAGAGCTAAACCTAAACATGTGACAAGTAGGGGCTAATTTTAAAACCAAATGTAGCTTTAAGGTGTCCCATTTTCTCTTGGGAAATATTAATGCGGACTATAATGGATATTATATAATTAATGTTTATCTTATTAATACTGTGAAAGTTACACTTTCTAAAATACCTAGAGGGAGGGTGAGTAGGAAAATCTAAAAATCTTACGAAATTGGACTTAAACAAATTTATTAGTCTGACCGGCAGTGTCGGTGATGGGGATCGGCAGTGCCGATAGTTGAACAGACAGACGAGTGACAACTAGGTTTAGGTGATTCCATGGTTACTAGGTGATGAATGACAACAAAATAATACTCCCTCCGACCATGTTTACTATGCGCATTAGTCCGATCGATTTGTCCATTTTTACTGTGCGCATTTCTGTTGGCTCCCTTGATGTATGTGTGTGGTAGTTGGGCTGGGCTTGAGGTTAAATACATGGCTCTTCAATTACGCTAGCTAATTACTCCAGAACACACATGGCCGCAACTATCGCACAAAAAAATTCTGCACACATGATGCTGACATGTGGGGCCACGGTGGGACATTGCCATACAGAGAAAAGTCCGCATCTAGACCTAAGCTATCGGGAGGAACGAGAACTAAAGGAGCAACGGTTACTCCTTGATCTCTGTGCCTGGATAGAATACGCACTGTAAACATGGATGAAGGGAGTAGAAAGGAAGGACTACCATAGTAAAGAAACAACTACAAACAAGCTACACAAGTAGATCTAGCAAATAAAGCAAGAACAAGAACAAACCCTAATGCAAGAATAAAAACAACAAGTAAATAAAGGAGCACACGGAGACACAAGATTTCTTATTAAAGTTTGAGCTCACAAAAAAACCTACGTCTCCATTGAGAGGTCCACAAAGGACCAGGTCTCTTTCAACCCTATTCTCACTCAAGCGACCACAAAGATCGAGCTCGAGTTCTCCACTAGAAAATCTCTCACGGGATGGGTGATACAAACTTCCAGAGGCGTCACCAGAGAAGTTGGAAGCTCTACGGGTACCGCTAACCATCTAGGAGCAAAGATCCTAGAGTAACAAGCACAAGTCATAAGTATAGCAAAGTTGAATGCTCAAGAGTGGAATGGTGTTCTCAATCACTATGAATCTATGACTCACTCAAACCGTAGCTCAAAGAATGAAGCTTTGACTTGGAGAGGGAGAGTGAGGCGAGTGGAGCTCAAAAGTGCCTTTTGATTTTTTGGATTGGAGAGAGAGAGAGAGAGAGCACGAAGTGGGGTGAATGCCTTTTATACAAAGGGCTCAAAAAGACTCGTTGACCTGTCTGGACACCCTGCACCAGCACTGCCAATCGAGCCATCGACACTGTCGGTAGGGTTTCTGACACATTGTCAAAGATCTGTAGAGCAAGGGTTCAACCCGCACCGGCACTGCCGATCAAGGCATCGACACTACCAATGAGGCAGGCACAGAGAAGACAAGTGGTTTCTGGAGACCCTGATCAGCAATGCCGATCAAGCCGAGAGAGACCGAGAAAAGCAGTTCTGTGGAGAGGGGACCGGCACTACCGATCAAGAGATCAGCACTATCGATGAGCTACAGCCTGTGATAGATAGAATGAGTGGCTCTTTGGGAGAACCGATCGGAACTGCCGATCAGGCTGATCGACATTGCCGATGAGATACAGCCAGATAGAACAACCCTCTCTGGAAGGAGAGGCCGGCACAACCGATGGGGCCATCGGTACTGCCGATGCTGGCAAGACAGAAGCCAGAGAGGTGTATGGTCACCACAGCGCCTCTGGGAGGGTGGATCAGCACTGCCGGTGAAGGCCACCGGCACTACCGATGAAAGCAAAACTAGAGGGCGACAGAAGTGGTATTTGTGGGAAATTTGAGCATTTGACTTTACCACACTTGTGAATTATACCCCTCTTAATAGTATGGTTTACCTATACTCAAGATTAGAACTCCATAATCTTCATTCTTGTGTGAATTTTTGGACCTTCAATTGGAGATAAATGACTATCTTCTTTTCCCTTTTTGTTTCAATGCATTACATTCATCAATTGAGATAGTCATCTACACACATGCTCAATAAAAACATTAGTGTAAGGATCGAAGGCATACCGAGAGGGGGGTGAATCGGTAAGCCACTCACGAAGCCAACTACCTTCAATTCACACTACTTGAGTCTAACAAGCATTGCAACCTAAACAATTCTAGTAGGCCAAGACCCAACACATGCTAGTGTTCATGATAAAAGCAAGCGCAGAAGCCAAACACACTAGCCTATGCAAGCCACAATTCAACCTAGTTACTAGAGCACACAATTGCGGAATAGTAAAGAGAGGGTCAAGGAATGCTCATTATTTTTTCCCGGGGTCTCGGAAGGATGGCGCCTTCCCCTACTCCTCGTTGGACCACTCTCACCGGAGCTCCGGTCCCTCCCACCACCAAGTGGAGTTCTCGCCCACAAGCCCGCAATCACTCCCCGAGTGAAGACACGGTGTGCATCACTGCTGCTACCAAAGCACAAGCTTGCCTCCCTCGTGAACTTGCCGGACTCCCCAAGCCGACACAAGCGCTCACTATTGATGCCACTTTCATCGGTGGGCTCAAACCGTGTACAAACGTGTGACGGCCTTCACAACCAATCACGATAGGCTCAATCACCGAAACCTAACCAGTCTAGGTCTCATCATAGACCAAGAGTAACAACCCAGATCACACCCTCAAGGACACCCTAGCCTTAGATGTGCAAGATTGCTCATTGTTACTCTCACAAGCACTCTCAAGATATGCAATATCTCTTCCTAGTGCTCTCCTCTTTTCCTCTTGAACCTTACCAAATGCTCTGAGGTATTCCACTAGCCAAGAGAGATCACAAATACCCCAGCAACGAAGTTACATAGGCTCCCAACATCAAAATAGTCGTTGCTCCACAAAATTAGCTTTTTGGGCCTACTAACTGTACAGTCCGGTCACTGCCTGACCGGACCATTCGGTCACTACAACTCGAGCTCCAATGACTCTGACCCTTCTGCTGACATCTGTTGACCGGACCAAATGGTCAGCTGATCGGACCGTCCGGTCCGTTTCTCTCTCCAGTCCAGAAACATTTCAGTGTTGGCTTCCTCTTTGCCCTGTGCAAGTCATACTGACCGGACCGTCCGGTCAGCAGACCGGACCATTCGGCCTGTATAGACTCTGGCTTAGACAGATTCTTCGCTGAGTCACTGTAGCCTCCAGACAAAACAGACCATACAGTCCGATCACCACTGACCCCTCTGTCCGATCACTTCATCCTGAAGCTCAAACTCCTCGTCCTTGCTTGACTTTGTTTCCCGGCTTCTCCGAACAGCTCCTTGGCTTCCCCACTGTCAACTAGTGCCTGTGATTTCACCGAGCAACCTTGCACATCACCGACTAGACATGACCTAAGAGAATGACCTAGACCCCCTTGATAGTCCGGTTTTTCATATGGTCTCAAAGCCCTAACAACTATGCAAGTGTACCCAACACTTGCTCTATAGCTTGTCCTTAGCATTGATCCATCTTCATCAACCCTTGGACTCCATCAAGCTCATCATGCCTCCATGCTTGTGGTCTTGTCATCAATCACCAAGGCAACCATCATCCATATGATTTGTAACAGGGTTTAGAGATGATTACTGCATAGACAACACTCATGTAGATATTAGCCCATAATTTCATAGTTGTCATCTATCACCAAAATATTCATACCTTGGGGATCCAATCATCAATGGTCATGAGGCTTACAATCTCCCCCTTTTTGGTGATTGATGACAACCACTACTTATCATAATCTTAACAAGAAACAGCCAGCCTAAAAGAGCTACACTACGATCGAGAAGAACCATAACCGCATAAGAGAGAAACGCACAAGGTCCTACTCAAACAAACATCATCTAGAGATACAAGGAAAAGAGAGAAAAACACACTCTAGATGATAATGCATGCATGTCATGATAGGATATTAAAGAACACATAAGGATATGCAATACAAGACATGAATGATGATATGCAGTAGATTAGCAAGGCAATGCATAGGAATTACAAACAAGCAATCATCATCATGAAATCATACGCAAGCATATAAGATAATTAATGAAAAAGAACACTGCATATGAGAATAAACCAAATGAGATTAAAATGAGTCAAACACAAGCGAATAAAAACCATGACTCATCAAAATCCATGAACATCAAATAACTCCATCAAAATAAGATCCAAATGTATCTAACTCCCAAAACCAATGTACATGTATGCTCCCTCTAGATACATGCTACTCTTGATCACGCAGGATCACACTCCCACTCCCCCTAGACCTAGGACTACTTCTCCCCCTTTGGCAACAAGCACCAAAAAGTGGGAAAAGTGAACATCTAAGCGCTCGTGGTCGAAGGAAGTGGTGCAACGACGTCCTCTGAGGGCTCTGCTCCTGGCTGCTGTTGTGCTAGATCCTGCTGTGCTCCCTGAGCCTGTGCCGCCTGAGCATCCAGCTGCTCAAAGAAGTCAAGGTCCACAGGCGACTCAGACCCTTTGTCCTGCTCTGCTGGATTGACTGTGGCGGTCTCCTGAGCTGAAGTCTGGTGAAGGATGAGATCCGCCACATCCTGCTGTGAAAAGCCTCCGTGGACTAGATCCTCTGCTACCTGCGGTGTGAGTGTGTTGACTATAGCAGTGGAAGGTGGAGTTGTAGCTGTCTTTGGAGCCGCCTGAGAGTCTGCACGAGTGGTGTGCACTATGTCTGAAAATAGACTCCTGACTGGTAGGTGCTGAGAGGTGGATGGTCCTGCCATCTACGAAGTCAAAGAGTGTGAAGGAGAAACAAACAGTGCAGACACAGAGAAAGCTGACACGAGGGAGAGCTGAGTTGAAGAGAGTGTCTGTCCTGCTCCCCCTGTCAGTATAACCCCTGAGAGTAACAACCTGTTGGACTGAGTTGCCCTGCTCCCCCTGTTGGATTTTGTTTTAGGATTTCCTAGGAGTAAGAGGGGGAGTGATAGGATTTTTGTTGTCATGGATCGTTTTTCTAAGATGGCACACTTTATATGATGTCATTAGACTAATGATGTTGTTCATATTGCTGACCTCTTTTTCAATTAAATTATATATTTCCATGGTATGCCTTCTACTATTGTTTCAGATCGTGACACTAAATTCTTGAGTCACTTTTGGCGCATTCTTTGGAATAAGTTGGATACAAAGTTGTTATTTTCTATAACTTGTCACCCAGAAATGATGGACAAACTGAGGTGGTGAACTGCACTTTGGGAGCCTATGTTGAGAGCTATTTTGAAGAAAAAGTTGAAGCAGTGGAAAGAAAGTTTGCCTCATGTAGACTGCTTATAATCGGGCAACACATTCTAACTACCTTGCAAGGTAAGTCCTTTCAAGGTAGTGTATGGCTTTGATCCCCGTACTCCCTTTGATATTATTCCTTTATCTACTAATGAAAGAGTTCATATCAATGCTAAAGAGCATGCTGAATTTATTTTGCAAATGCACAAAAAGACTATGCTTAGCATTGAAAAGATGGATGAAAAGTATAGAATTACTAATAGTAAGGTAAAAAGGAATTAAAACTTGATGTAGCAGATTTAGTTTGGTTGCACTTGAGAAAGAATAGATTTCCAAAATTGAGAAAGTCTAAATTGATGCCTAGAGGTGATGGTCCATTCAAGATAATTAAGAAGATTAATGATAATGCATATAAACTTGAGTTGTCTCCCAAGTTTGGGGTTAGTCCAACTCTTAAAATTTTAGATTTCAAATCATACTTTGGGAGAAGAGGATGAGCATGAGTCGAGGACGACTCTATTTCAAGAGGGGGAGGGTGATGAAGACATCACACCTTTGGATACATAGAACACTCCTCCTATTCTGGACTTGCAAGGTCTGATGACTAGAACTCGTGTAGAATGATATAATTTAGAGGTGAGCTCGTTCTTGCGTTCTTTGTTATATATTACTTTTGAGAATGGTTTGGTACCTAATGATTATATTATGATTAGTAACCATGGAGAGGACCAGGAGATGATGAGAGAAGTACTTAGGGATGTGTAGGATCAGCATGGACATGCAAGCCAAGGTGGAGGCCCAACTCTGACTTCGAGTCGGCTTCGGAGTCCAGGACCAGTTCATACTAAAATAGACACCCATAACACATACGAGATCGGATTTGGACATTCTACATATGCACGTAAAGATAAGGAGAAGACATTTTCAATGGTGTCAGTCTCATGTCAAAATTTGTTTGGAGTCATTAGGAATCATGGAAACAAGAGATGATCCAGAATCTTTCCCGGTGCGATGTCACCTGTTTTTGGTCTTTGGGCTTTGTAACCAGTTGAGCCCAATTAGGGGCCCATCTCTAGGGTCTTGCGTGATCCTATGGTATTCATAAACAGCCGTCACCGCTTCATCGATTTGTGAGACCCCAACGCCAGGTAGGGGGAGCATGATGATCGACTTGTTGAGTTCGATGGCCTAGTAGATGCACTTATTTGGCATATCAGGATATTATTTGGCGCATAATCTTTATTGAAGATTCTTCAAGATTCATGGAGACCTTTACAAGTTTGTTGTTATATTTGATAGAAAAGCTCAATCATATTCATGGCAAAGCACTAGTCAGGCAAATCAAGATCAACAACCCACTTGCAAAGCTCTCGGGGGCTACAGTGGAAAATATGTACCTAGGACTCCTCATGAGACAAGACTTGCTATACAAGAAAGGAGATACATGGAAGGTTAGAGATAGAGTCCTACTCGGACATCACATTGTAACTGACTAGGAACATATAATGTAACCCTGCCCCCCCCCCCCTAGATATATAAGGCAGGGCAGGGGCTCTCTCATAGAGACCATATACCCCATCGCATACCACTTCCCACAACTCAATCAAAACAATACCCAACAGAACACAAGACGTAAGGTTGTTATCCTCTAAGAGGCCCATACCTGTCTAAACTTTGCGTCTTTTATGTCCATCGACTCTCAGTCTCGCACATGCCTACATCGATAAATCAATAAATATAGGTCATGGATCATCTATCCCATGACCTACTGCTCGATATACTATCAATAAGATTCATAATACATCTGCAATTTTGTTGCATTCTTCTTTGTTCTATCTTTTGTTCTTGATTCGTAGGCACGATTAGCCTTCTTAACGAGGTCAACCAAGCATCATCGATTGATGACCAGAGGAGACATCGTGCTGTGATTACGGGATTCTTAACATGCTATTTAGAAGCCAGATCTATTTGTGTGTCATCTTCGATCAAATCAACTTTGTAGAATCTTTCAAAAGATCGGGAATCCTTGTCCGCATCAAAAAATCTCGATAACAATCATTAACATTTTAAGTCTACGCATCACATAAGTTTGTACTCTCACATATCATAGGTTTGTGGTACTAAGGCTTTGTTTGGCTCAAAGGAAATTTGCAGGAATGAATTCCTACGAAAAGGAAAGTGATTAGAACATTTAGAACAAAGGAATGGTGCATTCCTTTCCAGAGGAAATGCAACAGTTTGCATGCATTTCACAAGAACTGAAAAATCCACTCCGAGTCAAGGGAACGCGTTGCTTGTGGCTATTGCCCTATTAATCTCTCAAAGCTACTCTCTCCTGCCTCCAAACTGACTTGATATTCAATAATAGTAGCATAAACCATCGGAGATGAAAAAATCAATACTTCCGTATTAAAAGCACTAGAAAACATAAGAAATGTTGGGGTAGTTCGATGGTAATACAAAAAATGTAAAATAGTCTGATTACTTCGAGTTAATGTACTAGGTGTTTCGGCATTGTTCATGATAACAAGAAATGTATTGAACAACAATAATAATATGACTTCTGAAAATTCTCCTGCATTCCAAATAACTTAACGTCTTTATTCCTTTATTTTGGATTCTTATGGTTTTCACACTTTCAAATTCTTGTTTTTTCATTATTCCTACGTTTTTCCTATTCGTGTGTTTTTTGCTCCACTATTCTAAACACAGCCTAAGACCTAAACCTAAACATGTGACAAGTAGGGGCTAATTTTAAAACCAAATGTAGCTTTAAGGTGTCCTATTTTCTCTTGGGAAATATTAATGTGGACTATAATGGATATTATATAATTAATGTTTATCTTATTAATATAGTGAAAGTTACACTTTCTGAAATACCTAGAGGGAGGGTGAATAGGCAAATTTAAAAATCTTGCAAAATTGGACTTACACAAATTTATCAGTCTGACCGGCAGTGCCGATGACAGGGATCGGCAGTGCCGATAGTTGAACAGACAGACGAGTGACAACTTGAGAAACCATGTGGATATGTGCCATGGTTTGCAATATATGTGATGAGTAATTGACTTGAGCGGATTTAGTGTGCTGAGTTGAAATGCGGGAATCCGGGGATTTGATGTGTGTGTGTGCATGATTATTGTTTCGACTAACCGGAGTTGGTGGAGATATTGGTGATATTGCAGGAGATGGGAAATGTGTTTGCTTGTCTCATGATGTGTAGGTCACTGGAGTCGACTTGGCGGTCAATGGTGAGAGGATCGGGCATAAGTAGGGGACTTGGGGCCAGACGATCGGGATGTCGGGTGAAGTCAAGGGTGATCCATACCGTACACGTGGAGAGGCAAGAAGCACGGACGGTTTTGCGGTTGAGCCTCAAAACTGTGGTGGTGATGAAGACAGTGTGTTGACCAAGTCAAGGCGAGCGGGATGCCGGTGCAAGTGACAAGGGGGCCCGATGGACAGGGACCAGGAGAGACTTGCCGGTGGTCAGGCTCTTATGAAGGTGACACGCGTCAACATCGAGAAGTCACGCTTTGAGAAGCGTGCAAGGCAGTTTCCCGGTTTGGGCCTCAAAACCGGTGGCGGCGATTAGAGGTGCACGTGGCACCATCGCGGAGCTTGCATCGAGGGCAAGCAAAGTTATGAAGGGCTCGATGGCATTCGGACGACGAGGAAAAAGATGGATGGTTATGCCCCCGGTGGTAGGTGTGTGTGTTATGTAGGTCAAGGGTAGAGTTGTCATGTGAACAATAGACCCTTGGCCTATATAAGGAGAGGTGTGGCTGGCGGGAGAGGTGCCTCTCTTTCATTAGCCTTGTGTTAGGTCTTCTATTCAAAGTGCTAGGAGAGGACTTCATGTTTAGAGGAGAGTAGTGGGTGTGTAGAGACATCTCTTGCTCTTCTAAATAGTGGGAGGAAGAGGGTGGCTTCCTAGCCTTGTATCCTTGGATCTTGTAAGTACCTTTCTATGATATGAGAAGTATTTTCATGCTCAAGATTTCCCTCTTTCCTTGAATCCCGAAATTCCCTTTTTCCTATTTTTGGAGCTATTTTTGTGGTGATTTTTTATCTCACTTTTGGATGAGTTTTTTATTCAGATTTCTTGAGAAACTTGTTGCTAGGATGAGCTAGAACAATTATCTATGGATCCTTGACCGAATCAATAGCTCTATCACCTTCGATTTGAAGGATTTCTTAAGTTTCCCCGTTTTGGTGTTCTTGGCACAAGATCTGAAATTCATGATGATTCCTTCTGTTTTTGGAGTGGATCTCTTTAGAGGAGGGTCGTGATGTATTGAGGATCATCTGGTCCAAATTTCATGATTTTTGAAGTTCGTTTGGTAGGGTTTTGGCAATTTTCTTTTCCAAACAGAGCTGCTATTTTGACCATGACAGAACTTCCGTGACAACGATGGAACTTCCGTCAAGAACCACGGAACTTCTGTGAGTGACAGTTCTCCCATCGCCCGGAACTTTCGTGATTGATGAAACTTTCGTCAGGCACCACGGAACTTCCGTCGGATACCACGGAACTTCCGTCAGGCTCTGTTTTATGATCTCTCGGATCCTCCTTGTTTCCCTTTTTGTTCCTTTTGTGCTTCCGCTATGGGTCCTTTTGGTTTGAGTCACTCCTAGAGTTAGCACATCATAAGTTGGTCGCCTTCTCGGTCCTTCACAACTAGGTTTAGGTGATTCCATGGTTACTAGGTGATGAATGACAACAAAATAATACTCCCTCCGTCCATGTTTACTATGCAAATTAGTCCGATCGATTTGTCCATTTTTACTATGCGCATTTCTGTTGGCTCCCTTGATGTATGTGTGTGGTAGTTGGGCTGGGCTTGAGGTTAAATACATGGCTCTTCCATTAGGCTAGCTAATTACTCCAGAACACATATGGCCGCAACTATCGCACTAAAAAATTCTGCGCACATGATGCTGACATGCGGGGCCACAGTGGGACATTGCCATATAGAGAAAAGTCCGCATCTAGACCTAAGCTATCAAGAGGAACGAGATTAAAAGGAGCAATGGTTACTCCTTGATCTCTGTGCCTGGATAGAATACGCACTGTAAACATGGATGGAGGGAGTAGAAAGGAAGGAGTACCACAGTAAAGAAACAACTACAAACAAGCTACATAAGTAGATCTAGCAAATAAAGCACGAACAAGAACAAACCCTAATGCAAGAATAAAAACAACAAGTAAATAAAGGAGCACACGGAGACACAAGATTTCTTATTAAAGTTTGAGCTCACAAAAAAACCTATGTCTCCATTGAGAGGTCCATAAAGGACCAGGTCTCTTTCAACCCTATTCTCACTCAAGCGACCATAAAGATCGAGCTTGAGTTCTCCACTAGCAAATCTCTCACTCAAGCAAAGTTGAATGCTCAAGAGTGGAATGGTGTTCTCAATCACTATGAATCTATGACTAACTCAAACCATAGCTCAAAGAATGAAGCTTTGACTTAGAGAGGGAGAGTGAGGTGAGCGGAGCTCAAAAGTGCCTTTTGATTTTCGGATTGGAGAGAGAGAGAGAGAGAGACCACGAAGTGGGGTGAATGCCTTTTATACAAAGGGCTCAAAAAGAGTCGATGGCATGTCTGGACACCCTACACCAGCACTGCTGATCGAGCCATCAACACTGCCGGTAGGGTTTCTGACACATTGTCATAGATCTGTAGAACAAGGGTTCGACCCGCACCGGCACTACCGATCAAGGCATCGACACTACTAGTGAGGCAGGCACAGAGAAGACAAGTGGTTTCTGGAGACCCTGACCGGCACTATCGATCAAGCCGAGAGAGACCGAGAAAAGCAGTTCTGTGGAGAGGGGGTCGGCACTATCGATGAGCTACCGCTTGAGCCAGACAGAATGAGTGGCTCTTTGGGAAAACCGATCGGCACTGGCGATCAGGCTTATCGACACTACCGATGAGATACAGCCCGACAGAACAACCCTCTCTGGAAGGAGAGGCCGGCACTACCGATGGGGCCATCGGTACTGCCGATGCTGGCAAGAAAGAAGCCAGAGAGGTGTATGGTCACCACAGCGCCTCTGGGAGGGTGGATCGACACTGCCGGTGAAGGCCGCCGGCATTATCGATGAAAGAAAAACTAGAGGGCTACAGAAGTGGAATTTGTGGGAAATTTGAGCATTTGACTTTACCACACTTGTGAATTATATCCCTCTTAATATGATGGTTTACCTATACTCAAGATTAGAAATAAAACTCCATGATCTTCATTCTTATGTGAATTTTTGGACCTTCAACTGGAGATAAATGACTATCTTCTCTTCCCTTTTTGTTTCAATGCATTACATTCATCAATTAAGATAGTCATCTACACACATGCTCAATAAAAACATTAGTGTAAGGACCGAAGGCATACCGAGAGGGGGGGTGAATCGGTAAGCCACTCATGAAACCAACTGCCTTCAATTAACACTACTTGAGTCTAACAAGCGTTGTAACCTAAAAAATTCTAGTAGGCCAAGACCCAACACATGCTAATGTTCATGATAAAAGCAAGCGCGCAAACCAAACACACTAGCCTATGCAAACCATAATTCAACCTAGTTACTAGAGCACACAATTGCGGAATAGTAAAGAGAGGGTCAAGAAATGCTCATTATTTTTCCTCGGGGTCTCGGAAGGATGGTGCCTTCCCCTACTCCTTGTTGGACCACTCCCACCGGAGTTCCGGTCCCTCCCACCACCAAGTGGAGTTCTCGCCCACGAGCCCATAATCACTCCCCGAGTGAAGACACAGTGTGCATCACCGCTGCTACCAAAGCACAAGCTTACCTCCCGGGCTCCCCGAGCCGACACGGGCGCTCACCATTGATGCCACTTTGGCTCAAACCGTGTACAAACGTGTGACGGCCTTCACAACCAATCACGATAGGCTCGATCCGTAACCTAACCGGTCTAGGTCTCACCATAGACCAAGAGTAACAACCCAGATCACACCCTCAAGGACACCCTAACCTTAGATGTGCAAGATCGCTGATTGTTACTCTTACACGCACTCTCAAGATATGCAATATCTCTTCCTAATGCTCTCCTCTTTTCCTCTTGGACCTTACCAAATGCTCTCAGGTATTCCACTGGACAAGAGAGGTCACAGACCCTAGCAACGAAGTTACATAGGCTACCAATATCAAACTAGTCGTTGCTCCACGAAATCAGCTTTCTGGGCCTACTAACTGTACAGTTCGGTCACTGCCTGACCAGACCGTCCGATCACTACAACTCGAGCTCCAACGGCTCTGACCCTTCTGCTGACATCTATTGACCGGACCGTACGGTCAGCTGACCGGACCATCCGGTCCATTTCTCTCTCCAGTCTAGAAACATTTCAGCGCTAGCTTCCTCTTTGCCCTATGCAAGTCATACTGACCGGACCATCCGGTCAGCAGACCAGACCATCCGGTCTGTATAGACTCTAGCATAGACAGATTCTTCTCTGAGTCGTTGTAGCCTCCGGACAAAACCTCTGAGTGACCATACAGTCCGGTCACCACTGGTCCCTCTGTCCGGTCACTTCATCCTGAAGCTGAAACTCCTCGTCCTCGCTTGACTTCATTTTCTGGCTTCTCCGAACAGCCCCTTGGCTTCTACATTATCAACTAGTGCCTGTGATTTCACCGAGCAACCTTGCACATCACCGACTAGACATGACCTAAGAGAATGACCTAGACCCCCTTTATAGTCCGGTTTTTTCTATGGACTCAAAGCCCTAACAACTAGGCAAGTGTACCCAACACTTGCTCCATAGTTTGTCCTTAGTCTTGATCCATCTTCATCAACTCTTGAACTCCATCAAGCTCATCAAGCCTCCATGCTTGTGGTATTGTTATCAATCATCAAGGCAACCATCATCCATATGATTTGTAATAGGGTTTAGAGATGATTTCTGTATAGACAACACTCGTGTAGATATTAGCCCATAATTTTATAGTTGTCATCTATCACCAAAACATTCATATCTTGGGGATCCAATTATCGATGGTCATGAAGTTTACAATTAATTCATTCTTAATTGTATTAACGCCAATCACCAAAATAAAGTTAGGAGCCTAGATGCACTTTCACTTTCAGACATCAATTTATATATGCTTGTATTACCATCAATGTATTATGAGTGACATTGAAAATTTATCTACTTTCCTATGTGACATAAAAAAGACTGAAATTCCTTCTATGCCATCACTAAATTTTTTGATGCCTTACATGCCACTACCGTTACCTTTTCCATCCAAAAACATTAAATAACAGTTGAAAAGACAAAAATATCCCCATAAAGCAAACAAGAAAAATTTACTTACATTTCTTTTATGCCACTACACATATACAAAAGAAATATCATAAAAATGATATTTTCAAATAAAATTTAATAATCAACATACACAAGTAGTATCACAAAAATGATTTTTTTATTGGCACTAGTAAGAAAATTCTAAAATGTAATTATGTGTAGTAAACTATTATTTTTACTATACTACTTTTATATGTATGTGTGTAGCACAATAGGAATGTAAAAAAATTATTCGGGTATGTCTTACAGGGGTATTTTTGTCTTTTCTGCTATTAATTAACGTAGTTAGATGGATAAACTAATAGTAGTGGCATGTAGACATAAAAATTTTCACGGATGATATAGAGAGAATTTTGACGTTTTTCATGTCACACAAGAAATTAAGTAAACTTATAGTGACATAAAGAGAATTTGCTCATGTATTATTTACATGCTAAATTACTCAATACAAGACATACCAAAATTGATGGCTTCAAAAAATCTTGAAGATATGTCTTATTTGTTACATGTTGTATTTATTCTAATGTTAAAAAGCAAAGAGGATAGAAGATCTATTTAACACACTACCCTCGTGCTATCTATTTACCTACTGCATTGCATCCATAGCACACCATAGCACACGAAAACACCGTCTGATGAATTTTGTATAAATAACTTCTCAAAATCTATGTTTAGGATTATAATCTCTCTCTTTCACTTATGATGTTGACGAATATATTGAAAAAACCAGATCAACCTGTTTCTCGGTTCTTCATTTTGCAAAACCATATAAACTATTCCCTCTATATCAAAATATAAGCATTTAAAGGTTTGGTCCAGATTCATTATATCTCTAATGAATCTGGATACACCATTGTTCAGATATATAGTAGATGTAATGAATCTGAACATTCTCTCTCCTCTTCTAAAATACTTATATTTTAAGATGAAGGAAGTATGAAAAAAAATCAGATTGAGTATATGGTTCTTGATTTTGCAAAAAGCACAACCCAGATTTTTTCTTCCAGCAGCTAGTACGAAGAAATCAGTGATACGCAGAATTGAAAGCACACAAATAAACCGGCGCGGCGCCGTTAGAGCATCAGCAGTGTTCCGCTGAACCGAACAGCACGGTTCGGTGCGCTTTTGCTCGGTTCGATCTCCTCAATGTGTGTGGGGCCCATAGCTGACTAAAGTATATTTTCTTTCCTGTTTCAGCTCCTCCTTCGCGTGACCTGGAGTGTGTTTATTTTTTGTTCTAAATTTTAGTGGGGTCACATCAATCATTAAAATGCTATATATAATTATTAAATATATATTAAATATAAAACTAATTACAGAGTTGAATGCGTATCAACGTGACAAATTCATTAAGCTTAATTAAGTCATCATTATGAGATATTTACTGTAGTATCACATTATCTAATCATGATCTAATTAGTTTTAATAGATTTGTCTCGTCATTGTAACACCCTGATTTTCAAAATTTGAAATATTATAAAAATTTTCTTGAATTAGTTAGGAAATTAATAGTTTACTAGGAAAAAGAATTATTTTCATTATTTTCTAAAAGAAAATAATCGAATATAGGTTATTTTAAATTATTCATTGTTGCTTTTTATTTTGATTAGTTGCATTTTGTATGTGTTGGTGTGCAAAAGTTATTTTTAAAATTTGTGTGGAATTTGTGTTATTATTTTATTTAGGAAATACCTAGTGGAAAAAAAACTAGAAAGGAAAAAAAGGAAATTAAATCCCTAGCCAGCTCTTGGACCTAATTCCCTCATCTCAGCCCAATTTCCCCCTCCTCTCTTCTCTCCCTAGGTTCTCACCCTGAGGCCCAACTTCCTCTCCCCTCACTTCTCCCTCTCCTTCGGCCTAGGCCAAATTCCAGCCCCGCGCGGCCCACTCCCCTTCCCCCGCTCTCTCTCCCAGCCTGCCCGCGCACCCCGCCCAGCGCTCGGCCCAGCCGCCCCCGTGCCTCGGCCCACCCTGGCCCGCTCCCGCGCCCGCCACGGAACCCTAGCCGCGCCACCAGCCCAGCCCCGGCCGCCACCGCCACCCTTGGCGTGCGTGCCTGGCCACCTAGGGCACCGCGCCCTATAAAAGGGCGGGACCCGCGTGCCCCACATCCCCTTTCCCCACCCCGCCGCATCGTGCCGTCGCCAGCCGCCGCCTAGCGCCCACGCCTCGCCGCAGCAGCGAGCCAATGCGCCGCCGCCTCGCGCTGACCTGCCTCTGGCCCTCCCCCGGCCACGGCACACCCGAGTGAGTTTCCCCCACCCCCGCCGCGTCCCCCGCACCCCTTCTCACCGGCCACCGTGCGCCGGAGCGCCCCCCGGCAAGCTCCGGTCGGCACCAATGGCCGCCGCCGCCGTGGTCCACCGTGGAACATGGTCCATGGGGTCAACCCCGGTCCACGGGGGCCGTAGACCCAGTCCACGGGTATTTTAGGGTTTTAGAATTTAAAATTAGTTCATTAATCTAGATTAATGTCAGATTTACACATAGGCCCCTCTCCTTTTTATAAATTACTTTTGGTCCCTAAAATTTTCATAAACTATATTTTATATGTATATTTTACAGTTTAGTCCTTATTTGTCTAAAATTACTTTTAGGTCCTTTAACTTGCCTGTTTTTATGTTTTAACCCCTGAAACTTCAAATAGCCATAACTTTTCAACCGTAGCTCAGAAATGAGAAATTCTTTCACCAAAGCGATCGTAGTGTTTAATATTAATTATTCATATTGTTTTATATTATTTTACTAAATTATTATTTTAACCCTAGAACTTTAAACATTTGTAACTTTTTACTCGTAACTTGGATTGAGACGATTCTTGCAGTCACGTGACCATAGCAATGCGTACTTTTTTTTATAGTATTGTTTTTATTGTAGTTTGCTATGGTGTGGTGTGTTGTTTCTTAGTTTGTTTGTATACTTGTATTTTCGGTGTGACGTTGAGGAGACGAATCGCTGTTAGAGAACTTTCGGGATCTCCATCTTGAAGACTTTGAGCAGTAGCAAAGGGAACCAGGCAAGTGTCCTTACTGCATTTTGAACCTATATTTTACATTTCTCTCTATCTCTATGCATGCTTATTAATATTGAATTCCATGTGTCATATCCTGTTCCATATTATTCCTTGTCGCCTGGGTTCTGGTGTAGCTTATTAGGAAGGGTACGTCATGCTTAGTTTGCTATGTCGGGAATGGAAGTGTCTAATGTTAATCTTGACTAATGGTTCACTTTAACATAATGATCATGAGGGATGGTTAATCCTTTTTAGCAACATGGAACCTACGTGATCCAAGTAGTAGGGTGGCAAGGATGGTGCGGGTATGCACGTGTACTCGGTATAGTACTGTGGAATTATGGTGGTACCTGCTTGGGATCACAAGAGTAGTTTGTGGAGCGGCCACCCAGGAAAACCGCGCAAAGCACAGGGCTGATATGGGTAGGCTTGGTTTAGTATCGAGGTGTCTTCCCAGTTCTGTGAGCAGTCGAGGAAGGACGACGGGACGATTTACTCTCGGACTTAGGCGATGGACGGTTTACTCCTAGCCATGGTGCCAGAGGGGGCTTCTGTAGGAACGGTTTAATTCCGCAGCGATGAAACCTTAGCGTGGATTGTTTGCAAGCTGGGAAGCGCTCTGAATGACCTTGTGGTGATCTCTTGGCCTCACACCTACGGTAGTGTGATTTGGGTAACAGGGAGACTTTAGTCACTGACGGGTGATGGAATCACCTACCTGTGGGTAAAGTTGTGCAACCTCTGCAGAGTGTCAAACTGTTATAACAGTCGTGCTCATGGTCATGAGCGGCCTGGATCTTCACACATTTAGGAAGGTAGCCAAGTTTGGTTTGGGCGGTGTAACGCCTGGATCTTCACACATTTAGGAAGGTAGCCAAGTTTGGTTTGGGCGGTGTAACCTGTAGTGTGGATTCATATGGGCGGTTTAACCCATGGTTTGCTACAGGCGGTGTAACCTGTAGTGTGGTTTCATATGGGCGGTTTAACCCATTGTTTGCTATAGGCGGTGTAACCTGTAGTGTGGTTTCCTATGGGCGGTTTAACCCATGGTTGGTTATAGGTGGTTTAACCTGTAGTGTTGGATAGATGAGATAATTTGGGAGAACTTTTCACCTAGTAAGTACGAGTGCTTTTCAAATGGTCTTAGGTGTAGTGCTTATTTATGCAAATGAACCCTTGTGTTAGCCTTTCTTCTATTAAGCTTGCATGTCATATTTTCCCCCACTTGCTGAGTACGGCATGTGCTCACCCTTGCAATTTCCCTTTGTTGTTGTACTATAAACTGCTGCTCAGAAGATAGAGATATGGACTACATTGATGAAGACTACTACTAGGCGTGCGTGCCCCCGGTCGATTTCCTGTGGTGTTATGGTGTCTTCCGATGTTATTTGTCGAGAGAGTCGATTTAGTCTTCAAAGATAATTATTTACGTAATAATGGTACGCTTTATTAATGATATTGGTTATACTGTTATTCACTTTACTGTCGATATGTGTGAAACTTGTTCCTAGACACACATATGATAAGCACTTGGTTTTGTCCTTAAAACCGGGTGTGACAGAAGTGGTATCAGAGCCGTGTCGACCGTAGGACGCTAGCTTAGATAGAGTGGTCGTGTTCTAAGATCTATTTTGCAAACTACAAACTATTTTCAAAACTCTTTGGCTTAAAATTATAGTCTTGTTTATTCACTTCTGTTGTTGATCTTGTTTTACTGTTCGGCTTACAAAACCCTTTTACTAATTCATCTCTCCTATTCAAAATTGCTTAGATGGCCCATACCAAGAAGACTTGCCACAGATGTGATCAGTACCCACGTGTTTGGTCTTCACCAGCGCTTGTCCAACTCGGATTTGATGAGAAGTTTGGGATAGAAGAGGCTGAACAAGAGATGGTGCCACCACCGAGTCCACCACCTTATCGTGACACTCGACTCCTCAAGGATGCGGGAAATAATGCTGGAAGGCTACCTCACATGCTTTGGGAGATCCTACAATAGTTAGGTTACGAGAAGCAACCAGAGTATTGTGGTACCCAAGTGACCTATGAAGGTTCTGAGCCTGTATGGAAGGTTCAAGTTCACATTTTTGCTCCAAGGCCGCTCAGAAGAACTTTTGAGGTGGAAAGGATTCATGAGGTCATTGCTCCACGGAAGACTTTCTCTGCCGGGATTCGTGATGCCGCTCGTCAAGCTTGCATGGTCATTCGCTCCCGTTATCGCCAGTATTTTGAAGATACAGAGTATGCTTATTTCCCTCAGCGCGTAAGTGGATCCACCTACATTCACGCAGAGCCTGTACCTGGACAAGGACACACGAAGTTTATAAAGCAAGTCACTCTTACCACGGTGATTTCCAGGGAGTTGGATTCAACTACGGAGGAACTAGGGTTTTGGCAGGAGAAATATGAGGAGGCAATGAAGACAGTTCGCCAACTCAAACGACATTTGCCGGATGATGTGGACCTACCTTCACAGGAAGAGCTAAAGGATGCAACTCCTTCCTCACCACCTCGCAGAATGGCTAGTCGTGCCCCACCAGCTTACGTCATCCCCAACCAGGACCAGGATTAGGAAGTTTATCCCCGAGTGCCTTCATAGGCATCAAGTAGTTATATGAGTCGAATAAAATGTAATAGCGTAGCGAAAGAGAATTTTAGTGTTTGCACGTCCTTTGGTTGGTTTGCTAGTTTGATTGGTGTGATGAGTGTGATTTGAATCTTTTGTAATGAGTGTCGATGTGATGCAAGGCCTATCTTGCAACCACATCCTTATACTATACTTTTACTCCTACCTTATTAGAGATTAATTAATCGGGGTATCTTTTTATCTATCTTTTTATTTCACACCTCTTTTCCTACTTGACCTTATCATATCCTTGCACTTTACCTATAACTTCCACCCATTTTTGCTTATCGTATCCCGACCTACATCAGATGGTGAGAGGTGGGAACCGCAACATGAACAACAACCATGAGGAACAGGAGCAGCCACCCCCGCAGATCTCCATGGAACAACTCATGGCCATGCAGACACAACTTCTCCAGAACATGCACCAGACCCTGGTGCAGACACAGCCCAACAATGTCCCAGGAGCTGCTCCCCCGCCTAGAGACAAGCTTGGAGATTTCTAACGGACCAAGCCCCCAACTTTCTCTCACTCTGTGAAGCCCATGGATGCAGATGACTGGCTAAAGACTATTGACAAGAAGCTGCAAGTCACTCAATGCAACAACAGGGAGAAGGTGTTGTTTGCCGCACATCAGCTCGTTGGACCCGCTACTGATTGGTGGGATGCTTATATTGCAGCCCATGAGGAGCCTGGTAGTATCAACTGGCATGAGTTTCAGAATAGCTTTAGGTCGTACCATGTGCCTCAGGGGGTAATAAGGCTGAAGAAGAAGGAGTTCTAGGATCTGAAGCAGGGATCCATGACCGTAAGTGAGTATGTTGCTCGTTTCACCCAGCTATCTAGGTATGCCCCAGGAGAAGTGGACACGGATGAGAAGAAGTGTGAGCGTTTTCTTGATGGGTTGAATGATGGTCTCGCCTATGCACTTGAGGCTCGTAACTATGCGAACTTTCAAGAGATGGTGGATAAAGCTCTAGTCCTGGAGAATAGAAGGTCGAGGATGGATGGCAAGCGTAAGCTAGAGCATCAAGGTCAGCAAGGAGGCAGCAACACTAGGCCTCGCCCTGGATCATCTTCTGGTGGATCCGTATTCTATTATGGACAACAGAGTGGACCACATAGAACTCAACCTGCAGGTCAGGGTTTCGTTACCCCTCAACGTCAGTTTCAACGTCCTAACTCTCAGACGCCTCTCCCGTCAGCTCAAACTCAGCAGAGGACTAATGGCAATCAAACCCCAATGACCAATAGGAACTGCTACAGGTGTGGAGAAAAGGGTTATTTTGCTAACCAATGCCCCAATTCACAGATGCACCAACCTCCAACCCAAGATGTTGCCCCAACACCCAACCGCAATGGAAACTCTGTCCTGACAGTAGCCAGGCAGAACTATGCGAGTGGTCGAGTCAACCAGGTTGCTCTTGAAGATGCTCAGGAATCTCCAGACGTTGTTCTTGGTATGTTGCTCGTAAACTCAAACCCTGTTGTAGTTTTATTTGATTCTGGAGCATCACATTCATTCATATTATCCAAATATGTGGCCAAGCACAACATTCCCATCACCTTGCTCCAGAATAAGGTGATAGTTAGTTCACCTGGAGGGGAATTGAAAGCAGAACATGGATGTCATAAATTAAGTATTAGCATAAGGGGGGTAGACTTTACTACGAGTTTCATCGTTTTGGGATTCTAAGGGTATAGATGTGATACTCGAGATGGATTGGTTAACCAAACACAAGGGGATCATAGACTGTGCTAGAAAGGCGATCAAGTTGACACATCCTAATGGAGCAGAAGCGGAATATGTGGCAAAAACATTGCCGCACGACAAGGAAAGGTTAGACAATGATGCACCCAACGAAATAAGAGCCTAGTTTCCTTCTTTCTTTCCGATCCTATCCGAATCTCGGGACGAGATTCCTTTTAAGGGGGTAGATTTGTAACACCCTGATTTTCAAAATTTGAAATATTTTAAAAATTTTCTTGAATTAGTTAGGATATTAATAGTTTACTAGGAAAAAGAATTATTTTCATTATTTTCTAAAAGAAAATAATCGAATATAGGTTATTTTAATTTATTGATTGTTGCTTTTTGTTTTGATTAGTTGCATTTTGTATGTGTTGGTGTGCAAAAGTTATTTTTGAAATTTGTGTGGAATTTGTGTTATTATTTTATTTAGGAAATACCTAGTGGAAAAAAAACTAGAAAGGAAAAAGGGGAAATTAAATCACTAGCCGCCGCCGTGGTCCACCGTGGACCATGGTCCATGGGGGCAACCCGGGTCCACGGGGGCCGTAGACCCAGTCCACGGGTATTTTAGGGTTTTAGAATTTAAAATTAATTCATTAATCTGGATTAATGTCAGATTTACACATAGGCCCCTCTCCTTTTATAAAATTATGTTTTGAACCTCAATTTTATGCAAAACCCTACCATTTTATATTTAAGCCCCTAGTCTTTTCCTAAATCATAATTTAGCCCATGAATTTTATAAAAACACCCATGTACATGTCTTAAATTATATTTTAGTTTTGTAAATTTACATAAACAACCCTATACCTTCTAGTAATTTTATTTTAGCCCTAAATTTTTGCAGGTAATAATTAGGCTGGGCATTTTTCATCTAGGCCCCTAAGCTTATAAATAATTATATTTTGGCCCTATAAATTTTACAATTAAGCCCTTGAACTTTTCCAAAATTACTTTTTGGTCCCTAAATTTTATACAAAATATATTTTCACCCTGATATTTTACAATTTAGTCCCTGTACTTTTTATAAATTACTTTTGGTACCTAAAATTTTCATAAACTATATTTTATATGTATATTTTACAGTTTAGTCCTTATTTGTCTAAAATTACTTTTAGGTCCTTTAACTTGCCTATTTTTATGTTTTAACCCCTAAAACTTCAAATAGCCATAACTTTTCAACCATAGCTCAGAAATGAGAATTTCTTTCACCAAAACGATTGTAATGTTTAATATTAATTATTCATATTGTTTTATATTATTTTACTAAATTATTATTTTAACCCTAGAACTTTAAACCTTTGTAACTTTTTACTTGTAACTTGGATTAAGACGATTCTTGCACTCACGTGACCGTAGCAACACGTACTTTTTTATATAGTATTGTTTTTATTATAGTTTGCTATGGTGTGGTGTGTTGTTTCTTAGTTTGTTTGTATACTTGTGTTTTCGGTGTGATGTTAAGTAGACGAACCGCTGTTAGAGAACTTTCAAGATCTCCATCTTGAAGACTTTGAGCAGCAGCAAAGGGAACCAGGCAAGTGTCCTCGATGCATTTTGAACCTATGTTTTATATTTCTCTCTATCTCTATGCATGCTTGTTAATATTGAATCCCATGTGTCATATCCTGTTCCATATTATTCCTTGTCGCCTGGGTTCTGGTGTAGCTTATTAGTAAGGGTACGTCATGCTTAGTTTGCTATGTCGAGAATGGAAGTGTCTAATGTTAATCTTGACTAATGGTTCACTTTAACATAATGATCATGAGGGATGGTTAATCCTTTTTAGCAACATAGAACCTAGGTGATCCAAGCAGGAGGATGGCAAGGATGGTACGGATATGCACGTGTACTCGATATAGTACTGTGGGATTGTGATGGTACCTGCTTGAGATCATAAGAGTAGTTTGTGGAGCGGCCACCCAGGAAAACCGCGCAAAGCACAGGGCTGATATGGGTAGGCTTGGTTTAGTATCGAGATGTCTTCCCAGTTCTGTGAGCAGTCGAGGAAGGAGGACGGGACGGTTTACTCTCGGACTCAGGCGATGGACGGTTTACTCCTAACCACGGCGCCAAAGGGGGCTTCTATAGGAACGCTTTAATTCCGTAGCGGTGAAACCTTAGCGTGGATTGTTTGCAAGCTGGGAAGCGCTCTGAACGATCTTATGATGATCTCTTAGCCTCACACCTACGGTAGTGTGATTTGAGCAACAGGGAGACTTTAGTCACTGACGGGTGATGGAATCACCAAACTGTGGGTAAAGTTATGCAACCTTTGCAGAGTGTCAAACTGTTATAACAGTCATGCTCACGGTCATGAGCGGCCTGGATCCTCACACATTTAGGAAGGTGGTCTATGGGTGGACTTGGTGGGTAGCCAAGTTTGGTTTGGGCTGTGTAACCCTTGGTTTGCTACAGGCGGTGTAACCTGTAATGTGTATTCATATGGACGGTTTAACCCATGGTTTGCTACAGGCGATGTAACCTGTAGTGTGGTTTCATATGGGCGGTTTAACCTATGGTTTGCTACAGGCGGTGTAACCTGTAGTGTGGTTTCCTATAGGCGGTTTAACCCATGGTTGGTTACAGGTGGTTTAACCTGTAATGTTGGATAGATGAGATAACTTGAGAGAACTTTTCACCTAGTAAGTAGGAGTGCTTTTCAAATGGTATTAGGTGTAGTGCTCATTTATGCAAATGAACCCTTGTGTTAGCCTTTCTTCTATTAAGCTTGCATGTTATATTTTCTCCCACTTGCTGAGTACGGCATGTGCTCACCCTTGCTATTTCTCTTTGCTGTTGTACTATAAACTGCTGCTCAGAAGATGGAGATATGGACTACATTGATGAAGACTACTACTAGGCGTGCATGCCCCCGGTCGATTTCCTATGGTGTTATGGTGTCTTCCGCTGTTATTTGTCGAGAGAGTCGATTTAGTCTTTAAAGACAATTATTTATATAATAATGGTACGCTTTATTAATAATATTGGTTATACTGTTATTCACTTTATTGTCGATATGTGTGAAACTTGTTCCTAGACACACATATGATAAACACTTGGTTTTGTCCTTAAAACCGGATGTGACAGTCATTCAGAGAGAACGTTATGAACTGGGTTTTATCAGTAATCTATATTTAATACGTCTAATTAATATCACAATATTCAACAGGATAAGTCTAAAAATCAGAGGGGTGAAAATGAACATACATATGATTTGTGAAGAAGCCAACTGCTACCATCGTGAAATATCTCGATTCGGCTTTGTTCGAACCATATTTGGAGTACAATTTTAAGGACTAACACAATGTATTTGGTTCGGTTTTACATTCACATGATTCGCTTTTTCTCTACGTTGTGGCTGCTCTTACGGTCTCTGGAAGAGACCCTCTGGAGAGTCGCACCCGGTTTCTTGGATGCTTCCGACCGGGCCCCACGCCGTCCCGCTTTCCGAACAACCCTCTCCTCCCGGTCACCACCGTCACCCGCCAGTCTCCGAGCGTCTGACCGCGGGTCCCACTGCCACACTGGTTAGAGTCGACACGCTGCGCGTCACATGCGCGCAACAGCGCGTGCCACTCTTTCGCACTCGACCCCCTCCTTTCCCATCAAATCTCAGAACCACGCTGCCTCGGGCCCACCGCCACTGGCCCACTCAGTCTCTGACTGCAACGCCCGCTACCGAAACAAGAAACCGAAACAAGATTAGCGGGTCATGCAGGGGCTGTTTCCCCAAATGACGCGGCGCTGTAAAAGAGGCCCGCTTTATTACCGTTTTACTACTCTCCTGACGCGTGCGTGCCCCTTGCTTCGCTCTTTCTCTCTCTAGGGTTTTTCCCCCACTTCAGCTTTGCTTCCCCACCTGCTCGCTCTGTTTCTCTCTCCCCGTCACCTCTCTTTCTCTCTCTCATCGGCTCCAATGGCGGACGCCGACGCCAAGCCTCCGCCTCCCGGCGACGCTGCCGCGACGTCTCCGATCCCCCCCTCCGATGCGGCGACGGCAGCGATCGAGGAGCAGCTCGCAGGCCTCGGCCTCACGGTCGCCGGCGGGGGCGCCGGTTTCGAACCCTCGGGGTGGGACGACAGCCCTGTCCCCGTGGACATCGGCGTCGAGGAGGTGGTCTCCTTCACCGGCGATAAAGTGCAGGCGGCGGCTGCGGCGGTGTCGTCGCCGGTGGGGGATGCGAGGGTGCGGTACCCGCAGCGGCCCGGGGAGCCGGATTGCAGCTACTACGTCAAGTTCGGGACCTGCCGCTTCGGGACCAAGTGCAAGTTCAACCACCCGGCGCGGAAGAAGAAGAGCAAGGTGGGCCGGGTTGGTGGCCAAGCTCATATGTGTGTCGATTTTTCCTTTTTTTTTGGAGAGGTTTGATCTGGCTCTGGTGATGGCAATTTGGGGGTTCGGTGGTTTGCGGAAAGGCTGAAAAGGGTATCGGGCCTTTTGCTTTTCGTAGTTTTCGTTTTCTCCGTCTGTTTGTGACATTGTGTTGTTTTCCTTTGTGCGCGTGTGCAGGTGAAAGGGAGTGGGGGCAGCAGCGGCAGCAATAGCAGCAGTAATAAAGCCTCTTCCCCGGACGATGATCAGGTTGTTAGCCCATATATAATTGCTGCTTTATGTGTGCGATCTTTTGTGCATGTGTGTCTGTCTAAATCTGGCACCTCAAATGCAACAATTTCGCTGTCCTGCTTGTTAATTCACGGGGTGGGGCGCAGGGGGGGGAGGGGGGGGGGGGAGTGAGTAGCCTGATTACGGATGTAATTAGAGTGTGCCACCTATTCAAGCATCTGGTTGTTATAAACTGGTATTAAGCTCCTTTGATTGAGTATTTGTCACTTAGTGGGATAAATAGGCACCTGAAACTATGCATATGCATGAAATCCACAGGTCTGTTTGTCTAATTTCCTTCAGTATGCTTTAATTTTGTCTTCTGATTTGGATGATAAATGTCCCTATGATGTTCGAAATGTGATCCGTACATATATTTTTTTGTCTATGACTATCGTCATTTTAAAGTTGCAATGTACGAGCTAGTTTGTATTCTCTTCAGTATTCATTGTTTTAGGGTGACTATGAGAACATGTAAGACATCTTATATTCCATCTTGTTATCTTGTGCAACTTACTGTTCATTTTAGAAAGGAACTGGTGACCTTCTTGCTTATTATCAGGAATAAGCAAATGAAAAAATGATCAATGACCAGAATGATGTCCAACTTGACTTGGGACGAGTCGGGTAAGAGAGACTTGAAGGAGTGGGATATCCCTAAGGAGCTAGCTATGGATAGGAGCGCTTGGAGACTAGCAATAGACGTGCCGGAACCGTGATCCTTTTTTTCTTCCTTCTTGCTTACTTGTTTTTCTTTATTTTGGCTTTTGTTCCTTTTGTTTCCCTTTTTTTAGGTTCTTTTTCTTTCTTTTGGCTTTTGTTTCTTTATCTCTCCTTTTTTGGGTTGCCTTGGGTTTCATCTCTAGCCTACCCCAACTTGCTTGGGATAAAAAGGCTTTGTTGTTGTTGTTGTTGACCAGAATGGCGTCCAACACTTGAAAAAGCTAGCTAAGTAGGTCTCATTGTGCAGTATACTTAACGAAGAGACTAAACATCTTTCACAAGTTAGTCCTATTGGTTAAAAAAACAAGCTACTCCCAATATTTTTCTTGTCTCCATCTAAATTTGTAGCATTGCCCCTTGTCTTAGTCTTAGTGTACAATCCAACATGGTACTATAGTAAAATATCATTACCAATCTGTAGATGTATGTTTTTTAATCTGTTTAGTGCTTTTCACTTTTCTTGCCTTTGGATGGCCTATGTACTAGAATGTGGGAAAAAGGTAGCGTGGCTCAAATTGGAAAGTTTTTCTAATCTGTTTGAGCACCTAGTTGGATATCTATTTCATAGAAATCATGTTTCGTGACTGTCCTCAGACAACACTTTGATAGCCATCCCTGCCATACAGAGCTTGCACTACTTCGACATTCCTTACTCAGGGTTGTAGTTTTTCTTGAAACTTCATAAGTTTCTAGTCCTTGATTTTCCATTGATTCATTGCGTACTGTTGTAGCAAACTGATTCATTGCGTACTGTTGTAGCAAATGTAACACTGGAATCCTTATGTTATAAACACATAGTTTGCTTTTGTAAGCTTTGTTGTTGGGAAGTTCCAGTGTGTATCTTACAAGGTGTTAACGTGTTCACTGTCTATTGATGATAACTTTCCTTTATAATAAACTAGCACCAGCTGCATTTGACCATTTGGAATTCTATATTACGACACTATAGCCATTGAATATGCTTTTGATGTTGTTCACAATTTTTTAAAAAAACTTTCATTCAGGCTCCTAAAGAAGAGTATGAACGTCTCGCTTCAGATATTTCAGATTCTTCGGTGAGTTGCTTTTATGTACATGTCAGTACTCCATCGTGAAGGGGTAGTACAGAAATGGTACAAATGAGTAGCCAGTAGTGGATGCATGTCAGATTAACGTACATTTTGTCAGATTAACGCCCATAATTATAGGATTTGTTTCAAACAGTAGGTTGTAAAATGAAACATATTGATTTTGTGAATAGTTAAAGTGAGGAGAGGCATCATATGATAGGACACATCCTATGTGTGGTCAATTTTGCTTGACTTGCCATTTCTTTTTATTGGGTTTACTTGATGTAGGGTTAATTAGTGTTATTTTTCTTTCAATAGTAGAATAGTACGATGAAGTATATATTTCCTTCTAATTTCCTGCAGGGCTCTGATGATAAGGGGAGTGCATCTAACTTGGTTCAGCGTGGTGATGACAAGGGGAGTGCGTATACTACAGAAAAACATAGGAAGACATCTTATGAGGTCAGGTTTGCCTTCCAATATAGTAATGTTATTGTTAAATTGTCTTATTCCTCAGATAGGTTTGGTATCAGTATTGTTCCAATGTACATGCAAACTGTGAAATGAGAAAAAAAAAGTCAAAATGTTATGTCATGGACACTATCATGTGATGTGATGGCTGAGATTTCTTGATACATGTAACACTATTCGAAGTCTAAAATTGCATACCTTATTGACAGACTTCTGCAGAGCCTGAAAAGGGATTTTATTTCAGGAAATTAGATGAGACAAATGTCACCAAGCATAAGGTAAGGAGCTTATAACAGTGGGCTCTAGTAGTATTTGAAGCATCTATTGTCAAAATTGTTCTATATTTCCCCCATGCATGTTAATTTAATCTGCAGGATATTTTAGCAAACTCTATCCTTTGCTTTGAAACTTCCAGAATCAGACCATGCAAGTTATGTGTTTTAGCATAACATGACAAGATACATTCAGTATCATCATAAAAAAATCACCTTCATGACCATTGCATAAGTTGATAATCATTTGAATGATTTGTATTATATGGCCTTCATTTTATACTACCTGATTATTTTTGCCTGCCTTTTCTGACTTTTCAAGATTTCGAAGGCCGCCAAAGATAAAAGAAAGGAAAATGTTACAGAGGGCAGTGCCCAGGAGGAATGCAAGGTTTTTCTTTAACTTTTAACCATATTAATGAGTTTCTTGATTGAATTTGTGTGATTAACTGAGAGCTTATTTGTATTTTTCTTAACGTTATTTTCTGTCTAAAATTGACTTGTTAGTTATATTGAAAATACCTTAGTACTCATTTAATTGGTGTGGGGGCTGAGGAGCGCGGGGGGGGGGGGGGGGGGGGGGGGGGGCAGCTCCATGAAATTGTCTACTAGCTGCTCTTCTGTCTTGATCTTCTGACCTGAACTAAACCAAGTAGATGACTAGTGTTCCTATGTTAAGTCTCCACCCTCACCATCTCGAGGTGTAGATGCCTAGGTGGGCTTTCAGAAACTTTCTTGTTTGGTGATTGTTTTTCCATTGTATTCTTTGCATCATTTTTTGGCAAGTTAATTTCTTTTGTTCATCATGATAGGTAGTAATGCACAGCACAAACTTGTGCACATATAGCTTGTGTAAAATCTAAAGTATGAGGTAGGAATTGGATCTTTCATGACAAGAAGAATATTCTTACCCTGTTGGATCTTCCAGTATTATGGAACGCCAGGAGGTTGCAAATTTGGGAAAGCTTGCAAATACCTTCACCGTGAGGCAAAAGGGAAAACAGAGGCTGAAAAGGTGGATCTGAACTTTCTAGGTCTTCCATTGCGTCCAGTAAGTCTTTCTTAGTTCTGCAGCTTATATCCTCATTCATACCATGAAGTGTAGAAGTACCAAATAGCTTCAATTATGCAAAGATTGTCAATTCACTCACCAAATTAACATGAATACTTAAAAATGTGAATGCATTCGTGAACTTGGTTTACCTTTGTATGAAAGTGAAAGTTGAGAGTCGATCTATTTGAAAGGTATAACTTCTGACAAATGGTAAATGATGAACAAAGTATACTATCTTTTTGTATCTTACACAGTTTCGCTTTTAAATTTGAAGATTAAAGAGAGTAACTGGTGCACGCTTGATATTTCTTTTGAAGTCATTTCCTAAATTTTATATTTGAGAAGATGAAGAATATCTTCGTATTTCTATGTATGTCCATGTTATATTCCTTGATTGAGATTGTTAACTTCTTGCAGGGGGAAAAGGAATGCCCATACTATATGCGCACTGGGAGCTGCAAATATGCTACAAACTGCAAATTTCATCATCCAGATCCTAGTAACACATCTTCAAAAGAACCAGTGTTGGAACATGAGAATGGTGATACTCCACAACAAACTGTACAAGGACCCTCTCAGACAAGTGTTCCAATATGGCCTGACCAGAGAGCAATGAATGAGCATCATGTTCCTTTTCTAGCTCCAGCGCAATCGTACAATGCAGGAATGATGCCACCTCAAGGAGTGTATCCATCTCCTGACTGGAGTGGGTTCCATCAGGTAAATAGGCTCATTTCCTTCACTTGCTCTTGCATTGAGTATATATGGATGAGTTAAGTTAGTTTATGTTGATGTTGTGTTTGTAATGTTAAGTCCTAAACTCCTTTCATTCCTATTATTCTTATACCATTTACTGTTTATCAGGAACTATACATATATAAGTTAGGATATGTCATGCTTACCTCTCATGCCTAAGAAGGAAGTAGTACTGCTTCCATAGTGGGGTAAAAGTTGACCAGAGATTTTGACTGAAATTGGTTAACATTGATTTTTTATTGTATATATTCATAATAGAATGTTGGATGTGATATCTCCAGTTATGACAACCTAAAAATTTACATGAACTCAAAAGGACTGCAGCCTGATATATAATAACTTGCAAGAAACTAATTTTTGTTAATCTTCAATTTTGAGATTAGAAAAAAAAGTGGTGCTTTTCCCTGTTATCATAGCCAGTTTGGTTCTTTTTGTGTTTTGTTTCTTGGGTTCTAGAATGAATTTTATGCTAAATTTTATCGCACTTTACATGCTAAATTTTATATGTTCATTCATGTTTTTGTGACAATTTTGAAGCACTGCAACATGCTGAACTTGTTAATTGGCACAACTGATTACATGTGGAACATTGCCTGCTAGTAATTATACCAACAGAGAATTGATGTGCGGCATAACTCCTGTATACTTAGTATTTTGCTAGTTTTGGTTGCAATCAATGAGCGTAAAGTTGAAATATATTCTGTTTATTATACAAGAAAAACTGTGCGATTATGTCTTCTGTTTCAGTTCCTCAATTCCTTTCAGATCAAAAGCATTAGTTTTGCTCTATGCTTAACACTGATGCCTTCTCTTGGATAACTATTTGATGTGCTGGGCATTTTTTTTTTCAGATTCCTTTGAATCCATATTACCCTCCTGGTGTCCCTTTCCAGCATTTTACAGCCCATCTTAATCATCCGATGTACAAGACAGCAGATATACCAGGACATCAGCAAGTGGCTACTGATGACTATCCTGAGAGACCTGGCCAACCTGAATGTCAGCATTTTGTAAGAAGTGGTTTCTGCAAATATAAGATGAAATGCAGATATCATCATCCAAGGTCCCGACTGCCTGCACCGCCACCAACAGGTCTTAGCCCTCTCGGCTTGCCTATCAAACCTGTAAGTTCCTATCTAATCAGTTTATTTTACCATTAAGATGATAGCCCTCGACCTTGTGATCAAACATGCATCAATGGTAGCTTGATGTAATTTTGTTTGAATTTAAAGAATAGAAAAAGAAGGATCGTCCTCTTATGTTTTACATGTTGTTTAGTTCCTAGTTTAACTTGTGCTACGCACAACAAATTGTTAAGATAAATCTGGTCTGATGAGTTTTTCCTTGTTTTGTGCCAGGATCAACCTGTATGCACATATTATGGTCGCTTTGGTGTTTGCAAGTATGGTCCAGCTTGCATGTTCAACCACCCCTTTAATTTCGGCCCTCCTGTACATGCAGCAGGACCACCTGTCCCGGGCCAATACCCTACACCAGCAAACTTCACCGTTTAACAGGCATGAGATGAGCGATGTTTCGGTCGCCATGATGCTTAGTAATAACTTACCACTTGTAAAATAGCACACCGAAAGCTGTACTTGGATGGCGGAGAGATCTGGCTTGCAATTCGCAACGAAGTTGCATGCAGCTGGGTACATTGCTGATGGGATTCATGAAACACCATTCAATCCTGTGACAGTTCTGCTCTCTTGGTTGTACAGCACGTTACAGTTCGTACATAACTGCCTGGACTCGAACAAATTCTCCCTTTTACATGTTTTCTTTTCAGTATAAGCCAATGGAACACCCACTAAGAGCAAACCGCAATGTGTGAAAAAACCAGTCCTTACGCACTAAATGTTCTTTGGTAGGTCGCTCATAAACATTGCACAACCGGTCCGAAACATCCTGTGTAAAACCACTCACCTGATATTATATCCATTCCCTCTAATAGTCATTGATTAAAAATTAAACTGTGGACCCAGTAATTAGATCCCTCATGCTAAACATAACTGAGCGTATGATACGTGGGCCTTGAAAAAATAGGAGTGTAACATCATACCCTTTTCCATTGTATGTCGTTCAACTTTAGAAAACTTTTCTCACCCTCGTTTCTCTGTACTCGCTCTGCAGATAGAAAACCCATCGCCAAATGCCGAGTTCGGCTCCTCTGCAGTGCGCCCTGCACATATTAGGTGCAGCGCGAATTATGGAGTGACACGTGTCCAGGTGATCCCAATTAGAAATCAGTTATTTAGAAACAAATCTTCGGTATACTCATTGTATATGCGGGCTGCGCGGCAAATACTCATGCCGACGTAAGTGCACGGGAGTGAAATCGTTCAATGCTGTCGCCGTCAACATCGTTGTCTCGTGATCACGCATGTGTGATCGCACGTGAGTGGAAGTGAAATCGTTCGACGCTGCCGCCGTCAACATCGTTGTCTCGCGGGATCGCTCGATGCTGGCCGCCGTTGATACCGTTGTCTGATTGGCACACCAATCTCCTCTCCTATTCCCCTAATTAAAATTATTTCAATGAGAGACGAGAGAATTGAAGAGATAAACTACGGGAAGAACACAACTGCCGCAAGAAGAATGATTGGAGTAGTGTAGAGAATGAACTTACTTCGATTTAGGAGATTAGCAAGGTGGTCTATTCAATACAGAAGATGAGACGAGGAATCCGTAATGCCCTCTCTAGCCCTATCTTCAACTCTCACGTTGAACAACTTTCTAGGAGCAAGAGATCACATCAGTTTGTAGAACGCGTATTAACCAGGTGAAGAAGGGAGAGTAGCTTGATTTGCTTACGCAGGAGGACGACAGCTATAGGTCAATCAGACTAACGATCTCTATGGTGGCGACGTCGAAATCGAACGATCTTGCTCTCGTCAATGCACCCGTCTGCACGAGTATTTACCACGAAATTAGTTTTTAAATATATAATTAATTTTTAATGGGACCACCTAAAATATGTGTCACACCATAATTTGCCCTGCACCTAATATGTGCAGGGCGCAAGGAGCCGAACTCACAAATGCCATAGCACGTGAGATCCGCCTCTGCCCTTCTCTCTCTTACCTACTCGCAAGATCTGCCGCCTGAGGAGCCCCTCGAGGAGCCCGACTCCTTCGCCTCCCGGCCGACGGGCGCTGCCAGAGCCATATTGATGGTCTCATGCGCGGGACACGGGATGGCGGCGATGTGGGCTAGCGCGCAATGCAACGCGATGAACGGAGGGGGTGGGGGCGTGGGGCTGGTTGCGCGCGGGAGCAGGGTGGCATCGCGGGCGGAGGCGCTGCCTGGCGGTGAGGTCACTCCCTCTCTTTCCTCTGGCCTCTTCTCTTTTTCTCTCTCCTTCTCAAGGCACAGATTCGAACTAGCCATGGATAGCGGCGGCAGGTCGGCCCAGATCAGAGCGATGATGGCCATGTCCTGCCTGTGCCCAGCCTCGCTGTGCACGTCATGGACTCTGCTTCCTCATTGCTGGTCGCTGTCGTGCGGCACCGGCCAACTTGCCGGTGTACGTCTATGCCAGATACGGCCAGCTCATCCACGGATACATGGCCTTGAAGATTTGACTCAAGATGTACACCATCTTCAGTCGCATGTCGCAGAGGTACTTCATGTCTCACCAGCCCCCCAAACCCTCCTCTACCTAAGATCCCCAAATCCCAATGTAACTGGCTGCAACAACGGCATGATCGAATCATTAGAGATAATTGGAGCTGGAATTCTATAATAGGCAGGTCGAAGCCTTTCTTGTTTTCTTTTTTCCTCTTTTTATGTATATGTATGTACATGATCTTTGTCAAAGTCCAGCAGCGTGTATCTTTTCTCATATCCTCCTGGTGGTGGATCAGCTGTAGTACTTGATTAACAGGTTTATCTTCGAATCATTTCGCATTGTTTCCACATTCATGATCTTTCTTGAATTTGATGCTTTTCTAGACAGATCTGATATGCTTATAGGAATTGAAATTATTTTAAGTAGTTGCTTATGGAGATTGGTTGCAGACCATGAGCATGGACTCCTCAAAATGATCAGATGCTATAATTTAGTTGAAAACTTAATTGTGCATCTATATTTTCTTCTCAACATTATGATGGGGCAGGGAAAAGAATGATAACTCAATGTGTGGTGGTGGCAGGGGGAGCAGGCACAAGACCAGAGCATTATAGATTGATATGGACCAGCACATCCGGCACCTCACCTTGTTTGGGTGGGAGATGATGCATGTCTCTCTTCATTTGACAGTCTTGGTGTTGAGGTTGGTGCATAACACCTTGCGTTATTCATTTATCCCTATGATTTGAAAGCAATTAGATTTACATTTGTGTGATAGGCTGTGCGCGAGACCGATAGTCGATGGACACACAAGACGTAAGGTTTAGACATGTTCGGGCCTCCTAAAGGATAACAACTCTATGTCCTGTGTTCTATGGTGTATTATATGGTATAATACGGGTGTCTATGAGAGAGCCCCTTGTAAGGACCGAAGGCCTACTGAAAGGGGGGGGGGGGGGTGAATTGGTGGGCCGACCACGAATCCAAATACTTCAGTTTCAGCTTCTAAAATCTATCGAGTCATTGCAACCTAAACAATTCTAGTAGGCCAAGACCCTACATATGCTAGTGTTTATAATGCAAAGCAAAGCGCAGAAACTAAACACACTAGCCTATGCAAGCCACAAGTCACCCTATCACTAGAGCACACAATTGCGGAATAGTAATGAGAGGGTCAAGGAATGCTCATGATTTTTCCCGAGGTCTCGGAAGGATGGCACCTTCCCCTACTCCTCGTTGGACCACTCCCGTCGGAGTTCCGGTCCCTCCCGCCACCAAGTGGAGTTCTCGTCCACGAGCCCGCAATCACTCCTCGAGTGAAGTAACGGTGTGCGTCACCGCTGCACAAAGCACAAGCTCGCCTCTCTCGAGAACTTGTCGGACTCTCCGAACCGACACGGGCGCTCACTATTGATTCCCCTTCCAATGGCGGGCTCAAACCGTGTACAAACTTGTGACGGCCTTCACAACTAATTACGATAGCCTCGATCACTGACACCTAACCGGTCTAGATCTCACCATAGACCAAGAGTAACAATCTAGATCACACCCTCAAGGACACCCTAGCCTTAGATGTGCAAGGTAGCTCCTTATTACTCTAACTAGCACTCTCAAGATATCCAATATCCTCTCCTAGTGCTCTCCTTAATTCCTCTTGGATCTTATCAAATGCTCTCAGGTATTCCACTGGCCAAGAGAGGTTTCCAAGACCCCAGCAACGAAGTTATATAGGCTCACAACCTCAAACTAGCCGTTGCTCCATGAAATCAGCTTTCTAGGCCTCAGACCGAACTTTCCGGTCACTGCCTGACCGGACCGTCCAGTCACGGCAAATTGAGCTCCAACGGCTCTCTGCCTTGTGCTGAACTCCTGCTGACCGGACTGTCTGGTCACTAGACCGGACCGTCCGTTCCACTTTCTCTCTCCATTCTAGGAAGGTCCGTAAATTGCAACCTCTCTATCGTCCCTGCACTCCTACTGACCGGACAGTCCAGTTAGCAGACCGGACCGTCCGGTCTGTACGGAGTCTCCTGCAGTCAGAGTCCTTGCTCCTCGCGCTAAGTCCTGGAAAATTCCACATAGTGACCGTACAGTCCGGTCACCTCCGACCCCTCTGTCCGGTCACTGTCCAGAAGCTGAAACTTGTGTCCTCGCTTGAATTGGTTTGCCGGCTTCTCCGAACAGCTCCTTGGCTTCTCCACTGCCACCTAGTGCCTGTGGTTTCACCGAGCAACCTTGCACATCACCGACTTGACATGACCTAAGAGAATGACCTAGACCCTCTTGATAGTCCGGTTTTTCCTATGGACTCAAAGCCCTAACAACTACTCAAGTGTTCGAAACACTTGCACCATAGCTTGTCCTCCGCTTTGATCCATCTCCATCAACCCTTGGACTCCATCAAGTTCACAAGCCTTTATGTTTGCGGTCATTGTCATCAATCGCCAAGGACACCATCATCCATATGATTTGTAATAGAGTTAAGAGATGATTCCTACATAGACAACACTCGTGTAGATGTTAGCTCACAATTTCATAGTTGTCATCTATCACCAAAACATCCATACCATGAGGATCCAATCATCAATGATCATGAAGCTCACAATCTCCCATTTTTTGTGATTGATGACAACCACTACTTAATTAAAAAAACTTTAATGAATAACCGGACTAAACAAGCTACACAAAGATCGAGAGAAACCATAACAACATAAGAGAGAAAACGCATAAGGTCCTGCTCAATCAAGTAACATCTAGAGACATAAGGAAAAGAGAGAAGAGCATACTCTAGATAAAAATGCATGCATGTCATGGCAATATATTGAATGAAAGCATAAGGACATGCAATGCAAGACATAAATGATGAGATGCAACAAGATAGCATGACAATGCATAAGATTTAAAACAAGCATTCATCATCATGATATCATACACAAGCATGCAAGATAATCAATAAATACAAGCACTATATATGAAAGAAAATAAACCAAGTGAGATCAAAATGAGTCAAACACAAGCAAATGAAATCCATGACTCATCATAATCCACGAACAACGAATAACTCCTCAAAAAAAGAACCAAATGGTCTATCTCCCAAAACCTCGTAGCTCAACCTAGATACAAGCTACTCTCGATCGTAACAAGGTCACACTCCCACTACCCCTAGACCTAATATCTTCTCCCCCTTTGGCAACAAGCACCAAAAAGCCAACAAGATGGGAAAAGATGAACATCTAAGCACTCGTGGTCAAAGGAAGTGGTGCAGCGACGTCCTCTGTGGGCTCTGCTCCTGGCTGCTCCTGAGGTGGATCCTACTGTGCTCCCTGAGCCTGTGCCGCCTGAGCATCTAGCTGCTCAAAGAAACCAAGGTCTATAGGCGACTCAGACCCGCTGTCCTGTGCTGCTGTAGTGACTGTGGCAGTCTACTGAGTTGAAGTCTGGAGTAGTATGAGGTCTGCCACATCTTGCTGAGAGAAACCTCCACGGACAAGATCCTCTGTTGCCTGAGTAGTAAGAGTGGAAACTGCGGCAGTAAGAGGTGGAGCTGAAGCTGTCTCTCGGGTGGTTTGGGAGTCTGCACGAGTAGTGTGGACTATGTCTGAGAACAGATTCCTGACCGGTACGTGCTGGGAACTGGAGGGTCCTGCCATCTGCGAGCTAGAAGAGTGAGGGTGAGACAAACAACGCAGACACAGAGAAGGCTGACACGGGAGAGAGCTGTGCTGAAGAGAAAGTTTGTCCTGCTCCCCCTGTCGGTAAGACCCCTGAGAGTGACAGTCCGCTGGACTGTGCTGTCATTAGTGCAGTGAAGGGTCCTGGCTGAGTCTGCAGCTGCTGAAACTGGGGAATCACTGAAGGTCCTGGCTGCTGACCGGCCTACCTCTGAGTAAGCTCTGTCATTTGAGTCACTAGAGCGGAGACAAGGGCCATCTGATGACACTGAAGCTCTGCATGTCCTCTGATCAGTTCCATCATCTGACGTCTATCCTCTGACACTCTGTATAAACTCATCCAACCGTCCTACAAGTGCTGTCACTGTGACAGTGTCCTCAGACTGTGAACCTGTCGGCTGGGGAGGCGCTCCTGTACTGGCTGACTCAAGAATCACCGTCTCTGGCTGAGCTACCTGCTCGTATAGTACCGGTGACTCCTGCTCCTCCTCTCCTATATGCTGGCTGGAGGTAGACTGGGATCCCCTGGGGACTCTAGGTGAGTAGCTGGTGGTCACCTGAGGAAAAGCGTCATACTGCTACTCCGTCACTAGGCCCATCCTCCTCAAGAGATAGCAAATGTAGGGCCCGTAGACCAAGTGACGTCCTCCAACCCTCTCAAAGATCACCTCCTCCATCTCTCCAATCAGAAGGTCTACCAAGTCAAATGGCTGCCTCCTCAGAATAGCTGCTACAACCCACTGATGGAGAAGTGTGAACTCCTCTCTGTACCCTGACCTAGGGATGATAGTCCTGGTGACTATCGCTCTCACCACCTTAGCCTCTGCAGTGAGTCTCGCAGGCTCTCTATCAAACCCTGGTGTGTGCGGTGGTGGAAAGGCAATCAACACCATCTCGTCTATAGGCATCTTCCCTCCCTAAGGTCTACAGGGTGGTGCTAGTGTACCATAGGCACTCCTGTAAAGTATGAAGTCTGAAGATAGGAGTCTTAGGTTATGGATCAAATCCTGTCGAGTCACACGCTGTGGCTGCCCTCTGAACAAGAACCAGAACTCTGAGCGATCTCTGGCAACCCACAGTGTGGCGTAAAACTCTAACCAGCTCTGCTAGTCCTGGCAAGTACGTGAAGTACTGCTCCATGTTTGTGCCGGTGGCCCTCCTTATGGCCTCGTACATCATGTACTGCTACGGCCCAAAGAGTCTGTCCTTTCCTCTCAGGCCAAGGTAGCGTCTTAGACCCTCACTGATCCTCCTCTAGAGGCCTGTCCAGTACCTCTCTCCAGCAGCAGGGTCTCTAGGGACTGTAACCCACTGCTCAAAGGGTACCAAGTGAAGTGCCTTAAGGTCCTTTGCAGGAACCCTAAGGATGTCTGGCTCTTCGGCTGCCTGTACCAGTCTCTGCAGCCTCCTCGTGCACACCTCACAGGTGCACCTCGGGTCTCCTACCCGGTGAGCTGTCCTCTAGGGAACAGTCTACTCTGACTCCTCCTCCTCAACCAGCTCCTCAGACTCTGACTCTGAGGTCTCCTCTCCAGTCTCCTCCTGCTACCTAGAGGATCCCTGATCCGCAGTTCTCGACGATCTCCCCTGATGGGAAACTGAAGTACGCTGCGGCCACGGCGGTGGCACAACTCCAACTGCTAGAGGTGCAGTCCTCTGCCTGGTGCTCCTCCTCAAGCCCTGGTCCTCGGCTAGCTGGCTGATCCTCAGACGGGAGCCAGGTGTCCTGCGTGACTGTTCCATGGCGTCCAAGTGCTGAGCCAACCTCCGGGCTCTCTCTGACTCTGGGTCCAGTCTCGGTCTCTTCTTGCTCTTAGGCTTCTCAGACATCTTCCCTTTACCTTATCCTGTCCTGACCCTGCCATGTCTGCCTGCTGACTGTACTGCTGTCACTGCATGCACATAGGTGTAGATGGGATAAGCATAGAATCCTAATACATCTACAAGAAAAGCACCGCTAGGAAAGAATACGCAATAGAAATCCTAGCACTGAATGAAATACATGATCACTAGACAATTAAGCAAAATAACAACAGTGATCATCGACTATATGTGGCTGGTGTGAGTCATCTAGTGTACAGTCAAAATAATGGCAAATAATTCTAACTGTAGACTAGACAGGAGGCAAACTCTAGACATGCAATTAATAGATAAGCATGAATTCAATTGCATCCTAGGTTGAGTCAATTAGCTAATTAATGCAACTAATCATGAGCAGTTAATTCAATTGCATCAATTAAAACTAACTACTTGAATTGTGGTATAATTCGATGAATGGGAGAATAGTAGCAATACCCCGGGAGGAAAGTTGATGTGCCGAGAACAAGGAACACCTTGGGCTTGCTCCGATCATCGAGAAAGCTCAAAACTTGAAGCTTTTTGATGTCGGCAATGGAGGTTAAAGGAAGGAGGGGAATCCTTGCCCTAACAAACGGTGGTGATAGAGCTCGGCTCTGGGGCGTGCGCACACGAGAGTGGGGATGGCGCTGCTACTGGCGGCTCTGGAGGTGGTGCGGCGCGGCGAGGCGACTAGGCGCCAGCGCGACTAGAGGCGCGTGATGATGGTGGCTACTCTGCACGAGGGTGAGCGGGGCGAGCACGGGCACGTGCAGGAACGACCGAGATCAACTCAAGGACAGATCGATGGCTCAGATCGGAAATCGTATCGCGTGATCAAGCGAACTGACCGGACGGTCCGCTCACTAGACCGGACTATCCGGTCACTTCGAGGAGCCTGGAAATCAAGGTTCTGGACAACAGAACTGCGTGCAAACCGGACCGTCCGGTCTTTACCGAAAGAACCGTTCGGTCTTTACCGGGAGAACCGTCCGGTCTCTATTTCCAGTTTCCCGAAGCACTTTGTATTGCTACACAGATCGGACTGTACGGTCATATGACCGGACCATACGATCACTTCCAGAGAAATGCTAAGTCAAGGAAATTCTCCATTTTCCAAGTGCCCTCGCTAAACACACAAAGGGACACCGCACTTGGAATACAGAGGGAACTCTCAAACACTCTTTTTCAAATAGTGGCACTCTATGGCCTCATAGTTTTCGTAAATGCCAAATGAAAGATTGAGCAAATAAGAACCAAGGCAATAAAGAACCAAAAGGGTATGTATGAGCCTTAGTCTATGAACCGCGCGAGTAGATTTAACCTTGGAGTTCATACGAGCTTGCTCAATGGGCATGAAGCACAATCCTTTCCTTTGGTCACACTTATGAAGATGTAATCTCATATAGAGCATAAGGCACAAATATCTCCAAATGTGACAAGTCTCCTTTGTGTTTCCTATATGATGCATGCAACAAGCATTTTATATATGCAATGAAGGTAAACATGCCTTGTGAATGCAAGCAATATTAATCAAGACACAAAGGAAACCTAACAATGTTAAGTTTGAACCCCTTTCAAGCTTAGTCACTATAAGCCATACCCTTTCCTTGAGAGAAGCCAAACCACCATCTCAAGCACTTCCCCTTACTTATAGCTATCTTGAGTGGGTTAGACATTGACTAATTTTTATGTGTTTTTCTTTTAGTTATTTACACATGCATGGATGCAAAGCATACTAGCCATAAAGGAGTCCTAATTACCATGCTATGCAAGAGAAAGAAAAACACACTATAACTACAAAAAACAAAACGAACACGGTTACCTCCCTCATGAGTAGATAGGTTATTGAGGTCCATGTCACTTGTGGTGGACTTCACATGATCTTCATGAAAGCACTCGGTCCACCACCACCACCAACTAGGTCTTGTTCTTGGGCACTCACTTGTATGTAGCCAATCTCTCAAGATCAATAATGCACTTAGACACCCATATGCTCTTGACCTTTTGCTTCTTGTTTGGTGGTCCCAAAGCTTTGGCTTTCACCTTGCCATCCTTGTTCCTAAAAAGTTTGAAATGGGTGTTCTCATGGAACAAGTTAGCATTAGGTAAAGCAATGGAATTTCTCACCCTTGGACAATCCTTGGTGGCGTGGCCATCCTTGCAACACCTCTCGTAGTAGTAGTCGTCAGCGAGTAGGGGCTTGATCCATTCGGAAATGGAGTCACTCATCCTGATGATGTCGATGGCGGCGGGATATGAGCCAAGTCCCCGGTGGGAGACGTTGTTCACAAGATTTCTTCCAAGAATCTCCTTGTAAATGGCTCTACCACGTGTAAGCCTCTCGAAGCCATCCATCACCATCTTCCTCTCTTTCTTAAGCTTGTGATATTCCTTCAAAACAAGTGGCTTAAGAGAAGAAACCTCAACTGAGGTGGTTAGTTCATCACACATAGTAGAAGCATCACTCTTTGATGAACAAGAGGAGGGAGAGGCAAAGTTCTCAACATTGATGGCCTCAAAAGTAATCTCAAGGGCCTTGTACTTCTCATGAAGCTCTACATGTTCACCCTTGAGTTTGTCATAAGTCTTGTTTAGGGCATCATGAGATGTGACAAGATTCTTGAGCTCACTCTCAAGCTCACCGACACGGTACTTAGCCAACTTACACTCTTTTCTTACCACATCCAACATTTTGGATTTCTTGACGGCGATGTCGCGGGCTTGCTCAAGCATACTCCACAATTCAGCACAAGTGCGCTCCTCGTCATCGCTATCATCACTACCCTTATCCTCACTCTCCCCAAGTTGGCTCGAAACCATGAGGCACGTGGGAGGAGGAAGGAGAGCACGTGGTGATGTGGTCTTGATCATGGCTAGGCCGACCACTTCTTCATCACTTGAGGAGGTGGACTCATCACTTGAGTTGTCGCTTGTCCACTCCCCCACAAGTGCCTTGCGAGAGAACTTCTTCTTGTAGTCTTGGGGCTTGTATTTGCCCTTGAACTTGTCTTTGTTGAAGACTATCTTCATCTTTTGTTTGGCTTTGGGGTCTTCTTCTTCTTCACTTGAATCTTGTGACTTGAATGCTTCTCTCTTGGGGTTTGGGCACTCACGAACAAAGCGATTCTTCAAGACACAATTGAAACACATGCCCCGGGACTTGGAAGTGAACTTGTTCTTGAAGGTCTTCATTTTCTTCATGAGAAGAGCCAAATCCTCGGTCAAGTCACCCTCATCATCATCTTCATCTTCATCATCGGTGTCCACCTTCTTCTTGCCTTTCTTGCTCTTGCTTGATTCTTGCTTGTCAGCTTATAGAGCAAGGTTGGATGGTTGAGGATCATCCATCCCTAGCTGATAGCTCTTGAAGGCGGTGATTTTGCCAAGTACATCCTTCATGGTCTTGGTCTTGAGGCCACTCTGTAAGATGTATGTGATAATGGACTCATACTTGGGGTCTTTGAAAAGCCTCAAGAATCTTCTGATGACCTCCACGGGCTTGAGCTTGAAATCATCCCCAAGTGCATTGATCTCCTCCACTAGCACATGAAAATGAGAATACACAACATTAGCTCTCTCATGTGGCAATCTAGCAAAGTTATCATACTTATTCTTCAGCACATAGTATCTTTCCTCTTTGACATCACTAGTACCCTTGTGGATACTTTGAATCTTAGTCCAGATACCATGTGCTATCGATCTAGCATCCAATCTAGCAAACACATTCTTGGAGATGCATGAGAACAAAGCATTCTTGGCCTTAGCGTTGTTCTTAATAAAGTCAGACTACAGAAGGTTAGCATCTGCAACGGACTCATGGGTCACCGTCCATATCTCTAGATCAAGGGACTCAAGGTAGGCTTGCATACGAGCCTTCCAATACCCAAAGTCTTCCCCATCGAATATGGGAACATTCCCCACCTTTCCTGGCATCCTTACTCAAGGCGGTGAAGCCTCAAATTGAGCACTTGGCTCTGATACCACTTGTAAGGACCGAAGGCCTACCGAGAGGGGGGGGGGGGTGAATCAGTAGGCCGATCATGAATCCAAATACTTCAGTTTCACGCTTCTAAAACCTAACGAGTCGTTGCAACCTAAACAATTCTAGTAGGTCAAAACCCTACGCATGCTAGTGTTATAATGCAAAGCAAAGCGCGAAAGCTAAACACAATAGCCTATGCAAGCCACAAGTCACCCTATCACTAGAGCACACAATTGTGAAATAGTAATGAGAGGGTCAAGGGATGCTCATGATTTTTCTCGAGGTCTTGGAAGGATGGCGCCTTCCCCTACTCCTCGTTGGACCACTCCCATCGGAGTCCCGGTCCCTCCGGCCACCAAGTGGAGTTCTCGCCCACGAGCCCGCAATCACTCCTCGAGTGAAGACATGGTGTGCGTCACTGCTGCACAAAGCACAAGCTCGCCTCTCTCGAGAACTTGTCGGACACCCCGAGCCGACACGGGCGCTCACTATTGATGCCCCTTCCAACGACGGGCTCAAACCGTGTACAAACTTGTGACGGCCTTCACAACCAATCACGATAGGCTCGATCACCGACACCTAACCGGTCTAGGTCTCACTATAGATCAAGAGTGACAACCTAAATCACACCCTCAAGGACACCCTAGCCTTAGATGTGCAAGGTAGCTCCTTATTACTCTCACTAGCACTCTCAAGATATCCAATATCCTCTCCTAGTACTCTCCTCAATTCCTCTTGTACCTTACGAAATGCTCTCAGGTATTCCACTAGCCAAGAGAGGTCTCCAAGACCCTAGCAACAAAGTTATATAGGCTTCCAACCTCAAACTAGCCGTTGCTCTACGAAATTAGCTTTCTGTACCTCCAAACTGGACCGTCCGGTCACTGCCTAACCGGACCGTCCGATCACTGCAAACTGAGCTCCAACGGCCTTGTGCTGAACTCCTACTGGACCGGACTGTCCGTTCACTAGACCGAACCGTCCGGTCCACTTTCTCTCTCCATTCCAGGAAGGTCCGCAAATTGCAACCTCTCTGTCGTCCATGCACTCCTACTGATCGGACCGTCCGGTCTGTATGGAGTCTCCTGTAGTCAGAGTCCTTGCTCCTCGTGCTAAGTCCTGAAAAACTCCACATAGTGACCGTACAGTCCGGTCACCTCTGACCCCTCTGTCTGGTCACTACGTCCAGAAGCTGAAACTTGTTGTCCTCGCTTGACTTGGTTTCCCGGTTTCTCTGAACAGCTCCTTGGCTTCTCCACTGTCACCTAGTGTTTGTGATTTCACCGAGCAACCTTGCACATCACCGAGTAGACATGACCTAAGAGAATGACCTAGACCCTCTTGATAGTCTGGTTTTTCCTATGAACTCAAAGCCCTAACAACTACTCAAGTGTTCCAAACACTTGCACCATAGCTTGTCCTCCGCTTTGATCCATCTCCATCAACCCTTGGACTCCATCAAGTTCACAAGCCTCCATGCTTATGGTCATTGTCATCAATCACCAAGGACACCATCATCCATATGATTTGTAATAGAGTTAAGAGATGATTCCTACATAGACAACACTCGTGTAGATGTTAGCCCACAATTTCGTAGTTGTTATCTGTCACCAAAACATCCATACCACGGGGATCCAATCATCAATGGTCATGAAGCTTACACCCCTGCCCCTCCTTATATATCTGGAGGGCAGGGTTACATGACAAGTCTCCTAGTCGGTTACAATATGATTTCCGACTAGGATTCTATCTCTAACTTTCTATCTCTAGTATTGACTTGTCGTCTACTCCAAGTAATAATCCGAATAGTTATCTTCATGGGTTTTATCTTCATTAGACCCCGGGCCACTCAACAATATATCCAAGTGGTGAAGTATCCCGGGTATATATATCCCACAAGTTGTATTGTAGGACCTTTATTTTGTAGTTTCTCTCTGTTTCAGATAGTTTCAGACAATACAATAGCTAGCATTTCTCTGTGTTTTGGACCGAATGTACTACTATGGGACAAGTCTCTAGTCTCTACTACCTAATAATTGTGAGGTGGTCTTCTGAGCCATCTTTAATCCGTCCTTAATCCATTCTTAATCCAAGCCGTCCATCGTTAATCCATTGTTAACCAGATCTTAATCCAAACCCGATCCGGCCGCGACTCCCTTCCTCCTCCAACCGCGATTCCTTTCCTCCGCCCGCCGCCTCCCCACCCACGCCCTCGACGACTCCCTTCCTCCGCCGCCCTCTCCCTCTCGTTCTCCCCAAACCTGATCTGTCAACTCCCACCCAACCCTCCTCCCCCAACTGTGGTGCCCACTCATCCTCCCCCGGCCGATGGTGCCCAAACCTCCTACCCCGACCGGCGGCGCCCACCGCGCATCCAGCTCTTGCACCAGTCCCAGCAGCGTAGGAACATCCTGCATCTCATCTCCGGCGAGACGGACCACGTCCACGAGTCCGGGGGAGGACTCCATGAAGGCCACCCCGACTTGCTGCGTAGGCCAACCTCCCGGCGAGGGCGAGGTAGAGCGCGAATGCCGCGGCGAGGGAGTCCTTGAGATGCTTCACCAGGAAGGAGAGCTTGGCTTACCCACCACCGGCGTTGTTGTTCTCGGCCGGGGCCACGCGGGACACGCCCAGCACGCGCACGCCAGAGTTCACCATCCTTCCCAGAGGTACTGTACGGTGTCTACTAGCCACAGTTCTGCATCCAGTTCTACTGAGTGTGGTTGCTATCTAAAATCGCTTCTTCACTATTTTTCACTGATGTGTCTCCGGTCAATGAAATAGCTATCAAGTTAGTAAAAGAACAGAAATAGATTGGCATTAAGGAAACTGCAGTCTGCCCACCCATAAAAGCTGCTTTTCATTTTGTAGTTTGCAATGAAGATGCCTATAAAGGATCATTGTAACGAATAGTTTCTATATATACTGTGTACAATATATTTCTCTATAGTATTTTACTATTTTTCAGCAATGGTAGTACTTTGTTTGCTTTATACTTTCAGTAACTTATTTTAACCTGGATCGGCTCCTCCATTGACAGCATATGTTCCACAACCTGATTTTTGTGTTCTCTGTTGTGTTCATGTGATTAGGGAAGAGGGAGGCAAAAGTGAGTGGAAAGAATAATAAGAGAACCTAAGAAAAAATTTCTGGGAGCTACACCCATACTTAGACCAGTAGCTTGTGAATACAAAATCCATGAGCTGGCTGCTTAAAATAGCTCATTTATTCTCTTTTCAGGTGGCCGTGCATTGTTGTAGCTCCAGCTCTGGAAGGGCTCTTTTTAAGATAGCTTATTTGTATGTTTTCAGTTGGTGTAGTGCTCTCATATTTCCTAATACAGTTATTGCAGTTCATGACTCTTGTGTTCTTGCAAGGTGTGCGTGGAATGTTCAAAATCAAATTTGAATTTGAATGTAGATGGAAACAGAACAATATTTGGCGAGTGCAACACTATGAAGGTAGAGGTATGTATCTGGGGGTCGCTAGTGTAAGCCATCTCGGTGTTGTATAGCTATCTCTATTTTTACTCTTCATTTCAACCTGCATTTCTTCCCTTTAAACTCATTTTCCTTTTTTGCACATGATTCTTGGTATACCTGGTGATCTACATTTGTGCCCTGAGCTAGCAGTAGTTTTTAAGTCACTTTATTAGTTTATTATTCTTGTGCTATCTAAAATGTTTTGAATAATTTTGTTCATAAACAATGTTACGTGCCAAATGCAGACTCAAATTTTCTTTTTCTTGTTTAGTTGCTAGAAGTGATTTGACAACCATTTTTTTTGTCAACATTGCAGCTATTGAAACAATGGATATCTCAAAGATATTAACTTCTCAAGGTGGAGAAGCAGTGTCAGTGCATCCCAAATTGAATTTGGCTGCAGTTATTTTTACAGTAAGGCCATGTTGTCTATAAACCAAACGTATGCTTCCTGCTATATGAAGAATTTCAGAAACATTTATATCTTTAGATTTGCAGGATATGTCTGGGACAGAAGTTACAAAAAATAAGGCTATATACACAATAGAAGGGCAGAGACAACTTTTTGCTCTTCTTCAGGGAGCTAGGGGATCAACTGGTAAGTTCCTTTTGTGTGTAGATATTCTCTTGTCTTCTTTAATGTGGTACTTGTGGAGATTGGAACCTTGGTTATCTGGGACAGATACTGCCTAATATGAGACTATTTATGCCACACAAATCTGATTTTATTTCTTGTCTTATGATTTGCTATTGTAAAACCGTGGTATATGTCCGCTACAACACAAAAAATTTTGAACGGTTCATGCATATCCTAAGTTTGTTAAAATTTGCTCTGGTATTACAGCTGTTGTTCTAAAGGAGAAACCTTTAGCCTTGGGTTCATCTGGAATTTTAGCAGAGCATCAACTTCAGGCACAGCTGCAAGAGCAGCACTTGAAGGGGTAAAGTTCAATATTTTATACTTCCTGTAGAAAAAAATATTTTTGTTGTTTCAAAATGCTTCTCTGAGTTGCTAGATTTCTCTTGATGATTTGATTTTATTTGCTTTTGGTTGTTTGCCAGAGCCAACTAACAATTCTAGATGTTGCAAGAAAGACATTCATGCATAGTTTCACTTTCTCGATACTGGCTGCATAATATTATTTCTTTTTCATTTAGTGAAAACTTGAACTGTTTTGAGATAGGACCTTTCGTTTCTTCCTTGACAGTTTCAGTGCTATAGAAAATCAATAACACAGGAGTCTCTGACAATGAGAACTCCCAAAAGGATCTCATAGATATTTTAATATTGCCTTACTGCAATCTACAGTGCTGTTGCATGCTGGCACAAGCTCCTGGCAAGCAACCCTAACATGTTATGCCACACGACCCTAGATATGACTTGTGCATAATTGAGTTTATGAGCTATGAAGGATTTCTAGAGGATGATGATAGTGAGATGTGACTAAGTTGGACTAAAAATTGCCAGCTGCTAGATATGACTAACTGACAACTATTCATTATTCAATCATTCATTTTTTAAAGTTGGACAAATTTCCAAAGAACATCGTGACTCATGGAACAATGCAGGTCCTAAGTGTGCTGCTTACAATTGACAAAAGGAAGAATTTATTATAAGTTGCGTTAATTTATTCCATCAACGGGCTAGCGACTTGGAGGTACTAGCTATTGCATACATGCTCAATCTTCTCAACCTACCGGTCTACGACGACGAATTGCCTCTCTTGCATACTTTACAACTGCTTTTTTCCTATGCTTGTTGGTTGACCTGTATCTGATTCTGCCTACTTCTCATGTCTTTGCTTGATTCGTGTGTGTTTGGTACTGGTTCGATTGGATACCCTTAAAGCTTTCATCACTGTATTGTGTCCACCTAAATTAAGAGAAGTTCTTATCTTTGTGTAGGATGAGGGAGACAACTTCCGAACCTTGTAAGCCAAAAGTTGTTTCTTGTTGCCTTGTGTCTTTATTTTTGCAAGCGAACTGATGCTTTATTTTCTTTAAAGAAGGATCGTAGCTGAAAGATTGACAGCCTAGATAGTAACTATATCAACTTAGTGTGAAGCACGTAGCATGGCGCACCTCATTGTGCACCCAAATCTAGCCTGAGATTTTAGAAACATCGATATATGGCTTGCTCATGTGCATTGAGTAACTTGTTGTTTGCACTCTATTTTGACTTGACTTAGATTTGTGTGCATTGTTTGCTCACCTGGTAGCGTTAAAGGGGTCTTCTACTATTTAAACATCAAATTTCCATCCATTTGAGCACAAGCATCCTTTTTACTTGTGAATAGCCTTACATGTCAAGATATTTAACTGAAGAGGTTCCGATAGATAGGCATGATCACTCGCTTTCATAGCTGCAGCGAGTAGAGACTAGAGAATAGGAGAGCACAACGGAACTGAAGTAATGGCTCACCAGATCTGCTAAGACTTGTTGGAGGTTCTTCTCTACGCTCTTGTGAGGAGCATTGCCTTTTTCCTTGCAAGTTCAATTGTGTGAACAGGGATGTATGTTTCAAAGTCTGTCTTATAAATTGTAAAAAAAAAAAGATTTTGTCTTGTACGTTTTCTTATTGGGGTATTATCTCATTGGAGTTCCAAATCAACCTACTTTTGTCATTATACTTTTGTATTGCTCCATAAAATCCATCCATCATCCTGAACTTAGGAATTAGGACAAGAGTATATAGAAAGAAATGGAATTAGATTTACATAGGTGCACCAATGGTATTTTATTATTTAGTCCGAACTACTCACTAATGTCTTAGCTGATCCTAGACCTTGAATCATGTGTGGCGCCTTTCCAGCAAGAAGAGGGAAGTGAAGGAGCCCATTGCAATGAAGAGGGAAGTGAAGGAGCCCATTGCAATTTTTCTTGACTATAGCAGTGGAGCCGGGGTTTGATAGCTATTGTGTAGGGGCCCATTATTTTCTTCTTGTGCTTTTGATTGGACCAGTTTGGCTTGATGTATTTCTGATTCATGACTGCAGATTTTTACTCTATGTTGTGCATAACTCGTTGAGACAGAGGCAACGACATATCAGTCAAGAGGGCACACAATCTGCCAGATGTGCATAGACGATGGCGGGATCATGGTTGCACAGTAGTGATTGCAGGCTGTGGCGGCTTGCTGCTCCACTTGAGCTGCACATGGCAGGATCAAGGTACCCTTTCATGCAAATCCCAACAATCCCTTTGCTCTTTTGGAGTGTTGAATGTGTTATATGGACAACAACCAATCAAATGTTGCCAAGGTCAATCGGGTAGTGAGAAATCGAGGAGAGTGAGAAAACAAACTAAGATCAAAACGAAAATGGTGGTGCCATCAACAGTAAGGAAATTATTGCATCGATCAACCTCTCCGTGTAACTTTTTTTGTTGGCCAGGTTAAGTGGGTTGATATTTTTAATTGTTTGTGTAAAGACTGGCTGCACTGGAGAAATTTCATTAAAGTAGAGAGGAACACCTCCGGTATGGAACTATGTATCTACATAAATAGATGATGAGTGCGTCCAGTTGAACATATCGTATGTAATTGTAATTAATTTGTTTATTTATGGGATGTTAATCACAATTACTTAGTAAACTCTCCCTCTATCTTATTTATATAATGCATATGATAGATATATAAGTTATAATTTTATTGTCTGTAGCAACGCACGGGTATTTTGACGGTCTTCTGCCCTATTCTTAATTCTTAATCTGTCATCTAATCTGTTTCATTGATTCTTAATCCATCATTAATCCAACGCCTCGCGCCTGCCTCCACCCGTGCCTTCCCCCACCCGTCCCTTTGCATCACGCACAGGCCCGACGCCGCGCCTTCCCCCACCCGCCCCTTTGCATCGCGCCCCTGCCCTACACCGCCGCCCCTGCCCCTTTGCAAGGGGCGCATGCCGTCGCCACCCCGGCCTCTCGACGCACCAGGCTACCGGCGCCCGACCATCGAGGCAAGGCGGCAGATCATTTCCGGCCTCCGGCGCCAGCTCGCCGTCGTGCCACCCTTCGTGTTCCTTGCTCCCGTGTCCTGTTGGGTTGCTTGGCTTCACTGCTCCGAGGGCGCGGAGCAGCCGGATCGACCTCAATTCTGCTAGGTACTGTAGGTTCGATCCCTTTCCCCATCTTGGACTGCTCCCACTTTGTTACTGCCGCTCAAGGAGGAATCTCCGACTCCTTCGTTCTTCTATTATGTTAAATTTGCACCTAGAACCACCTTATAGGGGTTTGTTAGGATGACACCTTTTGCTATTAAAAATGCTATTGGTTTAATCTGCCTGAAGTTTGCGAGTTGGTCAATGTGTCCCAGTCAGTTTCGTTCCTCTCGAGTTCACCAAGATTTGCGTTCCACTTGGATTCATTGTTGTATATGATGTAGGGATGCAACGGATTTGGGTTTCAAAAGTGGAATTTAGATTGGATCCCTCCCTGTTTTCACTCTGGTTTAGTCAATTTCCCCTTCTCATGTTTGCTTTTTGATTCTTGTTCATCCATGGTGCGTAATCGTGGACATCAGTTTGAAGACGGGGCTGGAGGAGGTGAAGTGCAGTGTGTTGATGCGTATTTACTACAGTGAGAACTCTAAATCTGACATACTTCTAATTGATGTGATTCGAGTTGACCTATTTTCAATTTTTTTTTAACTATCGGTGTCATGATTTGTGGAGAGCGAGCAAGTGACATTATGTAATGTACATGCATCTTAGAGTGTAGTTGGTTGAGGCTCTGTGATTTTTTATTTGCCAGAGCGAATGATTTTGCATCTTGTAATGAGATGCAGCTCGGGCTTGTGATTTATACGGAGAGTGAGTTGCATCGTACAATGCATAAGCACGTTTTATGAATGATTAGTTGAGGTTTGTCATTTGTGCATATTTCTTTTTATTGTTTCAGGCCCAAAGAAGCAGTCATACTTGCATATGTTAACTACTTTATTGTAGTAGGTGTGGCTCTCTCCAATTTTGCTATTTTTCCTTTTGGAAAATAAATCACTTACTTTGCATAATATAAAGGTTGAAGTCTAAGTAGATGCAGTTGGCCAAATCAGAGTTGTTGTATACAAGGATTCAGTGCTCCCTTTTGCTAACCAACTTGAGTAATTCTTCTTCTCTACTATCTAATTTGTTTATTTCTCTAAAGTTCAAACAGGATGCCCTGATTGAAAAAAAAAAAGACAACCAAAGCTTCAGCTAACCTCATATTATTGTGCAGCTATTTGCCAGGAGCATGCTCAGGAAAAAGGAGCTGCATCCAAAATAAACAGAATTGATAAATGTTTGCGGATAAGCAAACTTGCATGCAGGTGCTACTGTTAATTATATCAATTCTCTGCAGTATGTTTTTTTTTGTTTCCATGGCCCGCAAGTGGCAGTGTTGCCTTATAGATGCATGTTGAGAAACATATGTTGCTAATTGTCTGTGTTGGTGGATATTACTGAAGATTATTCCTATATTAATGAGATTACAAGTGTTGGATATTGGGATCAGTACCTACAACATGAAAGTTGATTATTGGATACATTAGTAAGAGACATGGCTTATTCCATTATCTGTAGTGGAATGGACAATATTTAAATGTTGGAGCAAGTATGATTTTTTTACATACTGATGATGCTTACAGAAAATGGTTGCTACTGTGTTGCCTGTTAAGGAATCACTACTTCACCTGCACTACCTTTTTTTAGCTCCATTTGTTGGTTCAGCAGTTCACACAAGTTGAAGATACATGCAATTCACCAGAAATTCTTTAATTTTCACTTTTGATATTTGGAACTATAATGTTTAGCAATGTGTGGAGGCTGGGCTTACTAATGCTGACCATGAAGAGATGTGAGATATGGATTGGCTGCTCCCCATGATGGACTCATTAGGTTCACCCTCTCCAGGAGCTTTCTAAAGGTAGAAATCAACTTGACATGGATATCCCAGTAATGTGCAGCAATTAAAGATTCAACTAAATTGTGTGTGGCATGTGTATCTTTAATGCATCTCCATTTTCAGTAGAACATGTTTGGATCCAGTTTTGTTGTTTCATGGAAATTGTAATTGTAAATTAGAAATAGTGTTGTAACTCTATTTGCCTTAGCAATTGACTATCTAAGCAGCTTGAAATCCTTTTCACGAATTTTTATAACTGTTATTGATAAGAATTTTTCTCTGTTTGCCCCCTTCTACAATATTCATTGAAATTGTTTTTGCCTTGCTGGGGAATCTACTTGTTATCTATTTTCTCCCTTCATGGAGGGCTTGCGGGAGCTTTTTAGATATATAAACGTGTAATCCTAAAAATGGTGCACTGCTTGAGTTAACAGCTTGGACATGTTCAATATTATGTTTTTTATGTTTTTTCTCAACTTGATCCTAGATTTCTGTAGTAGTTCCTCTCTTTTCAATAAAAAAAGGACTGAATTAATATTATTACCGTATTACCAGCTGGAATGACACAATGGCTTGGGGCTAAGATCCTTCTTATAAAATTTATTAGTTCTGATTAGAAATTTAGTAAATTTTGAGTGGATTGGTTGCATAAGTTGTAGGAACAAAGAACTGTTCTATAATTGTTTTCCACTTGGCAACTAAAATTTATGTATGAAGTTTTCTGAATCAAGTTGTGAGACATTTAACATATGAAGTATCTAGCAAGGGCATAGCATGTTGTCTTTGATTACCCTGTTTCATCCATATCAATCTATTTTAGTTCACTTCAACTCATATTTTGTTCTGCTTGTAGCAGCTAACAATATCAAGGTTTGCAGTGTTCAGGTCATCTATGCCATTGACATGCACTTCTCCCAGGAAGTGAGAATAACTTGAGCATTTATATAGTAGACTAAAGAATAATCTTGTTCATGTGATCAGATTTGCCTGCATATAGTATCTTGAGTACAACCAAGTTGCTTTTTTGTGGCATTGTCTAGATGCCACATATTCACCTAAAATATGAATTCAGAGTTGCAGAGTTGGCCACCAGCATAATGCTCCAATGACAGGGAGGTGGAGAGTGTGGTCATGTGAGGTAGAATGCCATGATGATGGTGGGGAAGAAGGATGGTTCATCTCTACTCCTTTAAAGAAATAGTAATCATGTCATTGTCGTCTGTGTGATTGTGATCAGTTCTCTTGCTGTTGTAGTGCAGCACACGTGCATCACAAAGGTTCTATTCTTGATCTATAGTACAACATACTCCCTCTGTTCCAGTTTTATTGTCGTTAATTAGTTCAAAGTTGAACTAACCAACAACAACAAAAAGAGAACAGAGGAGTACAAGATATGATTTTCTTTATTTCCTCTTTATTTCACAAAGGTTTTTGACTTGTCATCTCAAATTTAATTTAGTAAAAAATGGTGTGTTAGAATCAGTTGGGGTTAACTGTGACTCAATTCACTTTTGTGGATCGTGCGGTGGCCGATCAGGGACATGCTGCTCAAAGCTTATAGACACTAAAGGAATGGTGATAGCACACCATGAAGAGGGATGAAGCTAGCAAGCTTTGAGTGTTCAAAGCTTGAGGAATTGAGGAGTTTAGGATCTCTGAGGAGGTAGTGCATAGACAAGAAAATCAGCAATTTAGTATTACAATACTACTTTGATTATCTGGTATATGGTATTGAAGAATTAAGTACTTTTTGACATGTAGTTGATTGTATGCTAAGCATAAATCCAAAAAATGGAGGGGATGTACACTAATTTGATATGATATGATATGATCAGTATTTAGTAAATTGTTGTGTCACCAATTTGTTTCATACAATAATAGCTAAATGTACATGAGTTCTATAGAAAAAATGAGATAAATGTTAGACCCATCCATTTTCTAACTGGCGTTTTGGTGAGTTGTCCGAGCTCCTTTCGATGACCCTCATATGCCAAACTTAACATTTGTCAGCAATATGTTGTATTTTAAATATACGGATATTTATATTATATTATTTAAAGCCTGTAGCAATATATGGGTATTTTGCTAGTACAATGCTGATTTATCAGGCCTATCTAGCGTAACTTCTGCTTGCTTGAACCGGTGCCGCACGATTTGTGTAATAACATTGGACGGTGGAGAGTGTGACTGCACGCCTCAACTGCATGTTGGTCGACTGCCGAGGATCTGAATCCCGAGATTGTTCCTCCATCCTCCTCTCTACTATGTCGTTGCCAAGGTTCACATAACCGGTGTGACTGGTCAGCTGGAGTTGCTGAAAAACCAGCTGGTTAACCAGGAAAACTGACCGGCCGACTGAATTACTATAGTATTAGGTTTGGTTTCCTCCAGTTAACCGATTGGGACCGGTTTTTCGATTAACCAGGATAATCGGTTGGTTATTACCGGTTATGTTAACCCTCGTCGTTACTCTCTTTGCGCCACCAGAGCCAAATGCGGATGGCAAGGATGAATAGAAAAGAGGGGAGCTCGAGTCACATGCAATCCACGAGGATGGACAGAAAAAATGGGAGCTCGATTCAGCTCGTTCACATTTGCACCAGCTGAAGGAGGAGGAAGGAGAATAGAACACAGATAAATAACTTTGGTAAATAATGACTGCCTAACCATTCATGTTAAAACCACTGTTTTGATTGCATCATGTCCCAATCAAAGATAATGAAATGGCAAGCCTTGTCTAAAGGGAGCCAAGCCAGCATAAAAGGCTATTTTTGATACTTTAGACCTAGATGACATATTTTCGTAAGTTTAGAAATCCTGGAGGTGTATTTTGAGAGTTTAAGAACCTAGGTGACACCTTCGACATAAGTTTAAATATTGTTAGTGTATTTTACTCAAAAGTTATTATCAAGTTATACACATAAGTTATGAAAATAAATAAATAAATAAGTTGTGATCAAAAGTTATATGCATAGGTTTTGATCAAAAAATCTTAAAACAGAAATATGCGGGGAGGATATTCTTTCGAAAATAGTAAGAAGTGGGCTTGTTGCTGCCTTAAGCAAGTTACGGCCGGCCAATTAGTGGGGCCCTCCGTAATGATCAAAGTCAAAGGTCTAAGAATTGTTGGAAATGGTAGTTTCATAAATTTTAGAACTGGTCTTCTCAAAAAAGAAAATGTTGTAGTGGCGGATGAATTCTTTTTTGTTTAGTCTGAGTTCTTATCTTCACTACTATATAAAAAAGAGTAAAATGTATCAATAGTCATTGTATTTGTCTCATAGTTTTAATATAATCATTATACATATGAAATTACAAATTATGATCAATAAGCTAGCACATAAGTATCGATACAATGGTAGTGACTCAGCATCCACGTGGATGCTTACTTCCGCGAGTGCAACTAAATGGTACTTCATGGCACTTTGGCTCTGTTCAGTTTTTCTGAAATAATTGACATTCTCACTTCCTGATATAACTTTTTCTCTTTCCAATATACTTCTATCTCTATCTCTTTCCTCCTTATTTTCTATGCATCTACATTTTATACTTTTTCTTATTTTCTGTGTCCAATTAAAATGAGGCTGAAGGAGTAGCATATATGATATTGTTTATAGTTTTCTTTTACATTTGTCCTCCTCGATGAGGATAAACTTATCACTGAAGTTGCTGTTTTATATTTTTGACCCACACACATGTTATCATGTCATATAATTGAGATCAAGAAAAAGCAATATTCACAAATCAAAAGTATAAAACAAGATTCTTTTGTGAACTGTACGTTCAGTAAAAAAAAAATATCAGGTTGAGCTCTCCAAATTTACTTAAAACGTGTATTAGATTTTTTGACATCACCAAAATAACAGAACCAAATTATAATAGAATCGCCTTATCACGGAGACGATTCTGTTCCAGGATCTTTCTCGGGTGGCGACACGCGTTGTGACGACGAATAGTACAACACATAATAGAAATAATATAGTTGCAATAAGAACATAGGTAGAGCAGAGAGTTTTGAATAAATCTGAATGCAAATTACAAATCAGAGTTTTAAAAGTGCGAAAGAGAAATAGTTCAACAATAAATGAAATGGTTCGATAAAATATTTAAGATGCAACCGTCCTCTCACGACCATACATAGAAATAGATCCGGTCTTGATCAGTGTCATGTCCACGACATTGTACCGGCAAGCAATAGAGTACTCCTCCTATGGACTACACGGTTCTCACTCGACGTTCCAAAAGTCAACAAACCAGCCTTCTCAGTAGAACCTTCCACCGTAGTGGCAATCTTCACCCCGATCATCTGAAAGCCACATAGAGCTATGCCCTGAGCAACTAATACTCAGTAAGACTGACCCATTAAAATGACCATCTACTTCGACTCCTAAACATGCACAGGCTAAGGTAGGGTTTATGTTGCCAAAAGCCAGCCTAAGAGTGGATCCTTACTTTTCAAGTTTTAGCATCAAGTTAAGTTGTCATGCAAAATAATAAATTTAGTTTATACTATGTGGGATACTTGCTCTATGGGTATCCTTAGATAAGACTAAGTTGGTAGTCGACCGGGTACTTCATCAACGAGGAAGCCGACCGAGTCGGCTTGGAGCACAAGGCAATTAGAGATAGATTTTCTATGTTAAACCTTGTAGACTACGAGTAGGACTCTTCATGTACCCCCTACCGACCGGGATATATAAGGCGACAGGGTACCCCCTTCAAGGGAGACGACATCAGATTATAATCAATACAAATCACAGAATACAGGACGTAGGGTTTTTACTCTCGTCGAGAGGGCCCAAACCTATATAACTCGGCATCTTGTGTTACCATCATAGTTCTTAGTCTCAACGTAACCCTATATATTTACTGCCGATCTCAAGCATCGACAGTTGGCGCACCAGGTAGGGGACAAGGCTCGCCGGGATTCTCCATCGACTACGATGGCCAAAATTCCCACTATTTAGTACTCGCCAGACTTCAAGATCTCCTTCAGATCGCTCAATTTCACGGTCGGCGACAACGGAGCCCTAGGTCTGGAGCAGCACAGGTCCGACTTGGCCGCAACCGTCTCTATGGCGCGATCATCGAGTTTGTCAGATCTGATCCCTGTACTAATCCCACTCGGACTCGAAGAAGCAGATCCATCCTCAGAGAATGACTCAAAGTCGGTCCGACCCTTTGATGAGGGCTCGGTCGGATCAGCTTATTCATACCCCTTACTGTCAACATGGTTGATATAGTAGAAGATCCTTCGGGGGACGAGGACGAGGAGGACAACTTAGAAGATGGTCAGGAAGAAGATGGCCATACAGAAGAACCGCCCGAAGAGGGTCAACGACAGGAAGATCCCCCTGCCCCAGAGTTGTCGCTTGGTCACCGCCGTCGACCGAGAGGGTCGCGCGGATTACGCCATACGCGTCGACTAGGTCTTGGACCAGACATTGAAGTGGATGGCGTCAAGGTCTATCACAACCCTCAGGACAATATCATCGAGGCAAAAACATTGCTTGTCACCTTAATGGCTGATGCAAATTATCAGACCCCAGTGATGATGAAGGCGGCGGCTATGCTCAACGCTGTTGCAGCTCAGGATGCTGCCAGGGACAGATTGCAGTCTATAACAAGCTCTAGCCACGCAACTTCAAGAGGTCGGCATAGGTGTGAAGATTTGAGAAATTCTCTCAGTATCCATGATGGACGAGATACCATCAACTCTCACTAAGAAGAACGCGCTCGGGACGACCGGTGCTAAGAAGAGGAACGTCGCGATCGAAGGACTGACAACCGGCAGAACGACCGACGGGATGATCGGCGAGAAGACCGGCGAGACTCTCCTCCAAGAAACAACCGTGATGACCAACGCTGACAAGACGATCGGGATCGGCGCGATAACAATGATGATGATGATTGACGTCGTCGCCATGATGATGATGTGGATCCATGACACAACCGTCTCCCAACTCCGTCTCCAGACCGGTATAGATGGTCGCCAACCCCCACTAACATTGAAATTGATGGCATTAAGGCTTACGTCCCTAGGCTTCGCATAGCTCGATGGCCAAAAGGATTCAAGCCAGTCCCCATCGAGAAATATGACGGTCAGACCAATCCCCGAGAATGGCTACAACTTTATAGCACAGCAATCCGGTCGGTCGGAGGTGATTCCTATGTAATGGCTAATTACCTTCTGGTCTGCCTTGATCTAGCCGTTCGAATATGGCTCATATCTCTTCCAGAGGAATTAATCACGTCTTAGGGAGACCTCAACAAGAAGCTTATCGAAAGCTTCCAATCTACCTGCAACCGACCGGGCAACCACTTTGACCTCACTCGGATCAAGCAGATGACTGACGAGCCTCTTCGCGACTACATCAAGCGATTCTGCGCTAAGAAGACTGACATCCCCAATGTTCCGGACCAACAGATTATTACTACCTTCCAAGGAGGAATCTGCAATGATGACTTAGTCCGAGAGATCGGTCGGAGGAATCATGACCTCAAGTTGACCGCTCAGGAGTGTTTCGAGATCGCTGACTAGTTCGCATTTGGTGAGTCGGTATTAGATGACATTCGAGGAAAAGGCAAGGAGAAGCGGTCGGACAAGCCCGAGTCCTCCAAGAAGGACAAGAAAAGGAAGTCTGACAACATGGTTCACACGGTCAACCGATTTCAGAAGAATCTTCAGACAAACCAGCCAACCATGGATGATCTTCTAAGTGGCCCGTGCCTCTGGCACCCGAAGGGAAACCACAAAGCAAAGGACTGCTACCGACTGAAAGGTTTTGCGACTGCTGCGCTCAAGGTGGCCAAAGATCCCCCAAGACGCATGGCAAAGACAAATCCAAGGATGGTAGCGACAAGGACGATGTAGGAGAGTTCAAGGAGCCACGTAAGGAAGTCAATTTCATCTTCGGAGGCCTGGATGCCTATGTATCCAAGCGCAAGCAGAAGCTGGAACTACAGGAGATCAACTTTGTGGAACCGGTTGCGCCCCAATTCATGAGGTGGTCTAAAATTCCGATTACTTTTGATCGGTCGGATCATCCCAAGCACTTACCTAAACTGGGTCGATGCCAGCTGGTACTTGCTGCTACAATGAAGGAGGTGAAGTTCAACAAAGTACTCATTGATGGAGGAAGCAGTTTGGACTTAATCTTCACCAAGACTCTTCAAGAGCTCGGTCTGACAGTCAATGACCTTCAACTGAGCTCATCACCTTTTCATGGGATAGTGCCCGGCAAGACTTCGGTTCCTATTGGACAGATTAGTCTCTCGGTTACTTTTAGGAACCGTGAAAACTTTAGAACCGAACGCATCCTCTTCCAGGTGGCCGATTTCGACTCAGCATATCATGCTATCATCGGACGACCGGCAATGGCTAAGTTCATGGCAGTACCGCATTATCCTTATCTCACCCTCAAGATGGCGGGCCCTAATTGAATCATCTCCCTCCACTTTGATCTTTGGAATTCCTTCAATTGCAATTTGCAGAGTTGTGAGATGGCCACTAAGCAGTTGATGTTGTCTGGACGGTAGGAGATCCAGAAGGTAGTCGGCATAGAGGAGCAGACTGACGTGGCAGTTCCTGTGAAGAAGCCCGCTAAGGACAAGATCCAGACTAATGATATTCAGACCAAGGAGATTGTGCTCGACCCTGAAGACCCCGATAAGGTAACTTATGCAGGGGCCAACCTCGATGAGAAATAGGAACTCGCACTCACTCTTTTCCTCCAGGAAAATAGGGACATCTTTACATGGAAGCCATCTAATATGCCAGGAGTTCCTAGGGAAAAGATTGACCATGAGTTAAGGGTGCCTCCTGGGGCTACCCCCATTCGACAGAGGCTTAGAAGGTTTGCACAAGACCGCAAGGACGCCATGAAGAAGGAGATAGTTAGATTATTAGATGCTAAGTTTATAAAGGAAGTGTACCATCCTGACTGGTTAGCAAATCCAGTCCTTATACCTAAGAAGAATAAAGAGTGGAGGATATGCATTGATTATACTGATCTCAACAAGGTCTGTCCTAAGAACCCTTTCGCTCTACCTCGTATTGATCAGATTGTAGACTTAAGAGCCGGGTGTGAGCTTTTAAGCTTTCTGGATGCCTATTCAGGCTATCATCAGATCCCACTGAAAGTCGAAGATCAGATTAAAACTTCCTTTATAACACCCTTTGGCCCCTATTGCTATATCACAATGCCATTCGGTCTAAAAAATGCTGGCGCGACTTACCAATAGGGTATTCAACGCTGCCTTGCTACTCAGATCGGTCGAAACGCAGAAGCGTATGTTGATGACATTGTTGTCAAGACTCGGAACATCGAAGAACTTCTTTCTAACTTGGCAGAAACCTTCGACAATCTGAGGCGTTATTCGATGAAGCTGAATCCTAAGAAGTTTGTTTTTGGGGTTCCTTCGGGAAAGCTACTCGGTTATATCATTTCAAAATGAGGTATAGAGGCTAACCCGGATGAAATCAAGGTGATCCTTGATATGGGGCCACCTAATTCTCAAAGTGATGTTTAGAAGCCGACCGAATGGATGGCATCCTTGAGTCGCTTTATCTCCCGACTGGGGGTTAGGGGGTTACCGCTTTTCCGAATGCTTAAAAAGCAGGATAACTTCGTCTGGACAGCAGAGGCGCAGTTGGCATTGGATGAGTTGAAGGTTCAGCTCCGTAGCATTCCAGTCTTGGTGCCTCCGGAGCCAGGAGAAAAGCTTCAACTTTACATATCGGCCACAACTCAGGTTGTGAGTACTGTTTTGGCAGTCAACCGAGAGGAAGAGGGTCATATACAAAAGGTACAATATCCGATCTATTTTGTTAGTGAAGTCCTGAGTGCTTCTAAAATAAGATATCACCAGATCTTGAAGTTGTTGTATGCATTGTTGATCACCTCCAGGAAATTGAAGCATTATTTTCAAGCTCATCCGATTGAAGTCTAGACCTTCTTCGCACTCGGCACGGTGCTTCACAATCGAGAAACCGAAGGAAAGATTGCCAAGTGGGCAGTCGAACTTGGTCAATATACCATTACGTTCACGCCTCGGTCGGCAATTAAAGGACAAGCATTGGCTGACTTCATTTCTGAGTGGATAGAGATTCAAATGCCTCCTACTACCCAAGATGTTGAGTACTGGAAAATGTACTTCAATGGATCCCTTCAATTACTAGGAGCTGGTGCGGGAGTCGTGTTTATCTCACCCACAGGAGAGAAGCTTCACTATGTCCTTCAGGTGATGTTTCGCACGTCTAATAACGCTGCAGAGTATGAAGCTCTCCTACACGGTCTGCGCATTGCTGCATCACTCGGCATTAAGCATCTTGACATCTTTGGTGATTCGGCTTTGGTCATTAATCAGGTCACTAAGGATTGGAACTATGTAGATGACAATATGAGTGCTTACTGTCCAGAAGTAAGGAAGCTCAAAGATAAATTCGATGGATTGAACTTCACACATGTTCTTTGGGATAATAACCAGGCGGATGATGAATTGGCCAAGATGGGATCATCTCGGTCTGAAGTCCCACCCGGTGTTTTCTTACATACCCTGGATACCCCCACTATCTCTCCTCGATCGGATGTATTAATGAGTATTGTTGCTGATCTTGTTAGTGATGACAATATGGAGACCGACTGGCGCGACCCACTCATCTAATATTTGGACAAGGGAAAGCTGCCTTCGGATCCTAATGAGCAATAATGGTTGAAAACCCGATGTTGAGGATATTTGTTGGTGGGAGATCAACTCTACAAAAGAGGAGGATCAAACATCTTGATGCGATGCATTTCGATACCAGAAGGCCAGAAGTTGGTGGAAGAAATTCATTCAGGAATATGTGGTAATCATGCAGCTTCAAAGACTTTGGTCGGTAAGGCTTTCCGACAAGGGTTTTATTGGCCCACGACGGTTGAAGATGCACACCAAGTCGTTCGGAAGTGTGAAGGTTGTCAATTCTTCGCTCAACAAACACATGTGCCTTCGTAGCAACTTCAGATGATACCTTTGACTTGGCCTTTTGCTGTCTGGGGGCTTGATATTGTCGGTCCTTTCAAGAAAGCGCCAGGAGGGTTCACTTATCTGTTTGTTACTATTGACAAATTCACCAAGTGGATTGAAGCAAAGCCGGTCGGCAAGATAACATTGAAGAAGGCGATCAAATTTGTCAAGGATGTCTTCACTCGGTTTGGGGTTCCTCATGACATCATTACTGATAATGGCACTCAATTCACATTAGTGGAGTTCCGTGACTCTGCCAATGAGATGGGAATAAAAATCCACTTTGTATTAGTGGCTCATCCTCAAAGCAATGGGTAGGTCGAACGGGCTAACGGTATGATTCTTCAAGGATTGAAGCCTCGGATATTTGACAGACTTAAACCTTATGCCGGTCGGTGGGTCAAAGAATTGCCTTCAGTTCTTTGGGGGCTTCGCACAAATACCAGTCGTGCTACTGGCCAGTCACCTTTCTCATTGGTCTATGGCTTAGAGGCTATGTTGCCGACCGAGATCAGTCTTGTTTTGGCACGAGTCCAAGCCTACGATGAAAAGCTTTCTGAGGAGAACCGAGAGATTGATTTGATTGCAGCAGATGAGTTACGTGATCGCGCTCTGTTTCAGTCGGCACTATACCAACAAGGCTTGCATCAATATTATGATAAAAACATACACAGTCGCCGATTTCAAGTTGGAGATTTAGTGCTGCGTCGAGTGCAATCAACAAAGAAACAACATAAGCTTTCTCCAAAGTGGGAAGGACCATATGTGGTGAAGGAAGTCACTCGCCTGGGGGCTTACTGACTGATGTATGAAGACGGCAATGAAATATTGGCTTTGGACTACTTTCCGACCAATTTCTCATTATTTGATATGGTCTTTATTTTTTCGGTCTAACGTCTACACATCATGGTTATACACTTCATACTGCACATCAGACTACCACTACACTAAACCCAGAGCCAAAGTGCGAGAGGTCATGTGTCGATTGGTTGACTCTGTTTGTTTCGCGGTTACGAGTTACAACCAATATGTTAAGGCAGACTGATATGATTTTTGTCTTTAAAAGACAGCAACATGCTTATGATATTTTTATCAGTATGCTAAGCTATTAAGCATGAAATTAATTCACATACATGTGACATTGTATTAGTACATAGATACTACTAATGTTCTCTAGTATTGTAGGATTTACAACTCCTTAGACGGAGAAGATGAATCAGCTCGAAGTTCAGCTTCTGGAGTTGCTGGAGGAGTAGGTGCAGTTGGATCAACTTCTATGTTGTCAACCAGAGCCCGGGAAGTTTCCAGCATGGAATCCATGAGTAGCTGGAATTGGTCATCAGACAAGTCCGGGTTGAAGCTCACCTTGATCTTGTCCAATGGCAGAGCAGGAGACCAAGCTTGGCAAATTGCTAGAACTTGACTTCCGGCCTCGATCACCACTCATCGACTGTTGTGAGCAATGGTTTCCGACACATGCTCTAGCAAGTACTCCAAGGAGTGACCAGTCTGCTCCACTCGGTTGGCATGAATATAATCCAAAGCCTTCCGAGCATCATAAGATAGGGCTGCGAGTAAAGTTTTTTGGTCAAAAAGATCAAACATTGATTCAAGCAAATGCAAGAAGTAATGAAGGGCTTACTAGCACGTTTACATTTGAAGGATTTGGAAATGCTTTTGGCATCCTCTATCTTCAAGTTGGCCTCCTTCAGCTCCTTCTACAGTCGAGTGATCTCGGCCTTTTGATCCTTAAATGACTTGGAGAGAATTTCTTTCTCAGCATTCAAAGCATCAACAAATCTTTGCTGGTTGGAAGTCAACTTCTCTAGGTCAGCAATCTTCTGATCACGAGCTAAAGACATATATTGAATCTTTAGTGTTAGAGTGGTTAGTAGATTATTTAAGCACAGATGGTATGCGATCTTACCGGCAACATCAGCACGACCTTGGTCTAAGATGCTTTTTGGCTTGGGAGAGCTGCTGACCGGTAACTAGCATAATACCAGCAAAATGTCAGTCTTAAACATAAAGACTTGAAGATAAGAGAGTCTAGGGCATACCTAAAGTTTCGGCTTCAAGGTATTCCACCCTAGCCTGTTTCCTCTCCACAAGAGCATATATTTTCTGATATATAGAAGATGATTAAGTTTAAGGATGATATTGAGATAAAGCTAGAGCAGGGTATTGAAGTACCTTGTTGGCTTCTTGATGTTGATATATTATCTCTGCATCCTCCACTTCAGGCTGACCAAGTATATCTGCAGTTAATGTCGCCTTACCTTGGTCAAGAGGTGAAGGGACATTGACTGGAGAGGGTCATGGTGCTCGCTTTGGAATGGAGGCGGGAACTGTTTTATCAGAAGACTTATCCACCTTGGTCAGCGTGTCTGATGACTTATTGACTGGTTTAGGCAGGTCAGTCGGACGAGGAGGGGGGCCCGATCGAGTGTCTTTGGACTCTTGGGCACTTTGTGAATCACTCGTCCGACCGCTGTCAAAAACAGAGATTGAGGTGGTTAAGATGCACTATGATTATTGACAAAGAGAGACAAGGATCATAAGGTTGAGGGATTAACCTGGAGGCCTTCTTGACCTTGATTCGGCATATCCTCTTCTTTGAAGAAGTTGACTAAGAATCACTCTCCTTCCTTTTCTGGGAAGATTTGCCTACCTCGTCGGTCTGCTGCAACACCCCTGTATCACTCGATGTTTTGCTCGGGGGCTCCGGCTGGCTTGAAGGTTTGTCGGAGGGAGCAGGAGCAGGCTGACCGGCATCAGCAGATGACTCTTCTTCATCATCACCTTGATCCCCAACATACTGCCTTCAACACATGAAGGACTGCTTTACTAGTCGGCTGGGGGAAGGCAGGGTGGTGACTCGATCAACGAGTTCAGGTTGGGCACCTGCTGATGAGCTCGAGCCTCCAACACCGGTCTGCTGTGGCTTCTCAACATAATCCGGTCCCTCGGAATCAGTCAGAGGGAGCGGAGGGTGAGATACATAAGTATCCAGAACCTGCATAAGCACCAAGACATCAAGAAGGATATCAAAACAAGATGATGACAAAAGCCACTCAAAGTAGACTGAGGCTTACTTGGGCCCGTAGAGTGCCCATGTTGTATGCCTTCTCAATTAAGGAATGATCCTAAAGGATATCTCCTTCAAACATCATGGACAAGCGCGACCGATGAAGATTGCCATTAGGAGGGTCGGGCACCTCCCTTCTTGTCATTGGTGACATATTTCCATGCCGGGTGACTCTAAAGCTTCAAGGGCTGCACTCGGCGCACTATGAAACTCTTGGCAACGGTAATACTGTCAACGCCTTCCTTCTTTAGATCTGCTATTTTCTTTAGTAGAGCGACCACCTAGGGGTCGCTCGAATCAGGCTTCTCAGTCCATTGCACCAGGGGAATTGCCTTCGCGCCAGTGAAGTTGGCAAGAACAGGGGGAGGGTTGTCATAATAGAACCACTCGTCTCTCCAGTTTTTGTTCCCAGTATTCAAGGGCACATTGATGTATGCCTCCTTCTTGCGTAACTGAACGCCGACGCCACCTATAGCCACTTGATTATCCTTTGTTGGCAGCGGTCGGAGGACAAAGAGATGGCGGAACAGATTGAAATGGGGAAGAACGCCTAAGAACGCTTCGCACAGATGCACAAAGATGGTGATGTAAAGAATCGAGTTGGGATTGAGGTTGACAAGCTCAATCCCATAAAAATACAGGAGCCCGCACAAGAAGCTGCAGCAGGGGACTCCGAAACCATGCTCGAAGAACGAGCGAAACACGATGATCTGCTTATGAATAGGGATGGGGTAGGATTCTCGGGGTACCTTCCAGTCATCCGAGCCTACTCGGGAAGGACGCCGTCCATCACCATTTTTGTCATATCGGCGTCGGAGAGGCTACTCTTCGAGAACTCTTTAAGATGCTCAGGGATCTCGATCTCCGACGAGGAGGACTCAACGGCGACAGGAGCCTTCTTGCGACCCATGACAGTCAATGCTTTGGCGTGGCGGATCAAGCACTAAACCCTAGCCCAAGCTCGGGGGCTAGGAGCAACGAGATCTACGACGGATGAAGGAAATGTGTTAACCTAGCTAGAGAAGCAGAGGCGTTGCTGGGAGCAAAGGAGGTGCAAGGAAGACTAAGAGTCTGGGCGCAAAGTGGCGGCGTGGACTGAGAGTCAACCCTTGGTCGTCTTATATACCTTTGCATTTGACCTGAGGGTCCTATGGGCCAGGTGGGCCGTACAATGGTAAATATTTTCTGGGTTAATAAAAATTAACCATAAGCTTTGATCATTAAAAAGGATTAAAGCTATTAAACCCTAAGAGAAAGTCTCGGGGGCTTTTTTGATGAGAAGCAATGGCCAAACCACTTAAAAATACTTGTTGTATCTACATGGTTTGATGACTATGTAGCAAAGGACTTGATGGTCATACAGGCATAAGTTCAAAGGTTGAGTTGTTGATTGAAATCAATGATTAAACTTCTAAAATTGGACTTATGAATAGGAAGAGTGATAAATTATTAGGGAAAATCTATGTTATGATTGATGTCATTTAGCTTAGTACTATTGTATGATTAATGTCATATTTCTTTATATAGGCTGAACATGATTGATGTCATGGAGTTCAGAATGATAAGTCACTCGGATAACAATGTACATCACTCGACCTTTTTAATAATTGGTCGGCAAGATCGAAATCTTGCGAGTCGATCGACTGATTTGATGATCAGCGGTCTGTCAGGCTCAAGCTTGATAGTTTGAGTAAACTACTTATAACAAAATAATAAGAGTTAATACACTTAGACTCTTGTATTATTTGTTAGCCTCCAAATTACACAAGAGTCGGGGGCTTCACCTGATCAGGTGCACCTGACCGGTGCACCAGATCTATCAGGAACTTCTATTAAGAGGTCTTCCTAATTTATGATCAACATTGAAGATCACTCGGAAAATTAAGGCTCAAAATCAGGAAGCACTCGGGGGCTGCTGTGGGATACTTGCTCTACGGGTATCCTTAGATAAGACTAAGTCGGTAGCTTACTGGGTACTTCATCAATAAGGAAGTCGACCGACTCGGCTTGGAGCACAAGGCAATTAGAGATAGACTTTCTATATTAAACCTTGTAGACTACGAGTAGGACTCTTCATATACCCCCTACCGACCGGGATATATAAGCCGGTAGGGTACCCCCCTTCAAGGGAGACGACATCAGATTAAAATCAATACAAACCACAGAACACAGGACGTAGGGTTTTTACTCTTGTCGAGAGGGCCTGAACTTATATAATTCGGCGTCTTGTGTTACCATCGTAGTTCTTAGTCTCGACGTAGCCCTATATATTTACTGCCGATCTCAAGCATCGACACACTATAACTACAACAAACATGGTTGCAATATAACATTATTCAAACAATACAGCAATGTTCAACCCATTCATCATACTAATAGCTTCCAATGATGTTCCAGCCGAGTTATCAAGTGGTACTCGTTACTGTGAGGGGCAGCGGCTCGAATCAATTTACATCATGTAGCAAAAACTTGTTTGCATGATCTATACGCACTTCCTGGAAGCTGCATGGAGCAACTTTTCGCATACGACGTCCCAAGGTCGATCCGGGTCCTATCTCGCCCGAGAAGGGTCCCTCAACGCGATGCGGTTCCGAACGCCATCTATGAGTGGATTGCTCCCTCCCCTCGGTCCCAAGTTCCACCCAATTCAAAGAGGATAGGGTATCGTCCAGCCAAGCAACAACCGGAGCTACATCAGTTTACTGGGCCCATAACTCCAGCATGCAAACATTACGTTCAAACTTCATCCCACGGACCGGACACGAGGCAGAGTCTTAAGTGACTCGGACGGGACTACCTCCTTGAAGATAAGTTGTCCTTCCTTTTCCACCTAGTTGCCCGTCCGGTCTTCATTTGTTATCCCATTCCAACTCCTTCATCTATCATCATTCCTAAGTGATAATATATCCTGATTATGAGCGGTCTCCATACCACTTGATGAATTTCCGTCCTATGTTAAGCAGAGCTACTATCGTCCTGAGGCTATAATCGGGTAAGGGGAACCTACTGCAATACTAGGTTTTCAAATAACTTCTATAAACTTAATGCATAGGCAAACCTACATTATACTATCTAGTAATAAAATAAAAAGGGTAAAACTTAATGGGATGCACCGGGGCTTGCCTGGGGCCTGCTCTTGACTTAGCGGCTCATTTCTTTCACCTTTTGGATCCTGCATAGTCTTGATCTCCATGTTGTTCACCTCATGGTCTACATGATGCAAATGATATGCATGAGAATGATTTTGATTCATGGTACTTCCTGAACAACACAACATTTTACGGTATAAGTAAACGGAGAGGGTGTGACTGTGATGAGTGAAAAATATGTGAAGTGTATAACAGAGGAGGGGTACTAATCGTAGCACTATTTTCAGCTCATGGGAGGTTTGATATGTAAGAAATAACATCTAATGCAAAATGCTGAAATTATACTATGGTGTTAAGTGAAATATTAAGTTATAAGACAATTTAATTATTTTAGCATGGTTCTAAAAAACATATGCCTATCAGCAATTTACTATATCTAGATCATACTAGGAGTGATTTTTAGGCCAAGTTTTATTGACATGCATGAGCCAATAATTTTAAATAATTAAATCTATGAAAAGGTCAATTAATTAATTATGATAATTATACAGAGAATTACAAAGTGTGACTTTGGAAGGAAACTAAGTATGTCAAAACATGAGTATTCACAAGGTTTCAAGAATTTATCAGATTCCTGGATTTATTTATTACTTTATTACAGTATAACCTATTTATTTTAGTTCTGATATAAACATTCATACGAAATAGGGTTTTACATTTTTCTACAACAGCACATGTCCAGTGGAGGCTACCAAAATTTATCTGGCTCCAAAATTTGCAGTAATTTTTTAGTTATGCATTGTTCAATGTTTAATTGATTTATAGCAATTTTAAATAAAACAGAGAAGCTAATTGGGCCTGGACCAATCAGGACAGATCTTGCGCACAGCCAATCCGGTCTGGGCAAGCACGAGCTTGTGTTGGAGCTCTGCCCATGGCGGCAAGAAAGTCTCCAAATCCCACGATTTGGCTTGGAGAAATGAACAAAGAAATGATCAGAGAGGTATGCCAAGAGAAACAACTTGCATGCCAAAGTAATTTCAAAATAGCTCACCATGCGCTGAAAATTTAGAGCTGCCAACAATGATGGTCGGTGGTTGACCAAACAAAACACGATGCCTTCGATCCGGATCTTCACGGTGGGAGACAACAATTGGTGGCAGGTTGAGCTTCATAGCACTCTTGCGCAGCTCTGGAGCGAAGGACAGTATCGAGAGATATTTTTGATAGTAGATTTAGGTATGTGTATGAGTATGAAAGATCGATAGATACATGACACATGGTTTATACAGGTTCGGGCCTCCCGAAGAATAACAATCCTACGTCATGTTTGGTGTTTCTGTATTGCTAGGGTTCGCACTGGAATTAGAGTTCCAATACAAGTCTCTGTCTAGCCGAAGACCCCCTACCCCCCTTATATATCTGAAGGGCAGCGGTTTACATGACAATATTTTATTCGGTATAACAGATTTTATCTATCAATCATATCTGCTAACCTAGCTTGCTCCTTACTCAAACAAATATCTAAATAAATATCTCCTAGGCCAAATTTGTCAATACTTCATAACCGAGCCCCTGGCCTCGGCCATATAGCTGAATGGTTAGGTATCCCGGGTACATACGTCCCACAGTAGCCCCCAAGAACTTTCCAACTTTAAACATTGCTCTGATTCATCTCAATATCTTTTAAAATTGGAAAATACTTATCTTGCTATATTAATAACTTTTCTTCATGGACACCTGAAAAAGGCATACTTTATGAGTATAGCCCCTAACCCAAAAGATGTTGAGTCTTTACCGAAGCGTCTTGTGAGTTCTTGAATTTTAATAAATATCAAATATCCAGAACCAATCATAGCCCCCCAGCTAAAAAGGTATTGTTAAATAAAATATCTTATGCGCTTAACCATAATAAAAATATCCGAGTCTTCCGCTTCTCGTAAATAAATCACGAAGCTCGATTATACAACCTTCAGATAAATTGCCATCATAAGCCGAGTGACACATCACCAATTTGAAGACTACGGCCCCAATATTGGTGCCACCTCCGTCCGAGTGATTTATCACGAAATTCAATTACTACAGCCCTCAAGATTAGTGATGTTTCAATTCGAGTAATTTAACATAGATTTTAAAATATAGCGCCCCCAAGATTGGTGTTGAAATAATCCAAGTGATTTATCAAAAATCTTGAAAGTTACAGCCTATAAGACTGATGTTGTAACATTCCGAATGATTTGTCATAAATTTCGAAAGCTACAACCTCCAAAATTAAAGTCGTGACAATCCGAATGATTTGGCACAAATTGCAAAATTTTCAGCCTCCAAGATTGATGCTGTAACAATCCGAGTGATTTGTCACCAATATCAAAACTAACAGCTTCTAAGATCAACGCTGAAACTACGATCGAAAGGCATAATAAATGCATCTGATAGTACACAGGACTGGACTAACGGGACATGAAAACTCATTACTAAATAGAACCCATTAGGTTAACCCTTACTTATATAAGTGCCTCCGAAACAGTCGCACCCCTTCTTCTTCATTTCGCAGCCACTGTCATCTCGCACGCCCAAACCCTAGATCTTGTGCCACCATTTCCACACAAAAGCTCTACGCAACTGCTCTCCCTAAGAAAAACAACTGCGATGGCGCCGAAACGCACTTGTCAAAGCACCAAGGCCCAATCCAAGAAGCAATCTTCTCCTGGAAAAGGAGAGGAAGAAGCGACCTTTGACATTCCCGCCACAATCAAGGAATTTCCTGCTTCGGCCATGGATGCGGAGAAGATCAACAGGATGGTGATTGACAGAGTACTCCAGGACCAACAAACCGGAGGGTGGATTGAAGCCATAGGTCAGAGATTTCTACAACCTCTAGTAGATCAAATCACTATTTTTTCCTCATTTTTCTACCGTGAATTTGGGATTCCCTGTTGTGACTTCTTTTGAGGCCTATTTTTTTTCTATGGCATAAACCTCATCAATCTGAATCCAAATTCCATCTTGCATATTGCCATATTTATCCATCTGTACGAGGTGTTCTTGGGAATTCATCCCCATTTTGATACTTTCAAGGAGCTGTTTGTGTTGAAATCAAACAGCAACAATGTGATAGGAGGGGCTGGATTCCAGTTAAGAAATAAATCCAAATATATTGAGGTGCCCCTTCCCTCAACAAACAAAGGTCGGCATGCGGATTGGTTTTACCATGGAAACCATGCTCCGTCTCTATCAGAGACCACAACTGAAGCCCCCACACCACGACCCGAATGGTCAGCAAAGGCAACTCCCGACAAGAAAGCCCAGGTTGATGCCATATTGGACCAGATTGCATTTCTGAAGTCCAAAGGTTACGGTGGTGTTGATGTTGCTACGAGATTCATATATCGTCGAGTGCAACCTATCAAAAAGCACCATATCCCTGGATGGAAATTCCAAATGCATTCAGATCCCACCATGGAAGTGCCGAAGGAATTATCAGAAAGGGAGTTAACTTTGCATCTAGAGAATATATTTTCCTCGCTGCTTAATTGGTCTCTAGGGAACGCTAGAAGTGGACATCATTCCAAAACTGACAGGAATTCAGTAAGTTGTCCATGCTCAACTTCTAAAATTGATACGGCATTCTTTGTCCTCAACGAATGATTAATATATCGTGCATATTGCAGAACTTGATGTCTATTGTTCCAACCCACCATTGCCTCCGACACCTCGAGAAAAATCGCCCAATCGGCCATCAGTCCCCAAGCGCCGCAAAGCATAAATTGAAGAATCTGACAAAGAAGAATCTCTGGCTGAAAGGACAGCTAGACTTCAAGAAGAAGCAAAGAAAAAGGCTTCAGAAAAAACTTCAACCACTCGGCGAGCCACGAAAGAAGACCATAGGACAGAGCCTACGAAAGAACAAGACTGTCCGAGTGGACAAACAAGCAATAGACCCGCATGACTGCCACATATGCCAGCGTGAATTTCCCCCAATATAGCTATGCCCTCATCTTGTGACAAGCATTTCATCAGTACCCTATATGAACTTTGCTTGTACAAGAGACGATCAACTATGCAATATGATCTGGACTTGCGAATGATTCGGAGGGCTTCTTCTTTGTTGGCTGGCAGCGTTCCGTGATCCAAATACAAGATGAAAGGAGTTCGCCAGTCTACTTGGATTACGGTGACCTGAAGCGTTGCTCCTTCCTTTGTTATAGACTGCACCACAGTCTACTAGGTTAGTACAGATGGCTTGTGTAAATCATCGAGGAATACTCCATCAGGTATGTTAGATCTTCTGGACCCAAGTCTGGCCAGCTCATTCGCCTCTTCGTTATACTTTCGAAGGACATGTTTATACTCGATGCCATCAAACTTGTCTTCTAGCTTCCGAACTTCGGTGCAGTATGCTGTCATACTCTCATGAGAACAACACCATTCCTTTGTTACTTGGTTGATCACTAGCGCCGAGTCGCATGAGATGCTTATCCGTTGGACGCCGAGTGACACGACTGTCCGAAGTCCGTGCAACAAAGCTTCATACTCCACTACGTGGTTAGACGCTCGGAAATGCATTCGGAGGACGTATCGCAACTTGACCCCATCTGGTGATGTCAATACGACCCCTGCTCCGGCGCCCTCCAGTTGTAAGGAACCATCAAACGTCATTGTCCAATAGCTTAGTTCTTGTGGTGTAGGCAGTAGCTCGGATTCTGTCCACTCGGCGATGTCATTAGATAATGCCTGCCCTTTGATCGCATTGCGAGGTTTGAATGTGATGTCATATGACCCAAGCTTGATGACCCACTTGGCTAATTTTCCTGTCGCTTCTTGGTTGTGAAGCAGTTCGCCCAGCCCGAATGATGTATAGACCTCGATTGGGTGTTCCTCAAAGTAGTGCTTCAGCTTCTGAGATATCATCAGTAACACATAAACTAACTTCTGAAGCTGAAAGTATTGTACCTTAGAATCTAATAGGACCTCGCTGACAAAATAAACCGGCCGCTACACCTTTTGAGCCTTGCCATCTTCTGCTTGCTCCACCACCAGCACCGTGCTGACAACGTGTATGGTTGCGGAGATGTATAGCTGCAAAGGTTCCTTTGGCCCTGGGGGAGTTAGCACCGATGGGCCACTAATGTAGGCCTTAAATTCCTCCAAATCCTTTTGTGCTTCATCATTCCAAACAAATGAATCTTGCTTCTTCAGTAGCCGAAAGAAAGGTAGTCCTCAGACGCCGAGTCGTGACATGAACCGACTGAGTGCTGTCATGCAGGCGGTTAGCTTCTGAATGTCCTTTTGTGAATGCGGGGGTCCCATCCGTAATATGACATTCACCTTTTCTAGATTTTCTTTGATCCCTCGATGTGAGATCAGAAAGCCGAGTAATTTTCCTGACGGGACGCCAAAAACGCATTTCTTGGGATTGAGCTTCATGTTGTACTTGCGAAGATTGCCGAATGTCTCGTCCAAGTCTGATATCAAGTTGGAGGAGAGTCGGCTTTTGACTACCACATCATCAACGTAAGCCTCTACATTTCTCCCTATCTGGCTATCCAGGTACCGCTGCATGGTTTGCTGGTAGCTGGCACCAGCGTTTTTCAACCCGAAAGGCATTGCTGTGTAACAAAAAGCCCCGAATGGCGTGATGAACGAAGTTTTGAGCTGGCCGGACTTGTTTAAGGGAATCTGATGGTACCCCGAATAGGCATCTAAGAAGCACAACAAGGCGCATCCAGCCGTTGAATCGACCACCTGATCTATGCGCGGGAGGGTGAACGGGTCTTTAGGGCAAGCATGGTTAAGGCCAGTATAATCCACACACATCCACCACTCTTTTTTTTCTTTCTCACCAGGATCGGGTTGGCTAACTAGTCGAGATGAAAAACCTCTTTGATAAAACCGGCCACCAATAATTGACCAATTTCTTTTCTAATCGCGTCCTTTCGGTCCTGCAAAAATCGTCTAAGTTGCTGCCTCACAGGCTTAGCGTTGTCTCAAACATGAATTTTGTGCTCAACCTTTTCCCTTGGAACACCCGGCATATCTACAAATATGTCTTTATTATTTCAAAGAATAAGGATAAGTGCGCTTTCCTATTTATCGCTTAGATTGACCCCAACATTGGTGGTCTTGGTTACATCATTGTCATCTAGAGGGATCTTCTTTGACTCCACGGCTTCTGCCTGCACCGTGGCCTTCAGTGCCTTCTTGGGAGGCGAGTCAAGCATGGCCTCCTCTGCCTTTGCGATCTATGCCTTCAATTCGGCCAGCTCTGATGCCGCCACCTTCTTTTCTGTCAGCTCACAACTGCCATTGCTGCAGTCGTAGGAGGTTCGAACATCCGAACGAAGTGAAATGACTCCGTTTGGCCCCGGCAGCTTCATCATCATGTACGGGTAATGAGGTATCGCCATAAACTTGGCGATGGCTGGTCGCCCAATGATGACGTGGTATGTGGAGTCCAGGTCTGCAACCTCAAAGGTAATACGCTCCATCCTGTAGTTCTCCCGAGTGTCGAACATCACTAGCAGAGTGATTTGGCCCAGGGGAACTGTCTGCATGCCAGGGATCACCCCGTGAAACGGTGATCGGCTTGGCTTGAGGTCGGTCAAAGGTATGTCGAGCTCCCTGAAGGTCTTCACAAACAGGATGTCTAGACTACAGCTGCCATCCACTAGTACCCTATTTAATCGAACTCGGTTAACAGTCGGTGTTAGTACTAATGGGTATTTGCCGGGTCTGGGGATGTGATCCGGGTGGTCCGACCGATCAAAAGTAATCAGGACCTCAGACCAACATAGGTAGTGAGGTACCGCTGGTGAGACTGAATGGACCTCTTTGTATAGGATCTTCTATTGGCGCTTTGAATCTACTATGGACCTACCACAGATATAGTTGACCTCACGCTCGGGATCATGAAATTCCTCCTTGTCCTCATCTTGGTTGTCCTTATCCGAGTCCTTTCTGCCGCCCTTGGGAATCCAAGGGCGGTCCTTGCAGACTTTCAGAGCATGATGCGCAAAATTCTTCAGCTCGAAGCATTCCCTGGCCTTGTGCGCACAGTCATGCAATAGACAAGGGTCGTCGAGCATTTTGTCAAAGTCATCCTGAGTGACTTGTTTTTTCCGATTAGGGTGCTCCGTGTTGGCCACAGTTCAGTCTTGCTTGCGCTTCCTGTCGTCGTCCTTGCTATAGTTGGACGGGCCTGATTGATTGCAGTTCCGGGGGGCTCATCCTTGTACTGGCGGACCTGGAAGAGAGCCGAGTTGCCAGCCACGTACTTATCAGCCATGGTGAAGAGCTCCTTGGCCGACAAACCTCCAACGGTATCTAGTCTTTCGATCTTCTTGATCAAGTCATCGTCTCGGAGTCCGCCCTGGAAGGCAGCAACGACTTGAGCATCTAAGATATTAGGGACGGTATTTTTCACTCGGCAGAAGCACTGGATGTATTCTCGCAATGGCTCCTGGTCCCGCTGCTTGATCCTGGCGAGTTCCCAGTGATTCCCCGGCCTATCAAATATAGCCTGAAAGTTAGTGGTGAATTGCCTGCATAGCTCTGCCCAGGAACTGATGGAGTTGTCGGGCAGGTTGGTGAGCCAAGTTCTGTCTGCTAGGGCCAGACATACATGCAGATAATTGGCCATGACGAAGCTGTTGCATAGACATGAAGCCAGTCGCGTAGGTCCGTCTTACCGTCATATTTCTTGATGCCGACTAGTTTGAAGCCGGTCGGCCAACTAACCGTTTGTAAATCTCGAGTGAAGGCCCGAATACCGGCCTCATCATCGTAATCTTTAAAGGCGGGAGTTCGTTCCTGCTCGCAACCAGCCTCTCGACGTGTTCTGTCTTCGCGCCGACCCTCATCCCGTCGATCATAATGTCGATCGTCTTTGGGTGGCTCTCTTCTGCTATTGTGTTCGTAGTACCGATCATCAACGAAGTCGTGACGACGTCGTCCATATTCGTATTCTCGGTGGGCCTCGTCATCCCGCTCTTGGTACTGCTATCCAACCGAACCTGAGCTTCGCGTGGCAGTATACCACTGCGTAGGTCGGCGTTTGGATGCCGATCATGGTAGTCTGCGATGGGGCGTCACCGTGGTGCGGTCGGCGGGGTTGCCTGCCGGTTGGTACGTTGTTGGTCCCTTCTTTCTTGGCTAGGCAACAAACTGGCGGCCCCCAGATGCCATCTTGCTAGGTGTTGATCGCACCGCATGCATCTCCAGCACAACCACGACCTTGATGTGTGCCTTTAACTTGTTGACCTGTGGTGTCAACTCTAGGGTGACCTGGAGCATGGGCTCTAATGAGCTCAAAAGGGCCGCCGCAGCCATGATGTTATGTTGTGGGGTTTTGAAGACGTCTTCACCATCAAGTTTTAAGGTGACATCGCCCATGTCCAGGTTCTGCACGACTTGGGACCCCTGTCGAGCATCAAGTCGTCAGAATGGGGGACTGGCGGCGTCTGGTTCGTCGTCTTCAGGATCAGTTTCCTGTCCGTCCTGGTGCTGCATGTTTGCTTGTGCGTCGGCTGCCGCCGATGTTTCTCCACAAGTGCCTCCTTGGGCGGCTGGTGCTACCATAAACACCTCATGATAATCTAACGAGTAACTTTCCGAATCACTCAGCCCTTCAATCAAGTCTAAGACTGATTCGTTTTCGAGGCCAATCGTTGCTACTAATCTTGATGCATAGAAAAAATTGGGATCTTCATCCGACTGATCCGTGTGAAAAGCCGAGAGATCAACCACAATCAGATCTGAATCAGCCAAGATTGTCGATTGGCTCATTGTGGGGGACGTTGAGAGGGAGCCCGAGAGGGTTTCCATCTGAAGAACCACCGCCACGTTGCTAAGGCCGAGCGGGAGCCGACCGACCAGGTCAGTCTGATCGGTCATCAGAGCCCTGCTGACGCCTGGATCTGCGGACGCGACGACCGCTGGAAGGGTTACCAGATCTTGCTTGATGAGGTCCCCGCTCTGATTAGCCACTAAGCTGACGGTGCCAAAGTGGATCTTGTCTCTCGGGCGGAACTTGACGTTGACGAAAGCCATCGATTTCAAGGGAATTGGACTCAATGCCTCCTATTCCTAGCATGCCAACTGTCGAGAGATATTCTCGATAATAGATTTAGGTATGCGTATGAGTACGAAAGATTGATGGACACAGGGTTTATACAGGTTCGGGCCTCCCGGAGGATAACAACCCTACGTCTTGTTTGGTGTTTCTATATTGCTAGGGTTCGCACTGGAATTAGGGTTTCAATACGAGTCTCTGTCTAGCCGAAGACCCCCTGCCCTCCTTATATATTCGAAGGGCAGCGGTTTACATGGCAATCTTTTATTCGGTTACAACAGATCCTATCTATCCATCATATCTGCTAACCTAGCTTGCTGCTTACTCAAATAAATATCTAATTAAATATCTCCTAGGCCAAATTCGTCAATACTTCATAACCGAGCCATCGGCCCACTCGGCCATATAGTCGAGTGGTTAGGTATCCCGGGTACATATGTCCCACAGACAGAGGCTATGAGCTAGCAGATTGACAACGGCAGGAGCTCTTGGCAATGGAGCTCGGGTAGCAGCTGTGTGCGAGAGAAGCAAGGGGCGATGGCTCCCAGCAGTGACCAGAGGAGAGAGGTGGGTGCAGGGCGTTCGTTCTAGCTTGCACATGGCGTTCTCCTGCGGTGACATGGCGCCTAGCGGCCTAGGATGATGGGAACTCTCCTGGCTGGACCTCCGCCAAGTTTCCCAAGTCTGTGCAAGGCACAGACAGGGCCACCGTGAGTAGACGTGCTCGCCTGGACGTGCTGCAGCTCCCGGCGATGACTGGAGGTGGCTAGTGACGGGCGGTGGAGCTCGGAGAGGGGGATTCTATCTTCGAAATAATGCCGGCCGCGTAGGCTGTTTCATGGGGAAGAGGGGGTCGGGGTGCAAGAGGGGAAGCTCGCGCATCGCTTGAGTCATCGGATTTGTGCTGGGGCGGCGCGAGATGGCGGGGCAGTGAGCTCGATCGGCGGCAATGGCTGGGTGGCGGGGTTGAGCTTGCGTGCGACCAGGGAATGAGGGAGAGAGAAGAAAAAGGCAAGGCTGGCGCGGGGGAGAAAACTGGGGGTGGCACTCCGGTTTTTTGGGCTGGTTTCGGACCAGGGGGGTGAGCGGCGACCCGGGGTCCACCACGTGGCACTATGCCGCCCGCGGCGGCCAACCAGCAAAGAAGATGGTGGCCTGAGCGGCTGATAGGTGGGACCTATGGTCATTTTTCTTTTCTTAAATTTTTCAAAAATGAGGTTTCTGTTTATTAGCATATGTATTAATTCAGAACTCTGTTGAGAAAAAAAAAATGATTGTTCCCACAATGATATGATCTAAATTTTAAAAATACTAACTTTTAACAGTTGTCATTCTAAGTTACATAGAAATTTTTCAAAGAGGTGTTGTTTTCAAGCATTTAAACATTTATTTCATGTACCTAAAATTGGAATAAAAATCTGAATTTTTTCTCAAAATTATGTTTTATTACTCCATACATGATATATGTTTTGTGGCACAAGTTCCGTTGAAAAAGTTTGACTTGTAATTCAAATATTATTTAATTTTAATGAAATTTCATTCAAATGAGGCTCAAATAACTCCAAACTTTTTGAGTGGGTTCATAGTTGGTTCTAGAATAACTCCTAGTGTCTTCAAACTCTGTTTTGACATCTTAGTGTCACACAAATAAACAAATAAGTTTAAATTGGAGGGAAAAATGCCATTCTTTGTTTTCTCTCTTTCTGGCAGCTAAGACTTACGGAGCACCGCCAGTCCGTCACCACATATACAATCATCATAGGTTGAAATAACCGAATTAACTAGTCGGTTCAGTTTGGTAGAAAACCGACCAGTTAACTAAGAAACGGTCGGTTAGCTGTTCAGCTATAGTAGCTACTTACGGTTAGCCAGGAGAAACCGATCGGTTAGGACGACCGGCCGGGACCGGTTTCCGAGTTAACCGAGATAACCAACCGGTTTCTACCAGTTATGTAAACCATTCGTAGCCCTCTCCAAAGGAATAAATAATAGATTAAAATATATTTATTAGAAAAAATCCGGTACCCTTTACGTGAGTGGGCATCCGTGTGCACGTTGAATCATTAATATATGTATGACACATCATGTATGGTCATGATGGTAATGACTGTCACTATATATAAAAAAGATTTTCTATATATAATTATGTTTTTATAAACAACACTACATCAAGATCTAAAGATGTTTTTGGATACGTTTTTAAAAAATGTCAGCGAGACATGATATTAGATACGTTAAAATATTGATAAAAAGATAAATATATTTTTTGACATGTTTTTATAACATTTTAAAGTGACATAATAGTAAACACGTTTTAAACTGTAGTAGCCATCATAGGAATGCTTTTTCAACATGTTCTGAAAACATATCAAAATGATACAATAACACACTTTCGATCATCACTAGTCCACTCAAATATGTTCTTGACATGGTTTGAGAATATCTTGATGTTATTTCAAACATATAAAAATGTATTCAAAACATATAAAAATAAGACAATATTAGACACATTTTAATCATATATAATTTTATTAAAAGACATTTTTTATATATTATTGAGAATCCTAGAGATGTTAAAACACATAGAAGATATGAATAAAAAGGAATAAATATCCTAGCTACAATCAGAATTATTTGTCATATGAGATGGTAAAATGAGTTTACGGTAAACAAATAGGTGAGGGGTTCAACTTCTAATACTTGTTATAAATAAATACTCCCTTTGTTCGATATTACTTGTTATTCTACACTCCTTAAATTTTTCTAATTTACTTGTCATCCTCACATCTAATGTAACTTTTTCTCTATCCAATATATCTCTATTTTTATCTCTCTTCTTCTTGTTTTCTGTGTATCTAACTTTTTCACTTCTTCTTAATCTCTATGTTCAAGTCTAAAACAACAAGTAATATGGGACGAAGGTAATAACTAACAAGTGCTAAAAAATATTTTTCAACAAAGTGTGTCTTCGTTAGTAGATACATAATAAAAATGTATCAATCAAAATTATGTGTAGCTTTATTAATACGTCATAAAAATATGTCTAGAATAGTTGAGATATTATAGAACGTAGCTATAAAAGCGTATGTAGATAAGTAAATACATTTATATTGCCTCAAAGAAACATCTTATATGTTCTAGATATGACTTTAAAATTCAAATCTACAAACACATGACAATACAGAGACGTCTTCAACACACTTTGTGAAAACATCTTTATATTATTCTAGAGATGAAATAAATATATATAACCCTCAAATAAAACGTATCTAGAAGGGTATCTTTCTAGTATTGTATATTCGATGTGTACGTGCTAGCTTAATGACTGTACTTTATAATATCATGATTACAATGGCCAAATCAAAATAACCGGACAAATATTATGGATATTGATGCATTTTACTCTATAAAAAAGTTTGTGATGAATGGTGGTTCATCTATTTATTCATGGGCAGTGAAACAACCCCAAGAAAAAACAAAAGAGGCAACTTTATTTTAGACACCGGTATATTGTTTCCGCGGCCGTGATATATAGCTCTCCTTTTCTGAGATGTCCTTGATGCAGCATAAAATATGTAGTCGTAACTAGTTAACTAAATATTTGAATAATTTTATTTATACAAATTGTTTGTGTACTAAAATTTAAAATCCTATTAATTAAAAAATAGTAAAAATAAATGTTTATACAAGATCTAACCTTTTTTATCTGAAATGTACTCAATGTTTCTTTATATCATAAAAGTCATCGATAAGTGAATCAGTGATGAATTCAATTACAATCTCCTTTTCAGTGTAGATTATGAGATAATATCTTAAAAGTTTATCTCCCATTTTATTTTAAAGTGTTGTCTTATCAAATTTCATTGCTAAAAATGCACGCTCCTGTTTGGGCTTGGAACTTCAGATGTACGAGCAGCTGGCCGCTGGCGGCAGGCGATGGCGGCGTAAACTCACATGGAGGCGACGTAGATTAGGAGGTAGCACAGACTCACGTGGCGGTGGGAAGCAGCGTAGACAAATGATCACAATCTTGATTTTCTCATACAGAACTACTCTCGTGATTAGATTAGAGGTAGCACAGACTCACGTGGCGGTGGGAAGCAGCGTAGACAAATGATCACAATCTTGATTTTCTCATACAGAACTACTCTCGTGATTAGATTAGGAAGGCCCTCACGTGGGCTCACAAATCACCGTGGTGTGTGGTCCTAAAACAATTACTAATAGTAACTATTAATGAAAGCCCATAACATATTATACTAATTAGTTTTTTGCCCCATTATACACTCTGTTACAGGAACTTTGCATTGGCGTTATGAGAGGCCAGCTAGCCCCTCCCTGCCTCCGTCATTGGGTCATGGCGTTTGCAGGGTTGGTTTGATGGAAAACCGACCGGTTAACTAAGATAACCGACCTGCTAACTAATTTGTTATAATAGTTGGATCAGTTATTAACTGCTAACCGGCCAGCCAAGGTGATCAAACCAGACCGGTTATACAGTTAATCAGGATAACCGGCCAGTTAACCACGGTTACCATGGGCGCTTGACGCAGATGCGCACAAGGTACTCGCGAATGTGACTGTAGTACCGCTTTGAGACTCTCATTTACCAATGATTTGCTTGTTCACTAGAGTGATCTTAGCATGAGTACCAATACTAGTCGGATCTTATATCCAAATGTTCGTCAATAGTACACTATCTTGTTTGGCGGTTTATTGACAGCAGTTGCATCCACTAAAATACTGCATAAGTTACGGAAAATACATGACTTTTAGGTCAGAGTCGCTAGCGCTTGCTACTGCTTCTTTCATTTTGTTTTCTCTGCCTTCTCGGTTAGCTGCTGACTTTGTTAACATTAGTTAGTCAGTGCACACCGCACAACTTTTATTAAGCATTATTACAAGGAGGCTCTGTTTGTATAGTTTATTTTGATCACGAAAGTGATATATGATTATGCTACACAGGGCGGACACAATATATGGTCATGGGTGTACAGATGTATACCTAATTTTTCTGAAAAAATTTAATGTATTTCTTGTATAATATATTATATAATAAAAAACAGATGAAAATGAAGTTGTTTTAGCTCAATTTTTTGAATAAATCTACCTGTTTTAAGCATCTTATTGAGTATAATTTAGTTGAGGGGATATTTGTTAGTTCTCAAATTTTTGTTATAGGATAGTTGTTTGGTTGCTATGAAGTATGTATACCCAAATTGAAAATCCTGCTTTCACCATGGTACAAGTGTTTTTTTTTCTGCATGATGAGTGTTTAACTGTTGTTGCCTACGTTGCAGTACCAGTGTTAGGAGTTGAAGGGGTGGCTAATTGGGATGCATGCTCTTCACAAAAACAGAGCAATAGCAGTTTATTGTTAGATAGAATGTGGGCTTGACCCATATTTTATTTAATTAATTATTTAAAATCTAGGTCCATAATTAATTATAACGGTGCATAATATGACATGAGGAATTTTTTGCTAGTTGACTTGATTTAATAGATAGACTTATGTTACATCTGTTAGAGAAGTTGAGAGGAACCAGAGGTGTGCCACGCAGGCGCATGCTGCCATCACCGTTGAGCCATGCCGTGTCAAGCCGAGACATGGCGTGGCGTGGCATGTGTGTCTTTCTGTGCCGTGCCTGTCTATCTTCCGCGCACATTTGGAAGGTTTTGCAGCTTGAAAACGAAAAGGCGAGATTCGAGGATACTGAAATTGGAGTTGATTGCTGCATGCCGGCAGTTACTCTGTTTTCTATTTCCTCGTCTACAATTTCTAATTCGGTTTTTGGAACCTCTCCCACAAGGTGACACCTGCTCGGGTGCTGCGGCGATCAGGTTTGGGGGGGGGGGGGGGGGGTCTTGATGGCGCGACTGCTCACGTCTTCCCGGCGCGCCCCAGAAGTTGTTCGAGGGACTGCACTACATTACGCCTCATCTTGCATCGACTATTTCAAGCAACATACCATGTTTGGTAGGAATGGAGCTACCAGTGCTCCGGTACTATCCCTCCGTAGGGTATGATATACCTTCAGCCTTCTTGCTTTTACTAGTTTTGTTACGATCTTAACTGGTAATCTGGGTTTTGTGAAAATTGTCATCACTCATATGCTGCTAAATATGCAATTAATATGGTTTAAATTCAACCTGAAAATACCTAATTTTTTAATATTTATGACATAATTCATGTGTTTGTATGTAGAATCAGCTGCTAATCTAATGTTTTAGCCATTTTCAATGTGTATGGAACTGAGATTACATTTTTTTTTAAGCTGAGACGTGCCACGTAAAGGACAATCTCACGTGGAATTACATACTTTCAATGTTTTCTATTAATCGTATACTAGCAGGACATATTCCCTCAATAGGCAGGTTAAACTTCAATAACCAAATTCAAACAAGCCACGTTATCACACGACTTCAAGCTTACAGAGAAGTTTCACCCCGATTGCAGAATGAGAAAAAGAAACTCCTAATGAATAATACTACCGTCCAGATTCAATGATATGACAAGACTGGCAAAGTTGTTTGCATTGCAACAAAAGAACAAGCATAGTGCAAAATTTCATCCTAGTTTGCATTTTATAACATCCTACGAGAAAAAGAAAAAGACAGAACAGAAAAACCTACTAAAACGTCAGGCTAACATCCAATGACGTAAGAGAACAACTCAATTACAAGAGGCAAAAATTAACAGTGAAAGAGAACCATCAAATCGGATTCAAGCTTTCAGTCTGCGGCGACGTGAGGAAGAACCAAGCGGAGCCTCTCTCCTGCAGCCTTTTCATGCACAATTCTTTTCTCCTGTCCTATCCTTTTACTTTGTTCATCTGTCGGATTCGAACGCACTATTATGTTATTATACACCAATCAATTATCCCAAAAAACTAAGCTAATGGAAAAGAGAGGGTAATTCACTTATGGTTTAATACTTCCTCTCACGTACAGCTCACTTAGAGCGTAAATGTGAAAATAGGAGCGGCACAGCAAAATATGCGGTCGCTAGGACTTAAATTTAAGACCTCTGACTCGATATCATATTAAGTTACTATGTACCAATCAGTTACACCTTAAAATCTAAGCTGATGGGATAGAATAGACAATTCACTTATGGTTCAACACTCCCCCTTATGTGCAGCTCTCTCGGGACGTAAACGTAAAAATAAGAACGACACAGCAAAAAATGCGATCACCAGAACTTGAACTCAAAACCTCTAACTCAATATCATATTAAGCTACTATACACCAATCAGTTATACCCAAAAGTCTAACCTGATAGAGAAAAATAGGTAAATTCACTTATGGTTCAACCCACACCACCATATCCTCTAGGTGAGGCTAGGTCGTGTACACCGCGGCACTGCCGATCAGATCACCAATCAGCCATCCTGACGCCAAGGTCCAAAGTGATGGAGCGATTTCAGCCATCCTGACGCCAAGGTCCAAAGTGATGGAGCGAAATCGATGGCGGGACAACACGGCGGTGAAGGGTTAGGCACCTCAACCCTGGTTACTACGTCTCTGTTCTTAGTGTGGTGGTGGTCGCCATTGATTTCGCTCTGTCTCGTCCACCTACCGCCAAGCGTTGTGAGATGGAGAGGAGAGAGAAGACCGGAGAAACGAACTGGATGTATACAACGTATATGGAGAAAAGAATGAGTGTTTAAGTTCAACCCAAGAGATCTACGAAATTACAGCCTACCATTACTTTTATATATTTTCTAGCTTTTAATCAGTTGAAAATTTACTATTTTGTGTTTTAATTTTTTTAGGATTATTTATATAATAACTATAAATTATTGTATTTAGATCTAATAGTTGAAGGAGGTAATTGAAAACTATCCAAACTTTTAATAAACTAAAAATTAGCAAGTTTCAATTTTTTTTCCTATAATACCCATATTATTCTATACTACATTAAAATAATACTTCATACTACAAAATAGTATAAATAAATCTAGACTGTCACATCAAGAAAAATAGCTGGTTCATATTAAGACTGTCCGTACTCCTCATCCTCTAAATTCATACTCTAAAACGAATATTCCGTCCTAGTTAACAAAATTCTCTCCTCTATATCTAATTTTGATGCACCCGTTCATACTCTATATCATCCTCTATATCAACTAACTTAATATTTTATTCAACCTTCGCCACCTACCACCTCCTTTCATCTCTCCTCCTCTTTCTTTTTTCTTTTCTTTTTTACTCATTTTCCTTTTATAATAGTTTAACAATCCAATTTTTAAACAAATAATAATAATTTTCTTTTTCACTCTTTTCTTTTTTCCCTTTTTCTTTTCTCTCCCTTTTTCTCTTTTCTCTTTTCTTTTTTCCTCTCCCTTTTTCTTCTCTCCAAATCCTTCAACTCTCTCCAGATCCTTCTCTTCTCCCCTCCGCTGCTCCGCATCCTCCCTGTGTGCGCCGCCGCCTGCCTCCCCGCTCGCGCTGCCCGCCTCCCCCGCACGTCGCCGCCCTCCGCTTCCCTCCGCCGCCTTCTCCACCCGCCCGGCCCCCTCCGCTTCCCTCCACCGCCTCCTCACCTCTCCCTCAGGCCCGCCGCTAACGCGCGCCTTCCTCCCCCACTGCCGCGAGCTCGCGCCGCCCGCCTCCCCCGCATGCCGCCGCCCTCCGCTACCTTCTCCACCCGCCCTGCCCCCTCCGCTTCCCTCTGCCACCTCCTCACCTCTCCCTCGGGCCTGCCGCCGACGCGCGCCCTCCTCCCCCACCGCCTGGAGCTCGCGCCGGAGCCCTCCTCCCCTACCACCGCGGCCGGAATCTCACGAGGAGGGTGATCCGACGCGCGGCGATTCGGGGAGACGGCCGCGACGAGCCCGCACGGGCGGATCGGGGGACGGAGGGATCAGGATCCCCGAGCGACAAGGGTTGGTGGCCGCCGCGTGATCTAGACCGCCCTCTCTCTCCGATCGGCGCTGCTCTCCGTCTCCTCTCTCTGTCTCCTTCTCCTTCCTCGGCGGTGGTGCGCCTGGCTCGTCTCCATGGTGGCGTGCAGGAGAGGTTGGGAGACAGTGGGGCCCGCATGACAAGGATAGCGAACGAACACTATCCCGCTATATTCAACGGACCCGTGCTCGTCCGCTATGGTTTCATATCATTTACAGAGCCGCGGTGCAGCGCTCCGTCCTCTAAAATGAACCTGCAGGAAAAGATACGTGCGGGCAGCCTAATGTTAGGCCATTGTAAAAGTGCTCTAGAAATAAAAGAGAACGGAGTGAAAATGGAAGCTACAAGGACGTAGAAAGCTTGCATTGAATGTCACTACATTTTCTACCCACCGTAACTAGAGTCTATTTCTACACATGCATGTCACCGGAATGTTGTCCAGGTGCTTTAATTACTTTGCCCATACTTGTTCTCATGGGCTACACTGATAGTATGGGTCTCGCGTGTAGCCTCGTCATCTCCAGTGATGACTACTGACTAGCGGCACATTTAACATAGCATTTTTCTGGACTTACAATGAACCTACGATCGCAACGCATGGACGTGTTTGCCCTGCTGTATGGAGCAGAATCCATTGCTTACCGCCACGACACACACTTTGACTCTTGCTGATTCAATCGAGGACTATAACATTAGAAAGTTGGAGGTAGGGTTGAAAAAGTCGCTGAAACTGGCTGGTTAACCAGGGAACCGGTCGGCTAACCATTTAGCTAGTAACTAGTTACGGTTAGTCGAGCAGAACCGGCTGATTAGCGTGACCGGTCGCGACGGGTTCTCTAGTTAACCGGGTAACCGGTTGGTTCCAGCCGGTTCTTAAAATCCTGGTTGGAGGTTGTGTTGAGCAAAAACATAGTAGGTTCATGAACATTACAAACCAACATCAAAAGTATAAAACTAGAAAGAGTATTTTGGTAGGACAAAATGAAAAACCAAACGAGAGTGTTAGCAATGCAAGCAAATAAACAAATAAAGTGGTCAACTTGTCGCATTTTAAAGAGCATACAGGGTGTCGTTCACTGAATTCCATAGGTGAACCTATTAGTATTAATATCCAAACTAGCTATTTATACGGATAGTTAGCTGTGCCAAAACTTCCCACGCTACATTATGTTCTCCACTATCTAGCTTTGAATGTGGGAGCCCAAAATCCAGGCAGCATCCATTTGACTCCGTTCTAACAAAAGCCTCTTCAAGTAAATATTGATAATGCGTGGCTTCTTTTTACTGGGCTGCAAAAGAACTATCTAAAAAAAATGTCAACTACACACTACCTATTAACCTACACCCATTGCAGTACACGAGCCTATGAACAAGAATCTTAGCACGTCAGCTAAAGGTACCTAATTTAGGAATATCTATATTTGCTTCGGTCATCAGTTGTGTTTGTGTGTTGGATACTTCCTTATCATTTTGACATGATGACGACGTTGTCTATGAATATAAGTTGGCTTGGACTCGAGTGTGGTCACTGTTGGAATTGACCTCAGTCTAGTTTAATTGGACCATCATGTCCAATACTAATTTTACTCTAATCCATATTAGCTGCGTTTGATTGAAAGGCAAACTCAGCCCACTTAAGGACCTGGCCCCATGTCTACAACACTATATAACTAAAGGAAGACCCCTAAGTTTTTCTAATTGTGTGTTAATCACGAGTTCAGCCATCGGGTCAACTCTAACCTTGACCTAACCGATCAGTAAGGTGGTGGAAGACGTGGAAGCTCAGTATCCCTCCTCTACATCGATATCCAGACGTTCCATTTCATCTACTACATCTACGGTGGTAAAGGACTTCATCCACGACATTAGCAACTGGTCCGGAAGGATAAACATGAACAGTAAGCTTAAGTATCATTAATTCAGTATTAATCTAAGTCTTCTAGATGTGATCTTTGCTATCTAGTAATCCTGCTAAGTAGTTGATCAAATTGATCATAACAATTGGTATCAGATGCCTTAAACTAGTAAGATTGATCCACTAGTTTAAGTTAAATTAATCTATGCATGTTTGAATCAGATCTAATTAACATGCTAAAGATCAGTATATAATTGGATTTAATTAAGTACAGTTAGGGTTTTTAAACATGATGATTAAGTCACTGGTATTATAAAACAATGCTAATTTTCAGTCAATTAGTAGTACCCGAAACAAAATTATGTCTTAATTAAGCGCATAAGAATTAAGGAGATGATTCGGTAAATAAGATTAAGTTATAGAAAAATCCCCAAATTTTATGATAACTCTAACCCTAACTTATCTCGCATCGTTGATCCACCGTGGCTTGAGCTTCACCGTGCGTGGACATCGATGCACGTGCACCCGTCAGGACCGCATCTGGCCGTGCGGCATCAGTTTCACCACACGGGCCACCCGTTAGCACTCACGTCGCCATCACGCTTCCCGGGCTGCCACCGACCCCCGCCGCCACTGCCACATAGATGCTTGTGCGTGACTGAGGCGCCGTCAGTTGGTCATCATTGACGTTGTCGCCGAGCCGCCGCCACTTCTCACGCACATCGGACCCGCCATTAAGGCACCATGACGGGACTCCTCGACGGAGGAGCGCGCGACCGAGTCGCACGCCTCCGCCGACGAGAGGACCCGGCATGGCTGCTGCCGGTGAGGCCCTGCGTGCGTCTACGGCGCACGGCATGAGAGGCGACGTGCGGCACGGTTGCGCGCACGTCGCCGGTGGCTTATGGGCGGCGCGCTGTGGCTTGCGCACGCCGGACGGCCATCAGCCACCGTTGCGCTTAAGCCTATCTCCAACGGTGGAAACCTAAATCAAAGACCCAAATCATCAAATATGTCACCGTGAGCTTGAAAATAGGTGAGTCCAAAACCTGTGTCTCCAACGGACGCCCAAGATTGGGTCTCCCAACACCACCGCTGCCGGAGAAGAGCGAGGAGGACGAGGCCTCGCGCGAAGCAGGGGGCGGGGGCGCCGGCGGCCAGGGAGGCGGGGGCGTAGCGCAGGGGGCGTAGGCAGCGGGGTGCGTCGGCGGTGGGGCGTGGGGCGGTGGGGCGTGTCGGAGCGGGGCGCGGGCGCACCGGCGGCCAGGGAGGCATGCGCGGCGGGGTGCGCCAGCGGCCTGGCGTGGGGGCGGCGGGGTGTGTCGCAGCGGGGGGCGAGGGCGCCGTTGGCCGGGGAGGCGGGGCCGCGGCGGGAGCTAGTGATGGGCGGGCGACAGATGCGCCGGGGAGGTGGAGGCGAGGCAGCGAGCGGAGGACGAAGCGGGATGCGCTGGGTCATGGAGCGATGCGAAGCATTTGTGGGTCGCGGGGGACGCGGTCCCGAAAATAGATACGCCGACTGGGTCCTCCGTTGCAGAACATTTTGGACGCTTTTAAGACCCATTTTGCATATGGGTCACCATATGAGTGACCCGTTGGAGATAGCCTAAGTGCCATAGAAGAGAGAGAGAGAAGCAGAGAGAGTGCAACGAGTGAGGGGTGGGGAGTGAGCTAGGGTTTTAGCCGATCGGTTTTGTTCCATGCCTGGCTGTTTCCTGGCTGTCCACTCTCACATCGCCTGATCAACGGACCAGATCGCACCTTGGTTTGGGGCGTGGGCCTGGGCTAGGAAAAGGGCAATCAGGCCGTGTCGGGCGACAACTGCTGCTGTTATTTTAGTTGGGCCACGCACATTCCCTGCCCGCTCCACTCCTCCGCATGCGCTGCGCGCCTGTGCGTTGCTGGGCCGCGCTGCCGCGCCGAGCCGAGTTGAGCCACGAGATGGGCCGCGCCTGGGCTGCACCCACTGAGCTTGGGCCGCGTCCACTCCCTGCCCGCTCCACTCCTCCGCGCACGCTGCACGCCTGCGTGTCGCTGGGCCGCGCTGTCAGGCCTGCGCGTGCTAGGCCGTTCGCCGAGCCACGTTTTGTTGACGGGCCACGGGTTTTTCCTTTTTCTGACAGGCCGAGCATGCACGCGTGCTGATAGGCCGCGATGGGCCCCATGCGAACTTAGTTACCCCTGCGCGTCAATGGGCTTTTACCGAGCCATTTTCAGTTCTGGGTGAAATTCCTTTAAGTTTTCAGCACTGCTTTTAGCATTTTTTTTCACTCAGAATTAATTCCTGATTTAAGTTTCAATAATTAAGAAATAAGATTAAGCATTATTTATGAGCTTTTTTTGTTGCGAATTTTATAAGTGATAGTCTAAGTTCGTAGCAATTCTCATCATTTTCTTGGATTATTTTGGCACAATTTTCCAACTATTATTTGGAATAATTTCGTAGCAATATTTTATTTTTGCTATATCTTAAGCTTCCGCTGTTATTTTGATAATTTAGAAATATGTTTAAGATTAATTTATTCATTAAGTGATTTTCCAAAATTCTAATTTTAAGTGATTGCTCCCAAATTAAGTTTTTATTTTAATAAGCTTTTCTCTCTGAGTTTAACATGGTTGGGAATTTACCATTAAGTTAATGCCCACTATAGATGTTTTAATTCTCACCATGTTTAAGTCATCATTTTGAGATTCTATGTCCCTGAGAATATTAAGTTAAGTGATCTATTAAGTTCCAATAATTTTAATGATATTTTATTTTGTCATCATATTTATGCACTAAATGAATAAGTTTTAAGTGTTGAATCATTAAGTTCCAGATTTAAGTTTATTTATCTTTCAATCACCATAAGTTATGCCTTAAAATTAATGACAAATGCATAAGTTGCATTCTTTATATGTGCTCACTGTTATAAGTATTTGCACCATTAAGATAATTGGAGTTCTTACTCATGATTATCTCATGATCATTTCATAAGATAATGATATAGACTAAGTATCATTATTTTGTTTTATCATTCTCAGCTTACATGAAGATCATTAGACCTTTTAATGGCATTGATTTTCCTCTATGGAAAATCAAGGTGCAAGACATTCTCAAGTTTCTGGAGCTTGATTATGTGCTTCATGAGGTCAAGCTGTTTCCTCCCCACTTCTGACATTAAGGACTTTGAGGAAAAGATGTTCGAATATCAATTCAAACTAGATAAATGGGAGGAGGATAATGAGTATTGCTAAAGGAATAATCAAACCTCAATCTCAGATGGCATAAAGGGAGCATTTCATGATGATGATGACAAAACCGCTATGGAATTGTTTTTCATAATAGAGGAAAGTTATATAAGTTTTTCTATAAAATTCTTCATGAAAAGATTTACTACCTCACGTTATGATGAGCTAAGTGGATTAGCAAAGTACATTAGCAGCATATGGGACATAGCTTATGAGCTTAAGACCGTTAGAATAAATCTTCCCGACTCATGCGTAGAGCATTACATTAACGAATCATTGAGAGATCCATAAGATTAGGGGAGTTGTTCTTAATTTTAGTAGATGGAAATAAGTTGAAGTTCATATTGTTAGCAACTTCATTTGATTGATTAGTAGACTCAACATTCAGTTTTGATGTCATTCAATATACCTCAATGAAACTTTTGTTTCAATATATCAATGTTTTATAAGTACATTATCTCTTAGTTTTGAAATTATCTCTTATATCATCAAGTTTAAGTTATTATTATTCTCTTTATTTCCCACAAGAAAATTTTATAATTTTATTATGATTATTTTAAATATATAAGAATAAGATATTATAAGTTAAGTGATGAGACCTTGTCGAATATGTGGCACACTCACGTTTAGACCACCAATTTGAAGGGGAGAATAGAATGTCTCATCAATAATATACTCCAGTTAAGATGATATATTAAGAATTGCTCTTGTCAATTGAGAATTGATCTCATCAATTTTTTAGTAAAGTAATAAATTCTCTCTATGATAATTTGTTGTCCATAAGTTCATGGACAAAATTAAGTATAAATCTTTTAAGCATAATATTAAGAATAAGATTTTCTTAATAATACTATGAGCAATGTTGTCTTAATATGTCGTTGTGTTGCTGATGACGCATTAGTCTGGTACTTATTGATTTTCTAATTCCGCTACTGTTAAATAAGAGTAAGTTCAAGAGCAATTTTATCATGCTAGTCATGATTATCCACTAAGTACACTTAGATGCGTCTATTTGAATAGAACCAACGAGAAGTTCATTTAGAATACACTTGTGACTAATTCTGACCATCATTGTTTTAATTATGAGTTTAAGTTAAGTTTCGCTTGTTTTCCCCACCGGTGTGCAAGTTGAAGCTTATTGTGTGATTTTAATCAGGGTTAAAATTTATGCTTTTATGTGCATCTTATTGTATTATTGCCAATTGTCTCAAATAAGTCATTGTGATTTTATTCTTTATTTTATCACTACTAGGTACAATATAATTTTCATAGATTCTATTGTGCTATTCATTTCTAGCCATCGCTGTTGTGGATTAGTACAATGAAATCAGAGATGATTGAAGTATGGTTATGTTCATGATACTGGCCACCGCTCTTTGTAAATATTAATCATATTAGTAAAGAAAGTTGATTAGTGGCTTAATGTCGTGCCAATATAAGAGAGCTATAATTGTAAATTATTTTAGATAAGTTTATGGGCTCATACCTTTGTTGGAGCTAGGGTTCAAGGAATCCTTGAACCACCTATTATTTCTCCTCATGGGCTCAGTTATCTTATATTTGGCCCATATAATCTTTTGGTCCAATTGTAAGTCTAAGGGCATTTATGTATTTTACACCCCACCAAGGGTAAAAATGGTAATTTATAACATATCAAGGGTAGAAGAGGGGTTCCCCTCTTCTCCCCTTCCTATAAATACAAGACCCTAGAGGTTATGAGGGTGGATGGATTGAGGCCGGCTCCTTCTCTTCTTGGCTAGTTATATCCTTCCCCTAGCTTTGCCAATCCTTCGGGTTGACATAGCCTAAAAATATGTATGTTGGGTTCTGTAACTACAACAGCTGGCGCCGACCGTGGGGAGGGATACAAAAAGTCTCGTGAGCAGAAGTTGAATTTTTTGAGCAAAAATTCGGGGTCCTTCGGGTTAAGTGGTCCTTCAGGATCAGCCTTCAGGCACCTTTTTCGGAGGCCCTTCGGGCAATTTTTTTCAGTGGTCCTTCGAGATCAGCCTTCGGGCACCTTTTTTCGGAGGCCCTTCGGGCAATTTTTTCAGTGGTCCTTCGGGATCAGCCTTCGGGCACCTTTTTCGGAGGTCCTTCGGGCAATTTTTTTGATGGCCCTTTGGTATCTGCCTTTGGGCACCTTTTTCGGAGGCCCTTCGGGCTCCATTCCAAGTTATCCTTCGGGGTGTGCCTTCGGGCTCGCTTCTTGTTCATCCTTCGGGATGTGCCTTTGGGCTAGTTTCTTCTTCATCCTTCGGATCTGCATTCGGGTTCATTTCTTGTTCATCTATCGGGTAAAAAAAAACCTTTGGCATCAGCCTTCAGAAGGCCATTCGGATTCATCCCTCGACATCAATCTACCGGGGCTCCTTCGGGATCATCCTTCATCATCAACCTACCGGAGGCCCTCTGGACACGCCCTTCAACATCAACCTACCCGGGGTCCTTCGGGATCATCCTTCAACATCAACCTACCGGGGGTCCTTCGGGATCATCCTTCAGCATCAATCTACCGGGGTCCCTCCGGACTCGCCCTTCAACATCAACCGTCTCGGGGCCCTTTAGACTCGCCCTTTGGCATTAGCCTTTAAGGGGCCCGCAGAAAGAATCTGCAAAACTCCGCCTCAAAGGTGATATCTATCCAAGCCTACTAAACTTTGAAAGTTTTTTCTTTCTCCTCACATCAACATTTAAACTTAGCAGCCCAGACTAGTCTGCTTCTTTGTTTATTCGTTGTATAGCATGTTCTAATGTAGCCAACCACGTTGGTCGAGGTTAATGTGTCGCACATGCTAGCAAAAACATAATACATAAACGAACATGACTGCATGTTTTAAACCATGGCTTAGATTGTTATGTGTCATTCAACATTCCAGCATGGCCCGAGGGATCTTCGGCCGTGCAAAGTAAGACGGTTCCCAAACCAGTACAGTCAGCCGGAGGGCGACACTAAACCAAAATTTGTGGTAGTTTGCCGTCGATAGGGAGTAATGATTCTAGCATTCCAACCCGAATGAGGATGTTCCAAATGAATATGTGAGGCCATCAAACATAGATTTTGGCTAAGCAATTTGTTAACGTACATGCATTTTTCAAACCGTACAGCCTCTGGCACTACTCATTGGCATGTTGCAAGTTCCTTCGGTGCATAGTTTCTGGTTATCGGCGAAACTAAAAGTCAAAGCCTGCTACCAAAGCATGAACTCGGGCTGAAAGGTCAACTACGGTCTCAATCAGTGGCCACGGGAACCCACCACGCACTTTCTAGAGACCAGACAAGCCCGAGAGGCCTGCGGAGAGTAATAGGACATCTAAAAGCATGTTAAGCTTGCCCACCGGGAGTTCCTTTTTATGGCAAATTAACTTTTCAGCAACCTCCGCAGGGGTCCTGGAAGGCTACGTGTGGCTTGTAGGCTTCTCGCAGCCCTTTATTTCTGAAAACTAAGTGTTGGCCGAAGCGCCCCCGGCATGGCCATTTAAATTATGTTAGTTCCTAGTACTTCCTATAATGGCAAGCATAGGGCCAAGTGAGGCTCTCGCAGTCACCTTACAACAGTTTGAGAGCTGGCCCAAATGGAATCCAGCATGCGGGTTGTGCATACACTTTAGTTGTCGAAAAGTGAGACTCCAAATTATCTCACACGCACCTCATTGTTTAGCTGCCGAAAGCATCTAAACTTCGGGCAAGCATTTCGTTAAAAAAAAGCCCAGAACGATTTTATGGCAGGACACGCTCCCGCGACTGACAAGGCCCAAAACCATTCTGAAAGGCCCGTCGGTGGTGCACATGTATAGATATAGTTACGCCGAAAGCTGCTGCTTACCGAAGGCTCTATTTCCCCAAAAACCACTGCCAGAACATGTAGTGCTGTTATACGGAATATATATACTATGTAATGACATCAACATGACTTAATGATGCGGTCACCCCAGCCTCTACTTGCCCATACGTAAAGGGCGCTGGGGGCCAGCACCGTGAGAGGATCCTGACATCACTACTTCCGAAGGGGCGCCACCGCAGTCAGAGGCCTACTCGAGGGAAGTTCACAACTTGCCAACAGAGGGACCTTCTACTATGTATCCTGGAGACTAGCTGCCTAAAACTTGCTGGTATATTTGATAGCAGCGACCGAAACACCGTCGAGTTTGTGTCAGCTGGAGGACCTTAGGCCACATCAAACAGAATCACTTCTCACCTTCGGCCACCCACCGAGACCTGATTCATAAAAAAATAAAAGAAAATCATCACTTGAAAAATGGGGAGAAAGTTATGTACCCCTTCGGCTACTGAGATGTTGAGTCCGAGGACGACTCAGTCCAGTGAGCTCTGAAGGCTCAAAATAGAAAGTTTGCAGAAATGATGTTCGGTAGCTTAACTAGATGCGCTGAATCATCTCTACACATCAACTGCTAATGCTAGGGAGGGATATCTATTCCAGAGTGGTAGCCCAAAGCATGACCAGTTCACAATTGCTACACACATAACAAATGTATTGTTTAGCGAACGAGATTCTCTGGTTTCGGGACTTGCCTTCGTGACTTCTAGCTTATTCGTACCACCAAGTCATTGCCAGAAATTCTCTGGTGTGCGGCGCACCGCCAAGGTTGTGGCAGCCCGAGGGACCTTTGGCCGCACCAAACCAGATGGTCGATGGCGTGCGCGTATAGCTGACCTGAACGTTGTTGCTTGTCGAAAGATGTTTCGTGGTATACTCGGTTTAGGTAGTAGTGCAAAGCACTAGCTCACATTAGTAGTGAGCAGCTAACCCGAAGCATGCGCGTTTCCGGAGGCTAAGCCTTTGGGTCTGCAACTCGTTCCAATGCTGGAACCCATCATACCTAAACCAACGTTTCGGGCCTTCGGACACTGGCTTCGTCCCAACAAAGTGTCGTTGATTATTGCACACAATAAAGACTGAAAGAGGTACCAAGTTCAAAAAAAAAAAACCGACTGAAATTTAGCACTCGTCCTATAGGCTAAGGCCATGGGAAACCGTTGCATGCAAGACATAGGCATATTTGTTGCCGCTTTGCTTGCACCTTAGAGAAGAAAATTCATAGTGTCCTTGTGTATAGTAACATTAACTGGCCGTGGCAATTTTATCACCCTGTGCATCTGTCGGTTGCGACTTGTTGCTAACACATGCCTCGGAATATGCCTCGTCCCAGAGGTCCAAAAGTTAACCAAACGTGTATATGAGTTTTGGGAATCGTGAGCTCCGTTCAGAACATGACTATCGATGCTCAAGGGTCCGACCTGAACTGAACTCAAAGCCGAGTGCCGAAGGCCACCCTAGTGCCGAAGGCCATCCGCTAACAATCTTTTGAAGATGCTCAGATTCACACCAAGGATCAGTTGCACTGTCCGGAGCTAAATGCACTAAAAAAAAAGAAGTCAAAGTTTGCTGCTATTACTCGGCATTGGAAATAGACATGCCTTTTATATGCTCAAAGCTTCTCGACCGACACAAACTATTGTGCTTGAATTTGAACTAACTAGCCGAAAGGGACAAAATGTTTGGACCCGAGGAAAACCCGGCCGAAATACCATTAGCAGGCCTCTATCCAAAGGTCTTTGTTACGAGTGTAGACTTTAATGTTGCACCCGTCCTTGCCAAACACACGTTGTTTGCTGTTGTGATAGAGTGTAGACTTGGCCTTCGGGATTGTGAGTCTGTATTGTACCCCAGAGAGTCACTATTGCCTGAGACTTGCCGCCTGTGCTTGTCGCTACAGCCATCGGCACTTGTCGTCCGGAGGCAGCTCCAGAATTTGCACACTTGTTTGAGACAATGAACTTGTCTATGCTACAAGGTGTTATACTGAGAGTACTCAAATGTGCAAAGGGAACAGATGTTCATAATATCTCAATTGTCTTCGGATCTAACTATGTCAACTTGTTTGCAGTTTGTGCTCTATTTGCAGGGGTAACCGAAGGCAGGCATTCGAGAATCTCATCCGAGTGTTCCACTCGGAACAGGCACCACGAACTGAACTATTACATCTTTGGTGCAATTTTATGCTATGAATCAACTCTTACATAGTACGTATATGTAATTGACAACACATATTATACAGGGATCCAAAGCTATGGAATGTAACCGAGGGCCTCACATTATTCATCTTTTTATCGTTTTCACGTCATACATGTACATCATGAGCATGCACAAACATTCATATCACATAAACATGCATCATGTATACAAATGCATGATATGTAATATTTATCATTTTCTTTTCACTTGAATACCGAACAACTACGGCCCGAGGGTCCAAAGAGAAGCGTCCTTTACTTTCCTTGCAAAGGCAACTACGGCCTGAGTCCAGACAACTACGGTCTGATGCCGGGCAACTATGGTCTGATGCTCCGGAAGGACATGTCCGGAATGCCGGGCGCGACACTATCCGATGCCGGGCAACTACGGTCTGATGCTCCAAAAGTATATGCCCGGAAAGCCGGGGGTAACACCTCCCGATGCTGCACTACAACAAATTGGGGATTTGGTGACATAAGTTGGGTGACAAAACAACAAACTGTCATGAAGTAGCCACATTCTATGACGTTCTTCAGAAAGTACAAATATTTATAACACTCTAGAAATCAACGTCACAAAAAACATGTCCAAAACGTCACCAAACACCACGTCGTTGCTTGTGACGGAATGTAAGTTGCGAATTATGACGATTGAAATCATCATTAGTGCAATATGCAAAATGACGATACCTTTCGTCACAAAATATGGGCCATCACATCAAAAACAGCAGCAGCTGGATCTGCCTCCCAGCTCCCAGTCTGGTCTTGCGCCGGGACATTTATCTTGGTCCCGCGCGAGGCCAGCGAACCAAGCTCAACTCCGGCCAAGCGGCCGGAGCACGCCGCGGCCGCATACTACCCCTCACCTAGCCACGACCGCATTCCGGTAAGCTGCTTCGCCCTTAATCCTCGGTTCTGTGCTTCGCCCTTAATCCTCTCGAGTGGGTTCTGCTGAGCCACGTCTGAGCTTGGCATTTTTTTGCAGCCTGGCTTCTAGAGACTTACTAATCTGTCACTCACAGCCCCTGCATGCCAAGCTCCGCCCGTCAGCAAGTGCTTTTACAACGAGTAACTCTGCAGTGAAAAGAAGGTATGTGACATATATGATGCGATTTTTTTCAATTCTGTTGACTTATATATCTTGGAAAAGTTAAAGGTTAATATAGGAGTAAAAAATAATTGCTTCACAGATGAATAGAAGCTCCTGGATAAATGAACCACCACGATCTGTAAAACATCACGATGGGGTGATTGAGTTCATGATGTTTGTTCGTGAACGATTTGATAAGAATGCAAAAATATTATGCCCATGTCGCTCATGTCTGAATCGGATTAAGGAAACTCAACCAATTGTGTTTGCCCACTTAAGTACTCGTGGAATGGCAAGCACATATACTAAGTGGATTCATCATGGAGAACCATCAGATGTTGTTGAAAATCATAATTGGTTCACACACAATCAGAATAACCAAGCTATTGGAGTGGAGGATAATGCACAGTCAAATGATGATGACGACATTAATGATAGAATTCCTGATATGATTGGGGAATTGTTGGCAGCTGAACCCGATCCTAGCGACCAAACAGACCAGCATGAAAAAGAAACAATATTTGCAAGTATAATTGACGAATTAAAGCATCAACTTTATCCTGGATGTTCTACTTTCTCTAGGCTTTCTTTTATTGTGAAGTTACTACATATCAAAACATATTATCGGATATCCAATGTTGCATTTACTGCAATATTGAAGTTATTATCAGAAGCATGGCCACATTATGATCTTCCTGTCTCATATGAAGAAGCAATGAAGTCTATTCATGAATTGGGACTCGGATATGATACAATACATGTGTGCAAACATAACTGTGTTTTGTATAGGGGATCCTATAGAAATAGTGAGTTATGTCCGTACTGTGATGAATCAAGATGGCAAAATGCAGATAAAACAAAGCGTATTCCTATGAAGGTACTCCGGCATTTTCCACTTGTACCAAGACTGAAGAGAATGTTCGCATCTAAACAAACTGCAGAGGAGGCACAATGGCACCTAAAATGAAAAACTGTGGAAAATGAACTTAACCATCCTGCCGATGGTGAGGCTTGGAAAGACTTTGATAAAAATTATGATTGGTTTGCACAAGATGCAAGAAATCTAAGACTTGGTCTTGCAACTGATGGCTTCAATCTATTTGGTAGCTTCAACACATCTTACAGCATGTGGCCGGTATTTATTATTCCTTACAATCTGCCACCATGGGCTTGTATGGAGCAATCCAACTTCATGTTGACACTACTCATCCCTGGACCGAAACCTCCAAAAAAAGATTTTGATTTATTCATGGAACCTCTTATTGATGAGTTGCAACAACTTTGGAAGGGTGTTCGTACTTTTGATGCATCTAGTAACTCATGGTTTGATCTACATGCTGCTGTTATATGGTGCATTCATGATTATCCTGCATTCAACACATTGACGGGGCGAGCCACAAAAGGTTACTATGCTTGTGTACGTTGTGACAAAGATCCTTGCTCAATGAAGATAAAACACAAGATAGTTTATATTGGACACCGTCGTTTCCTTTCCAGAAACCATCGTCTAAGGAAAATAAAGGATTTTGAGGGCAAGATTGAAACTCGTGCCAGGCCAATGGAATTTAGTACAAATGAGTTGCTAGAACAACTAGAGAGGGTAAAACATGTTAGACCAGGAAAGCACCCTGATAACAAGAAAAGAAAACGAACAATCTTTGAGAACAATCTTTGAGGGTTAGTGTTGGAGCCGAAAGGTTAGTTTGTTTGACTTGCCATATTGGAGTAGTTTACAGTTGCGGCACAATCTTGATGTTATGCACATTGAGAAAAATATATGTGACTACCTTCTTGGCACATTTCTCAACATTGCGGGGAAGACTAAAGACACCATTAATTCAAGGATTGATTTAGAAAACCTAGGCGTCAGACCGGAGTTACACTTAAAACGTGTTGGGAATTCATGCACTATGCCACAAGCTCCATATGTCATGAACAAAGAACAAAAGCTTGCTTTTATTGAGTTCCTCAAAGGTGTTCGCCTTCCAGATGGATACGCTTCTAATTTGGCATCATGTATTATTGTTGATGAATGCAATATAAAGGGACTAAAAACCCATGATTGTCATATCATACTCCAAAGGATTTTACCTGTTGTCCTTTGTGGAATCATGAGTAAGGAGATTTGTACATCAACTGCTAAATTGGGGAATTTCTTTCAACAATTATGTTGTAAAACCCTAAAGTTAGATGTTCTACACAAACTACAAGAAGAGGTCCCAGTTATTTTGTGCGAACTTAAAAAAATATTTCCACCTTCTTTCTTTGATGTTATGATACATTTAACCATCCATTTACCCGAGGAGGCAATGCTTAGAGGTCCTGTACAATATGGATGGATGTACCCGATTGAAAGAAGGTTGTATACATTGAAGCATTTTGTGAGGAATAGGGCAAGACCTGAAGGAAGTATTGCAGAGGCTTATGTTGCTAATGAGTGTTTGATAGCTTGCTCAAGGTATTTTGATGGTGTGGAGACACAATTCAATCGGATCGGCAGGAATAGAGAGCGAGTTGATTCAAGGATAGGTGATCTCTCTATCTTCAGACATGGTATTGAATTACTTGGAAGCCCGACGGTGACTAAACTTGAACATTATTATAACAAGATGATTTGGTATGTGTTGAACAATTGTTCAGAAGTTCAACCATATATCAAGTATGTAGTCATTCATACACATTTCTTACCTTTCTTAATCTCGTTATTACAAACTATTTATCTCTAATTTTGTTGCATGCCCTTTGCTTTCAGGCTATTTGAAGAACAAAACAGTCATGATGTAGAAAAAAGATTAAAGAATGAATTTCCTTCATGGTTCAAAAATCATGTGAGTTGTTTCTTAACAAATAATATTTTTTATAAAACTTTTTTGAAACTGAATATTTCTATGAAAGTTAACAATTGTAATGTATATATACCTTGACCTGTTGGAGAATGAATTTCCTTCATGGTTCAAGAATCATGTGAGTTAGTTGTTAACAAATAATATTTTTATGAAATTTTTTCAAAACTGAATATTTACTATGAAAGTTAACAATTGTAATGCCTTGACCTGTTTCGAATTATTTGTGCAGATTGCAGAACTACATTACATAAAGAAAGAAGATATAAATGACGGCCTATATGCACTATCTTGCCAACCGAACATGAGAGTTCGAATATTTTCAGCATGTATTATTGAGGGTGTTCGGTTTCACACTTTTGACCGTGAAAAACAAAGAAAAACACAAAACAGTGGAGTTATGGTTGAGGGTAATCATAATGATCAAAATATAGTCTTTTATGGCCGTGTGAAGGAAATTATAGAGTTGACTTATAATTCAGATTTGAATGTTGTGCGGATGGTTGTTTTATTTCAATGTGATTGGTTTGATCTTGAAGGGAGGAAATCAAGAATGAAATATGATGGATATTTCACAAGTATCAACATTGGACATTGCTGGTATAAAGAAGATCCGTTTATTCTAGCAACACAAGCAGCAAAGGTATTTTACTTGCAAGACACAAGACACGGTGGAGAGTGGAGGGTTGTACAAAAATTTCAGCATAGGCATTTGTGGAATATCAGTATCTCTGAAAACGACAAAGAAACTGTAGTGGATGGCACTACACTTGCATACCAAGATGAAGAACACACAGAATTTCCAATCCAAGTTAATGATGAAGAAAATAATTTGAACGACATAAATAAATGTCAAGATTGTTATATTGTTGACGCAAGTGTAGTTGATGACATCCGTAATATTGAAGTCAATGATGTTGAAGTCAATGAAATTGAGGAGTCTGAAGATGAGGATGAAACCCACTTGCAATATCAAACAGATGATGACGAAGGTCCCTCTGTAGCAGATGATGATGACTAATAAGTTGTGCTAGAGTTTGTGTAGTATTTGGAATAAAGGACCTGTGTTGTGTTGATAATTTTTGCATAGTGGTCTCTTGAATTAGTTATTTCTGATTTACTATGATTTATATGATAAGGGGAAAGACCAGTTGCCTTGTTGGAAATACTCTCTACATGCTCGCTATCCGTCACCGACTGGACTGTCACAGCATCGGACGGGCACGCCGGATGGGTCTCACCGGACGGGTTACCAGAGTCACCGGACGACGGGCTACTAAGTCATCGGACAGGCGCGCTGGATGAGTCGCTGAGTCACCGGACGGGTCACTAGAGTCACCGGACGGCGGTGACGGGTCACTAGAGTCACCGGACGATGGTGACGGGTCACTAGAGTCGCGCCAGATGAGTCGCTGGGGTCACCGGACGGGTCACTAGAGTCACCGGACGGTAACTGCGGACGGTAATTAATGCTGACAGGTCACTAGAGTCACCGACGGGTCGCTAGTCACAAGACGGACGGTTCGCTAGACGGGCACGCTGGTAGCTGGGGTCACCGGACAGGTCACTAGAGTCACCGGACGTAACTGCGGGCGGGGAGTCATCGAACGGGTCGCTAGAGTCACCGGACCGGACGTGGTTGACAAAATAATATATATACAAGTTATCACAAAATAATATAACATGTACAAAAATGAACTGAGCAAGTGGAACACAATGTACCAAATAAAGTCAAATAAAACACAGGGAACATTTAATTATGAAAAAACCGACGCCCTATTACTCTAGCCCACTCAATAAGATACAGCTGGTGAGGAATCTCATCCTCTGGAATGCCACTTCTCCATATAATTCATCCTCGTCGTCGTTGTCGTCTGGTGAGTAGAAGGTGCTCCATTACTCTAGCCCACTCAAGAAGATACAGCTGGTGAGGAATCTCATCCTCTGGAATGCCACTTCTCCGTAATTCATCCTCGTCTTCGTCTGGTGAGTAGAAGGTGCGTGGCACCTGTGATGAAGTCGGTGGTGCCTGTGAGGTGGTCGGTGGTGCCTGCGAGATGGTCGGTGGTGACTTTGAGGTGTCGGTGGTGCCTGCGAGATGGTCGGTGGTGACTTTGAGGTGGTCGGTGGTGCCTGCGAGATGATCGGTGGTGACTTTGAGGTGGTCGGTGGTGCTTCTGAGGTGCTGATCACAGGAACATCCTGGTCGTCCTGATCCTGATCGTCTTGGTCATCCTGATGGTCGTCCTCAAGGAGTGATCTGAGCTGGTCGTCCTGATAGTCCTTATGGTCGTCGTCCTGATAGTCCTCATAGTCGTCCTCAAGTGATCTGAGCTCAAGCTGAGACTGAGGTGTGCTCACAGGTACTCCTACGGTGCCTGCCTCTACTGTAGTCTGTTGTGGTGAGAATGCAAAGAGGTGCATAGGGAATGAGAAGGGTGCTCCAACATCTATATATATCCGTGCTCCAACATCTATATATATCCGTGCTCCAACAAAGAAGGATGGTGACAGTCCAGTAGATCGTGGTGGTGAGAGAATAGGGCTCCTCAACATGTGAGTGTATAAACATGTAGGCCTCTGGAGCTGTGGGCTGATTACCTGTGAACAAAGTATAGGAGCCGGTAAACTCTGTGATGCTGCTAGTGCTGAGGGTGAGGTCTGCTCAAGGGATGCAAACTGACTGATTAGAAACTAAGACGCTGGCTGGTGAGCTGGTTGGTGAGGTGGCTGATGTATCCCGAGGCTCCGCAGAAAGGTCATCAAGTCTCCCTGGCCGCGGGCTATAAAGGCTAGTGTGGTGGCCAGCTGCCTCTGTGTCTCCTCAAACCTCCTAATCGCCTCGCTCTTCAGCTATGATGGCGTCCTGGGCTGCTAGTCGTACACGAAGAGCGGCAAGCTCGGCCTCAACTGCTGAGTTGGTACTACCATTCTCACCACCTCCTGCTGAGTCGGTACTACCACTCTCTCCACCACCTCCTGCTGGACAAGGAGTCTCACTGACTGGTGTAGAGTGAAAGGTCTCCTGGCCAGTCTCGTGTGCGGTGGCTGTCTTCTCAGAGCTCCTCTGTTGTGGCATCCGCTCGGCATACCTAGGGTCGGTAGTGCGAGCAGGGGTGTACCCTTTGATCGTCTGGGGGAGCCTCTGGTACTGCTCTGCTGTCATAAAGCCTAACCTGTAGATCATATAGCAGATGTAAGGTCCAAAGGGCAACAACCTCGCACCAAGCCCCTCCGAGATGGTATCCTCCATCTGGGCAACAAGAAGTTCTGTGAGATCAAAGGGCTGGTGCGTTAGCAAATGACGGAGGAGTCTCTGGTAGATACACGTCACGTGCTCCCTCCGTCCCTCCCGGGGAATTAGGATCCTCGAGATGGCACCCTTGAGAACCCGTGCCTCGTGAGTCAACCTGTGAGGCAACCTGTTGTACTGCTCGGTGTGAGGAGGTACATAAGCTATGCTCATCTCTGCGTCAAGTGGTACCACCCCACCCTGAGGTCTGCGAGGGGCCTCTGCACCTGGATGGGTAAGGTCATGAAGCCTGACACCATCAACTATCTGAAACCTCAGAGCCTCTGCTATCTCCTCCTGGGTAACCATGTAGGGCTCTCCCTTAAACATGAACCAAATGGCACTCCTGTCTGAAGCAACCCACAAGGTGGCATAGAAGTCTAACACAATCTGGGTGTCCCATCGAAAAACAGTAGTCACTAAGTCCTGAAGACCGGGCAAGAAAATGAAGTGGCCCTCAAAGATCTCTTGAGGCAAACTAGCTGCTCTGGCTAGACTCGGGTAGGACAGGGTGCTGTGAAGCGAGAAGGTGCACCCCTGTCCCCTGGTCTCGAACTTCCTCTTGAGGGCCTCTGCAAGATGTCTTTGTGTCAAAGTCCACTATCTAGCCCCAGCTCCACCCTCCCTCGGCAACACTTGCCACCTGTGAAGAGGGACCCTCCGTATACCCTTCATGGTAGGTCCGGGAACCGTAAGCAAATCAACCTCAGGTCCCACTGGTGTCTCAAGCTCCTCCTCAAGCCCTCTCCTGCCACAGCACTCTCGGCACGTGCAATCATCACGTCTTGTGCAGCCTGAGGTGTCACGGCCTCTATTAGCCCTCTCTCTAGCAACTCCCTCCGCGTTTCTCGACGCCTGACCATGGGGTCCAGAAGGAGGTCTCCGCGGTATTTGGCCCTCCCTAACAAGAAGTGTCGGCTGAGTCCGGGTACGGGGAGAGCGTCTGAGCATACGGTTGCCATGTCCGGTGTTGTCCGCAAATCCAGCCTCCGCAGCTCCTGTTCTGATCTTTTTAGCCTTCGGCTTCTCACCAGCCTTAGTCTTTCCCTTTTTAGCCTTCCGCTTCTCACCAGCCTTAGCCTTTCCCTTCTCCAACTCTGAAAGTCTGGTCCTTGTCATTCCTCCCACTAAAAGTTGATTAACAAAAACAGTTGTCACTAGCTACCACTTGCAACCTGTGAACTGCTCTCACAAACCCGTCCAGCATACAAATGCCAAAATAGTATGTCTCAGTCTAAATCCATGCACTGAACCACTTGCAACCTGCCAACCTGTCAACTGCTGCACCAAAAATAGATGGACAAAGAGGGGTTACTAAAACAAAATAGCAAAACCAAATATTGCAGTAGACCTCAATACCTGTAATTAGCACACACTTGTAAAGTCATTTATCAATGATAACACAGCGCAAAGAGACACAGTACAGAAGACAACAACAACAACAAAGCCTTTTTATCCCAAGCAAGTTGGGGTAGGCTAGAGATGAAACCCATGGGAACCCAAAAAAGAAGAGAATCACGGTTCCGGCACGTCTATTGCTAGTCTCCAAGCACTCCTATCCATAGCTAGCTCCTTAGGGATATCCCACGCCTTCAGGTCTCTCTTAACCGACTCGTCCCAAGTCAAGTTAGGTCGGCCTCTACCTCTCTTAACATTAGCATCTCTCTTTAGAACCCCACTACATACCGGCGCCTCCGGAGGTCTCCGTTGGACATGTCCGAACCATCTCAACCGATGTTGAACCAATTTCTCCTCGATAGGTGCCACTCCTATCCTGTCCCGGATATCTTCATTCCGTATTCGGTCTCTTCTTGTATGCCCGCAAAACCAACGCAACATACGCATCTCTGCTACACTTAGTTGTTGAACATGTCGTCTTTTCGTAGGCCAGCACTCAGCACCGTATAACATCGCCGGACGAATTGCCGTCCTATAGAATTTACCTTTTAGCTTTTGTGGCACCCTCTTGTCGCATAAGACGCCGGATGCTTGACGCCATTTCAACCAGCCGGCTGAAATTCTATGCCTAACATCTTCATCGATGTCACCGTCCTTTTGCAACATCGATCCTAAATAACGAAATGTATCCTTCTTGGCCACCAATTGTCCATTAAGGCTAACGTCTCCATCCTCATGTCTAGTCACGCTAAACTCGCACATCATATACTCGGTCTTGGCCCTACTAAGTCTGAAACCCTTGCACTCTAATGTGTGCCTCCACAGCTCCAACTTCCTATTAACCCCATCCCTACTCTCGTCAACTAACACCACATCATCAGCAAAGAGCATACACCAAGGGACATCACTCTGTATTTCTCGTGTGACCTCGTCCATCACTAAAGCAAATAAATAAGGGCTCAATGCTGATCCTTGGTGTAGTCCTATTTTAATCGGAAAGTCATTGGTATCGCCATCACATGTCCGAACACACGTCCTCGCGTCCCTGTACATATCCTTGATGAGGGTAATATACTTAGTTGGGACTTTGTGCTTCTCCAAGGCCCACCACATGACACTTCTTGGCACTTTGTCATATGCCTTCTCGAGGTCAATAAAGACCATGTGTAAGTCCTTCTTTTGCTCCCGATATCTCTCCATCAATTGTCGCATTAAGAAAATCGCCTCCATGGTTGATCTTCCAGGCATGAACCCAAACTGGTTTTGCGTCACACTTGTCACTCTTCTTAGACGATGCTCGATGATTCTCTCCCAGAGCTTCATCGTATGGCTCATCAACTTAATCCCACGATAGTTAGTACAACTTTGAACATCTCCCTTGTTCTTGAAGATCGGTACTACTATACTCCTCCTCCATTCTTCCGGCATCTTGTTTGACCGAAAGATGAGGTTAAAAAGCTTAGTTAACCATACTATGGCTCTGGCACCTAAGCATCTCCATACTTCGATGGGGATACCATCAGGGCCCATCGCTTTACCACTCTTCATCCTCTTCAAAGCTTCCTCTATCTCTGTCTCCTGAATTCTTCTCACAAAGCGTCTGTTGTTATCATCAAATGAGTCATCCAACTCAAGTATAGGACCTTCCTCCTCTCCGTTAAACAACTTATCAAAGTACTCTCGCCATCTGTCCTTGATCTCCTCATCTCTCACCAGGAGTCGGTCTACCCCATCCTTGATACATTTGATTTGGTTGATGTCCCTCGTCTTCCGCTCACGGATCCTAGCCATCCGATAGATGTCCTTCTCTCCTTCCTTCGTGCCTAGTCGCTGATAAAGGTTATCATATGCCTGACCCTTTGCTACACTCACTGCTCGTTTTGCAGCCCTCTTGGCTATTTTATAGCCTTCTATGTTGGTTGCACTCTTGTCAAGATGTAGGCGTTTGAAACACTCCTTCTTCTCCTTGATAGCCCTTTGCACCTTATCATTCCACCACCAGGTGTCTTTTGCTTCTTGTTTGCCTCCTCTACTCACGCCAAACACTTCTGAAGCTACCTTCCGAACACATGTTGCCATTTTTAGCCACATGTCATCTGACACAGTACAGAAGATTAAAACAAATTTGTATGAACTAAAGAGCCATTAATGAAGCGTTACTATTCAACAAATCTGCCTCAAAATTATTAATCGCTAGTTGTTATTTAAGCTTCACATATCCAGTATCGGGTTGTGCTGTTGCGGTCATTATATATCCACCATCCACTGACAACATACCACAAATCCCATATAAAGTGCAGTATAACATCTAAAAAGGTTATGAAACGAGAAACAAAGCAAGAACCAATCTAAGGTCAGCAGGAACAAAACATACACTTAGACAACGGTGGAGTTATCCGAACAATGTTCCTATATTCTGCATCCAGATATATGCTTGTTGACTCAACCGGACTGTGTACCCTCATCTGCCTTATAAACTTAATTGGTCTTAAAATGATCTGGTTATCCATCATGAAACTAATTGATCACTTGCACAACTCAGATATAAAGGTGTATAAAAATGCATTTTGTTTCCTTCCCGCTACTTCTTAGCAAATAATAACAGAACAATATAAAATTCTAGGTCAGACAAATGCTCAATCAAAAGCCTATGCCTACAACAAGGACTTGACTCCTGACAACATTTTTCAAGTAGGATAAGAAAACTGTAGCTAAAATGCAAAATAAATGGTTATCCTAGATTATTTGGAATGGAAGCTTGCAGCCACACAAGCTCAACATGCATGCCAACATGAAGAGCGTGAGGTGAAACTGGTGGAAGTAGCAACAAAAACCAAGTCTGAAGAGGGTACGATGTTTGGAATTACTCTAGTACATCATTTGCCTAGACGAACAGTTTGACAGCTACTGGAACATACTAAGCCCATGTGCTCATAGCCCAATCCCAGCGGTCTAGGCCATGAAATGGAAAGGCATTGAGCTATCTTGAAATGCCACAAAGGTAAACTATAAACTATTGTTTAGAGAAATGAGAGCAGCATATATATATATATATATATATATATATATATATATATATATATATATATATATATATATATATTGATCTGCCACAGCTGATGCATGAAGATGTACTACTATTAGCAGCTAATTGAATGCATTCAGTGCATCTATAACAACAGTCATACCCACCTTTGTCCTTCTCTGTAGGAGTTTAAGTTCTTCTTTGTCCAAGTTCTAGAAGTCAATTGGAGCATAGATGCTCATGACCCCTGAACAGAAACCACAACCGTTCAAAGCAGAACCCAACATCTTCACTACTCTATGCTTATCTTGTCACCTTGTTACTGGAGATGGTTATATAGTGTATAAATTAGTCAAGCTATAAGACATAGAGTACAATGAGAAGGTATGATTAGAAAATAAAAGAACTCATAAAATCACATACAGGATAAAGAATAACATCTACAATTTCAGAAATCAACAAGTCGCATATATTACATCAAATAGATTAACTATGTCAAGTATCAGTACAATTAATAAAGCACTTAATATTTCAGTGTTAGACACAAAAGTGAACCTACAACAAATATAAAATATAGAGCACAAACCTCATCTCGGTGTGCTGAACCAAATGTAAAGATGTTAACTGAAGGTCATACCAAAAAGTTCTGAGGTATACACAAACCGTAAAAATAAAAATAAAAAATTGCCAAATAAAATTAACCATATAAGTAAACCCTAAATAGAGTTCAGAGTATATAGAGCAACTTTCACTGCTACTCTGAACCCACACCTAACTTTTACTGCAACTCGGAACCTGATGATGTTTGGCCGAATTTCAGATGGACCAACAAAATCTTTATAGTCGAAAAAGCACCTAGCTCTAGCAACGACGATGATGCCTTTGCTAAACTCATTTGCAGTTTGAAAGAAAATGCTATTCATCTATAGACATCCTGTGACGAGACCTAGAAATTCAAAGATTCACACTAATGGTGGCAATAGGAGCATGCCAACCCCGAGTCCATTAGTGTACAGTTATTTGCAGTTTTTAATGGATTGATCAAAGTGTAATAGTTGTTCCCTTTTTTTAATGGAAGCTGAACCAATGATTCATTTATTTTGGCACAAATAAGCAATCAGAAAATTGAGAATCAAACAAAGGAAAGAAAATATGGCTTACAAATTAGGTTCAGGCGCAACAGTGGGTGGAGCAGGGAGTGCTGGCAACTCGCATCTGATCTGGATCAAGAGCATGACGCAGGGAGCAGGGAGGACCCCTTGATTTCCCGACCAGCTGCAATGTCGTGGTCACCACTTAGCCGCGTCATCTCACCACTACATCATCATCGCCGAGCTGCGCCCAGCTCCCTCAACCACGTCGTCATGCCACTGAGCTGTGACCCGTGCGCTCGGTCCCTAAGCCTTAGGGGGCACGGGGGTCCGTCCAGCGGGGATCCGGCCACGGCTCAAGGAGACCTCCGTCTTGGTGGGGGAGCAGCAAGAGATGGCTTCGCCGCCTCTCTGCACGGGGAGGAGGAGTGGGCGCCGGCAATCTCCGTCTTGGTGAGGAGGGGCCAGAGATCGTGCCACCACCAGACTGCACGGGGTGGGAGATCACGGGGAGAAGGAGTGGGCACCGGCGATCTCCATCTTGGTGGGGAGGGGCCGGAGATCGCGCCGCCGCTAGACTGCACGGGGAGGAGGAGGAGTGGGCGCCAGTGATCTCTGTCTTTTTTTTTTTTTTTTGAGACTGGCGATCTCTGTCTTGGTGGGGAGATGGCGCCGTCGCAACCTCTGCACGGGTGGATCAAAATCGTACGGTTACAGTCAACCGACGGATTAAGGGCGGATTAAGAGGTTATTAAGACTTTTTAGACCGACTCAATATTAGATAGTAGAGAAGATATATAGAGATAAGGAGTATAATAAATATAACAAGTGAAAATTTGCACATTTTTTACATGTGCGATACGCACGTTACCTTGTTACCTTGTTGTACAATGCTATCATGTACAAAATAAAAAAAAACGTGTTATGGCTAATGGTACATCTTTAATTAATTATTTACTAACTAAAGTTTATGAATTGCTTTTCGTTTAAAGTTTATAATCTGCTTTTCGTTCATGAGTACTCCCTCTATATTACAAATAAAATTTGTTTTGGATATGATTTAATATACAAAAAACAATTAATTAGTAAACATTTTCTATATCTACCCATATTAAATATGGCCTTGTCATCAATTCAATGCGTTTAGACCCGGATGTTTCATTGTTTCTCACGCGTGCCGATTTCAATAAAAAAAAGATTTCGTTCTTGTTTTCTTAGCTTACCTTATATATAAACACTAGAAATCAGGGGTCATGTCACATCAAAACATGACAGGTGGGAGTCCTCGATAAATTATAGGAGCTGCGCTGGCTCCTCTCTCCTCTCCACCGTGCATAGGTGGGTCCAGCTTCGTACCCGCACGAATGACTCTAGGCTCAGTCCCGCACGAATGAGTCTTGTGTGGTTGGTGGTGGGTCTGGGCTCGTACCCGCCGGCCACCAGCACAGGAGTCGATGGTGTCGTGACTCTGCTCCGACGACTCTCGTAGTGTCATGTGCGTAGGGAGGTCGGCTCCGGCGTGCCTGTATTGGATCAGGAAGCTTGTGTAATATAAATGAAAATTTTAAGACCAAAACTAAAAATAAATCATAATTATTCACAAAATTTTAAAACGCTATTACTTGTTTCACAAACATAGAGCAAGATATACTTCATTTTGTTTTGTTACAAATAATCTTTGGTGTGATTGAAAAATTTCCTTATTTTGTCTCGATTAGTAAAATTAATCAATGTATAATTGCTTATTTTGGATCTTGCATGGTTTTATACAAAGAAATTGGATTATAATGGGATCTGTATCTCCAATGGCTGAAAATGCATACAATGAAATAGATCAATAATTCTATTTACTATCAACCAAAATCTAACAAGGACAACAAATAAGAACAATAAAGGATCAGAACTTAATTAACTTTTAAGATAATTATTTTGATCTTAATTCCATCTTTATTCAAATCACTATTTTACTAGTGATACAACTTTTATTAATTAGGTATCAAATGAATCTTAAATTTAAGAAATATTTTTCACGTCTTATATACAATTATTAATGTTTTGATTTAGAAAAAAAATATTGCAGCCATTTATGAGGCATTCGAAGTAAAATTCGAGCATCACACACAAATATTATCCACTACAACCAAAAGATCTAGAGCAAATAAAACACCCACATATGACACTCCTGGGTCTAGTTGTTTTGTTGGACCGTTGGGTAACTCCCAGCACTAAGTGACCACTGCATGGCCGAAGCTAAGCCAGTGCGGGTTCCAATTAATTTTCTAGTTGATCACCAATATTTTTATGTATCTTATGTGCACCACTAAAAAACCATTTTCTATCTTATATGCACCACTCAAAAAACCATTTTTTGGCCAAATTAGTACATGTTGCCTGTTGCACTGGCAGAGAGCAGAGCTGTGCCTACTATTTGGTAACATTAAAAGGAGCGCTGTCACCCGCTCTGCGCCCGGCCGTGCAGCAGTGGCTCTTGTCCCTTTACAAAGGGCGATGACAGAGCTGACTGGGTCATCGGACCGTCCAGTGGCCACATCGGACCGGGGTCCCGTGCCCGGCAGCTGATGCTCACTGACCGACACGGGTCCACCGTACCGGCAGGGGTCTGTCCAGCGGGGATCCGGCCATGGCTCAAGAGACATCCGTCTTGGTGGGGAGCAGCAAGAGATAATAGATAAGATATATAGAGATAAAGGAGTATAATAAATATAACAAGTGAAAATTTGCATAGTTTTTACATCTGCGATACGCACGTTACCTTGTTGTACAATGCTATCATGTACAAAATGAAAAACGTGTTATGGCTAATGATATTTTTTTTAATTAATTATTTACTAACTAAAGTTTATGAACTGCTTTTCGTTTAAAGTTTATAATCTGCTTTTCGTTCATGAGTACTCCCTCTATATTACAAATAAAATTTGTTTTAGATATAATTTAACATAAAAAAACAATTAATTAGTAAAAATTTTCTATATCTACCCATATTAAATATGGCCTTGTCATCAATTCGCTCCTCTCCGCTGTGCAGGTGGGGTCTAGCTTCGTACCCGCCCGGCCACACAGGACAGGAGTCGATGGTGTCGTGACTCTGCTCGGGCTCCGACGACTCTCATAGTGTCGTGTGCGTAGGGAGGCCGGCTACAACGTGCGCGTGTAATATAAACGAAAATTTTAAGATCAAAACTAAAAATAAATCATAATTATTCACAAAATTTTAAAACGCTATTACTTGTTTTACAAACATAGAGCAAAATATGCTTCATTTTGTTTTGTTACAAATAATCTTTGGTGTGATTGAAAATTTCCTTATTTTATTTTGATTAGTAAAATTAATCACTGTGTAATTGCTTATTTTGGACCTTGCATCGTTTTATACAAAGAAATTGGATTATAATGGGATTTGTATTTCTCTAATATATAGCTGAAAATGCATACAATGAAATAGATCAATAATTCTATTTACTACTCCCTCTTTCAACATTATATGACACTTTAGATTTCACAAGTTTTCTCAAATTATAAGATATCTTCGCTTCCCAATGTAACTTTCTCTCTTCCCAATTCACCTCTATCTCTATCTCTCTCCTTCTTATTTTTTGTGCACCCACCTTTTTCACCTCTTCTTAATTCCCGTGTCCGAAGCCAAAACGTCATATAATATTGAACGGAGGGAGTATCAACCAAAATCTAACAAGGACAACAAATAAGAACAATAAAGGATCAAAATTTAATTAACTTTTAAAATAATTATTTGATCTTAATTCCATCTTTATTTCAAATCACTATTTTACTAGTGATACAACTTTTAATTAGGTATCAAATGAATCTCAAATTTAAGAAATATTTTTCATGTCTTATATACAATTATTAATGTTTCGATTTAGAAAAAAAATGTTGCAGCCATTTATGAGGCATTCGAAGTAAAATTCGAGCATCACATACAAATATTATCCACTACGACCAAATCAATATCACTAAGTGAGATCTACATCAAATAAAACACCCACATATGGCACTCCTCGGTCTAGTTGTTTTGTTGGACCGTTGGGTAACTCCTAGCACTCTGCTCGTGATGTGACGACTCCGGTCCTGTCATAGCATGGGCTAAGCTACATGAGACAGAGTGCGGGTACACGTGCTAGAGTGCGGGTTCCAATTAATTTTCCAGTAATTACCAATATTTTCATCATGTACCACTCAAAATTATTTGTGCACCACTTTTTGGCCAAATTATGTGCATGTTGCACTGGCAGAGGAGAGAGCAGCTCTATCAACCAAAATCTGACAAGGACAACAAATAAGAACAATAAAGGATTAGAATTTAATTAACTTTTAAGATAATTATTTTGATCTTAATTCTATTTTTATTTCAAATCACTATTTTACTAGTGATACAACTTTTAATTAGGTATCAAATGAATCTCAAATTTAAGAAATATTTTTCACCTCTTATATACAATTATTAATGTTTTGATTTAGAAAAAAATATTCTAGCCATTTATGAGGCATTCCAAGTAAAATTCGAGCATCACACACAAATATTATCCACTATGACCAAATCAATATTACTAAGTGAGATCTAGAACAAATAAAACATCCGACGCTCCTCGGTCTAGTTGATCACCAATATTTTCATCTATCTATCTTATGTGCACCACTCAAAAAACCACTTTTTAGCATGTTGCCTATTGCACTGGCAGAGAGCAGTGTGCCTACTATTTGGTAACATTAAAAGAGCTATGTCACGCAGCTCTGCGCCCGGCCGTGCAGCAGCGGCTCGTCCCCTTTACAGAGGGCAATGACAAAGGGCGAGACCGTCTGGCCGCACCGGACCGGGGTCCGTGCCCGGCAGCTGACCGCTCACCGACCGACACGGGTCCACCGCACCGGCAGCTGGGGTCCGGACCATCCCGTGGCCACACCGAACTACTAAACAAGAGAATAAAGAAACTCAAACAAATTTCGTGCGATAATTTTTCAACGGAATCTTTCTTTTTCAAACTATATTGTTTTTTAAAGTTAATGTCGGAATCTTTACTATTGATGATTTGATCTCGCTCAAAGTCGCTTCAGCGGAAGGTGAATGTGACCGCACAGCGCGAGTGTGTGTCCAATTTGGGAATCTCCACGTCTAATTCCTTTTATTTTTTATTCACCGCCCTCCCCGTCCGGTCGGCGTCATGAACTGCTCACTGCAGCGAAGCGAGCTGGTGTGGCATCACGGGTGCGGTGTGCGGGTCAAAGCGGCTGTTGAGGGTAACTGTTAAAAAAAACATAAGCGGTCAAGTGCAGTGTTAGAAGACGGGCGCAAAGCCGGCGAGATGCAGACACTGAGTCTCATTTTTAATTATTTTTTTCGTAGTGCTCGATGAGAAGGCCGTCACAGAGATGTCAAGCGTCGTCCTCGCCGTAGAGGCTCAAGAGGCTAAGATGCTATGGAATCCTCGATGCGTCAGCAGTCGTCGGACAACCATGCCCTCACCATCCGCACACCTGGCTACTTCAAGCCGCCGCCGCCGCTTTCGCCTCCCGCTCTCCTTCCGGTTGTTGTTCCCATGTCTGCTGCGCCTCCTGGCTTGGTCATAGCCACGTCATCGTGCAGAGTCGAGAGGTTGCCGGCGCCGGATCCCTAGGATCCGTCGGCCCCTTGCGCCTGTGTCGCCGCCGATGGAAGGGGTCGAGAGTGTCTCCTCCTCCTCTACCATGGATGGCTACGGCAGCAGCAACTACAGGGGAAATGGTGATAGATACTTCTTCTCCCATCTGAATCCCTATTCTTTCCATTCCCCGGACCCACGGTACCTTGACTTGGACGGGTTATGCATCCACTCACAGTCCGAGGGCTTCCCCAATTTTGGTTCGTACCTCCAAGGTGGTAACACCGGGCCAGCAGCACACTTCAGCACCGGAGCAAATGCTGGTGCCGCCCAAGGCGGTAGCTTGTGGCCGGTAGCAGATTTCAGCACCGAAGCAAATGTGGATGCTGCGCAAGAAGGCCTCCAACAAGATGGTAACTTCGGTCATGAAGCAGCCGGAGCAAATGTCGGCTACCTCCAAGAAGTCGGGCTGACCTCCTTATCCTTTGTTCAGTGGTGCTTAAGGGGTTACGGCCATGAGCGGCTTAGATGCCGGTCTTGTTGGTGCTGGAACAAGTCGTGCTGGCGAGTCAGCAAGAGGCAAAGCCGTCTTTCAAGATGGTGCTTATGCTGTTACCAACCTGGTATGATTCCATATTTAATTTCATATAATGTATTGTTACTATGTTATGCTCTCTCAAAATTTTTGCACATTTGCACATTGTAGCCAACTGCCCCAATGTATGATATGCCTAATTGGACCGCGCACAACACTTATGTCCTTTATGATATTATTGTGACCCTAAGAGCGTATCAGAAAGGGAAAATACTCAATCATGCTTATCCTCAAATAGCTAAGAATTATTTCCGTAGAACATGTTTGTATCATGATGAGAAGGAGTTGAAAAAAAGGATGGCCGAATTGAAAAAAATGCATGCATTCATACGAAAATTAAAGAGCAAAACAGGGGTAGGTCGTTCTAGTGATGGCTGGCTGTCGGCATCTTCATCATGGTGGAAAAATGAAACAAAGGTATGAAATGCCTGGCAGTGAGTTAATATGCACGTGCAATTTGCTCCATGTATATAATCCTGTGTTCTTATAACTTGCAGGGTAAGTCCAAGGAGATCCAGAATCTGATGAATGGTGCTCCCCCATACTTGACACTACTCGAAACTATTTTCAAGAAGGATGGTGCTGTTGATTTATCAACTTCGTTTGTTCCTGACCAAGCTGAAATCAATGCTCAAGAAGACGCAAATGCATGTTACGAGCTCCCTCATGGTAATAGTACTAACACTAGGAGCTCCGATAGCCGTAAGAGGTCTAACGGCAGTATAAGCACGACTGGAGTGAGCCCTGGCTCTAAGAGGAGCAAGGGCAGCGATAACAATAATGTAGCGCAAATGTACATATTGTGCAGTGCAATAGTAGCAACAAATATAGTTGAAGAGAAGAGGCAGGCTAAAGAACGGATTAGTAACATGCAAAGAACTGTAAGGGATTTGGCAAATCAAGTTGGAGTTAAAAGAAGCAGTCGCCAAAACATTGGTGTAATTTCCATATGTCAAAATGTTGTTGCTATGGAGGAGTTCATGTTGTGTGAAACACCTACAGATAGGGTTGAATTCATCAAGAATTACATGGTGGCCAAGCAGAACAAGCTGCTGCACTAGTTTCTTTCTATTGTTATGCAATAATATAGCACTTTGATTACTAGTTGGACAATTTTTATGGTTGCACATGTTCTATGGTTGGACAATTTCTATGTATCATATTGATGATGTGTAATAATTCGAGACCTTATTTGTCATTGTGTTGATTTGGCCCATTTGTGTTGTTGTTTACTGTTTACGTCTGTGTTGAGTGAAATGTAATACATCCCTTTGACTGTTTCTGGTGTACTGCTGTTTGTCATGCAATTTTCTTTGACTGTTTCTGGTGTACTGCTGTTTGTCATGCAATTTTCTTTTGTGGTGCAGAATGAAGGTCAGGGCACATCTTGGTGGTGGTGCTCCTATGTAATGGATGATTCTGATGATGCTGACAAAGAAGAAGATGAATATTTCAATGTCACCGCTGATGAAGACGAATCTATCAATCAGCTTCATATTCTGCTATTTGGTATGTATAACAACATGCAGTCCTCGAAAACCGAGAGAACTAGGAGCCATGAGAGTGCACTTGACTTTGTCCGTAGGATGGTTTCGGACCCATATTATTGTTACACCATGTTTAGAATGAGTCCTGTAATGTTTCATCAACTTCATGATCTTTTGGTTGAGTCATATGGCCTCGAGTCTAGCACCAAGACTACAAGCATAGAGGCATTGGAGATGTTTCTTTGGATGGTTGGAGCACCTCAGTCAGCTAGGCAAGCTGAGGTCATATTTGGGAGGTCGCTAAATACTGTGCACCGCAATTTTGCCAAAGTGTTAGAATCCCTTGTCAAGCTAGCTGCAGATAATATTAAGCCGTTGGACCCTGAATTCAATAGCATACACCCTCGGATGCAACTTCCTAGGTTCAAAGGACTATTCAACAATTGTATAGGTGCAATAGATGGCACTCATATAGAGGTTATTGTTCCAGAGAACAAGGTGGCTCAATACCTTAATCGGAAGGGTAGGACAACACAAAATGTAATGGCGGCATGCGACTTGGACTTGAGATTCACCTTTGTGCTTGTTGGTTGCCCTGGCTCAGTTCATGACATGAGAGTATTCAATCATGTCTTGTACAAGTATGGTGACAAATTTCCACATCCACCTGAGGGTATACACTTGTCTCCTTAAATGTACCATATATAGTTTTATTTTCACTACTTTACACATGGCTAACTCTTTCAAATATACATGTAGGCAAGTACTATCTAGTGGACTCTGGTTACTCAAATAAATCGGGTTATCTTGCACCATACAGGGGAACAACATACCATGAAGAGTTTCGTCTTGGAACAATGGCTAGAGGTATGAAAGAGACATTCAACCATCCTCATTCTTTACTTAGGAATGCAGTAGAGAGAGCATTTGGAGTCCTTAAGCAAAAGTGGAGGATTTTGCATGACATTCCAAATTTTCCAATTCAAAAACAAAGCAAAATTATTATAGCATGCATGGCACTTCATAATTTCATAAGAGAAAAAGATAATAAAGATGTGGACTTCAACCGGGTACACCTAGATGAGGAGTACTATCCACAGGGCCATTTCCCGGAACATTCCCATTTCACTAATGCTAATGATGGAGAGCAACCAAGTGTTGAGAACATGGATGTTATACGTGATCATATTGCACATGCTTTGTACACTAATCATTAATATCACCTACATATTGTATGCACACTTGAATTTTATTTGTGCTTGTCTTGTGAACCATATTTATTATTCTCTGAATGACTTGATTCATATATATTTACATAAATTTGGCATGGACTTATGGGCGGAAATATCATTTTGTTCACCTTTTCTACATTCTACAATTTGGAGAGCTCGACATTTTCACTAACCCAAGTAATTAAACTAAGTAATTAAAATAACATGTGCCATGGTTTTTGTGGTCAAAAATACGAAAATTAAGAATTAAAAGGGTGGATTGTTACTCAAATGAAAAACAACCAACACCATACCACCGCACCAGACCAGAGAGTCACCAGACCAGAGAGCGCACCGGACCAGAGAGTGTCTGTCACCGGACGTCGTAACCATACCATCGGACCAGGTCACTGGACGACCTGACGTAGTGGCTTGCCAGGAGCACCGAACCACCGGACGGTCTGGTGTGGTCACCGGACGAACTTGACGTAGTGGCTCGCCAGAGCACCAAACCAATAGAACCACCGGACGGTCTGGTGTAGTGATCGGAGAGGACACTTTGTATAGGCATCGGACGGGGACACCATACCACACACTTGGTATAGGCATCAGACGGGGACACCATACCACCGGACGGTCTGGGTCTGGTGTAGTCATCGGACGGGACACCATACCACTGGGGACGGTCTGGTGTAGGCATCGGACGGGGACGGTCTCGCATTAGTTAGGTAATCCTTCTCCCACAATTCTGTATTGCAGATAACAAATCCCACATATAAAAAACCATCGGAAGTCTCGGATAACAAGAAATGTGGTATTTCAATTAAAAAAGCTGGAGACATAAAAAAATAATTGTCCAAGAGGTATACCATGGCATCCGTAATATCCTCACGGCCAGTCAAACTTTTGCACTGTCACTAATAGCCTCCGCGCGTGGACACGTGTTATTTCTTTTTGTTAGCATTGCTGTCCCACGTGGAAATGCAAAAGAAAAGAAAAAGAGACCAGGCTGGCTGCCTATAAGCTGCCGCAGCGCACGGACTAATCCCATGCCGCCCTGTTCCCACCCCATTTCCTCCTTCCTCTTCCCCACAACACCGGTCACTGGTCCTGACCTTACCCCTTAGCCATGGCGCAATCGTCGTGGTCCACCCGGTCGAGGACGAAGTCCTCTGCACGATCCTTGCCCCGTGGCATGGATGAGCCTAGTGGTTTGCCCCTTGTTCGATGCTATCACTGTCCGAGCAAAGAAATCATTGAGCTTACAGCATGGACGGATGAGAACTACGGCAAAAAATTCTTTAAGTGCCCACGATATGGTGTAAGTGTATGTTCATTTTGTTCATTTGGTTTGGATTCTTGGTGTTAAGGTTTCATCTAATTGGAGATTTTTTTTTTATCTAGGGGCCGAATGGTTGCAACTGTTTCATGTGGCTAAAGCAATACGTGATGCATCTGAGAAATCTTGGCTTGGTGGTTGACATTGCTGCACCAAAGCAGCTTGCGGTGAAGTATGAAGAGGAAGTTGGTGGCGGCTGGAGTAGAAGGTTGGAAGAGAAGCTGGAGTCCCTGTTCAATTGTGGCAAGAACATTGCACTGTTGTTGGGTGCGAACCTGTTTGTTGTTATTATTGTAGGTTTAGTGATGATGAACAAATGAACTAGATTAGATCTGTTGTTTTGTAATGCACCGCGGTCAGATGTTACCATCTAAAGAGAACATTTGTTAACATCGAAACAATGTTTGAAACCTTGTTCACGTTCAAGGGGTGGCAGTTGGGTTACATATGCCTACATATATTCATTGCAAACCAATTACTAAAATGAACAAAATAAAGTTTATCAGATGCATTATGAAATTACTTTATTTAATTAAAACTCTTTTTAATAGGTAAAAATTCTATTGTAAAAAAATAAAGTAGTCTAAACTTATATATTGCATATGACTTGGTTCTTATTAGCTAATTATTTAATTAAATAATAATTTATTTTTACTTTTATGAAATGTCTTCTCGCTGACCTCGGCGACAAAGCCAAAGGCGCCGAATTTATTGACTTCTCGCGTATCTTAGGCACGGGAGAAGCAGGCATGCATGTGCCAGACACCAGAGTGCCAAGCCACAGTGCGGCGCCGAATTTGTTGACTTTTTGAACCTCCTAACCAACTGTGTATGACACGCGTTTGGACATCCAAGTCCAAGGTCGGGGCCATGTGGGGGGTGGGTGGGTGGGTTGCACCGGGGTGGCTGATGCGGTAAGACTAGTTACCCCGTTCCTACATCTGCTAAACATCGCGGCGCATAACGAGAAAAGAGGAAAGAGGAAAATGGCTCCTGGCGGCACTGGGCGGAAGTTGCTATCAAGTCGACGCAATGCAGGTGATTGGAGTTGTTATTCACGATCCTTTGTTTGGATTGGAGTATTTTCCTCTTTTCGCGATTTGAAATCTGTCCCAGCTCGTTCAAAAGCGAAGAAGAATCGCTTTTATGCTTTCTTTTCTCCTCCTTGTGCGCACCCCTCCCCTCGCTTCGCGCCATATCTCCACTACCGATTGGCCACCGATTTGTGATGTGCTAGTTTCATAGCTTCTCTCAAACCATACTAAAAATAATAATCAACACTTCACCAGTGTTGGTAACCATGTATACACGTGCAAGCAATCCTTACTTTTACAGTCTTGTGATGTTTAAATGTATATGTTTTATTTAACTACATCTCGCTGAATATTCTTCTAAATCTCTGTAAGCTACTCCAGATTGTTTAAACAGCTATGATTATTAGTATCATGATAGATGAAAATCCATGGATCGAGAAGACGTTTCTCTGCTAACCTAGCATCTGCATGCGTGCACCCTCCCACTTGTTTGTTATTGGTTCACATAACGGCATGCTTGAAGAACATGCCATGACATGGTGAGAAATGATACAGAAAATGCAGCGACTGGAGCTAATCTGAATCTTGCATTATGATGTCGTCAAAGTAATATGATTTTTCTAGAGTTAGATTTGATAAGAAAGTATGCATAACACCCAACTAATCTTGTGGTTCTAGATTAATTTTGTATGCTAAAACTCACCACATGTACCTGACAACCATGATGTATATGTCCTAGTAAATAAGAGATTGGAGCTTTGACAAACACGTCAGCACACCCCACCATAATATGCAATTGATCGCTTGACATCTCCCTTCCCTTCTCTCTTCTATATGTTTGTGTGAAGCTGCACAACACAGCTGGTACACCAGCAATCTGGCATACCACTGCTCCTTAGCGATGAACTGCTCCATCCTAGCACGCCTCCATGATGGACTTGAGAGACCATGACAGTACATGAAGTGGAGGGATTAGGGATTAATATAAACAGGAGGATTGATGAGAATTTAGGGGTCGTTGTAGTTGCCGTAAGAGTTGCCGTAAGAGTCTCATCACGTATATTTTCTGGTGGGTAGAGTCCTAGGGCAACACATGCATAATTAATTGTATGGAAATTCTGAATTTCCTTATTTAATTGTTTCTTTCGTATGCATATCAAAATAGAAGTCCTAGTGATGGACCATTTTGAGCTGTGCACGTGAGTAAGTTTGATCCACTAGCATACTCTAGTGACATTTGTCTACACAACTAGCTGAAATTGGCAGTTTATAGCTTACTGCTAGTACTGACCATTTTTCTTAAGTGGTCTATATGGATCCTTACGTTTTGTTTCCTTGCTTCTGCCTGAACCAATAAATCTTATATTTAGTTCCTCTCCTTGCATGTAAAGGAGCACCGTTGACGGAATATGAGAAGGACAGGAATCAAAATGTCACACGGCTGAATAACATGTTGGAACGCCTTGGGCTTCCTCCATTGCAAGCAAATGTGAGGCCTGCAAGTGATGATGACACACAACATAATGACATTGATGAGGTGCTTTCGCTGCTGTGAATCTTTTTTCTTAAGTTGGTTTTGATTATGGAACTTGTTCAAATTATTTTAGTGAAGAGAAATCTGTTTAATTAAGCAAACCACATCTACAGCATTTAGTATTCGCTGACTTATTATTACAAGATTTTGCTAGGAGTGAACTCTGTCTGCACAAGATAACATAGGACTTATTGCCACCTAAGTTATGTGTCATGAATGAAATTCTACCCCAGTAGTGTTTCTCTAAAGGTTTAAAGATGTTTAATTGCTGGGTTAGTTATTAACAGATTTACTTCTAACATTATTAATAGGTTATTGTTCGCTTAGATCTCATTGTTGTTTAATTGGGATTTGATTATTTTATTCTTTTTGTTGTCTTTTTAGGGTTATGATCACCTTGAGTCCAGATCTACTGAATTGACAAGAGCATATAAGAGGCTAAGGCCACCAGAGCAGGAAGTACAATGTGATAGAGTCACTCGGCAGCAGATGTCAAGGGATATTGGTGAGGATGTTGTGGCACCTCTCGGGATGGAGGAGGAGCACACACTTTCGATCTATCTGCTTCTTCTCAAAGCACACACGAGAACCAAATCCCTTATTTAGAACAACATGATGAACAAACCATGATTGAAGGAGAAGGTAATTTAAGTACTGTACAATCTTTATGTAATTTAAATCCCGTACATTCTTGGGAGAATTTAATACTGACTCTAATGTCTTCAAAATTATATTTGTCAGGCATGAATAATCTCAACGAGGAACGGTGGTGTAGGGGAATTTATATGGGGAAAGGTTTGGATAAGATGTGCAGAGGTTTTGGCTCTAGGATAAAAATTCATATTGCTGAAGGAAAGAAATGGCCAGAGGCACCTATGGAAGCTGCAAAACTAGCATCAGAGGGTGGGATGGTCTTAAGGCAGCATATACCTGTCTTCACTAAATGGAAGGAGTACAAGAAAGATGTTTCTCTTATTAACAACTACATTGGCAAACTTGCGGTGAGTATTCATGTATTAACAGGTCATGACAAATTTTTGTTAGGTTATCTTGGACTACTTTTTACCTCTTTCTTTTTATACAGAACTGATCATTTCAGTTTTGGAACCATATTTGGCTGATTGCATATTCACATCATGGCATCATGATCAACTTGTCTTGTATTGCCTAGTTCTATTGAATTGGTTTGGTAGTTATTTCTAGGTAGCCAGTGAAGGTAATATAGTCTAGGTAACTGGTGAAGTAATATATATATAGACTCACAACATGTCTAACAGCCTAACAAAAGGCAATTTTATTTTTTTACTCTGTAGTACCAATATTTGGCACGCCTGTCTTATCACTCTCAAGGCACATCCACAAAAACTGAATGCACGCATGTTTATTTATTAGTGATCATTTACATATTACTACTATAGATGTGTACTTTGGGCCAGAAATAAATTAAACAATCCAAGAATTGACACACAAAACAGGCTGAGTTCATTTGGTTCAATGCCCTTCGCTATAGAATTAAATTGATTGTTAACTATTAGCTATAGAGAAAACCACTTTCTAGACTATATATTTTGTTTAATCTTTATTGCAACTGTTGAATGTGCCATTGCTACTTTTCTTGTGTTGTGCTACCATATTGGTTTTGCCAGAAATGAAATCAAATCCAGATATATTTTTTTATTAGTTTTATTGTATTTGTGGAATGTGTTTTGCTGGTTATAATGTGTTGTCCTTGCAGGGTCAATTTGAGATGGATACCAGTAATGAAGCTATCACATTTGCATGCACCAATATGCTCAAGGTTGCACAATGGAAGTTGTGGCATAGGCTTAAGAAACAGTGCTTTGATGGTGTTCAAACAAATCAAGTACCAAACACTTCTCCTATGGAAAGTATGACTGACGAGCAATGGAGAGCCTTGGTGCAGATGTGGTCGGACCCAAGACATAAGGTAGGCCAAGTGCACAATGCATTGCTAATTATGAACCATTAACTACTCTTATAAATATGCTTTGTTGTAGGAAAAGTGTGAGAATAACAAACTAAATCGTGGCAAAGTCAAGTATCATCAGCGGACAGCACCGTAATCTTACGATGCACATTTTCATGCCTTATTGGTAATGAATGATTCAGCAACATTTGTTGTTAGTAATCTTAAATATTCTCTTTGAAACCTTCAAATTGTTTGCATACTACAAGTATCGGAAAAGTATAATGGTATTCCGCCCAATGCAATTGATCTCTTTAAGGAGTACCATTATAGCAAGAAGAGGGGTTTTAGCGATGCAGTGATGGAGGTTATTGTAAGACACTTCTACCTTTGGTACTTCATTTACTAGTGAGGGTGGAAAGACACTTGTTGATTGCTAATCATTGCAATGCTATAGGCTGAAATGGATGCCATCATATCTGAACCTGTTGAAGAGGGACAGGAACCCGTGTCGCCTACTGCAGCAGTTGCTCGAGTTTTACCGAAATCGACATTTCTTGAGAATATTGGCATCGTGCATGGCTCAAGAGGGGGACGAGTTTCTGAACGAGCACAACAACTTGAAGCCGAACTTGAAATAGAAAGAGGAAAGTCAGCCATACTTGAGGAGAAACTTGAAGATCAGGAAGAAGCATTGACTGACTTGAAGAAGAAATTTGAGGAGGCCAATGAGTGTGTGAACAAGCAATCTACGGAGATTGAACTGCTCAAGAAGGCACAAGAGGAGACACAAAATTTTCTCCGTAGTCTGTTTGCGGGGCAGAGAGCACCTTAGGATTTATGAAATTGCCAAACTGTGAGGGTCTTTTGTTCACTATGGTAGGTTCTATAATACCTAGACCTAAAACTAAAACTGGAGTTCTGGCATATTAATGCATATTTTGATCCTATGGAAGTGAATGTGATATATATGTTATCGTGAGCTCGCCGCCGGACGACATTGCTTGGTCACCGGATGGCAGTGCTAGGTCACCGGACGGCACACCGGACGGCACGGGTTCGGGTTTGGTAAAATGACATCGGGTTCGGGTTTGGTAAAATGCGGTTATAGGACGGTATCGGGTTGGGCGTTCATGTGGGCTGGTTGGGCTATTCCGCAAAAAAAAAACATGCAAAACTAAAACATAGTGGACCAACTGGCCCAATTATTTAAGTTAACAGCCCAGTCCAGGAAACACAAATTTTGTGATGAAACATATGCCACATCACTTGACAGTCATTGGTTGGTACTCCATGACGATTGTGGATAATTGGTGACGACAGAAAACGTCACAAAACTGTGACACTTTATGTTATGTCACAAAACATTTTATGACGATGTGTGCTGGAGTCGTCATAAAAATGCTTTTGTGACGCACTTTCGATGATGATAAGAATTTCATCAGCAAGGCGTCATAAAAGTATATTCGTGACATAAGTCGGTAATTCTGTGACATATAGTTCAAGTCACTAAATACTCAATTCCTTGTAGTGCCGAACAACTACGGTTCGAAGCATGCCGAGGCCTGACGAGGTGCTCGGCATGTATGTTTTATATGGCATGAATTATTTTGCCTTCATAATTATTAAAGACCTCCAGGGCACATGATATGATACATGGTACCCGAAGCTATAACTTATATAGAAAGCCCGAGGGCACTAGAGTGAGTACATGTTACCCGAAGGCATTAGTTACATAGCGAGTCCGAGGGCATTTATATGGACAGCCTGAAGACATAAGCTTCTACATGTAGCCCGAAGGCCACGACTTCTCAAAAATTGTGAGTTAGGGCAAGTACATCAGTCCTTATGGCATTGATTCTATTTGATGTTGTTGTTCGACAAAATCTCGAAGAGTGGCGCTTGAAGCTTGTAGACAACATGCGATGCTAGGAAGGGGTGTAAGCCTTCGACCTTGATGCAACAATTCGTCCACCCGTGCTAGGGAGGGGTCTAAGCCCACGACCTTGATGCAACAATTCGTCCACCCGTGCTAGGGAGGGGTGTAAGCCCACGACCTTGATTCAACAATTCATTCACCGGTGCTAGGAGGGGTGTAAGCCCATGGCCTTCACACACAACAGTAAATCCATCCACACTAGGGAGGGGGCCAACCCCTCGGTCTTACGGTACAGCTTAAGTGGTTTTTCACTTCCTCCCAACAACAGTCAAAAGGGAGGAGGGGTAGATATAAATATTTGTCTATTATATTTGACTGTTGTATGTGAGTAAGTGAAATTACTTACCTCTCCTGTGGACTCATAGCACCTAACTAAGTATATGCGTGTTCCAGAAATCATATGTGTCAAAAGTTCAACTTTCAGGTTGGGTCCGAAATAATAAAGACATTGGTCACACCTTCGGCTCAACTATCATTACCAAGAAAGATTTTCGCCTTAAGCACAACTCCAGGTTTCAAAGCAAGGATGCCTTCGGCTTAGTTTCAACTCCCGAAGAAAGGCTCTCACCTTCGGCCAGTTTTAAGTCTTAAGGGCTAGGCAGAAGAACCTCATGAATGCTGCTATATACTTCTCTCGTCATGTAATATTATAGTGGAAATTGTAATAACACATGTAATTTGATAGTTCATAGATTGGGTCTCTAAGCCATGAGGAGCTACGTCATCAGTAGCCCCTCGTGTCTTCGAGAGTCTACAGATGAGGGAGGACTATTGGAGCTAGGTTCAAGGAATCCTTGAACCACCCATTTTTTCTCCTCATGGCTCAGTTACCTCATATTTGACCCATGTAATCTTTTGGTCCAATTGTAAGCCTAAGCGTATTTGTGTATTTGTACACCCCACCAAGGATAAAATAGTAATTTGTAACACATCAAGGGTAGAAGAGGAATTCCCCTCTTCTCCCCTTCCTATAAATACAAGACCCTAGAGGTCATGAGGGTGGATGGATTGAGGCCGGCTCCTTCTCTTCTTGGCTAGTTATATCCTTTCCCTAGCTTTGCCAACTCTTCGGGTTGACATAGCCCAAAAATATGTATGTTGGGTTCTGTAACTACAACAACCTTTAATATTATGTCTATTCAGAATTCATTGGGAACTCACAAAGAAGGAAGGAAATAGGGAGAAGAGAATCTTAATGAGATATGTGATAAGTTTTGTCTATATTAATGATTTAAGATACAAATATATATGATTTTCTCATAACCATTGGCAATAGTATATTAAGATGGGAGCAAAGTGAGTATTGGGTTTGTTATTGGAATACGAAAGATAAGCGAGGCTCTGAAGTGATAATATGTGAATGCATATATAACTATGCCTGTTTTATTTGTGTTATATGACAAATAATATTATAAGTATAAGGTTGAGAATAAGATAAATAGGAAGACGTTCCTAAAGCTTCAATGAAAGCAATATGCTAAGATCTATAAGTAATTGACTTAGTATGACAAGCCGAAATACTTGACAAATTTTATTAGTTTTAGTGCAGGGGAGGTCCACTGGAGAAGGTGTTTTAAAGATCAACATAACATGCTTACTTAATTAAGAATTATTCAGACAAGATTTTGCGAGAATGTGTGGATATAAATGTGCACAATTAAGTTTTATGTCCTTCACTCTTATAGATATGAGCGATTCTACAGAAAGCTCTAAAACAATATTAGCATTAATAATGCTAATTTTGCATGGCATATTTTATTTCAGATAAGCATATAAAATATATTCCGGAATAATTATTATTATTAAGTTTGTATTGATTAAATTCAATGTCATTGTATTTTTTATTACAATATTCCTTTCAAGTAATAACATATGGTTGTTGGTATCAAGCTCATTGACAAATATATTGTTGTGAAGGAAGGGTCCTAGGATCAAGTCATGTTAATATTTTAAGAAAATAGCTAGCTATGACTAATTCAGGGTCTTATATCTTATTCTATTTTCGTGAAATTAGTATGGATTTGATGATTAACCTGAAATATGATTATAGATGAGGTCAAATAAATAAACTCCCAAAATAAGTTATAAGTGTTGTATCAAGGTACTGTAGTGGACTTTGGTTAATGAAGTCCCCGTATGTCTGTAATGTCTATCGATGACATATTGGCTAAGTTTTGCTATGGTATTAAGTGTGAACATAGGGAGAACAAATATTTAAAATTTAAGTTTAAGATTGTTCGATTAAGTGGGAGACTATTGATCTATGTGTATCCATCTGTATATGATCAATAAAGTGAATACTATAAAGAATAAACTATTGACCTTCGGTCAAGGGGGGGGGGGGGGGGGGGAATGTTGGAATTGACCTCGGTCTGGTCTAATTGGCCATCAGACTCAATACTAATCCTACTCTAATCACTATTAGCTACCTTTGATTGGGAGGCAAACTCAACCCACTTAAGAGCCATCCCCACATCTACAACACTATATAACTGAAGGGAGACCCCTAGGTTTTTCTAATCATGTGGTAATCACGAGTTCAGCCGTCGGGTCAACTCTAACCTTGACCTAACCGATCACTAAGGTGTTGGAAGACGTGAAAGCTCGGTGCCCCTCCTCTACATCGACATCCAGACGTTTCACTTCATCTACTATATCTACGGTGGCAAATGACTTCATCCACGACATTAGCAACTGATCTGGAAGGATGAACATGAATTATAAACCTAAGTATCATTAATTCAGTATTAATCTAAGTCTTCTAGATGTGATGTTTGCTAGACTAGTGATCCTGCTAAGTAGTTGCTCAAATTGATCATAACAGTCACACGGTTGTTGGTCAGTGGTTTAGTTTGTACAATCCCACAATTTGTGGTCGTTTATTCACAATTTTCGTTGATGAAATAGTTACCAAACTTCAAACCATGTACTCCATCCAATCACAATGCACAAATATATGAAACATAACTTTTACCTCTCAATCTTTTCTTTCAAGATACATACTCCCTCCGTTCATATTTACATGTCATTCTAAGGTTTCCAACTTTTCGATAATTACATGTCATTCTAACTTTCCAATGCACCTTTCTCTCTTTCCAATACAATATTCTCTTTTCCCACTACATCTCTATCTCTCTCCTTCTTATTTTCAGTGCACCCATCTTTTTTACTTCTCCTTATTTCCTGTGCCCAACTCCAAAACAACATCTAAATATGAACAGAGGAAGTAATTAAATTCTGTATCATTTGATTATGAAACTACATGCCAAGAGTAGTCTTTATGTTTCCAAATGATATTCTTCATTACATTTTCTTTTTTTAGGAAATCGGGAGGGGAGGCCCCTACCTAAATTTTATTAAAATGAACTGAATCGAAGTACATGCAAACTTTTCAAAATAAAAGGGATGCATCGCTTGCCTATACAAGCCAACTACTGCTACGCCTCATCTAATGAAATCCTTCTTCTCAGCCATAACGATGTGCAATTCCTGATTGCTGCCTTGACGCGTCGTTTCTTCGTGCGGAAGGACCACATATGACAGTTGAAATTTTCAAAGCAAAAAAAGAGCAAAATTCATGTAACCAAAGACGGAGGTTTCCTATGCTCAAGGGTGGCCATGGTCAACCCCCTCCCCCTCCCCCCCCCCCCCCTCCCCCTATTCTCAACATTTTTTTTTAAGACTTGCATAATTTTACCACTTAAATGAGAAAAATATCCTAATATGTCCCCTTTGCAAAAATTTTCAAAAGCCAGCACCCCGCCCCCCAACCTCCCCAAAAAAATGTCTTCCAAGCTCCGCATGTAAGTAGCTATATGCACGAGCTATTCCTTTTTCCAATTCCAATTGTTTAACACATTTTCACATTAAAATTTTCTCTTGCCATGTTGATTCTGATCCTTAAAAAATCTCTAACCAAAAAGAAAAGGAGAGAGAGAATGTCCACTTGAACCGCTAAACAACTTTTTATCATATTCAACGAAGTTCTCCTGTGTGAAGACACATTTTTTTTTATCATTGTAACAAGATTTAGCCTCTATTTGGATTCACCTCCTAATCATTAGTCACTTTTGCTCTAAATATAATCTCTTAAAATATCAAACTTTAGCCAACACACATCCTAAACTTTATATCCCTATTCACTCTAACCTTTCTAAAAGCTCCTAACTTTTTTTAGAAAAAAAAGACAACTAAAATAAAAGAGAACTGTTATGGTGCTTGAAAGGAACCCGTGGTACCTCCCCCTCTGGTTATTCTCAACCGTTGATCTGGTCAGTTTTATTTAATTTCTCGGTTTAATTTAAACAAGGGTTGTTTAGTAATTTATCAAATATTTAATTCGTGACTGCGCACCCTCCTTCCTTCAACAGTTCGACGGTTGCCGCGGCCCCGTCGCCATGTTCGTACGCTCTCTCTCCTTGCGGCAAGCGCCATCAAGTCCAACAGTTCAGAACCGTTGTATCAATGCCGATAGCATCCGTACATGCAGCCTCGTCGCCTCGGCATAGCTCACTAGCCTCACAACAACCTGCCTCCCTGTCCCAGGCTTGTCACTCCCTTCGTTTCTAAGAATTAAGGAAGTAGTAATCTAAGCAAAGAATGTTGCTTTAACCATATCAATCAATCCACCCACTAAATCTCAAGAATCTCGTAGGATTTGGAGAATATGAAGTGAACCTGCATGAAGGTGAGGCGAGCATGCCAAGACCAGCTAAGTTTTCAATCAGCGTACATATCCGGCATCGATACTCTGTGGCATCGGACGCTCATCTTTGCTATCCCCTTTCCTCTCACAAATGCTGGGCAAAATGGTCGAATGGAGAACACGTGTAGCAGGGATGGAGACGGTAGGCGAAGTGGTAGTGGTCGACACCAAAGACATTATTGCCTTATTGGCAGCGTCAATGCTGGTACTAGAACAGCTCAGATCATCTTCATGGAGTGCCTTCATTTTCTAATCTAAACGAAAATAAAAATTGGTACTGACCCACCATTTATGGTACCGGATCCACACTTAAAGTACCTTATAATTGATACCTTTTACTGTATTTTTTAACCGTTCGATCTAATCAAATGAATGTTTATTATTGATTTCAAACACCTTAACAATTCTCAAAATCAAAACTACAATTCATCATATATGTATTCACTTTTTTGGATAGCTATGAATAAATAATAGTCATGTTTACTTTTTATTAGCCAAACACTTTAAAGTATGGATCCTAACATACACATTCTAAATTTTAATTGACTAAAGTTTAACTAACTAGACGATGAAACATGACCTTACCAACACGCAAAGGGTGCCAAACAAGTTTCTGCACAAGAAGATTGTCAGAACGGAAGTCGTACACGGTACAATGTACACGCGCGCCACTGTCCTCGTGAGTCGTGACGGCTCCGAATCCTGATTCGCTGCTGCATCTGAATCCTGCTATACACGTCACAAGGTACCGCGTTCCGTGCCGTTCCATCGTTCATAACGGCTCTGAACGGGCCCGCACCCATCCCCTCCGTTTTCTCACCGTCCCCCGGCACCGCCGCCCGAATGAACTACGCGAGGATCCCGTCCTGGTGCGTCCCGGACCGTCCACGGGCAACGAATCTGTTGCGGAGTTCGGCGGGCTCAACCCTGATACCAAAAACCGTAGCCGGAGTGGCAGCCTTCGACGCCACCCATTCCATTCTCCTTCCCGCAACCCAGCGGGACGTCTCGTTTCCTCCGGCCTGGTGGGTGGCTTGACTTTTGGGGACCTATAAAATCCAGGACCGGGAGCGAGCCAGCCAGAATCGAACAAGTGAGTGGAAAAAAAAAGTCGGAGCTTTAGTTGGAGACGGAGGTCGCAAGGAGAGGGACCCAAGAACGAACCAGGAGGGGACTGGGTTGGGCGCCGGCGAAGAGGGGCCGCGATGGCGTCGTCGTGGAACTCGGTGGGGCTGGAGGTGTTGTACCAGGTGCTGGGGTGGGTCGCCTTCTTCGCCTGGTCCTTCAGCTTCTACCCGCAGGTCCTCCTCAACTACAGGCGTAAGAGGTCCGTCGCCACCATCCCGCCCCTGTTTCTTGGTTGCTTGTGCCGCTTCTTGGGTTGGGTTTGGGTGAAGAACTACTCCTCGTGTGGGGGCGTTGAATTTGCCGTTCGCGCGTCTTAGATTGCGGACCTTTGCCTTGATTAATGACTTTGAGCGAGCTTCGATTTGTTGAGTTGTTTGTTTCTCTCGTTCATCTTGGTACCAATTCGATTGCAAGCTGGAGATGCCGAGGTGAATAGTGATGGTCAGTATTAGTGTTGGTTGTCTTTCCAGGTTCCGAATTGTGGTAGCATGCAGTGGGAAATTAATCCCGAGAATCCCGAGAAATCATCTTAGTGGTCTTTCTCATGCGATCAATTATTAGGCCCCACAGTTAGTGTGTGAGATGCATACATGTTTCCATATACTCTTTCTCATGCAACATTCTGTATGTAACCCGAAAGTGGATGCTAGAGGGTTCATTAGTGCTTAATAACATTTATAAGAGGCTGTTGTTCACCATGCTCCAACCGATATGAGAAAGAGTGTATGGAAACATGTCTAGACAAATTCTAGTGTGGATTCAACCTTTCCGTTAACTGCAGCTACTCTTAAGAGTTAAGATTTATGCTTCCTCGTACGAGGAAATTGCATACAACCACACTCTACGATGTGATGTCTAGAGTCTTTTCTTCTAGAGCATCAATGGGACTGCTTGGAAGACAATAGTATGTTAGGAAATGATTATTTCTTGCCTGTGTTGCAGTTGGATCTAGGTAGGTACTCTTCCTTGATGCTTCGAAGAATCATTGACTAATTCCTGATATGGCATGCTTACCTGTCCTGGAATCTCGAAAACTCCCTCATATCCTGCCTGTATTGTTGTATTTAACTGAGAAATATTGGGATCTAGTTCAGATGATCTCTATACGATAGTTTTAGAGTGGTTCTGGGGAAAATTTGTCTCAAGAAGACTAGAGTGGCATAAATCTCAGAAAAAGCTCTCGTGTCATTTTCCTGCTCTCCCTGTCCTCATATTTAGAATGTCGACCACAGTGACCTAGATACAACTTCATTATTTTCTTGTACTATGCCATGCTAGACACTCAGACCTCTTATTCTGTTTCATTTTACACATAAAATTATTCAAGCTGATGTATTAGTCCTGAATTAAACTCGATATTATCTACATATAAATTTTAATGGGAGTTCTTCGTTCTGTGGTTGATCTCAACCTATTGCAGTGTCGTGGGTCTGAATTTTGATTTTCTGGTGTTGAATTTGACAAAGCACTCATCATATCTCATATACAATGCGGCCATGTTCTTCAGCCCCTTCATCCAGAGACAGTATCATGAAAAATACGGTGACAAAGAGGTTTGAATTATTGCCTTCTTTTCAGTCAATGTTCAGATGTGAATGACCCTGTTTCGGTTCATATTGTTGCTGTTTGTATTGGAAATGATTCAGTGTAGTGATAATGAATAAATTGTTTGCTGTTTAGCATCACACAGTCACGATCTTTTCCCTGAATTGTTTTTCGATCATTGGATGCCATTTTGATAATGGTAATAAAATCATTCACATCTCAGCATTGAAATTATAGTCTTACTATCTGCATCTCGAATAAATTCAAAAGATAAATACGACTGCTATGTTGGATACAAGGGACATATTTAGTCCTACTCTCCTAGTGACAGGTGATAAATATGCTTTTCATCAGCCAATATGTACTTGCATGATTTGGTTAAACTGATCACAATGACACATTCTTCAACCTTGTTTTGTAAAAATGCCAATGCTGGGGCTAACATGGTATATCAATGATGAGTAATGGTACTAATAGACATCATTAACTGCTGTAACATCAGTGCGTCACTGTACTGGCATAAGTTGGAAAAGTGCTTCACTCCTTAAGCTGTGGATCCGTGTCAAGAGAACGCAACATTGTTAGAAAGATTATCTCCGCAGAATTGGATGTACAACTGCATTGTGAAGTTAAAACAGATTCTATGGCCAAACCGTGCAAACTGGTTCTTACAGAAATTGAAACATGGTTGGTAATATTGTTGTTATATCAGTTAAGCTGATAGCTGTGCTATTACATGTTTTGGTGTGGAAGCCACACCATAATAAGATAAGCACAAGCCTACCAGTCATTAGATAAGTATCAGTTAGCAGGTTTGTCATCCTAGGCTGCTTAGCTAAGATTAGGTTGTTAAGGTTAGTTCTTCAACTCCTACGGCTATAAAGGCAGTTGTGAGCACATAGAAAAGAGGTAGGCAAGGAAGAAAAAATTAGGTCTCTCTCTCTTGTACCGTGGGCTGAGGCCCCTGGCGCTGTGCCACAACAACTGCTATTTAATAAATTTAGTGAACAAGTACTATACTGCCATGCCCTTTTCCATATTGCATCATTACATTTTCTTGATCCCTGTCCATCCTGGTCTTGTTCTTTGTATCTGTCAACATTAAAAATTATATTCCTTAAGATTTATACTAATACTTTCTTTTCGCAGATGATTCCAGTTGCTGCAAATGATGTTGCTTTTTCAGTACATGCGGTTACATTGACAGCTATTACCGTCTTTCAAGTATTCATATATGAGGTCTGTTTATTATCATTCTAAAGATAAAGATATCTTCCAGTGGTTTCTGACTCCTTGCTGTTTTGAATTTCTGAAATCAAAATATACAGCGTGGAACCCAGAAAATATCCAAGGTTTGCATATCGATTAGTGCTATTGTCTGGATTGCTGCTATTGTTTGCATTGGTATCGCTTGGCCAAAAAGTGAATGGCTTTGGCTTATTGATGTATTCAAGTATGTTTTCTCTGCCTTCCTTTAAAAGCTTAGTTTTGACTGTTTCAATAGCTACTTTGGTTAATTTGGCTAGCTAGATCTTTATCATCATGGTAGAAGTGATACTCATTTTCGTCCTCATTCTGTGTGGATTTCAGTTCAATTCAAGTTGGCATGACGGCAATCAAATACATTCCTCAGGTACTTATTGTTGTTAAGAATATTTTTATTATTTGAATGCTAGGTTGCCTCTTGATAAATGCAGATTGTTTTTTTTTTTAAAAAAAACTAATGCAGATTGAATTTGAAACTATAGAACATAAACGATACTGGAATACGCATATTTTTCTGTTGTCATGTATGAACACAAACTAATTGTTCATTAAGGAAAATCTATACATCTTTATTTTCAATACAAGTATTCAGAAGGACATTGACACTTGACAGTAGTCTAAAATTAGGGACATTGATAGCCAAAATGTACTGTGTCTGAAAATATCACGCAGTTGTGACAAGGGGAGTAATATTGCAAATAGGCTTTACTTAACATGCCGTCCCGAGGAAAGTTGGTGGCTGGCCCTGTTATGCATTTGATACTTTGAAGAAGGAAAGTAGGTTCTAGAATTTCTTCTTCAGAATCTGCAGAAAATAGGAAAGTAGTTGTGGAGTCCATTCCAATTCTAAGAACTACTTCTAAATAACTAAAGTGGCTTGCTCAAATTATGTTTTCCTAATTATATTCTGACTCTTCTTGTTAGGCTATCATGAACTTCACGCGGAAGAGTACAATTGGTTGGAGTATTGGTAATATATTACTTGACCTCACAGGAGGGGTGCTCAACTTTGGTCAGATGGGTGTGCAATCTATTGATCAACGTAAGCTGGAGTTGTCCTTTGACTTGAGTGCATAATTTACGTTACATATTGCTTTATCCTCACTGAACAAATTCTGCTGCAGATACACTAGTAAACTTCTATGGGAATATTGGGAAAACCCTTCTTTCATTGGTGAGCATGACTCCTAATGTTAACAATAAATATTGTTCCTTTATGTATTGATTTTGCAACACTTTCTCTGTGTTGAAATTTTTCTTTGCTCGCAGAGTTGGACTAATCAAAATATACTCTTGGTTTTGTAGGAGACTGTTTTCTTTGATATTCTATTCATAATTCAACACTATGTGTTGTACCCTGTCAGGAGGGATGAAAATGGTAAGGCAATCATTTCTGAAAGGATAGCTCCTCTTATCAGTCCTTCAGACAAGCCTGACGAGTATAATGTATGATAATCGCATAACTTTTATGGCACACTGGCAAAAGCCACAACTTCATTTGTGTAGGGGTTGTAGAATTGAGTTTAAACCAAAGATAGATGATGCATTCGTATGTATTCCAAATTAACCTTTGTATATATTTGCTTACGAATTGCAGTGAATCCAGTGATACCTGTAAAAGTTTGAAATATATTTTTATTTCTATAGATTCCATGTTATGAGTATTTTGATTCCATGCAGACCTATGTTACATTAATGGGGGAGCGGTATGTTTTTTCTATTTTTAATTTTGATATTCAACCTCTTTTTCAATTCTGTTTTGTAGTTTCTTAATCATTTTACACCATTTGCAGAATTCTTTTTCTGTTAGATACCACATCCCAAAACTAGAAATTTTCAAACGTTCAAAGCTGACATTTTAAGTATGATGGTAAAACCGATCGTGCTGAGGCAAAAAATAAAAAATAAAAAGCCCCAAGCATTTCTGTTAGAGGATTTGCACATTTTTTTCTCTTAAGTCCAGAAGTAAACGTTTTAAATCACAGTAATATTTTGTATTTGAATATGACTGGGTGCTATTTCATTGATGAGAGATTCTTAATCTCTTACAATTAATGGAGTACTTTACAATGCCAATCACGCTATTGTTACGTCTCGTAGGATAGATGCTGGTGGCTCTTAGAATTTCGTCTCAAACTTTTTGTTTTCGGTGCAATTAAATTTCGAAAGTTTAAATCGAAGCAAAAACGTCAAAGTTGTTCTCGCTTGCTCATGTTACCTTCAACTTTGTTTTATTTTTATTGATGCCAGATGATGGTTACCCTGTTCTCCCAATTGAAGCAAAACACGTCGCCAAATAAAAGTACAAACTGAAGGAGATGGACCTTGAATGGGCTGGAGAAATACGCGCCATTTTGGGCCGAATCAACAGTTAAAATCAGTATCTGAAGCTGCTGGTGTCGTCTGTCGTGTGGTGCATGGCTGCATGCGAACCAAGAGCAGAATGATCCACTCAGAGTGGAAAGAAGACTCTAGTACTAATGGACTAAACCGTAGTAGGATTTTCCATTTGTAAGAAACCTCCCATGTCATTAATTCTGAAACATGTATTGTCAGTGATGCATAGCCATTGATACAGAAAACAATTACCCTTTCTAATTTTAAACTGATAATGTATTATCTCCCTCATGTTGTTACTGATCCAAGTAATCCATTGGGCGTCCCTCCCTATCCAAATGAATGGCTGTGTGCAAGCGCTCTTATCATTTATCAATGGCTATTGCTAATGAAATTGCCGATGGCAACAATACTCTCTTTCGGTGTGACAGATGGATATTGGTGTTGAACCATAAGTAAATTACTCATACTTTTTCATCAATTTAGTTTTTTGGGTATAATTGGTTGATGCATAGTAGCTTAACATGGTATCGAGCCAAAGATCTTAAGTTTAAGTCCTGTCGATTGCATATTTTACTACGCCGCTTCTATTTTCACGTTTGCGCCCCGATAAAGGTATACGTAAGGAAGTGTTGAATTATAAATGAATTATCAGCTTTTCCCATTAGTTTAGTCTTTCAAGTATAACTAATTGATACATAGTAACTTAACAATTAGGATAGTAGAAGATATCGCTCCACTGACCATGATACCAAAGAGGATAGCTAACAAAAAAACAATGTTGGAAGCGTTAGCTGATATGAGATGGGTTGGAGATATACATTGTGTAGTTTAGGGTGTGTTTCGTTGAGCAATTTTTGATTGTGGCTTTTAAATAAGTCAAAAGTCCAAACAAAGAGGTTGGCTTTCAATAAAAATCATAGCTAAAATTAGCTTTTAGATAGTTCATGTTTGAAAGCTGCTAGTGAGACGCTTTTTGGACATTAGCTTTTACAGGTTTAAAAAAATTACTCACTACCACTAGTTATAAACATATCGATTTGTTTAATTTTTTTTTCTGGTGCACCCTTGAGATCCACGCGGGCTCTGGCTCTGCACCGGCCACTGGCACAACCACAGTGCTTGCACCGCCATAACGTTGTCTTCTCTCTCCCCTTCGACTCTCTGAGGCGCTATAGTCTAGGAATTCAATTCCCCAACTAATCAGGCACGATCTCCATGTCTCACGATGCGATTTGAGGTCCAGGAACTTGTCAATGGCTATAGCAATGAAGCAGAACAACATCATGATGAGTTTGCAAAAAAGCATTCATAAAATCTTGTAATTAATCATATCATTTTTCGTGTTTTGCAATTTTTACATAAAAATCCAGAATTGAAGAATATTTTAACTATTTTCCTAGTTAACATCTCACCATAACTTTTTCAACCAAATGGCTTTCTGCTTTCTTACAGTTCACAACTCACAGTAACTTTTTTCATAACTCACAATTCAAAACAACTTTTTTCACAGCCACAATCAAACCAAACACATCCTCAGTGGATGTCATCGTCAAGTTTCTTGGCCTATGAGACATAATATCTGAAGTGGTCCTGCAACATGGAGCTTCGAATGTACATGTTTGACACCCGTCAAGCTCTGGTCAACACTTATTAAAATTGCATATTGTGATGCCTTCTTTCAGGGATCCATATCGTTTGTCCCATAAGAGAGAATCTAGAAATCATAGGCACCTAGTAAGTGCTTGTTCTTTTTATGACTACTTGTAAACAATTGTTGTTGGACTGCTGACCAACATATATGATGATAGGGGGGCTTGCCCGATCTTCTCACCGTAGGATCTAGGGATAACTTGACTCGTGAAACCTGACGAATCGATGGCACCAACAGCTGCTAGAATAGCCACCTGTAACAAATGATTTCTCCCAATAACACGCTTTGGTCGATGTCTAACCTGAACCACGTAAAGGAGAGGCAATGCTCTTGCAAATCACAAGGAACACAAGAACAAGTGGTAGAGAAAACTCTCAATCCTCAAGGGGGCAGCAATGCCACAACCCTAAGGATAAGAGCACTTGGTTTCTCTATTTTTCTGAGTTCAAGTCGTGGTTAGGGTTTCCAGCAGGTGTACAAGTGCTATTTATACTAGGAGCATCCCTCCTAGTTGGGTTAGGCCTTTCTAAAAAGCCCAACTCGAAATACACAGACTTGGGGCAGTCTGCGGGTCTCTGAAATAGACTTCACCTAAATAGGTATAACTCTTTCCATAGAACTCCAATGGATGAGATATTTGTTTCATGTGAAGACTTCAAGATGTTTCCATCCATGTATAATACATGGGGTGATACCTCTTAGAATGATACAGAATTCATCATGAAGTTGAAGGACAAAATCTGGGCATCAGCACATCGACTTCAACTTGCTCTCTTTGGGCATCAAGTGTCCACCATGTCTTGTACCTATGCTTCAAACCTGAGGACAAGTAATGCACCTCCATTAGGTAGTACATGACTCTTATGAGATGCATGTTCACAATCATTAAGGAAAAGATTCACCTTATGTTGTAATTGCTTTGCTTTGGCTCGAGTTATTGGTCTCTCATAGGTGTAGTCGCGAGGGATGTCCTCATCATATGATGCTCTGATTGATACTTCGCAAAATCTGCATATATGATGCTCTCTCTCAGGGATCCATATAGTTTGTTTTAGGAGAGAGAATCTGGAAATCATGGGTATCTAGTAAGTGCTGGTTCTTTTTATGGCTAGTTGCAAACAACTGCTGTTGGCCTGTTGATGCTTGGCTCCATGAAACCTCCCATGCCCAATGCGCTGTCTGTTGGGGGATCATATTGTGGGCCACCCTTTGAGGATAGTCAAAGTCAGGCTGCAAACAAAAATCAAGGCTAACCATTGTTATCTTTTCCACTAATCATAATTTTTGAAGACAGGTACCCTTCGAAGATTTCGGAAGAATCAGAACCCCTCGAAGGGTACATAGCCTTTGAAGGGTTATGAGAGGATCAGAGCCCCTAGACTTCGGAAGAGCGTGAGCAAGAACGCTTGAAGGATTGCGAACCCCTTCAAAGGGCACCGCGGCACCTTCGAAGGTTGAAGGTTGTGCCCAAAGCCGAAGGCGGGCGAGGCATGCGGCAAACAACACGTGGCGTCAATGTATTTGGTGGCGTGCTGATCAAGGAAGGATACAGGAAAAGCTCGGGTGACTAGTTTACCCTTTATGACCATTTTGTAGCAAATATTTAGAGAATATAGTAGGTAATTAGGGGCAAAATAGTCATTTGCATATGACCTAAGTACAGGCCTATAAATAGAGCACCCCTACTCACTTGTAAAAGGCGAATCTTTTTTGGGATATGTGAAGAATACCCGCTACGTCACCCGGAATCTTTCGAGTACCTCCTTTTTGTTTCCCCTTTTTTGTTCGTGGTTTCGGAGCTCACGCTTCATGTTGGTCGTAGTTACGCACCCACTTATATACCGCAAGAGGGTGGTGTACAGTTCTAGCTCTTTTTCCCTCAGAGTATTCCACGGTTATCGAATCCACAGGGAACGAGCGGAACTATTACTATTAAAGGATTACTAACAGATTGCAATGGTTGGGTTGGTGTGAATGATGACGGTGAGAGAGTAGTGAACGAATGTTATTGGAGATGTAACAGGATAATGAAGGATTCTCTCCTTAGGATTGGTTCACTAGCATGCAACCTTATTCTTATCAACTCGAGTGATGACCTTAATATTCTACAAGACATGGTGGTTTCATTCGCCCCGGCTGTCACTATAGAGGTTATTAGCTCCCCACTGGTTTCTTGCACTATGCAATGAGCAAAAGTGTATTGGCCTATACACTAATGAAAGGGATAAATGGACGCGCAATTAAGTTCATCACATAGATTAAATTCATCAAGAGAGTATCAATAAGTATGAGAGTTACATGACCAGATCCCCGCACCAGAGAAGAGAATATGAGACTACTCACTCATCATCCCGCTAAACATAGCAGAGGGATGAGAAACAGCGCTGGAACACGCACTAGCCGATCGGCGCAAGCGTTGTGCTGATCGGCGCGACATCCCTTCTGGTGGTTCTCGTCGGTGTTGACCAACAGCCGCCGCCAATATCCTAGAACCCTAGTTCTAATAACTCAATATGGCGATTGCCGTCTCTCTCGTTGCCCTTTGTTGCTCTCTTGGCTCTTGATGGTTATCTTCCTTTTATACTCGACGGGATTAGGTCAATTTCCACCGACTCTGACTCATATTGGGCTGGGCCTTCGTCTTTGCCAGACTTGGGCTTGTCTTCTCCATCTTTTCCTCCTGCGCCGATCGGCGCGGCATTGGAGCCGATCAGCGTGGCCAAGTATCTGGCCCACCTTCATTCCTCTTTAGTCCTTTATCCATAATTGCCCTATTTTACACCTGTTTCATGCAATTACATCCAAAACAGAACAACTACAAATATATGCAAATATGGGGTTAATTGTTAGTCTAAACCACCAAATTAAGATGCAAAACATCCCTTTTTGGTAGATAAAATGGGTAGCTAGAAACCACCAACAGTTCCCCCACACTCAAATCATTGCTAGCCCTCGAGCAATACAAAATCAAATATGTAGCAAGAATCTTCACGTCATCTCTCATGCAATCAATCTCAATCATCATTTTTACTTGTTATTCCACCATGAAGATTTTTCTCTCATCTTCTTTTTAACCAATCGACATTTCATACTTGAACTTAATTGTATCACCACAAAACCTTTTCAAAAACAATTTTAGTTCTCTTCATCTCATCTTTAGCATCAAACATCAAGCATTTGGTCTTCTCTAAATCTCTCAAGTGTATTTCCTTCCCTCTCCTATCTAATCAAGGATTATATGTGGATCTTGGAGGGCTATATAACTAATTAAACCATAAGGTTAACCATGTCAACATTGTGCTCAATCATGCCTACTAAGAAAGGATTTTCTTGGAAAAGAATTTTAATGGAGAAGAGGAATCATAGGAAAATGTTTCAATGAGAACAATGGTAAAGAATCAGAAATAATCAGAAAGCTGCTCTCTTTGATGACCTTATTGCCTCTTAGGGAATACCTTTTCTCTTTATCTCTTTTTACAATGGCACCGATCGGCGCAACACTGCGCCGGTCGGCGCGGTCTTTTTTCTTTCACTCTTTTTCTATTATTATTATTATTTCTCTTTCTTCTTTTCTTTCACTCTTTTTTTTATTCCTAAAATAATCAGCAATTTCTGTCTTGTACCAGTAGCGGAGATTTTCTGAATTCCCTTTTATTGAGAATATAGGTTGTATCAAGGAGGAGGGAGAAACAAAGATATATGGGCTCCATGATAGCAAGGAATTTAAATGGATAAGAATGACTAGAAATACAAAGATAAACAAATAGATCATCCTTTCCTAACTTGGTCGAAATCATCAGCAACAAGTTGACAAAGTTACTTACAATCCATTTAGTTCAAATGTGAAGCTTTCTCTAATTCACTCGGCTATGTAGGCATATTTAAACCTTGCTTTTGCTTTTAGCTTATAATGAGTTAAAAGAAATGTTCACAAATACAAAGCTCAAAAGTTAAGTGGTAACCAACTAATTCAAGTACTCAACCAATCGATCATCAAAAAGACAAGATAAATAGTATGGGGCACTTTCAATTTGACAATCGACACTAACTTTAATAAAGACAATGCAATGATTCAAACTACATAAAAGACTTTAAAGCAACTCTCAACATTACTCATGACTCTCTTAAGCACACACACAAACTTAGATAAACACTAATAAGAAAGACAAGCAAAAAACTAGACTCAAAAACACTTAAAAACTATGACTAATGGTAAAGCCCTTCCCCCACACTCAAAATTTGCAATGTCCTCATTGTAAGAGAAGAAACTCAACACACTAATCATGCAGATCATGCCTGTTCAAGACTCGGAAAATGCGTCTTGTATTCCTTATGAGAAAAGTGTAGTCCGCTTCATTCATCTCGATTGTATCCTGGATTCTCCTATCCACATCCCTTTGATGCCTATAGGCACGATCCCTGTCTAGATACAAGCGCTCAATATTCCTTCGGCAGACAGAACAACAAACGGGTGGTTGCAGATTATAATTTTCAACACTATAGGGGGAGACACTGTTCAAACTCCTCTGAGCCGGTCGGTGCAGTGGCTGAGCCGATCGGCACGGTGGTGTTCTTTCACCATTGCGACTGCCTCCACTTCCCTCTGCATTACCATTAACTCTTGTTGATGTTCCTGCTGCCCTGTCATCACTATATGCTGCGGGTGTTCCCCAATTTTCAAATTTAGGACTACCAAAGCTTCTTCGCATATCAGAATCATCACCCAAATATCCAGTCATACTAGGGTCACCACTTTCCAATGTTTCCAATTAGTATAATGAATCAAAGTCGCTATCCCATTCAGAATACTTTTTAATTGGCTTACCCAATAGTCTAGCGGATCTTTGAACCTTTGATGTAGTCTTACACTTCTTTGCAGTGGGTTCTTCATCTTCACTTGGCAGAGCTGTTTGATCAATAACCTCAACCATCTTCAGGTCGTGCCGATCGTCTCAAGTGTCACGCCGATCGATGTAGCTGGCAGTTTCCTTCATATAGTTAGCCAACTGTTCCAAATTACGCTCACGGATCGCCTTGTTTTGCTGCCTTCGTAAAATCTCATTGTTAATCTCCTTAGGCATCTTCCCTCCAGGAACTGCACGATAGCCATCATCATATAAAAATCTCTAGGTATGAAGGTTGGATCTTCCGCCAATTGGAGTTCAACCCTATGTTGAAGATCTTTAGCACAAAAGAAACACTTACAACCTTCGATGCAACTGTTCCAATGAATCTTCTTTTCTTGAAAACCCTCCCAATCGATAAGAACCCTGGGAGAGGCTCCAACCTTTGTAGCTTGAAGATCCTTTTCCGCATCCAGCTGGTTCATGGCTTCTTCGGCTTCCTCTTGCAGCTTGAGTTCATACTTGGCGACAATATCATGTTCGCTATAAAGCCGACACTTATGGATTGTGAGAGTGCTCTCTTCATCTAGTTCCTCCTTCTCTTTCTTAGTCAATGTTCTTCCGAAAGATAGGAAATCTTCATATGACAAGGGCTTAGCAAGATCAAGAAGGCCTTCCACGGTGTACCTTTGAGAAACAACTTCACTTTTAATAGGTGCTATAGATTTTCCCTTGCGCACCAATACTCTCTTCATCATCTGCCGAAGTTCATTGTCCATCTTCACCTTGTCTGCGTTCCACACGTCAGCTTCGCTCTTCTTCATGAATTTCTTTCTCAGATTTGACCAGATGATAGGATCATCCTATGTTGGCGTCAACACCTCGTCTATTTTGTCTCAGGGCCAACCGGCGGAGAGCTATGGAAATCCGTTGCCGAGCCGATCGGCGCCAGAGTCACATCGATCGGCGTCGCCTTGGTTGCTTCCCGAAGCACCGCCTTCCATTGCTTCTGTCATTAGGGTTTTGTTCTGGTGACTACGTAATGTGAGATGACCCGTGGGGTTGCTGCCCTCTCATATTTATATCCCTTGATTTCCAATTGGACTAGGACTCTATCTCTTATTTGAGGAATTCAACGAGTCTTAACAACGCAAGGTCCAAAACTGACTCAAAAACCAAACAAACTCTGCCACGCCGATCGGTGCAGTATCGTGCCGATCGACACGGTACACTAATTTACCCAATCAGAAATAGAAAAATAATAAAAATCAAAAACATGTATAGAGCTTTTCTTTTACATTGTTAAGCTCGACCACACAGGGTACTAAGCAGTGAAGTACACATCAAAAGATTTTAATTGAAATGTGTCGGGTTCTAGATATACCTTTAGATGTTGTCCATTCACCGTGTACTTGTTTCTTTTGCCATCCATTATGATTACAGCTCCCGAAGGTAACACCATGTCCACAAGATAAGGACCTTCCCATTTACTTCGTAGTTTGCCTTTACCAAATAATCTGAATCGTGAATTAAATAGGAGTACCCGATCTCCGTCCTTGAATTCCTTCTTCAAAAGCTTCTTATCATACCACTTCTTTGTCTTTTCCTTGTATATTGCAGCATTTTCATATGCACGCAATCGCATCTCTTCTAATTCACTTAGTTGTATTTTCCTTTTCACGCCGGTGACATCAAGATCCAAATTCATTTCCTTTATTGCCCAATAAGCCTTATGTTCCAATTCCACCGGCAGGTGACATGATTTCCCATAGACAAATTGATATGGTGTCATGCCAATTGGTGTCTTGAATGCTGTCCTATATGCCCATAATGTTCCATTAAGCTTTGTGGCCCAATCCTTTTCTTCCTCTGTAACAATCTTCTACAGAATCCCTTTTAATTGCTTATTTGACATTTCTGCTTGTCTATTTGTCAGGGGGTGATAGGTTGTTCCAATTCTATGTTCAACCCAAGATTTAGCCAAAAACCTACTAAATTGTCCTCCTATAAAATGGGATCCTCCATCTGTAATTATTATCCTTGGTACTCCATACCTAGGGAATATCTGTTCTTGAAGTATTTTCCTTGATTCTCTTGTAGTATTGGCCTTACATGCCATTGCTTTGACCCACTTGGAGACATAATCAATGGCAACCAATGTATACTCGCAATCATGAGAATTCACAAATGATCCCATAAAATCCATACCCCAAACATCAAAGATATCAACTTGAAGATTATACTTAAGAGGCATTGTATTCCTACTGTTAACATTCCCTATTCGTTGGCATTGAGCACATGTTGCAATATACCTTTTTGCATCTTCATGCATAGTAGGCCAATAGAAACCACTCACCCATACTTTTGCCTGTGTTCTGAAGTAGCCATAATGTCTCCCATAATCCGAAGAATGACATTTTGCCAAAATGCTCGCTCTTCCTTTCCTGGGTACACATCTTCGCACTGCTTCGTCCTGGCAATACCTATACAAGTATGGATCAGCCCATATAAATTTTCTCATTTCACTCTTAACTGTTCTCCTCGTGTTCTTGTTCATCATATCAGTTTGTCCCTTGAAACCCTTGATAATATCAATCATCCAACTTTCTCTACGACCAAATATGGCAAACAACTGCTCTTGTTGCATTTCATCTTTTATTGGCTCAGTTGATGATGATTCAAGACGAGACAAATGATCTGCTACAGAATTTTCTACTCCTTTCTTATCTCTTATCTCTAAATCAAATTCTTGTAGCATCAGTACCCAATGCATTAACCGAGGCTTAGACTCTTTCTTTGAAACCAAGTATCTTATAGCAGCATGATCAGTATATACAATCACCTTAGAATTTAGAATGTAGGATCTAAACTTCTCAAAAGCAAATATAACAGCTAACATCTCTTTCTCAGTTGTTGTATAATTGATCTATACTTTATTCAAAGTTTTGCTAGCATAATAAATAGCATGCACTTTACCTCCCTTCCGTTGTCCAAGAACAGCTCCAACTGCATAATCACTTGCATCACACATAATTTCAAAAGGTAAACTCCAATCAGGTGGCTGTATAATGGGCGCAGAGCACAGAGCTTCTTTTAATCTTCTGAAGGCAAAACATTCATCATCCATGACAAATTCTGTATCTTGCTTCAACAATTCTGTCAGGGGCTTAGCAAACTTTGAATAATCCTTAACAAATCCGCGATAGAAGTTTGCATGTCCAAGAAAACTCCTCAAAGTAGTAAGATCAGTAGGGGGAGGTAATTTCTCAACTGTAGATACCTTTGCTTTATCCACCTCTATCCCTTTGTTAGATATGACATGACCAAGTACTATCCCTTCTATTACCATGAAGTGACACTTCTCCCAATTAAGAACTAAGTCGCATTCAACACACCTTTTCAAAACCTTCTCCAAATTCTCCAAGCAACTATCAAAATTAGTACCATGCACAGAGAAGTCATCCATAAATACCTCCATAATGTCTTCTATGAATTCAGCGAATATTGCATTCATGCATCTTTGAAACATGGCGGGCACATTGCAAAGACTAAATGACATCCTTCTATATACATTTGTCCCGGTAGGGCAAGTAAAAGTAGTTTTCTACTGATCCTCTGGTCTTATCGGTATTTGAAAGAAACCACTATATCCATCCAAATAACAATAGTATGAATTCTTTGCTAGCCTTTCAAGCATCTCGTCAATGAATGGAAGAGGATAGTGATCTTTCTTCGTCACCTTGTTCAGACTTCTGTAATCTATGCACATTCTCCATCCAGTTATAGTCCTTTGAGGGATCAACTCATTGTTCTTATTAGGCACTACTGTCAACCCTCCTTTCTTGGGCACACAATGTACTGGACTAACCCATTCACTATCAGCAATAGAGTAGATCATACCTACATTAAGCAGCTTCAAAATCTCCTTTTTAACCACTAGCTTCATTGATTCCTTCAACCTTCGCATCCCTTCAACCAATGGTTTAGCATTCTCTTCCAAGTTAATCTTGTGGGTGCATAATGCGGGGCTGATTCCCTTGATGTCATCCAATGTGTAACCAATAGCCTTCTTATACCTTTTGAGCATAGTAAGCAGCTTCTCTGTTTCTTCCTTCGTTAATGCGTTGTTCACGATAACTGGATATGTTTTATTCTTCCCTAGATATTCATAGTGTAGCTCCTTCAGAAGTTCCTTCTGTTCCACTTCTGGTGCTTCATCTGGATCCAGCTCCCCTAGAGGTTCAAAATCAGGTCTTTCCTGGTTGAGCCGATCGGCGCAAGCATCATGCCGATCGGTGCTGGCAGTATCCTTATCAGTTTCGCGCATGATGTGGTCTAGTGGGTCTCCCATATCCATCCCTATCTTCTCATCTTCCTCTAGGTAGAATTCCTAATAGCAAGAAGGGTCTTGATGAGATGGATCATTAAATTGAAATTGCACTTCTTCACCTCCTAGGTGTAGCGTAATTTGGCCTTTCCCAGCATCCAGAACAGCTTGTACTAATCTTAAGAATGGCCTTCCAAGAATAATGTCTTCAACCCCTGTTTCTTCATTATTTAAAATAAAGAAATCCACCGGCATTGTTTTTGAGCTGATCTCAATTTCAACATTTTTTATCACCCCTAGTGGCTTGGTCTTCCTTCCATCCACCATGATGAGCTCCAGTTTAGTCCCTATCAGCTGCTGTTGAGTTCCATAAGGCATGCTCATAAATGCATCGTAAGTCATCAAGATGACACGGGAACCAAAGTCACACAAAGCCCTTGGAAATTTCTTCCCTGATATCTCGCATGGTATGTATGTTTCTTCTTCTTCTTCATCAGTGACACCTACAGCATACACACCACACAGTCCTTCGTAGGGGGATGGCTCAAAGCAACTGTCTAGTAATCTCTTTGCTTGTTTCACCTCTGTTCCATCAAGCTCTATATCATCCTTGTAAAGCTTCCCTAAAACTCTCCCAATAATCTCTTGATCAAAAACTTCCAACTTAATGTGATTACTCGGGAAACTATACTCAATTCCCGCTTTGGAAGCGTCTTGTGGGCTGAAGGATCTTCTCATATTGAGCAACTCTTGCAAAAAATCAATAGGAATCCAGTCCATTGGCTTAAATTTGTCGAGTGGTTTAGCATTCGCCAATGTTCTATCCCCCTTTGGTTTAGCAAAGTTACCTTCAAATTCCTTCAGGTGACTGTCCAGAATCGTAGCTTCTATCTTGGTATATTCCTTGCAACTCAACGGAGTTGTCAGTGTGATCAGTTCTCCTGTTGTTGCAATTGCGTCGATCGGTTCAGAGACTGCGCCGATCGGTGCGCATGTCAGATACATAGAGGCGGGTTTGACGGGCTCTATCTCTTCGAATTCATGCTCTAAAGTGATCATCGCTCTACTGTTAGACATAAAGATCTGTTCAACTAGTGACTCTTCCTTCTACATAACTTCTGGGCATTGCCGGTTTGGTTCTAGGTATTCTTCCTAATGCTTGTGCAAAGCTTTATTCTCGACAATTTTGCCTAACAATTCGATCCCTGCCTTGGCTGTCAATCTCAGAAAACTTTCTCCGACCGATCCATCCAAATGCATCCTCGATGCCTTGTTTATGGCCATGTAGAAGGTTTGAGCGTACATATTCTCATCAATGCCGAGGTCAGGTCCTTGTTTCAACAATGTTTGAAAATGCGTCCAGGCTTTCACGAGAGATTCTTTATCTTGTTGTAAGAAGTTCACCACTTCTCTTCTCAACTTCTGCACCATTGGCAAAGGAAAATAGTGGAGACAAAAATTTCAACTAATTCACTCCACTTACCTTTCGTTTCTCGAGATGCTGCCTTGTGCGACTCTTTGACTCTTCCTCCCAAAGAGAATGGGAAAAGCAACCATCTGTAAAGATCCTGAGGCACTTCTTCATGATGGAATGTTTGGCAAAGTGCCTCCAAGTCTTGTAAGTGAGTATATGGGTTCTCCTCTTTTGCTCCAAAGAACTTGTTTGCTTCGACCATGCTAATGATATTTAACACATATGAGGGGGCCGTGGCTTTCTCGTCTGAGGATTGAGGCACTAGCACGTCTGGAGATGGCAAAGAAAGCTCCCTGAGCGTCGGAGAAGGTCCTGTCGTACTCATCCTGAAAATTCACACAAAACACAAAAACAAAAACAACTAGAAAAGAAAGGATTAGACGTTAGTAAAGTATTAATAGTAAAAGAACTGGCTTGTTCCTCGGCAACGACGCCAGAAAATGAGCTTGTTGGTCGTAGTTACGCACCCACTTATATACCGCAAGAGGACGGTGTACAGTTGTAACTCTTTTTCCCTCAGAGTATTCCAAGGTTATCGAATCCACAGGGAACGAGCGGAACTATTACTATTAAAGGATTACTAACAGATTGCAATGGTTGGGTTGGTGTGAATGATGATGGTGAGAGAGTAGTGAACAAATGTTATTGAAGATGTAACAGGATAATGAAGGATTCTCTCCTTAAGATTGGTTCACTAGCATGCAACCTTATTCTTATCAACTCGAGTGATAACCTTAATATTCTACAAGACATGGTGGTTTCGTTCGCCCCGACTATCACTATAGAGGTTATTAGCTCCCGACTGGTTTCTTGCACTATGCAATAGGCAAAAGTGTATTGGCCTATACACTAATGAAATGGATAAATGGATGCACAATTAAGTTCATCACATAGATTAAATTCATCAAGAGAGTATCAATAAGTATGAGAGTTACATGACCAGATCCCCACACCAGAAAAGAGAATGTGAGACTACTCGCTCATCCTCCCGCTAAACATAGCAGAGGGATGAGAAATAGCGCTGGAATGCGCACTAGCCGATCGGCGCAAGCGTTGTGCTGATCGGCGTGACCTCCCTTCTGGTGGTTCTCGTCGGTGTTGACCAACCGCCGCCACCAATATCCTGGAACCCTAGTTCTAACAACTCAATACGGCAATTGTCGTCTCTCTCATTGCCCTCTTGGCTCTTGATGGTTATCTTCCTTTTATACTCGATGGGATTAGGTCAACTTCCATCGACTCTGACTCATATTGGGCTGGGCCTTCGTCTTTGCCGGACTTGGGCTTGTCTTCGCCATCTTTTCCTCCTATGCCAATCGGCGTGGCATTGGAGCCGATCGGCGCAGCCAAGTATCTAGCCCACCTTCGTTGCTCTTTAGTCCTTTATCCATAATTGCCCTATTTTACACCTATTTTCTGCAATTACATCCAAAATGGAACAACTACAAATATATGCAAATATGGGGTTAATTGTTAGTCTAAACCACCAAATTAAGACGCAAAACATCCTTTTTTGGTAGATAAAATGGGTAGCTAGAAACAACCAACACTTCATAACACCAACAGTGGCGCCCACCGTGTTGTGAGCTTGTAGACTAGCTCACAATGACACAACTCCATGGATCGCTGCCTTCGAGTGGCACTCCGCCCTCCCGAAGTAGCGCTCCAGGAAATACCCAACGGACCGACGACCAATACACATCACAAGTTACAAAAGAAAATACCCCCGAAGTCCAACCACCACAGATGGACGTGCCCGTCGAACCAAAAGACCGAGTGCCGCGGCCAAACTCAAACCTTCCGGGAAGCAGCACCCCGATGTCAATGACAGCGGCATAGGAAATGGAACTACTAGCCCAAAGAGCCGAGCACCTCGAGAAACTCAAGCAACAGGTGCTGCAAGAGCAAGAATTAAGAAATAAAGCGCTGTCAGACAGGGAAAAAGCCTTGCAAGAGAAGGAATACATAGCCTAGCTCAGACTCAAGAATCTACAGCTTGCAAAAGAAGTAGAAGAACTTCAGAGAACCATTGGCATAACCGGTCGTCAAGAATCAAACCCAACTCTCGAAGCTCATGCATACATCGAGTAAGAAATACCATCCACGCCAATCAGTCAACCGCTTAGAATGGAAACATTGACACTTCGAAGGGCAAGTGCAATAGCCACAATCGACAAAGATTCACCCCTCTCCGAAGTATTGCAAAGAGCTTCATACCCACCATAGTTCCGGATGATACCTTTAGCCAAATTCAGGGGAAACTCAGACCCAAGACAATTCCTCATGAGTTATGAAGCAACAATCATATCAGCAGGAGGAGACAAGACAACCCTAGCGAAAGCATTCGTTTGTGCCCTGGAGGACTCCGCTCTAAACTGGTATTTCAACCTGCCCCCTGTGACACCCCAGGTGTCTCACCTTAATTTAACAAATATGAGGTGCACTAATCATGGTTAATATAGCATAAAATGATAGAGCCCATCTTTAGATTTAATCCTCGGCAAATAAAAACCCTGCAACCAAGTTATTGAAGCAATTCAAAAATTTCAATACAACTCATGTCAAATAAATTCATCATTAGTTTGGTAATAATAAAATAGAATATTATGAATTTATTGGGCATTTTACCTGCTTGGCAAGACCCTTAATTAATTAATTGATTCTTAAGTAACTAATTAATGCATTTAACAAATTCTAAAAATATGTTTATGAAAATTTCAAATAAAATTCACCAGAGTGTTCTCCACCATTTAAATAGTCAGTCCACCAAATTTCACCATTTTAGGAAATCCCTAGCAATTTTATTTCGATTTATTAAAAACCAATGTTGACCAAGGACCTGTTTGTAAGAAATCTAAAACTCCAGGGGGTGCAGCACAAAATCTTCTTCTCCTTCCTCCTCACTGGCGTAGAGCCCCCCCTGCCGAGGCCGACGCACCATCCGGCCCGCCTTCACCCCTCCACCTCGGAACCGAGCACGTGCAACAGTGCCGCCTGCCATCCCCCTGCTCCTCCGCCCTGTCCTCTCAGCCGCGCGCCCGCCCAACGGCTTCCGCTTTCCTCTTCTCCTCTCTGCACGCCACCGAGCCACACAGCAAGCGTTCAATGCCCGCCGATTCTCCCGCTCTCGCTTCCCCACTTGCTTCTTTCCCTCCGCGCGATAACAAAGCGCTCCCAAACTCACTCTCTCTCGCTCTCTGCCCTCTGCTCTCTCTCTCTCTCTCTCGCTTCCGCTCTCACTCCATCACTCTGCCATTGCCAGAACTCGAGCTCCAAGCTTGCTACTCGACCGCCGCTACCACTCCCTTGCAAGCTATGCCTCAAATCACTGTGCATAGACCTCTCCTCCCTTCCCATGCCCCTGCGGGGCTGATTCCTCTCGCACATCGGTTGAAGCGCAAGAAAATCAGAGGCAACCCCCCTCCGATGAGTTTCTACGCCGCCGGACGAAATTGACTTGTCCCGGTGAGCCCCGTCACCCATTCTTTTCCCTCTCCTGTGCGCACCCGTCTGACTCACTTCCCTGACCCTTTTGCTCCATGTTTCTTTCACGAGATCGTCGGCATAGCTGCTAATCCCCGACCGTCTCCTCTGCTCCGACGGAACTGAGCCGCCCCCACGACGAGCCCCTACCTCTGGCCCCCCTCGTCCGATTCCAATGAGATGCCGACCGCCGCCTCGTCTTCGTGAAGCTGTAGGAGAATACCGCGCCTGATTTGGTGCACCAAGCCGTTTCCGCGACATCGCCGAACGTTGTCCCTCCACCGCCTCTCGCCGCCGACAGCCTTCCGGTGAGAACCCCACCCTATGAACCCCACCATTTTCTCTGCCTCGTCATGCGAGTCAAATATTTGCTCCCGCGACGAGCTTTTTCCCCGCGTAGCGCCCGCTGGCGAGCCCTCTGGCGGGGCCAGCCTCTGTTCCGGCACACCGACTGGCAGTCCTACTGGCTGCTAACGTGTCGCCTACATGTCGCTTGCGTGGTGCCTACGTGGCCCTTTTAAACCCTGAAAATACCTAGGAAATTCCAGAAAATGCATGAAACTTTGAAAACTCCTAGTAAATCGAATTTAACTCCAATGAAGCTCAAACAAAATTTGTTAGGTTCATTTCAAATTGCACTATTTTAGTAAAATAATAAATCACTGCCTCTGTTCATATATTTATATATATATATTAAACTATCCAAACAATATTGAATTCACCAGAAATTCTAGGAATCAAATTTAGCTCTGATTTTTGGCATGCTTAATAATTACATAATTATCTATCACCACAAATTTTGGATTGGCAAAATATGAATTTTTTTAAGCTCTGGAATTTATTTAGTGTGTTTGCTTAAATTAATTCTAGTAATTATTCTGTAATTAATTGGCCCTTGCCACTTGGCACAAAAATCACTATTAGAAGCCCCTGTACCCTGTAAAACACACAGGTCCAGGAACCTAAATTTACTTAATTAACTAAATTGACTTGCTCATATCACTATTTTACTTTAATAAATGCTAGTAATTAGAATAATAATATCCAGAGGCTGTAAATTGGTAAAAATGCAATTCACCTATTTCTCCGTTCATGATAAATCACTCAAGTCTAGAATCAATTGGTTACTATTTTAATTGCTTGATTGTTCTAAAAAACTATAACAACCCTAAATCAATGAATAACACACATAAAATGATGAAACTTTAAATTGTTTCTTTGAAGCATATGGCTTCAAGAACATAAGAGTAATTTTAATTAACATTAAAACACGACCCAACTTCTCCAAAGCATATGTCTTCAAGAACATAACAATAATTTTTATCGACTTTTAAAAGCATTGTGCATCATATCATTGTATTCAACGGTATTTTGATATGCCGTTAATCCAATTCTATCATATAGGCAACGACAACCAAGAGCAGGAAGAGGAGGACATTCAGAAGAACCTTGATTCCCCAGAGCAAGATGTGATAGTTGCTAGTACTAACATCGATCCAGGCAAGCCCCGGTTTTCATTCGCCAATTTATAAGTTGCTAGTTATCAATATTACTAGTGTCTATGATTATTGTTGCATTAGGTCATAGGAGTTGATTGGAACCCACTTGCATGATACCCAAATGACCTATACCACTGTCATTAGAACCTTGGTAGTATCGGTACTCTGTCGCTATGCTTAGTAATTACTAGGCGCGATAGATATCATTACTAAGAATGAACATGACCACTGGAACGGGACTTATAAAAAAAGTTTATTTTGATGTCACGACCGGGCATGGATGATGCATGTGTAGGTTTGCAGCAATACATGAGTGTTGACTGCGGTAGCCCTGCCTTGTCGAACCTAGGACCCGTCCGTGGTCGGCCCCTTGGTCAAGTATTGACAATACCAAATGCATGCTAGTCTATGGGAACTAGTAAACTGATGTAGCATTGATGCGGCAATAAGGACAGTACCTAGTACAGTGGTCGTTGACCCTTCTGTTGCTGGAGTGGGCGGTTCATATCGCGAAGTACTGTTGGCAGAACGGCATGCCCACTCGCTGAGACTGGACCCGGACCAAGTTGTTTTTGTCCTTGCAAAAGGTTGCCATATACGACCTTAACTGGTGCGTATGTGTCGTGTATCTCGGGTTTTCCCAGCTGGTGTAAATCAATTGCAATTGCTATCCCTCGCAGTAATGAGTACCACTTGGTCACTGAGTCATCACGTAGTTGAACCTGGTACTTGGAAGTTGATCATGATGCTTATTGTTGATGTTACTATTATCGCTCTTATGTTGCACTTACTTATGTATTGCTTTATCATTTTATTGTTGCAACTAAAGTTACATTTTTGCTATATCCAATTAACTTGATGAATAAAACTTGATAGAACTAATAGGTTGCTTAGTGTGAGTCTTTTCAAACAAGCCACCTATTAGAGCCATTGCATGTCCGACGGGTAAGTCTTGCTGAGTAATTAGTACTCAGGCTTTGTGCCATTGTTGTTTTTAGATAATGAAGAGGTAGAGTTGCCTGAGAATGTGCTGCCCTGGGACATGCAAGTCCCTGAGGGTTGGACTTCCCACTGGGAGTCTGACTCACCACCGCAGTATTGATGTGTGTTGCTAGAGTGATGGTTCTTCGGGCAAGAACCATTACTATGCTGTATCGTCGAGCTCGTAGCTCCTTATCGTTATTTGCTTCCGCTGTGTTTTTAAAAACATTATGAACTTGTAATACTCCACTGCAATCTGATGACTTAATGATGTAATATTCAACTTAAATTCGAACCAATGTTGTATTATCAAGTGTCTGCGTTATCAGCACCATCGGGACCTCGATCCTCCGGGGAGGGGCGCCACAGCTGGTATCAGAGCTGTGGTCCATGATAATATAATAAATAAATCATATTTTTGAAAACCACGATGTTACGAGTGAGGATATGTTAGTATTGCCCCTAGTAGATAATAGGGTGGTGACAAAGCTAACCTGGGTTACGTTTGTTTACATTATTGTATCTATGGCTTATTCAAACGAAGGTACGTGCGTGCTTAACCGACACACATGATCTCGGTGTCTGTGCTCATAGGCGGATATGAGACATGGTTGGCTCGTGACTTATCATGGGGCGATCCTTTTCCATGGACTGTTACTAGTAGAACTGTGCTTCTTTTCGTAGTTTCTTTTGAATTTGATGTATTGTTTCTGCAATGGATCTTCTGCAGGTATGCTAACACTGTTAGTATAGCATTTAGAATGACTTACGTGTTGAGTGCGGGTCGTCACCAAATATTCGTGCCGCTAACTCTTGGCAAATTACGTGTTGAGTTGTGAGGGACGATAGGTTAATAAAATGACACTTTCTGCATCATGCATCCCTTTTTAACTAAACTAAAATATATTCTCATCGTGCACACCAACCTCTGGTTACTAAATCTCTAAGCTTGTTCAACATAAAAACTCAAAATACAAGTCCAAATTGTCAAGATAATAAGAATCTGTCCTAAATTTAGCTATCAACTTCAAAAATTCATATCTATTGAAATACTCAACCAAATAAGGCAAATAAACACTCTTTAGAAAGGTCTCAACATTCACTGTCACCATAAATTGAGTCAGAATTTCGATCACAATAGTAACCACCTGAGAAATAGTGGACAAGTGCAATCTGTCAACTCACTATTTCCAGCATGGACCTGAACTTAGAAAATTCGTAACTAAAGTTATACTTTGGATTTTTAGGTGTTTGAACCCAATCTGGAAAGCCCTTGAAGTCTATTTTCGTCTCCAATAGGTTTCACCATTTTACCAGCTTTCCTCTGTCCAGTAGAGCCAAAACATTAAGCCTCTGTCTATCTGAAACAGAATCTGCCAACCTGAATTTGTAAAATTCATAAGTCCAGATTTACTTGGGATTTCTGAGAGTATAAATATAATCTGGAAAGCTGTGAAAGTATACTGTAACATGGATTCAAGCCCAAATTTTTGAGACTTTGTTTTCTGATTCAAAATATCCACTTTTCTGACTGTGGTATAGTCAAGGCAGAATCTATTTTAAAACTCATTGCCGTATTATTGCCCCTTAAGGCTGGAAAATGTGAACTAAAACTTTGTTTCTATATTTCATAGCACTATATATGAAATGCATTGTTACTCATGGAACATTGTACTCACAATTGGGTTTATGTTCCAGATGGGTGACCACGGTTTTGAGGAGCTTTCGCACGACGGGTGGCGCTACACCATCGGTCTCCACCACCGTGGCTTTCCTACACTTTTGTGGGATCTTCTATGTTTGCTAGGCTATGACGAACCGCCCTCCTACAAGGGCCGCAAGATCCGTCGCCATGGCATGACTGTTGCGGAGGTGCACATCAGCGTGCCCACTCACCCGCGCAACCTCGACATGGCGGGTATGGAGAGCACAGTGACTTGTGGGAGCCTCCGTGAGGGCTTGGAGAGAGTCGCCCACAGGACTCTCACCCACTTCTGTGGGCACCACACAGCAGCGCTCTCTAGGACTCCGTGATGATCCCCATCTGGCACCAGGCCAACCCGGTCTGGCAGAGGCGCGTGAGGCGTATCGGCCGCGACGACTGCCCGACGTACCACGCAGGGTACCACCATGTGTCCTACTACTCTGAGTACCTCCTCAACCTGGATGAGGAGGCTAGCAGCCACAACAGGATCATATTGGCTAAGGCTGAGCAGGTCTGGATGCAGAGGAATGACCTACAGACACAGGCCGACGCACAACAGAGAGAGATTTAGTGGCTGACCGCTGCTCTTGAGGCGAGAGAGATTTAGTGGAATGACCTACTGAGGTGACTGGACAGCGCGACACCCTCGCGTAGGAGGTTGACAGATGTGGCGTGATTATGCAGCAGCGCGCCAACCACAACGAGCACCTGCAGCATCAGTTGACGGCTGCACAGCATGAGATGGAGCTTATGGGAGACGATGTAGAGACCCTGGCTCAGGAAAACTAGGGCCTGCAGCAGCAGCTTGAGGCGGCCCTTGCACCGTCGACAACACCAAAGGAGGAGGAGCCGCAGGAGGATATGGACGAGGAGTCTGACATAGACTACGATGCACCAGCTCGAGGCAGGATCTAGGAGGATAGTGGTAGACTAGATTAGTCTCGGTAGTCAGAATTAGTTGGGTAGGTAACTGTTGTCGATCCACGCGAGGTTGTTGTATTTTGGGGTTGATGCGTTAGATGCTTTTGTAACTTGATGGCCACATATTCCGAGTCATGAACTGAGACTATGATGACTTACGTTATGCTTTGGTTCTACCCTTTGTAGCTATTGTTGCTGCAACAAAGTTTAATCATACTCATTGATTCAATCAAAGTACTTTCTTTGTCGATGGCTGAAAACAAAGAACAACCACCACAGGGTTGGGAAATTACCGATGGCCTGGAGTTCACAGGGATGATTCACCTGTTATGGAGAGTTCTTCAGAGATTCGGATATTCCATTCCTCTTGATAAGGACATCACTCCTAAGGATACATGCAACACTCCTCCAATTCTGGACCTGCAAGGTCCAATGACTAGAGCTCGTACACGACGACTAAATTTAGAGGTGAGCTCGTTCCTACATTCTTCATTATATGTCACTTTTGAGAATGGTTTGCTACCTAATGATTATATTATAATTAGGAACCATGAAGAGGACCAGGATATGATGGGAGAAGGACTTGGAGACGTGAAGGACCAGTAAGGACGTGGAAGCCAAGGTGGAGGCCCAACCAAAACCGACTTCGAGTCTGTTTTGGGGCTCAGGACCAGTCTGCACTAAAATGGAGGCCCAGGACGAATACGAACTCGGATTTGGATGTTCTACATATGCACGGAAAGATAAGAAGAATACCTTTCCAATGCCTCCGGTCTCATATCAAAATTCATTCGGAGTCACCGGGAATCGTTGAAACAAGAGAGGGTCCAAAATCTGTTTCGGTGCTGCGTCGCCTGTTTTTGGCCTTTGGGCTTTGTATCTAGTTGAGCCCAATTAGGGGCGCGTCCAGAGGGTCTTGCACGACCTTAGGGTCTTCATATACAGCCGCCGCTGCACCATTAGGGTTCAGGTTTTGCTTAGATTATTCTGTTCATAACAGTTTCGCCGTCATCACGGTTTGTGAGACCCCAACTTCGTGAGATTCATAATACATCTGTAATTGTGTTGCCTTCTTCTTTGTTCTTGCTTGTGTTCTTGATTCGTAGGCAGGGATTAGCCTTCTTGGTGAGGTCAATCATTTTAGGATGGTTGATAACCAGAGGAGACGTCGTGCTACGATTGCGGGGTTTAGAACGTGCTGTTCTGAAGCCGGATCGATTTGTGCGTCGCCTCCGACCAAATCAACGTATCCAGAACTTTTTGGAAGATCGGGAACCCTTGTCCATGTGGTAATCAGAGCTTCAGGTGCACCGTCAGGTTCGCACTACCCTTAGTTAATTTCATTTTGTGTTCATCCTATCATCCACAGAAAAGCAAAAAAAAAAACCCCCTCCGCCCATAACCACCTGTTTAGCCTTTGCATATTTCAATTTCAGAGTCCGTAGTGTTGAGTTTGTGCCCTAGTTCTTGTTTAGTTGCTGGTTTAGTTTGTGTTTTTGTCATCAGTAGTGTTTTCCTTGCAACCCTAGCCGCCATCCCCTTCACCATCCTCTGTTCTATTGGCTTTGTGCGCTAGGGTTGATTGATCGATACACCCACCCTAATCCCACCCTAAACCCACCCTCAAACACCTCGGACCAATCCCCACAAATTCCACTTTCCTCTACATCCACGCCGCAAAAAAAAATCTTACCCGATTCCAAACCCGACCCCTAACCTGACTCGGGTTTCTGAAAAACCGACTCCGACCCCCCTTCGGTAAAACAGACATAACTTTTCGCTCGATTGTCCGTTTTGGCTGAAATGTTTACAGGAGATTCTTGACTCAAAATTGAGCATACCCACACTCAGCTATGCCCTGTGTGCCCTCGTCAAAAAATTCAAAAAAAATCGGGAAGATAAAGAAAAAATTGATTTAAGTTTAAACTCGGCGTTTTCTGCAACTTCAAGATTTTCTGTAGGCCACATCCTACCTCTGTTTGAGCTGAAATTTTTTGTGGATTCTCCCTCATTGATAGTGAGTTGGAAAAAAATATCAAAAAAATAAAATAAAAAAAAGAAATTTGTGATTTGTACTAGTGCTATATCTAGCCCCCTGAAATTTCTGGATTTGGCTGTTTTACACTTAGCCCCCTGTTATCGCCTGTGTGCCTTTGTCTCCTTGTTTCTACTTTGCTATCACTACTATTCTAGGACATACTTATACCAGCAGCTAGGGACAAGTTACTTGGGCACTTATTCAGCTTTATTATCTATTTTTGATTTGTGTCCCACTCACATATATATATTTGGCCTTCCTAGCTCTACATATTTCTTCTAGACAGCACATAGGTTCTTTTGTGACCCTTGCAATCATGGAACACACCTCCCTGGTATCTTTTGCTTTGTTTTTCAGAACTTTGCAAGAGCTTTGTAAGGAGTTTCCTTTTGCTGTGTTGAGAGGCACCACCGCTTAGTTGTTTTGTAGGGATAACTTTCACTGTTTGTTTCCTATTTTGGTGTTTGTGATGGCAGGAAGTAACGACGGAGAGATGGCTTGCCCCTCACAATTTGCTGAGTGCGTGAGCCAAGAGCAGCTCCAGAAGGCTTTGCAGGCTGCTCAGAGTGATTTGGCAGAGACGATCACCAAAGCCATTACTAATGCAGACAGCAAGCTTCACATCGGAGAAAGCGTCAAGCGGTTGGAGAAGCGGGTCTCTAAGTTAACCGATCAGGTTGTCGCGTTGGAGACCGCCCCCAAGACCAATGATACGAACACTAATAACCACAACGTTGACGACGTCCATGATGAAGACACGGTATATAAGGCTGATGGCACCATGGATAGGTCAGCTACAAGGACCGCAAGATTATGATGTCGTTTGCACCATAATACTCAAGGTATGGGTGGTTTTCATAACTACAATCGTCGTCCACACGGTAACTATGCTCCAAATGACCCGTATGCTAAAATTAAGTTTTCAATTCCTTCGTTTTTAGGTCAGTATAATGGTGATGTTTATCTTGATTGGGAGATGACTATAGAACAAAAATTTAATGCCCACCTTGTTCCTGAACAACATAGAGTTAGACAAGCTACTAGTGAGTTTAAGGACTTTGCTATTGTTTGGTGGAGTGGTCTAGCTGCTGAAACTGATTTGCCTACTACTTGGGAAGAACTTAAGGTAGCAATGCGTGATCGTTTTGTTCCTCCTTCTTTTTATAGAGAGATTCGTAATAAACTGCAGCGTTTAGAACAAGGAGATAAAACTATTCAGGACTACTTTAGTGAGCTTCAGAAGGTTTTGATTCGTTGTGCTGTAGTTGAAAAAGTAGAGGATCAGATTTGTCGCTTTTATTCTGGTTTAAGAAAAGAAATTCAGGACATTCTTGATTATAAAGAATATTATACCCTCACCCAGTGTTTCTAGTATGCTATGCTTGTAGAGAAAGAATCACAGGGACTTTTCCAGGCTTTTGAGGAGTACAGCAAGTCAAGGAACTCCTACCCCCCACGCTCGAAGGGGACTTCGGGGCTGCCCAGGCCATCTTTCCGGCCACCCCCACCAGCAGCTTCTACCAAGGGAACCAGTGTTATTTCTACAGCCCCAAGATCAGCCCCTGCACCTTCTACGCGCTCAGGTAAAACTTCTATGCAGGTACCAGCTAGTAGTGCCTCCTCTGTTGCTTCAACGGGGCGCACTACAGGGATTCAGTGCCACCGCTGCCATGGACTTGGTCATGTGCAGAAAGATTGTCCAAGTAGGCTGGCATATATGGTGACAGACGGTGGTGGTTACATGAGCACCTCCGACATGGAGGATGAGGAGGAGGACGTCGCTGCCACCAACAGTGACCTCGTCCTTGGAGGCGGAGACACCATGGGATACATGAATATTATTGTTCAACGTGTCCTTAGTACACAAGTTCAACAGCCCGAGACGATGCAGCGCCACAACTTGTTCCAGATTTTCTTCGTCATCAAGAACCGCCGAGCACGTGTCATCATTGATGGAGGGAGCTGCAATAACTTGGTGAGTTCTGATGTGGTCAACAAGATTGCTTTGACCACATGTCCACATCCACATCTGTACTACATTCAATGGTTAAACGACTCTGGAAAAGCTAAGGTAATACAAACTTACAGAGTTCCTTTTTCCATTGGTTCTTATGTGGATTCTGTTGATTGTGATGTCGTACCCATGCAAACATGTTCGCTTTTATTGGGTAGACCTTGGGAATTTGATAATGATGTTGTACACCATGGTAGAAGTAATAAGTACACTTTTATGCATAAAGGAACTAAAATTACTTTGTTACCAATGACCCCTGCTGAAATTATGCAAGCTGATTTAGAAAGAGCTGCTAGATTGAAAAATAAAGGTCCTGAAATTCAACAACCTATTAATTCTAATTCTACACCTAGTAATTTTAATGATTCTTCAAGTTCTAAGGGTGCTGGAATTAAATTACAAGGTCGTTCATGTCTTGCAACAAAATCTGAGCTTGCTGAAATTTCTGATAATGATGATATTTGCTATGCTTTGATATGCAAAGAAGCTTTGTTTTCGCTTGATAATATTGCTTCTAGTACTTTGTCTCCTGCTGTCACTAACCTTTTGTAGGAGTATGAGGATGTTTTTCCAGCTGAGATACCCCCGGGATTGCCACCTTTGAGAGGGATTGAGCATCAAATTGATTTGATTTCGGGTGCTACTTTGCCAAACCGTGCTGCTTATAGGACCAACCTTGAGGAAACTAAGGAGATACACCGACAAGTTCAAGACCTTTTGGATCGTGGGTATGTTCATCAATCACTTAGTCCTTGTGCTGTCCCTATACTTTTGGTTCCTAAGAAAGATGGTATTTGGCGTATGTGTGTAGATTGTAGAGCCATTAATAATATTACTATTAGGTATCGTCATCCTATTCCTAGGCTAGACGACATGCTTGATGAGTTATGTGGTGCTATAATTTTCACTAAAATTGATTTGCGTAGTGGCTACCATCAAATTAGAATGAAACTTGGAGACGAATGGAAAACAACTTTCAAAACCCAAATTTGGATTATATGAGTGGTTAGTAATGCCTTTTGGTTTAACTAATGCACCTAGTATTTTCATGCGCTTGATGAATGAGGTTTTAAGAGCTTTTATTGGCAAATTTGTGGTAGTTTACTTTGATGATATATTGATTTATAGCAAATTCATAGATGAACATATGAATCATTTGCGTGCTGTTTTTGATGCTTTACGAGATGCACGTTTATTTGGTAACCTTGAGAAGTGCACCTTTTGCATGGATCGAGTCTCTTCTCTTGGCTATGTTGTGACTCCACAGGGAATTGAGGTGGATGAGGCGAAGATTGAAGCCTTAAAGAGCTGGCCTGTACCAAAAACTATCACACAGGTGAGGAGTTTTCTTGGTCTTGTAGGTTTCTACCGCCGCTTTGTCAAAGATTTTAGCATCATTGCTGCACCTTTGCATGAGTTGACAAAGAAGGGCATTGGTTTCCATTGGGGTAAGGTACATCATGAGTCTTTTGATGCTTTGAAGGATAAACTTACACATGCATCATTGCTGCAATTACCTAATTTTGATTAGATTTTTGAGCTTGAATGTGATGCTAGTGGTATAGGCATTGGTGGTGTTTTGATGCAAGATAGTAAACCTGTTGCATACTTTAGTGTGAAAATTACTGGGCCTGTTTTGAATTACTTCATGTATGATAAGGAATTGTATGCACTTGTATGTTGTTTAGAGACGTGGCGTCATTATTTGTTGCCCAAAGAATTTGTTATTCATTCTGATCATGAATCACTTAAGTATATTCGTTCTCAATGTAATTTGAACCGTAGACATGCTAAATGGATTGAGTTTATTGAGTCTTTTCCTTACATTATTAAACATAAGAAAGGGAAGGATAATGTGACCGCTGATGCTTTATCTAGGCGCTATACTTTATTGTCTCAACTTGATTGTAGAATTTTTGGACTTGAGGCAATTAAAGAACAATATGCTGCTGATGTTAATTTTAAAGATGTATTGCTGCATTGTAAAGAAGGTCGTGCATGGAACAAATTTGTATTGACTGATGGCTTCTTGTTTAGAGCTAACCGCCTATGCATTCCAGTTGGTTCCGTTCGTCTCTTGTTGTTAAAGGAGGTGCATGGAGGTGGATTGATGGGTCATTTTGGTGCCAAGAAGACGGAGGATATTTTGGCCACACACTTCTTTTGGCCAAGGATGAGGAAAGATGTTGAGCGCTTTGTTGCTCGCTGCACTACATGTCAAAAAGCTAAGTCTCGCTTGAATCCATATGGTTTATACATGCCACTTCCTGTTCCTTCTATTCCTTGGGCGGATATTTCTATGGACTTTGTTTTAGGACTGCCTAGGACTAAGAGGGGGAGTGATAGTATTTTTGTTGTTGTGGATAGATTTTCTAAGATGGCACACTTTATACCATGTCATAAGACTGATGATGCTAGTTATATTGCTGACCTCTTTTTCAAAGAAATTGTATGTTTGCATGGTATGCCTTCTATTATTGTTTCAGATCGTGATGCAAAATTCTTGAGTCACTTTTGGCGCACGCTTTGGAATAAGTTGGCTACAAAGTTGTTGCTTTCTACAACTTGTCACCCACAAACTGATGGACAAACTGAGGTGGTGAACCGCACTTTGGGTACTATGTTGAGAGCTATTTTGAAAAAAAATTTGAAGCAATGGGAAGAATGTTTGCCTCATGTTAAGTTTGCATATAATCGGGCAACACATTCTACTACCAAGGTATGTCCTTTCAAGGTAGTGTATGGTTTTGATTCCCGTACTCCACTTGGTATACTTCCTTTACCGATTCATGAGAGAGTTCATGTTGATGCTAAGGAGCGTGCTGAATTTATTTTGAAAATGCATGAGACCACTAGACTTAGCATTGAAAAGATGAATAGAAAGTATAAAATTGCTGGTAGTAAAGGTAGAAAAGAAGTAAAAGTTGATGTAGGAGATTTAGGATGGTTACACTTGAGAAAGAATAGATTTCCAGATTTGAGAAAGTCTAAATTAATGCCTAGAGCTGATGGTCCTTTCAAAATAATTGAGAAGACTAATGATAATGCATACAAACTTGAGTTGCCTCCCGAGTTCGGGGTTAGTTCTACTTTTAACATTTCAGATTTGAAACCATACGTGGGAGAAGAGAATGAGCTTGAGTCGCGGACGACTCCACTTCAAGAGGAGGATGATGATGAGGACATCACTCCTATGGATACATGCAACACTCCTCCAATTCTAGACTTGCAAGGTCCAATGACTAGAGCTCGTGCACGATGACTAAATTTAAAGGTGAGCTCGTTCCTACATTCTTTATTATATGTCACTTTTGAGAATGGTTTGCTACATAATGATTATATTGTAATTAAGAACCATGGAGAGGACCAGGAGATGATGGGAGAAGGACGTGGAAGCCAAGGTGGAGGCCCAACCAAAACCGACTTCGAGTCTGTTTTGGGGCTCAGGACCAGTTTGCACTAAAATGGATGCCCAAGACGCATACGGACTCGGATTTGGATGTTCTACATATGCACCGAAAGATAAGAAGAAGACCTTTCCAATGCCACCGGTCTCATATCAAAATTCATCCGGAGTCATCGGGAATCGTCGAAACAAGAGAGGGTACATAATCTGTTTCGGTGCTGCGTCGCCTATTTTTGGCCTTTGGGCTTTGTATCTAGTTGAGCCCAATTAGGGGCGCGTCCAAGGGTCTTGCACGACCTTAGGGTCTTCATATACAGCCGCCTCTGCACCATTAGGGTTCGGGTTTTGCTTAGATTATTTTGTTCATAACAGTTTTACCGTCATCAAGGTTTGTGAGACCCCAACTTCGTGAGATTCATAATACATCTGCAATTGTGTTGCCTTCTTCTTTATTCTTGCTTGTGTTCTTGATTCGTAGGCAGGGATTAGCCTTCTTGGTGAGGTCAATCATTTTAGGATGGTTGATAACCAGAGGAGACGTCGTGCTACGATTGCGGGGTTTAGAACGTGCTGTTCTGAAGCCGGATCGATTTGTGCGTCGCCTCCAACCAAATCAACGTATCCAGAACTTTTTGAAAGATCGGGAACCCTTGTCCACATCACCTCCCACCTATGTTGGCAAGGAATTCTAGGAGCATGGAGTCCCCTCATGTGTCATCCTTGTGGCGGTTCCCGCCAATTACTCGGTCATCCCCGTATGGGAATCTTGGACCCTTAGCGTCATCGGGACAAATCTGCCTTCCACCTGAAATGTAGCTGCATTCAAAGCACTTACTTGGTTCTGTGAAGACCACAAGCATGATGTTTCTGGAACACCCGTCGCCTTGCTACCCTTTAATGATGTGACGGACTTCGCGTGGATGAGGCGTGTGGATTTCATCTTTGACCCAAACCATCGCCACCATGATCCTATGCTACCCATAATAGAGTATTATGGTTTGTCCACTTTTTCTTTGTGCACAAACTTATGCCGGCGTTTGGATGTGTTCCATTCTGCAATTCAACTTTCTGAGGTCAAAAAACAAGCTAAGGATGAAGAGACTGCAGAACTGATCCAGCAAATCCAAGCCAAGAATGAAGAGATGGATGTGATTATGGAAGAACGTGACCAAGCCTTGCAGGATGCAGCAGATTTTGAGCATGACATGATTGAGGCTCAAGATGACTTGAACGCATTCAAGGCTGCCCATCTTCCTATTGAAGGGAATTGGGATGAGATCTTCATAGAGTATGGAGAACAAGACGATGTGGAGATGGCACCTGCCGATATTGGTGATGTGGAAATGATGGATTTGGAGGAACCAGAAGAACCTATGGAACCCGAAGAACCAGAAGAGCCAGAAGATTTAGGCCAGGAGTAGATAATTCGCTACCCCTGGGTACGGTCATGTAGTATATGTATCCCTAGTTCGATGTAGGAGTGTGAATCTTGCATAATGTGTCCGCAATACCGTGGCTAGGCGTTGGCACATATATGTAAGGAATCACGTGATGATGTCCTTTAACAACCATGTAGACTGAATTGAATTAATGGAGAAAGGGTAACCTTTGGTCCTGACCTTGTCAAGAATGCTGAAGAAAAGGTTTGTACCATTCAAGCAAATCTTAAAGCTGCTAAATGCCGTCAAGAGAAGTATTGAAACAGACGACATAGGCCACTATATTTCAACAAGGGTGTTACGCCTATCTTCAAGTGTCGCCTATAAAAGGTATCCAACGGTTTGGAGTCAAAGGAAAGTTAGCTCCCCGTTATATTGGACCATTCCAAATTCTGGAGCGATGTGGAAATATGGCCTATAAGCTGGAGTTACCCGCTAATCTATCTGTAGTTCATCACACCTTCCATGTCTCTCAGCTTAAGCAATGTCTCAAGCCACCCATCGACAAGATTTTGGAAGAATATGACCAACTCCAACCTGATCTCACATACTCCGAACAACCCATAAAGATCCTCGACGAGAAAGAGCGCACAACTCGTAATAGAACCCTCAAATTCTACAAAGTTCAATGGAGTAACCACTCAGAGGATGAGTCTACTTGGGAATCTGAGGAATTTCTGAGTACTCACTACCCGAAGTTTTGGTCATCATACACGGGTATGTTTTGACCACCGCACTTCCCTCTAGTTTACCTTGTTCATAATCTCGGGACGAGATTTCTTTAAGGAGGGAGGGCTGTGACACACCAGGTGTCTCACCTTAATTTAACAAATATGAAGAGCACTAATCTTGGTTAATATAGCATAAAATGATAGAGCCGATCTATTGATTTAATCCTAGGCAAATAAAAACCCTGCAACCAAGTTATTGAAGCAATTCAAAAAATTCAATATAACTTATGTCAAATAAATTCATCATCAGTTTGGTAATAATAAAATAGAATATTATGAATTTATTGGGCATTTTATCTGCTTGGCAAGACCCTTAATTAATTAATTGATTCTTAAGTAACTAATTAATGCATTTAATAAATTCTAAAAATATGTTTATGAAAATTTCAAATAAAATTCACCAGAGTGTTCTCCACCATTTAAATAGTGAGTCCACCAAATTTCACCATTTTAGGAAATACCTAGCTATTTTATTTCGATTTATTAAAAACCAATGTTGACCAAGGACCTGTTTGTAATAATCTAAAACTCCAGCGGGTGCAGCGCAAAATTTTCTTTTCCTTCCTCCTCACTGGCGCAGAGCCCCCCCTCCTGCCAACGCCAGCGCACCGTCCAGCCCGCCTTCACCCCTCCACCTCGGAACCCAGCGCGCGCAACAGTGCCGCCTGCCATCCTCCTGCTCCTCCACCCTGTCCTCTCAGCCGCGCGCCCGCCCAACGGCCTCCGCTTCCCTCTTGTCCTCTCTACACGCCACCGAGTTGCACGACAAGCGTTCAATGCCCGCCGATTCTCCCGCTCTCGCTTCCCCACCTGCTTCTTTCCCTCCACGTGATAGCAAAGCGCTCCTGAACTCACTCTCTCTCGCTCTCTGCCCTCTGCTCTCTCTCTCTCTCTCTCTCTCTCTCTCTCTCTCTCTCTCTCTCTCGCTTCCGCTCTCACTCCATCACTCTGCCATTGCCAGAACTTGAGCTCCAAGCTTGCTGCTCGACCGCCGCTGCCACTCCCTTGCAAGCTATGACTCAAATCACTGCGCATAGACCTCTCCTCCCTTCCCATGCCCCTGCTTGGCTGATTCGTCTCGCACATCGATTGAATCGCAAGAAAATCAGAGGCAACCCCCTCCGGTGAGTTTTTGCGCCACCGGCCGAAATTGACTGCTCCCGGTGAGCCCCGTCACTCATTCTTTACCCTCTCTCGTGCGCACCCATCAGACTCACTTCCCTGACCCTTTTGCTCCGTGTTTCTTTCATGAGATCGTCGGCATAGCTGCTAATCCCCGGCCGTTGCCTCTGCTCCGACGTAACTGAGCCGCCCCCACGACGAGCCCCTACCTCCAGCCCCCCTCGTCTGATTTCGACGAGATGCCGACCACTGCCTCGTCTCCGTGAAGCTGTAGGAGAAGACCGCGCCCAATTTGGTGCACCGAGCTGTTTCCGCAACCTCACCGAACGTTGTCCCTCCACCGCCTCTCGCCGCCGACGGCCTTCCGTTGAGAACCCCACCTCATGAACCCCACCATTTCCTCCCCTTGTCATGCGTGTCAAATATTTGCTCCCGCGACGACCTTTTTCCCCGCGTAGCGCCCGCCGGCGAGCCCTCCGGCGAGGCCAGCCTCTGTTCCGGCGCGGCGACTGGCAGTCCTACTGGCTGCAAACGTGTCGCCTACGTGTTGCTTGCGTGGTGCCTACGTGGCCCTTTTAAACCCTGAAAATACCTAGGAAATTCCAGAAAATGCATGAAACTTTGAAAACTCCTAGTAAATCGAATTTAACTCCAATGAAGCTCAAACAAAATTTGTTAGGTTCATTTCGAATTGCTCTATTTTAGTAAAATAATAAATCACTATCTCTATTCATATATTTATATATATATATTAAACTGTCCAAACAATATTTAATTCACCAGAAATTCTAGGAATCAAATTTAGCTCTAATTTTTGGCATGCTTAATAATTACATAATTATCTATCATCACAAATTTTGGTTTGGCAAAATATGAATTATTTTAAGTTCTGGAATTTATTTAGTGTGTTTGCTTAAATTCATTCTAGTAATTATTCTGTAATTAATTGGCCCTTGCCACTTGGCACAAAAATCACTCTTAGAAGCCGCTGTACCCAGTGAAACACACAGGTCCAGAATACTAAATTTACTTAATTAACTAAATTGACTTGCTCATACCACTATTTTACTTTAATAAATACTAGTAATTAGAATAATAATATCCAGAGGATGTAAATTGGTAAAAATGCAATTCACCTATGTCTCTGTTCATGATAAATCACTGAAGTCCAGAATCAATTGGTTACTATTTTAATTGCTTGATTGTTCTGAAAAACTATAACAACCCTAAATAAATGAATAACACACATAAAATAATGACACTTTAAATTGTTTATTTGAAGCATATGTCTTCAAGAACATAAGAGTAATTTTAATTAACATTGAAACACGATCCAAATTCTTTGAAGCATATGGCTTCAAGAACATAATAATAATTTTTATCGATTTTTAAAAGCGTTGTGCATCATATCATTGCATTCAACGGTATTTCGATATGCCGTTAATCCAATTCTATGATATAGGCAACGACAACCAAGAGCAGGAAGAGGAGGACATTCAGAAGGACCTTGATTCCCCAGAGCAAGACGTGGTAGTTGCTAGTACTAACATCGATCCAGGCAAGCCCCGGTTTTCATTCGCCAATTTATAAGTTGCTAGTTCTCAATATTACTAGTGTCTATGATTATTGTTGCATTAGGTCATAGGAGTTGATTGGAACCCACTTGCATGATACCCAAATGACCTATACCACTGTCATTAGAACCTTGGTAGTATCGGTACTGTGTCGCTATGCTTAGTAATTACCAGGCGCGATAGATATCATTACTAAGAATGAACTTGACCACTGGAACGGGACTTATAAAAGAAGTTTATTTTGACCGGACAGGGATGATGCATGTGTAAGTTTGCAGCAATACATGGGGGTTGACTGTGGTAGCTCTGCCTTGTCGAACCTAGGACCCGTCCGTGGTCGGCCCCTTGGTCAAGTATTGTACAGTACTAAATGCATGCTAGTCTATGGGCAATAGTAAACTGATATAGTATTGACGCGGCAATAAGGACGGTACCTAGTACAGTGGTCATTGACCCTTCTGCTGCTGGAGTGGGCGGTTCATACCGCGAAGTATTATTGGCAGAACGGCATGCCCACTCGCTGAGACTGGACCGGACCAAGTTATTTTTCGTCCTTGCGAAAGGTTGCCATATACGACCTTAATTGGTGCGTATGTGTCATGTATCCCGGGTTTTCCCAGCTGGTGTAAATCAATTGCAATTGTTGTCCCTCGTAGTAATGAGTACCACTTGGTCACTGAGTCATCACGTAGTTGAACCTGGTACATGGAAGTTGATCATGATGCTTATTGTTGATGTTATTATTATCGCTCTTATGTTGCACTTACTTATGTATTGCTTTATCATCTTATTGTTGCAACTAAAGTTACATTTCTGCTATACCCAATTAACTTGATGAATAAAACTTGATAGAACTAATAGGTTGTTTAGTGCGAGTCTTTTCAAACAAGCCACCTATTGGAGGCATTGCATGTCTAGATGTCCGACGGATAAGTCTTGCTGAGTAATTAGTACTCAGGCTTTGTGCCATTGTTGTTTTTAGGTAATGAAGAGGTAGAGTTGCCTGAGAATGTGCGGCCCTGGGACATGCAAGTCCCTGAGGGTTGGACTGCCCATAGGGAGTCCGCCGCCGCTGTATTGACGTGTGTTGCTAGAGTGATGGTTCTTCGGGCAGGAACCATTACTATGTTGTATCGTCGAGCTCGTAGCTCCTTATCGTTATTTGCTTCCGCTGTGTTTTCAAAAACATTATGAACTTGTAATATTCCACTGCACTCTGATGACTTAATGATGTAATATTCAACTTAAATTCGAACCAATGTTGTATTATCAAGTGTCTGCGTTATTAGCACCGTCGGGACCTCGATCCTCCGGGGAGGGGTGCCACACCCCCTGGGTCACTATACAACTGGGAAAATATCTGGGACAAGGTTGTCACAAGCTTTCGAGGGTTCTACACCATTATGGAACCATCGCACGAGCTTTTGAACATCGCCCAGCAAGATAACGAGTTGTTGCATGACTATTACACAAGATTCCTCACGCTTTGAGCCCAAGCGCGAAGCGAAACAGAAGAGGCGGCAATAAGTTCAGTACTTCAAGTCATGCGAGCATGCCAAATGTCATCGTACTGTGCGTGAATACCCCCTCGCACAATGCAAACATTGTGCACAAAGTTAGAAGAATATAACAGATCAGATGTGGATTACAAAAGGCGCAAGAAAAGCCATAGCAAAAATGACAAACACACATCAAGATTACTTATCAAGAATGACAATACAGAAAATCCAGGCCGCCCGCTGATCAGTCATCATCGTTCGTAGGACACATCAAAGAGGAAAAACAAGACCATAACATCAAAGACAGCCGCAACAGCGATTACAGAGAAAGCAATTATCGAGGTCACGGCAGAGGCCGAGGTTCACCAAGCCAAAACCGCTCAGCTAGAAAACCATACTATTTCTATTGCGGAGAGGACAAGGCGCACAAAACTTCCACTTGCCTCAAAGCAAAGGAGATACAAGAAAGAATGGAAGCAGAGAAGAAAGTACCAACCCAAACAAAAGTCATCAACTACACATCACCCAATCCATGGCCCCAACAACCATACCCACAACCCGCACAAATCAACTATCATTACCCAAACACTCACCACCAGCCATGTACACCATCCCCATACTTCAACACAACCCATCCAATACAACCTCTGAACCATTATATGCAACCAAGACAATCAACCCAGCAACGAGCGGCAAACCAAGAGCAGTAGAGGCAAAAACAAGAGCCATTACAACTATCGCAACCCAAGCCGGAACCCAACCCAAACCAAGCCACAACATTCCCGGTGCAAGGATTCATTGGAATGATATACGAGGGTCATCCTCAGACTTCGAAAATAAAAGAAGAAGAAGAAGAGACCATTTTTGAATGGTAAACAGTGTTTTCACTGAGGGACCAATCATCAAATCAATGTGGTCCCATGTTCCCATCACATTCACCAAAACCGACCCCAACCTCAAAGCTTACCCGCATGTTGACGCATTCATAATTGAAGCCCACATCCACACCTGGATGGTCAGCAAAGTTCTCATAGACAATGGCAGTCAGGCAGACATACTGTTTATAAATGCCTTCGAGCAAATGGGCCTCAACAAAAGTTCCTTACAACCATCAAACATACCACTCATAGGCTTCGGAGGGAAAAGAATCACACCCATGGGCACGACTTCCCTCCCAGTGTCGTTTGGCAACACTCAAAACCCTCGGACAGAGTATGTAACATTCGATGTTGTGGACCTCTGCCACCCATTCAAAGTCATATTCGGCCGGGGCACAATCAACACATTCGACGCAGTTATCCATAGTGCATACCTATGCATGAAGATTCTAGCTGCCGGGGGAGTCATCACAGTTAAACGAAATCAGCAGATGGCAAGAGACATAGAAAAAGGTTACGCAACAGGAGAAAGAAACTGCAATAACATACAAGTTTTTAGCCAAGAGCAACTGGAAGAAGAAGAAAGATCCAAAAAGGCTCGGGAGCAACATAAGATGAACGCAAAAGAAGAGGCACACTACCTCGATAAAGAAAGGATCGCAGTCCAGCCAGATGAAGAAATCAAAAAAGTACTCCTTGATGAACAAGTCTTGGGGCAATTCATCATAATGGGTTCCGGACTAAAACCCGAAGAAGAGAAAGAGCTACTAGAATTCCTCGGCAAAAACAAAGATGTATTCGCCTGGTCCTCGATAGACCTCGAGGGAGTGGATAGAAGCATCATAGAGCAAAAGTTAGAGATCGATCCAACTGTCAAACCAAAGAAGCAATGGCTCCAAAAGATGTCCGATGAAAAAACCGAAGCCATCAAAGCAGAAGTGCAGTGACTCCTCGACGCCTCTGTTATTCGCGAAGTCAAATACCCATACTGGCTAGCAAATTGTGTAATGGTGAGGAAAAAGAATGGGAAGTGGAGAATGTGTATAGATTTCACAGATCTCAACAAGGCTTGCCCCAAGGACGATTTCCCGTTACCCTAAATTGACAAAATCGTGGATGCAGCAGCCAAAAGCGAGCTATTGTCATTGCTGGACTGTTTCTCAGGTTATCACCAGATCTGGCTTAGCAAGGAGGATGAGGAAAAATGAGTTTCATCACACCCTTTGGCACTTACTGCTTCGTAAGGATGCCTGAAGGATTGAAAAATGCTGGCCCTACGTTCTGCCGCATGACTCAGAAAGCCTTCGAGTCACAATTTGGAAAAAGTGTGCACACCTATGTCGACTACATTATAGTAGCAAGCAAGAAAAAGGTAACCATATCTCAGACCTAGCAGAAACATTTGCAAACCTCCGAGTAGCAAGGCTAAAGCTGAACCCAGAAAAGTGTGTGTTCGAAATCCGAAAAGGAAAAGTGCTTGGTTGCCTTGTATCAACCAAAGGCATAGAAGCTAACCCTGACAAAATCAAAGCAAACACTCAAATGCAAGAGCCCAAGTGCAGAAAAGATGTGCAAAAACTTACAGGCAGAATGGCAGCTTTGAATCGATTCATATCCAGATCGGCCGAGCGAAGCTTGCCTTTTTTCCAAACACTTTGGGGGGGCTCAACCTTTCGAGTGGGGCCCAAAGCAGCAAAAAGCTTTTGCAGATCTGAAAAGTTACCTTCAAAAGGAATCAAAGCTAACCAACCCAGAGCCGGGGGCTATGATACTGTTATATGTTGCCGCATCTCATTTGACGGTCAGCGCAGTTATTGTGCAGGAGAAAAAAAATAGTCAAAATAGTCAAGGGAGAGCCCAAAGAGCTCTTAGCACAACTCCCAGAATACTATGTTAGCGAAGCACTATCCGGGTCCAAAAGGTTCTACTCTGAAATAGAGAAAATTGCATATGCAGTGGTCATGGCTTCCAGAAAGTTGAGGCATTACTTCGAAGCTCACCACATCAAAGTGCTCACTAATCAACCACTCAATGAAATATTTGGCAACCGAGAAGCTTCGGGAACAATCAGCAAATGGGCCATGGAGCTCTCAGAACATGTAGTACACTTCGAGAAACGAAGTGCAATCAAGTCTCAAGTACTCGCTGATTTCATAGTAGATTGGACAGCTACCCAACACACAAGAAACCAAACATTCTCGGAGCCAGTGTGGACAGCCCATTGTGACGGAGCCTGGGGATTAGCTGGAGCAGGCATAGCAGCCATAATCACTTCGCCCGAAGGTGTAAAAATGAGATACGCGGCAAGGCTCGAGTTCAGTAAGGAAACAGACAAGTGCACCAACAACATAGCAGAATATGAGGCAGTATTGCTAGCACTCAAGAAACTCAGAGCACTCAGAGTCCAGAGGTGTAAAGTCAAAACCGATTCCAAAATTGTTGCCAGCCAGCATGATAAAATTCACAATTAGGGATTCTCACCTCGAGAAATACCATAGTGTTGTCCGGAGTATGGAAAGATATTTCAAGGGCTTCAACATATAGTATATTGAAAGAAAATTCAACACAGAGGTAGATGAGCTTACAAAAATGGCTGCAAGGCAAGATTCAATGCCACAAGACGTGTTCTTTCAAACAATCACCAAACCTTCGATCAAATTAGCCCTTCAAGACCCTAAACAAATCCATGCAGTGACAAGTGAGGATTGGAGAACTCAAATCATACCTTCGGGGATTCTATGAGCCAGATACTGAGTCAGAGGCAAAGAGAATGCAACAGAGAGCGAGGAATTACAGAATCATCAAGGGGAAGCTCTACAAATCCGGAGTATGTACCCCATTGCTTAAGTGTATAAGCCGAACGGAGGGTGTAGAACTGCTCAGTGAAATACATGATGGTGTATGCGGAGCACATATTGGGTCTCAGCCGTTAGCAGCAAAAGCAATAAGACAAGATTTCTTCTGGCCGTCAATGATCAAAGACGCTGCCGAAGTAGTAACCAAATGTGAAGCTTGCCAAATGATAATGAACAAACAATCAGCACCTTCGCAGCCAATGCAACTCATAGCGCCGGCATGGCCTCTCCAACGCTGGGGGATAGACATTGTTGGACCCCTACCCACAACACCTGGGAACTATAGATGGACAGTCGTAGCCCTCGAATACTTCACAAAGTGGATTGAAGCAAAACCAATTACAAACATATCAGCTACAACAATCAAAAAGTTCTTCTAGCAAAACATTATCTGCCGTTTCGTAGTCCCAAGAGACAGAACCGTGGACAATGGAAAACAGTTCGAGAATGATATGTTCAAGGAATTTTGTCATTCCATCGGAAACAAGGTCGACTTTGCATCAGTATATCACCCCCAGTCGAACAGAGCCATCGAGCGGGCAAACAGTCTCATATTCAAAGCAATCAAAAAGATACTCCTTGACGACAAGAAAGGAAAGTGGGCAAAGGAATTACCAAGGGTCATATGGTCACATAACACAACCGAAACCAGGGCAACCAACTATTCACCATTTAGATTACTCTATGGGGAAGAAGCGGTCACCCCCGAAGAAATCACCCACCAAAGTCCAAGAACAATAAACACGAAGCCGCCAAAGCCCACAGAGGCAGAATCGAAGGATCTCATGGAGGTCGACAAACTGGATGCAATTGCCAACCTCGACAAGTATCAAATGGAAACACGAAAATGGAGGGACAAAAAGGTCCTACCTCGAACATATGCAGTAGGAGATTTAGTCCTACTTCGAAGCCCAAAAACAGAGAGCAAAGGCAAACTTGAACCCAAATGGGAGGGCCCATACATCATGGCAAATTCAAGAAGACCTAGAGTGTACAAACTCCAAAATACGCAAGGAGAAGAGTTGCCGCATTCCTGGAACACGAACAACCTTCAAAAGTTCTACATCTAGGGAAATAACACCCAACACATGTAAATAGCCAAGCATAGCACGAAACTATAAGTGCTACCTTGAGCTTAGTTGTTACTTTTTCTTTTCAAGTTGTAAAAAGGACCATACTCTTTTCCTCACAAGGGGAACCCTTCACAGGGGTGAGGTTTTTAACGAGGCGGATCCTATGTAAACTCCAGCTAAATCTATAAAGCTGCCTTCCCTAAAGTGGAAAGCCTCGCTGAGTAAAACACGTCGAAACAAGTCCCTATCGCGGAGATTGCAATATTCGACAAAGAGCAAAAGCTCTCAAGACATAGCTATGGCACGGAATAAGCCCAAAGAGCTAAAAACAGCACAGTCAGCTAACTTAGCAAAAAAATGCTAAGGGGCTCGTTACAGCCCAGACCCGTCGAAGGGCTCACGTAAAAACCTCGCCCCTAGCACTTCGAGGGGGAGGGTGGCGTTTTTCAAAAAACTTAGCAAAAAAAATGCTAAGGGGCTCGTTGCAGCCCAGACCCATTGATGGGTTCACGCAAAAACCTCGCCCCTAGCACTTTGAGGGGGAGGGTGGTGTTTCTAAAAAAACTTAGCAAAAAAAATGCTAAGGGGCTCGATGCAGCCCAGACCCGTCGAAGGGTTCACGCAAAAACCTCGCCCCTAGCACTTTGAGGGGGAGGGTGGCGTTTTTCAAAAAACTTAGCAAAAAAAATGCTAAGGGGCTCGTTGCAGCCTAGACCCGTCGAAGGGTTCACGCAAAAACCTTGCCTCTAGCACTCCGAGCAGGAGGGTGGTGTTTTATAGCACTCCAAGTGGGAGGGTGGCATTTTTCAAAAAACTTAGCAAAAAATATGCTAAGGGGATCGTTGCAGCCCAGACCCGTCGAAGGGTTCACGCAAAAACCCCGCCCCTGGCACTCCGAGCGGGAGGGTGGCATTTTTTAAAAAACTTAGCGAAAAAATGCTAAGGGGCTCGTTCAGCCCAGACCCGTCGAAGGGTTCACGCAAAATCTCACCCTTAGCACTCTGAGCGGGAGGGTGGCGTTTTTCAAAAAGCTTAGCGAAAAGATGCTAAGGGGCTCGTTGCAGCCCAGACCCGTCGAAGGGTTCACGTAAAAACCTCGCCCCTAGCACTCCGAGCGGAAGGGTGGCATTTTTCAAAAAACTTAGTAAAACAAATTCTAAGGGGCTCGTTGCAGCCTAGACCCGTCGAAGGATTCATGCAAAAATCTCGCCCCTAGCACGTCGAGGGGGAGGGTGGCGTTTTTCAAAAAACTCAGCAAAAAAATGCTAAGGGGCTTGTTTATAGCTTAAACATGGCAAAAAGCCATCAACCGGAAAATTCAGAAGTTCCACACAACCATAATAACAGATCCATACACTCAAAAATCATAATCCACAGGTTCCTTTTTTACAACAACCCTAGACGCTAAAAACTAGGGAAATAAAATAGACCACTCATCTACACTGTAGCCGGGCGGAGGAGGGCCCGGGTCACTTCTCGAATTTTCGGTCCCGGCAACACTGGAACCTCCGCTGTTTTGCACAGAGTATTCAACAGAGATTCGGCCCGTCTAGCATTCGGCATAGAACTAATAGAGCGTTTAGACACGGCGTGCCGAGGCTGTCGATCCCGAGGAGCGAGAACTTCAGGTGCAGTCTCAGCTTGCGGTGCAACTCACAGTACGGCTGAACCCTCACCACATAAAGGCGAGCATTTAGAAACTCCCAGCTCGCATGGGCCAGACAAACAACTACTCTTGGGAGGGTCGTGTGTTACACCCAAACCAATGCCTCGAGTGTTACGCTGGCTACTTGGACAAGAATCGGTATGGCGGCGCCGCCTAACTGACCGTGAAGATCGAGATCGATGCCCAAATAAATGAGAATAATCCCCTACACACACCACGCCAGCGTCTAACACAACGATGCCCCCTCCCTGAGCACTGGACCGATCCCGACTTTGTGCCTCTTCAGCAGCGTCAGTAATGTCCATTACCTCGAAGCCACTCAAGCTGGCTTCAGAGCTCGTAATAGTAATAACCATATTACGTTCGCCAAGCACATTCGAAGGGAAAGAGTCATCCAAATAACCAAGAATACGCATTCTAGAACATTCACTTGAAGAAGCGTCTTCGGCACCCTACACAGGCGGCTCATCAGGCATCTGCGCAGGTCCAAAACTAAGTATTAAAATCACTTTGTACAAAATTTCCCATACAAAACCAACCTTGCCACCCTTCGCTCAAATATCGCCCAAAAAGCAGATATCAAATCTAGCCAGACGCTAAACCTCGCGAAGTGACCGTGCGCTGCTATCCCCTGCCTTCTCTCGGGTCGAAGCCTCATCTTCTCGACCTCTTTCATCCACTGGGTTGGAAACATCAGTTTGAGCATCCTTGCGAGCCTAAACATGTCAATAAACAAAAAGTCACCTTCGTAGCCTCCAAATAAAACAAAAGCAATTAATTAAAAACAAGATGCACACCTAAGCAAACCTCTCAATTGCGACCAGCCGAGTAGCCTCGCGACCATGGTTGCGCCAGAACCTGACAGCAAGGCGCTTCACAGTAGCAGAAGCACCGCTCGACAAGTTTTCTCGAGCGTGGGCCCCAATTGGAAAGTCTCGCTTCCCTATGTCCTGAAAATGATTGCAGCCTTTACGTTCTAGCAGTCCGAAGGCAGCCTCCATAGTATGAAGCAAGCCAAAATTGTTGCGCTTGTCCATGACCCCAGGGAGTGCGGCGAACTCAGCCTCTAACCACTTAAAGAAATCCTCTTCGGTAACCGCTGACCCATCGGTCAAGGACATAGGATCCGCGCCGACGTAGCCTAATGCCTCGCGATACCTATGATGGGAAGCCATTGCCTAAGCCGTGAAGCCATAATTGTGAGTGGAAGCAGCGTGGATTAGAGCTTTGTTTTCTTCCATAAGGGATGCGACTTTGGCCTCGGCAGCTTCGAGGCGAGTTGCACTCTCTTTCAACTTAGCAACCTCAGCCCACAGGACTTTAGTCTCATTCTTAGCCCAAGCAGCAGCGAGGTCGGTCTGATCTTTCGCCTCCTTAAGAGAAGCAACACTTTCTTTCAACACGACATTTTCTGTCACGTATGAATCTTTCACCTCTTTAAGAGATGCAAATTCCCGATCAGATAGTTCAGTAGTGACGCACGTAAACATGTGGGCCTGGAACACAAAGAGAAATCAAAAAATAGAAAGAAGAGTTGCCACAATCGAAGTCAAAAGAAGCATAAAAATGCCTTACATGTCTCAAAATATGAGCAAGATTAACTCGCAAATCTTGGGTTTCAAACTCTTTAGCACCAGAGGCGATCAAGTCGTTCGAAGCAGAGCACAGTTCAGCCCACGCCGCGGGGTCGGTGAAGTCTTCGGCCCTTGTAGGAAACAATGACCCAGCACCGGCAGACCCTCGGCCAGCACCGTTTAGAGTCAAGCGCCTCGAAGAAGCCCCCACTTCAGTTCGAGCAGCAACCCAGCCCTTCAGCCAACCAGGGTGTTAGCAACATCTGTGTCAACACAACGGTCTGTCAAGTTCGCAGGTCAAGGACTCAAAGGGGGCGGCACAGTGTCGACGCTCTTCACCAGAGGAGGAGAAATCACAACTACATCATCACCTTTATCCCCATCATCTTCACTGCCAAAAGCATCTCCCATGGCTCCGGCCGTTACCAGGGTCCCTATGGCGCGAAACCCCGGAGCCGAGGACCCTGAAGAATCGCGATGAGGCATGGCGACATGGGCACACTTCAAAGCATTTACCATAGGGGCTTCTTCTCTTTTTCTCTTAGGGGCCTTGCTCTGGATTTGGATCATGGTAGGGGCTTTCCCTTTTCTGCTCTTCTTCACTACAACAGCTTTGGAGCCAACATTGCCAGGAGCCCTGTTCTGTCTAGCACGAGAACCAGGCGCCACTCGATCGGGATAAGCAATACCAGCCAAGCTCAACATGTGGTTGAGCCGCAAGCTGTGCGAAGTCTTCTCGCGTGTGTGTTTGTCCTCCTCGCGAGTATATGGACCCTCCATCGACTCACCAGCAGCAACTAAAAATTCCAAAAAGGCATCATTATCAAAGTGTCGCTTGTCCACAAAGACTTCGGGAAAGGGAACCTTAATTTCAGGCTTCTATGGAATTCTCTTTTCAATGAAGCCCGATATCATGCAATTCTTGCTCAAAGGCCACTTGTTGGAAGCAATAAATTCTTCAACAAGGTCATGGTTGCTGGAGTTGTAAGTGGTGATGCGAAAGACAGCATCATTCTTGCAACCTCAAGACACCAGCCCGTCCATGGATCGGGGCCTACAGGAGACAAGTCGAGAGGCTAGAGGAAAGATTTCCGCCTCTTTTTCGTCTGCAACTTTAGTCTTTGAGGAAACCCTGACATATAGCCAGTTTTTGGGCCATTTGTTGCCCCAGCGGTTCCGGCTGCACTTAACGAATTGATCATTTCCTCGCAAACGAGGCACGAAGGTAATGCAATCGAACTCCGCCTCATGCGTCACACCGTCGATCTTGATAAGCTTCGGCTAATAGTGAGCACAGTAGTACTTGCAGAATACTTTGATGTCAGGTTTCCCATGATAACTCAGCATCCCCCAAGCAAACTTGCTAAGCATCGCTATGCCACTGGGGCTCACATGATGCAGTTGCACATCAAACCTATCCAGCACTTCCCCCACAAAGGACGAGCAAGGAAAGCGCAGCCCAGCGGTAAAATGCTCTTCGAAGACCACAACTTCGCCTTGCCGAGGACTAGGAGTCTCCTCCTAGCCAAGCAACCGAACATCCGTAACGGCAAAACACCCCAGATCAACAAGGCGAGAAACCACAGCAGGTTTAACTCGAGATCGGCCAAATACAAAAGTTCGAGGCCTCTCTTCTTCGCTGTCCTTATTCTTCCCTTTCCGACCCTTACATTGATCAGGGCCGCCAATAGGAATGAGTTCACTAAGATCAACTTGAACACCCTCCAGGTTTTCCTCGAGGGGATTAGAGCCTCAAACACGGTGGCTTGAGCCCTGAGCTTGAGCATCAGCAGCGAGCTTGTCCTCGCCTCGAGGGTGAAACTCTTCATCCTCGTCCTCCTCCTCGCCCTCACCCTCCTCCTCATTCCCTTCATCGTCGTCTTCCTCTTCGTCATCAGTATCCTCATTTAAGCCCCGAGGAGGATCTTGAGCCTCGTCGCCTTGATCAGTAATCAAGGTTTCCTCCAAGCTTTGCACGAAGGCACGGTTCTCTTCAACCTTCGTATTGGCCCCTTCGGGATTTGAAGGGCGGTCCTCTTCCGAAGAAACTTCATTAGGCCAAGCTGTTTGCGTGACTCGAGCCATGTCTTGAGATCCTAAAATAGGACCAACTAGTAAGAACAACAAACAAAACAAACGTACACACAAACAATCAGGAAATCGCGCATAACTCTACTATCGCAAAGCATACCTCGAGTTATACTTCGAGGCAAGTGCAACCCTACTCAGCGTGAACGCAGAGTGCAAAGTTCCAAGAAAGCAAAGGCGAAAGCAAACAAGAAAAGCCTATCACAGGAAACCTTCAGGTGTTTCATTGACCCCCCTACCCCCCGCTTATATAGTCGGGTAAAAACGAACCAGCATTTACTATGGAGGCTCGAGAACCAAGAACATAGTAATTTAGTTAAATAAATGAAATACAAACAGCCGCAACACCTTAAACTATGTCAAGCGTTACCTTTGAAAGTACAAGGCGAACTTCCAGAGGAGGATTCGCTTGCAGACACGATCACCCTTTGGGTGGCGGGCATCACTGCAAGGCTCAAGTATCGGATGAGCAGTAAAACAATTTTTTACCACGATCACCCTCTTTTTATAGGCAGAAGCTCCGAAAAATCATCCAAAACCCTAACTTGGATACTCAACTTTGATGCCCGAAGGGTGGCGTTTTGGCAAAAGATCCCATCAAAGTGAGGGTTTTGGCCCATGAAAGTTGGACCCATCCCTTGAGGGGCTAATGTTGGGGGATCACCTTATGGGCCACCCTTCGAGGATAGTCAAAGTCGTTCTACAAACAAAAACCGAGGCTAACCATTGTTATCTTTTCCACTAATCATAATTTTTGAAGACAGGTACCCTTCGAAGGCTTCGGAAGAATCAGAACCCCCCGTTGCTGCATGCAGCAGAAGGCAGCTAAAACCTGTCAGGAAAATGAGAAACTCCAGAGTAATAGCGTTGGACTATGTCCATACGTCTAAAAATCTGGCAGATCAATTCACAAAGGGGCTGTCACGTAATATGATAGACAGTGCATCGAGTGAGATGGGCATGAGACCCACTTGATAAACTATTTCAGTGGTAACCTGTTCCATGTGATCGGAGATCCCGTGAAGTGGAATGGTGAAACAAGCTAAAACTAGTTTAAGAGGAAAGACCCTTTATCAGTCTGTCTCAGATGTGCTTCTTTCCTATGCTGTATGGTAGGCTGGTTTTCCTTTACCTTAATGTGTTCCAATGGCTTATGAGAAGCAGAGATATCAATCTACAGGATATCCCCCAAGGAATACACCTATGTGAGTCCGACTGCTAGTCACAGTCTATGAGATGGTGGGAATTTCTAGATGCTCATAAAAGGGCCAGGAGTATGACTTATACACTCCAACTAGAGGGGATGCTCATGGCAACCGTGTATCAGTAAAGGGCCTTGGTGAAACCTCTTTCACATAAAACTGTCAATTCAAGGCCTACTCCATTGTTCAGTTGTGAAAAGGTGTAACTTCTGCTCTAGGTGGATGTTCAACTTAACTGTCTCCATTGAAACACTGGTATATCAAATGACAGAAGGGAATGCAGCATTTTGTGTGTCTTGGAATTTGGTGGTGATTGTTGGATTAATTGGGCTTTGCCCTGTTTTCAATTAATCAAAATTACAAGCCCATGATTTGAAGAAAAGAAGGAATCAACTCAAATTATATAGGTGGATTTTTATGCACCTATCGTGAGGGTGGGCAAGAGAGAAAAGTGTGATGCACGCACGCGTGACACGACAGACGTGTTGTGTTAGCATTGCATGCTGATCTCTTTTGCACATATAAATAAATGGTGCATGTCAATTACGAGTCTCTAATAGAGAGTAAAGGATGTTTGTTTCAGTTACAAGTCTCCAATGGAGAGTAAAGACGTCCGTTGCTGCATGCATCAGATATGGTGTGCGTAATGAGAAAAACAACACCAGTTACTAGTGCATCACGTTGTTCCTTCTTCTCATCTTGTGACAAGAGTATAAATAAAGAGGCTATGTCTCATTGAGTGAGAGGGTCCAGAAGAAAAAGTCTCTCTCTCTCTCTCTCTCTCTCTCTCTCTCTCTCTCTCTCTCTCTCTCTCTCTGTTGTTGCTGCCATTTAAGACACCAGCGCACTTTCTATTCCTCTGTCGAGTTGCCTTCCGAGTCTTCCCCGTCCCGGCGATCCGCACGCACGGAGCTTCGGGGGAACAGGCCTCCGGAACCTCTCCCGCAAGGCGACACCTGCTCGGGTGTGCGGGCGATCAGGTTTTTGGAGAGCGCTTGATGGCGCGACTGCTCAACCTCGTTGACTTCTTCCTACCACGTCCCCGATCCACAACTCGACTTCTTTCCGGCGCGTCCCCGATCCACAACTCCCGACGCCGTTCAAGGGACTGTATGGCAACGACGTTCTACCTGCATCAACTAAGATCAACTACTTCAGGCAATGTACCATGACGACTGGTACGAATGGAGCCGCCGGTGCCTCCGGCACTGGTCCCTCCGCGGGATACACTCTTATTCTCCTTGTGCTTACTAGTCTAATTGCGATCTTAAATAGTAATTGCAAATTTGTCATCACTTATATGCTTCTAATAATATGGATTAAATTCAACCTGAAAATGCCTAATTTTCTAACAATCCAAAAACCTGATAGGCATTTTTCTGTTAGAGGATTTGCTACTGCGTTGAAACCCGATAATTTTGATGGTATGTTTTACAAGAGGTGGCATGCGTGGATGATATTGTGGTTGACAGCAATGAATTGCTATCACGCCGCACAGGGGAAGCCCAAACAATTCACTCCTGAAGAGGAGAAAGTGTTCGAGGTTGCCGATAACCTGTTTCGAGGCAGTGTGATTAGCGCTCTTGCTGACAAGTATGTTGATTCCTATATCACATGTAAAACTGGCAAAGAGTTGTGGGATGCATTGGATGCTAAGTTTGGTGTTTCTAATGCTGGGAGTGAGTTGTATCTCATGGAACAGTTGTTTGGCTACAAAATGGCCGAGGACCGTTCCGTGGTTGATCAAGCTCATGAGATACAAGCACTAGCAAAGGAACTCAAACAATTTCCATGTGTGTTTCCTGACAAGTTTGTGGCTGGAGGTATTATCTCCAAGTTACCACAATCTTGGAAGGATTTCGCTACTTCTCTAACACACAAGAGGCAAAAGTTCAGCGTGGCTGACCTCATTGGGACTCTTGATGTTGAGGAGAGGGCGAGAGCAAAAGACACACGTGGAAAAGGAGTTCAGTCTTCTAGCACCAATGTGGTGCAGAAGAAAAATAATTCCAATGCGTCTCACAACAAAAAGAAGAAGCAAGAAAAGAAAGAGAAGCCAAAGCAGACTACCACTTTCAAGAAGCAAAAGGGAAAAGAAAAGAATGAGGGTTGTTTTGTTTGCGGTAGCACTAAGCACTGGGCAAGTGCATGCCCAGATCGCAAATTCATTCAGCCAAAGAAATCAGCAAGTATGGTAATTAGCAAAACTGCGGGAACATCAGGGTATGGTAATTTCTTACCTACTGTTCTTTTAGTTTGTCATTCGCCTGAGTGGTGGATGGACACTGGAGCTAATGTACATGTGTGCGCTGATATTTCTTTGTTTTCTTCTTATCAGGCCGGCGTGACTAGAGCGTTGTTGATGGGGAATGGATCGCATGTGCGTGTTCTTGGTGTTGGTACGGTCGCTCTCAATCTTACTTCGGAAAAGACCGTGCTTTTGAAGAACGTCCAGCATGTCCCCTCCATCAAGAAAATTCTAGTTAGTGGCTCTCTACTATGTAGAGATAGTTTTAAGATTGTTCTTGAGTCAAATAAATGTGTACTTTCTAAGTATGGGACATTTGTTGGAAAAGGCTATGATTGCGGAGGCTTGTTCCACTTCTTTTTGAATGATAATGTCTGTAATAATGTTGTGAACAATGTCTTAATTTTGGATGAGTCGAATATTTGGCATTCACGGCTTTGTCATGTTAATTTTGGTTGTATGATGCAGTTAGCAAATTTGAATTTAATTCCTAAATTTAACTTAGTCAAAGGTTCCAAATGTCATGTGTGCGTGCAATCTAAGCAACCTCGTAAGCCTCACAAGGCTGCAAGGCGAGGAACTTAGAGACATTAGAACTTGTTCATACCGATTTGTACAAAATCAACGATGAATTGACTAAAGGCGGCAAAAGATACTTCATGACTCTTATAGATGATTGTTCCTGTTATTGCTATATTTATTTGTTGAAAATGAAAGATGAAGCATTGTATTACTTTAAGATCTATAAAGCTGAAGTAGAAAACCAACTTGAGAGGAAAATCAAACGGTTAAGGTCTGATCGTGGTGAAGAATATTTTTCCAATGAATTTTCTGACTTCTATACTGAGCACGTAATTATTCATGAGAGGACACCGCCTTACTCACCTGAATCCAATGGGATTGCCGAACGAAAGAACCGCACTCTAACTAATTTGGTTGACGCCATGTTAGAGACCGCGGGGCTTTCTAAGGAATGGTGGGGTGAGGCAATATTGACAGCATGTCATGTCTTAAATAGAGTGCCCACAAAGAATAAAGAAATTTCACCATTTGAGGAATGGTTCAAAAGGAAAGTAAATCTCTCATACTTGCGGACTTTGGGTTGTTTGGATATGGTGAATGTGCCAATCAACAAGAAGCGCAAACTTGGACCAAAAACTGTTGATTGTATTTTCCTAGGTTATGCTTTCAACAGCGTGGGTTATAGGTTCTTAGTCATTAAATCTGGAGTATCTGATATGGTGGTCAGTACAATTTTTGAGTCCAGAGATGCTACATTTTTTTAGAGCAATTTTCCTATGAAGATTGAACATAGCATTTCTGGTCATGATTCTAGAATTCCCCATGAGAATTTTACACCAGTTATACACAATGAGGAACCCCTTGTGGAAAATCCTGAGAAGGATGATAATGGAGTCACTCGAAAGAGTAAGAGACATAGGGTTGCAAAATCCTTTGGTGATGACTTCATTGTGTACCTTGTGGATGACACTCCCAGTACTATTGAGGAGGCATATTCCTCCCCTGATGCTGACTTATGGAAGGAAGTAGTAAGGAGCGAGATGGATTCTATTATGTCTAATCTTACTTGGGAAGTCGTTGAGCGTCCTTATGGTTGTAAACCTATAGGGTGCAAATGGGTGTTCGAGAAAAAGCTTAGGCCTGATGGTACTATCGAGAGGTACAAGGCAAGGCTTGTAGTAAAGGGATATTCATATAAAGAAGGTGAAGATTATTTTGACACCTACTCACATGTTGCTCGTTTGACCATGATTCGAGTACTACTTTCCTTGGCAGCCTCACATTGTCTTCTCGTTCATCAGATGGACGTTAAGACAACTTTCCTACATGGAGAGTTAGAGAAGGAGATCTATATGGATCAACTTGATGGGTTTATAGTAGATGGTCAAAAGGGCTTGGTGTGTAAATTGTTGAAATGCCTATACGGCCTAAAACAAGCACCTAAGCAATGGCACAAGAAGTTTGAAAAAACTTTAATATCGGTCGACTTTGTTGTGAATGAAGCTGACGAATGTGTATATTATTGCTATGGTGGGGGCGAGGGAGCTATTTTGTGTTTATATGTTGATGACATCTTAATCTTTAGGACCAGCCTCAATGTGATTAAGGAGGTAAAGGATTTCTTGTCTAATAATTTTGAGATGTAAGATTTGGGAGAAGCAGATGTTATTCTTAACATCAAGCTGTTAAGAGAAGGTAATGGTGGGGTGACTCTAGTACAGTCCCACTATGTGGACAAGATTTTGAGTTGCTTCGAGTTTAGCGATTGTCAATCTGCTCCAACACGTTATGACCCTAGTGTGCTATTGAGGAAAAATCGAAGAATAGCAAGGAATAAATTAAAATACTCTTAAATCATTGGTTTGCTCATGTATTTAGCTAGTGCAACAAGGCCTGATATCTCTTTTCCTGTGAGCAAATTGAGCCGGTTTGTTTCAAACCAGGGAGATGATCATTGGCGTGCCCATGAGAGACTAATGCACTATCTAAAAGGTACGTTGAGCTATGGTATTCACTATACCGGGTATCCGACGGTACTAGAGGGTTATTGTGATGCCAACTAGATATCTAATGCTGATGAGATGTACGCCACGAGTGGATATGTGTTTCTACTTGGAGGTGGCGCTGTTTCCTGGAAGTCTAGCAAGCAGACCATATTAACGAGGTCAACCAGGGAAGCAAAACTAACAGCACTAGACACCATCACAATTGAGGCCAAGTGGCTTCGTGATTTCCTTATGGACTTATCGGTGGTTCAAAAACCTATACCAGCTATTTCCATGAACTATGACAACCAGACTATGATAGTCAAGGTGAACAGTTCTAAGGACAACATGAAGTCATCTAGACATGTCAGAAGGCAGCTGAAATCTATCAGGAAAATGAGAAACTCCGGAGTAATAGCGTTGGACTATGTTCATACGTCTAAACATCTGGCAGATCAATTTACAAAGGGGCTGTCATGTAATATGATAGACTGTGCATCGAGTGAGATGGGCATGAGACCCACTTGATAAACTATTTTTGTGGTAACCTGTTCCATGTGATCGGAGATCCCGTGAAGTGGAATGGCGAAACAAGCTGAAACTAGTTTGAGAGGAAAGACCCTTTATTGATCTGTCTCAGATGCACTTCTTTCCTATGTTGTATGGTAGGCTGGTTTTCCTTTACCTTAATGTGTTCCAATGGCATATGAGAAGCAGAGATATCAACCTACAGTATGGTGGGGATTGTTGGATTAATTGGGCTTTGCTCTGTTTTCAATTAATCAGAATTCCAAGCCCATGATTTATGCTACAGTGTCATAATATAATATGTCATCTCAAGAAAAGAAGGAATCAGCTCAAATTAAACAGGTGGATTTTTATGCACCTATCATGAGGGTGGGCAAGAGAGAAAAGTGTGATGCACGCGCGCGTGACACGACAGACGTGTTGTGTTAGCGTTGCATGCTGATCTCTTTTGCACATATAAATAAATGGTGCATGTCAGTTACGAGTCTCTAATAGAGAGTAAGGTCTTGTTTGGGTAATGTTAATCCATATGGATTAGAGTGGATTGGGGTGTAAAATGAACTAAATTCCCTTTCAATCCCTCTCAAACCATATGGATTGGAGTGTATTGGTAAGTATCCAAACAAGGCCTAAAGTATGTTTGTTTCAGTTACAAGTCTCTAATGGAGAGTAAAGACGTCTGTTGCTGCATGCATCAGATATGGTGTGCGTAATGAGAATAACAACACCAGTTACTAGTGCATGACGTTCTTCCTTCTTCTCCTCTTGTGACAAGAGTATAAATAAAGAGGCTATGTCTCTTTGAGTGAGAGGGTCCAGAACAAAAAGGCTCTCTCTTTCTCTCTCTCTCTCTCTCTCTCTGTGTGTGTGTGTGTTGCTGCTGCCATCTAAGACACCAGCGCACTTTCTATTCCTCTGTCGAGTTGCCTTCCGAGTCTTCCCCGTCCCGGCGATCCGCACGCACGGAGCTTTGGGAGAGCAGGCCTCCAGAACCTCTCCCACAAGGCGACACCTGCTCGGGTGTGTGGGCGATCAGGTTTTTAGAGAGCGTTTGACGGCGCGACTGCTCAACCTCGTCGACTTCTTCCCGGCGTGTCCCTGATCCATGATTCGACTTCTTTCTGACGCGTCCCCGGTCCACGACTCTGACGCCGTTCGAGGGACTGCACGGTAACGACGTTCTACCTGCATCAACTAAGATCGACTACTTCAAGCAACATACCATGACGACTGGTACGAATGGAGCCGCCGGTGCCTCCGGCACTGGTCCCTCCGCGGGGTACACTCTTATTCTTCTTGTGCTTACTAGTCTGATTGCGATATTAACTAGTAATTGCAAATTTGTCATCACCTATATGCTTCTAATAATATGGATTAAATTCAACCTGAAAATACCTAATTTTCTAATAGTACAATGTGACAAAGGTCTAAAGAGTCACATAATAATCTCATTCGTGACCATACTCTTTTATGTGTGGTTCTTTTTCTCCATTCTCTCATACGGAGGCACAAGGAGAAGTACGGCTGGGCTACAACTATAAGAAGTCAGTAATGATAGGCAAATCAATGACATCGCGGTGGTACAAATTGAGTGAGAGAAATGCGGGCTTGTTAGTGACCACAAGCTCTTAATGGCTGTGTGTCAAACGGAATGGAAAGAAAAACAAGACGATATAAAAACAAGGATGCACACATCATAACTAGGTCAGGGTAGGGTTATATGTCACATTAACTCATTTTTCATGTTAGATAAGACATGTATAAGACAGAGAGGGGCGATCTCAACTCCATCCGGATATATATATCAGTAATTGAGGATGAGAATACCAGTCAAATATGTAAAATGGTTTAGTTTAGTGAAACAATAGAGGTAAAACAAATTAAACAATAGTTTAGAGGGTTATCTGAACATTGCCCATACTTGAAGGAGGTAAAATAGACTTTATTATTTTAAATACATAGATGTAAATCTAAAAAAAAATACACAGGTGTATTTCTCATTTAATTCTGGTATTTGAAATATGATTTTGGGCCCGCAGTTTCGCTCACGAGCAAGCTAAAGTAGAATGCCGCAATGATCGCATCTTCATACAAACATGTTGCCGCATTGGTCAATGGTCTGGCATACTGCTGTTGGTTCAGTGCTAGCTTGCATTTCAGAATTTTAAATCCCAGCAAAATCGTGAAAATTGTTTTTTTCGATTGCTGTTGTTACTTTCAACTTGCTTTTTTTTTTTTTATTGACGACAGTTACCCTGTTCTCTCCATCGAAGCGAAACATGTCGTGTGGCCAAATAGAAGAACAAAATGAAAAAGATGATGGACCATGATTTGGCTAGGCTTAACCAACAGTTAAAATAAGTAACCAAGAGGATTGGACGCATCGATTCAGGGTCACAGATGGTCGCCATCTTCATCATTGATTCATGGTCGGATGCCGCCTACATCCCACGCAAAATCTCGTCATCGGACTGCACTGCCGCCGTCCGGTTAGTGCTACTACCTGTTCAATCGTTGCGGAATTGGGGACGGAATCCGATTCAGTACTGATTCAGGGTCACAGATGGTCGCCATCTTCATCATTGATTCATGGTCGGATGCCGCCTACATCCCACGCAAAATCTCGTCATCGGACTGCACTGCCGCCGTCCGGTTAGTGCTACTACCTGTTCAATCGTTGCGGAATTGGGGACGGAATCCGATTCAGTACTGATGCACTCAGGTGTTCTGTCGGGACTAGTTAGATTCAAAGCCGGAAATGTTTCTCAAAGCTCGTTTTCATTCTCCTACTTGGATCCGATGTTTCGGAGGGCCGCCTATAACAGAGACCAGCTGGATGTGCGGCTTGTCTGCTCCTTGAATCCTTTTGCTAATGTTCCATCAGAAACACCAGCTCCTGATAGATTTTACTCCGATGGAGACCTGTAGCAGAGCCGAGATTATGAGATGGGGTCTAGCTATGCATCCGAAAGATCTCTGGTGTCAGGCCTTCAGACTCTTGCCTAATCTGCTGGGCGTTTCACAAAGTTTGCTGAAGGAGTTTCATCAGAAAGTTAAATGAGATGAAAGTGGAGACTGCAGTGGGAAAGACCGGAAAGTCGACAGAGCTGCCTCAAGACATCCTTTTGTCCATACCCTTCTTGAGGTTAGAAGAGTATGATACTTTTCAGGTGTCTTATTTCTGTGACTGTTTATAACAGAGTTAGAGTTGTTGGTTATGGGTAGAGGCGAAGTTAATTCCTTGTCATGGCACAACTTATGGCTAAATGTGAAAGCAGAGAATTGGTAATGCCAAATTGATGAAAGGAAGTTTATAACTTCCACATTGAATGCGAAGCACACTAGGCTGCTATTTTTTTATCACAGTTGCCTTCTCAAGTTTACTGAATATGACACTTGGATTCTTCTCAAGTTATTCAGGTCTTGTTTTTTTTTATTTTAAACAAATGCTAGAATCTGTTAGTGTAACACCCTAATTTTTTTATTTGGCCAATTATTAATTTTCCTAACTTATATTAAGGAGTTAATATTTTTATTTAGCTACAAAAATTATTTTTAGAAATTACTAAATTAAGTAATTAAAAATATTTATGTGATATTACATTCATGCTGGAGTAGTATGCAGTAGATTTTTATTGTGTGAAAAAGTATTTAAAAATTTTGAGTAGAAATCATTTACCATTTAGTTAGAATTTTAAAATAGAAAATAGAAAAGAATTTGGAAAGAAAAAGGAATTTTCCTGGCATTTGGGCCAACTAATATTCACTTGAACCTAATTATCATTTGGGTAATTTAGATGACCCAAGTAGGAGGAAGTTGAGGATGGTGCGGGTATGCACAAGTACGGGTAATGTACTATTTGGTTTGTGGTAGTGTCTGCTTATGGTCATACAAATCAAATTCGTGGAGCGGTGTTGGTGGTTTCTAGATACCTATTTTATCTACCAAAAAGGGATATTTTACGTCTTAAATTGGTGGTTTGGACTAACAATTAATCCCATATTTGTATATATTTATAGTAATTCTATTTTAGATGTAATCGCAGGAAACATGTGTAAAACAGGGCAATTATGGATAAAGAACTAAAGAGCAACGAAGATGGGCCAGATGCGGAGCCGCATCGATCGGCGCGGGCCTACGTCGATCGGCGCGGAAGGGAAAGATGACAAAAGCACGACCCAGTTCGAGGAAGACGAAGGCCCAGCCCAGTATGAGTTAGAGTCAGTGGAAGTTGATCTAATCCTGTCAAGTATAAAAGGAAGATAATTATCAAGAGCCAAGAAAGGAGAACAGACGACGGCAATCACGAGAATTAGTTATTAGAACTAGGGTTTCAGGATATTGACGGCGAAGGTCGGTCAACACCGACGAGATCCACCAGAAGGGAGGTCGCATCGATCGGCGTGATGCTTGCGTCGATCGGCTCATGCACGTTCCAGCGCTATTTCTCATCTCTCAGCTATGTCTAGCAGAAGGATGATTGAGTAGTCTCATATTCTCTTCTCCGGTGCGGGGATCTGGTCATGTAACTCTCATACTTATTGATACTCTCTCGATAAATTTAATCTATGTGATGAACTTAATTGCATATCTATCTATCCTTTTCATTAGTGTATCGGCCAATACACTTTTACCTATTACATAGTGCAAGAAACCAGTGGGGAGCTAATAGCCTTTGTAGTGACAGTCAGGGTGAACGAAATCACCATGTCTTGTAGAATATTAGAGTCATCACTCGAGTTGATAGGAATAAAGTTGCATGCTAGTGAACCAATCCTAAGGAGAGAATCCTTCATTATCCTGTTACCTCTTCAATAACATTCACCCTCCACATTCTCACCGTCATCATTCACACCAACCAACCCATTGCAATTTGTTAGTAACCCTTTAATAGTAATTGTTTCACTCGTTCCTTGTGGATTCGATAACCTTGGAATACTCTGAGGAAAAAAGAGCTACAACTATACACCGTACTCTTACGGTATATAAGTGGTTGCATAATTACGATCAACAAGCGGCGACCCAAGAAAATAGCACAAAGCACAGAGCTGATATGGGTAGGCATGGTTTAGTATTAGATGTCTTCCCAGTTTTGCGGGCGTTCGAGGAAGGAGGACGAGAGGGTTACTTTCGGCCTCAGTTGATGAAGGGTTACTTCTAGCCACGACACTAGAGGGGGCTCCTGTAGGGATGGTTAATCCCGCGGTGGTGAAACCTTAGCGTGGATGTTTTGCAAGCTGGGGAGCGCTTTGAAAGACCATGTGGTGATCTCTTGGCCTCACACCTACGGCAATGTGTTAGCAACAGGGAGACTTTAGTCACCCACGGGTGATGGAATCACCAACCTGTGGGTAAAGTTGTGCAACCTTTGTAGAGTGTAAAACTGTTATAACAGTTCTGCTTACGGTCAAGAGCGGCCTGGATCCTCACACGATTAGATGGATACTTGGATGAATCTGGTGGGTAACCAGATTTTGGTGATAGCTACAGGTGGGTAACCTATAGTATTCTGGTATGGGTGCCTAACTCATAGTTTTGCTATCGGTGGGCAACCGATAGTGTTGGACAGGTGGTTAACCTGTTGGGATACTTTTCACCTAGTAAATAGGATGCTTGTATAATTGAGTCATAGGATGCATAGTGCAGTAAATCCGTGTCAAGCTTATCCTTGTTTTTAGCATGCATGCCATTACTTTTCCCCACTTGCTAAGTACTTTATGTACTCACATGTTTTAGTTTTCCTTGTGTTATTGTTGTTATATTACTGCTGCTCAGACGATGCTGGTGAGATGGACTACGTGGATGAGGACTACTACGACTAGGCGAGCGACCCCCGGCGAACTGCCTGTGGCGTTATGGAGTCTTCCGTTGTTTTTTTATCTTCTTGATGTATTCCGGACTATGTAATAATGGTATGATATTATAATAATGACATTGGTTATTTACTGTTACTTCACTTTTGTCCTGTATACGTAAAAACTTGATCCTAGACACGTACACAGAAGCATTCGATTTTGGCCTTAAAACCGGATGTGACAGAGTGGTATCAGAGCCATGTCGACCGTAGGACGCAAGCCTAGTTAGAAATGGTCGTCTTAATGTTTTACAAAATTATTTTGTTATAAACTACAATCTCTTGCTTACTTATCCCTTCCATTAGCTTTCTTGTATTTCCTCCATTTCTATTAAATACTTTTCCAAAATTCGATAGATGGTATGATCTATTTTCTATGGTCTTCCCTTATAGAGTTATAAGTTCGTTAGTTTTGTTTAGCTCTATCGAGCCTATCTGCTATATTTTGGTGTGGTCTGCCATGTTTAATTCGGATCTTTTCTTGAGTGAAAGATTTGTTTTCCAAAAATTATTAATTTTTTTAGAACTTAAGACTTGGGTTAATATTAGAAAATCTATCATATTCCCATCCACCCAACTCTTTATTGATCTTATCAGAATTCTCATCAGATGGTGAACACTAGGCACAACAATGAGAATCTGCCACCACCACCTCCTCCTCCAACTATGAAGCAAATTCTTGCTATGTAGACTCAGCTTCTTCACACTATGCAACAGAACATTATGCAAATGCAGCAGGGTCATAATCAGCCACCTCCACCACCTAGAGACAAGCTTGGAGAATTTCAGAGGACCAAGCCTCCCATGTTCTCTCATTCAGTGGAACCCATGGACGCTGATGACTGGCTAAAGACCATCGAGAAGAAGTTGCAGGTGGTGCAATGCAACAATCGTGAGAAGGTTCTCTTTGCTTCTCACCGGCTTAAGGGTCCTGCTGCTGATTGGTGAGATGCCTTTGTGGAGGCTCTTGAGGAGCCAGAAAGTATCAACTGGCAAGAGTTCAGGAACAGTATCTGATCACACCATGTGCCTCTGGGTGTGATGAAGCTCAAGAAGAAGGAATTCCAAGAATTGAAGAAAAAGACTTACCACAACACCTGTCCTAACCATGCCTGACATGGAGAAGCCATTCTCAAACTATTGTGATGCTTCAGGGCAAGGTTTGGGATGTGTGCTCATGCAAGAAGGCCATGTTGTCGCCTATGCATCAAGGCAATTGAGAAAGCATGAGGAGAAATATCCAACCCATGACTTGGGGTTAGCAGCAGTGGTTCATGCTTTGAAGATCTGGAGACACTATATCATTGGCAAAAGGTGTGAGATATATTCACACCACAAGAGTTTGAAGTATATATTCACCCAGCCAGATTTGAACCTCCGGTAGCGAAGATGGCTGGAACTCATCAAAGATTATGATCTCAGAATCAACTACCATCTAGGCAAAGCCAATGTTGTAGCAGACGCATTGAGTAGAAGGCCTTATCTCAACATGTTATCAACACGAGAGTTGCTACCTGAATTCTGTGAAGAATTTCAGAAACTTAACCTAGGATGGGTGTCCAACACAGAAGTCATTGCAATGAAAGTTGACTCAATTCTGGAGCATGACAATCGTAAAGGACAACTTGAAGATGCTAAGATCCAAGAAATCAAGCAACTAATTGAGAAGGACAAAGCTCCAGGTTTCATGGTAGATAATGAAGGAACCTTATGGTATATGAAAAGGTTGTGTGTGCCTAATATCAAGGAGATCAAGGAGTTGATATTAAGAGAAGCCCATGATTCAGCTTACTCCATTCATCCAGAAAGTACCAAAATGTATCATGACCTCAAGAGTCGATACTGGTGGTACGGAATGAAGAGAGCTATGGGTGAACATGTTGCACTCTGTTACACTTGTCAATGAGTCAAGGCAGAGCGTTAAAGACCTGTAGGATTCTTGCAACCCTTGAAGATACCAGAGTGGAAATGGGAAGAAATTTGCATGGATTTCATTGTGGGATCACCCATGACACAAGCTGGATATGATTCTATATGGGTTATTGTGGATCGCTTGACCAAGGTTGCTCATTTCATCCCTGTCAAGACCACATACAGCGGACCCAAGCTTGCAGAGTTGTATATTTCCATAATAGTATGCTTGCATGGAATACCTAAGAAGATAGTATCCGACAGAGGAACTCAATTCACCTCAAAATTTTGGGAAAAGTTACATGAGTGCATGGATACAAGGCTGAATTTTAGTTCAGCCTATCATCCCCAGACGGATGGACAGATAGAAAGGGTGAACCAAATTCTTGAGGATACGTTGAGGGCATGTGCACTAAAAGATAGCAAGAGTTGGGAAAAATGTCTACCATATGCAGAGTTCTCCTATAACAACAGCTATCAGGAAAGTTTAAAGATGTCTCCATTTGAATTTTTATATGGATGAAAGTGTAGGACTCCTTTGTTCTGGAATGAGACTGGAGAAAATCAAGTCTTTGGGCCAGAGATTCTCAGGGAAGCTGAAAGGCAAGTTCACATTACTCGGGAGAATTTGAAGCTTGCATAGTCTAGACAGAAGAGCTATGCTAATCATAGAAGAAGAGACTTGAGCTTTGAATTTGGTGATTATTACTATGTCAAAGTGTCCAATGAGAGGACTTCGCCATTTCAAGGTTCGAGGAAAACATGCACCAAGGTACATTGGTCCATTCAAGATCATAGAGCGAAGAGGTGAAGTTGCCTATCAGTTGGCACTACCACCACAGCTATCAGATGTGCACGATGTCTTCCACGTCTCACAGTTGCGGAAATGCCTACGAGTTCCAGAGGAGAAAATGCCTCTAGAACAGTTGGATATTGGTGAAGATCTTACTTATCAAGAATATCCCGTCAAGATTCTGGAAATATCAGAAAGAGTCATGAGGAACAAGAAGTATCGTATGTGGAAAGTGCAATGGAGCAATCATACGGAAGAAGAAGCCACCTGGGAGCAAGAAGACCAGCTCAAGGCAGATTTTCTGGACTTCTTCTCCAACCAACCTAAATCTCGAGGGCGAGATTCACCCTAAGGGGGGTAGGTTTGTAACACCCTAATTTTTATATTTGGCCAATTATTAATTTTCCTAACTGATATTAAGGAGTTAATATTTTTATTTAGCTAGAAAAATTATTTTTAGAAATTACTAAATTAAGTAATTAAAAATATTTATGTGATGTTGCATTCATGCTGGAGTAGTATGCAGTAGATTTTTATTGTGTGAAAAAGTATTTAAAAATTTTGAGTAGAAATCATTTACCATTTAGTTAGAATTTTAAAACAGAAAATAGAAAAGAATTTGGAAAGAAAAAGGAATTTTCCTGGCATTTGGGCCAAGTCTATCCCCGAGGCCCACTTTCTTGTCTCCTCCTCCTCTCCTTTATTTCTCCTTTGGGTCAGAACCTCTCCCGCACGGCCCATCTTCTTTTCTCCCTCTCCTCCCCGTCTCTTCTTTTTGGCCTGCCAGGCCAACCCGCCAACCCCGGCCCACCCCCACAGCACGCAGCCTAGCTCGCGCGCTCGGCCCATTAGCCAGCCAACAGCGCAGCCCATGTGCACATGTGGCCCAGCCAGCCTTGGCCCAGCTCATCCTCGCAGCCCGTAGCCTGCCCTGCCTCACTGAGGCTGATAGCCCGGTCCCACCCCGTCATCTCCTTCCTCTAGCCCCTCTCTCTTCCCTACTGCCTAGAGAAATCGAGCGCCACTGACGCTCTAAATGCCTGCCTCCCCAGCTCCCTGAACGCACCCGAGCAACGCCCTGTTTCCCCTCCCCTACTCCCAGCCCTAATAGTGCACACCCACGCATTACCACGCATCAATCGCGCCACCTCGCCATTGATGCCCACCAAGCTCGCCCCGCTCGTCTCCCCTCTCCCCGACCCCTATAAAACGACCCTCAGCACCGAACTCCCCCTATCACCTCCTCCCCTCGCTTTTCCCCATCCCCAGACCCCCGGGAACACCCTCCCCATGGACCTTCGATCGCCGTCACCATCGACCTCCATCATCGACCCGCCTCTAGCCATCCCCGACCCCGCGCGACCCCCTGGTAAGACTCCCCTCACTCCCCTCTCCCTCCCCGACCCCTCGCGACAAGAAACAGGCCACCGGATCGCCGTCCAGGGCCAGCTCCGGTGAGCCGCCCATGGCGCCACCGCCTACAGTGCCACCGGCCACCGCCCAGGTCGCCGAAGCCACCTCAGCCTTTCATCTCTAGACCGACGGCCTAGATTAGATCGGTTCATACCCCTTCACACCTGGTCCACCGTGGACCATGGACCGCGGGTCAACACCCAGTCCACGGGATTCATGCACCCGGTCCACCATTTTCAGGATTTAATTTAATTAGAAATAAATCCCAGAATCATGCTGATTTTGCACTTAAGCCCCTCTGTTTCATCCTAATTAGTTTATAATTCAAAATTTCTCCAGAACCTTTAGTTTAATTATGTTTTAACCCCTGAACTTTTCATAAATAATATTGTCAATCCTCTCTTTTTACACTTAGCCCCCTATACTTAGTATAACATATGTTTAGGTCCTAAAATTTTGCAGAAACAACCTTAAACTTTTAGTAATTATTTTTAAGCCCTATAATCTACACTTAAGTCCCTATAGTTTTATAAAATTACAAATTGGTCCCTAAAAGCTCTTGTTTTTCTTTTTAGTCCCTAGAACTTCAAACTAGCATAACTTTTTAACTGTAACTCCGATTTAGGTGATTTTTGCGCTCGCGGAATCGTAGGAACATGTACTATATTTTAATACTGTTTTCATAGTCATTAGGAAATGTTTGGTGTACTGTTCCTTATTTGTTTGTGTTTTACTTTTTTGGTATTTATCGATATTAGACGAGGAGCAGCTCCAGAATTTCCAAGGCCTTGATTTTGAGCAGCAGCCAGCGGGAGAACAAGGAAAGTGTCCTTGACTATATTGCACCTATTAAGGATTTGTTATTTTCATGCATGCTTGTCTAAATTTGAATCCCATGTCATTTACCCTTCCTTATTATTCCTTGTCGCCTGGGTTATGGTATAATGTACGGGATTTTGGGTACGTCATGCTAGTACAGTACTTTGGGGGATTAAAATTGAATAATAATAAACTTGACTAATATTCACTTGAACCTAATTATCATTTGGGTAATTTAGATGACCCAAGCAAGAGGATGTTGAGGATGGTGCAGGTATGCACAAGTATGGGTACTGTACTGTTTGGTTTGTGGTAGTGCCTGCTTGTGTTCATACAAACCAAATTCATGGAGCAGCCACCAGGAAAATAGCGCAAAGCACAGGGCTGATATGGGTAGGCATGATTTAATATTAGATGTCTTCCCAGTTTTGTAGGCATTCGAGGAACCAGGACGAGGGAGTTACTTTCGGCCTTAGGTGATGAAGGGTTTACTTCTAGCCACGGCGCCAGAGGGGGCTTCTGTAGGGATGATTAATCCCGCGGCTGTAAAACCTTAGCGTGGATGTTTTGCAAGTTGGGGAGCGCTTTGAAAGACCATGTGGTCATCTCTTGGCCTCACATCTACGGTAGTGTGTTGAGCAACAGGGAGATTTTAGTCACCGACGGGTGATGGAATCACCAACCTGTGGGTAAAGTTGTGCAACCTCTGTAGAGTGTAAAACTGTTATAACAGTCGTGCTCACTGTCAAGAGCGGCCTGGATCCTCACATGATTAGATGGATACTTGGGTGAATCTGGTGCGTAACCAGATTCGGGTGGTAGCTATAGGTGGGTAACCTGTAGTGTTCTGGTATGGGTGGGTAACTCATAGTTTTGCTATCGGTGGGCAACCGATAGTGTTGGATAGGTGGTTAACCTGTTGGGATACTTTTCACCTAGTAAATAGGATGCTTGTATAATTGAGTCATAGGATGCATAGTGCAGTAAACCCATATCAAGCTTATCGTTGTTTTTAGCCTGCATGTCATTACTTTCCCCCACTTGTTGGGTACTTTATGTACTCATGCTTTTTAGTTTCTCTTGTGTTGTTGCTGTTATATTACTGCTGCTCAGACGATGCTGGCGAGATGGACTACGTGGATGAGGACTACTACGACTAGGCGTGCGACCTCCGATGGACTGCCTGTGGCGTTATTGAGTCTTCCGCTATTTTCTTTTATCTTCTTGATGTATTCTAGACTATATAATAACGGTATGATGTTATAATAATGACATTGGTTATTTACTGTTACTTCACTTTTGTCCTGTATGCGTGAAAACTTGATCCTGGGCACGTATATAGAAGCATTCGGTTTTGGCCTTAAAACCAGATGTGACAGTTAGATTGTCGAAGTCCTTCTAGCAGTTGTTGTGATGGTTTGTCCATTGATGAGTTTTGATTCTTTTTCTATGTAAAAGAGAAGGAAATTGGTAGATTAAAACACTCTGGTCAAGACATAATAACGTAACTTTTAACAAGTCATGAGTTCTTTAGGGAAATATATTGTATCCCATTCTATGCGCTAACCACTAATGCAAAAGAAGAAAGAAAGTACTAAAATACAATGATGTTACCATGTTACTATAATGATGTTACCATGTTGCATCAAATATACAGTTATATCGCGGGCAAAGAGAGATGGGCATTGACATAGATGACGAGCAAAGCAAGATAGACAGCCGATGACACCTGCAGCCACAAGGCGGGCTAGCGGCATCGCGGAGTGATTACCCACTACGAGAATATCCATCAAACATGTATATAAAACTCTAGATGTTTCATCGGTGGTCGATGAAGCATGACGGCGCACCAATCGGATTTCATATACACCACGCTTGTGCCTGCCATACCGCGCATGCGCGGTTTGAGTGAGTGACACTGTGGGAGGTGGCAGCAGGCTTGGTGGTGGAGTGCGGTGGTGGTGCGAGCGCTGCGGTGGCGAGGGCACCATCGGAGGTTGTTATTGCCAGCAGTTAGGGGAGGTGGCTTATCGTGTGCGGTGTGGCAGCGACGAGCTTCAGCAGTGGTGGTGTTGTTGGATAAATTAACACTTTTAGTTTTATATTAATCCAGAAATAAATCATAAGCATGATTAACAGATTGCATGATGAACTAGACAAGTCTATGCAAGATCTAGACAGGTCTATAAGACCAGATAAAAGCATAGCATCTACCATACTAGCAACATCCATCATATATAAATAGACCATGAAAGCTAGTATGGAATACATGGTTTGAGGAAAGAGTATGTATGTTTCCTTCTAGACGGGGTAGAGGAGGCGCCGACGACATGCAGTACTATCATGTTGGCGACGGCATGTGAGACCAACTCGACGACGAGGAAGACGAGCCGTGATGACGAGCTTGATGAAGACAATGAAGCGATTGAGCAGTCGCGCAAAGCACTTTTCAAAACCTTATTCGCCCTCTCCCGGTGTAGGATCGCAGAGGATGATGGTTCCGGAGACCTGCTCTCCCATTTGCTGGTGCACGCCAACGATCGGGATGGAGAAGTCTTGGTGGCGCAACAGTAGCGAGAGGTAAAACCCTATGCAATTGCGTGATATGATTTGCGGCGGTACCCGTACGTATTTATAGGGAGGAACCGCTAGGGTTGGGTATCCCGTAACCGAGTCGGTTACCATATTAATACGTTGGTTTCCATATCAAAAATATGGAAATATATGGAACGTGCAGCAAAAAGAAAGTGCAAAAAGGAAGTCGCACCCCCGCAAGGCAAGGGACCGAATTTTGGCGGACCATTCACGCAGGTGATGCACGTCCACGCCCATCGCCCATGCCCCGCCCCGCCCGGCCCGGCCTGGCAAGGCGAGCGAGCGCGCGCGTGTGATCTTCCTTCCTCCCATCCACACACTTGCAAGAGATGCTAGAGCAACCAATCTTATAAGTTGGACTCCCTCCACCTCCACTAGCAATGTGGGACTAAACATTTGCACTCCCACCACTCATGAATGGGCCTTTGAGATGTTCAGGAATTATTGTGATTATTAATGGGCCAAGCCCATATAATTCCAACAATTCCCCACCAGATCTCAAAGTCCCAGCTAGATTTTGCCTCACCCTACTGTTGTTTAATATACCAATGTTTTCAGTGGAGACTAATAAGTTGAACTTCCACCTAGAACAATAAGCTACACTCATTCACAACTTGAACAATGGACTATGCCTTGAATTGCAAGTTTTGTGCATACAAGTTTCACTTACTATCATAACTAATACTAGACCTCCAGTAGGCTTCTCCGTGGGTGGAGCATATATGTCATACTCCATTGGTCTTTCATGAGCTTAATAGAGATCACCCAAATCTCACAGATTGCGACCTTATAACAATCAGGCTCATATAGGTGTATTCATTCAAGAATGTTCTGTAGGACAACATCTTTGCTATTTAAAGCCAACTGAATACATTAAGACAACAACCAACCTACCATACAGATATCGAGAGTAATGCATCGCTTCTCGAGTGGGTTATGAAAAGGTTACTCTCATGCTAACCAATAGCTTGTTCGTCCCAGGTCCTACTTCACGGGATCTCCGATCACATAGGTTGGGTTACCACTATGGAATAGCACATATGGGTCTCATACCCATCTCCTTCGATGCACCGTCTATCACATTACATGACAGACCGTTGGTAAATTGATCTGCCAGGTTCTCACTAGTTGAAATATATTCTATTGATATGACTTCAGAGTTTCTCATTTTCCTGACAGACTTCAAACGTCTCTTAATATGTCTTGATGACTTCATATTGTCCTTAGAATTGTTCACTTTGACTATCACAGTTTGATTATCACAATTCATGAGGGTTGTTGGCACAGGTTTCTCGACAATAGGCAAGTCCATCAAGAGCTCACGTAGCCAATCGGCCTCAACTATAGCTGTATCTAGTGCGGTAAGTTCTGCTTCCATGGTAGACCTCGTCAAGATGGTCTATTTGCATGATCTCCATGAAACAGCAGCACCACCAAGGGTAAATGCATATCCACTCATGGCATATAGCTCATCAGCATCAGATATCCAATTAGAGTCACTATAGACCTCTAGTACTGCTGGATATCCAGAATAATGAATTCCATAATCCATAGTACCAACTAAGTAGTGCATTACCCGCTCAAGCGCACACCAATGATCATCTCCCGGACAAGAAGTAAACCGGCTTAGTTTGCTCACAGCAAACGAGATGTCAGGCCTAGTAGCACTAGCTAAATACATAAGTGATCCAATAATCTGAGAATATCTTAATTGGTCTCTACCAATTCTTTTATTCTTTCGAAGGATCAAGCTGGGATCATAAGGTGTTGGAGAAGACTTGCTATCCTTGTAACCAAAATGGTTCAAGAGCTTCTCAACACAATGAGATTGAGTAAGAGTAATTCCATTCTCTCCTTTGATTAGCTTGATGTTCAAGATAACATCAGTCTTACCCATATCCTTCATATCAAAGCTTTGGCACAGAAAAGTCTTGATCTCATTGATCATGTCAAGATTTATTCCAAAGATGAGTATGTCATCAACATACAAGCACAATATAACTCCCAGACCCCCACCATGGCGGTAGTACACACATTTATCAGCCTCATTAATTGAAAAGCCTGTTGATACAAGTGCTGAAACAAATTTCTCATGCCACTGCTTAGGAGCTTGTTTCAGACCATACAAAGACTTCAACAACTTATACACCTTGTCTTCTTGACCCTTTATTACAAATCCATCTGACTGATCCATATAGATTTCCTCATCCAACTCTCCCTTAAGGAAAGTTGTCTTAACGTCCATCTGATGAATGATAAGACCATGTGAGGCAGACAGAGCAAGTAATATATGAATAGTGGTCAATCTAGCAACAGGTGAATAAGTGTCAAAGAAGTCTTCGCCTTCTTTCTGAGTATAGCCCTTAGACACAAGCCGAGCCTTGTACTTGTCAATAGTACCATTAGGCTTAAGCTTTTTCTTGAACACCCATTTACAACCCACAGGTTTGCAACCATATGGTCTGTCGACAATTTTCCAAGTTCCATTAGAAAGAATAGAGTCTATCTCACTATAGACAGCTTCTTTCCAGTCATCTGCATCAGGAGATGCATATGCCTCTAAAATGGTTCTAGGAGTGTCATCCACAAGATAAACAGTGAAATCATCACCAAAAGACTTTGCAATCTTTTGTCTCTTGCTCCTCCTAGGAGCTTCACTGTCAATCTCCTCATGGATTGGTTCAAGTGTTTGTTCAGCATGATCAGAAAATGCACTAGGTTCAGGAGTTGTTTCAGCAATCACATCAGAAGACAATCTAGACATGTTATGTAAATCTTTCATAGGAAATATGTTCTCAAACAAAGTAACATCACGAGACTCCATCAATGAAGTAACATGAACATCAGGCACCTCTGATTTAACCACTAAAAATCTATAGGCAATGCTACGATGAGCATATCCTAGAAATATATAATCCACAGTTTTAGGTCCCAACTTATGCTTGTTGTTAATTGGCACGTTAACTTTGGCCAAACAACCCCATGTGCGTAAGTAAGAGAGTGATGGCTTTCTACCAATTCATTCCTCATATGGAGTCTTCTCCTTATTCTTCATGGGAACTCTATTTAGGACATGACATGATGTCAATAAAGCCTCCCCCCACCATGCCTTAGATATCCAATCATGTCAAACATGGAATTAACCAAGTCAGTCAAGGTGCAATTCTTTCTTTCGGTAACCCTGTTTGATTGGGGCGAATAGGGAGGTGTTCTCTCATGTATCATACCATGTTTCGCACAGAATATGTCAAACTCATTTGAGAAATACTCACCACCACGATCGGACCTAATTCTTTTGATCTTTTTCTCTAGTTAAGTTTCAACTTCAGCCTTATAAATTTTAAAGTAGTTTAGAGCCTTATCTTTCATTTTTAACAAATAAACATAGCAATATCTAGTCGCATCATCAATCTAAGTCATGAAATATCTTTTTCCACCCTCAGTCAATATACCATTCATTTCACAAAGATCTGAATGTATAACTTCTAGTGGTGCCAAGTGTCTCTCCTCTACAGCCTTCTGAGGCTTTCGAGGTTGCTTAGATTGCACACAACTTGAGCACTTAGAACCTTTGACAATGGAAAAATTTGGAATTAAATTCAAGCTAGAAAGTCGAGACATAGAACCAAAATTTAGATGACATAAACATGAATGCCAAACACTAGCATCACTATACCATCACAAATATAGTTCACAGACTTATTGCAATAATCTGAAAGGAAAAAGTGGAACAAGCCTCCGCACTCACAGTCTTTACCAATAAATTGTCCACTCTTAGATACGACAACTTTATTCGACTCAAGCACTACCTTAAAACCATCCCTACACAAAAGGGAGCCACTAACGAGATTCTTCTTGATAGAAGGGACATGTTGTACGTTCTTCAATTGGACAATCTTCCCCGAAGTGAACTTCAGCTCGACCGTGCCAACACCATGAACAAAAGCATGTGACCCATTCCCCATTAGACGGAGGAATCCTAGGTGACCTGGTAAGAAGTAAACAAAGAAGCATTAGCACACACATGAACATTAGCACCAGTATCAAGCCACCAACTAGTAGATTGAAATACAGAAAAAACATATGGTAAATTACCATACCCACTATTTTCTCCAGCACTGGTCACCATGTTCGTAGACTTTTGCTGTGGAGACTTCCTTCCTTTGCATTCTGGACACTTCTTTGCTCAATGCTCATTAGAACCGCAAACAAAGCATGCTCCCTTCTCCTTGTTCTTCTTCTTGAAGGTAGTGGTCTGCTTAGGCTTATTGTTCTTGACCTTGCCGTTACCACCACTGCCATGAGACTGTTGTGGTTGATGCACCATATTGGCAATAGTGTGTCCCTCGTTAACTTTAGAACGTCCATCCTTCTCACGAGCTTTCTCCTCAACATCAAGAGACGTGATCAAATCTGAGACAGATATGTTCGTCCTCTTATGTTGAAGAGTAGTGCCGAAATCCCTCCAAGTTGGAGGCAATTTGGTAATAATGCCCCCAGCCACAAGCTTCTCAGGTACGATGATCTTAAGCAATTTGAGTTCCTTCACTATGCATTGTATCTCATGAGCCTGTGTGATGACAGATTTGCCATCTACCATCTTAAAATCATGGTACTGCTCAATGACATACAGTTCAACGCCAGCATCTGAAACACCATAGTCAGCGATCAGAGCGTCCTACATATGCTTTGCGACTGTATGATGGATATAGACGTCCTGAAGACGGTCTACCAAAACTCCAATAACACCGCCCAAGAATATTGTGTTGGCATCATTGTAGGCCTTTTCCTGATCTGCAATGAGATTGCCTTCAGGTTTGCCAGTGGACACCCAGAACACATCATGGTAGTAAGCCATAGAGTGACTTTCACTTGCCATCTTTTGAAGTGCACGCCAGTGAATTTCTCAGGCCTCAGTGCATCGATAAATCCACCCATAAAACTAAAGTGCCTACAATAAGGTTTTTGGATTGTTGGATAAATTAGCACTTTTAGTTTTATATTAATCCAAAGATAAATCATAAGCATGATTAATAGATTACATGATGAACTAGACAAGTCTACGCAAGATCTAGGTCTATAAGACCAGACAAAAGCATAGCATCTACCATACTAGCAACATCTATCATATATAAACAGACCACGAAAGCTAGTATGGAAGATATGGTTTGAGGTAAGAGTACATATGTTTCCTTCTGGACGGGGTAGAGGAGGCGGCGACGACGTGCAGCACCGTCACGTTGTTGGCGATAGCGGGTGAGACCAACTTGATGACGAGGAAGACGAGCCATGACGACGAGCTTGACGAGGATGAGTAAGCGATCGAGCAGTCACGTAAAGCGCTTCCCAAAAACCTTATTCGCCCTCTCTCGGTGCAGGATCGTAGAGGACGACGGTTCCGAAGATCTGCTCTCTCGTTCGCTGGTGCACGCCGATGATTGAGATGGAGAAGTCTTGGCAGCGTAATAATAGCGAGAGGCAAAACCCTATGTGATTGCGTGATATGATTTGCGGTGGTACCCGTACGTATTTATAGGGAGGAACCGCTAGGGTTGGGTGTCCCGCAACCGAGTCGGTTACCATATTAATACGTCGGTTTCCATATCAAAAATATAGAAATATATGGAACGTGCAGCAAAAAGAAAATGTAAAAAGGAAGTCGCGCCCCCGCAAGGCAAGGGACCAAATTTTAGCGGACCATTCACGCAGGTGATGCGCGGCCGCGCCCATCGCCCACACCCCGCCCCGCCCCGCCCGGCGAGGCGAGACGAGCGAACGCGTGCGTGTGTTCTTCCTTCCTTCTATCCACACACTTGCAAGAGATGCTAGAGCAACCAACCTTATAAGTTGGACTCTCTTCACCTCCACTAATAATATGGGACTAAATATTTACACTCCCACCACTCATGAATGGGCCTTTGAGATTTTCAGAAATTATTATGATTATTAATAGACCAAGCCCATATAATTCCAACAGGTGTTAGGGTTCTGACGAGCTCTAATCCTCCCAGGCTATAGAGGGAGGGTTCTGGAGGCGACGGTCACGACCCAGCGGCGGCAGGCCGACGATGGGCGAGGTAGGCGGCGGGGGTGTAACAGTTAGAGAGTGTAACAGTTAGAGAAGATGAGCAGTGCGCACAGTACATGTGCAGTACCGTGGTGTCCAACAAGCCCCCGCACCAATACATGACTGTTTATGTCCATCGTTAGTTATTAGTGTCAGTTTACTGTTTGACAGTCCAAGTGGCTGCTCATGCTCTATGCAATTAGGATCATGGCCTCATCATTGACATTGCTATGTGTAGATTGTGAGATCGAGAGAACATCATGCATCAAAGTAATGTATTGTATTTATTTGAGACTAAAATATTTCTATTTCAGAAAATAATTTCTTTGGGTGTCCGATCTCAATATTTTCAAGTTTGTAAAATCATCGTGCATGGCATGACCTCTCCTGTTGTCCAGCATATTTAATCTATTAATAAAATTTTAATTTAGAAAATAATCATCACCAACATGTGGTTAGTTGTACATGTAATGGAATGAAACGGAAAACACTTCACGTAGGACTATTGGATTCTAGCTTTCATGTACATTGACTATGTGAAACAGAATAAAGGCAGGGGGCAAGAAGAGGGGACCGCACTGAAATTAGAGAGTAGTACAAGCAATGTACCGTGCGTTGTTATGGGTATTAAAAAATATATAATAAATTTAGTTCAATGTACTAAGTACAAGGATCTTATATATTGGTTGGAACACTATAATACTTTCTATTTCTATGTAAGTATTCATGAAACTTGCAAACAAAAATTATTCTTTATGGAACAGAAAGAATATATTATCTCTACGGAAACTATATTGTCATGAATTTTAGGGTGAGCTGAGTCCATCAGATATGTTTCATATGGAAGGGACAAATTTAGTAATCAGTGTGGAGAATAATAAAGACCACAACAACAAAGACCACAACAACAGCAAGGAAGACACATATGCACAATGTAGTTGTTTTATTTTCGTACTGCAAATCCAAGATGTAGCTGAATGAACCAACACTTTGGACCCTTCAAAAGTTTAAATGTTATTGTTGTTCTGCATAACCACTCTTAGCTGATCATTTTCCGTAATATCCATCTCAATTCTGCCTTAAAGCTTTCTGAAACTTGGAAGGGCTGCAGTGTATATAAAACTGCACCATATAATTAGTGTGTTAATATAAACAACTATGTTAAAGTACATGTGTAAACGAAAAGCCATGAAAGATTTCAGTTTTCAATAAAAGAAAAATGTTAGTTGTTCTGCATAACCACTCTTAGCTGATCATTTTTCGTAATATCCATCTCAATTCTGCCTTAAAGCTTTCTGAAACTTGGAAGGGCTGCAGTGTATATAAAACTGCACCATATAATTAGTGTGTTAATATAAACAACTATGTTAAAGTACATGTGTAAACGAAAAGCCATGAAAGATTTCAGTTTTCAATAAAAGAAAAATGTTAGGAAATATATATTCTGTGCATTCAAATAAGTAAGCATTAATAAAGTGAAAAGTATAGGGATTGGACCTAAAATCTATACGTTAGTCAGATGCTCATTGGACTATTAATGTATCAGATGTAGAACCTGCAACCTACTCCCTTCGTTCCAAAATTATTGTTACCATTGACTTTTTTGTTACCTTTGATCATTCATCTTATTCAAAATATTTATTCAAATATAAAAAGTTATAAATTATATTTAAATTTTATCTAGTAATAAAATATATCATGAGAAAATATATGATGTTTTTAAATTTTTTTAATAAGACCAATGGTCAAAGGTAGCAAAAAAAGTCAATGATAACAACAATTTTAAAACGGAGGGAGTAGACCTGAACACATACTGTTCTTCAAGATCATGCTAAAGAGGAATCGAAAGTTGTCCTTCATTCGGGCCATAAGAAAAAACAATAAACACCGCTCATATCGTACAAGCTACGGTAGGAACTATATAAGAAATTAACATAATTGCATATCTGTGCTGATTTAATCTCCTTTATAGCAATGACGTGATCAATATTAAGACTGAAACCTTAAACCCAATAATTAAACACATGCATGTACGTTCCTGAATCTTATGAGATTGCATGTCCATCTGTAGGAAAAAAAAAAAAAGGTGTGTTGCATAGGCTGTTTGATGGCGATGACTCCACGTACCGCCGTTGTGGTCTTGGATTGTAGAATTCGTGAAAGACGTTATGCCGCATATTCTGCTGATGGAGACGATGCCGATCTGATAGGACACATCAAAAAAAGTGGAGATGCTTCGTTATTACCTTGATCATCTAGTGCTGCTGATCTGATGATATGGCTTCGTTTCCTACCGGATGACGCCAAGAGGAAGAAGAAAATGGAAGATACCTAGCGTCAAACACAAACCAACTAAAGAAGTCATTTTGTAGGGTCTCTTTTCCCATCTTGTCAAGTAGTCAACTGAAGATCATGAGCTCTTACATTCCAGTTGGATTATTAACTTTAGAGTGATCAACATACCATAGCAAAGAAGAGTTTGTTCATATTGCTGTTCGTGTCTGGCAAGTTCTTGTCCTGCAATGTTTGTTAGAAGGGACCACGTCAGCTTCAGCACTACAAGATTTCTTCTGTTCAAACTACATCACTGGTTGCTTCTTTGGGTGTTGTTTGTGTGGGGCTTCAAAAATCAGATGTTGGGTTTCCGTGATGTTGAGTCACTCTGAATTATTGTTTTTACCTTTTGTTTTTGGTTTATTCATGCCTATTCTGTTGATGGAATTAGATAATGTACCTTTTGATTGTAATTCTCTAATTCTATCTTAATGAATGGCAGTGCTCCTACCTTACTTTTTTCTAAAAAACAATACCATAACTAAGATCAAGATTTTTGGGAATGATCACAAAAGAAAGAAAGAAAGAGCAAATAAATTTATTAGATGAATTTCTATAGACAGCTGGATGGTTAACTAACGGACGATCGATCAGCTGGCCGAGCTGCATGCTCATCCGTGATCGATTGAACTGCATACGTTAGCATATACTCTGCAGGAACAGTAATAAGCATACACATATGAACCAAGCTCAGCAGACAGCTATATCGCCATGAACATGCATGGCAGCTGCAGAAGCCGTTGTCTACATATACATACATGTGACATCCCATGTCACAAAATAGTAATTTAACTAAACCTAATACTAATTGAGGGCTAATGAAAAATAGATTTAATTAAGGTGCCAAAGAATAAAGGAGCAAATTAATTAATTAAATCAAGAAATATCCAAATGAGAGCCATTCTCAAAGATCAAAAAAACCCATGGAAGTGCACCAATGTTTTTGCATATTCTGGACTACCGTATTAAAATGGAATTTTGAGAATTTTACCAGAATTTTTGGTAATTATTTAGTGCCCTCAAAAATTCCCCAAAGGCAGAGAAAAGCACTTTCTGTTCTGGAATTTTTAAAATTTATCTAAGCCGAATTAGATCATTCCCCCAAAAGCAAAGTTGGAGTGTATGATTCTCTGTGCATGCACAAAACTCTGCACAAAGTTTGAAGCAATGGAACCTGGCGAATTCTTGCAAGACCCGAGCCCTGTTCAAAGTCAAGAAAGTCAATTTTTTTCCTTTCTCTCTGGCCACTCCCCGCTCGACACCGGTGTACTGCCGACCCCCTATGCCGCCATCGATCGCTGTAGCTCCATCCCGGCCACTGCACCGCCATCTCCCCTCCTATGCCACCGGCCCGAATTGAAGCCCCCCCCCCCCCCCAAGCAACCATCCTTAATGATCAGGCACCCAAGCTGCCAATGGCCAGCTGAATGCCATCCTTAATGATCAGCCACCCATTCCACTCGTAGTGATTCCCCCCGATGACGCTGATTTGAGTGAGAACGGTGATTCCGGTGTTGACTACGAAGCACCCCCTGGACCAGGTGATATGGACGTGGAGTCCGATGGTGGTAGCCACGCCGAGTGACTAAGTAGTAGTACTTGTGTAGGGTGAAAAATCTCATGAGACCCCGTGCTTGTATGTGTATAGTGCTAGCAACGTTAAGTTAAGTTGTAACCTAAACTCTCCGAGAGCGTGTGGTGTCATGTTCCGAGTGATATAACCTAAGACTTGCCATGTATCAAAAGTTGCATCACATGTATCTATGGTTTTTATCATAAGTATGTTGCCTGTGGTGTTGGAAATTATGGAATTTAACTTATATCTTATGTCTGCACCGTTTACTTGTCAGCATTTCAATTTATGAACAATCTGAAATTTTATTCGTCGCCATGTCATAGCCTGGTTATCATATTGTCTCATGTGATGATTGGGCTAACATGCTTGTTCATATGGCAGATGGTGCAAACTTGCCGCGATAAAGAACACATCGGTGATGCTCCCGATGCCTCAAACATCGGTGGAAACGGGCCGCTGACCAATGCACCACCCATGATGGCTATGGAGCAGCTCATCCATAATCAAAATGAGATGTTCCGCATGTTCATGGAGAACATGAACTGCCAAGGAGCTACCGGACCACCACTGTTGCAGCCTCGTGAATCCACCTACAGCGACTTCTGGGCGATTCATCCGCCCACCTTCGGCAAAGCCGGTGATCCACTAGAAGCGGATAATTTTATTCGCACTCTGGAGTTGAAGTTCGCTCTACTTCACTGCACCGAGCAGCAGAAGCCCCTATTCACCGCGCAGCAGCTTCGTGGCTCTGCAAGTGCATGGTGGGCCAGTTTCACCGCCGCTCTTGCCGCTGGTCATCAAGTCACGTGGGCGGAATTCTGCACAGCATTCCATACGCACCACATCCCCGCTGAACTCATGAAGCGCAAGTTGCAGGAGTTCCTCAACTTGAAGCAAGGCTCTGGAACCGTGCAAGACTATGCATAGAAATTCAACTACTTTGCTCAGTACACATCGTATCACGCTGATACGGACGAGAAGAAGAAGGATTGTTTCCGTTCGGGTCTTACCCCGAAGCTGCAAGACCGCTTGGCACAAGTCACCGCCGGCACATTCAACAATTTGATGAGTGTCGCCATCGTACAAGAAGACGCCATCTATGCCAATCAAGAGGACAAGAAGTGAAAACGTGCGATGGGAAGTTCATCCGGCTCCGCACCGCCCAAGTACAAGCTAGCCATCACCTCCCCGACTGGACAGAAATTCCGGGATGTGGTACCATCGGGAGGAGGACCTCGTCCGTCGTTCTCGCAGCAGCACTCTCGATTCCATGGAGGCAACCAGTAGCAATCTTCTGGTTCTCGCCCTCTGTAGCAGAGTAATCAAGTGGTGAAGACCAACTCCTCGCAGCCATGTTACAACTACGATCGCACCGGTCATTTTGCTAAGGAGTGTCGGTTTCCGAAGCACAACCTAAACAACAACAACAACTCCAACACTCCTGAGAATAACAACAACAACAACCACAGCAGCGGCAACAACAATGGCAACAATGGAGGTCGTCCCCAGTCTTCTACCCCCACGCACAAGAATGGCCGAGTCAACTATACCACGGTCAAAGAGACCTAGGTTGGAGAACCCGTTCTCGCGGGTACGTTCTCGATCAACGAACATGCTGCCATGGTTCTTTTTAATTCAGGAGCAACACATGATTTTATTAGTCAAGCATGTGCGAACCATTTGAAAATCACCCCCACCACTATGGGAGCACCATACATCATCACATCTCCCGGTGGAAAAATAAGGGCTCATCTTGAGTTAAGAAAAGTGTCACTTATGTTAGCAATCAACGTATATCCCACTTCCCTAATCATCTTAGAGGGCCAAAGCATTGACATAATTCTTGGTATGAAATGGATGAATAGTCATAAAGCCGTATTGCACATTGAGAATTGGGAAATCCATTTGAACTCACCCTTACATGGCCTGTCTATCCTCCGATTGCCATATCCCAAGTTGTCCACTTCGTAAGTGTGTCATGTTGAGGGAAAAGAGCTAGAAAATATTCCGGTGGTATGTGATTTCTCAGATGTATTTCCAGATGATTTGCCGGGAATGCCTCCGGACAGGGATGTCGAGTTTAAGATTGAACTCATACCTGGCACAACGCCTATCTCTGGTAGGCCATACAAAATGGCTCCTAACGAGTTAGCGGAGTTAAAAGAGCAGTTGCAATTATGGACAAGGGTTACATCTGACCAAGTTCATTTCCCTAGGGCTGTCCCGCTCTCTTTGTGAAGAAGAAAGACAAGACCCTACACCTATGTGTTGACTATAGGCCGTTGAATGCCGTAACCATCAAGAACAAGTACCCCCTACCTCAAATTGATATTCTCTTTGATCAATTAGTGGGTGCTAAAGTCTTCTCCAAGATTGATCTCCGATTCAGTTATCATCAAATAAAGATCCGAGCCGAAGATATTCCAAAAACAACTTTCTTCACTCGATATGGTTTGTTCGAATATCTTGTCATGTCTTTTGGTCTCACCAATGCTCCAGCCCACTTCATGTATTTGATGAACTCCGTGTTCATGCCAGAGTTGGATAAGTTTGTAGTTGTATTCATTGACGATATTCTGATCTACTCCAAGTCCGAGGAAGAACACGTCGAACATCTCCGTATTGTTCTACAACGACTCTGAGATCACCAACTTTATGCCAAATTTAGCAAAGTGCGAATTTTGGCTAAAGCAAGTTCCATTCTTGGGTCACGTCATATCAGCAGAGGGAGTCACCGTTGATCCTAGCAAAGTAGAGGATGTGCTGAATTGGAAAGCTCCGAAATCAGTCAAGCAAATTTGCAGTTTCCTTGGTCTTGCCGGTTATTATCGGAAATTCATTCCCAACTTCTCAAGCATTGCCAAGCCTATGACCAAGTTGCTGGAAAAGGATGCTAAGTTCAAGTGGAGTAGTGCATGTGAAGAAGCATTTCAGTCACTCAAGAAGCATTTGACAACTGCTCTGGTTTTGGCTCAACCCGATATCACCAAACCGTTCGATGTTTACTGTGATGCATCCGGCACCGGATTAGGTTGTGTTCTTATGCAAGAAGGTCGTGTCATTGCCTATGCCTCATGACAGCTCCGTAAGCATGAGCAAAATTATCTCACTCATGATTTTGAATTGGCCTCCGTTGTTCTAGCCTTAAAAACCTGGTGCCACTACTTGCTCGGTAATCTTGTTAATCTCTACACCGACCACAAAAAGCCTCAAATATATCTTCACTCAACAAGAACTAAACATGCGGCAGCGTAGATGGTTAGAACTGATCAAGGACTATGAATTGGAGATTCATTATCACCCCAGAAAAACCAACATGGTTGCCGACGCCTTGAGTCGGAGAGACCAATGCAATCACGCAATCGTTTGCTCTATGGAAGCTTGCCCAATTTCAGATTCTAGTGAACCAAGTCTTCGTGGCATTCCCTATGGATCATTGTATAATTTAGCGCTTATTCCTACCCTTCGGGAAGAAATCGTGGAAGCACAAAAGAAGGAAAAGGAAATGGAATATATCCGCCAGAAAATCGGGAAGAAAGAAGCTACATGTTTCCGACAAGAGGAAGATGGAGTGCTATGGTTCAACAATCGTCTTGTTGTTCCAAAGAATGAGGAGCTAAGGAAGAAAATTTTGGACGAGGCTCACTTGTCCAAATACTCTATACACTCCAGTAGCAACAAGATGTATCGTGGGTTAAGGGAAAAGGTTTGGTGGACACGTATGAAATGAGAGGTTGCTCGTTATGTCTCTGAATGCGATACATGCCAATGTGTGAAGGCTGATCACTTGAGAACAGCCGGTCTTTTGCACCCATTGAAAATCCCCGCTTGGAAATGAGAGGACATTGTTATGGATTTCATCGTTGGATTACCCCTCACCCCCAAGAAGCAATGATTTAATATGGGTTATTATGGATAGGTTGACCAAATCTGCTCATTTTATTCCCGTCAATACAACCTACTCTACCAAGCAATATGTCGAGCTCTACATCATCCGAGTCCTATGTTTGCACGGTGTGCCCAAGATGATCATCTCTGATCGAGGTCCATAATTTATTGCTTGTTTTTGGGAGCAACTATATGCTTGTCTTGGCACCACTCTTATCCGAAGTTCTGCTTATCATCCGCAAACTGATGGTCAAACCAAGAGACTAAATCAATATTTAGAGGACCTATTGAGAGCCTGCGTTCTGGACAATCGTGGAAATTGGGAAGCCTGTCTCCCGTCCGTCAAATTCTCCTATAACAACAGCTACCAAGAAAGTTCGGGAATGTCACCATTTGAAGCCTTGTATGGTCACTCGTGTCGAATCCCGCTGAAATGGTCGGAATCGGGAGAAAACACTACCTTTGGTCCAGATCTGGTCACACAAGCCAAAGAAAAGGTGCGGCAAATCCAAGCTAACATGAAGGTCGCACAATCCCGTCAAATAAGTTATTCCAACAAAAGAAGACATCCCTTGGAGTTCAAAAAGGGAGATCATGTCTATCTTCGGGTGTCTCCCAACAAAGGTGTATCTCGCTTTGGAATTAAGGGAAAATTAGCACCTCGCTACATCGGACCCTTTCCGATCGCAGAGAAGCATAGCACCGTTGCTTATCGGTTGCAACTACCGGAAAATCTTGAGCGGGTGCACAACGACTTCCATGTATCCCAACTCAAGAAGTGTTTAAAGTCTCCGATTGATATGGTTATCTCCGACACCGAGCAATTGGAAGAAAACCTCTCCTACCCTGTTCAAATCATTGATCAAAAAGACCGGGTAACTCGCAGCCGCACTATCACCTTCTACAAAGTGCAATGGAGTAACCACACCGAAGACGAAGCTACATGGGAATAAGAAGAGTTTCTGAAAACTAACTTCCCGGAATTCTTGGCCTCGTAAAACCGGTAACCGCTCACGCCCCCTCCCTTTTGTTCATCCATTTGCAAATCTCGTGGCGAGATTTCTTTTAAGGGGGTGTGCTGTGACATCCCATGTCACAAAATGGTAATTTAACTAAACCTAATACTAATTGAGGGCTAATGAAAAATAGAATTAATTAAGGTGCCAAAGAATAAAGGAGGAAATTAAATAATTAAATCCAGAAATATCCAAATGAGAGCCATTCTCAAACATCACAAAAACCCATGGAAGTGCACCAATATTTTTACATATTCTGGATGGCCATATTAAATTGGAATTTTGAGAATTTTACCAGAATTGTTGGTAATTATTTAGTGCCCTTAAAAATTCCTCAAAGGCAGAGAAAAGCACTATCTGTTATGGAATTTTCAAAATTTATCTATGCTGAATTAGATCATGCCCCCAAAAGTAAAGTTGGAGTGTATGATTCTTTGGGCATGCACAAAAATCTGCACGAAGTTTGAAGCAATGGAACCTGGCGAATTCTTGCAAGACCCGAGCCCTGTTCAAAGTCAAGAAAGTCATTATTTTTTCCTTTCTCTCTGGCCACTCCCTGCTCGACACCGGTGTACCGCCGACCCCCTGTTCCGCCGTCGATCGCTGTAGCTCCATCTCGGCCACTGCACTGCCATCTCCCCTCCTGTGCCACCAGCCCGAATTGAAGTCCCCCCCCCCCCAAGCAACCACTCTCTGGCTGGCAGATCGCCTCCTTCTCTCTCTCTCTCTCTCTCGCTCTCTCCCTGCCAATCGGCGTTAAAGGCAGCTGCCACCCGGAACTGTCCCCTTCTCCTCTCCCTTCAATTGCACACACTCCGCTCAGCTCCCTAAGCCTCTCCAGCGAAGCCAAGCGCCTGTGCTCTCCCTCCCTTCCTTTTCTCTAGCGAGCGCCGCCGGATTCCCCTGCTTCGAGCCGTCCTGGTCACCGCCGAGCCCAGCATCACTGAGGCAACTCCTCCTCTCTGGTTTTCTTCTCAAATTGGCACGCAAGGCCATCACCTCGCTCTCCTCTAACGCCCTACCTTCACTGAGCAGCGACTCCGCCGAATTTCGCGAAGAAAGGAGCCGCCGCCGCTGGAACCCTCACCACCCCGCCGACAAGAGCCATGCTCGGGCCTTCCTCCTCGACGTCTTCCTCAATGCCAACCATCTCCGACCCACAGTGAAGCTCTCCGACCAAACCCCGGCCTCCCTCTTCCTCAGCAACATCACGCAACCCCCACCGAAGTTTCCCCTGCCGCCACCCCTCGTCACCGGCAGTCTTCGGTGAACACCTCTCCCCTCCTACCGAAGCCACGGGGCTCTCGCAACATGGGGATCATTTTGGGGTACACGCTGGTCCCGGCCGCACCGCTGATTGGCCGCTGGGCCGAGCTCGCCGTCGACGGCCGCCAAGGCATCCCTAAACTTTATGAGTGGTAAATTCATGAAACTTATTCAGTGAGCATCCAAGGCATCCCTAAACTTTATGCAAAAGCACATTTCCATTTATATGCATATTTTTAGTATTATTGCATAATCTTCATTTTCAGTAAATGAATTTATATAAATTATTTGCTAGGGATCTATTTCTGAAATTTGGTATTCCTGTTCCTTATGCATTTGTAGATCCCTATAAAATTCCATGTAAAATTTTGAGCACCCTAAGTATGCTTTTTGCTTTCGAATTGATTACACAATCATTAACTTCGGAAAGTTCCATGTGAATATTGCCTTATATATACATATAGATTGAATTAGTGATAAATTCATCTCTGGAGTTGTTCATGCAGAATATTAATCTTGACTTACAGTAGAATTTCTCATTCCCCATTATATGCTCATGGTTCCTAATTAGTTATATGAACCTAGAGCTAGTTTATGTGATTCAATCTTGTTCATCTCATATATTACCATAGTCACTTGCATAGTTGCCACTTTAACTAATTTGCTCGAAATAAACTTTCTGAAGTTTAGGCCCTAGTATTACATTTTCATATCACCATCATCATGTAATGCCATGTAGTCCTCAACTATGTTATGCTAATATTTAAAGTAGACATACACTAGGTTTTCGATGAATAAAAACTATATCTCTTCTAATTAGAAGTTTGTCCCCTTCAATTAAATGGTTGTCATGTCATACATATGTGTACATAACCATTCATGCATGAACATAAGTTCCTTAACTTTATTTGTTGAGGAAGTGCCATGAATCATCATGCCATATATTTCATAATTAAATAGGGAACTCCATGGACCCTTGTGTATTCCTACGTATTTATGTATGTTCATTTCATATAGGGACCGAGACCAAGGAGATCATATCGGAACAGCCGGGATCTGAAGTGAACTTTGGTGAAGACACTAACTACGATCACTCCCAAGGCAAGCCCCGGTGCATACCTAATTAATTTTCGAGTCCTTTTTACTTTGTCACAAGTTAGAAATATTGTATTGTGCATTAAGTATAGGACTTGGATGGAACCCACTTACATACTCCAGTAAATGATCATGGTTAGTTTATGTTAGCAAGCTTCTCCGTTAGTAAATGTTATGCTTAAATTAGTGGACTCAACGGTAAGTTCTGGGATCACTTGATTCAACTATGGTTCACATGATAAATGAACTTGATAAAATGGAGCACCATCGTTGCAACTTCGTGGACAAGTATTGAACTGTAAGTACATATCTTTATATGGGAATTGGTAAACATAGTAACTTGTGCGCCGTATTGTTGGACGGCCATACTCATCGATCCAGAGGTGATATAAATAGCATGGTGGTTGCACAGGTTTGAGGACCGCTGGAGAGTGCATGGGTTAAGCCTCGGATACAAAGTACTGTGTCGCGGGGAGGACGTGTACTCGGGACCGATGGCCCCGGATCGACTTTATAGCAATCTTGTGAACGGTGGCCATACGTGTTCTTAAGCGATGCGTATGTCGTGTATTTGGGTTTTCTTCTGCAGGGTGTAAATCAATTTGAATTACCGTCCCTCGCGGTTATGAGTACCTCTTGTTTGAGCAGCGGCAATGATATGTTAAGTAGTAAAGTTGTGGTTATATTTCTGAAATTTACTTATGCTATGGCTATATATTGCTATGATGTATTGCTCTTTACTTATGTTCAAGTCTTAGCAGCTAGCTAGACTCACCGTAGCTGTTTTCTGCAATAAGAAAAATAAAATCTTGATTAAGAAAATGAAAGCGCGGCATAGAACTAATAGGAGCTTTTTATGCAACTATCAAATAGACCCAGTCAGCCCCCTGCATACTAGGAATCGGTTTTAGTAAACCTTTTGACGGGTAAGTCTTGCGGAGTATGTTAGATACTCAGGCTTTACGATTATATTGTTTTTCAGGTTTTCCTCAAACTACTTATTGTAATTATTGTAATAAGGTGGTTTGGAAAGGAGAGGAGACTCAGAATTGGACCATTGAATGGGTCCCTAGCTCTCCTAATCGTGATGAGTGAGCCATCGTTATAGGGCTGACATGGTTCACGTAGATCATCGATGTCGTGTTTTGTCGCTTTATCGCTTCCGCACATTTATGTAATATAATTCAAGGATATATGTATTATAATGAATCTGAACTTGCTTCCGCTTGACCTTTGAATTTGTAATATTATGCACTTAAGTGATGTAACTTTATAAATGATGAATATTCATGTGTGAATGCTATATATGGTTACTTCGTTAATCATCTTCCGAAGCGATCCTGTACGACATACTCTATTTTTTAGAATAGGGTTGTCACAATACATATACACACACTTACATTCTATATTTCTAATACGCATTCATATCACGCACTCCATTCACCAAACGAACTAAGACAAGGCTATCGCTGCTAGCTAGCTTATGGTGATCACCTCTTCGAGAAGCTTGTACCTCCGGACCCCCGGCCTACCCCCACAACACCTTGTGACGGTGGCGCATTGTGGGCGGGGACGACGCCGCTGCCAAGGTCCAACACTGACCACCGCATCAAGAGTCTTTGCTGGTGATGCTTCTTGATAGGCTTGCTCAGGTTCGACGATGCAAAATCTCCACGAGCGTTAACCTTCGACGACCTGCCCCCACCACCTCTCATCATGTCGCCGTTTGCATCCGGCCGGCCTGTTGCTTTGCCGGCGGATCTCGGCGAGTTAGAGGTAGAAGCGGCGCCTCTGTCCGCCCTCAGGCACCAGTTTACCGTACAATTCTGCCTTCCATGTAGTATCAGATACATGTATGTATACGTTATCAGACAGGTACACGTATAGATCTATATGTGGCATAGTACGTTATTATTTCATGCAAATTGAATCGGTGAACACGTATAATTATGTGGGGGCTAATGATCAAGTTGAGAACCGAGACTAATAGTGTTTCAGTAAACTTCAGTTGAATCAGCTATTTTTTAGTCGAGTGTGATGAAAAGGATTGGGGAAATTTACCCCTCTAGACACGGCTGAGAACGCGCGCCCTCCGCTCTTCGTGGGAGCCGGCGCCGGTTTCCGTCGTCCGATTCCGATCTGCCCCTGGTGCGTGGTTTGGGTTCGTCATGCGCGCGGTGAAAAAAATTCACCTGTACGATGTGCCACGCGTTGTCGGTTGCTTCGACGGACGGTGCCAACCATGCGGTAGTTGGGGTCGTGTGTATTTATTGCGGTCGGCGCTCCTCCTCTTTCCTTCTTCCACGGCGGCTGCCTGACGTGGTGCACGCCGCATTTACGCGAGTGGTTGGAGCGGCGAATTTTTACAGTGGGTGGGTGGTTCTCGCTGGCTCCGCTCGTCCTGCGTCGCCGGCGCGCTGATGCTGCTCTTCGGTTGGGTATAGCATCTACGTCGCACATATCTGGTCCGTGCCTCTTTGATCTCTGATTTCTTCTTCTCTTCGTTGTGGTTCCTCCTCAAACCCTCCTTTCTCGCTCAGATCTGGGGAACAAGCGAGCTCACGAAGGGTGTATAGGCCCCAGGTGAGCGCAGGGTGGTGCGATGCAGGGTGGCACGGCGACGCATCGGGCCTCGGGTGCACGCGCGGCTTCGCTTGCAGTGACCGGGCTACAGGCGAGGCGGATGCGGAGCAGCGCGAGCACGGCGCGGCCTCCCCACTTCCCTTCTTCCACGGCGGCATGGCTAAGGATTCGGGGCTAGAGCGGTGACCACAGCGGCGAGCAGGCGGCCGGAGGACCTCGCCACGCCGTGATGCGGCGGCCTGCAATAGAGCCATGTGCTGAGGGATGGCGACTGAGCCAGCGGAGGAGCACGGCAACGACAACAGGCCTGGAGGTGGGGAAGGAGCTCCGACCTCCCTCAGCAGCAATGCACCAACAGCGATCCAGGGAGCTGCGCTGGTGGCCCTCTTTCTTTGTTTCTTTTGATATTTTCTATCCATCCGTTTTGTCACATGTTGTGTATTGATTGTTATGGTCTTACAGTTTATCTTTTGCATTTGATATATGGATTTAGGGTCGTTTTTTGTTAGTTCTTGAGCTTTTCTGTTTACAGGATTGGGTTCCAGAATGATGCACGAGATGCTGCAACCATCTTGGGATTTCCTCTTCACTTCAACCAACAGATTTCCATGGCGTTCCTGTTCTCAGATCATGTACCCACGGATTCCAGGTTGATTGGAGGAGGGGCATGCAGTGGCTATGTGCAAGATATTTGCTTCTGTTGCAGAATCCATGATATCTACAAAACAAATGATCTACTACAATGCTTATTCTAGGTTACACACTATGTGTTCATCAGCTTGCTCCAACTGCATTATTGCTTCATGGATTTTTTGTTCAGAGGTTACACACTGTTTGTTCATTTTTGTTTCGTTTTAGATGAAACTAACAAAATCTATGCTTGAATATTGAATTTGCTTCGGCCATGTGATGTCTAGGTATTTATAATTTGAAAGTCACCTACATTGACAGTACTTGAGTATTATGCTGACTGAATGTAATTCTTCCTAGCCTAAATTAGTTGCTCTTAATAATTGAAGGAGAAAAGAATTTGCGTGGATCCATATTAAAATTTCTTTATCCGGCTTAGACATCATTGCAAATTTAGGCTCTCTTTCCTTGCATCATATTTTCATTGTACTATTCAATCAAATATATTTCCCTCTTTTTCCTTTCCTTCTTTTGCTCCTAGCTAATATGTGATTATATGGTCGAAATTGTCTAGAGTCAGATTGTGACGGTGGTCCTAGGCATCATAACTGTATAAACCTGAATTAGATTATCAAACACTAAAATATTGTGGTATGGTATCTTGAGGTCTTTTTGTTGTTTCAGGCTAGAGGAAGTTGCTGAAGGAGTAAGTGATAAGGCAGATTGGAACCATGAAGAATAAATGATAAGGCATATTGTGAGTTTAACCTATGCAGGTACGAAGCTGGATTTGTATCTTAATTTGGAACTTGCATGAATGCTTTCTTCTCCTTTTTTGTACTTATTAAGAAAACTCAGTTATTTAATCATCTTATTCCTAGGCAAATATTAAAAGAACCAAAGGCCTGTTATAAAGTTTCAAATGGAAGTGGATCATTGCTAAAATGATATGTGAGCTTGTGAGTCTTTTACTGCTATCTGACCATAGAATGAATCAAATAAGTTTCTCTAGGGCCTGGGAACAATTCTGCCTGGCATGTATAGCTCTAGAGCAATAAGGTGCTGCCTGAAACTTATTAGCATCATCCTGTTGTTTTCTTGGCCAGTCAAGCCTTCTTTGACCAGCAACAATAGATCAGTTTGTTGTTCTTTTTAAATCACATATTATTCTCCTATGCTTATAAATAATGATTGGCTATGATGGTCATTGTAGTTTTGGCACTGCACCCTTCTAACATTGAATGTAGCTCATAAATAATCTTATTTGTGCTCTTCTAGAAAGTATCTGAATTACTATCTCAAATATAACTATTGATGGATATAGAACAAAGAATTCTCATATGGACCCTTTCTGCAGGATTACTATTGATTCAAATATGTTGCCATAGTAATGAGATTTCTGAGCCCTAAAATTTTTGCTCATCAAAGGTATAGCAAGCAAACTTATTGGCACTGTGGAGGTTATACCTTTTCTTCCAATCTTATAACATATCTGAAATTAATTAGTCAGTTATCATTCTTGGTTTATCTTTTTCTGTAATTGCACACAGTTACTATATCTTTTGCTCTCCATCTTACAGTAGCCGCACCATGCTTTGTATTGTAAAGAGTAAATATGCAGTTCCAAAGATTTGCTATTAGCAAAATGTTCAAGATGTGTCTTCGTGTGTGGTTCTGTAATGTTAAAATTTCTTTATTTTAATGACAACTCATCTTCAGTCTACGTGAAAGCATCCAAAAATTTTCAGTTTTTGGATATGTACATTTGGTTGTGTATGAGAGTCCTTTGTGCTCACTGAAAAGAGAAATAAATTTCCCTTCCAATGTTTTGTTCATAAGCCTCACATAATTGATCTTTATCGCTTTTTTTTAGGGACAATCTTTCTTTTATTGAGATTGATGGCTTTCATTCTAACTGTATATGGGTTTAGTAGTTGCCCTTTCATTTGACAATTTGTATCTGCTTACCAATCTTAGTTACAGATCTCGATATCGTGTTACTTTATTCAATATCAGTTAGCTATTGATGTATACATGCAAATTAGAAATAATTAGAAGTAAATTTGTCCCTGGTAGGTGTGAGTGTTGGAATTCAGATCATGTAGTACATGAGTAATTCAGAATTTTTAGTGCAACACTGATATCTTGCAGTTTTTCTTATATCACCTTTCTAAAATTGGTCTTCCAAACAGAGCTATTGTTCTATCAGTACATATATATAATAATAGCCTGCCATCAGGAACCATAGAACATCTCATTTTTAAAAATAGAGTTATCCATTTTCTCAATAGTTCAATGGAAACTAACCTGTATCCTCGTCTCAGGCTTCCTATTCAGGACCATTTACCATTACATTTACATGGGTGTCCATTAGATTCCAGATTCTCAGTGATGCAGCAGATTGGATAGGGCAGTAGTGAACACAGATTGAGGGTTATTTCTATGTCTGTTGTACAACAGCTCAATGTTTAGTCAAAATTTTAAATTCTCATAAATAAGTTTGTGTTTTTTTACTTTGAAATATACCATATCATTTATTTGTGAGGAATCATCTACTTTGTGTTTGAAACATTTGAGAACATTATGCCATGGTCATTGACAAAAATAAAAAATTATGCCTCCATATCTTTTCCCATGTATTTTCATGAAGGCTGTCAAAATTTTCAGATGTTAAGCTGGGTTACGCACCAGGTTGCATAGCCAAATTTCTTTTCATCTCTAATACTCTAATATATGTTATTGCTTGGTAGTTTTTCCCTGTTACAAAAAATGAAAATAATGTTGCCCAAAAATAATAATCACTCACAGGGCTATTCTCCTCCACAGCACGATGACTGACCTTTGCTCCTTAGCATCGCCCGCCACTTTCACGTGTTTACGCGCGCCGGGTAACACTAGTATATGTTAAACGTGTCATCAAACGTGCGCATCCATTCAATTCAGGAAATCGGAACAAACAGTTCTGCAGGTTCATCTCTATAGGTGCATCTCTATCTGTTCATTGTGTGGTGGATATTTCTAGAATGAAAGCTGAGTAGTACAAGTTCTATTTATTCCAAATCCAGTAGTCTCTTTTTTTTTCAAGAATACAACGAGCATCTTCTCTAATATAAGAAAAAGAGAAGAAGAACTACGCATCTTTCCGTTAAAAGAAGGAAAAGTTCCGAGAAACGCACGAATTCAGGACCAGTTGAATTGGCATAAATCCTGATGATCGATGGAACTTGAATTTATTTATCTACATGCCAAAATCGATGCTAGTCGATTTAGGGATCGATCGCACATACGATGCCATTCAATTCAAATATACGACGAGCGCAGCCTTAAGGAAAACTGATTGTAGAGAGACGGAGGGATGCACGTACGTATGCTGGAAGCGGACGGAGCAGGAGGAGCAGCGGAAGAGCTCGGGTAGCAGACCGCGGTCGCCGCACATGCAGCACATAGATCCCGGCGACTGCGGCGAGCCGCTCGTGCCGGCGGCCCCTGGGGACCTTGCCGCTCCCCATGGAGATCGATGCTGCCCTCACTGATCAGATGGACTGGTGGAGCTTTAGCGGCATGTGAGATCGATGATTTCAACGGCTTGCGTGGTGATTGATCGAGATCGAAGGAGGCTTTGATTGGGCAATGGACTCTGATTTTTCACGGGGGAAACAAAAAACAGCAGTCTTGGTGCTGTTTTATGAAAAACAAGAAACCAACAAAACATTTACCCCTCTAGAGGTGCCGGAGTACTCGCGCTCGGAGCTTCTCCGCGCCAATCGTGTCTGTTTCCGCCGTTCGATGCGTATCCAGGGTGGGTGTACGTTTCGGGTGTTTTCAGGGTGCAGTGAAAAAAGTCCACATGTACGGTGGCGCACGTGTCGCATGGCTGTTGGAACGTCTAGCTCCACCATGATTCGCACGCTCCATTTATATTGGTGGTTGGCTCCCGCAGATTTTTACTGCCTCCCATTAGTTTCTGCTTTGTCTTTGCATCGGTCATCCTCTCCCTCCACTCGCCACTAGATCTGCTCCGACCGTGTGTGTGGAGGAGGCGGTGGCCCAGGGTGTATCCAGGCGCAAGGCGGCGCTGCGGGCGTGAGCCCGAGCGGAAGGAGTGCAGCGGCCGAGCGGAGGATGGGCGACCGAAGGAGGAGAAGGAGGAGGCGGCATGGGGATGCGGGACCGGGGCGGCGGCATGAGGCCCAGCCCTCCCACGGATCTCGACCGAGCGGCAGCGCGGGCCTTGCCCTCCGGTGTATAAGGGCGCGGGCAGCGAGGCGGTGGGGCGAGCTAAGGCAGCGCGGTGGTCGCGAGCTTGGGCTGCTCAGGGCACGGCAACCGGAGGCACCGGCCGGCGACGACGGTGAGCTCTCCCTCTCTCTCCCCTCTGTCTCCTCGCACCTCCTCTCTTTTTCTCTCTCGGTTCTCAGAGGAGCGGCGGGCACACATCGACGTCGCGATGACGGTCTCTGCCGTGCCTGCCCTCGTTGCGGCATGGATCTGGACTGGTGGTAGGGCCTTGCCTCCCACGGAGCCCTGGCTAGCCTCAGCGGTCGAGCATGTACCACGACACCTGTGGAAGAGCATGTGCCGGCACCGGTGTGCTGTAGTGCGACAATGGCGGCCTAGCCTTTCCTTCTTTGTCAGCGGTGTGGCCAAGGATCCTGGGAGTTGGCGCCCCCGCTATCTTCCATTCACCACCACATCCACGCACTACGGTGGCTACCTTTGATGTTCAGGCACAGACGGTGTCGGCACCCTTGGCGAGTCTCAGCCATGCCTGTCGTGGTGAGATTCTCCATCTCTCTCCTTACTTTTTCATTCGATTTGTGACACCAGCTCAATGATGCGTACTTTTTGGAGCCAATCTTCGCCTTTGTGATTTCTTTCAGTTTTCTCTTTTAGTCTGATCAGTACAGGGGAAATAAGAGGATGGGGGCGACAACTTCATCAGCCTGGGGGCGGTGGTCAGGCCATGCGGTCGTCAACGCTGTTAATCATCGGCGGCGGCGGCACTTCAAAAGGTCACCATGATGGCCTGCAGCCCCTGTCTATGTCCGCTCCAGACATGGGGGCAAGGGAGACAGCACGACCCTTTAATTTGTGCAGAATGGTGAGCTCCCTCATCTTCTTCGTTTCTTTTTTCTTTTGATTCTTGATCGATGTTATGTTAATTGGTGGCTTGCAGATCTTGCTTTGTTTATTGTGGGTTTTAATTGGCTCTTTGACTCGAGTACTAGAAGAGGAGGAAGGCGAGCTCCTGGTCCTGGAATTGTTACACTACACATCTACTAAAGTTTTTACACACGAGTAATGAGAGGCGTCGTCACTACCAAGAAGCAGGCTCTACCGGGACTTCCATGTATGCTCAAGTTCCTCCCTATGGTTCTCTCTCTTTGCCATCTCCTTCTAAGTGTGTCCGTAGGGGCAAAGGCAGGGCAAGCTTGTTCTTGCATGAAATCTTATATGTGGCAAGTGTTTAGGTTTATCATTTTGTTACCTTTGAGGATGTCGATGAGGACTTCATCTATAGCATTATCAGATTCTATTCCAGAGCAGAGGAGATGGAAGGCTACATATATACGGTTAAGGTAAGGTGACTTTCTGTTGGATAATCCTCATGTGGCATATTATCTGTAGGTCTGCTAATAATCTTTTTGTAGATTGACTGCTCTGATGTCATCCATGTCTTCTCTACATTAGATCGTTTCCTATTTGAAAGCCACCTATGGACGTTTTAGTTAACTATTATGCATTCCTGTTAAGGCACTAAGATTGAATCATAATTGTTTTTCTTTAATGACTTCATAATATAGGTTTAAGTTTAACTTCTATGTTATGATCTGGTCACTGAAATAATATTCTCCTGTTCTAGATGTCGTTTATGCCATGATCTTATTGACCTGTTCTGATTGTTGTATATGAATATCATGAAAATAAGAATCCAACTTAATTGTTTTGCAATGTAATCAGGTTGTTATCCATAATTGGCACTCAAAAAGGAATTGAAATTGGCATGTCTGATACACATTCTTTGATTCGGATTTTTTTCAATGATTCTTGCATCATAGCTCACATAATTCTATACTAATAAATCTATAGAAGTTGTTGTTCTTCACAATTGAGCCATGTCTTCTCATATTTCAGGTGCTGAAATTCAGTTTATATATGATTATTGAATAAACTTGAACTAAGTTGTTTTATGTATGGTGATATTTGCTGCTAAATACAGGTCTCACCTAATTTTTCTCTATCCAATGTCTGCTTCATATGTTGTAAAGGTGTATTGGTGTAAAACAGTACAACAATCCATCTAATATACGTTTACTGTTGGCAAAGAAAACTCAGAAGTATATGCAATACTTCTAAGAAAGTTGTGTGCACTAACTAGAAAATAAAACTGCTAAGAAAGTTGTGTGCACTAACTATCATAAGTTTATGTCATTGACTACAACCTTTGTGAAAAAGTCCTTGGACCTCTAAACCAGAAGTATATACAATACAGTTAATCGTTACAATGATATTTTTTTTCAAAATACAACAACTTATTTTTTCAGAACTTTACTAAGCTTTCAGTTCAGCAATTCTACAACCATTGCTTATGCTATGCTAACATGGTAACTTACTTTTTAGTTGGTATTCTTTGGTTTGGCTGTAGCTGGTATATGTGAAAAAGGTTATTGAATGTCATCAAGAATCCTTTGCTCCTTCAAGAAAATAAATTGGACTTCTCTTATCCTTAAAGTTTGATTTCTCTGTGTTTACAAAATATGCAGACCTAATTTAACACCTTATTGTGGGGACTGATCTTTCTTGGTATCTAAAAATAGGTTTTAGCCTATGTTGTATCTACCAACTGCATGACTTGGTCACAAATTTGTTTTCTACATTAACAGATCATCTCTCACTGTCCTATAAAAGTAATTGACCTAGAGAACTTACACTCCACAACAATATAGGTAGCAGAACAATCCTTATTGACCAGTGGCAGTGATGGCTTAAGCCTTTCTTCATGTACGGCACAATTTTCTCATCTGTTTAGGCTTTCATTGAAAGACAAATGGTTTGCACTTGCCAGTCAGAGATATACTTATATAGTATTACCAGTGTCATAAACTGCTTGTTTTTCATTCGTCTTTAGATGTAACAAAGTAACCTAGATTCAATACAGAGAATTTGAGGCATGATATAGTGTAATCGATTGGATTATGTATTCACTGGTTGGGTCAACTTAAGTATATTCTGGTTTACAAATATCTGTTTATAGGGGTCGTTAATGATAATGATGAGCTAATTACGTGTGGAAATTAATCTTCTTTTGTATTTTATTTCCAGTGTGAGATCCTGATGGACCATAGCTGGCTATTGGAGGATCTGGTATGTTCTGCTGTTGCGTTCAAAGCAAGTACCTCTTTATCGAGGAAATAACTTCTCTTTGAATCTAAATATATGTTCTACGTGTAACTGGAGACTATGGAGTGTCACAACTCAACAGTATATTATTAGCGTTGGAGATGGTATACAACGTTTGTATTTTGGATTTTATGAAGCACCTACTGTAACTATGACACATATATTCGGGGCCTATCTACATCATATATAACAAATTTTGATTGATAAATTCTACTATGACGAATCGAATCTGCTATGATATAAGGCTTATCCGTTATCTTTTTATAGGTAATAAAATAAAATGAAATATACTACACAAAATGATCATTTTATTGCTATTTTAAAGAGCTGACATGCATGCACCTACAAATTAATTAAACAACATGGTTGACCCTGAATCCAGTACCATAGCCATTTTAGCGAGCGGCGCGCTTACGCGCGCCGGATAACACTAGTTCCTAACTAACCGGGCAGGGGGAAAGAGACGCACGGGGCAGGGGATTCTAGCATTCAATTTTTTTCAATATATATTTCTCTTTTTCCTCAATACATCTATCTTCTTTCTTTCTTTTTTCTGAGGGAATTACAGTAGGGAAGTCCCTACTGTTCTTCTTTTCTTTTTGTTCACCATACTTTTGTCACCTTCCCTTATCCCGTGTGAGCCAGAAGCCTAGAATAATGTTTTGAGGTTGAATTGAATGGACCTTTCCTTATCCCTATTTGTTTCATTGAGTTTTTGGTCCGACCATCATTTCTTGGTAATTGTTTTTCAACCTAAAAAAATGTTCAATTTACACTAAAAAATATCTCCGCCACTAATAAACATTTACACAAAGAGTAAAAAAAAAAAGTCTTAACCGTTTGTGAATAAAAGGCCGTGCAGGAGCCGAACCAAGGGTTAATATAATCAGGGTTAATCGGCCGGTTAACCGGCAAACTAGTCGGGTCAATTACATCGGTTGGCCGGTTAACTTCCGATTTTAATTTAAAAATTTTAAAAATGCGTATTGACGATATTTAGATCACCGGTTAGTAGAATTTGTTCCAGGGGCGCATGTCTCGGTTTCGGTGATAGTTATGTAAGAGGATACAAGGATTATACTGGTTTAGAAAAAAAAAACTCCTATGTCCAGTTCTTGGTTCTGCTCGTGTTACTTGCACCAGGGTGTACAATGATGGCGAGAAAGGAGGGTGCTCCAAGTCTCTAGTTGTTCGTGATAGTGTGCGTGTGAGTATGTGAACGAGTGTTCCTGATGTGTGGTTCGAACGTTTTTAGAGATGAGATAGGCCTTCACTTTTATACCTCAAGGGAGCCGGTCCCATTTACAGAGAGATAAAGAGAGATTTCTACATGTGTGCAGTTGGTGATGTCGTGCTAGAGAGAGTAAAGTCCTTGGTCGGCAGCGTAGTCTTCAGTCCTCGTGGGCCTTGTCGTCCTGGTCTTATGTCAGGGAGCATTGTTTCCGGACGTGTCCCCGTTTTCCGTTGTCATGTTGAGTCCTCCTTTGCTCTTGTGGATGGCGTGCTCTGCCATACGTGGGGTGGTACAGCATGGGTGTTGTCATGTTGTTCAAGCTAGGTTTAATCAGCCTATCCATCGGACCATCCTACATCATTGCCATTAGGAGTGTCATTAGACGATAGCAGCGCAGTGAGCTTTGCCACGTCTGTCGTCATCAATAGACGCTGGTGATGATGGTAGGAGCAGGTATAAGAGTGATTTGACTCCTTGATACTGTGCGCTTGGGCTAGGTTCGGCAGTTAAGGCGGGGCTGTTGGTAGTTGTTGACCATCGCCCCGCTTGACCCCCTTGCCGGGGGTCGATACGTCGGGTTGCGCTTGTCTGACCCTACTGGAGGTGCGGATCCGTCCCATCCTAGCAGTGCAATCGAGTTCTCCCACCCGTTATCTCCGGCTTAGTAAGTGATTCGTCGAGCCATCCTATCTTGGGGCAGGTCCCATCATTGAGAGTTGATGGGGGTCGAGCTTATCCGGTAGTTCTGATCCCTCAAACTGTCGTTGCGACCGAGGCAACGTTGTACCGCTTTGTCCTTACCCTAGAGGTGATAAGATGGGGTGATCGGCTAAGTCATCCGGCTTGAGTAAGCGAGCCACATATGGGCCTCATGATCGGACCCGTCTTCGCTCGACCCCTTGACTGTGGCAGTCCATCGACCCTCAGGGGTCGATTGGATCCCGTCTGGTCTTCGACCCTAGAGGGTCGAGCGAGTTGGGAGAGGCGTGACCCTTGCTTCTAAGATTCGGCTGGTGCAAGGATTCCCTTCGCAGGGCCCACACAGGGAATGCCTTGGTGAGGTTTGATTGGGCCCGCTGTCTCAGATGTTGATGAGCCTCAGCGTGTGTCACGTGGCACCTATGGTTTCTGCCCCTGATACCGATGCAACCAATTAAACTGGTCTGTTGACCGGTCTTTGGTCGGTTAACCGATCCTTTACCTGTTGCTCTCCGAATCAAATTTTATCCGGATAACCGCCCGGTTTAGTTATATTAGGAACTTGCTAATTTTCAGCTAATTGAAAGTTTAGGTAATTTTCAATCACTTTCTTAAGCCATTAGATTTAGATCCAATAATTTATAATTATTATACAAATAATCCCATAAATAAAATAGTAAACTATTGACTAAAAGCTTTTAATTGAGAGCTAGAAAATATGGTTATATTAACATTGGCCGAACCGAATCCAATCATGCTCCCATCATCCATCCATCATCCGCCAACGCCGTGGCCTTCCGTACCGTTCCAGTTTCAGCAGCCGACGCCGCGTCATTCTACCTCGTTTACCCTGCCGTCAGGGGGAACGACGCGTCCGTCTGGTTCTCGGCTGCGCTGGCTGGCTGACCCCACTCGCTGAGTCGCACAGCAGCAGAGCCGCGGAGACGCAGACACCGCCGCAGCAGTCCAGTCTCCAGCGCCGCGCTCCCCGAAGCATCATCCGGGAAGCACCGCCCCCCCCCCCCCCCCCCCCCCCCCCCCTCCTGCGCCCTCCCCTCGACTCTGCCCCCTCTCCTCACGCCGCGCGGCGGGCCCTGCCTTCGACGGCCGGATCCGCCCCCGCCGACTCGCCCCAGATCCGGCGTCCTTGTCCCATAGCTGCCGCGAGGTCGGCTGCCCATATGCTCGGGTAGCGTCGTCCCGCGCGTTGCGGTGGGCGCCGGAGCTAGGCCGGCGGGCGCCGCTGCCGTCTTTTGTCAGGCGTAGTCCTCTTAGGGACTGTGGCTGGTGTTGCCCCTGCCTCCGGGCCACGGTTTCGTGTCAGCTACCATCGGAATCCATCGGGGACAGAGGTAAGATTCTTCACTTATTAGGCCTGATCCGCGATGAAATTGGTGCCAGTATTGGAATCAGTAGTGCGTTCTGAGGCAAGAGATTGGTTAGCTAGTACTAGCAAACGGCCTGTGGAAGCTGTGGGTTGCTTGTAGTGTGAATTCGTGCTTCGGCTGTTGTTGAGTAGTGTTTGTACTCTTGCTACTGTTAGTACGGAACATGTGTACCCTTTCTGTTTTAAATAAGTAATAATTGCAGAGCATGAAACTGCGTCAGCTATGCTGTTGCTCGTTGATCAGAGATGTAGCTCACATTCTCAATTTCCGTTACCTGATGTATCAATTTGTTTCCTTATCCTCTTTTGGATATGGACATCAATTGCCTTTTACCCGTTTGTACTCAACTCATTACAATTATTCCTATCTGTCTTACACCTGTGGTGTTTTCAACCAACGTGCGACACATATATTATTCCCCATGTTTGACGTAGAGTTTCTTTCCCATTTGCAGTGTTGCTGTAGTTATGGCAGAAGCTCAGGAGGGCCACTATGATTCGTTGTCCCAATCAACTGACAGCTTGCGTATCGATCCAATATACGAGTCATTCCTTTGTCCGCTCACCAAACAGGTTATGCGGGATCCTGTCACTATTGAGAGTGGTGTTACATTTGAACGTGAAGCCATCCTGAAGTGGTTCAATGACTGCCGTAGCAGTGGAAGGAGGCTTGTCTGCCCGGTGTCTAGGAAAGAGCTCAGCAGCACTGACTTGAACCCAAGCATTGCTCTCAGGAACACCATCGATGAATGGATGAATCGCAACGAAGTGGCCAAGCTTGATGTAGCCCGCAAGTCGTTGACATCCGAGAGCACCGAGAGTGATATCTTACAAGCTCTACAGTATGTTGCAGAGATATGTCAGAGGAATCGATCAAGCAAGCACGTTGTGAGGAAAGATGGATTGATAAGCATGATTGCTGATCTGATGAAGAATGGCAGTACAAAAGTACGGCAAAAAGCGTTGGAAACCCTTTGTGTCACTGCAAAAGATGACGACGACAATAAGGTGGTTTTCTGTGAATCTAGCTTCTTTTCGTTTTTAGCTTGTCTGCGACTCATGTGGTTATTATATTGACTTTTCACATACTCTGTAGATTGAGATTTCTGCTGGAGACAATATTCGCACAGTTGTGAAGTTCTTATCTCACGGTCAAGTTCAGGAAAAAGAACAAGCTGTATCGCTATTGTATGAGCTTTCAGAAAATAGAGACCTGTCAGAAAAGATTGGCAGTGTTCCTGGAGCCATTCTTATACTTGTTGGCTTATCAAGCAGTAAAATTGAAAACTTATTGATTGTTGATAGAGCTGAAAAAACATTGGAGAATTTAGAGAATTGTGAAAAGAATGTTAGACAAATGGCTGAAAATGGTAGATTGCAACCCCTTCTTAGGCTTCTCCTTGAAGGTACGCTTGTTTCCTATATTCATATAAGCTGTTGTTTTAGATCTGTGGGGCTGTACTGTAACACTTGTCAGCTGGTATGTTATGGGCAGGCCTTCGGGCTGCGGTACTGTAGCGGCCCATGGTACTGTAGTGCCGTGGTTACTGTAGCGCCACCCTTACTTAGCCCTTAAGTTAGGTTAGTTAGAATTAGGGCCGGCTCTACCTCTATATAAGGAGAGGCACGGCAGTCATTTGGAATCAACCAATGAATCAATAAAGAAACAATTCTCTCAATTCCCCCCAATGTCTCTCAAGCTCTTGGCATAGCATAAGGCCTAATAATCCTACACCATTACATCTGGTATCAGATTGCCAACAATCCCTTCCCATGGCTTTTGCTGCCAAATTCCCACAAAATCCGTACTCTGATATGAGCCTTAGAGATCTGATCGATCTGCTTACGGTGCGACTAGAAGCAAAAGGAGGCTGCCAACCGTACTGCAGTGCTGGCCCAACCTGTTATGGTTGTGCCTGTAGCAGAAGAGAAGAAGCCAGAATGTTCGGCGGAGCTGGTCCAAACTGTTGTGCAGGTGCCAAAGGCGCCTATCTCTTCGACCTCGCTGTTCTTGGCTGTCCCAACTGTACCCTTACTGAGGAAGAAGACATAAAAGAAGAAGAAGAAGGCTACTGCTGCACCGTTGTTATCATCTATACATCTTCGACCAATGGCTTGCCTTAAGCATTGCGGAATACGTCGGAAGTGCAAGGTATCTCGGTGTCTTCGCTGGCCAATCACTGATCATGCATGTGGTGTCAAGAAGAGTGCAGCTACTGCATCCTGCTGGTTCGTAAGGAAATTGACTACTTCTTCGTTGACATCAAGCAATGTGAAGACCTCCCTTCCTTCACCATCTAATACCGTTCCTAGTCACCTACTGACTTTTCATCGATGCCAAGAAGCATGCTGGGTTGCTGCACGTGTTAGAGCTGACAGTTCTGAGAGTTTTCCATGGGAGCCTGGAGGAACTGTTGTCCATATCTTGCTGCTGCAGTATGTGGTTACAAAGAGACTAGGATGACAAGAGTGTGGTACAGGGCTTAGCCATGGCCACCACCACAGCTCCAGGACGAGCTGTCTTGGAAGGAGGGATGGAGATGTTATGGGCAGGCCTTCGGGCCGTGGTACTGTAGCGGCCCATGGTACTATAGCGCCGTGGTTACTGTAGCACCGCCCTTACTTAGCCCTCAAGTTAGGTTAGTTAGAATTAGGGCCGGCTCTACCTCTATATAAGGAGAGGCACGACAGTCATTTGGAATCAACCAATGAATCAATAAAGAAACAATTCTCTCAACTCCCCCCAATCCACGGAAAATTAGGCGCTAGGCGCTAAGCGGGCGGTGACCCTCCGCCTAGAGCTTAGGCGTGCTTAAGCGTTATTAGGCGCCGCCTAGGCGTTTTGTACTGTAGCAAGGATATTTTGCATAAATATAATTTTTGGTTTCATGTTTTAGAAATTAGAGAGACCACACCTGGCTGTGATGCATTTCATTGGTCTGGGTGAGATGAGATGACACCATCAAAGTGACCAGCTGCTTGTTCACCTCTTCCTGAAATTGTAACATTACAAAAGTATGAGAATATGTGAAGGTATATTGAATTGAAAATTGAATAACAAAGTTGGTGAAATAAAACAAAGAAATGATAACTTATCTCATTGGCCAGACTCCGCTGTATGCATAGGTGATGTGGCTGAAGCTGAATTGTCAATTTGTACATACAGAGGCAATCACACAAACAAATGAACAATACATAGTAGTAGCAACTAGCAACTGATCTGATCGCATGGCAAGTCACCAAATATTCATAAATAAAGTACAAGACTACAAGTACAGAAGTACTTGCTTAGTTCACAATGCAGAGTTCAGAATTAAAAGATACAACACAAAATGACAACGTAAATTCCAACTTCTTCAGCCCCCTCAATCTTCTGCCATGAAGTCTTCATCTTCCTCAAACTCCTCTTCTTCAGACTCATATTCCTCTTCTGCATAAAGGTCTCTCATTCTTGCACTTCGACGTGGCTGAAGTTGTTCATCCGCTCCCATTGCTTCTCCAATAACAGACCAAGGGATATCTGTACCAGGCATTTGTTCATCTTCCTCATCCCTATGGACAACCAATGCACATTCGTCACCACCCTCAAATAGGAATCCTTGAGCTTCAGTAGTTTCACTAGAGATGAGCACATCAGTTATCTTCTTGGACTTGATCTTTTCTCTCTTGCTCAGCAATTTCAGACTGAATTGGATGAAGACAAGAGCATTTAGACGTTCTGTTGTGAGCCTATTTCTACTTTTTGTGTGTATCTACAAGTCAACCAAAAAATAAATGGGAGTGCATAATTAGTTCAGACTGCAGGACTGCATAAACAATTCAGATTTCAATTATATAGATTAAAGTGTGAAGTGTCTAACCATTTCAAAAATACTCCAGTTTCTCTCACACCCAGAAGAGCTTGAGGTTAGTGACAGAATTCTCACAGCCATCCTTTGTAAACCTGGTGCAGCAGTTCCATACAACCTCCACCATGACGCTGCAAGAAAATAAGAAATAGTGAATGACTTGGGCTGCTAGAAACTCAATATTTAGAGCCTATAGAGTAGAGTATAAAGGTACCAGGGATGTAATCAAAGTTCTGGTATGTCCTAGCAAGCTTTTTTGCAAAGGCACCTTCTCTGTGTTGAAAAATTCTTAACTCCTTGTTCACAACTTGGTCTTGCATCTCTTCATCACCATGATAAAAGGTCTCCGCACAGGTTATAAACCCTTCTATTATTTTTGAATCATCAAAGAGCGAAGTATCAGCATAAGAATAGTAGGGATTCAACAAATGTGCAGCCAAGTGAAGTGGAGAATCAAGCCGGCCTTTCATCTTCTTGTCAACAATAGCCATGACATCTTTGTACCGACCCTCCATGTTGTTATAGCATTGTTTTATCTCCCTCTTTGCCTTGGTTAATTCTCCAAACAGAAAACCCATAGATGGCTTTACATCGCCATCAACCAAACGAAGTACCTTCACTAGGGGCTCAAAAATAGCCAAGCACATCTTCAGATCTTTCCAAAATTGTGGATTCATTATAGTTGCTGTTGCATCCTTTCCTTTCTTAGACTTCACATCTCTTATTGTGTCCCACTTGCTGTCAACAACCATCCTTCTAAGCTGATCCTTCTTCTCTAAAATACTTGTCAAAGTCAAAAAGGCTGAAGCGAATCTAGTCACACCTGGCCTTACGATTTCTCTCCCATCAGTAAAATGCCTCATGCAGTCCAAGGTTCTAGTGTGGCCATATACGAAGATGGTGAAAGCTTTAGCCTGTTCAAGCACCTTCTTAAACCGTGGTAGGCTGCCAATTCCTTGGAGCATCAAGTTGATTGTGTGGGAGCCACAAGATGTCCAAAATATGTTTGGCCTTTTGTCAAATAATAACTTTTTGGCTGCCATGTTGTTAGAGGCATTGTCTGTCACCACTTGAACCACTTGGTCTTCACCAATATCTTCAATTGCTTTGTCCACTAGTTCAAATATAACTTCAGCAGTGTGTGAGACATCTGACATCTCCTTTGAGCTCAAGAAAGTTGTACCAGCAGCACAATTTGTGACCAGATTCATTATGCTCCTCCTCTTCCTATCTGACCAAGCATCAGTCATAATAGAACAACCATTCTTCATCTTCTCATCATCATATTCTTCCACCAAACTCTTGGTTCTGTCATATTCTTCAGTCAAAAGAAGTCCCCTCACATGATCTTGAGATGGTGGCTCAAACCCAGGGCCAAATTGCCCAATTGCTTCACACATTTGCACAAACTCATCATTATTGATAGCATTGAAAGGTATAGCTGCCAAGAAAAATAATAGAATTAATTATTCAATAGCCAACAGCAAGCAATATATGACATTAAAAAAGTGAAATATGAAAACAGAACCATATTCAAATAAGTACCATGTGTGTACATCCATCTAGTAACATATTGCTGCACCTCGTGGGTTCTTTGCTTCCAAAGTTCCTTGTTGATCTTCTGCTGCTTTAAAGATTCAGCCTGTGTTGCTTTAGGATCAATTGCCCTTGTCCACTTATCAATTGGGCCTAATTTATGAGGCTCCGAGCTTCCAACCTGGCTTCCAACACAAGTTACTTCATCCTGATCTTCCTCTCCCACTTTAGAAACATTCACTTCTTCTCTCAGATTCAGATCACGAGCAGTCTTCTCCTTTCTCTTCCTTGTTGTCTCTTCAAGTGATTTCTTACATTCCTCTTTAGCCTCCGGTGTTTGTTTCTTACACTTAACCACTGAACTCCCAACAAGCTACTACCAGGTTGTTTAGATGATAAATCCCTGCTGAGCTAACATGACCACAAAACAAGCACCGGACCTTTTCCTTGTTCAAGGGATTGACTAGAACTCCGTACTTCCAGCCAACGTCATCTGAATTTCTCTTGAGAACCACTGGTTGTGTTGTTGTTGCTGCTGCTGCTGCCTCAGCCTCTGCTGACATACCAGACTTGCTTGTTGCCATCCTACAGCACAAGTTCAAACATTACAGTGTGCAAGACTGCAAACACATTGTAGAATATAATATGTATGTGTACGACAAGCTATTTAACATTATATTATACTAATCTGTGGCTAAGCAATCTTACAAGCACAGCACAAAGCAAGGGACAAAGCAAGGCACTAACTGATTAAATTGTGCTCGATGTTCCTATTCCTTGTTACAGGCAGCACAATTTGTATAAACACAGCTCAAGCAAGAGACAAAGCAGGCCATAAAGCACTAAGGCAACGAATATTATACTAGGCAATCTTCAATCCAGGGGACAAGTCGCACATGCTACCACTACAATACACTAATACAGAGACTCCATGAATAAAATATGGAATACCTAAAGAAGTGACAAAGAAGGATAAAGGTCAGAACATCAGAGAAGAGACGAGAGGAGAGAAGAGAGAGGACCTCACCTTGCCTCTAGTCGTGAGCCTAGATGCAGCAGACAAGCCGTAGCGTGGCCTTGCAGACGCGCCGGAGCGGAGCAGGGGATGGATGAGCTCCACCTCAGCGCCGGCGGCGAAGCAAGAAACTGACAGCGGCGATTGCTTGAACTCCGGCGGCGGCGACCGATTGAACTTGATGGCGGCGGCGGCACCACCCAGGACGCAACAAGGTCAGTCTCCAACCCTAGGAGGGCCCTTTTATCTGCTGGCCGCCGTGAATCGATTTCAGGGCCGCAGCGCGCCAAATCTCCCGCGAAAGTGAATCGATCTCGCTATTTCCCGCCGAGCGCGTCGCGCCGCCTCCACGCCGTTTTTCCTCCGCTTCGCCCGCGTAGGCCCGCTTGTGCGTGCGCGTTGCACCGCCGAAGCGTTTCACACGCCTAATGCGCGCGCACCCCCGTAGACGAGGCGTTACCCTGCCGTGTAGCGATTAGACGCGCTGAAGCGTCCGTTTAATTGCGTTTTTTTTTTCGTGGCCCCCAATGTCTCTCAAGCTCTTGGCATAGCATAAGGCCTAATTATCCACACCCATTACATGGTACTCTCATGAACTTGCTTTAAGTTCGTTTTTGGTTTTTCATGTATCCTGTAATATTGTTTGATAACCCACTATACATGATCGTTGTTATGCGATTGTTGGCTCAATCCTCAGCCCTTAATAGTATTTGCACGTATCTAAGATCACATGATGTGTAAAGAAGAAAATTATCATGTGTCTTCTCCACTTAGTAGTTATTCTGTCTAACAACCTGTATTTAATGGTTTCTGTATGCACTACTTGGTTTAATAGAATGGAGATAATACTAAGACAGAAACTTATAATTCATGTACTTGAACTACTCAAATTTTTATATTTTGCATTGGTTAGACATGTTTGTAGAATTAAATTTTAAAGAAAAGCACTGGTTTTGTAGTAAGGTGAAGATAGTGGTAATAAATCCTGGTGTTTGCGTCATGTCTAAGGTCTGAATTTGTTGGGCCTGGTGTCATTTCACTTATATATTACTTCTTATTGTGTGCTCCTGCATAGGGTGATATTAATGAGATCGTGCTATATTGCTGTATTAATGTCCTTGCTACCTTTTAATTTTCTGGAGCCAATTCTCTTGTTGCTGTTAGCATTTATTTAGATGTGTCTAGAAATGTTGGAGCATTGGGATATTTTAGCATTTATATGGTATAAGTATATTTGTTCTTATGTGTACACACAAGTGCAATCACTGTGTACAGTTTGAATTGATAGCATCTTTATAAATATTATAGAATGTTCTCACCTGATTTATTCTTGTGTTGATTGACATCTGCAGGTTCACCTGACACACAATTATCTATGGCGGCATATCTTGGGGAGCTTGTTCTAAGTAATGATATTAAAGTTTTTGTGGCAGAAACCGCCGGCTCCACTCTGGTTAATATCATGAAGAAAGGGAATAAAGAGGCCAGAGAAGCAGCTCTGAAGGCACTGAACCAAATTTCATCTTATGAGAGTAGTGCAAAGATACTAATTGAAGTGGGTATTCTCCCACCTCTCATCACTGACCTCTTTACTGTTGGCAGTAATCAACTCCCAATGAGATTGAAGGAGGTCTCAGCAACAATTCTAGCAAATGTTGTAGCATCAGGTGCACGTTTTGAGTCCATTCCACTTGATCATAACAGGCAGACCTTGGTATCTGAGGACATTGTTCACAATCTGCTTCATCTCATAAGCAACACTGGGCCTGCAATTGAGTGCAAGTTACTCCAGGTCTTTGTTGGTCTGACTGATTCTCCAACAACTGTCCAAAACATAGTTGAGGCCATCAAAAGTTCAGGTGCTATTGTCAGTTTAATTCAGTTTGTTGAAGCACCTCAAAGGGAAGTTCGCATGGCCGCCATCAAGCTCTTGAAAAACATATCACCTTTTATGGGTCAAGAACTGGCTGATGCTTTTCGTGGAAACTTCAGTCAACTCAGCAGTTTGGTCAGGGTCATTGCTGATAACAATGGAATTTCTGAAGAGCAAGCAGCAGCTGCTGGCCTTGTAGCCGATCTTCCTATGCAGGATTCGGTCCTTACCAGACGTCTTCTTCAAGACGGGGCCTTTGCTACAATCATTTCAAAAGTGGTTAGGATCCGACAAGGGGAGATTCGTGGGGGGCGCTTTGTCAACCCATTTCTCGAAGGTCTAGTTAGGATAGTCTCACGGATTACATTTGTCTTGGATGATGATCCAGATATCATTGCTGTTGCTCGCGAATATAATCTTACTGCACTTTTTACAGATCTGCTTCAGATGAATGGACTTGATGTTGTCCAGATTGTCTCTGCTACTGCACTAGAGAAACTCTCTCATCAATCAAAGGTTCTTACAAGGATATTACCAGCTCCCAGTCCAGGATTCTGTTTTTCCATATTTCCATGTCTCAGTCAGAAATCTGTAGCAACTGGAGTCTGTAGAGTTCATCATGGTATATGTTCTGCAAGGGAGAGCTTCTGTCTCTTGGAGGAGAAAGCAGTGGAGAAGTTGGTTGCTTGCTTGGATAACAACAATGAGAAGGTAGTTGAAGCTGCTCTAGCGGCACTATCTACACTATTGGAGGATGGAGTAGACATTGACCAAGGTGTCATGGTGCTGTGTGATGCTGATGGAATCAACCCGATTCTTGAGATATTGTGTGAGAACCGAAATGAGGCACTGCGGCAGCGAGCGGTGTGGGCAGTGGAGAGGATCTTGCGGATTGATGAAATTGCTTATGAGATATCCGGGAATCAAAATGTTGGAACAGCCTTGGTTGAAGCTTTCAGGCATGGTGACTACAGGACAAGACAAATCGCGGAGCGAGCACTAAAACATGTAGATAAGTTGCCAAATTTTTCTGGGATATTTTCCAAGATGGGAGCTCAATGACCGTGTTACATGAAAGTGGCCTGTTCTATTTGACATGTGAATTGCAGAACCCCTTGAGACCTGAAGACTGCATGGCAAATCTGATGCAGAATGGCTCTCGTTCCCAGTGCAAGTGTTGTCGGCTTTTGCTGACTGCGCTCCAGGTCCCTTAGGGATATTGATTGATCGAAGGAGAATTAATGTATTGCACGTGTTGTATAGTGGTATATATTTCCACCTGTAATCTTGTCTGTATTTTCCTGATTGGTCAGATTCATAGCATAGCACAATTTTTCATGTGGTGTTTCATAGCATGACATATGCCCAACTTTGGGCGGAAGGTGAGAAAAAGAAGGAAGTTTGCATGAAAGAAATCTTGTTTCATCCATTATTTTCTTGAGTTTGCATGTTGATGATCTTGTTTGTATGACAATGTGGCTATCCTCTTGTTTCAGTTACACTCAGGTATAGGTTTGTTGTGAGTTGTGATATCGGCATGCTATCCTATCCAATCAGGCAGGGCACATTTTTGCTATTGTCGTCGTTGTCTTGAAGTAGAATTAAGGCAAGACAAAGAACCCTCGCCTTTCTTATTGAGGTAATGTTTATTAACGTACGAAATAGCTAATGGCAATGAACGAGACTCATCACATCCTTTTGTATATGGTATGGGTAGTCCTTGGGCCTTGGTACAGTATAATTGTTATTTCCCATTTAGAAACCCTTAATAATCATTTACCCTGAGCAGTTTTACCGTGATGTTGCCATTCTTTTTTTTGCATATATCTGCACACGTCTTACTCCTATGAGCACCTTGATTGACCTAGTTGACAGATTCGCGATCTTACTCAAGATGTTTCGCGGCAACAGGAATGTTGGCTAACACTAAATCCACAATTAGTCGACTAGTCGTAAATGGGCAGGTTCCGCCACAAGGAACCAGTTAAATTACATTTGTTTGTGTTGTGCATCTGTATTCCATCGGAGTCTCGCACATCACTATCGAACATCGAACATTTGAAATCCTTCTGACAGCTCTAGCTAAGCTCCATACGGACGGGAATTACTCAATGACAGGATTATTACGTGCAAGTAATTTAAAAGTATGTCCAGCCAAAGTCCATTTAACATCATTATTGAGATTGAGCGCGAAGAGACGAGGGTGAAGCCTATTTGAATTGGGCCCTTTTGAGGCCCGTTCTGATGGCAAAGTTGGTAACATAATACAAGCAAGAATATGCTCCTGCTATATACACACGTATATCTACTTTGGATCCTTTATTGTCAATGAAATATTTCAGTGTTTCTAATCTCTAACTTTATTAAAAGAGGTGAACACATCCATACGATGTTGCACTGTGTTGTACAAGATTACAACACGTGAGTATGTGTTATATAAGGTTTGAGAATTGATCTCGGTAAAGAAATACGACTCATACTCAGGCTTGTAGAATGACTCAGTAATAGGCAATGAAGCACGCCTGGTGGTTGTACTGCTGGACTGTCACGTATGTTGTTGATTGCAAGGACAAAGGCACCGGCGAAGAGCACACACGGGCTTCACGAGCTGGGACAATCAGTGTATGCGACAATCAACAGGTACGAGGGTCCTTAAGATCATAAGACGTCAGGGATGCCACACCGACAGCACGGCAGCACTGGATTACGGGGTTGGTAGGACGTCATAAGGAAGGTAGGATGCAAGGTACACATACTGTATGAACTCTTGGTGAGCTTCAGAGGTTCAGATTGTATATAGACTCTAACTTTCTTTTATGGATACGAAAGCAATGTAGTTTTTGGGATCTTTGTATACGTAACAGATTCAATATTTTTTTCCTTTACCGTGTTGAATTGAAAGTGGGCTTTAATTTGATTTGTCTCTACGTAACAGAGGTTTCTCTTTTAATTAAGCGTAGAGATAAACTAATAATGATGTAAATTCAAAAATATTAAACATTTAATATTTAATATACTAAAGAGTTATAAAAAAATATATTATAAATAATTTAATAATTAAAAATATTAATATTATCAAGCATGTCTATAGTTTGGTTCTTGAGATTTTAAAGCTCGTGATAACGCACGGACACATTGCTAGTTGTATAATAAAATTACTTGATACAATAATGTGCATATGTCCAGCAGATCCATGACACAATAAAGAGAGGTTGCCAATGAAATATGCTCAATAAAATTCACATATTTTTGAACAACAATGAGGAGAAAAGTGTGGAGGCCTTGAGACAATGAGAGAATTTTTCGTTTGTTGCTGCCATCCTAGACCTCAAAATGACTTTTATTGTAGTGCTGAAAAGGAAAATGATTATGTGATACCTGAATGCACCACATGACTATTGAGTATATGTAGTCTGAAGCTAATCTATAAGTGTTGCAAACATCTATATTGTAGTCTATGTCACATTTGTTTTTGTAAGATAGTCTATGTCACATTTGTTTTTTGCCCTAAAATGTTGGTCCCTAAAAGGACCTGTTGCCAAATTATCTTATTATATAACTAAAGGACCGAGAAGGTGACTAGAGGAGGGGGTGGGGGAGGGGGAATGAGAGCCAATTAAAAATTCTTTCACAAGAATTTTGCCTATGTCCTAATTACAACCCAAGCCAACCTCGAAACGCATCACCAAAATTACACACATCAACTTATGATATGCTAATCCTAGGAGTGATCAACAACATCAGTGGAACACAGCTGAAACACAAGAGATCCGAACAACTCGAACCGGTCAAGAAACAATCTCAAATCGACCACTCTGGACAGTGCCGATAGGCACCATCGGCAGTACCGGTCATGTCCATCGGTAGTGCTGATGTGGGGTTCGGACCCAAGCCACCGATAGTGCCGGTCGTATGATTCTTCTCTATCTATAGTTCATGGCGGTGCTCTGGTGCAATCCTTACCGACATTGCAGTCGGGTTGATAATAATCGAGTGACATTACTTCGACGGTCCGAACCAAGGAATCTGTTAGAAATGTTTTGAAATGGATATTGTTGTCTCTTTGATCAGGGATTGCTATATGAAATGGGTAAGTCACCAATCCCTTTGACAAATCGGGTGTCATATTAGATATCATATTCTATATATAGACATATAGAATTTTTGGTTGGGGAATTCGAATGAATCATTGAGTGAAAAAGGAGCAAAGAATGACAAAAGACGAGACTCTACTAGTTTTCACTCTTGTGGTTTCCTCGGTTTCTATTTTCTTATTCAGGATCTTGCTTTTCATGGTTCTCATCTCTGCAACTCGCTATTTTTGTGAGAGAACCAAATCCAAGTTGGTGAAGATCATGATTTGGTATAGATAGTAGTTATTACCTTTGCAATTACGGTTCGAATCTATCGGATCTTTATCTTTTTGCTCAAAGAACGAATAAAACCCCTTGTTGAAGCCCTTTATGATAAGCTTCCCTGGATCTGGGAAGTTTCTCTTTCATGGTATTGGGATCGTTTGATCGATTTCCTTGATTGCTACTTATGGGCATGTGCTCAAAGGATACAAACAGGGATTCGCAAACAAAAAGGGGAATTCGTAGTCACTTTTTCCTGCGCGTAAAAAAAAAGGCTTTACGCGAGAGCAATAGAGGTTGGGATACATCTATCTCTTCTGAGCAACCTCTTTCTTTTGGATTCTTAAGACCACCCTTGCAGTAGGATACCGTCTGCTCTAGGTTCTTTATTATCTCCTTCGAGGGGTTTTTAGGATCGTTCAAGCTATATTTAGTCTATTTTGGCTTTTACTATCTACTTTTCTCAGGGAGTCGGTTAAGGACCTTAGAAGATAGAGGAGAGCGCCAGGTGCAGATTTTCGGAATACTTCTACGAGGAATGCTCATTCAATGATATATGGAATCATATTCCAAGAATATGATATCTGTTGAATGTGATATATGGAATATATGACAAAGGTGGAGTCTTGGAGTATTTCAATCAATCGGTCATATAGGCCTGAGTCAGACATCAAATAGCTTCAATTTGCATTATCTGCAGGACACCTTATATGTATCAAAATCAATATCAAAATAAAAAAGATGTTCAATCCAATTTCTCAATTCAGTAGAAGCCCAAAGAGGTGCATATGGTACCCAAATAAGGGGATATGATAGATATGTCAAAAGCAGGTCTGATTACACCTATTCCTAATTCTAAATAGAATGTAAGGATGTAGGGATTTCTATGTAAACAGAGTATCCTATTTCCATAGGTTCGAATGACCCCTTCTCATAATAAGAATGTGCACGGTCTGGTTTGGTATGGAATGAACTTATAATATGATGATCGAGTCGATTCCATGAATATAAGTTCATAACCCTAGCACCCATTCCCATTTTGGGCGGAACAAATCTACTAATTCTTTTATTCCAGTTAGTAAGAGGGATCTTGAACTAAGAAATAGACCTAGCAGCTAAAAGAGGGTATCTTGAGCAATTGCAAGAATGGGGCTCATTGATATTCCTGGTATAGTAGATGCTATCACACATACAGTCATACTCAATTTGATGGAATTGTTTTATCTTAAAGGGGATCTTCT